>OX155901.1:0-1493720 GCA_944588485.1 Phosphuga atrata
ACATGACCTAACCTCACCTGACCTGACCTGACCTGACCTGACCTAACCTAACCTAAACGAAAAAAAAAATCACGAAAAAAAATAGCAACAATATTTTCGACAAAAATTTTCCATTATTTCGCTAGAAAAATAAAGGCTTTTTCGGTTTTTTTCGAAAACGGTAAAGAGCAGCGAAATCATTTTTGGCACACAGAAACTACACGACAAGACGAACAAGTCGATGTGTAAATTGTCCGGAAATATTCATTAATTCGTCGATAAATTTCAAACTGAAATTTACCCCGATTCTCGAATTGCGAAGTAGATATATCGGAAACGGTTGCATATAATTAAAAACGGATTGCGGCATCGTTTTCAGAAGGTCATTTTTTCTACGGTAGTTAAAACAATAATAAAAATATAACCTTCCTCGCGTGATGTTTGGGCGCTACTTATATGACGATATGGTCGTCGGATGCGAGCGGTAAGATAAATGGGAGTGGTAACAAGCGAACCGTATAGCCGTGCGCGTCCTGACTTACTTTATTTCATCATTTCACTAAAACAGTTCAGGGATTTGATCAAATCACTAACTTTATTTAGGGAATTGACTCACAGAATTTTTATTTTAACATCTTCCGTGATTTGATCAAATCCCTAAGGGATTTGATCAAATCTCTAATTTTACCATTTCCCTGCGACATATATAAGTTTTATCTAGATATTAGCGGAGGAAAGCTGTTCAAAACACTCACCAATTATCTAGATGTCTGGGTGATCTGTAACAAAAGAAAAACGCACAAATAAGTTAGGCTGCATAGATACATCTGGATTTTGTTTATAAAAACTGGGCTTATTGAGTTTCAGTGTTTAAGCGAAGATATCTAGATAACTAATATAGATACATAAAATACAGTTACATCAACGTCTTCAGAAAAGTATAATCTATATAGATAACTAGTTGGGTTTACAGATAACTATCAGTTTGCGAAATAATTGCAAGTTTCTTACGTTTTACAAGTTTGAATTTTAAATTATAAAATAAAAATAATTGGTATTAGTCGTGACTAGAGGGTGTAGTCTGAATAGACATTTGTAGCTAGTTAAACTAGATCATTTAGACTAGGACGCAGCTGTTTTGTTGTGGAAATGTTGATGGTTGAAGCAAGACGATAGCCTTATTGGTTCCGGAGATATCGAGTAAAAAGAGGAAAAAAACCTTGCGAAATTGGAACAAACCAAAAAGTTTTTTTGCAATAACTGCGGAACCAATAAGGCTATCGTCCGCGTTTTGGTAATAAAACTTCCGCCAGAGAATTCCATATCTTCATACCTAGCTAGTTTTAGTGGAGATGTATTTATACATGGATTAATTTGATTGAAACGCGCGAGCTAAGCCGCGGGTTATAGCTAGTCCAACTGCAAACATTAGATTTGGTCTAGAAACCAAGTCAAAGTTATTTCGATTTGTATGGGAAGGGCGATCTACAAAGGCTAGTGTATCTATGTGTAGATGAGATTCGAAAGAAAAGTTTGATAGCGAAGTTATCTATATAGACTTTGAGTGCAAGCGAAAAGAAAAGTTTGCCAAACCGGGCAATTATTTACGCGGGAAAATTCTCAATCGTTTCAATCGTTCCTGAAAATGGTAAAGCTAAAAGTTTTTGCAATTTGCAAAACGGCACAAATCCCGTCCCAACAACAACATTTGCAACTAAATCACACAATATTTTCAATAAAACGACGCGATTTGTAAAATCTCACCGCGAATAACTTCTGCCATCTTGCACAAACACGTACACAAAACAAAAAAAATATTTTTCATCATTTCGTTCGAAAAATACATGCTTTTTCGGTTTTTCTCGATTTTTTCGAAAACGGTAAAGAGTAGCGAAATCATTTTTGGCACACAGAAACTACACGACAAGACGAACAAGTCGATGTGTAAATTGTCCGGAAATATTGAATAATTCCTCGAGTAATTTCAAACTGAAATTTACCCGATTCTCGAATTGCTAAGTAGATATCTCGGAAACGGTTGCAGATAACTAAAAACGGATTGCGGCATCGTTTTCAGAAGGTAATTTTCCTATAGGCACACTAAGATTGTCCGCGGGGAATTCCCGACTTTCCGTGATCTCCACTAGAGCGCCGAAATTTCATAAAAATTTCTTCAATTTTTGCAGGCGAAAGTGAACCAAAAGAGCTAGCGAATTATAATTTGCATATCTGTAATTAGCAGCAAAAATGCTTTCAGAAACGTTTTTTAAATTTCGCTCTGACTCAAAAAATAACGATTTTGAAAAAATCGATTTTCCTCGCATTTCGTCGTCTCCGCGGTCTAGACTTACCGAGTCGATAGTATTTCTTAACAGAAAGCTTCCCAGGGAATATTATATAAGTTTTCGGACTAATTTTGGGACGGTGAATCGAATGGTGAAGACTAGAAGTCTCTGTGGTGAGTGGTTCAAAAGTTATGACATCGTCAAATCAGTAAGAAATGTGCGATTGTGTATTGCGAAAAAAAAATATCAAATTTGTTTATTTGTAACTTTAGAGTGAAATAGACTGGAAAACCGTTTTCAGCACTTCGATTTCCTTCGTGCAACCAAGAAAAAATCACGAAAAAAATTTGCAAACAAAATTTCGACAAAAATTTTTCATCATTTCGTTCGAAAAATACATGCTTTTTCGGTTTTTTCTCGATTTTTTCGAAAACGGTAAAGAGTAGCGAAATCATTTTTGGCACACAGAAACTACACGACAAGACGAACAAGTCGATGTGTAAATTGTCCGGAAATATTGAATAATTCCTCGAGTAATTTCAAACTGAAATTTACCCGATTCTCGAATTGCTAAGTAGATATCTCGGAAACGGTTGCAGATAATTAAAAACGGATTGCGGCATCGTTTTCAGAAGGTAATTTTCCTATAGGTACACTAAGATTGTCCGCGGGGAATTCCCGAATTTCCGTGATCTCCACTAGAGCGCCGAAATTTCATAAAAATTTCTATAATTTTTTGCAGGCGAAAGTGAACCAAAAGAGCTAGCGAATTCTAATTTGCATATCTGTAATCAGCAGCAAAAATGCTTTCAGAAACGGTTTTAAATTTCGCTGTGACTCAAAAAATAACGATTTTGAAAAAATCGATTTTCTCGCATTTCGTCGTTTCCGCGGTCTAGACTTACCGAGTCGATAGTATTTCTTAACAGAAAGCTTCCCAGGGAATATTATATAAGTTTCCGGACTAATTTTGGGACGGTCAATCGAATGGTGAAGACTAGAAGTCTCTGTGGTGAGCGGTTCAAAAGTTATGACATCGTCAAATCAGTAAGAAATGTGCGATTGTGTACAGCGAAAAAAAATATCAAATTTGTTTATTTGTAACTTTAGAGTGAAATAGACTGGAAAAACCGTTCTCAGCACTTCGATTTCCTTCGTGCAACCAAGAAAAAATCACGAAAAAAAATTTGATAAAAAAATTTCGACAAAAATTTTTCATCATTTCGTTCGAAAAATACATGCTTTTTCGGTTTTTCCTCCTCGATTTTTTTCGAAAACGGTAAAGAGCAGCGAAATCATTTTTGGCACACAGAAACTACACGACAAGAGGAACAAGTCCATGTGTAAATTGTCCGGAAATATTCAATAATTCCTCGAGTAATTTCAAACAGAAATTTACCCGATTCTCGAATTGCTAAGTAGATATCTCGGAAACGGTTGCAGATAATTAAAAACGGATTGCGGCATCGTTTTCAGAAGGTAATTTTCCTATAGGTACACTAAGATTGTCCGCGGGGAATTCCCGACTTTCCGTGATCTCCACTAGAGCGCCGAAATTTCATAAAAGTTTCTATAATTTTTGCAGGCGAAAGTGAACCAAAAGAGCTAGCGAATTATAATTTGCATATCTGTAATTAGCAGCAAAAATGCTTTCAGAAACGTTTTTAAATTTCGCTCTGACTCAAAAAATAACGATTTTGAAAAAATCGATTTTCCTCGCATTTCGTCGTTTCCCCGCGGTCTAGACTTACCGAGTCGATGGTATTTCTTAACAGAAAGCTTCCCAGGGAATATTGTATAAGTTTTCGGACTAATTTTGGGACGGTGAATCGAATGGTGAAGACTAGAAGTCTCTGTGGTGAGCGGTTCAAAAGTTATGACATCGTCAAATCAGTAAGAAATGTGCGATTGTGTACAGCGAAAAAAATATCAAATTTGTTTATTTGTAACTTTAGAGGTGTAATAGACTGGAAAACCGTTTTCCAGCACTTCGATTTCCTTCGTGCAACCAAGAAAAAATCACGAAAAAAATTTGCAAAAAAAATTTCGACAAAAATTTTTCATCATTTCGTTCGAAAAATACATGCTTTTTTCGGTTTTTTCCTCGATTTTTTCGAAAACGGTAAAAGAGCAGCGAAATCATTTTTGGCACACAGAAACTACACGACAAGACGAACAAGTCGATGTGTAAATTGTCCAGAAATATTGAATAATTCCTCGAGTAATTTCAAACTGAAATTTACCCGATTCTCGAATTGCTAAGTAGATATCTCGGAAACGGTTGCAGATAATTAAAAACGGATTACGGCATCGTTTTCAGAAGGTAATTTTCCTATAGGTACACTAAGATTGTCCGCGGGGGAATTCCCGACTTTCCGTGATCTCCACTAGAGCGCCGAAATTTCATAAAAATTTCTTCAATTTTTGCAGGCGAAAGTGAACCAAAAGAGCTAGCGAATTATAATTTGCATATCTGTAATTAGCAGCAAAAAATGCTTTCAGAAACGTTTTTAAATTTCGCTCTGACTCAAAAAATAACGATTTTGAAAAAATCGATTTGCTCGCATTTCGTCGTTTCCGCGGTCTAGACTTACCGAGTCGATGGTATTTCTTAACAGAAAGCTTCCCAGGGAATATTGTATAAGTTTTCGGACTAATTTTGGGACGGTGAATCGAATGGTGAAGACTAGAAGTCTCTGTGGTGAGCGGTTCAAAAGTTATGACATCGTCAAATCAGTAAGAAATGTGCGATTGTGTACAGCGAAAAAAATATCAAATTTGTTTATTTGTAACTTTAGAGTGAAATAGACTGGAAAAACCGTTTTCAGCACTTCGATTTCCTTCGTGCAACCAAGAAAAAATCACGAAAAAAATTTGCAAAAAAAATTTCGACAAAAATTTTTCATCATTTCGTTCGAAAAATACATGCTTTTTCGGTTTTTTCTCGATTTTTTTCGAAAACGGTAAAGAGCAGCGAAATCATTTTTGGCACACAGAAACTACACGACAAGACGAACAAGTCGATGTGTAAATTGTCCGGAAATATTGAATAATTCCTCGAGTAATTTCAAACTGAAATTTACCCGATTCTCGAATTGCTAAGTAGATATCTCGGAAACGGTTGCAGGTAATTAAAAACGGATTGCGGCATCGTTTTCAGAAGGTAATTTTCCTATAGGTACACTAAGATTGTCCGCGGGGAATTCCCGACTTTCCGTGATCTCCACTAGAGCGCCGAAATTTCATAAAAATTTTCTTCAATTTTTGCAGGCGAAAGTGAACCAAAAGAGCTAGCGAATTATAATTTGCATATCTGTAATCAGCAGCAAAAATGCTTTCAGAAACGTTTTTAAATTTCGCTGAGAATCTAAAAATAACGATTTTGAAAAAATCGATTTTCTCGCATTTCGTCGTTTTCCGCGGTCTAGACTTACCGAGTCGATAGTATTTCTTAACAGAAAGCTTCCAGGGAATGTTATATAAGTTTCCGGACTAATTTTGGGACGGTGAATCGAATGGTGAAGACTAGAAGTCTCTGTGGTGAGCGGTTCAAAAGTTATGACATCGTCAAATCAGTAAGAAATGTGCGATTGTGTACAGCGAAAAAAATATCAAATTTGTTTATTTGTAACTTTAGAGTGAAATAGACTGGAAAACCGTTTTCAGCACTTCGATTTCCTTCGTGCAACCAAGAAAAAAATCACGAAAAAAATTTGCAAAAAAAATTTCGACAAAAATTTTTCATCATTTCGTTCGAAAAAATACATGCTTTTTCGGTTTTTCTCGATTTTTTCGAAAACGGTAAAGAGTAGCGAAATCATTTTTGGCACACAGAAACTACACGACAAGACGAACAAGTCGATGTGTAAATTGTCGGGAAATATTGAATAATTCCTCGAGTAATTTCAAACTGAAATTTATCCGATTCTCGAATTGCTAAGTAGATATCTCGGAAAACGGTTGCAGATAATTAAAAAACGGATTGCGGCATCGTTTTCAGAAGGTAATTTTCCTATAGGTACACTAAGATTGTCCGCGGGGAATTCCCGACTTTCCGTGATCTCCACTAGAGCGCCGAAATTTCATAAAAGTTTCTATAATTTTTGCAGGCGAAAGTGAACCAAAAGAGCTAGCGAATTCTAATTTGCATATCTGTAATTAGCAGCAAAAATGCTTTCAGAAACGTTTTTAAATTTCGCTCTGACTCAAAAAATAACGATTTTGAAAAATTCGATTTTCTCGCATTTCGTCGTTTCCGCGGTCTAGACTTACCGAGTCGATGGTATTTCTTAACAGAAAGCTTCCCAGGGAATATTATATAAGTTTTCGGACTAATTTTGGGACGGTGAATCGAATGGTGAAGACTAGAAGTCTCTGTGGTGAGCGGTTCAAAAGTTATGACATCGTCAAATCAGTAAGAAATGTGCGATTGTGTACAGCGAAAAAAATATCAAATTTGTTTATTTGTAACTTTAGAGTGAAATAGACTGGAAAACCGTTTTCAGCACTTCGATTTCCTTCGTGCAACCAAGAAAAAATCACGAAAAAAACTTGCAAAAAAAATTTCGACAAAAATTTTTCATCATTTCGTTCGAAAAATACATGCTTTTTCGGTTTTTCTCGATTTTTTCGAAAACGGTAAAGAGCAGCGAAATCATTTTTGGCACACAGAAACTACATGACAAGACGAACAAGTCGATGTGTAAATTGTCCGGAAATATTGAATAATTCCTCGAGTAATTTCAAACTGAAATTTACCCGATTCTCGAATTTCTAAGTAGATTTCTCGGAAACGGTTGCAGGTAATTAAAAACGGATTGCGGCATCGTTTTCAGAAGGTAATTTTCCTATAGGTACACTAAGATTGTCCGCGGGGAATTCCCGACTTTCCGTGATCTCCACTAGAGCGCCGAAATTTCATAAAAATTTCTTCAATTTTTGCAGGCGAAAGTGAACCAAAAGAGCTAGCGAATTATAATTTGCATATCTGTAATCAGCAGCAAAAATGCTTTCAGAAACGTTTTTAAATTTCGCTGAGAATCTAAAAATAACGATTTTGAAAAAATCGATTTTCTCGCATTTCGTCGTTTCCGCGGTCTAGACTTACCGAGTCGATAGTATTTCTTAACAGAAAGCTTCCCAGGGAATGTTATATAAGTTTCCGGACTAATTTTGGGACGGTGAATCGAATGGTGAAGACTAGAAGTCTCTGTGGTGAGCGGTTCAAAAGTTATGACATCGTCAAATCAGTACGAAATGTGCGATTGTGTACAGCGAAAAAAATATCAAATTTGTTTATTTGTAACTTTAGAGTGAAATAGACTGGAAAACCGTTTTCAGCACTTCGATTTCCTTCGTGCAACCAAGAAAAAATCACGAAAAAAACTTGCAAAAAAAATTTCGACAAAAATTTTTCATCATTTCGTTCGAAAAATACATGCTTTTTCGGTTTTTCTCGATTTTTTCGAAAACGGTAAAGAGCAGCGAAATCATTTTTGGCACACAGAAACTACATGACAAGACGAACAAGTCGATGTGTAAATTGTCCGGAAATATTCAATAATTCCTCGAGTAATTTCAAACTGAAATTTACCCGATTCTCGAATTGCTAAGTAGATATCTCGGAAACAGTTGCAGATAATTAAAAACGGATTACGGCATCGTTTTCAGAAGGTTATTTTCCTATAGGTACACTAAGATTGTCCGCGGGAAATTCCCGACTTTCCGTGATCTCCACTAGAGGGCCGAAATTTCATAAAAATTTCTTCAATTTTTGCAGGCGAAAGTGAACCAAAAGAGCTAGCGAATTATAATTTGCATTTCTGTAATCAGCAGCAAAAATGCTTTCAGAAACGTTTTTAAATTTCGCTGAGAATCAAAAAATAACGATTTTGAAAAAATCGATTTTCTCGCATTTCGTCGTTTCCGCGGTCTAGACTTACCGAGTCGATAGTATTTCTTAACAGAAAGCTTCCCAGGGAATATTATATAAGTTTTCGGACTAATTTTGGTACGGTGAATCGAATGGTGAAGACTAGAAGTCTCTGTGGTGAGCGGTTCAAAAGTTATGACATCGTCAAATCAGTAAGAAATGTGCGATTGTGTACAGCGAAAAAAAATATCAAATTTGTTTATTTGTAACTTTAGAGTGAAATAGACTGGAAAACCGTTTTCAGCACTTCGATTTCCTGCGTGCAACCAAGAAAAAATCACGAAAAAAATTTGCAAAAAAAATTTCGACAAAAATTTTTCATCATTTCGTTCGAAAAATACATGCTTTTTCGGTTTTTCTCGATTTTTTCGAAAACGGTAAAGAGTAGCGAAATCATTTTTGGCACACAGAAACTACACGACAAGACGAACAAGTCGATGTGTAAATTGTCCGGAAATATTGAATAATTCCTCGAGTAATTTCAAACTGAAATTTACCCGATTCTCGAATTGCTAAGTAGATATCTCGGAAACGGTTGCAGATAATTTAAAACGGATTGCAGCATCGTTTTCAGAAGGTAATTTTCCTATAGGTACACTAAGATTGTCCGCGGGGAATTCCCGACTTTCCGTGATCTCCACTAGAGCGCCGAAATTTCATAAACATTTCTATAATTTTTGCAGGCGAAAGTGAACCAAAAGAGCTAGCGAATTCTAATTTGCATATCTGTAATCAGCAGCAAAAATGCTTTCAGAAACGTTTTTAAATTTCGCTGTGACTCAAAAAATAACGATTATGAAACATTCGATTTTCTCGCATTTCGTCGTTTCCGCGGTCTAGACTTACCGAGTCGATGGTATTTCTTAACAGAAAGCTTCCCAGGGAATATTATATAAGTTTCCGGACTAATTTTGGGACGGTGAATCGAATGTTGAAGACTAGAAGTCTCTGTGGTGAGCGGTTCAAAAGTTATGACATTGTCAAATCAGTAAGAAATGTGCGATTGTGTACAGCGAAAAAAATATCAAATTTGTTTATTTGTAACTTTAGAGTGAAATAGACTGGAAAACCGTTTTCAGCACTTCGATTTCCTTCGTGCAACCAAGAAAAAATCACGAAAAAAATTTGCAAACAAAATTTCGACAAAAATTTTTCATCATTTCGTTCGAAAAATACATGCTTTTTCGGTTTTTCTCGATTTTTTCGAAAACGGTAAAGAGTAGCGAAATCATTTTTGGCACACAGAAACTACACGACAAGACGAACAAGTCGATGTGTAAATTGTCCGGAAATATTGAATAATTCCTCGAGTAATTTCAAACTGAAATTTACCCGATTCTCGAATTGCTAAGTAGATATCTCGGAAACGGTTGCAGATAATTAAAAACGGATTGCGGCATCGTTTTCAGAAGGTAATTTTCCTATAGGTACACTAAGATTGTCCGCGGGGAATTCCCGACTTTCCGTGATCTCCACTAGAGCGCCGAAATTTCATAAAAATTTCTTCAATTTTTGCAGGCGAAAGTGAACCAAAAGAGCTAGCGAATTATAATTTGCATATCTGTAATTAGCAGCAAAAATGCTTTCAGAAACGTTTTTAAATTTCGCTCTGACTCAAAAAATAACGATTTTGAAAAAATCGATTTTCTCGCATTTCGTCGTTTCCGCGGTCTAGACTTACCGAGTCGATGGTATTTCTTAACAGAAAGCTTCCCAGGGAATATTATATAAGTTTTCGGACTAATTTTGGGACGGTGAATCGAATGGTGAAGACTAGAAGTCTCTGTGGTGAGCGGTTCAAAAGTTATGACATCGTCAAATCAGTAAGAAATGTGCGATTGTGTACAGCGAAAAAAATATCAAATTTGTTTATTTGTAACTTTAGAGTGAAATAGACTGGAAAACCGTTTTCAGCACTTCGATTTCCTTCGTGCAACCAAGAAAAAATCACGAAAAAAATTTGCAAAAAAAATTTCGACAAAAAATTTTCAAAAGTTATGACATCGTCAAATCAGTAAGAAATGTGCGATTGTGTACAGCGAAAAAAATATCAAATTTGTTTATTTGTAACTTTAGAGTGAAATAGACTGGAAAACCGTTTTCAGCACTTCGATTTCCTTCGTGCAACCAAGAAAAAATCACGAAAAAAATTTGCAAAAAAAATTTCGACGAAAATTTTTCATCATTTCGTTCGAAAAATACATGCTTTTTCGGTTTTTCTCGATTTTTTCGAAAACGGTAAAGAGCAGTGAAATCATTTTTGGCACACAGAAACTACACGACAAGACGAACAAGTCGATGTGTAAATTGTCCGGAAATATTGAATAATTCCTCGAGTAATTTCAAACTGAAATTTACCCGATTCTCGAATTGCTATGTAGATATCTCGGAAACGGTTGCAGATAATTAAAAACGGATTGCGGCATCGTTTTCAGAAGGTAATTTTTCTATAGGTACACTAAGATTGTCCGCGGGGAATTCCCGACTTTCCGTGATCTCCACTAGAGCGCCGAAATTTCATAAAAATTTCTTCAATTTTTGCAGGCGAAAGTGAACCAAAAGAGCTAGCGAATTATAATTTGCATATCTGTAATCAGCAGCAAAAATGCTTTCAGAAACGTTTTTAAATTTCGCTGAGAATCAAAAAATAACGATTTTGAAAAAATCGATTTTCTCGCATTTCGTCGTTTCCGCGGTCTAGACTTACCGAGTCGATGGTATTTCTTAACAGAAAGCTTCCCAGGGAATATTATATAAGTTTCCGGACTAATTTTGGGACGGTGAATCGAATGGTGAAGACTAGAAGTCTCTGTGGTGAGCGGTTCAAAAGTTATGACATCGTCAAATCAGTAAGAAATGTGCGATTGTGTACAGCGAAAAAAATATCAAATTTGTTTATTTGTAACTTTAGAGTGAAATAGACTGGAAAACCGTTTTCAGCACTTCGATTTCCTTCGTGCAACCAAGAAAAAATCACGAAAAAAATTTGCAAAAAAAATTTCGACAAAAATTTTTTATCATTTCGTTCGAAAAATACATGCTTTTTCGGTTTTTCTCGATTTTTTCGAAAACGGTAAAGAGCAGTGAAATCATTTTTGGCACACAGAAACTACATGACAAGGCGAACAAGTCGATGTGTAAATTGTCCGGAAATATTCAATAATTCCTCGAGTAATTTCAAACTGAAATTTACCCGATTCTCGAATTGCTAAGTAGATATCTCGGAAACGGTTGCAGATAATTAAAAACGGATTGCGGCATCGTTTTCAGAAGGTAATTTTCCTATAGGTACACTAAGATTGTCCGCGGGGAATTCCCGACTTTCCGTGATCTCCACTAGAGCGCCGAAATTTCATAAAAATTTCTTCAATTTTTGCAGGCGAAAGTGAACCAAAAGAGCTAGCGAATTATAATTTGCATATCTGTAATTAGCAGCAAAAATGCTTTCAGAAACGTTCTTAAATTTCGCTCTGACTCAAAAAATAACGATATTGAAAAAATCGATTTTCTCGCATTTCGTCGTTTCCGCGGTCTAGACTTACCGAGTCGATAGTATTTCTTAACAGAAAGCTTCCCAGGGAATATTATATAAGTTTTCGGACTAATTTTGGGACGGTGAATCGAATGGTGAAGACTAGAAGTCTCTGTGGTGAGCGGTTCAAAAGTTATGGCATCGTCAAATCAGTAAGAAATGTGCGATTGTGTACAGCGAAAAAAAATATCAAATTTGTTTATTTGTAACTTTAGAGTGAAATAGACTGGAAAACCGTTTTCAGCACTTCGATTTCCTTCGTGCAACCAAGAAAAAATCACGAAAAAAATTTGCAAAAAAAATTTCGACAAAAATTTTTCATCATTTCGTTCGAAAAATACATGCTTTTTCGGTTTTTCTCGATTTTTTCGAAAACGGTAAAAAGCAGCGAAATCATTTTTGCAACACAGAAACTACACGACAAGACGAACAAGTCGATGTGTAAATTGTCCGGAAATATTCAATAATTCCTCGAGTAATTTCAAACTGAAATTTACCCGATTCTCGAATTGCTATGTAGATATCTCGGAAACGGTTGCAGATAATTAAAAACGGATTGCGGCATCGTTTTCAGAAGGTAATTTTCCTATAGGTACACTAAGATTGTCCGCGGGGAATTCCCGACTTTCCGTGATCTCCACTAGAGCGCCGAAATTTCATAAAAATTTCTATAATTTTTGAAGGCGAAAGTGAACCAAAAGAGCTAGCGAATTCTAATTTGCATATCTGTAATCAGCAGCAAAAATGCTTTCAGAAACGTTTTTAAATTTCGCTGTGACTCAAAAAATAACGATTTTTAAAAAATCGATTTTCTCGCATTTCGTCGTTTCCGCGGTCTAGACTTACCGAGTCGATAGTATTTCTTAACAGAAAGCTTCCCAGGGAATATTATATAAGTTTCCGGACTAATTTTGGGACGGTGAATCGAATGGTGAAGACTAGAAGTCTCTGTGGTGAGCGGTTCAAAAGTTATGACATCGTCAAATCAGTAAGAAATGTGCGATTGTGTACAGCGAAAAAAATATCAAATTTGTTTATTTGTAACTTTAGAGTGAAATAGACTGGAAAACCGTTTTCAGCACTTCGATTTCCTTCGTGCAACCAAGAAAAAATCACGAAAAAAATTTGCAAAAAAAATTTCGACAAAAATTTTTTTTGCAAATTTTTTTCGTGATTTTTTCTTGGTTGCACGAAGGAAATCGAAGTGCTGAAAACGGTTTTCCAGTCTATTTCACTCTAAAGTTACAAATAAACAAATTTGATATTTTTTTCGCTGTACACAATCGCACATTTCTTACTGATTTGACGATGTCATAACTTTTGAACCGCTCACCACAGAGACTTCTAGTCTTCACCATTCGATTCACCGTCCCAAAATTAGTCCGAAAACTTATATAATATTCCCTGGGAAGCTTTCTGTTAAGAAATACTATCGACTCGGTAAGTCTAGACCGCGGAAACGACGAAATGCGAGAAAATCGATTTTTTAAAAATCGTTATTTTTTGAGTCACAGCGAAATTTAAAAACGTTTCTGAAAGCATTTTTGCTGCTGATTACAGATATGCAAATTAGAATTCGCTAGCTCTTTTGGTTCACTTTCGCCTTCAAAAATTATAGAAATTTTTATGAAATTTCGGCGCTCTAGTGGAGATCACGGAAAGTCGGGAATTCCCCGCGGACAATCTTAGTGTACCTATAGGAAAATTACCTTCTGAAAACGATGCCGCAATCCGTTTTTAATTATCTGCAACCGTTTCCGAGATATCTACATAGCAATTCGAGAATCGGGTAAATTTCAGTTTGAAATTACTCGAGGAATTATTGAATATTTCCGGACAATTTACACATCGACTTGTTCGTCTTGTCGTGTAGTTTCTGTGTTGCAAAAATGATTTCGCTGCTTTTTACCGTTTTCGAAAAAATCGAGAAAAACCGAAAAAGCATGTATTTTTCGAACGAAATGATGAAAAATTTTTGTCGAAATTTTTTTTGCAAATTTTTTTCGTGATTTTTTCTTGGTTGCACGAAGGAAATCGAAGTGCTGAAAACGGTTTTCCAGTCTATTTCACTCTAAAGTTACAAATAAACAAATTTGATATTTTTTTTCGCTGTACACAATCGCACATTTCTTACTGATTTGACGATGCCATAACTTTTGAACCGCTCACCACAGAGACTTCTAGTCTTCACCATTCGATTCACCGTCCCAAAATTAGTCCGAAAACTTATATAATATTCCCTGGGAAGCTTTCTGTTAAGAAATACTATCGACTCGGTAAGTCTAGACCGCGGAAACGACGAAATGCGAGAAAATCGATTTTTTCAATATCGTTATTTTTTGAGTCAGAGCGAAATTTAAGAACGTTTCTGAAAGCATTTTTGCTGCTAATTACAGATATGCAAATTATAATTCGCTAGCTCTTTTGGTTCACTTTCGCCTGCAAAAATTGAAGAAATTTTTATGAAATTTCGGCGCTCTAGTGGAGATCACGGAAAGTCGGGAATTCCCCGCGGACAATCTTAGTGTACCTATAGGAAAATTACCTTCTGAAAACGATGCCGCAATCCGTTTTTAATTATCTGCAACCGTTTCCGAGATATCTACTTAGCAATTCGAGAATCGGGTAAATTTCAGTTTGAAATTACTCGAGGAATTATTGAATATTTCCGGACAATTTACACATCGACTTGTTCGCCTTGTCATGTAGTTTCTGTGTGCCAAAAATGATTTCACTGCTCTTTACCGTTTTCGAAAAAATCGAGAAAAACCGAAAAAGCATGTATTTTTCGAACGAAATGATAAAAAATTTTTGTCGAAATTTTTTTTGCAAATTTTTTTCGTGATTTTTTCTTGGTTGCACGAAGGAAATCGAAGTGCTGAAAACGGTTTTCCAGTCTATTTCACTCTAAAGTTACAAATAAACAAATTTGATATTTTTTTCGCTGTACACAATCGCACATTTCTTACTGATTTGACGATGTCATAACTTTTGAACCGCTCACCACAGAGACTTCTAGTCTTCACCATTCGATTCACCGTCCCAAAATTAGTCCGGAAACTTATATAATATTCCCTGGGAAGCTTTCTGTTAAGAAATACCATCGACTCGGTAAGTCTAGACCGCGGAAACGACGAAATGCGAGAAAATCGATTTTTTCAAAATCGTTATTTTTTGATTCTCAGCGAAATTTAAAAACGTTTCTGAAAGCATTTTTGCTGCTGATTACAGATATGCAAATTATAATTCGCTAGCTCTTTTGGTTCACTTTCGCCTGCAAAAATTGAAGAAATTTTTATGAAATTTCGGCGCTCTAGTGGAGATCACGGAAAGTCGGGAATTCCCCGCGGACAATCTTAGTGTACCTATAGAAAAATTACCTTCTGAAAACGATGCCGCAATCCGTTTTTAATTATCTGCAACCGTTTCCGAGATATCTACATAGCAATTCGAGAATCGGGTAAATTTCAGTTTGAAATTACTCGAGGAATTATTCAATATTTCCGGACAATTTACACATCGACTTGTTCGTCTTGTCGTGTAGTTTCTGTGTGCCAAAAATGATTTCACTGCTCTTTACCGTTTTCGAAAAAATCGAGAAAAACCGAAAAAGCATGTATTTTTCGAACGAAATGATGAAAAATTTTCGTCGAAATTTTTTTTGCAAATTTTTTTCGTGATTTTTTCTTGGTTGCACGAAGGAAATCGAAGTGCTGAAAACGGTTTTCCAGTCTATTTCACTCTAAAGTTACAAATAAACAAATTTGATATTTTTTTCGCTGTACACAATCGCACATTTCTTACTGATTTGACGATGTCATAACTTTTGAAAATTTTTTGTCGAAATTTTTTTTGCAAATTTTTTTCGTGATTTTTTCTTGGTTGCACGAAGGAAATCGAAGTGCTGAAAACGGTTTTCCAGTCTATTTCACTCTAAAGTTACAAATAAACAAATTTGATATTTTTTTCGCTGTACACAATCGCACATTTCTTACTGATTTGACGATGTCATAACTTTTGAACCGCTCACCACAGAGACTTCTAGTCTTCACCATTCGATTCACCGTCCCAAAATTAGTCCGAAAACTTATATAATATTCCCTGGGAAGCTTTCTGTTAAGAAATACCATCGACTCGGTAAGTCTAGACCGAGTCGATGGTATTTCTTAACAGAAAGCTTCCCAGGGAATATTATATAAGTTTCCGGACTAATTTTGGGACGGTGAATCGAATGGTGAAGACTAGAAGTCTCTGTGGTGAGCGGTTCAAAAGTTATGACATCGTCAAATCAGTAAGAAATGTGCGATTGTGTACAGCGAAAAAAATATCAAATTTGTTTATTTGTAACTTTAGAGTGAAATAGACTGGAAAACCGTTTTCAGCACTTCGATTTCCTTCGTGCAACCAAGAAAAAATCACGAAAAAAATTTGCAAAAAAAATTTCGACAAAAATTTTTTTTGCAAATTTTTTTTGCAAAAGTTCGAAAAATACATGCTTTTTCGGTTTTTCTCGATTTTTTCGAAAACGGTAAAGAGTAGCGAAATCATTTTTGGCACACAGAAACTACACGACAAGACGAACAAGTCGATGTGTAAATTGTCCGGAAATATTGAATAATTCCTCGAGTAATTTCAAACTGAAATTTACCCGATTCTCGAATTGCTAAGTAGATATCTCGGAAACGGTTGCAGATAATTAAAAACGGATTGCGGCATCGTTTTCAGAAGGTAATTTTCCTGCAGGTGCACTAAGACTGTCCGTGGGGAATTCCCGACTTTCCGTGATCTCCACTAGAGCGCCGAAATTTCATAAAAATTTCTATAATTTTTGCAGGCGAAAGTGAACCAAAAGAGCTAGCGAATTCTAATTTGCATATCTGTAATCAGCAGCAAAAATGCTTTCAGAAACGTTTTTAAATTTCGCTGTGACTCAAAAAATAACGATTTTGAAAAAATCGATTTTCTCGCATTTCGTCGTTTCCGCGGTCTAGACTTACCGAGTCGATGGTATTTCTTAACAGAAAGCTTCCCAGGGAATATTATATAAGTTTTCGGACTAATTTTGGGACGGTGAATCGAATGGTGAAGACTAGAAGTCTCTGTGGTGAGCGGTTCAAAAGTTATGACATCGTCAAATCAGTAAGAAATGTGCGATTGTGTACAGCGAAAAAAATATCAAATTTGTTTATTTGTAACTTTAGAGTGAAATAGACTGGAAAACCGTTTTCAGCACTTCGATTTCCTTCGTGCAACCAAGAAAAAATCACGAAAAAAACTTGCAAAAAAAATTTCGACAAAAATTTTTCATCATTTCGTTCGAAAAATACATGCTTTTTCGGTTTTTCTCGATTTTTTCGAAAACGGTAAAGAGCAGCGAAATCATTTTTGGCACACAGAAACTACATGACAAGACGAACAAGTCGATGTGTAAATTGTCCGGAAATATTCAATAATTCCTCGAGTAATTTCAAACTGAAATTTACCCGATTCTCGAATTGCTAAGTAGATATCTCGGAAACAGTTGCAGATAATTAAAAACGGATTACGGCATCGTTTTCAGAAGGTTATTTTCCTATAGGTACACTAAGATTGTCCGCGGGGAATTCCCGACTTTCCGTGATCTCCACTAGAGCGCCGAAATTTCATAAAAATTTCTTCAATTTTTGCAGGCGAAAGTGAACCAAAAGAGCTAGCGAATTATAATTTGCATTTCTGTAATCAGCAGCAAAAATGCTTTCAGAAACGTTTTTAAATTTCGCTGAGAATCAAAAAATAACGATTTTGAAAAAATCGATTTTCTCGCATTTCGTCGTTTCCGCGGCCTAGACTTACCGAGTCGATAGTATTTCTTAACAGAAAGCTTCCCAGGGAATATTATATAAGTTTCCGGACTAATTTTGGGACGGTGAATCGAATGGTGAAGACTAGAAGTCTCTGTGGTGAGTGGTTTTGAAAAAATCGATTTTCTCGCATTTCGTCGTTTCCGCGGCCTAGACTTACCGAGTCGATAGTATTTCTTAACAGAAAGCTTCCCAGGGAATATTATATAAGTTTCCGGACTAATTTTGGGACGGTGAATCGAATGGTGAAGACTAGAAGTCTCTGTGGTGAGTGGTTCAAAAGTTATGACATCGTCAAATCAGTAAGAAATGTGCGATTGTGTATTGCGAAAAAAAATATCAAATTTGTTTATTTGTAACTTTAGAGTGAAATAGACTGGAAAACCGTTTTCAGCACTTCGATTTCCTTCGTGCAACCAAGAAAAAATCACGAAAAAAATTTGCAAAAAAAATTTCGACAAAAATTTTTCATCATTTCGTTCGAAAAATACATGCTTTTTCGGTTTTTCTCGATTTTTTCGAAAACGGTAAAGAGTAGCGAAATCATTTTTGGCACACAGAAACTACACGACAAGACGAACAAGTCGATGTGTAAATTGTCCGGAAATATTGAATAATTCCTCGAGTAATTTCAAACTGAAATTTACCCGATTCTCGAATTGCTAAGTAGATATCTCGGAAACGGTTGCAGATAATTAAAAACGGATTGCAGCATCGTTTTCAGAAGGTAATTTTCCTATAGGTACACTAAGATTGTCCGCGGGGAATTCCCGACTTTCCGTGATCTCCACTAGAGCGCCGAAATTTCATAAAAATTTCTTCAATTTTTGCAGGCGAAAGTGAACCAAAAGAGCTAGCGAATTATAATTTGCATATCTGTAATTAGCAGCAAAAATGCTTTCAGAAACGTTTTCAAATTTCGCTCTGACTCAAAAAATAACGATTTTGAAAAAATCGATTTTCTCGCATTTCGTCGTTTCCGCGGTCTAGACTTACCGAGTCGATAGTATTTCTTAACAGAAAGCTTCCCAGGGAATATTATATAAGTTTCCGGACTAATTTTGGGACGGTGAATCGAATGGTGAAGACTAGAAGTCTCTGTGGTGAGCGGTTCAAAAGTTATGACATCGTCAAATCAGTAAGAAATGTGCGATCGTGTATTGCGAAAAAAAATATCAAATTTGTTTATTTGTAACTTTAGAGTGAAATAGACTGGAAAACCGTTTTCAGCACTTCGATTTCCTTCGTGCAACCAAGAAAAAATCACGAAAAAAATTTGCAAAAAAAATTTCGACAAAAATTTTTCATCATTTCGTTCGAAAAATACATGCTTTTTCGGTTTTTCTCGATTTTTTCGAAAACGGTAAAGAGTAGCGAAATCATTTTTGGCACACAGAAACTACACGACAAGACGAACAAGTCGATGTGTAAATTGTCCGGAAATATTGAATAATTCCTCGAGTAATTTCAAACTGAAATTTACCCGATTCTCGAATTGCTAAGTAGATATCTCGGAAACGGTTGCAGATAATTAAAAACGGATTGCGGCATCGTTTTCAGAAGGTAATTTTCCTATAGGTACACTAAGATTGTCCGCGGGGAATTCCCGACTTTCCGTGATCTCCACTAGAGCGCCGAAATTTCATAAAAATTTCTATAATTTTTGCAGGCGAAAGTGAACCAAAAGAGCTAGCGAATTCTAATTTGCATATCTGTAATCAGCAGCAAAAATGCTTTCAGAAACGTTTTTAAATTTCGCTGTGACTCAAAAAATAACGATTTTGAAACATTCGATTTTCTCGCATTTCGTCGTTTCCGCGGTCTAGACTTACCGAGTCGATGGTATTTCTTAACAGAAAGCTTCCCAGGGAATATTATATAAGTTTCCGGACTAATTTTGGGACGGTGAATCGAATGTTGAAGACTAGAAGTCTCTGTGGTGAGCGGTTCAAAAGTTATGACATTGTCAAATCAGTAAGAAATGTGCGATTGTGTACAGCGAAAAAAATATCAAATTTGTTTATTTGTAACTTTAGAGTGAAATAGACTGGAAAACCGTTTTCAGCACTTCGATTTCCTTCGTGCAACCAAGAAAAAATCACGAAAAAAATTTGCAAACAAAATTTCGACAAAAATTTTTCATCATTTCGTTCGAAAAATACATGCTTTTTCGGTTTTTCTCGATTTTTTCGAAAACGGTAAAGAGTAGCGAAATCATTTTTGGCACACAGAAACTACACGACAAGACGAACAAGTCGATGTGTAAATTGTCCGGAAATATTGAATAATTCCTCGAGTAATTTCAAACTGAAATTTACCCGATTCTCGAATTGCTAAGTAGATATCTCGGAAACGGTTGCAGATAATTAAAAACGGATTGCGGCATCGTTTTCAGAAGGTAATTTTCCTATAGGTACACTAAGATTGTCCGCGGGGAATTCCCGACTTTCCGTGATCTCCACTAGAGCGCCGAAATTTCATAAAAATTTCTTCAATTTTTGCAGGCGAAAGTGAACCAAAAGAGCTAGCGAATTATAATTTGCATATCTGTAATTAGCAGCAAAAATGCTTTCAGAAACGTTTTTAAATTTCGCTCTGACTCAAAAAATAACGATTTTGAAAAAATCGATTTTCTCGCATTTCGTCGTTTCCGCGGTCTAGACTTACCGAGTCGATAGTATTTCTTAACAGAAAGCTTCCCAGGGAATATTATATAAGTTTTCGTACTAATTTTGGTACGGTGAATCGAATGGTGAAGACTAGAAGTCTCTGTGGTGAGCGGTTCAAAAGTTATGACATCGTCAAATCAGTAAGAAATGTCCGATTGTGTACAGAGAAACTACACGACAAGACGAACAAGTCGATGTGTAAATTGTCCGGAAATATTGAATAATTCCTCGAGTAATTTCAAACTGAAATTTACCCGATTCTCGAATTGCTAAGTAGATATCTCGGAAACGGTTGCAGATAATTAAAAACGGATTGCGGCATCGTTTTCAGAAGGTAATTTTCCTATAGGTACACTAAGATTGTCCGCGGGGAATTCCCGACTTTCCGTGATCTCCACTAGAGCGCCGAAATTTCATAAAAATTTCTATAATTTTTGCAGGCGAAAGTGAACCAAAAGAGCTAGCGAATTCTAATTTGCATATCTGTAATCAGCAGCAAAAATGCTTTCAGAAACGTTTTTAAATTTCGCTGTGACTCAAAAAATAACGATTTTGAAACATTCGATTTTCTCGCATTTCGTCGTTTCCGCGGTCTAGACTTACCGAGTCGATGGTATTTCTTAACAGAAAGCTTCCCAGGGAATATTATATAAGTTTCCGGACTAATTTTGGGACGGTGAATCGAATGTTGAAGACTAGAAGTCTCTGTGGTGAGCGGTTCAAAAGTTATGACATTGTCAAATCAGTAAGAAATGTGCGATTGTGTACAGCGAAAAAAATATCAAATTTGTTTATTTGTAACTTTAGAGTGAAATAGACTGGAAAACCGTTTTCAGCACTTCGATTTCCTTCGTGCAACCAAGAAAAAATCACGAAAAAAATTTGCAAACAAAATTTCGACAAAAATTTTTCATCATTTCGTTCGAAAAATACATGCTTTTTCGGTTTTTCTCGATTTTTTCGAAAACGGTAAAGAGTAGCGAAATCATTTTTGGCACACAGAAACTACACGACAAGACGAACAAGTCGATGTGTAAATTGTCCGGAAATATTGAATAATTCCTCGAGTAATTTCAAACTGAAATTTACCCGATTCTCGAATTGCTAAGTAGATATCTCGGAAACGGTTGCAGATAATTAAAAACGGATTGCGGCATCGTTTTCAGAAGGTAATTTTCCTATAGGTACACTAAGATTGTCCGCGGGGAATTCCCGACTTTCCGTGATCTCCACTAGAGCGCCGAAATTTCATAAAAATTTCTTCAATTTTTGCAGGCGAAAGTGAACCAAAAGAGCTAGCGAATTATAATTTGCATATCTGTAATTAGCAGCAAAAATGCTTTCAGAAACGTTTTTAAATTTCGCTCTGACTCAAAAAATAACGATTTTGAAAAAATCGATTTTCTCGCATTTCGTCGTTTCCGCGGTCTAGACTTACCGAGTCGATAGTATTTCTTAACAGAAAGCTTCCCAGGGAATATTATATAAGTTTTCGTACTAATTTTGGTACGGTGAATCGAATGGTGAAGACTAGAAGTCTCTGTGGTGAGCGGTTCAAAAGTTATGACATCGTCAAATCAGTAAGAAATGTCCGATTGTGTACAGCGAAAAAAAATATCAAATTTGTTTATTTGTAACTTTAGAGTGAAATAGACTGGAAAACCGTTTTCAGCACTTCGATTTCCTTCGTGCAACCAAGAAAAAATCACGAAAAAAATTTGCAAAAAAAATTTCGACAAAAATTTTTCATCATTTCGTTCGAAAAATACATGCTTTTTCGGTTTTTCTCGATTTTTTCGAAAACGGTAAAGAGTAGCGAAATCATTTTCGGCACACAGAAACTACACGACAAGACGAACAAGTCGATGTGTAAATTGTCCGGAAATATTGAATAATTCCTCGAGTAATTTCAACCTGAAATTTACCCGATTCTCGAATTGCTAAGTAGATATCTCGGAAACGGTTGCAGATAATTGAAAACGGATTGCGGCATCGTTTTCAGAAGGTAATTTTCCTATAGGTACACTAAGATTGTCCGCGGGGAATTCCCGACTTTCCGTGATCTCCACTAGAGCGCCGAAATTTCATAAAAATTTCTATAATTTTTGCAGGCGAAAGTGAACCAAAAGAGCTAGCGAATTATAATTTGCATATCTGTAATTAGCAGCAAAAATGCTTTCAGAAACGTTTTTAAATTTCGCTCTGACTCAAAAAATAACGATTTTGAAAAAATCGATTTTCTCGCATTTCGTCGTTTCCGCGGTCTAGACTTACCGAGTCGATAGTATTTCTTAACAGAAAGCTTCCCAGGGAATATTATATAAGTTTTCGGACTAATTTTGGGACGGTGAATCGAATGGTGAAGACTAGAAGTCTCTGTGGTGAGCGGTTCAAAAGTTATGACATCGTCAAATCAGTAAGAAATGTGCGATTGTGTATTGCGAAAAAAAATATCAAATTTGTTTATTTGTAACTTTAGAGTGAAATAGACTGGAAAACCGTTTTCAGCACTTCGATTTCCTTCGTGCAACCAAGAAAAAATCACGAAAAAAATTTGCAAAAAAAATTTCGACAAAAATTTTTCATCATTTCGTTCGAAAAATACATGCTTTTTCGGTTTTTCTCGATTTTTTCGAAAACGGTAAAGAGTAGCGAAATCATTTTTGGCACACAGAAACTACACGACAAGACGAACAAGTCGATGTGTAAATTGTCCGGAAATATTGAATAATTCCTCGAGTAATTTCAAACTGAAATTTACCCGATTCTCGAATTGCTAAGTAGATATCTCGGAAACGGTTGCAGATAATTAAAAACGGATTGCGGCATCGTTTTCAGAAGGTAATTTTCCTATAGGTACACTAAGATTGTCCGCGGGGAATTCCCGACTTTCCGTGATCTCCACTAGAGCGCCGAAATTTCATAAAAATTTCTATAATTTTTGCAGGCGAAAGTGAACCAAAAGAGCTAGCGAATTCTAATTTGCATATCTGTAATCAGCAGCAAAAATGCTTTCAGAAACGTTTTTAAATTTCGCTGTGACTCAAAAAATAACGATTTTGAAACATTCGATTTTCTCGCATTTCGTCGTTTCCGCGGTCTAGACTTACCGAGTCGATGGTATTTCTTAACAGAAAGCTTCCCAGGGAATATTATATAAGTTTCCGGACTAATTTTGGGACGGTGAATCGAATGTTGAAGACTAGAAGTCTCTGTGGTGAGCGGTTCAAAAGTTATGACATTGTCAAATCAGTAAGAAATGTGCGATTGTATACAGCGAAAAAAATATCAAATTTGTTTATTTGTAACTTTAGAGTGAAATAGACTGGAAAACCGTTTTCAGCACTTCGATTTCCTTCGTGCAACCAAGAAAAAATCACGAAAAAAATTTGCAAACAAAATTTCGACAAAAATTTTTCATCATTTCGTTCGAAAAATACATGCTTTTTCGGTTTTTCTCGATTTTTTCGAAAACGGTAAAGAGTAGCGAAATCATTTTTGGCACACAGAAACTACACGACAAGACGAACAAGTCGATGTGTAAATTGTCCGGAAATATTGAATAATTCCTCGAGTAATTTCAAACTGAAATTTACCCGATTCTCGAATTGCTAAGTAGATATCTCGGAAACGGTTGCAGATAATTAAAAACGGATTGCGGCATCGTTTTCAGAAGGTAATTTTCCTATAGGTACACTAAGATTGTCCGCGGGGAATTCCCGACTTTCCGTGATCTCCACTAGAGCGCCGAAATTTCATAAAAATTTCTTCAATTTTTGCAGGCGAAAGTGAACCAAAAGAGCTAGCGAATTATAATTTGCATATCTGTAATTAGCAGCAAAAATTCTTTCAGAAACGTTTTTAAATTTCGCTCTGACTCAAAAAATAACGATTTTGAAAAAATCGATTTTCTCGCATTTCGTCGTTTCCGCGGTCTAGACTTACCGAGTCGATGGTATTTCTTAACAGAAAGCTTCCCAGGGAATATTATATAAGTTTCCGGACTAATTTTGGGACGGTGAATCGAATGTTGAAGACTAGAAGTCTCTGTGGTGAGCGGTTCAAAAGTTATGACATTGTCAAATCAGTAAGAAATGTGCGATTGTATACAGCGAAAAAAATATCAAATTTGTTTATTTGTAACTTTAGAGTGAAATAGACTGGAAAACCGTTTTCAGCACTTCGATTTCCTTCGTGCAACCAAGAAAAAATCACGAAAAAAATTTGCAAACAAAATTTCGACAAAAATTTTTCATCATTTCGTTCGAAAAATACATGCTTTTTCGGTTTTTCTCGATTTTTTCGAAAACGGTAAAGAGTAGCGAAATCATTTTTGGCACACAGAAACTACACGACAAGACGAACAAGTCGATGTGTAAATTGTCCGGAAATATTGAATAATTCCTCGAGTAATTTCAAACTGAAATTTACCCGATTCTCGAATTGCTAAGTATATATCTCGGAAACGGTTGCAGATAATTAAAAACGGATTGCGGCATCGTTTTCAGAAGGTAATTTTCCTATAGGTACACTAAGATTGTCCGCGGGGAATTCCCGACTTTCCGTGATCTCCACTAGAGCGCCGAAATTTCATAAAAATTTCTTCAATTTTTGCAGGCGAAAGTGAACCAAAAGAGCTAGCGAATTATAATTTGCATATCTGTAATTAGCAGCAAAAATGCTTTCAGAAACGTTTTTAAATTTCGCTCTGACTCAAAAAATAACGATTTTGAAAAAATCGATTTTCTCGCATTTCGTCGTTTCCGCGGTCTAGACTTACCGAGTCGATAGTATTTCTTAACAGAAAGCTTCCCAGGGAATATTATATAAGTTTTCGTACTAATTTTGGTACGGTGAATCGAATGGTGAAGACTAGAAGTCTCTGTGGTGAGCGGTTCAAAAGTTATGACATCGTCAAATCAGTAAGAAATGTCCGATTGTGTACAGCGAAAAAAAATATCAAATTTGTTTATTTGTAACTTTAGAGTGAAATAGACTGGAAAACCGTTTTCAGCACTTCGATTTCCTTCGTGCAACCAAGAAAAAATCACGAAAAAAATTTGCAAAAAAAATTTCGACAAAAATTTTTCATCATTTCGTTCGAAAAATACATGCTTTTTCGGTTTTTCTCGATTTTTTCGAAAACGGTAAAGAGTAGCGAAATCATTTTCGGCACACAGAAACTACACGACAAGACGAACAAGTCGATGTGTAAATTGTCCGGAAATATTGAATAATTCCTCGAGTAATTTCAACCTGAAATTTACCCGATTCTCGAATTGCTAAGTAGATATCTCGGAAACGGTTGCAGATAATTGAAAACGGATTGCGGCATCGTTTTCAGAAGGTAATTTTCCTATAGGTACACTAAGATTGTCCGCGGGGAATTCCCGACTTTCCGTGATCTCCACTAGAGCGCCGAAATTTCATAAAAATTTCTATAATTTTTGCAGGCGAAAGTGAACCAAAAGAGCTAGCGAATTCTAATTTGCATATCTGTAATCAGCAGCAAAAATGCTTTCAGAAACGTTTTTAAATTTCGCTGTGACTCAAAAAATAACGATTTTGAAACATTCGATTTTCTCGCATTTCGTCGTTTCCGCGGTCTAGACTTACCGAGTCGATGGTATTTCTTAACAGAAAGCTTCCCAGGGAATATTATATAAGTTTCCGGACTAATTTTGGGACGGTGAATCGAATGTTGAAGACTAGAAGTCTCTGTGGTGAGCGGTTCAAAAGTTATGACATTGTCAAATCAGTAAGAAATGTGCGATTGTATACAGCGAAAAAAATATCAAATTTGTTTATTTGTAACTTTAGAGTGAAATAGACTGGAAAACCGTTTTCAGCACTTCGATTTCCTTCGTGCAACCAAGAAAAAATCACGAAAAAAATTTGCAAAAAAAATTTCGACAAAAATTTTTCAAAAGTTATGACATCGTCAAATCAGTAAGAAATGTGCGATTGTGTACAGCGAAAAAAATATCAAATTTGTTTATTTGTAACTTTAGAGTGAAATAGACTGGAAAACCGTTTTCAGCACTTCGATTTCCTTCGTGCAACCAAGAAAAAATCACGAAAAAAATTTGCAAAAAAAATTTCGACAAAAATTTTTCATCACTTCGTTCGAAAAATACATGCTTTTTCGGATTTTCTCGATTTTTTCGAAAACGGTGAAGAGCAGCGAAATCATTTTTGGCACACAGAAACTACACGACAAGACGAACAAGTCGATGTGTAAATTGTCCGGAAATATTCAATAATTCCTCGAGTAATTTCAAACTGAAATTTACCCGATTCTCGAATTGCTATGTAGATATCTCGGAAACGGTTGCAGATAATTAAAAACGGATTGCGGCATCGTTTTCAGAAGGTAATTTTCCTATAGGTACACTAAGATTGTCCGCGGGGAATTCCCGACTTTCCGTGATCTCCACTAGAGCGCCGAAATTTCATAAAAATTTCTATAATTTTTGCAGGCGAAAGTGAACCAAAAGAGCTAGCGAATTCTAATTTGCATATCTGTAATCAGCAGCAAAAATGCTTTCAGAAACGTTTTTAAATTTCGCTGTGACTCAAAAAATAACGATTTTGAAAAAATCGATTTTCTCGCATTTCGTCGTTTCCGCGGTCTAGACTTACCGAGTCGATAGTATTTCTTAACAGAAAGCTTCCCAGGGAATATTATATAAGTTTCCGGACTAATTTTGGGACGGTCAATCGAATGGTGAAGACTAGAAGTCTCTGTGGTGAGCGGTTCAAAAGTTATGACATCGTCAAATCAGTAAGAAATGTGCGATTGTGTACAGCGAAAAAAATATCAAATTTGTTTATTTGTAACTTTAGAGTGAAATAGACTGGAAAACCGTTCTCAGCACTTCGATTTCCTTCGTGCAACCAAGAAAAAATCACGAAAAAAATTTGCAAAAAAAATTTCGACAAAAATTTTTCATCATTTCGTTCGAAAAATACATGCTTTTTCGGTTTTTCTCGATTTTTTCGAAAACGGTAAAGAGCAGTGAAATCATTTTTGGCACACAGAAACTACACGACAAGACGAACAAGTCGATGTGTAAATTGTCCGGAAATATTGAATAATTCCTCGAGTAATTTCAAACTGAAATTTACCCGATTCTCGAATTGCTATGTAGATATCTCGGAAACGGTTGCAGATAATTAAAAACGGATTGCGGCATCGTTTTCAGAAGGTAATTTTTCTATAGGTACACTAAGATTGTCCGCGGGGAATTCCCGACTTTCCGTGATCTCCACTAGAGCGCCGAAATTTCATAAAAATTTCTTCAATTTTTGCAGGCGAAAGTGAACCAAAAGAGCTAGCGAATTATAATTTGCATATCTGTAATCAGCAGCAAAAATGCTTTCAGAAACGTTTTTAAATTTCGCTGAGAATCAAAAAATAACGATTTTGAAAAAATCGATTTTCTCGCATTTCGTCGTTTCCGCGGTCTAGACTTACCGAGTCGATGGTATTTCTTAACAGAAAGCTTCCCAGGGAATATTATATAAGTTTCCGGACTAATTTTGGGACGGTGAATCGAATGGTGAAGACTAGAAGTCTCTGTGGTGAGCGGTTCAAAAGTTATGACATCGTCAAATCAGTAAGAAATGTGCGATTGTGTACAGCGAAAAAAATATCAAATTTGTTTATTTGTAACTTTAGAGTGAAATAGACTGGAAAACCGTTTTCAGCACTTCGATTTCCTTCGTGCAACCAAGAAAAAATCACGAAAAAAATTTGCAAAAAAAATTTCGACAAAAATTTTTCATCATTTCGTTCGAAAAATACATGCTTTTTCGGTTTTTCTCGATTTTTTCGAAAACGGTAAAGAGCAGTGAAATCATTTTTGGCACACAGAAACTACATGACAAGGCGAACAAGTCGATGTGTAAATTGTCCGGAAATATTCAATAATTCCTCGAGTAATTTCAAACTGAAATTTACCCGATTCTCGAATTGCTAAGTAGATATCTCGGAAACGGTTGCAGATAATTAAAAACGGATTGCGGCATCGTTTTCAGAAGGTAATTTTCCTATAGGTACACTAAGATTGTCCGCGGGGAATTCCCGACTTTCCGTGATCTCCACTAGAGCGCCGAAATTTCATAAAAATTTCTTCAATTTTTGCAGGCGAAAGTGAACCAAAAGAGCTAGCGAATTATAATTTGCATATCTGTAATTAGCAGCAAAAATGCTTTCAGAAACGTTCTTAAATTTCGCTCTGACTCAAAAAATAACGATATTGAAAAAATCGATTTTCTCGCATTTCGTCGTTTCCGCGGTCTAGACTTACCGAGTCGATAGTATTTCTTAACAGAAAGCTTCCCAGGGAATATTATATAAGTTTTCGGACTAATTTTGGGACGGTGAATCGAATGGTGAAGACTAGAAGTCTCTGTGGTGAGCGGTTCAAAAGTTATGACATCGTCAAATCAGTAAGAAATGTGCGATTGTGTATTGCGAAAAAAAATATCAAATTTGTTTATTTGTAACTTTAGAGTGAAATAGACTGGAAAACCGTTTTCAGCACTTCGATTTCCTTCGTGCAACCAAGAAAAAATCACGAAAAAAATTTGCAAAAAAAATTTCGACAAAAATTTTTCATCATTTCGTTCGAAAAATACATGCTTTTTCGGTTTTTCTCGATTTTTTCGAAAACGGTAAAGAGTAGCGAAATCATTTTCGGCACACAGAAACTACACGACAAGACGAACAAGTCGATGTGTAAATTGTCCGGAAATATTGAATAATTCCTCGAGTAATTTCAACCTGAAATTTACCCGATTCTCGAATTGCTAAGTAGATATCTCGGAAACGGTTGCAGATAATTGAAAACGGATTGCGGCATCGTTTTCAGAAGGTAATTTTCCTATAGGTACACTAAGATTGTCCGCGGGGAATTCCCGACTTTCCGTGATCTCCACTAGAGCGCCGAAATTTCATAAAAATTTCTATAATTTTTGCAGGCGAAAGTGAACCAAAAGAGCTAGCAAATTCTAATTTGCATATCTGTATTCAGCAGCAAAAATGCTTTCAGAAACGTTTTTAAATTTCGCTGTGACTCAAAAAATAACGATTTTGAAAAAATCGATTTTCTCGCATTTCGTCGTTTCCGCGGTCTAGACTTACCGAGTCGATAGTATTTCTTAACAGAAAGCTTCCCAGGGAATATTATATAAGTTTCCGGACTAATTTTGGGACGGTGAATCGAATGGTGAAGACTAGAAGTCTCTGTGGTGAGTGGTTCAAAAGTTATGACATCGTCAAATCAGTAAGAAATGTGCGATTGTGTATTGCGAAAAAAAATATCAAATTTGTTTATTTGTAACTTTAGAGTGAAATAGACTGGAAAACCGTTTTCAGCACTTCGATTTCCTTCGTGCAACCAAGAAAAAATCACGAAAAAAATTTGCAAAAAAAATTTCGACAAAAATTTTTCATCATTTCGTTCGAAAAATACATGCTTTTTCGGTTTTTCTCGATTTTTTCGAAAACGGTAAAGAGCAGCGAAATCATTTTTGGCACACAGAAACTACACGACAAGAGGAACAAGTCCATGTGTAAATTGTCCGGAAATATTCAATAATTCCTCGAGTAATTTCAAACAGAAATTTACCCGATTCTCGAATTGCTAAGTAGATATCTCGGAAACGGTTGCAGATAATTAAAAACGGATTGCGGCATCGTTTTCAGAAGGTAATTTTCCTATAGGTACACTAAGATTGTCCGCGGGGAATTCCCGACTTTCCGTGATCTCCACTAGAGCGCCGAAATTTCATAAAAATTTCTTCAATTTTTGCAGGCGAAAGTGAACCAAAAGAGCTAGCGAATTATAATTTGCATATCTGTAATTAGCAGCAAAAATGCTTTCAGAAACGTTTTTAAATTTCGCTCTGACTCAAAAAATAACGATTTTGAAAAAATCGATTTTCTCGCATTTCGTCGTTTCCGCGGTCTAGACTTACCGAGTCGATGGTATTTCTTAACAGAAAGCTTCCCAGGGAATATTGTATAAGTTTTCGGACTAATTTTGGGACGGTGAATCGAATGGTGAAGACTAGAAGTCTCTGTGGTGAGCGGTTCAAAAGTTATGACATCGTCAAATCAGTAAGAAATGTGCGATTGTGTACAGCGAAAAAAATATCAAATTTGTTTATTTGTAACTTTAGAGTGAAATAGACTGGAAAACCGTTTTCAGCACTTCGATTTCCTTCGTGCAACCAAGAAAAAATCACGAAAAAAATTTGCAAAAAAAATTTCGACAAAAATTTTTCATCATTTCGTTCGAAAAATACATGCTTTTTCGGTTTTTCTCGATTTTTTCGAAAACGGTAAAGAGCAGCGAAATCATTTTTGGCACACAGAAACTACATGACAAGACGAACAAGTCGATGTGTAAATTGTCGGGAAATATTGAATAATTCCTCGAGTAATTTCAAACTGAAATTTATCCGATTCTCGAATTGCTAAGTAGATATCTCGGAAACGGTTGCAGATAATTAAAAACGGATTGCGGCATCGTTTTCAGAAGGTAATTTTCCTATAGGTACACTAAGATTGTCCGCGGGGAATTCCCGACTTTCCGTGATCTCCACTAGAGCGCCGAAATTTCATAAAAGTTTCTATAATTTTTGCAGGCGAAAGTGAACCAAAAGAGCTAGCGAATTCTAATTTGCATATCTGTAATTAGCAGTAAAAATGCTTTCAGAAACGTTTTTAAATTTCGCTCTGACTCAAAAAATAACGATTTTGAAAAATTCGATTTTCTCGCATTTCGTCGTTTCCGCGGTCTAGACTTACCGAGTCGATGGTATTTCTTAACAGAAAGCTTCCCAGGGAATATTATATAAGTTTTCGGACTAATTTTGGGACGGTGAATCGAATGGTGAAGACTAGAAGTCTCTGTGGTGAGCGGTTCAAAAGTTATGACATCGTCAAATCAGTAAGAAATGTGCGATTGTGTACAGCGAAAAAAATATCAAATTTGTTTATTTGTAACTTTAGAGTGAAATAGACTGGAAAACCGTTTTCAGCACTTCGATTTCCTTCGTGCAACCAAGAAAAAATCAGGAAAAAAACTTGCAAAAAAAATTTCGACAAAAATTTTTCATCATTTCGTTCGAAAAATACATGCTTTTTCGGTTTTTCTCGATTTTTTCGAAAACGGTAAAGAGCAGCGAAATCATTTTTGGCACACAGAAACTACATGACAAGACGAACAAGTCGATGTGTAAATTGTCCGGAAATATTCAATAATTCCTCGAGTAATTTCAAACTGAAATTTACCCGATTCTCGAATTGCTAAGTAGATATCTCGGAAACAGTTGCAGATAATTAAAAACGGATTACGGCATCGTTTTCAGAAGGTTATTTTCCTATAGGTACACTAAGATTGTCCGCGGGAAATTCCCGACTTTCCGTGATCTCCACTAGAGGGCCGAAATTTCATAAAAATTTCTTCAATTTTTGCAGGCGAAAGTGAACCAAAAGAGCTAGCGAATTATAATTTGCATTTCTGTAATCAGCAGCAAAAATGCTTTCAGAAACGTTTTTAAATTTCGCTGAGAATCAAAAAATAACGATTTTGAAAAAATCGATTTTCTCGCATTTCGTCGTTTCCGCGGTCTAGACTTACCGAGTCGATAGTATTTCTTAACAGAAAGCTTCCCAGGGAATATTATATAAGTTTTCGGACTAATTTTGGTACGGTGAATCGAATGGTGAAGACTAGAAGTCTCTGTGGTGAGCGGTTCAAAAGTTATGACATCGTCAAATCAGTAAGAAATGTGCGATTGTGTACAGCGAAAAAAAATATCAAATTTGTTTATTTGTAACTTTAGAGTGAAATAGACTGGAAAACCGTTTTCAGCACTTCGATTTCCTTCGTGCAACCAAGAAAAAATCACGAAAAAAATTTGCAAAAAAAATTTCGACAAAAATTTTTCATCATTTCGTTCGAAAAATACATGCTTTTTCGGTTTTTCTCGATTTTTTCGAAAACGGTAAAGAGTAGCGAAATCATTTTCGGCACACAGAAACTACACGACAAGACGAACAAGTCGATGTGTAAATTGTCCGGAAATATTGAATAATTCCTCGAGTAATTTCAACCTGAAATTTACCCGATTCTCGAATTGCTAAGTAGATATCTCGGAAACGGTTGCAGATAATTGAAAACGGATTGCGGCATCGTTTTCAGAAGGTAATTTTCCTATAGGTACACTAAGATTGTCCGCGGGGAATTCCCGACTTTCCGTGATCTCCACTAGAGCGCCGAAATTTCATAAAAATTTCTATAATTTTTGCAGGCGAAAGTGAACCAAAAGAGCTAGCAAATTCTAATTTGCATATCTGTATTCAGCAGCAAAAATGCTTTCAGAAACGTTTTTAAATTTCGCTGTGACTCAAAAAATAACGATTTTGAAAAAATCGATTTTCTCGCATTTCGTCGTTTCCGCGGTCTAGACTTACCGAGTCGATAGTATTTCTTAACAGAAAGCTTCCCAGGGAATATTATATAAGTTTCCGGACTAATTTTGGGACGGTGAATCGAATGGTGAAGACTAGAAGTCTCTGTGGTGAGTGGTTCAAAAGTTATGACATCGTCAAATCAGTAAGAAAGGTGCGATTGTGTATTGCGAAAAAAAATATCAAATTTGTTTATTTGTAACTTTAGAGTGAAATAGACTGGAAAACCGTTTTCAGCACTTCGATTTCCTTCGTGCAACCAAGAAAAAATCACGAAAAAAATTTGCAAAAAAAATTTCGACAAAAATTTTTCATCATTTCGTTCGAAAAATACATGCTTTTTCGGTTTTTCTCGATTTTTTCGAAAACGGTAAAGAGTAGCGAAATCATTTTTGGCACACAGAAACTACACGACAAGACGAACAAGTCGATGTGTAAATTGTCCGGAAATATTGAATAATTCCTCGAGTAATTTCAAACTGAAATTTACCCGATTCTCGAATTGCTAAGTAGATATCTCGGAAACGGTTGCAGATAATTAAAAACGGATTGCAGCATCGTTTTCAGAAGGTAATTTTCCTATAGGTACACTAAGATTGTCCGCGGGGAATTCCCGACTTTCCGTGATCTCCACTAGAGCGCCGAAATTTCATAAACATTTCTATAATTTTTGCAGGCGAAAGTGAACCAAAAGAGCTAGCGAATTCTAATTTGCATATCTGTAATCAGCAGCAAAAATGCTTTCAGAAACGTTTTTAAATTTCGCTGTGACTCAAAAAATAACGATTTTGAAACATTCGATTTTCTCGCATTTCGTCGTTTCCGCGGTCTAGACTTACCGAGTCGATGGTATTTCTTAACAGAAAGCTTCCCAGGGAATATTATATAAGTTTCCGGACTAATTTTGGGACGGTGAATCGAATGTTGAAGACTAGAAGTCTCTGTGGTGAGCGGTTCAAAAGTTATGACATTGTCAAATCAGTAAGAAATGTGCGATTGTGTACAGCGAAAAAAATATCAAATTTGTTTATTTGTAACTTTAGAGTGAAATAGACTGGAAAACCGTTTTCAGCACTTCGATTTCCTTCGTGCAACCAAGAAAAAATCACGAAAAAAATTTGCAAACAAAATTTCGACAAAAATTTTTCATCATTTCGTTCGAAAAATACATGCTTTTTCGGTTTTTCTCGATTTTTTCGAAAACGGTAAAGAGTAGCGAAATCATTTTTGGCACACAGAAACTACACGACAAGACGAACAAGTCGATGTGTAAATTGTCCGGAAATATTGAATAATTCCTCGAGTAATTTCAAACTGAAATTTACCCGATTCTCGAATTGCTAAGTAGATATCTCGGAAACGGTTGCAGATAATTAAAAACGGATTGCGGCATCGTTTTCAGAAGGTAATTTTCCTATAGGTACACTAAGATTGTCCGCGGGGAATTCCCGACTTTCCGTGATCTCCACTAGAGCGCCGAAATTTCATAAAAATTTCTTCAATTTTTGCAGGCGAAAATGAACCAAAAGAGCTAGCGAATTATAATTTGCATATCTGTAATTAGCAGCAAAAATGCTTTCAGAAATGTTTTTAAATTTCGCTCTGACTCAAAAAATAACGATTTTGAAAAAATCGATTTTCTCGCATTTCGTCGTTTCCGCGGTCTAGACTTACCGAGTCGATGGTATTTCTTAACAGAAAGCTTCCCAGGGAATATTATATAAGTTTTCGGACTAATTTTGGGACGGTGAATCGAATGGTGAAGACTAGAAGTCTCTGTGGTGAGCGGTTCAAAAGTTATGACATCGTCAAATCAGTAAGAAATGTGCGATTGTGTACAGCGAAAAAAATATCAAATTTGTTTATTTGTAACTTTAGAGTGAAATAGACTGGAAAACCGTTTTCAGCACTTCGATTTCCTTCGTGCAACCAAGAAAAAATCACGAAAAAAATTTGCAAAAAAAATTTCGACAAAAAATTTTCAAAAGTTATGACATCGTCAAATCAGTAAGAAATGTGCGATTGTGTACAGCGAAAAAAATATCAAATTTGTTTATTTGTAACTTTAGAGTGAAATAGACTGGAAAACCGTTTTCAGCACTTCGATTTCCTTCGTGCAACCAAGAAAAAATCACGAAAAAAATTTGCAAAAAAAATTTCGACAAAAATTTTTCATCACTTCGTTCGAAAAATACATGCTTTTTCGGATTTTCTCGATTTTTTCGAAAACGGTGAAGAGCAGCGAAATCATTTTTGGCACACAGAAACTACACGACAAGACGAACAAGTCGATGTGTAAATTGTCCGGAAATATTCAATAATTCCTCGAGTAATTTCAAACTGAAATTTACCCGATTCTCGAATTGCTATGTAGATATCTCGGAAACGGTTGCAGATAATTAAAAACAATTTGCGGCATCGTTTTCAGAAGGTAATTTTCCTATAGGTACACTAAGATTGTCCGCGGGGAATTCCCGACTTTCCGTGATCTCCACTAGAGCGCCGAAATTTCATAAAAATTTCTATAATTTTTGCAGGCGAAAGTGAACCAAAAGAGCTAGCGAATTCTAATTTGCATATCTGTAATCAGCAGCAAAAATGCTTTCAGAAACGTTTTTAAATTTCGCTGTGACTCAAAAAATAACGATTTTGAAAAAATCGATTTTCTCGCATTTCGTCATTTCCGCGGTCTAGACTTACCGAGTCGATAGTATTTCTTAACAGAAAGCTTCCCAGGGAATATTATATAAGTTTCCGGACTAATTTTGGGACGGTCAATCGAATGGTGAAGACTAGAAGTCTCTGTGGTGAGCGGTTCAAAAGTTATGACATCGTCAAATCAGTAAGAAATGTGCGATTGTGTACAGCGAAAAAAATATCAAATTTGTTTATTTGTAACTTTAGAGTGAAATAGACTGGAAAACCGTTTTCAGCACTTCGATTTCCTTCGTGCAACCAAGAAAAAATCACGAAAAAAATTTGCAAAAAAAATTTCGACGAAAATTTTTCATCATTTCGTTCGAAAAATACATGCTTTTTCGGTTTTTCTCGATTTTTTCGAAAACGGTAAAGAGCAGTGAAATCATTTTTGGCACACAGAAACTACACGACAAGACGAACAAGTCGATGTGTAAATTGTCCGGAAATATTGAATAATTCCTCGAGTAATTTCAAACTGAAATTTACCCGATTCTCGAATTGCTATGTAGATATCTCGGAAACGGTTGCAGATAATTAAAAACGGATTGCGGCATCGTTTTCAGAAGGTAATTTTTCTATAGGTACACTAAGATTGTCCGCGGGGAATTCCCGACTTTCCGTGATCTCCACTAGAGCGCCGAAATTTCATAAAAATTTCTTCAATTTTTGCAGGCGAAAGTGAACCAAAAGAGCTAGCGAATTATAATTTGCATATCTGTAATCAGCAGCAAAAATGCTTTCAGAAACGTTTTTAAATTTCGCTGAGAATCAAAAAATAACGATTTTGAAAAAATCGATTTTCTCGCATTTCGTCGTTTCCGCGGTCTAGACTTACCGAGTCGATGGTATTTCTTAACAGAAAGCTTCCCAGGGAATATTATATAAGTTTCCGGACTAATTTTGGGACGGTGAATCGAATGGTGAAGACTAGAAGTCTCTGTGGTGAGCGGTTCAAAAGTTATGACATCGTCAAATCAGTAAGAAATGTGCGATTGTGTACAGCGAAAAAAATATCAAATTTGTTTATTTGTAACTTTAGAGTGAAATAGACTGGAAAACCGTTTTCAGCACTTCGATTTCCTTCGTGCAACCAAGAAAAAATCACGAAAAAAATTTGCAAAAAAAATTTCGACAAAAATTTTTTATCATTTCGTTCGAAAAATACATGCTTTTTCGGTTTTTCTCGATTTTTTCGAAAACGGTAAAGAGCAGTGAAATCATTTTTGGCACACAGAAACTACATGACAAGGCGAACAAGTCGATGTGTAAATTGTCCGGAAATATTCAATAATTCCTCGAGTAATTTCAAACTGAAATTTACCCGATTCTCGAATTGCTAAGTAGATATCTCGGAAACGGTTGCAGATAATTAAAAACGGATTGCGGCATCGTTTTCAGAAGGTAATTTTCCTATAGGTACACTAAGATTGTCCGCGGGGAATTCCCGACTTTCCGTGATCTCCACTAGAGCGCCGAAATTTCATAAAAATTTCTTCAATTTTTGCAGGCGAAAGTGAACCAAAAGAGCTAGCGAATTATAATTTGCATATCTGTAATTAGCAGCAAAAATGCTTTCAGAAACGTTCTTAAATTTCGCTCTGACTCAAAAAATAACGATATTGAAAAAATCGATTTTCTCGCATTTCGTCGTTTCCGCGGTCTAGACTTACCGAGTCGATAGTATTTCTTAACAGAAAGCTTCCCAGGGAATATTATATAAGTTTTCGGACTAATTTTGGGACGGTGAATCGAATGGTGAAGACTAGAAGTCTCTGTGGTGAGCGGTTCAAAAGTTATGACATCGTCAAATCAGTAAGAAATGTGCGATTGTGTACAGCGAAAAAAAATATCAAATTTGTTTATTTGTAACTTTAGAGTGAAATAGACTGGAAAACCGTTTTCAGCACTTCGATTTCCTTCGTGCAACCAAGAAAAAATCACGAAAAAAATTTGCAAAAAAAATTTCGACAAAAATTTTTCATCATTTCGTTCGAAAAATACATGCTTTTTCGGTTTTTCTCGATTTTTTCGAAAACGGTAAAAAGCAGCAAAATCATTTTTGCAACACAGAAACTACACGACAAGACGAACAAGTCGATGTGTAAATTGTCCGGAAATATTCAATAATTCCTCGAGTAATTTCAAACTGAAATTTACCCGATTCTCGAATTGCTATGTAGATATCTCGGAAACGGTTGCAGATAATTAAAAACGGATTGCGGCATCGTTTTCAGAAGGTAATTTTCCTATAGGTACACTAAGACTGTCCGCGGGGAATTCCCGACTTTCCGTGATCTCCACTAGAGCGCCGAAATTTCATAAAAATTTCTATAATTTTTGAAGGCGAAAGTGAACCAAAAGAGCTAGCGAATTCTAATTTGCATATCTGTAATCAGCAGCAAAAATGCTTTCAGAAACGTTTTTAAATTTCGCTGTGACTCAAAAAATAACGATTTTTAAAAAATCGATTTTCTCGCATTTCGTCGTTTCCGCGGTCTAGACTTACCGAGTCGATAGTATTTCTTAACAGAAAGCTTCCCAGGGAATATTATATAAGTTTCCGGACTAATTTTGGGACGGTGAATCGAATGGTGAAGACTAGAAGTCTCTGTGGTGAGCGGTTCAAAAGTTATGACATCGTCAAATCAGTAAGAAATGTGCGATTGTGTACAGCGAAAAAAATATCAAATTTGTTTATTTGTAACTTTAGAGTGAAATAGACTGGAAAACCGTTTTCAGCACTTCGATTTCCTTCGTGCAACCAAGAAAAAATCACGAAAAAAATTTGCAAAAAAAATTTCGACAAAAATTTTTTTTGCAAATTTTTTTTGCAAAAGTTCGAAAAATACATGCTTTTTCGGTTTTTCTCGATTTTTTCGAAAACGGTAAAGAGTAGCGAAATCATTTTTGGCACACAGAAACTACACGACAAGACGAACAAGTCGATGTGTAAATTGTCCGGAAATATTGAATAATTCCTCGAGTAATTTCAAACTGAAATTTACCCGATTCTCGAATTGCTAAGTAGATATCTCGGAAACGGTTGCAGATAATTAAAAACGGATTGCGGCATCGTTTTCAGAAGGTAATTTTCCTGCAGGTGCACTAAGACTGTCCGTGGGGAATTCCCGACTTTCCGTGATCTCCACTAGAGCGCCGAAATTTCATAAAAATTTCTATAATTTTTGCAGGCGAAAGTGAACCAAAAGAGCTAGCGAATTCTAATTTGCATATCTGTAATCAGCAGCAAAAATGCTTTCAGAAACGTTTTTAAATTTCGCTGTGACTCAAAAAATAACGATTTTGAAAAAATCGATTTTCTCGCATTTCGTCGTTTCCGCGGTCTAGACTTACCGAGTCGATGGTATTTCTTAACAGAAAGCTTCCCAGGGAATATTATATAAGTTTTCGGACTAATTTTGGGACGGTGAATCGAATGGTGAAGACTAGAAGTCTCTGTGGTGAGCGGTTCAAAAGTTATGACATCGTCAAATCAGTAAGAAATGTGCGATTGTGTACAGCGAAAAAAATATCAAATTTGTTTATTTGTAACTTTAGAGTGAAATAGACTGGAAAACCGTTTTCAGCACTTCGATTTCCTTCGTGCAACCAAGAAAAAATCACGAAAAAAACTTGCAAAAAAAATTTCGACAAAAATTTTTCATCATTTCGTTCGAAAAATACATGCTTTTTCGGTTTTTCTTGATTTTTTCGAAAACGGTAAAGAGCAGCGAAATCATTTTTGGCACACAGAAACTACATGACAAGACGAACAAGTCGATGTGTAAATTGTCCGGAAATATTCAATAATTCCTCGAGTAATTTCAAACTGAAATTTACCCGATTCTCGAATTGCTAAGTAGATATCTCGGAAACAGTTGCAGATAATTAAAAACGGATTACGGCATCGTTTTCAGAAGGTTATTTTCCTATAGGTACACTAAGATTGTCCGCGGGGAATTCCCGACTTTCCGTGATCTCCACTAGAGCGCCGAAATTTCATAAAAATTTCTTCAATTTTTGCAGGCGAAAGTGAACCAAAAGAGCTAGCGAATTATAATTTGCATTTCTGTAATCAGCAGCAAAAATGCTTTCAGAAACGTTTTTAAATTTCGCTGAGAATCAAAAAATAACGATTTTGAAAAAATCGATTTTCTCGCATTTCGTCGTTTCCGCGGCCTAGACTTACCGAGTCGATAGTATTTCTTAACAGAAAGCTTCCCAGGGAATATTATATAAGTTTCCGGACTAATTTTGGGACGGTGAATCGAATGGTGAAGACTAGAAGTCTCTGTGGTGAGTGGTTCAAAAGTTATGACATCGTCAAATCAGTAAGAAATGTGCGATTGTGTATTGCGAAAAAAAATATCAAATTTGTTTATTTGTAACTTTAGAGTGAAATAGACTGGAAAACCGTTTTCAGCACTTCGATTTCCTTCGTGCAACCAAGAAAAAATCACGAAAAAAATTTGCAAAAAAAATTTCGACAAAAATTTTTCATCATTTCGTTCGAAAAATACATGCTTTTTCGGTTTTTCTCGATTTTTTCGAAAACGGTAAAGAGTAGCGAAATCATTTTTGGCACACAGAAACTACACGACAAGACGAACAAGTCGATGTGTAAATTGTCCGGAAATATTGAATAATTCCTCGAGTAATTTCAAACTGAAATTTACCCGATTCTCGAATTGCTAAGTAGATATCTCGGAAACGGTTGCAGATAATTAAAAACGGATTGCAGCATCGTTTTCAGAAGGTAATTTTCCTATAGGTACACTAAGATTGTCCGCGGGGAATTCCCGACTTTCCGTGATCTCCACTAGAGCGCCGAAATTTCATAAAAATTTCTTCAATTTTTGCAGGCGAAAGTGAACCAAAAGAGCTAGCGAATTATAATTTGCATATCTGTAATTAGCAGCAAAAATGCTTTCAGAAACGTTTTCAAATTTCGCTCTGACTCAAAAAATAACGATTTTGAAAAAATCGATTTTCTCGCATTTCGTCGTTTCCGCGGTCTAGACTTACCGAGTCGATAGTATTTCTTAACAGAAAGCTTCCCAGGGAATATTATATAAGTTTCCGGACTAATTTTGGGACGGTGAATCGAATGGTGAAGACTAGAAGTCTCTGTGGTGAGCGGTTCAAAAGTTATGACATCGTCAAATCAGTAAGAAATGTGCGATCGTGTATTGCGAAAAAAAATATCAAATTTGTTTATTTGTAACTTTAGAGTGAAATAGACTGGAAAACCGTTTTCAGCACTTCGATTTCCTTCGTGCAACCAAGAAAAAATCACGAAAAAAATTTGCAAAAAAAATTTCGACAAAAATTTTTCATCATTTCGTTCGAAAAATACATGCTTTTTCGGTTTTTCTCGATTTTTTCGAAAACGGTAAAGAGTAGCGAAATCATTTTTGGCACACAGAAACTACACGACAAGACGAACAAGTCGATGTGTAAATTGTCCGGAAATATTGAATAATTCCTCGAGTAATTTCAAACTGAAATTTACCCGATTCTCGAATTGCTAAGTAGATATCTCGGAAACGGTTGCAGATAATTAAAAACGGATTGCGGCATCGTTTTCAGAAGGTAATTTTCCTATAGGTACACTAAGATTGTCCGCGGGGAATTCCCGACTTTCCGTGATCTCCACTAGAGCGCCGAAATTTCATAAAAATTTCTATAATTTTTGCAGGCGAAAGTGAACCAAAAGAGCTAGCGAATTCTAATTTGCATATCTGTAATCAGCAGCAAAAATGCTTTCAGAAACGTTTTTAAATTTCGCTGTGACTCAAAAAATAACGATTTTGAAACATTCGATTTTCTCGCATTTCGTCGTTTCCGCGGTCTAGACTTACCGAGTCGATGGTATTTCTTAACAGAAAGCTTCCCAGGGAATATTATATAAGTTTCCGGACTAATTTTGGGACGGTGAATCGAATGTTGAAGACTAGAAGTCTCTGTGGTGAGCGGTTCAAAAGTTATGACATTGTCAAATCAGTAAGAAATGTGCGATTGTGTACAGCGAAAAAAATATCAAATTTGTTTATTTGTAACTTTAGAGTGAAATAGACTGGAAAACCGTTTTCAGCACTTCGATTTCCTTCGTGCAACCAAGAAAAAATCACGAAAAAAATTTGCAAACAAAATTTCGACAAAAATTTTTCATCATTTCGTTCGAAAAATACATGCTTTTTCGGTTTTTCTCGATTTTTTCGAAAACGGTAAAGAGTAGCGAAATCATTTTTGGCACACAGAAACTACACGACAAGACGAACAAGTCGATGTGTAAATTGTCCGGAAATATTGAATAATTCCTCGAGTAATTTCAAACTGAAATTTACCCGATTCTCGAATTGCTAAGTAGATATCTCGGAAACGGTTGCAGATAATTAAAAACGGATTGCGGCATCGTTTTCAGAAGGTAATTTTCCTATAGGTACACTAAGATTGTCCGCGGGGAATTCCCGACTTTCCGTGATCTCCACTAGAGCGCCGAAATTTCATAAAAATTTCTTCAATTTTTGCAGGCGAAAGTGAACCAAAAGAGCTAGCGAATTATAATTTGCATATCTGTAATTAGCAGCAAAAATGCTTTCAGAAACGTTTTTAAATTTCGCTCTGACTCAAAAAATAACGATTTTGAAAAAATCGATTTTCTCGCATTTCGTCGTTTCCGCGGTCTAGACTTACCGAGTCGATAGTATTTCTTAACAGAAAGCTTCCCAGGGAATATTATATAAGTTTTCGTACTAATTTTGGTACGGTGAATCGAATGGTGAAGACTAGAAGTCTCTGTGGTGAGCGGTTCAAAAGTTATGACATCGTCAAATCAGTAAGAAATGTCCGATTGTGTACAGCGAAAAAAAATATCAAATTTGTTTATTTGTAACTTTAGAGTGAAATAGACTGGAAAACCGTTTTCAGCACTTCGATTTCCTTCGTGCAACCAAGAAAAAATCACGAAAAAAATTTGCAAAAAAAATTTCGACAAAAATTTTTCATCATTTCGTTCGAAAAATACATGCTTTTTCGGTTTTTCTCGATTTTTTCGAAAACGGTAAAGAGTAGCGAAATCATTTTCGGCACACAGAAACTACACGACAAGACGAACAAGTCGATGTGTAAATTGTCCGGAAATATTGAATAATTCCTCGAGTAATTTCAACCTGAAATTTACCCGATTCTCGAATTGCTAAGTAGATATCTCGGAAACGGTTGCAGGTAATTGAAAACGGATTGCGGCATCGTTTTCAGAAGGTAATTTTCCTATAGGTACACTAAGATTGTCCGCGGGGAATTCACGACTTTCCGTGATCTCCACTAGAGCGCCGAAATTTCATAAAAATTTCTATAATTTTTGCAGGCGAAAGTGAACCAAAAGAGCTAGCGAATTATAATTTGCATATCTGTAATTAGCAGCAAAAATGCTTTCAGAAACGTTTTTAAATTTCGCTCTGACTCAAAAAATAACGATTTTGAAAAAATCGATTTTCTCGCATTTCGTCGTTTCCGCGGTCTAGACTTACCGAGTCGATAGTATTTCTTAACAGAAAGCTTCCCAGGGAATATTATATAAGTTTTCGGACTAATTTTGGGACGGTGAATCGAATGGTGAAGACTAGAAGTCTCTGTGGTGAGCGGTTCAAAAGTTATGACATCGTCAAATCAGTAAGAAATGTGCGATTGTGTATTGCGAAAAAAAATATCAAATTTGTTTATTTGTAACTTTAGAGTGAAATAGACTGGAAAACCGTTTTCAGCACTTCGATTCCCTTCGTGCAACCAAGAAAAAATCACGAAAAAAATTTGCAAAAAAAATTTCGACAAAAATTTTTCATCATTTCGTTCGAAAAATACATGCTTTTTCGGTTTTTCTCGATTTTTTCGAAAACGGTAAAGAGTAGCGAAATCATTTTTGGCACACAGAAACTACACGACAAGACGAACAAGTCGATGTGTAAATTGTCCGGAAATATTGAATAATTCCTCGAGTAATTTCAAACTGAAATTTACCCGATTCTCGAATTGCTAAGTAGATATCTCGGAAACGGTTGCAGATAATTAAAAACGGATTGCAGCATCGTTTTCAGAAGGTAATTTTCCTATAGGTACACTAAGATTGTCCGCGGGGAATTCCCGACTTTCCGTGATCTCCACTAGAGCGCCGAAATTTCATAAAAATTTCTATAATTTTTGCAGGCGAAAGTGAACCAAAAGAGCTAGCGAATTCTAATTTGCATATCTGTAATCAGCAGCAAAAATGCTTTCAGAAACGTTTTTAAATTTCGCTGTGACTCAAAAAATAACGATTTTGAAACATTCGATTTTCTCGCATTTCGTCGTTTCCGCGGTCTAGACTTACCGAGTCGATGGTATTTCTTAACAGAAAGCTTCCCAGGGAATATTATATAAGTTTCCGGACTAATTTTGGGACGGTGAATCGAATGTTGAAGACTAGAAGTCTCTGTGGTGAGCGGTTCAAAAGTTATGACATTGTCAAATCAGTAAGAAATGTGCGATTGTATACAGCGAAAAAAATATCCAATTTGTTTATTTGTAACTTTAGAGTGAAATAGACTGGAAAACCGTTTTCAGCACTTCGATTTCCTTCGTGCAACCAAGAAAAAATCACGAAAAAAATTTGCAAACAAAATTTCGACAAAAATTTTTCATCATTTCGTTCGAAAAATACATGCTTTTTCGGTTTTTCTCGATTTTTTCGAAAACGGTAAAGAGTAGCGAAATCATTTTTGGCACACAGAAACTACACGACAAGACGAACAAGTCGATGTGTAAATTGTCCGGAAATATTGAATAATTCCTCGAGTAATTTCAAACTGAAATTTACCCGATTCTCGAATTGCTAAGTAGATATCTCGGAAACGGTTGCAGATAATTAAAAACGGATTGCGGCATCGTTTTCAGAAGGTAATTTTCCTATAGGTACACTAAGATTGTCCGCGGGGAATTCCCGACTTTCCGTGATCTCCACTAGAGCGCCGAAATTTCATAAAAATTTCTTCAATTTTTGCAGGCGAAAGTGAACCAAAAGAGCTAGCGAATTATAATTTGCATATCTGTAATTAGCAGCAAAAATTCTTTCAGAAACGTTTTTAAATTTCGCTCTGACTCAAAAAATAACGATTTTGAAAAAATCGATTTTCTCGCATTTCGTCGTTTCCGCGGTCTAGACTTACCGAGTCGATGGTATTTCTTAACAGAAAGCTTCCCAGGGAATATTATATAAGTTTTCGGACTAATTTTGGGACGGTGAATCGAATGGTGAAGACTAGAAGTCTCTGTGGTGAGCGGTTCAAAAGTTATGACATCGTCAAATCAGTAAGAAATGTGCGATTGTGTACAGCGAAAAAAATATCAAATTTGTTTATTTGTAACTTTAGAGTGAAATAGACTGGAAAACCGTTTTCAGCACTTCGATTTCCTTCGTGCAACCAAGAAAAAATCACGAAAAAAATTTGCAAAAAAAATTTCGACAAAAATTTTTCAAAAGTTATGACATCGTCAAATCAGTAAGAAATGTGCGATTGTGTACAGCGAAAAAAATATCAAATTTGTTTATTTGTAACTTTAGAGTGAAATAGACTGGAAAACCGTTTTCAGCACTTCGATTTCCTTCGTGCAACCAAGAAAAAATCACGAAAAAAATTTGCAAAAAAAATTTCGACAAAAATTTTTCATCACTTCGTTCGAAAAATACATGCTTTTTCGGATTTTCTCGATTTTTTCGAAAACGGTGAAGAGCAGCGAAATCATTTTTGGCACACAGAAACTACACGACAAGACGAACAAGTCGATGTGTAAATTGTCCGGAAATATTCAATAATTCCTCGAGTAATTTCAAACTGAAATTTACCCGATTCTCGAATTGCTATGTAGATATCTCGGAAACGGTTGCAGATAATTAAAAACGGATTGCGGCATCGTTTTCAGAAGGTAATTTTCCTATAGGTACACTAAGATTGTCCGCGGGGAATTCCCGACTTTCCGTGATCTCCACTAGAGCGCCGAAATTTCATAAAAATTTCTATAATTTTTGCAGGCGAAAGTGAACCAAAAGAGCTAGCGAATTCTAATTTGCATATCTGTAATCAGCAGCAAAAATGCTTTCAGAAACGTTTTTAAATTTCGCTGTGACTCAAAAAATAACGATTTTGAAAAAATCGATTTTCTCGCATTTCGTCGTTTCCGCGGTCTAGACTTACCGAGTCGATAGTATTTCTTAACAGAAAGCTTCCCAGGGAATATTATATAAGTTTCCGGACTAATTTTGGGACGGTCAATCGAATGGTGAAGACTAGAAGTCTCTGTGGTGAGCGGTTCAAAAGTTATGACATCGTCAAATCAGTAAGAAATGTGCGATTGTGTACAGCGAAAAAAATATCAAATTTGTTTATTTGTAACTTTAGAGTGAAATAGACTGGAAAACCGTTTTCAGCACTTCGATTTCCTTCGTGCAACCAAGAAAAAATCACGAAAAAAATTTGCAAAAAAAATTTCGACAAAAATTTTTCATCATTTCGTTCGAAAAATACATGCTTTTTCGGTTTTTCTCGATTTTTTCGAAAACGGTAAAGAGCAGTGAAATCATTTTTGGCACACAGAAACTACACGACAAGACGAACAAGTCGATGTGTAAATTGTCCGGAAATATTGAATAATTCCTCGAGTAATTTCAAACTGAAATTTACCCGATTCTCGAATTGCTATGTAGATATCTCGGAAACGGTTGCAGATAATTAAAAACGGATTGCGGCATCGTTTTCAGAAGGTAATTTTTCTATAGGTACACTAAGATTGTCCGCGGGGAATTCCCGACTTTCCGTGATCTCCACTAGAGCGCCGAAATTTCATAAAAATTTCTTCAATTTTTGCAGGCGAAAGTGAACCAAAAGAGCTAGCGAATTATAATTTGCATATCTGTAATCAGCAGCAAAAATGCTTTCAGAAACGTTTTTAAATTTCGCTGAGAATCAAAAAATAACGATTTTGAAAAAATCGATTTTCTCGCATTTCGTCGTTTCCGCGGTCTAGACTTACCGAGTCGATGGTATTTCTTAACAGAAAGCTTCCCAGGGAATATTATATAAGTTTCCGGACTAATTTTGGGACGGTGAATCGAATGGTGAAGACTAGAAGTCTCTGTGGTGAGCGGTTCAAAAGTTATGACATCGTCAAATCAGTAAGAAATGTGCGATTGTGTACAGCGAAAAAAATATCAAATTTGTTTATTTGTAACTTTAGAGTGAAATAGACTGGAAAACCGTTTTCAGCACTTCGATTTCCTTCGTGCAACCAAGAAAAAATCACGAAAAAAATTTGCAAAAAAAATTTCGACAAAAATTTTTCATCATTTCGTTCGAAAAATACATGCTTTTTCGGTTTTTCTCGATTTTTTCGAAAACGGTAAAGAGCAGTGAAATCATTTTTGGCACACAGAAACTACATGACAAGGCGAACAAGTCGATGTGTAAATTGTCCGGAAATATTCAATAATTCCTCGAGTAATTTCAAACTGAAATTTACCCGATTCTCGAATTGCTAAGTAGATATCTCGGAAACGGTTGCAGATAATTAAAAACGGATTGCGGCATCGTTTTCAGAAGGTAATTTTCCTATAGGTACACTAAGATTGTCCGCGGGGAATTCCCGACTTTCCGTGATCTCCACTAGAGCGCCGAAATTTCATAAAAATTTCTTCAATTTTTGCAGGCGAAAGTGAACCAAAAGAGCTAGCGAATTATAATTTGCATATCTGTAATTAGCAAAAATGCTTTCAGAAACGTTCTTAAATTTCGCTCTGACTCAAAAAATAACGATATTGAAAAAATCGATTTTCTCGCATTTCGTCGTTTCCGCGGTCTAGACTTACCGAGTCGATAGTATTTCTTAACAGAAAGCTTCCCAGGGAATATTATATAAGTTTTCGGACTAATTTTGGGACGGTGAATCGAATGGTGAAGACTAGAAGTCTCTGTGGTGAGCGGTTCAAAAGTTATGACATCGTCAAATCAGTAAGAAATGTGCGATTGTGTATTGCGTAAAAAAATATCAAATTTGTTTATTTGTAACTTTAGAGTGAAATAGACTGGAAAACCGTTTTCAGCACTTCGATTTCCTTCGTGCAACCAAGAAAAAATCACGAAAAAAATTTGCAAAAAAAATTTCGACAAAAATTTTTCATCATTTCGTTCGAAAAATACATGCTTTTTCGGTTTTTCTCGATTTTTTCGAAAACGGTAAAGAGTAGCGAAATCATTTTCGGCACACAGAAACTACACGACAAGACGAACAAGTCGATGTGTAAATTGTCCGGAAATATTGAATAATTCCTCGAGTAATTTCAACCTGAAATTTACCCGATTCTCGAATTGCTAAGTAGATATCTCGGAAACGGTTGCAGATAATTGAAAACGGATTGCGGCATCGTTTTCAGAAGGTAATTTTCCTATAGGTACACTAAGATTGTCCGCGGGGAATTCCCGACTTTCCGTGATCTCCACTAGAGCGCCGAAATTTCATAAAAATTTCTATAATTTTTGCAGGCGAAAGTGAACCAAAAGAGCTAGCAAATTCTAATTTGCATATCTGTATTCAGCAGCAAAAATGCTTTCAGAAACGTTTTTAAATTTCGCTGTGACTCAAAAAATAACGATTTTGAAAAAATCGATTTTCTCGCATTTCGTCGTTTCCGCGGTCTAGACTTACCGAGTCGATAGTATTTCTTAACAGAAAGCTTCCCAGGGAATATTATATAAGTTTCCGGACTAATTTTGGGACGGTGAATCGAATGGTGAAGACTAGAAGTCTCTGTGGTGAGTGGTTCAAAAGTTATGACATCGTCAAATCAGTAAGAAATGTGCGATTGTGTATTGCGAAAAAAAATATCAAATTTGTTTATTTGTAACTTTAGAGTGAAATAGACTGGAAAACCGTTTTCAGCACTTCGATTTCCTTCGTGCAACCAAGAAAAAATCACGAAAAAAATTTGCAAAAAAAATTTCGACAAAAATTTTTCATCATTTCGTTCGAAAAATACATGCTTTTTCGGTTTTTCTCGATTTTTTCGAAAACGGTAAAGAGTAGCGAAATCATTTTTGGCACACAGAAACTACACGACAAGACGAACAAGTCGATGTGTAAATTGTCCGGAAATATTGAATAATTCCTCGAGTAATTTCAAACTGAAATTTACCCGATTCTCGAATTGCTAAGTAGATATCTCGGAAACGGTTGCAGATAATTAAAAACGGATTGCGGCATCGTTTTCAGAAGGTAATTTTCCTATAGGTACACTAAGATTGTCCGCGGGGAATTCCCGACTTTCCGTGATCTCCACTAGAGCGCCGAAATTTCATAAAAATTTCTATAATTTTTGCAGGCGAAAGTGAACCAAAAGAGCTAGCGAATTCTAATTTGCATATCTGTAATCAGCAGCAAAAATGCTTTCAGAAACGTTTTTAAATTTCGCTGTGACTCAAAAAATAACGATTTTGAAACATTCGATTTTCTCGCATTTCGTCGTTTCCGCGGTCTAGACTTACCGAGTCGATGGTATTTCTTAACAGAAAGCTTCCCAGGGAATATTATATAAGTTTCCGGACTAATTTTGGGACGGTGAATCGAATGTTGAAGACTAGAAGTCTCTGTGGTGAGCGGTTCAAAAGTTATGACATTGTCAAATCAGTAAGAAATGTGCGATTGTGTACAGCGAAAAAAATATCAAATTTGTTTATTTGTAACTTTAGAGTGAAATAGACTGGAAAACCGTTTTCAGCACTTCGATTTCCTTCGTGCAACCAAGAAAAAATCACGAAAAAAATTTGCAAACAAAATTTCGACAAAAATTTTTCATCATTTCGTTCGAAAAATACATGCTTTTTCGGTTTTTCTCGATTTTTTCGAAAACGGTAAAGAGTAGCGAAATCATTTTTGGCACACAGAAACTACACGACAAGACGAACAAGTCGATGTGTAAATTGTCCGGAAATATTGAATAATTCCTCGAGTAATTTCAAACTGAAATTTACCCGATTCTCGAATTGCTAAGTAGATATCTCGGAAACGGTTGCAGATAATTAAAAACGGATTGCGGCATCGTTTTCAGAAGGTAATTTTCCTATAGGTACACTAAGAGTGTCCGCGGGGAATTCCCGACTTTCCGTGATCTCCACTAGAGCGCCGAAATTTCATAAAAATTTCTTCAATTTTTGCAGGCGAAAGTGAACCAAAAGAGCTAGCGAATTATAATTTGCATATCTGTAATTAGCAGCAAAAATGCTTTCAGAAACGTTTTTAAATTTCGCTCTGACTCAAAAAATAACGATTTTGAAAAAATCGATTTTCTCGCATTTCGTCGTTTCCGCGGTCTAGACTTACCGAGTCGATAGTATTTCTTAACAGAAAGCTTCCCAGGGAATATTATATAAGTTTTCGTACTAATTTTGGTACGGTGAATCGAATGGTGAAGACTAGAAGTCTCTGTGGTGAGCGGTTCAAAAGTTATGACATCGTCAAATCAGTAAGAAATGTCCGATTGTGTACAGCGAAAAAAAATATCAAATTTGTTTATTTGTAACTTTAGAGTGAAATAGACTGGAAAACCGTTTTCAGCACTTCGATTTCCTTCGTGCAACCAAAAAAAAATCACGAAAAAAATTTGCAAAAAAAATTTCGACAAAAATTTTTCATCATTTCGTTCGAAAAATACATGCTTTTTCGGTTTTTCTCGATTTTTTCGAAAACGGTAAAGAGTAGCGAAATCATTTTCGGCACACAGAAACTACACGACAAGACGAACAAGTCGATGTGTAAATTGTCCGGAAATATTGAATAATTCCTCGAGTAATTTCAACCTGAAATTTACCCGATTCTCGAATTGCTAAGTAGATATCTCGGAAACGGTTGCAGATAATTGAAAACGGATTGCGGCATCGTTTTCAGAAGGTAATTTTCCTATAGGTACACTAAGATTGTCCGCGGGGAATTCCCGACTTTCCGTGATCTCCACTAGAGCGCCGAAATTTCATAAAAATTTCTATAATTTTTGCAGGCGAAAGTGAACCAAAAGAGCTAGCGAATTATAATTTGCATATCTGTAATTAGCAGCAAAAATGCTTTCAGAAACGTTTTTAAATTTCGCTCTGACTCAAAAAATAACGATTTTGAAAAAATCGATTTTCTCGCATTTCGTCGTTTCCGCGGTCTAGACTTACCGAGTCGATAGTATTTCTTAACAGAAAGCTTCCCAGGGAATATTATATAAGTTTTCGGACTAATTTTGGGACGGTGAATCGAATGGTGAAGACTAGAAGTCTCTGTGGTGAGCGGTTCAAAAGTTATGACATCGTCAAATCAGTAAGAAATGTGCGATTGTGTATTGCGAAAAAAAATATCAAATTTGTTTATTTGTAACTTTAGAGTGAAATAGACTGGAAAACCGTTTTCAGCACTTCGATTTCCTTCGTGCAACCAAGAAAAAATCACGAAAAAAATTTGCAAAAAAAATTTCGACAAAAATTTTTCATCATTTCGTTCGAAAAATACATGCTTTTTCGGTTTTTCTCGATTTTTTCGAAAACGGTAAAGAGTAGCGAAATCATTTTTGGCACACAGAAACTACACGACAAGACGAACAAGTCGATGTGTAAATTGTCCGGAAATATTGAATAATTCCTCGAGTAATTTCAAACTGAAATTTACCCGATTCTCGAATTGCTAAGTAGATATCTCGGAAACGGTTGCAGATAATTAAAAACGGATTGCGGCATCGTTTTCAGAAGGTAATTTTCCTATAGGTACACTAAGATTGTCCGCGGGGAATTCCCGACTTTCCGCGATCTCCACTAGAGCGCCGAAATTTCATAAAAATTTCTATAATTTTTGCAGGCGAAAGTGAACCAAAAGAGCTAGCGAATTCTAATTTGCATATCTGTAATCAGCAGCAAAAATGCTTTCAGAAACGTTTTTAAATTTCGCTGTGACTCAAAAAATAACGATTTTGAAACATTCGATTTTCTCGCATTTCGTCGTTTCCGCGGTCTAGACTTACCGAGTCGATGGTATTTCTTAACAGAAAGCTTCCCAGGGAATATTATATAAGTTTCCGGACTAATTTTGGGACGGTGAATCGAATGTTGAAGACTAGAAGTCTCTGTGGTGAGCGGTTCAAAAGTTATGACATTGTCAAATCAGTAAGAAATGTGCGATTGTGTACAGCGAAAAAAATATCAAATTTGTTTATTTGTAACTTTAGAGTGAAATAGACTGGAAAACCGTTTTCAGCACTTCGATTTCCTTCGTGCAACCAAGAAAAAATCACGAAAAAAATTTGCAAACAAAATTTCGACAAAAATTTTTCATCATTTCGTTCGAAAAATACATGCTTTTTCGGTTTTTCTCGATTTTTTCGAAAACGGTAAAGAGTAGCGAAATCATTTTTGGCACACAGAAACTACACAAGACGAACAAGTCGATGTGTAAATTGTCCGGAAATATTGAATAATTCCTCGAGTAATTTCAAACTGAAATTTACCCGATTCTCGAATTGCTAAGTAGATATCTCGGAAACGGTTGCAGATAATTAAAAACGGATTGCGGCATCGTTTTCAGAAGGTAATTTTCCTATAGGTACACTAAGATTGTCCGCGGGGAATTCCCGACTTTCCGTGATCTCCACTAGAGCGCCGAAATTTCATAAAAATTTCTTCAATTTTTGCAGGCGAAAGTGAACCAAAAGAGCTAGCGAATTATAATTTGCATATCTGTAATTAGCAGCAAAAATGCTTTCAGAAACGTTCTTAAATTTCGCTCTGACTAAAAAAATAACGATATTGAAAAAATCGATTTTCTCGCATTTCGTCGTTTCCGCGGTCTAGACTTACCGAGTCGATAGTATTTCTTAACAGAAAGCTTCCCAGGGAATATTATATAAGTTTTCGGACTAATTTTGGGACGGTGAATCGAATGGTGAAGACTAGAAGTCTCTGTGGTGAGCGGTTCAAAAGTTATGACATCGTCAAATCAGTAAGAAATGTGCGATTGTGTACAGCGAAAAAAAATATCAAATTTGTTTATTTGTAACTTTAGAGTGAAATAGACTGGAAAACCGTTTTCAGCACTTCGATTTCCTTCGTGCAACCAAGAAAAAATCACGAAAAAAATTTGCAAAAAAAATTTCGACAAAAATTTTTCATCATTTCGTTCGAAAAATACATGCTTTTTCGGTTTTTCTCGATTTTTTCGAAAACGGTAAAGAGTAGCGAAATCATTTTTTGGCACACAGAAACTACACGACAAGACGAACAAGTCGATGTGTAAATTGTCCGGAAATATTGAATAATTCCTCGAGTAATTTCAAACTGAAATTTACCCGATTCTCGAATTGCTAAGTAGATATCTCGGAAACGGTTGCAGATAATTAAAAACGGATTGCGGCATCGTTTTCAGAAGGTAATTTTCCTGCAGGTGCACTAAGACTGTCCGTGGGGAATTCCCGACTTTCCGTGATCTCCACTAGAGCGCCGAAATTTCATAAAAATTTCTATAATTTTTGCAGGCGAAAGTGAACCAAAAGAGCTAGCGAATTCTAATTTGCATATCTGTAATCAGCAGCAAAAATGCTTTCAGAAACGTTTTTAAATTTCGCTGTGACTCAAAAAATAACGATTTTGAAAAAATCGATTTTCTCGCATTTCGTCGTTTCCGCGGTCTAGACTTACCGAGTCGATAGTATTTCTTAACAGAAAGCTTCCCAGGGAATATTATATAAGTTTCCGGACTAATTTTGGGACGGTGAATCGAATGGTGAAGACTAGAAGTCTCTGTGGTGAGCGGTTCAAAAGTTATGACATCGTCAAATCAGTAAGAAATGTGCGATTGTGTACAGCGAAAAAAATATCAAATTTGTTTATTTGTAACTTTAGAGTGAAATAGACTGGAAAACCGTTTTCAGCACTTCGATTTCCTTCGTGCAACCAAGAAAAAATCACGAAAAAAATTTGCAAAAAAAATTTCGACAAAAATTTTTCATCATTTCGTTCAAAAAATACATGCTTTTTCGGTTTTTCTCGATTTTTTCGAAAACGGTAAAGAGAAGCGAAATCATTTTTGGCACACAGAAACTACACGACAAGACGAACAAGTCGATGTGTAAATTGTCCGGAAATATGCAATAATTCCTCTAGTAATTTCAAACTGAAATTTACCCGATTCTCGAATTGCTAAGTAGATATCTCGGAAACGGTTGCAGATAATTAAAAACGGATTGCGGCATCGTTTTCAGAAGGTAATTTTCCTATAGGTACACTAAGATTGTCCGCGGGGAATTCCCGACTTTCCGTGATCTCCATTAGAGCGCCGAAATTTCATAAAAATTCCTTCAATTTTTGCAGGCGAAAGTGAACCAAAAGAGCTAGCGAATTATAATTTGCATATCTGTAATTAGCAGCAAAAATGCTTTCAGAAACGTTTTTAAATTTCGCTCTGACTCAAAAAATAACGATTTTGAAAAAATCGATTTTCTCGTATTTCGTCGTTTCCGCGGTCTAGACTTACCGAGTCGATGGTATTTCTTAACAGAAAGCTTCCCAGGGAATATTATATAAGTTTTCGGACTAATTTTGGGACGGTGAATCGAATGGTGAAGACTAGAAGTCTCTGTGGTGAGCGGTTCAAAAGTTATGACATCGTCAAATCAGTAAGAAATGTGCGATTGTGTACAGCGAAAAAAATATCAAATTGGTTTATTTGTAACTTTAGAGTGAAATAGACTGGAAAACCGTTTTCAGCACTTCGATTTCCTTCGTGCAACCCAGAAAAAATCACGAAAAAAATTTGCAAAAAAAAATTCGACAAAATTTTTCATCATTTCGTTCGAAAAATACATGCTTTTTCGGTTTTTCTCGATTTTTTCGAAAACGGTAAAGAGCAGCGAAATCATTTTTGGCACACAGAAACTACACGACAAGACGAACAAGTCGATGTGTAAATTGTCCGGAAATATTCAATAATTCCTCGAGTAATTTCAAACTGAAATTTACCTGATTCTCGAATTGCTAAGTAGATATCTCGGAAACGGTTGCAGATAATTAAAAACGGATTGCGGCATCGTTTTCAAAAGGTAATTTTCCTATAGGTACACTAAGATTGTCCGCGGGGAATTCCCGACTTTCCGTGATCTCCACTAGAGCGCCGAAATTTCATAAAAATTTCTTCAATTTTTGCAGGCGAAAGTGAACCAAAAGAGCTAGCGAATCATAATTTGCATATCTGTAATTAGCAGCAAAAATGCTTTCAGAAACGTTTTTAAATTTCGCTCCGACTCAAAAAATAACGATTTTGAAAAAATCGATTTTCTCGCATTTCGTCGTTTCCGCGGTCTAGACTTACCGAGTCGATGGTATTTCTTAACAGAAAGCTTCCCAGGGAATATTATATAAGTTTTCGGACTAATTTTGGGACGGTGAATCGAATGGTGAAGACTAGAAGTCTCTGTGGTGAGCGGTTCAAAAGTTATGACATCGTCAAATCAGTAAGAAATGTGCGATTGTGTACAGCGAAAAAAAATATAAAATTTGTTTATTTGTAACTTTAGAGTGAAATAGACTGGAAAACCGTTTTCAGCACTTCGATTTCCTTCGTGCAACCAAGAAAAAATCACGAAAAAAATTTGCAAAAAAAAATTTCGACAAAAATTTTTCATCATTTCGTTCGAAAAATACATGCTTTTTCGGTTTTTCTCGATTTTTTCGAAAACGGTAAAAAGCAGCGAAATCATTTTTGCAACACAGAAACTACACGACAAGACGAACAAGTCGATGTGTAAATTGTCCGGAAATATTCAATAATTCCTCGAGTAATTTCAAACTGAAATTTACCCGATTCTCGAATTGCTATGTAGATATCTCGGAAACGGTTGCAGATAATTAAAAACGGATTGCGGCATCGTTTTCAGAAGGTAATTTTCCTATAGGTACACTAAGATTGTCCGCGGGGAATTCCCGACTTTCCGTGATCTCCACTAGAGCGCCGAAATTTCATAAAAATTTCTATAATTTTTGAAGGCGAAAGTGAACCAAAAGAGCTAGCGAATTCTAATTTGCATATCTGTAATCAGCAGCAAAAATGCTTTCAGAAACGTTTTTAAATTTCGCTGTGACTCAAAAAATAACGATTTTTAAAAAATCGATTTTCTCGCATTTCGTCGTTTCCGCGGTCTAGACTTACCGAGTCGATAGTATTTCTTAACAGAAAGCTTCCCAGGGAATATTATATAAGTTTCCGGACTAATTTTGGGACGGTGAATCGAATGGTGAAGACTAGAAGTCTCTGTGGTGAGCGGTTCAAAAGTTATGACATCGTCAAATCAGTAAGAAATGTGCGATTGTGTACAGCGAAAAAAATATCAAATTTGTTTATTTGTAACTTTAGAGTGAAATAGACTGGAAAAACCGTTTTCAGCACTTCGATTTCCTTCGTGCAACCAAGAAAAAATCACGAAAAAAATTTGCAAAAAAAATTTCGACAAAAATTTTTCATCATTTCGTTCGAAAAATACATGCTTTTTCGGTTTTTCTCGATTTTCTCGAAAACGGTAAAGAGTAGCGAAATCATTTTTGGCACACAGAAACTACACGACAAGACGAACAAGTCGATGTGTAAATTGTCCGGAAATATTGAATAATTCCTCGAGTAATTTCAAACTGAAATTTACCCGATTCTCGAATTGCTAAGTAGATATCTCGGAAACGGTTGCAGATAATTAAAAACGGATTGCGGCATCGTTTTCAGAAGGTAATTTTCCTGCAGGTGCACTAAGACTGTCCGCGGGGAATTCCCGACTTTCCGTGATCTCCACTAGAGCGCCGAAATTTCATAAAAATTTCTATAATTTTTGCAGGCGAAAGTGAACCAAAAGAGCTAGCGAATTCTAATTTGCATATCTGTAATCAGCAGCAAAAATGCTTTCAGAAACGTTTTTAAATTTCGCTGTGAATCAAAAAATAACGATTTTGAAAAAATCGATTTTCTCGCATTTCGTCGTTTCCGCGGTCTAGACTTACCGAGTCGATAGTATTTCTTAACAGAAAGCTTCCCAGGGAATATTATATAAGTTTCCGGACTAATTTTGGGACGGTGAATCGAATGGTGAAGACTAGAAGTCTCTGCGGTGAGCGGTTCAAAAGATATGACATCGTCAAATCAGTAAGAAATGTGCGATTGTGTACAGCGAAAAAAATATCAAATTTGTTTATTTGTAACTTTAGAGTGAAATAGACTGGAAAACCGTTTTCAGCACTTCGATTTCCTTCGTGCAACCAAGAAAAAATCACGAAAAAAATTTGCAAAAAAAATTTCGACAAAAATTTTTCATCATTTCGTTCGAAAAATACATGCTTTTTCGGTTTTTCTCGATTTTTTCGAAAACGGTAAAGAGCAGCGAAATCATTTTTGGCACACAGAAACTACACGACAAGACGAACAAGTCGATGTGTAAATTGTCCGGAAATATTCAATAATTCCTCGAGTAATTTCAAACTGAAATTTACCCGATTCTCGAATTGCTAAGTAGATATCTCGGAAACGGTTGCAGATAATTAAAAACGGATTGCGGCATCGTTTTCAGAAGGTAATTTTCCTATAGGTACACTAAGATTGTCCGCGGGGAATTCCCGACTTTCCGTGATCTCCATTAGAGCGCCGAAATTTCATAAAAATTCCTTCAATTTTTGCAGACGAACGTGAACCAAAAGAGCTAGCGAATTATAATTTGCATATCTGTAATTAGCAGCAAAAATGCTTTCAGAAACGTTTTTAAATTTCGCTCTGACTCAAAAAATAACGATTTTGAAAAAATCGATTTTCTCGTATTTCGTCGTTTCCGCGGTCTAGACTTACCGAGTCGATGGTATTTCTTAACAGAAAGCTTCCCAGGGAATATTATATAAGTTTTCGGACTAATTTTGGGACGGTGAATCGAATGGTGAAGACTAGAAGTCTCTGTGGTGAGCGGTTCAAAAGTTATGACATCGTCAAATCAGTAAGAAATGTTCGATTGTGTACAGCGAAAAAAATATCAAATTGGTTTATTTGTAACTTTAGAGTGAAATAGACTGGAAAACCGTTTTCAGCACTTCGATTTCCTTCGTGCAACCAAGAAAAAATCACGAAAAAAATTTGCAAAAAAAATTTCGACAAAAATTTTTCATCATTTCGTTCGAAAAATACATGCTTTTTCGGTTTTTCTCGATTTTTTCGAAAACGGTAAAGAGCAGCGAAATCATTTTTGGCACACAGAAACTACACGACAAGACGAACAAGTCGATGTGTAAATTGTCCGGAAATATTCAATAATTCCTCGAGTAATTTCAAACTGAAATTTACCTGATTCTCGAATTGCTAAGTAGATATCTCGGAAACGGTTGCAGATAATTAAAAACGGATTGCGGCATCGTTTTCAAAAGGTAATTTGCCTATAGGTACACTAAGATTGTCCGCGGGGAATTCCCGACTTTCCGTGATCTCCACTAGAGCGCCGAAATTTCATAAAAATTTCTATAATTTTTGAAGGCGAAAGTGAACCAAAAGAGCTAGCGAATTCTAATTTGCATATCTGTAATCAGCAGCAAAAATGCTTTCAGAAACGTTTTTAAATTTCGCTGTGACTCAAAAAATAACGATTTTTAAAAAATCGATTTTCTCGCATTTCGTCGTTTCCGCGGTCTAGACTTACCGAGTCGATATTATTTCTTAACAGAAAGCTTCCCAGGGAATATTATATAAGTTTCCGGACTAATTTTGGGACGGTGATTCGAATGGTGAAGACTAGAAGTCTCTGTGGTGAGCGGTTCAAAAGTTATGACATCGTCAAATCAGTAAGAAATGTGCGATTGTGTACAGCGAAAAAAATATCAAATTTGTTTATTTGTAACTTTAGAGTGAAATAGACTGGAAAACCGTTTTCAGCACTTCGATTTCCTTCGTGCAACCAAGAAAAAATCACGAAAAAAATTTGCAAAAAAAATTTCGACAAAAATTTTTCATCATTTCGTTCGAAAAATACATGCTTTTTCGGTTTTTTCTCGATTTTTTCGAAAACGGTAAAGAGTAGCGAAATCATTTTTTGGCACACAGAAACTACACGACAAGACGAACAAGTCGATGTGTAAATTGTCCGGAAATATTGAATAATTCCTCGAGTAATTTCAAACTGAAATTTACCCGATTCTCGAATTGCTAAGTAGATATCTCGGAAACGGTTGCAGATAATTAAAAACGGATTGCGGCATCGTTTTCAGAAGGTAATTTTCCTGCAGGTGCACTAAGACTGTCCGTGGGGAATTCCCGACTTTCCGTGATCTCCACTAGAGCGCCGAAATTTCATAAAAATTTCTATAATTTTTGCAGGCGAAAGTGAACCAAAAGAGCTAGCGAATTCTAATTTGCATATCTGTAATCAGCAGCAAAAATGCTTTCAGAAACGTTTTTAAATTTCGCTGTGACTCAAAAAATAACGATTTTGAAAAAATCGATTTTCTCGCATTTCGTCGTTTCCGCGGTCTAGACTTACCGAGTCGATAGTATTTCTTAACAGAAAGCTTCCCAGGGAATATTATATAAGTTTCCGGACTAATTTTGGGACGGTGAATCGAATGGTGAAGACTAGAAGTCTCTGTGGTGAGCGGTTCAAAAGTTATGACATCGTCAAATCAGTAAGAAATGTGCGATTGTGTACAGCGAAAAAAATATCAAATTTGTTTATTTGTAACTTTAGAGTGAAATAGACTGGAAAACCGTTTACAGCACTTCGATTTCCTTCGTGCAACCAAGAAAAAATCACGAAAAAAATTTGCAAAAAAAATTTCGACAAAAATTTTTCATCATTTCGTTCAAAAAATACATGCTTTTTCGGTTTTTCTCGATTTTTTCGAAAACGGTAAAGAGAAGCGAAATCATTTTTGGCACACAGAAACTACACGACAAGACGAACAAGTCGATGTGTAAATTGTCCGGAAATATGCAATAATTCCTCGAGTAATTTCAAACTGAAATTTACCCGATTCTCGAATTGCTAAGTAGATATCTCGGAAACGGTTGCAGATAATTAAAAACGGATTGCGGCATCGTTTTCAGAAGGTAATTTTCCTATAGGTACACTAAGATTGTCCGCGGGGAATTCCCGACTTTCCGTGATCTCCATTAGAGCGCCGAAATTTCATAAAAATTCCTTCAATTTTTGCAGGCGAAAGTGAACCAAAAGAGCTAGCGAATTATAATTTGCATATCTGTAATTAGCAGCAAAAATGCTTTCAGAAACGTTTTTAAATTTCGCTCTGACTCAAAAAATAACGATTTTGAAAAAATCGATTTTCTCGTATTTCGTCGTTTCCGCGGTCTAGACTTACCGAGTCGATGGTATTTCTTAACAGAAAGCTTCCCAGGGAATATTATATAAGTTTTCGGACTAATTTTGGGACGGTGAATCGAATGGTGAAGACTAGAAGTCTCTGTGGTGAGCGGTTCAAAAGTTATGACATCGTCAAATCAGTAAGAAATGTGCGATTGTGTACAGCGAAAAAAATATCAAATTGGTTTATTTGTAACTTTAGAGTGAAATAGACTGGAAAACCGTTTTCAGCACTTCGATTTCCTTCGTGCAACCCAGAAAAAATCACGAAAAAAATTTGCAAAAAAAAATTCGACAAAAATTTTTCATCATTTCGTTCGAAAAATACATGCTTTTTCGGTTTTTCTCGATTTTTTCGAAAACGGTAAAGAGCAGCGAAATCATTTTTGGCACACAGAAACTACACGACAAGACGAACAAGTCGATGTGTAAATTGTCCGGAAATATTCAATAATTCCTCGAGCAATTTCAAACTGAAATTTACCTGATTCTCGAATTGCTAAGTAGATATCTCGGAAACGGTTGCAGATAATTAAAAACGGATTGCGGCATCGTTTTCAAAAGGTAATTTTCCTATAGGTACACTAAGATTGTCCGCGGGGAATTCCCGACTTTCCGTGATCTCCACTAGAGCGCCGAAATTTCATAAAAATTTCTTCAATTTTTGCAGGCGAAAGTGAACCAAAAGAGCTAGCGAATCATAATTTGCATATCTGTAATTAGCAGCAAAAATGCTTTCAGAAACGTTTTTAAATTTCGCTCCGACTCAAAAAATAACGATTTTGAAAAAATCGATTTTCTCGCATTTCGTCGTTTCCGCGGTCTAGACTTACCGAGTCGATGGTATTTCTTAACAGAAAGCTTCCCAGGGAATATTATATAAGTTTTCGGACTAATTTTGGGACGGTGAATCGAATGGTGAAGACTAGAAGTCTCTGTGGTGAGCGGTTCAAAAGTTATGACATCGTCAAATCAGTAAGAAATGTGCGATTGTGTACAGCGAAAAAAATATCAAATTTGTTTATTTGTAACTTTAGAGTGAAATTGACTGGAAAACCGTTTTCAGCACTTCGATTTCCTTCGTGCAACCAAGAAAAAATCACGAAAAAAATTTGCAAAAAAAATTTCGACAAAAATTTTTCATCATTTCGTTCGAAAAATACATGCTTTTTCGGTTTTTCTCGATTTTTTCGAAAACGGTAAAGAGCAGCGAAATCATTTTTGGCACACAGAAACTACACGACAAGACGAACAAGTCGATGTGTAAATTGTCCGGAAATATTCAATAATTCCTCGAGTAATTTCAAACTGAAATTTACCCGATTCTCGAATTGCTAAGTAGATATCTCGGAAACGGTTGCAGATAATTAAAAACGGATTGCGGCATCGTTTTCAGAAGGTAATTTTCCTATAGGTACACTAAGATTGTCCGCGGGGAATTCCCGACTTTCCGTGATCTCCACTAGAGCGCCGAAATTTCATAAAAATTTCTTCAATTTTTGCAGGCGAAAGTGAACCAAAAGAGCTAGCGAATTATAATTTGCATATCTGTAATTAGCAGCAAAAATGCTTTCAGAAACGTTTTTAAATTTCGCTCTGACTCAAAAAATAACGATATTGAAAAAATCGATTTTCTCGCATTTCGTCGTTTCCGCGGTCTAGACTTACCGAGTCGATAGTATTTCTTAACAGAAAGCTTCCCAGGGAATATTATATAAGTTTTCGGACTAATTTTGGGACGGTGAATCGAATGGTGAAGACTAGAAGTCTCTGTGGTGAGCGGTTCAAAAGTTATGACATCGTCAAATCAGTAAGAAATGTGCGATTGTGTACAGCGAAAAAAAATATAAAATTTGTTTATTTGTAACTTTAGAGTGAAATAGACTGGAAAACCGTTTTCAGCACTTCGATTTCCTTCGTGCAACCAAGAAAAAATCACGAAAAAAATTTGCAAAAAAAATTTCGACAAAAATTTTTCATCATTTCGTTCGAAAAATACATGCTTTTTCGGTTTTTCTCGATTTTTTCGAAAACGGTAAAAAGCAGCGAAATCATTTTTGCAACACAGAAACTACACGACAAGACGAACAAGTCGATGTGTAAATTGTCCGGAAATATTCAATAATTCCTCGAGTAATTTCAAACTGAAATTTACCCGATTCTCGAATTGCTATGTAGATATCTCGGAAACGGTTGCAGATAATTAAAAACGGATTGCGGCATCGTTTTCAGAAGGTAATTTTCCTATAGGTACACTAAGATTGTCCGCGGGGAATTCCCGACTTTCCGTGATCTCCACTAGAGCGCCGAAATTTCATAAAAATTTCTATAATTTTTGAAGGCGAAAGTGAACCAAAAGAGCTAGCGAATTCTAATTTGCATATCTGTAATCAGCAGCAAAAATGCTTTCAGAAACGTTTTTAAATTTCGCTGTGACTCAAAAAATAACGATTTTTAAAAAATCGATTTTCTCGCATTTCGTCGTTTCCGCGGTCTAGACTTACCGAGTCGATAGTATTTCTTAACAGAAAGCTTCCCAGGGAATATTATATAAGTTTCCGGACTAATTTTGGGACGGTGAATCGAATGGTGAAGACTAGAAGTCTCTGTGGTGAGCGGTTCAAAAGTTATGACATCGTCAAATCAGTAAGAAATGTGCGATTGTGTACAGCGAAAAAAATATCAAATTTGTTTATTTGTAACTTTAGAGTGAAATAGACTGGAAAACCGTTTTCAGCACTTCGATTTCCTTCGTGCAACCAAGAAAAAATCACGAAAAAAATTTGCAAAAAAAATTTCGACAAAAATTTTTCATCATTTCGTTCGAAAAATACATGCTTTTTCGGTTTTTCTCGATTTTCTCGAAAACGGTAAAGAGTAGCGAAATCATTTTTGGCACACAGAAACTACACGACAAGACGAACAAGTCGATGTGTAAATTGTCCGGAAATATTGAATAATTCCTCGAGTAATTTCAAACTGAAATTTACCCGATTCTCGAATTGCTAAGTAGATATCTCGGAAACGGTTGCAGATAATTAAAAACGGATTGCGGCATCGTTTTCAGAAGGTAATTTTCCTATAGGTACACTAAGATTGTCCGCGGGGAATTCCCGACTTTCCGTGATCTCCATTAGAGCGCCGAAATTTCATAAAAATTCCTTCAATTTTTGCAGACGAAAGTGAACCAAAAGAGCTAGCGAATTATAATTTGCATATCTGTAATTAGCAGCAAAAATGCTTTCAGAAACGTTTTTAAATTTCGCTCTGACTCAAAAAATAACGATTTTGAAAAAATCGATTTTCTCGTATTTCGTCGTTTCCGCGGTCTAGACTTACCGAGTCGATGGTATTTCTTAACAGAAAGCTTCCCAGGGAATATTATATAAGTTTTCGGACTAATTTTGGGACGGTGAATCGAATGGTGAAGACTAGAAGTCTCTGTGGTGAGCGGTTCAAAAGTTATGACATCGTCAAATCAGTAAGAAATGTTCGATTGTGTACAGCGAAAAAAATATCAAATTGGTTTATTTGTAACTTTAGAGTGAAATAGACTGGAAAACCGTTTTCAGCACTTCGATTTCCTTCGTGCAACCAAGAAAAAATCACGAAAAAAATTTGCAAAAAAAATTTCGACAAAAATTTTTCATCATTTCGTTCGAAAAATACATGCTTTTTCGGTTTTTCTCGATTTTTTCGAAAACGGTAAAGAGCAGCGAAATCATTTTTGGCACACAGAAACTACACGACAAGACGAACAAGTCGATGTGTAAATTGTCCGGAAATATTCAATAATTCCTCGAGTAATTTCAAACTGAAATTTACCTGATTCTCGAATTGCTAAGTAGATATCTCGGAAACGGTTGCAGATAAATAAAAACGGATTGCGGCATCGTTTTCAAAAGGTAATTTTCCTATAGGTACACTAAGATTGTCCGCGGGGAATTCCCGACTTTCCGTGATCTCCACTAGAGCGCCGAAATTTCATAAAAATTTCTTCAATTTTTGCAGGCGAAAGTGAACCAAAAGAGCTAGCGAATTATAATTTGCATATCTGTAATTAGCAGCAAAAATGCTTTCAGAAACGTTTTTAAATTTCGCTCCGACTCAAAAAATAACGATTTTGAAAAAATCGATTTTCTCGCATTTCGTCGTTTCCGCGGTCTAGACTTACCGAGTCGATGGTATTTCTTAACAGAAAGCTTCCCAGGGAATATTATATAAGTTTTCGGACTAATTTTGGGACGGTGAATCGAATGGTGAAGACTAGAAGTCTCTGTGGTGAGCAGTTCAAAAGTTATGACATCGTCAAATCAGTAAGAAATGTGCGATTGTGTACAGCGAAAAAAATATCAAATTTGTTTATTTGTAACTTTAGAGTGAAATAGACTGGAAAACCGTTTTCAGCACTTCGATTTCCTTCGTGCAACCAAGAAAAAATCACGAAAAAAATTTGCAAAAAAAATTTCGGCAAAAATTTTTCATCATTTCGTTCGAAAAATACATGCTTTTTCGGTTTTTCTCGATTTTTTCGAAAACGGTAAAGAGCAGCGAAATCATTTTTGGCACACAGAAACTACACGACAAGACGAACAAGTCGATGTGTAAATTGTCCGGAAATATTCAATAATTCCTCGAGTAATTTCAAACTGAAATTTACCCGATTCTCGAATTGCTAAGTAGATATCTCGGAAACGGTTGCAGATAATTAAAAACGGATTGCGGCATCGTTTTCAGAAGGTAATTTTCCTATAGGTACACTAAGATTGTCCGCGGGGAATTCCCGACTTTCCGTGATCTCCATTAGAGCGCCGAAATTTCATAAAAATTCCTTCAATTTTTGCAGACGAAAGTGAACCAAAAGAGCTAGCGAATTATAATTTGCATATCTGTAATTAGCAGCAAAAATGCTTTCAGAAACGTTTTTAAATTTCGCTCTGACTCAAAAAATAACGATTTTGAAAAAATCGATTTTCTCGCATTTCGTCGTTTCCGCGGTCTAGACTTACCGAGTCGATGGTATTTCTTAACAGAAAGCTTCCCAGGGAATATTATATAAGTTTTCGGACTAATTTTGGGACGGTGAATCGAATGGTGAAGACTAGAAGTCTCTGTGGTGAGCGGTTCAAAAGTTATGACATCGTCAAATCAGTAAGAAATGTGCGATTGTGTACAGCGAAAAAAATATCAAATTTGTTTATTTGTAACTTTAGAGTGAAATAGACTGGAAAACCGTTTTCAGCACTTCGATTTCCTTCGTGCAACCAAGAAAAAATCACGAAAAAAATTTGCAAAAAAAATTTCGACAAAAATTTTTCATCATTTCGTTCGAAAAATACAAGCTTTTTCGGTTTTTCTCGATTTTTTCGAAAACGGTAAAGAGCAGCGAAATCATTTTTGGCACACAGAAACTACACGACAAGACGAACAAGTCGATGTGTAAATTGTCCGGAAATATTCAATAATTCCTCGAGTAATTTCAAACTGAAATTTACCCGATTCTCGAATTGCTAAACGGATTGCGGCATCGTTTTCAGAAGGTAATTTTCCTATAGGTACACTAAGATTGTCCGCGGGGAATTCCCGACTTTCCGTGATCTCCACTAGAGCGCCGAAATTTCATAAAAATTTCTTCAATTTTTGCGGGAGAAAGTGAATCGAAAGAGCTAGCGAAATATAATTGCATATCTGTAATCAGCAGCAAAAATGCTTTCAGAAACATTTTTAAATTTTGCTCTAACTCAAAAAATAACGATTTTGATAAAATTGATTTTCTCGCATTTCATCTTTTCCGCGGTCTAGACTCCCCGTGTTGATAATATTTCTTTACTGAAAGCTTCGTAGGAAATATTATATACGGTTTCCGACTAATTTCGGGACGCTGAATCGATTGGTGAAGACTAGAAGTCTCTGTGGCGAGCCGTTCAAAAGTTATGACAACGACGTGAAATCAGTCGGAAATGCGAAATGGTTTTCAGCGAAAAAATATATAAAACCTGTATATTTGTAACTTCAGAGCGAAATAAACTAGTTACAATAATTAATAGTTAACCGTTACGATTAGCACAACGTTTCACAAGTTTTGATAGTTTTATGAATTTAAACGATATCTAGCAAACTAATCTAGATACATAAAATACAATGTCTTCGGAAAAGTCTAATCTATATAGATAACTAATTGGTTTTTATAGATAACTATTAGTCTGCAAAATATTCGCATATTTCTTACGTTTTACAAGTTTTTTTGTTAGTTGTTGAATTTTAAATGATATCTGGCAAACTAATCTAGATACATAAAATACAGATACATCAATGTCTTCAGATTAGTCTAATCTATATAGGTAAGTAACTGGATTTTATAGATAACTATTAGTTTGCGAAATATTTGCAAGTTTCTTACGTTTTGATAGTTTGTTGAATTTTAAACGATATCTAGCAAACTAATCTAGATACATAAAATATAGATCTATCAATGTCTTTAGAAAAGTCTAATCAATATATATATAAATAATCGGTTTTTATAGATAACTATTAGTTTGCAAAATATTTGCATATTTCTTACGTTTTACAAGTTTTTTTGTTAGTTTGTTGAATTTTAAACGATATCTAGGAAACTAATATAGATACATAAAATACAGATACATCAACGTCTTCAGAAAAGTCTAATCTGTATGGATAACTAATTGGTTTTTATAGATAACCGTTAGTTCGCGTAATATTTGCAGATTTTATTAATCCAAAGGCTTAAAGCAAACTTGTTGAACTTTGTTAGACTGCAGTATTAAAACCAGACTAGATAGACCGGTCCAGTCTTCATCATCTTCTAAGCAATTTAATACTCTACCTGCTTTCTTAGTCCAACTGTAGAATAAATTCACTAGCACTTTGAACACGGCGACTTTGCATACGCATCGGCCCGGCCCTTTGTTCCGATAATTATTGGCTAAAATATGCCTTAATCAAAACTTACGTATTAACGCCACCACCGCTAAATGCCGCCAATCTACACCTAAAATTTTGATGATAAATCATAAAATAAAACATTTTATTTAAAATTAAAACATTTTTAACACACAAAATACTTTATTTTTTAACCCCGGCTAGATTAGTTTACCCGTGGCGAAGCAGACAGAAAATCAAGAAACAACAAACGCGCGAAGTTTCGATCCAATATACAGCGGTGGTGGCGTTAATACGTAAGTACCTTAAAAGGTTATATTTTATTTGGTTTTTCATACAAATTTTAGGTGAAAATTGACAGGATTTAAAAATAAGCGGTGGTGGCGTTAATACCTAAGTACCAAATTTTCTTGTTATCGGTTAAGATTGGGAATTTTCGCGAGAAAATAGTTCCTGAAAACCGCAAAGGAAAATGTTTTTGCAATTCACAAACATGCACAAAATGTGAAACAAAGACGACTGGAGATTTGCTTTTTTCCCAAAATGTTTGCAAAAAATTGATAAATTAGTAAATTAAAATAAAAACTACTCACCGAGAAGAAAATTCGCAGAACAATTCGCAAGTTGTGGATAATTGCAATAGTCGTTTCCATTCACAATTTGCACATCACATTTTTAACAATTTGCAAAAAAAAATTAACTCGAGTCCTCGAGAATTTACACAAACTAATTACAGGTTGCAAATTAATTTTGCAATTCCACGATTTACTTTGCACTTACTCACGCCAATATTCAGTTGTTACAATCGACTCCGTCCGAACAACAAAATTTGCATTAAAACAAGAAATTTTGCCAAAAAACACAACAACACAATTTTGCAAGGGAAAAACGAGAAAAAAACTTGAAATTTATCCTACAAATTACTTTGTTTTTTAATGTTCAAAACGAGTATTTCAAGTAGAAATTCGCAAATTTTCTGGTTGTTTTCAATAGTTTTAAGTTTGTTTTGTTGGAGATTTGCAAAAATACTAAAAAATTTACAGAAAATCCCACAAAATTCGCGAATATTATCTCGACGCGCACCCGCCCAAACTCACATCTTCACCGACGCTGCGCCAACTCCACTGCGCTGGCCGTAACGAAATCCACAGCGAAATTTCGGCGCGTCCGATCAGAACGCTGCGTGACGAGTTCAATGGCCAATCAACGCTCGTCGCCTCCACCAGCTGATCAAAACAAAACACGTACAAGATCCAAAACCTACTTGGATTAAATAACTTTTGTTTTTATTGGAATGTTCTAGAAATTGTTTAAAATTGTTTTGTGTTCGTGTTTGTGCGAGATGGCGAGATTGCAAATATTGTTATTTAGTTGCAAATTTTGTTGGTCGGACGGCGTCAGTTGAACTCTGAATATTGTCGAGAATGCAAATCGTGGCGAATTTAATTTGCAACTTGTGATTAATTCGTAAGGATTTTGTTAATTTCTTTGTGCAAATTATGAAAAGTGTGATGTGCAAATTGTGAGTGGGACTTATTATTGCAATTTTTCACAACTTGCGAATTGTTCTGCGAATTTTCTTCTCGGTGAGTGTTTTTGTTTTAATTTACCTAATTTTACAAATTTAGTGCTGAATTATCAAGTTTTTTCGGGTATTTTAAACTTTCGTAAGCTATTGACTTTAAGCTAGAACTTTAAATTTTTGCAAACTACCGGAATATTTGCGAATTTCCGCCTGGAAAACTCCCATTTTTAATATTGAAAAACCAACAGATTTCTTGCTAAAATATCAGCTTTTTTCGCGAATTTCTGCACAAATTTTAACATTTTCTAATAAAACAAACATTAAACTTTCGTAAGCTATTAAAAAATCCGCGAATTCTCTTCGCGAAATTAAATATATTTAGCAAAACGTAAATCAACAACTTTGTTTACCTTTTAAACTCGCCAATTTCCTTGGATTTTTCTACAAATTTTCCAGTTTTTTGCAAATTTCAAACAACACAAACTTTAAATTTTTGCGAACAACCGGAAAATTTGCGAATTTCCGCCTGGAAAACTCCCATTTTTAACATTGAAAAACCAACAAATTTGTTGCTAAAATATCAGCTGTTTTCGCGAAATTCTTCGCAAATTTCAATATTTTCCAATAAAAAAAATATTAAACTTTCATAAACTATTGAAGAATCCGGGAATTTTCCTGGCGAAATTACAAATATTTAGCAAAACGAAAATCAACAACTTTGTTTACCTTTTAAACTCGCCAATTTCCTTCTTTTTTTTTCTGCAAATTTTCCAGGTTTTTTTTTGCAAATTTCCAACAAAAAAAACTTTTGCAAACAACCTGAAAATTTGAGAATTTCTACCTCTGGCAAACTCCAAATTCTAACATTAAAAAACCAACAAATTTGTTAGAAATTTAATATGTCTAGTCGACTTTCAGGAATTGATTTATTTAAACTAGACTAGACTAGTCTAGTCCGGCCGTCTGTAATCTTGAAATTAGTGAGACTAGTCCAAGAAACTCAACAGTGGGAGTTAGACTACTTAATCTATTCTAGTTTAGTTAGGATTGCTTTTATTCGTTTATTAGTCATTTGTTTTATCATACACTTATGTTTTTATTTAATACCCGAATCCGTTATTCCTTTGTTTTACCAACAAAAACCATCAAAAACAATTAAATAATTAAAGACTTGACTTACAGCCGTCACCTTAGACTGTTCCTCTTACTGTTAGATTGACACCTGTCAGGTTTGACAGAACTGTCAGTACAGTATAATCTCGATAATCCGACACATATAAAACCAAACAACCGCCGGATTATCAGAAAGAGTGTTGGGAGAGAAGAGCGCTAGCGGTTTCCAGACCGTGTCGTCCGATTAACCAAGGGCCGAATTACCGAAATTATACTGTATAATAATAGACACAGTTGTCGCTGAACGCTTTGACAACGCTTAGCATATTTAACGTCCGTCAAATATATTCGTCAATAAAAGTCATTTTAAATGTTTTGGCTGTGATATATCTTTCGAATATTACACACATTTGATATAAAAAAGCTCAGTTTTGACACCACTCAAATGTTTTGTCCATCAACTTTGACATATCTATCGAATATAGATAGCAATAGCTGGTGCCGCGTTGTGGCAACACGTGCAAGCTTTCCTCAGCTTCTCTGAGCTGCTTTCTTCAAGTTAATGTTAGGTCAAGTTTTTGATTGGCGTCAGTTGAGTTTGTGCTTGGAGTTTAAGTTTCTGCACAGGCAAACCGGACTAAACAGACAGGACTAGACAGACAGGACTAGACAGACAAGATTAGGCAGACAGGACTAGACATACAAGACTTGACAGACAGGACTAGACAGACAAGACTAGACAAACAAGACTGAACAGACAAGACTAGATGGACAAGCCTAAAACGACAAGACTAGAGACTAAACAGTCAAGATTCAGTAAGAGTAAGAACAGTCAGAAATTGTGAGAAAATTTGTGAGAAACCTGATATTTTAGCAAAGAATTTGTTGGATTTTTAATGTTACGAATGTTTTCCAGATGGAAATTTGCAAAATTGCCGGTTGTTTGCAAAATTTTGGATTTTGTTTTATTGTAAATTTGTAAAAAACTGGAAAATTTGCAGGAAAATCCAAGTAAATTGACGAGTTGAAAAAATAAACAAAGTTGTTGATTTATGTTTTGCTAAATATTTGCAATTTCGCGAGGAAAATTCGCGGATTCTTCAATTGTTTATAAAAATTTAATGTTTATTTTATTGGAAAATGTTGAAATTTGTGAGGAAATTTGCGAAAAAACGATAATTTACCAATAAATTTGTTGGGTTTTTAATGTTATAAATGGGAGTTTTCCAGGCGGAAATTCCCAAATTTTCCGGTTGTTTGTAAAAATTTAAAGTTGGTTTTATTGGGAATTTGCAAAAAACTCGAAAATTTGCAGAAAAATGCAAGGAAATTGACGAGATTAAAAAGTAAACAATGTTACTTATTTATGTTTTGCTAAATATTTGTAATTTCGCGAGAAAAATTCGCGTATTCTTCAGTTGTTTATGAAAGTTTAATGTTTGTTTTATTAGAAAATGTTGAAAATTGTCAGAAAATTTTCCAAAAACCTTGTTACTTCAGCAATAAATTTGTTGGTTTTTTAATGTTAGAAATGGGTGTTTTCCAAGCGGAAATTCGCAAATTTTCTGGTTGTTTACAAAAATTTAAGGTTTGTTTTGTGGGGGATTTGAAACTGGAAAATTTGCAAAAAAATGCAAGGAAATTGGCGCGTTTAAAAAGAAAACAAGTTTTTGATTTATGTTTTGCTAAATATTTGTAATTTCGCGAGGAAAATTGGCGGACTCTTCAGTTGTTTATGAAAGTTTAATGTTTGTTATATTGGAAAATGTTGAAATTTGCGGGGAAATTCGCGAAAAAACTTGATATTTCAGCAATAAATTTGTTGGTTTTTTTAATGTTAGAAATGGGTGTTTTCCAGGTGAAAATTCGCAAATTTTTCGGTTGCTTGTAAAAATTTAAAGTTAGCTTTGTTGTAAATTTGCAAAAAAACCGGAAAATTTGTATAAAAATCCAAGGAAACTGGCCAATTTAAAAGGTAAACAAATTTGTAGATTTACGTTTTACTGAATATTTGCAATTTCGCGAAGAAAATTCGCGGTTTCTCCAATTGTATATGAGACTTTATTGAATATTTTATAGGAAAATGTTGAAATTTGCGAGGAAATTCGCGAAAAAACTTGATAATTTAGCAACAAATTAGTTGGATTTTTAATGTTAGAAATGAAATATTTGCAAAAAGGTGAATTAGTACATTAAAACAAAAACACTCACCGAAAAGAAAATTCGTAAGTTGTGTGAAAATCGCAATAGTAGTTTCCATTCACCATTTGCACCTTACAATTTTCACAATTTGCACAAAGAAATTAACAAAGTCATGGAAATTCGCAAGCGTTCCGGTTGTTTGCACCAATTTAAAGTTTGTTTCGTTGAAAGTTGCAAAAAAAAACTGCGAAAAATACCACAAAATTCGCGAATATTCTCTCAACACGCACTCATCATTTATTCACCGACGCCGCGCCAACTCCACTGAGCGAGCTGGCTGCTGGCCGTAACGAAATCCACAGCGAAATTTCGTCGCGTCCAATCAGAACGCCGCGTGACGAGTCCAACCGCCAATCAGCGCCCGACGCCGCCACCACCTGACCACAACATAAACACGCACAGAATCCAAAGCCTGCTTGCATTAAATAACTTTTCACTTTTTTGCTGGATTTTTCTAGGAATTTCGTTTGTTTTGTGTACGTGTTTGTGCAAGATGGCAGTAGTTATTCGCGGCGAGATTTTACAAATCGCGTCGTTTTATTGCAAACATTGTGTGATTTAGTTGCAAATGTTGTTGTTGGAACGGCGTCAATTGTAAGAAGTGAATATTGGCGAAGCAAATCGTCGTCGCGAATTTAATTTGCAAGTTAACGTGATTAATTCGTGTAAATTGTTGAGGACCACGCCTTTACATGAGGACTTACGTGTTAATTTCTTCGTGCAAATTGTGACAAATGTTTAGTGCAAATTCTGAATGGAAACTACAATCGCAATATTCACACAAACTTGCGAATTGTTCTGCGAATTTTCTTCTCGGTGAGTGTTTTTCTTTACTAATTTACCTGTTTTTTTGCAAACATTTTTGAAAAAAAATAAACAAATTCTTTACATTCAATTGTATTGCTGTTTCCTTACAAATTTTGTTTTTAGTTTGCAAAAAATATTTATCTTCGTTTAACATTTTGCGCCGTTTTGCAAATTGCAAAAACTTTTAGCTTTGCCATTTTCAGGAGCGATTGAAAATTTTCCAGTTTGGCAAACTTTTCTTTTCGCTTGCACTCAAAGTCTATATAGATAACTCTGCTATCAAATTTTCTTTCGAATCTTATCTACATAGATACACCAGCCTTGTAGATCTCCTTCCCATACAAATCGAAATAACTTGGACTTGGTTTCTAGACCAAATCTTATGTTTGCAGTTGGACTAGCTATAACCCGCGGCTTAGCTCGCGCGTTTCAATCAAATTAATCCATGTATAAATACATCTCCACTAAAACTAGCTAGGTATTGAATTGAAGATGTCTAATTCTCTGGCCGAAGTTTTATTTACAAAAACGCGGACGATAGCCTTATTGGTTCCGACGTTATTTCAAAAAAACTTTTTGGTTTGTTCCAATTTCGCAAGGTTTTTTCCTCTTTTTCCTCGATATCTCCGGAACCAATAAGGCTATCGTCTTGCTTCAACCATCAACATTTCCACAACAAAACTGCGCATCCAACGCAAATAACAGAAAAGCTGCGTCTAGTCTAAATGATCTAGTTTAACTAGCTAAAAATGTCTATTCAGACTACACCCTCTAGTCACGACTAATACCAATTATTTTTATTTTATAATTTAAAATTCAAACTTGTAAAACGTAAGAAACTTGCAAATATTTCGCAAACTGATAGTTATCTGTAAAACCCAACTAGTTATCTATATAGATTATACTTTTCTGAAGACGTTGATGTAACTGTATTTTATGTATCTATATTAGTTATCTAGATATCTTCGCTTAAACACTGAAACTCAATAAGCCCAGTTTCTATAAACAAAATCCAGATGTATCTATGCAGCCTAACTTATTTGTGCGTTTTTCTTTTGTTACAGATCACCCAGACATAGACTAGATAATTGGTGAGTGTTTGAACAGCTTTCCTCCGCTAATATCTAGATAAAACACACCGTATAACAACTTATATAAATAACTTCAAAACACATAGATAAGTATCTATTGAAAAAATATAGATAAGTACCGGCAAAAAGCTTTCATAAACGTTTTTAAATTTTGCTGTGATTTTGACAAATTCGATTTTCTTCCTTTTACTTTATACAAAGGGCTATCGACCACAAGGTCCTTCTGCTCACAATTTCAAAATTTTAGTGTAATTTACGAATTTTATAATTTTTTGTAGATTAATGTGATCATTCGAGACTTTAGGCATTAGAAATTTATTGAAATGCTGATAATAAAATATATATTTGCATAAAATAAAGCAACAATTTTCAATTATAATCCTTGAGAACGAGCTGGGCGATATCTACGGGAATTTCGCAGATATCTCCCTGCATATTCTCAATAACTGTGTTATCTGATCAAGGACAAGGTTCCTCATCTGAACTCTCCACCACATCTGGAGATAAGGTCCTCCTTGTGGGATCAAACTTTCGATTCCAATACAGATCCGGCACACAAATCTTTCACAAAAATATCCATGACACTAAAAAGAAATCATGTATTAGTATCAATCTATAAAACTAAATAATAATTCAAACTTAAAACAAACAGAACACAGCTTGAATATATAAAAATATTCAGCCTTTCCGGAGCTCTATAACAATTATTGAGTCTTTTTAGGACTACCAAAACAAATCTCACATGAAATCTGTAAGTTATTTTACAAAATGGTTTACAAAGTTTTGTTCATGGAAGCAAAGCTGTGCTGATGAGAGATAAATCTCGAAACGCGTCCACAGATGGCTATCCACTTAAGGTATCGGAAAGACATGATCTTAAAAACAAAGTAATTTTTATGGTTTTTGTTCAGTGACACGAAGGTGGACTGAAAGCTGTATTTGTTTTGTTAGTCGTAAAAAGATTCAATAATTATTATAGAGCTCCGGAAAGGCTGAATATATTTATTTATTCAGGCTGTGTTTCGTTTGTTTTAAGTTTGTATGATTATAGCGTAGGATGGTTTTACCAATTCTAAATAATAATCGCTTATTCGTTATTAAAAATTATTGAATTGAAACAAAAATTTCATACCTGTCGAAAGTTTCAAACTTAACAACTTTTGATATTCGATCCGGAGCATTTGCAGTCTGCAAAAAAATTCCATATTCCTTACAGTCATGAAAACCAGAATTTTCAGCTATCAGCAAACAATCATCGTAAATCCTAATACCAATACGACCATTGCAAATCTTCGATCCGTTGATGTAAATTTTAGCTTTTGAACTTCCAACTAATCCCGTATGAAACCCACTAATATCACAATCAATTAACTGTAATTCGGCCCCACCCAAAACAATAATTCCTTGTTGAATCAAAGATTCGTTACCACCCATCAACTTACAATTCTTTAAGGTGGTTTTTTCAGCTCTTACCAAAATTCCACATTGTGAACAAGCAGCATCGATCGTTAAATTTTCCAATAGGACACTTCCTCCAACAAAATCCAACGCTATTTCTGTAGTTGTTGAAGATAAAATCGTAGCGTCTTTATCGAAAAGTCCCTTTAAAGTGATTCCACTTTCAAAGACAGCAATTGAATCTAAAGTGTGTATTGCTTTGTTTAGAATCACAGTGTCTTTCTCTGCAATGCACTCTAATACCCATGTGAAATTACGATCAGCTTTAAAAATTTCGTGAGGATACAATTTTTGCACTTATTCTTCCATGTTTCCTTTATCATATACCAACCAAAACTGTCGTTTACTGGTAATAATAGTAGGTTTTTCGCTTTCAGCTTTCTTCTTCTAATAAGATTCTCCAATAGCTCAAACTCACTTTTAATCTCCATAACTTTAACATAAATTTCCATTATAGTTTGTACTCTAGCTTCATAACAGTAATAACAGACAACATCACTATCCATTAAAGCTAATTCCAGTTTTTGTCTTTTGGCTTGAAGTTTCTCAGATACGGAAACTAGACGTTCTATATGTTCTGATATGTCCTCGTATAAATCTTCCATATAATCATATATATCTTGGCCTAATGGAATTTATCAAATTTACGGGTCTATTGAAATTTAGTGTTATGGACTTTTTACCTGGTGTAACTGTTATTAATCGTCCTTGGCACGGGTTAACGGAAAGGTCGCAAAGGTCGGAAAGTAAAAATGAAGCTTCTAAGTTACCTGGTTCAATAAATACTCGTGTTTTTCTTGAAATAGTTGTAAACATTGTCAACGTGACAGATAGTCAACGCGAACGCAAATAACTAGATGTTGCCCCGTTTATTATTTTTTCTAATTATCAACAGATTTGCTTCGAAATAATAAAAAAAGGAAAACTTGTAATATATCCAGGGAAAAATGTAAGCCAGATGCAGGCCAGATCTGGCCAGATGTAGGCCAGATTTGTGTCAGGGGAACGATGTGGTTCTCATTAAGGAAAATGTCATCTTGTACATCAAGGATTTTGATGCTTGCGGTTAGATCTTGAGCTCTTCGCAAGTTAAACTTTGTATTTCCCAAATTGCTTGCCAACAATTTGATGGCTCAACGTGCGTTCGGAGAAATACCTCGTTTTTTGATACATAAGAAAAATTTCGTATTCCTCATCTTTTGAATAAATAACTACTTGATCCGTATCAGAGACAAATATATAAAGACAGATGCGACACTCACCACAGACAAATATGTAAAGAGAGATCCAACAAAAGTTTTCGCCAACTGTGAACTCTTCATGGAACTAAGGAGATTCGAGCGAATCCTATGTTAAATATTTTTTTCAAGTTTAAGCTTTGAAACTTTTCATACATGAAAATCAATACTTTATTTATGTCTATCTATTTATGTCTTCTCAAAATTTGAAAGTGATCCTCCGTTTAGTTGATCCGGAAAAAAAAATCAAAATTGATGTTTTGTGAATTTTATACACAGGTTCCTATGGCCGACAAGCTTCCGTTACGTCTTTATTTATTTTTTTCGATATTAATTTCCCAACTTTAAGGAATAAAAAACTATATACAATAAACTTAGATAATATTAAAACAGGATTACATTAAAGCAATGTGATGTTCCCGATGTAATTATTTAAATAATTAAAGTTATTTTTTGTTTGTTATGAATCTTGTTTATCGACAGTAATTGACATGACAGATGGTTTGGCAACGTCTCGATAACAGCTAATTGTGAGAGGAAAGAAAAACATGGAAACATTTTGAACTTTTGAACGTCTGTGGAACTATTTGATAGAATACACTCCAGCTTTTTATATAGTCGATTTTCGAACACTGATGTTCGGCGATGATCGGCGTGGCTCTAATATAACCCCGGCTTCAGTCGTGTGGTTCGACGCAACGCCCAGTGTTGCCAACCCTAATTTTAGAAAATCAGTAGATTATGTGCCAAATGTTGGTAGAATGTAAAATGCAAAATTGGTAGATCTACCACCTCAATTTAGAAGAGTTTTTAAGATTAAAAATGCATGAACTGTTCTTAAAATGTTTATTTTTGGAAATTATACATATTTTTATTGAAATTTTTTTAATGTTCTGCGCTAGGCTGCTCGTTGTTTGCTAGAGTCTCCGTGCAAATTCTATTTCTCTGGAAGGTTTTCATATTATTAATTGGAGAAAACAATCTCTCAACGTTGGCGCTACTATGTGGAAGTGCGAGTAATTTTCTCACGAATTCGCATAGCAGGGGAAACATTAGAGACTGTCCTCCTTTTTTAATGGATGAAACATGCTTCCAGAATTCTTCAGGTGTAGGATCCACATTTTGTTCTGTGAAATGTCATGTTTCTTAATAATCTCCACGCTCGGTCCAATTCGGTCATGTTTTCTGGGCATAGTCATAAAAATGTAATGTAAATAAAAAAAATATTCTAGAGTGGACAACATTAATAATTATGTTTAACTTGCCTGGAAACTGATCTCCTAAATGAGCAATAGTTGCGACTGCATGTTTTTCAATGATATGTTTAGGATTCATAAATTTAAGACATTTTAATCTTTGCTTTTCATTAAAACAAAAACGCTGCTTTATTTGTTTTACACTCTCCATATAAAAGAGAATGCATTTTTCTTTAAACTGTACTATTTCCATTTCATTCAATCTAGCCACAAAGTCTTGTTTCAATAACAGGGAAAAAACATTGCCACCAAGGTATATTTCTTCAATTGGTACATGGTTTTGTTTATTTTCATATTCTAAATTCAAAATTTTGTTCTCTAAATCCAAGTTAAGATCCTTGCTACTGTTTTTTTCACCTTCAGCCAGCTGCAGTAATTCTGGTTTAATAAAACATTCGAAGATAGTTTTGTATGTTGTAAAAATCCGTTCATATAACAAATAAAGTTTAGGACTTTCTGATTGCATTTCTTTATTAATGTCATGGAAATAGGGCAACACATAATCCAAAAAATTTAAGTATAGCTCTGTTGAAGGATCCATGGACTTCACATGGATGGTCTGAGCTGTTAGTAGCCTGTCATTCAAAACAGCATTTTGGAAGTATAACTTTAAAGCTGGAAGCTGTTCTAAAAGCCGTTTGACCACAGGAAGTAGAGACAGCCATCTTGTTTGAGCTGGGTGTAGAAGGACTGGAATTCTTTATAGTCGCCCAGACGTTTTGGGCTATTTTGGATATAATTGTATACATCTCTTGCAAAATCCTATACACCCCTCGGAAGAGTTTTGCAGGCATAAGAAACACACAAATGAAACGAGTGGCAAATGCACTTCATCATGAATAAATGTGGGATCTCATTTGCAAATAGGGTGGACAATGAATGGTGTGAACCAAACATAGTATTTGCACCATCAGCTGCAAACCCAATCATGTTCTCTTTGTAAGGAATATTTTCATTATCAAAATATTCTTTGCATTCATTATGTAATGCTGAGGCAGTGCCCTCTACAAGTTTCTTTCAAAGTTTCTTTAGGTCACCTGAAAAATAATATTATTTCAATACCTATAGTGTCTTAATTAAAATTAATTTGTTGTGAATGAAATACAACAAAACATAGCCTACATTTACTAAATAATGAATTTGTAGACTAAGCCACAAGCATACTAACCAGCAATGTCAAAAAGGTAGATTATTTTTTGCCAAAAAACAAGCCATTCTTATTTCGCCAAAATTTGATTTTATCATCAAAAAACTTTTTTTCTGAGTTTGCCCAAACTGTGTGTTTGATAGTTGACTTGCTATACCTGAAAACAAGTAGTTAACTTTTTAAAAGATTGCTGTTTTATATATTTAAAAAATAGATAAATCGAAATTGCGTAAAATTAGGATTTAAAATATATACATGCACAATCGTAGGCAATCAATAATAAATTAATTGATTGTTAGTAATTTGGTTTGTGAAATTTTAATTAATTATTCAATATTAATTAAACCAAACTGAGCATAAAACCACGGAATAGAAGTTCATCTTTCACACATGCTACATGCTTTAAACTATTTGCATGTTTATTTAGAATAAATCTTCCACCGGCACACTTGAGATCACACCTACATGATTTGCAATAAAAATATCCTTCACCTTTGGTACTTTCTTGAAGCAAACCTAACCTACAAATTACTTGTCTTTCTCCCATAATTTCGAATATTTTTGGTTATAGTGCCTTTTTCTAGCTTTTCGTGGCGGAGTTCCTAACCTAGAACTCTGTGCATCGCTTTCGCTGCTGTCAGAATCCATTATATAAATAAATGCACGCAACACAGAACAAACAGCAATCAGCACCGTTAATACATAGTTATTTAGTTTTAACAACACAAAACAGGAGCAAAGATTCACACCATTGATTCCGCAACAAACCAACTGGGAATAGGCCACAGAACAGTGTAATAGGCCTAGGCCGCACTACGGCTAAACCGCCGCGGTTTTCAACCGCGTGATTTTATGACTCAAGTAAATTAATACAAGCGGCCTCACTTGCGGTTTTTTCCTGCGACTGATGTTTCCCATAGCGTGCTGTGTGTTTCTCGAGCGGTTTCGCGGTTGTATCGGTTACCGCTCGCGGGAAAAAACCGTAGTGCGGCTTCGGCCATAATGTCTACGGGCGTGAAATGGCGCGAACGGCGAACTGTTGCTAACGTTTTTTTTGTGGTTTATGGCCTGGACTCTATGTATGCTTGACGCATCGTCGCATGGCTCAGGCAACACATCGCAACGTCGCTCGTCGATATAAAAATATTAAAATAAGTGGTGATATATCAAACTAATTAAAAAAATAGGTTTTAGTAGAATAGTTTTTAGGTCTATGATGGTAGATAGGTTTTCTGAGGTGAAAATTGGTAGATCTACCAAAAAGTTGGTAGATACGACATCACTGGCAACGCCGCTCACAGCCAACTGCAACAACTTCACTGTATTCACTGGCTATTGCAGTGAAGTTGGTTATGTTTGCTCTCGTCCGTCCGCTGGAGAAAGCAAAATAGAATAAAAAATAGGAGAAATAGAATATAATAGAGAATAGCTCTGGGAATATTTGGAAGCAATTAGAAATAAATATGGAACCTCTGTCATCGTTGAAATTGCAGCTTATGTGGCAGCCAGTGTCTTCAATGAAGGTTCTTTTACTTTACTAACCTTCATGCAAGACATGGGAATCGGTAGTGGATCAAGTGCTCATGACTGGGCGCGATCAACTGACTCCATACGTATAAGCCGAGCAGAGCAGGAAGCTGAGAGACAAACTAAAGAAGGCAGGATTCGCCGAAGACAGGAGCGAAAAGGTGCTTTAGACATCATGGATGATAGCAACATTCTTTATGGACCTGGCATTGATGATTCAGTGTGAGGTAAGCCGATATAAAATTGGTTATAAACGTTTAATACCAGATTTTTTAGTGTGCAAAACTTTATAGCGTTTTTCCCCATAACTCACATTTTCAAAGTTGGTGCCCCTCATAACTTCAAAACTACTGCACCGATCCTTTTGAAATTTTGAAAACTATTTCTGTACATAATTTACGAGGTACCGCTGGAGAGTTTTTTCAAATTTGTTAATAATTTTTATTTTACAATAACATATTAGCCGATTTTTTTCACTAAAAATCATCACAGAAAATGCTGAATGCGTTAAAATATACAGAGATACATTTCAATAAAAGAAGAAACTTGTTGAACCTGAATCTTTACAATCATCTAAAGAAGATTATTAGATTACACGAAAGTAATGAAGAAATTGAAAAATTATATTTAGTCACTTTCTGAGTAATCAAATTCAATCAGTTAATGATGAAGCTCAGCAAGTAATTAGTCCAAGTTCTCAATCATACCAAGCCCCATACGAGGAAGATGATGAATGTTCAATGCCAAATGTCTTGTTGCATCATGACAGAAACATTTCTGGCGACGGTAATTGCCTATTTTCATTTGTTATAAGAATTTTACATCTTCAAAAATTACTAGAGAAGTTGTTCGATTCTGTTAAATGCGCGAGGAGCTTTGTTCCTGACGGGGGTCCCTTGACCGCATAGGTTTTTTTTATCTGTATTGCCCATTTCCGTTGATTTTTCGCATTCTTTGTAATCTAACTTTCTATTCATAACCAAACTACTTATCAGTTTTTCTTTGCTCTAATTCGTTTCTTAAGCTATCCATAATATTATAGATATCCAGTGTAGTTACATTTCCTTCTGAACAATGATTTAAAGTGTAAATAAATTTCATTTTAATATTTATTGTATAATTATTGGACAACCATCACTTAAACGTATAAAATACATATTAGCGCTAAATTAAGTAAATACTAAACAACCATATAGAGATATTTTTTTGTACCACATTGCGGTACGTCCGGTGTCGAATAGTGCGGTGTCGAATAACACAAGCCCAATTATTGACAATGGCGACGAATTGATATATTACGATTTTCATTGACACTGGTCGATACAGCAGTAATATTTTCCTCCGTGCGCACTCTTCGCATATGGGTTGGTGGATTAATACGGGTTGGTGAACAACAGCTTAAATAGCCTGTTCGGTGTGTCGATTATGACGACCATAAAATGGACGTAATTTACGAAACACATTTCTCACACAGCACGAATTTTGATAATAAAATTCAATGATTTGCAAGCGTTGTTCGTTTGTTAGTCTATTCATGGTGAAATGCAAAATCTTACTGAGCATTTTTGGACATTGCCACATTTTTTATTTTGGACATTGCCACACTGAAAAACGAAATAGCAAAAATATCGCCCGTTACAAGCAGTCACACAAAAATGACTAATGTATATCAAAACAATACTTTTTATGTCACAAATCACGTAGCATATAGCAAGTTTCACTGTATTATGGACAATATGTGCATAACAGTTGCCTTTTATTAGATTTGGAGCTTCATTTTGAATATTTCTATACTATGAGTGGTGAATGCCAAAATTATCATTGCACTTGTCTGCACTGAGTCTTGATGATTGGAATGATTGATTGTAAGAATCCTAAACTCACCAAAATAGCTTCAAACATGCCATTGGTAGATTCGTTATGCCCGCTATAGGGCGTTTTCAGACTACACGACACGACTCCGACACGACCCAGGCACGGCAGAGTCAACGATGTCGGTGGGATGGAATTTACATTGAAATAAGTGGGACGGTTTCACACTAGACGACATATCGCTGCCGTGTCGGTGTCGTCGTCGGCTGTCGTCAAGGAGCAATCTTACCACTCGTGTCGTTCCGATAAAACTAATCAGTTGATGTTTTCAAGATGACTTTTAAGATTGATGTTGTGAATCTGATTGAACTTGTGGAAAAAAAACCCTGCAATTTGGGATAAAAATAACGAAAATCATAAAAATAAAATATTAAAAGAAAAATTTTGGCAAGAAATCTTTCGATATTTGAATGATAAGCTAACATTTCTTCAGGTGCTATCGACATTCCAAATGGAGTATTGATTTCATCTTTTAAGCTGCTCAATATATATTCAAATGTATTTTTGGTCATCCGAATGTAATTAAAGAATTTTATTTCGTCGCATTTTAACACAATTTTTCGAAAAGAGTGTAATAACTATCCTCGACATATCTCACTTTTAAAATTGGATGTACCCATAACTGTTCACATTTTTGCCTTCTACGACGTCGAAGATGTAATAAGTACAGTAAGTATAACTTATCAACAGCCGCCGCAGTATACTACGGGAGTAAAAAAAAGTCTAAAACTAAAAATTTACTTATTTATAATATAAACTATTTACTAAAAAATGGCTTTTATCGGTGTCGTGCCGTACGATAAAAATCGATGTGTGTGCGCCTAGCCTGAGGTGTGAACTCGTGTCGTTGTCGTGCCGAAGCCGTGTCGGAGTCGTGTCGTGTAGTGTGAAAACGCCCCTACACGCTACGGTCTACCGGAGAGGCAACATGTGCAGGTTTGTCTGCGCAGGTCAACCGTACGCAAGAAACACAGGTACAGGTCTATTCTCACATACGCTCCGGACAACTTGCGCTGGCATACCTGCACAGGTAGACCTCTCCGGTGGACTGTTGTGTGTATGGCGGGCATTAGATTCTCGTAAAAATCTAACAGTTTATTTCGGATCCCATTATTTGCTGAAAAATATTGTATCGAAGAAAACAATTTAATGTTCTTTTTATTATTTTCATCTGTCTGAAGCCAGAAAAAAAAACTTTATCATTTAAATTTTAAATCATTTATGACACTTTTCACAGAATATTACAGACATCCAGTATAGTTACAGCATTTTCTTCCGGACGTTATATTGTTTAAACTCTATTGGCTATCTTGGAATCTGGATATAAAATTTTACTTAATTTATTCGTGAAATAATTTTACTTAATTTATTCATAATATTGTTACGATCACTAGATCCTGGACACCTTGACTTAGTATTTAATGTAAGTAAATTTTGTACTGCAGCAGATGTTTTCCTTATTATAGAAATGATAATTATAATTAATTAATTAAATTAATATTGATACGGTCACCATAAATGTTGATAGGCAATTGATTAAATAACAATTTATAACAAAGTTGTTGAATGGGTGCTTCCAGAGACGCCAACTAAAATAACTGACTTGGTCTTCCATAAGATCTCACAACTTTTTTTAGCGAAAGAAAAGCGTTACGAGACTTGGCATTTTTTACATTTTATGTTTTTGATGGGATCTCATTTCTTTTTGTAGGTCATATTCCATTTTTTTCTCGGGTAATATACCGTGTCCGTCAGCTACTGATTTTCTTAAATCTCACTCCTTGTCTCTATTTTATTAAGTTAGCATTTTATTTACGTACAAGCGCGATGCGTTCGTTGAATATTATTTTTAATAATCCTTATTTTTCATTTAATGGAAAATGAAATTTCGGGATTTTTAATTTTTTCCTTCCTTTATAGGCTAAAGGCTAACTAAAATTCAAAATTTGAAGTTTGTAAGATTGCTAGAAGTAACTTAGTATTTTGATGATTGGTGACAAAATTAAGAAATTTTTAAATAATCGCTATTTTTCATTTAATGGATAATGAAATTTCAGGATTTTTTATTTTTTCCTTCTTTTATAGGCTAAAGGCTAACTATAATAAAAAAATTGTTGTTTGTACGATTGCTAGAAGTACCTTAGAATTTTGATGATAGGTGACAAAATTAAGAAATTTTTAATAATCATTAATTGTCATTTGATGGATAATGAAATTTCGGGATTTTTGAATTTTTCCTTCCGTTATAGGCTAAAGGCTAACTAAAATTTGAAGTTTGTAAGATTGCTAGAAGTACCTTAGAATTTTGATTGTAGGTGAGTGTGTCACTTACAAAATTAAGAAATTTGACTGGCGATAATTCGTAAACTATAAGGTATAATTATTAGGTATTTTGGCAATAATTAGCCAGTTATAGTAAGTCTCTTGATATCTAAAAATTCAAACTCCCTGCTTTATCCACAACGAAGTTACAGGGGGACAAAAGTACCGTTTGTCGCTTCGATAAAAGATAGTACGGTAGTGCTCGACTTGGCGGGGGCACTGCCGTGCCCCCAGATAGTTCAGTAATTACCCATGTGAGCGTTTAGTTTTCACAGTAAAGACTGAAAATAAAGTATTATCTCATACTTTATTTCTATGCAAAAGTATGAAGTATATTTATCGAAAATAAAGTAGGATACGTTATTATAAAATATGGTTGGCAACCCTAGCTAGAAACCCCCTAGCTTATCTACTATTGTTTAATATTGTCCAAACGTAATTTGTTAGTCTAAAAGGAACTCCTTGTCTAAGTGTAATCGCTTATCTCATAGGAATTGCTAGTTTAAATGTAATTGCTTGTCTAAATGTAACCGTTTGTCTAAATGTGTCTAGTCTTGTTTCAACTTGAGCAAACCCCGTCGAGTATATAAACTAAGTGAAAATTGTCTAAACCAGTACAATTTTGTGTTTTATTGTCTAAATTAGAAGTTAGAATTTAATATTTTAACCCATTATAAAAGTTGTCTAATCCTATTTCAACATCATCATTCCTGTATATATTGCACAAAGCTTGACTAATCCAATTTGAATTGTCTAAACATGTTGAATATTGAACTTGTCTAAACAGACTAGACAGACAAGACTAGACAAACTAAACAAGACTAGACAGACAACACTAGACAGACCAAAGTAATTGTCTAGCTTGATCTCGTATTTAATTTGTGTCTAATATTCTTTACTTTGTCTAATACTTACAAATTGTCTAATAAAGTCTAAACGTTTCAATTGTTAGTTTGATTTGAGACATTCAATTATCTAAACCTAATTAGCTTCATTATTGTCTAAATTCGGCTGGATTTATTAAGTTTATTTATTAAGTCTAAACTTGACTAGGTTTGTCTAAACTGAAGCAATTTTTGTCTAAAGACGCTCCAAACTAGACTCATCTTGTTTAAAATCCTTCTCTAAAATACTTCTTAACTGAACTCCAGCATTGTCTGAATTAAATTAAACCAAAGTTCTTACAAATTGTCTAATGATATTAGATACTGTTTCTTTAATTTGACACATTTCATTGTCTAAACCTGATGAAGTTTATAATTGTCCAAATTTGACTAAGATTATAAACTTGAAGTTAATTATTGTCTCTAATTGTAAGTTAATTATAAACGCTACTAGCACTGTCTAATCCAATCGAATATTAAATCTTAATGCACGTCATTAAGCTGTTGGATTAAACCTTAATCTTTTTATCCTTAGAATCCGTTGTGGAGTAAACGCGACAACGCGGATGAACGTCACGCCGGCGCTGAAATATATACTAATATATTTCATATTGTCCTAGTCATCGTCATTTTACTGCTGTCTATCAGGTGAGAAACATTTGTAATAAAAATTTTAGACGCGTTTGAGGTTTCTTTTAATCCGCGAACATCCACGTTTTGAGGACGATTTTTTAGTGCGATACAATTTTCTCAATATGTATAGGCGATTTTGTAATTTGTACTAAAGGAACTTATGGTGTATGGTACTAAATGACTTTGAATCGAAGAAATAATTTGGATTTCTGTTTTCAGTTTTCGGACACAATAAAATTATCTTTAATTTGAGATGTCACTTATCAAAATCAGTTGATAGGTTTTAGCAAAATCGCGATGACTTTGGAAGGGGGAAATATTTGCGGTGTCTGTTTTCTCGTTTTGGAAAGCAATAAAACTGCCATTAAATTGAGATATCACTTATCAAATTCAGAAGGTCATTTTCCCACGAATGCACCAAGATTGTCCGCCGGAAAATCACGACTTTCCGAGATCTCCACTAGAGCGCTGAAATTTCATAAAAATTTCTTCAATTTTTGCAGGCGAAAGTGAACCGAAAGAGCTAGCGAAATATAATTTGCATATCTGTAATCAGCAGCAAAAATGCTTTCAGAAACGTTTTTAATTTTGCTGTGACTAGAAAAATAACGATTTTGAAAAAATCGATTTTCTCGCATTTCGTCGCTTCCGCGGTCTAGACTTCCAGAGTCGATGGTATTTCTTAACTGAAAGCTTCCCGGGGAATATTATATACGTTTTGGGACTAATTTTGGGACGCTGAATCGATTGGTGAAGACTAAAAGTCTCTGTAGTGAGCTGTTCAAACGTTATGACAGCGTCAGATCAGTAGGAAATCTGTGATTGTGTACAGCGAAGAAAAATATAAAATATGTTTATTTGTAACTTTAGAGCGAAGTAGACCGGAAAACCGTTTTGGGCACTTCGATTTCATTCGTGTAACCAAAAAAAAATCACGAAAAAAATTTGCAACAAAATTTTCGACAAAAATTTTCCATCATTCCGCTCGAAAAATACATGCTTTTTCGTTTTTTTTTCGTTTTTTTCGAAAACGGTAAAGAGCAGCGAAATCATTTTTGGCACACAGAAACTACACGACAAGACGAACAAGTCGATGTGTAAATTGTCCGGAAATATTCATTAATTCGTCGATAAATTTCAAACTGAAATTTACCCGATTCTCGAATTGCGAAGTAGATATCTCGGAAACGGTTGCATATAATTAAAAACGGATTGCGGCATCGTTTTCAGAAGGTCATTTTCCCACGAATGCACCAAGATTGTCCGCCGGAAAATCACGACTTTCCGAGATCTCCACTAGAGCGCCGAAATTTCATAAAAATTTCTTCAATTTTTGCAGGCGAAAGTGAACCGAAAGAGCTAGCGAAATATAATTTGCAAATCTGTAATCAGCAGCAAAAATGCTTTCAGAAACGTTTTTAAATTTTGCTGTGACTAGAAAAATAACGATTTTGAAAAAATAGATTTTCTCGCATTTCGTCGCTTCCGCGGTCTAGACTTCCCGAGTCGATGGTATTTCTTAACTGAAAGCTTCCCGGGGAATATTATACACGTTTTAGGACTAATTTTGGGACGCTGAATCGATTGGTGAAGACTAGAAGTCTCTGTAGTGAGCGGTTCAAAAGTTATGACAGCGTCAGATCAGTAGGAAATATGTGATTGTGTACAGCGAAGAAAAATATAAAATATGTTTATTTGTAACTTTAGAGCAAAATAGACCGGAAAACCGTTTTGGGCACTTCGATTTCATTCGTGTAACAAAAAAAATCACGAAAAAAATTTTCCACCATTTCGCTCGAAAAATACATGCTTTTTCGTTTTTTTTTCGTTTTTTTCGAAAACGGTAAAGAGCAGCGAAATCATTTTTGGCACACAGAAACTACACGACAAGACGAACAAGTCGATGTGTAAATTGTCCGGAAATATTCATTAATTCGTCGATAAATTTCAAACTGAAATTTAACCGATTCTCGAATTGCGAAGTAGATATTTCGGAAACGGTTGCATATAATTAAAAACGGATTGCGCCATCGTTTTCAGAAGGTCATTTTCCTACGAATGCACCAAGATTGTCCGCCGGAAAATCACGACTTTCCGAGATCTCCACTAGAGCGCCGAAATTTCATAAAAATTTCTTCAATTTTTGCAGACGAAAGTGAACCGAAAGAGCTAGCGAAATATAAGTTGCATATCTGTAATCAGCAGCAAAAATGCTTTCAGAAACGTTTTTAAATTTTGCTACGACTCGAAAAATAACGATTTTGAAAAAATCGATTTTCTCGCATTTCGTCGTTTCCGCGGAGTAGACTTCCCGAGTCGATGGTATTTATTAACTGAAGGCTTCCCAGGGAATATTTTATACCTTTTCGCACTAATTTTGGGACGCTGAATCGATTGGTGAAGACTAGAAGTCTCTGTGGTGAGCGGTTAAAATTCCGAATTGCATGACATAATGCTATCTCTGAAAAATAAACTGGAGATTAGAAGATTTTTCAGTAGAGTAAAGTGAATACAAATTTAGATTTTTTTGGTAGATTTTGTTTAACCTTTTGTTTTAAAGGTTTAACGAAACCTAACCTACCTATGAAAAAATTTGTGACTTGAGCGAAAAAGGTGTACAGAAGACAATTTTGATTACTTGGAAATTTTTTATATATAATACTTGGAGAGACAATCGTAACAGGATGCGGGTTGAGTTGGTAAAGGCAGAATTATGTATAAAACTTAATTTTGACATGATCTGTCGAGAATTTTTTTAATTCATAAAAACACCAGAAAATGCCGATTTTGTAAAGACATGGAAAAATATAACATAATAATAATAAGATAATAATATATTATAATAATTTATTTATTATATACTATTTTGCATATTGCATATTTTTTCTTATTTACCTGTTCTAATTGTATAAGTAAAATGTATCTTAATATTTAAATAACAATTATCTTAATATTAAAATACCAATAATAAGAAACAAATTTATTTCTTGTTATTGTTATTTAAATATTAAGTTTAGGAATTTGAATTTTGAATTTATGTAAATAAAAAAAATTAAATATTTATGCATGTGGTTTTTTTTTAAGTTATCCTCTCCGGGCGAGACCGAGGTCTCAGGTGGCAACCCTAAAAACTTGACTGTTCAGTCGTCGAAATACTTACCGGGGGCCGCCGTTTGCTTAAAGTAGTTGTTTCAATATCAAAGGTCAAAAATTGAGATAAAGTATGCGTTCTAAAATGTTATTAATGTCGCCAATCAACTAGATACTGTTAAACATTGCAGTGAAATAGTAAATATTTCCGCGTTGCCAATTAATAGGTTGAGCCATCAGTCGCTAATAAGGAAAATGACAACAATGTCAAACTCTTCTGGAGAATATGTTTTAACAATCTCTACTTTGGGTTAGATGCAATTTTACTTACGATTCGATTGTGGACCGAATCGAATCGAACCGAACCGAACCGAACGCCGCATAGTAAGACATACTAATATAAACTGACTCGACAGAAAAAAAGTGGTTTTGTCTGTCGTGTAAGTGGGGGATGCTCTCACTAAACCCTCCATTCCATCTTGGCTTTTAGTATGCGCCACCTCGGTACCGCATATTTTGGATTCATTCAGGGTGTATTCATTCCGGCAGCCCGGACGGTTAGTGAAAACCGCCCTAGTTGTCGCCTCCCCAACTAGGATTCAATGACAGACAAGACTAACAATTGACAAACAATTCTATACAGACAGAACTAGACAGACAAGATTAGGCAGATAAGACTGACACTACACTTAATACAACACTTAACACTAATGCCGGGACACTAATTATTAATATGTTGAATATCCAGGCGGTCATCGGCACTAAATTTATTTGTCTTAATTAACACGCTATATGCTATGGAAGTCACCGTTGACCGGCAACAAGTTAATTTGTCATTCAGCGTATTAAAACAAACTCAAGAATTTGTTCCAAGTTTTTAATTGTAAGGTTCTCAGAATTAAAATGTTGAATGCTATGAAGGTCACCGGTGACAAGTTTGTTTGTCATTCAGCGTATTAAGGCAAACTCATGATTTTATAGAAGTTTTTAATTGTGAGGTTCTAGGAAATAACGTGTTCAATGCTATGGGGGTCACCGGTGACCGGCACTAAATTGGTTTGTCATTTAGCGGATTACAGCAAACTCAAGAATTTGTTCCAAATTTTTCATTGTGAGGTACTAAGAATTAAGATGTTAAATGCTATGGAGATCACTGGTGACCGGCACCAAGTTAGTTCGATATTCAACGATTTACAGCAAGCTCAAGGATTTGTTGATTTTTCATTGTGAGGTACTAAGAATTAACACATTATATGCTAAGGAGGTCACCGGTGGCCGAAACCAAGTTTGTTTGTCAGTCAGCGTATTAAGGCAAACTCAAGATTTTGTGGAAGTTTTTGATTGTAAGGTTCTAAGAATTAACATGTTAAATGTTATGGAGTCACAAAGATAGGTCTAGATAGACAAGAACTAAACAGACAAGACTAGCGTAATTACATATATAACTGATTAACCAGTTGTAACTTTTTTTAAAAATCATATGTTTTATTGTTTCATTTATTTTTGGGTAAATTTTTGCAGGCGGTTTTTGCTTGGTTGCGCTTTTTTGCAACGGTGGAAGTTAGTTTTGACTCTAGGGCTCTAGCGACTCTAGTGATTTTTTTACAGAATATTTTGTGGTGTATTTTTTGAAAAGAGTATTCAGTTTAACTGGCAAAACTTGCTGCACTATTAATATAGCAGACAACTCATCTAATGGGAGAATCGGGTTTGTGAGTCTTTATAAAACCATAGAGTTGGGGAGCTGTGGGATTCTGATTTATAATTTTAAATTTCTCAAATTCCGAAAAAAAAGTTGTAATATTTTTTCACGCATTGTAGCAGTACTTTCCCGCATTGTGCCAAATAAAATAATTTCTAATATTGTAAATAATCTAAATAGTTGGGAAAGATGGTTCGTTCTGGACCCTCTACTTCCGGCTCTAACTTCCGGTTCCCACTCACACTTCTGGTTAACACTCACACTTCCGGTTACAAGTCACACATCGCGTCCCCACCCCACTTCCGGAAGTGGTAACTAGAAATGGGGAAATTTTTGGAAACGGAAGTGGGGTTGGAAACAGAAGTTTGGGGTGGAAACCGGAAGTGGGAGCGGGGGTGGGGGACTGGATGTGGAGGGTCTTTTTGTTTCTTAATTAATAATTGTCGGCCAAAAAAATTATACAAATTTCGTGCGGAAATGATTTTACAGCGTACCAGCTAATGCGGAACTCGCCCTTCGGGCTCGTTCGCCAAACGAGCTGTCGCGTTGTACAATCAAACTTTCCACACTCTAATGTAAATAGTTATTACCAGATTACCTCTAAATAACTATTACCTCTAATTTGGAATTTTTGTGTGGGGTCTTTTTTCAAGGGAGAGTTTTTCTGCTGAAATGAAAGAGTTCATTTTATTAATCTACTCTTCTCGTTCCAGGACAACTATCGAAATGGATTTATCGGCTTTTGTAAGGACTAAAGAATTGGACTCAATTTTTGTTTTTGTCGATTTGATCACTGCGGAGTCTGTGGTAGAATTACGTGCGTACGATTTTATATGATAGGCTATTTTGACTCGATCCAATATTTTTTTACATTTTGACAATAAAAAAGATTTTTATATAATCCACCTAGAATTCGATTCTTTATCAATATACAACTTCATGCTCAAAATCAGTGAAAGTTTTTGTTATGAATAAACATAACAAAAATTTTTGATGTGGCCGACAAAACTTCTGTTTCTTTAGTCTTACATTAGTAATATTTTCTGCAGGCCAACACTTGCTAAAACTAGTTTTTCCAATAAAATGCCAGAAATGACTTGTCAATAAAATGCAAAATGTAAACACGTCTAGTTCCATGGAAGTCACAGGTGACCGGCACTAAGTTTGTTTGGGATTCAACGTGCTATAATAAACTCTAGTTTCTGTTGAAGATTTTAATTGTGAGAAATTAAGAATCAACACTTTAAATATCATGAGTCATCGTTGACCGTCAATACGTTTATATGTCATTCAGTGTATTAAAGTAAAGTTCAGCGTATTCTAGTTCTTGTAGAAGTTTTTCATAGTGAGAAACTAAGAAATAACACGCTGAAGGCTATGGAGGTTACGTGTCAATAGCATTCAATGTACTAAAGGAAACATTGGTTTTTGTTAGAGATTTTAATTGTGGGAAAGAAAGAAATTTAGATTGACAGGCCGAGTAGCTGCATTAGGCTAAATAGAAACGGTTACGTAGACGCGCCCGCTGTGCCGTCACTAACATTTTTTTTTTAGATTTTGAATATTTTTTTTATATTTTGATGAAATCCACATAGAATTAGATTCTTAAAATAAATTAAACAATTCGTTTTGTTTCTTAATAATTTTTTATTTAGACAAATTAATTTTAAATTTAGCAACTTCTATGCAATAATTATTTCATAATCGATTTAGTTTTTGATTATTTCAAAATCAATTGCGAATAAATAAATCGAGATTTAATTTCTTCAATGTTGCAAATTTGTCAAGGCTTTAACAAGAGCGGCGTCTCTCAAACTTTTAAACACGCAACCGCAATAATTTTTTTAGAAATGAGAAAATCGATAAAAAAATTGTCAGAATTGTCTAAATATGAAAAGATAACTTAATTCAAGAAAATAACTAAATATTATTTAAAACCTAATAATTACTATTAAAAATATTAATGTAAAAAAAAATGTTCATTTTTCATTGTATGAATTTTCATAAAAAACAATTTCGTGGTCGCGAGCCAATGCAAATCTAATAAACATACACCGTCCTGCTGGAACCACATCGTCCTCCGGGTACGCAAATCGACTTCTTCTAGCAGCACAGGAAGATCGTTCTGGAGAAATTCCAGGTACCTCGCGCCATTTAACGTCCTGTCGAAGAAGAATGGTCCGATTATCTGCGAGCCGAGAAGTCCACACCACACGTTGACACTCCATCGCTGCTGTGCGTTCACTTGTCGAACCCAGTGGGGGTTTTCAGCACTCCAATAATGGGCATTGTGGATGTTGACGAATCCGGTATTCTGGAAAGTGCACTCGTCAGAGAACAGGACTCGGTGGAAGAATAAACGGTCGCGGTCGATCTGCTGCACAGCCCAGTTGCAGAAACCCACACGATTGGCGAAATCATTTCCATGAAGTTCTTGAACGCGCATGATGTGATACGGATGGAACTTTGCCGCGCGGAGTAACCGTTGAGCCGTCGATTTCGGTATGCCGATTTCTGCCTGGATTTCTCGGAGACTGATATGGGGATTGAGGTGTACAGCTCCAAGTATGGCGATGGTGCGGGGGTCGTCATCCACAAGATTCGCTCGAGGTCGGTGTCGTTGTAGGTGACCTTAAGTAATAATAACAGTTAATTACGTGACGATTTTCGCAATTTAATTGACAAAAAACCTAATTTTTACATTTGCAGCGCCATCTCTCGACCAATAAAAAAATGTTTCGGATAAAACTTACATACTTTTTAACCCTCTATCAGAATCTGCAATAAAAAATAGGGGTTTCCATTTAAGATTTTAAAGTTGCTCCCTGTTCCCGCCCCCCTTGGGGGGCTGGGGGGGGGCAAAGTCTACGGCATCAGATGTCCCCCTAAGAACCTAAAATGGGACACCCAGTATATATATATATATATATATATATATATATATATATATATCTATATATATATATCTATATATATATATATCATATATATATATATATATATATATATATATATATATATATATATATATATATATATATATATATATATATATATATATATCTATATATATATATATATATATATATATATATATATCTGCATGGATTTGAACTAGTAATAATTTGGTTCCTCGTTAAATTTAAAAAAAGCGAAAAGTTGCATAAAGAAAAAAACGCAAAAATATCTTTAGCAAATAGGTAAAACCATAAGAATTAAATTATATTTACATTGATTAAACAGTAATTTGCAGAGATTTAGATACTGTTAAACATTGAACTAACAATAAGACAGTAAATATTACCGTGTTGACAATTTATATCAGCCGGGAAGACGGGAAATGGCAACAATGTCAGAAACTGGAGCAGTGAACGCAGTAAATATTTTTTTAAAAACTGCGTACCTTAGGTTGGTTCACGTTCGTGTCGGCCGAAGCGAGCCGAACCGAATCGAAAGTAAGACGAGACAGACAAAAACAGACGAATTGACTCGGCTAACAAGACTAGACAACACTAGATAGATTGATTGTGAAATTATGAAATTAATTATTTACAAAAATGTACACCAATTGTTCTATATATACTAAATTGAATTTTTACTTGTTTAAATAATTAATTGTTAACAAAATTAATAACAAAAAAATAATTAAATTTTCAAATCATTGAAATTTAATTTCACATAATTGGAGCAGGAAAATTGTTTGGAAAAAAGTTCATCAAAAATTAATAAATGAAAATCGTTGTTTAAACAAATTAAATTGTTTCAACAAATGAATCGTAATTTTAAATATATCTAAATTTAAATTGTAGAAAACAATGACTGGAAATCAAAAAATTGTTTCAAATCAAAAATTTAGATCACACTAAACACATTTGCAAAATCAACAAATTAAATCGTAATTAATCGCAATTTTTGTGAAATAATTGAAACTAAATCGATTATCAACTGATTGTTGCAGCATAAGTGCATGGAAATTTGTGAAAGTTACTGAAAGTTTATATATTTGTAAGATTTTTATTTTTTTTGCAAACGCTTTTAACGCTTGTGTGCAAGTGCAAACTTGCAGTAGGAATTTATCGACGTCAAGTAACCATTTGTTTGCAAATTTATCCATTTGCACTCGTTTGCAAAATTCAGTTGGCGTCACTCAAATCTCAAAAAAATATTTGTAAATATTTTTTAACTCAATTTAAATTATTTTAACAAATTATAGAAATATTTAGTTATTTGACTTTAATTGGTGTCGAATCAACTAAATTAAAAATCAAGATAATGCTAAAAATCTATTTAACTAATAATTATTTCTTTCATTTACTAAATAAAAAATTATTTATAATATTTCTTTTTATTTAATGATATATTTTATTTAAATAATAAATCGATTTATTGATCATATAATCAATAAACAATAAAAGTAGTGTAATAAATTACGTAAGTAATAACTCACCTATGATTAATAATTTATCCAAATAATTAATTCTGTTTATTGCTACGTATACAAATTCACACAAACATTGAACACATTCCCACTCATTCGTTGTAGCCAGCTGATTGCATTATCGATCGTTGACATTGTTACCTTCTGCGTCGACTCTGCCCTGCAACAGTACAGGAGGATCAAAAGAAACAGTACAGTGATTTTATTATTGTTTAAGTAAAGTTTCATAATCCAACAATAATTATTATATTCCGAGTCATTTTGTTAAATTAAGTTAATTATGATATTCAGACTACTTCGATAAATTTTTCATAGTTTTTCTGACACAAACTAAACATATTTTAGATTATACAGAGTAGAAAATCAAGACTAGATGGAATTAGATAACATTAGACAAGACTGCAAAATACTAGACAACATGCGACAATATTAAACAAGACTGGATTAGATTATACAAGTACGGTCTAAATCTTGTCTAGCCTCGTCTTTTTTTAGTCTTATCTAGATAAGTTTAGATAACACTAGACACGACAGGGTTGGACAAGTTTATATAAATCTAGTCTATTCTTGTTTTGCATAAAGTACGTAAATAAAAGCTACTCACCATGTGTGTATTAATAATGTATCGAAATAATCCATTTTACTCTTCTTAGACACTGTATTGCTCTCCACTGTTTGTTGCTGCACTAACCCAACTAGACTCAAACAGCTGAGCTCGAACGTTGTTGACCTTGACTTGACTCCACCGACTCCGACTCTAGCACGAGAACAGAATTTCAATTTTATTTAATAATAGTTATTAACAAACCCATGTGATTTTATTATTGCTAATATTTTTATATTAATAAAACATTATTAATTGCTAATCGCCATTGCTGAATTGCTGTACCGCTTGTGAGTTTTTGATAAACTACGAAATAATGCGACGCAGCTGCATTTGCGAGACAAAAAAAAAGAGTTTAACCAATCAGATACAGAATCCGTCACCCGCATTTCCAAGAATTTAATTCGCACTCTACCAATTCCGACAAACAAAACCGCTACAAAGCACAATTTGTTAAATCAAATGAAATAAATTGAATTAAGAAAAACTTGAAAATTTAGAACAACATTAAGACTAGGTAAGATTAAATGAGACCAGATATTAAATTAAACACGACTAGACATTGGTAAACCAGACTTATATAAAATTGTCCAACCCTGTCGTGTCTAGTGTTATCTAAACTTATCTAGATAAGACTTAAAAAAGACCAGTCAAGAATAGACGAGGCAGTCAAGATTTAGACAATACTTGCATAATCTTGTCCAGCCTTGTTTAATATTGTCGGTGTATGTGTTTAATGTAGTCTTGTCTAATTTTAGATAAAATTAGACTACACGACTATATCCGACAATATTGTCATGATATCTAGTCTTCATTGTATAATCTGTATACTCTGAAATACATAGTTTATGTCAGAAAAAAACTGGCCAAGTGCGAGTTGTGACTCGCTCACCGAGGGTTCCGTACAAACTTGTATAGTATAGTATTATTATGTAGATTATCAACATATTATGTAGATTATAAAGAAAAATTGGACGAAATATAATATATACAGGATGTTGCGGGACTTGAGTATGTCGCATGTCGGTTATAAAAAAGCAAAATTTAGACATAATATATACCCTGTATATATTATTAAGGTGACCAACTACTTTTTGTTCAAAAAGAGTACACTTTGCAAGTATTTCATAGGTGAAAAAACAAAAAGAAAAAACGATAAAAACTTTATTTTCTTTTAAAAACATATTTTTCTTCGGAGTGGATTTTTTTTGCTAAATGAGGATGTTCGTCTAATAATGTAGCCACATCCGAACAACTTTCATTTTGCATATTAAATTTGACCGTTAAGACGGCAGATAATGTTTTTACAGAAAGTTGCGACTTCTCACTGCTCCAATAATCATTCCCTAGTGAAAATACCCTTTCAACAGCAGAATTAGTGCCTGGACAACATAAGGAAATTTCTATTAAAACTTTATGTATAAAATTTTCATGTAGGATATGTTCTACTCTAAAATGCCGAAAGATTTCTACCCATCTTTTGTCAAGTTCTATTTTGAAAATTATTTTCTCATCGTTCCATTTCTTCTCATTTTCTCTTCATTTAAATATAAATTTACTCTTCGAATTTCTTCAAAGAGAAAATTGTCATTAATAACAATATCTTTTACTTCCTTCATTATAAATTCGACTGCTGAAGAAACTTCTTTCCAATCAATTATCTAAATATAATAATTCAATAATCTAAATTATTCAAAAATAAATCTAATTATTCAATAATCTAAAAAAATGTTTTAGAAATACAAATGAGTATAAAATTATACAAAAGAGTACTTTCAGAGTACAGGATTTGAAAAGAGTACGGTTTGCGAAAAAAGAGTACAAAACTCAGTAAATGAGTATAGTTGGTCACCTTAATATTATGTATATAAAGCGTACGTGATGAAATGCATAACGAATATAAACAAAGAAAATTCAGAATAAACATAGAATAGGACCTAACTGTATGCAACCCATATGCTTCTGGAGCCTGACAATACCACTACGACAACATTAGTGAATTTTCATAAGTTTCAAATAGTAAATTCGCATTTTTCTTGTAATTAAACTACATATTTACGGTTTTCAGATTTTTCCCTTGACATGTGCTGTAAGACACCGCTTCTTGCCAAATTTCATGATTCTAGGTCAACGGGAAGTACCCTATAGGTTTTGATTCCCTGGTGAAATCGCAAAATATGCGACATAAACGGTCATATCTTTTGATCGCGTTGACTTACAAGTTTGATTTTTTCACAGCTGAAAGAGACCGCAGACTCGAGTATTTGATACAAATTTCAACTTGTTACCTCTACGCGTTCCTGAGAAAAAGGTCTTGACAGACAGACAGACGGACAGACAGACAGACAGATAGACGGACAACAAAGTGATTCTATAAGGGTTCCGTTTTCGGTACGGAACCCTAAAAACGATGAACAATTTGTCTTTGGAATAGTCTGAATATAATAATTAACGAAATTTAACAAAATAACTTTCAGAATATAATAATTAATGTTGGATTATGAAACTTTACTTAAATAATAATAAAATTTTAATGTTTGTGTGTGTATTTATTTGTGTACGCAGCAAGAACAAAAATAATTATTTAGATAAATTATTAATCACAGGTGAGTCATTACTTACTTAATTTGTTACAGTACTTTTAATGTTAATTGATTATGTGATCAATAAATCAATATTTCATTTAGTAAATGAAACAAATAATTATTAATTTAATAGATATTTAGCGTTATCTTGATTTTTAATTTAGTTAATACGACACGACCCCTTTTAAAGTCAAATAACTGAATATTTCGATAATTTGTTTAAATAATTTAATTTGAGTTAATTTAATTTGAGTTTTTGAGATTTGAGTGACGCCAACTGAAGTTTGTAAACAAGTGCAAAATGGTTAAATTTGGCGGGGATAAATTTCTGCTGCAAGTTGTGTAAAACACTTTTGCACACAAAAGTTGAAAATATTTGCAAAAAAAATAAAATCTTACAGCAAAACCATACGCTGAAACATTAACATACAAATTATGCAAAAAAAATATAGGCATACAGACACTGCATACTACATAGTCAGACACTGCCGACTGACAATGAAATAAAAACTGGTTTTTGCTGTTTTTGTTTTTCTTTTAATTATAGATAGATTTTAATTATAGATAGCTTAGTTTTAGTGATAATAATAAACATGGCACACCAATTTAAGGATAATTTAGTCTACTTTAGAATGCTTTAAACTAAATTAGTAAATATAAATGAAATTTTAAATGAGAATTTGAGAGTTTGAAAATTGCATTTATGTGTCAAAAATGTTGATACTTAGCAAAAACGTTATTGATATATAATAGTGAATAGTAAATGAATAGTGTACTAAATCTTAAGTCTGTAGCTTTTACAGAAACTAAATAACTCAGCTTACAAACTAAATATGAAGACTTACTTTATACAGGAGCTAAATGACTGAGAAAAATTAATCCAAACTGAATCAGATAAATTTACACTACTTTGCATATCTAGACTACTAGCTGAGATAAAACAATGAAACTTAAATCATTCGAAACTATATAGTTTTCTAAGTAAGTAGTCTAAGTTTTAAGTTTGTAGCTTCAACAGAGACTAAATCACTGAGCTATATCTTATTCAATAGTCTTAGTTTTAAGCGACTAATTTTGCCTATTGTATTAGTACAGATTTACGTAGACTACGTAGTCGTAAACGTAGCCTACGTGAATCTGTACTAATACAATAGATTCTTTTTGGTAAACAATAAATGGCAGTGACTTCTAGCGTTTCGTTGGTTTCTTGACCCTTGGGTACAAAAAATGTAAACAAATCTCGGGTCGCAGCGAACGTAATCAGTGCGAATCAGTCGAGTTTGAACGCGAATCTAAACGATTCCAGTTATTGTCGTGCGCTTGGCGAGTGCGGTTGATTTTTTTGTGACCAAAAATTACGGAAATTCTGTGGAAATTGTGCTAAAAGTGTGTGAGATTGGTGCACAACGTCTTGTGGGTCAGTTTATGAAATTGTTGTTGCAATTTGTGCTTTGGTTGGTGAGTTTTTGAAATTTTGAAAATTTGTTGCTTAAAATCAAGACTATTGAATAAGATAAAGCAAAGACACATCACTTAAAACTATATAGCTTTCGAAGTAAGCGTACTAAATATCAAGCATGTAGCTGCTATAGAAACGAAGTGAGCGAAGTGGAAAAATGAATTCAAGAAAAGCGGTTTTAAATCAGATAATCAATTTTGTTGTTTAATATCTAAACTGCTAGATAAGGTATAGCAATGAAATTTGCAGCAGTTGAAACTAGAAGTGAGTGCACCAAATTTCATATGCATAACTTTTAAAGCAACACAATCATTTGGCTTGGAAATTAAGGTGCAGTTTTTTCGTTTATCAATTTTAATCCGTTATATCTCTACTTCGCGATCATTTATCGACACCTAATTGGAAGTGCTAAATAAAATAAATATTTTTCTTTCGTTCTAAATGGACTTCGTTTATTTTCAAGCACTAATTCCTTAGATATAAGCGAATTAGTGAAATTATTTCAAAATTGAGGTAGTATACCGTTTTGCAGCGCCTCTGGTGAGAGACCTGTTGCACTAAACGTCGTTGCGTCCGAAACTATGCAATTTTTTATATACGATTGCTGGGCGCGTTGTCTAATAATTGCAAATTGTTTGATAAAAGTTTCTTAAAAATTCACATTCTAAATTCGCGAATAATCAGTTTTATTGGAAAGTTTAATATTTTTTCATATAATCTTATGAATCTATTGCATTAGCTTAAGACAGTAAAAGTCTTAATATTTATAATAAGTTAATAGATTTAGACTAGTCTAGTTATTTTAGTCATTCAGGTAATCTATGTAGTGTTGGATGTAGATACAGATTTTGTCTAATTATACCAAAACTAAATTATACTTAGTATATAAGTACATATAGATTGTAGAATAGTAGACATAATAAACATTAATAACCAGTTGTCTGAAGAAGCAGAGTAACTACGTAAGACTAAGTCCTCCATTCCATGCAGATTAAATCTAGTAATAACTAGTTACAATTTGTGCACATAAATATCATTAGTGTAGACAGGGCGAACTAAACCTCGCCCAACGGATTGCATTTTTATTGATATTTTTTTGTTTATTACGAATATAGGCCTTTATTATTATTATTATTTAAAGTCTGTAATGTGTAGTGTAGTCTAGTGTAGTGTGTAGTAGTCAATCCACAATTCCATTAAACTTTATTATTTAACAAACTAGCTTATTTCGGCACTCAATTATTCCCTCTTCTTTAATAGACTTTTGCAATTCATTAACTAAACCGTGATTGTGGACTATGTACTTTGATTAATTACTAACTTGATTCATATTTGGGTACAAGTGCTCCATTCAACCTACCTACTTTATAGTAACGTTTTTCACACAGCACATGTACAGTTAGTAAACTAAAACAATAGTGTACTAAATTTAATTTTCATTGAGACAAAGCGGGACAAACGGGATGAAAAGAGAATTATAATTTAGTTATGAAAGCAGAATAATAATTCAAAACAATAAATTTTATCTACTTACACACCAAAATGAACACATTAATAAATACATTATTGTATGTGAAGGATGCCATTATTATAAGTGTGTGTGCAAGTATCCAAATCGTGCGTAAAAGTTCAATGTAAATCAAATGACGTTTCATTATTAAACGATTTCTGTTTGTTGTAACTATGGCAACAACGTTTGTTACTAAGCAAAAAACATAGATGTAGTGAAAATAAATTCTGACGTTTATTAAAATTGAATTAATCTTTCTCCGTTGAATTGAATTAATCTTCGCAAATTGTTGCTATAGTTACAACAATCAGAAATCGTTTAATAATGAAACTCCATTTTATTTACATTGGACTTTTACGTCCGATTTGGATACTTTTACGCACGGTTATAATAATGGCATCCTTGACCAACAATAATATATTTATTAATGTTTTCATTTTGTATGTGAGTAGATGAAAGATTTATTTTCGCAAATATTATTTTTCGGAAAATGGTTACTAATATATTCAAAAGATTTCTCTACATATTCCCATAATATCTCCTTTTTTAATGTCACCCAATGAAACTTTCAGAACAAGGTGCCATTAAATGACCGGATTTTCTGAAAGCAATCAGAAATTTTTATAATAACTGCTTGGAATATCTTGAAGAATGGAGTTTTCAATTCGAGGATATTAAAAAATTTCATTAGGTGACATTAGAAAAAGGAGATTTTATGGGAATATGTGGAAAAATCTTATTTTATATAAATATTACAGTACATTTAAAATAAGAAATAAAATATATAAAATAAATAACATATTTTCTAAAAAGCGGGACATTTTTAAAAATCGGCGGGACGCGGGACTGTCCTTCAAAAAGCGGGACTGTCCCGCCAAAATTGGGACGTGTGGTCACTTTATACTCAAATGAGTTAGTGTACGAAATTTACACGATTTTATCGGCTTTAGTTTGATCTCAAGACTGAGATTTAGTTGGTGAGATTGTGCTTGATACCAAAGTACTTAGTTTGGTACTTACGTATAAACTAAAGTGACCACACGTCCCGATTTTGGCGAGACAGTCCCGTTTTTTAGTTCCCGCGTCCCGCCAATTTTTACAAATGTCCCGCTTTTTAGAAAATATCTGCATTCGTTATTTTAAATGTATTGTAATATATAAAATAAGAGTTTTTCACATATTCCCATAAATATCCTTTTTTCAGTCACCCAATGAAATTTTTTAATATACTCTAATTGAACTGTCCATTCCTCAAGATATTCCAAGCAGTTATAAAAATGTCTTACTTCTTTCAGAAAATCCGGCACTTGTTCTGAAATTTTCATTGAGTGACATTAAAAAAGGAGATTTTGTGGGAATATGTGCAAAAATCTTTTGAATATATTAGTAACCATTTTCCGAAAAATAATATTTGCGAAAATGATCATTTTGATGAGGCATTATTCCGCATATTATTCCGATGCTTTAAGTGGATAGCCATCTGTAGAAGCGTTTCGAGATTTATCTCTCATCAGTACAGCTTTGCTTTTATGAACAACAAGTGAATGGTTTACAAATTGTTGTTCATAAAAGCAAAGCTGTACTGATGAGAGATAATTCTCGAAACGCGTCTAAATATGGCTATCCACTTAGGGTATCGGAAAGACATGATCTTAAAAACAATGTTATTTTTATGCTTTTTGTTGAGTGCCCTTCGTGGAATTGAAAGCTATAAAATAACCTACAAATTTCATGTGAGATTTGTTTTGGTAGTCCTAAAAAGGCTCAATAATTGTTATAGAGCTGCAGAAAGGCTGAATATATTTATATATTCAGGCTGTGTTCCATTTGTTTTAAGTTTCCATACCAAAATCTTAGAAGGTGGAATGAAATCTATAAAATTTCACTGAGATTGGTTTTGGATTGGTTTTCCTAAAAAGACTCAATAATTACTAGAAACTATATACTACTATATTAACTAGAAACTAGAAACTTCTACTTTTCATCTGCTAATAACCAATTTTATTAGTTTTTATTGTACTAACAATCATATTTTTTTTTAAATAAAAAATATAAATTAATTAAAAATCATAATTTTCAAATTATAAAATATTTTTATAGTTAACAAAAATTAATAATAAATACATTTTTGTATATCTATAGACGTATATACGACGTATAAGTATATGAATATATACAATAATACTAGTTTATGATACAAGTGTGTGAAGAAGAGCTTTTATGCATAAGGTGCGAGTTTTATGTAATCGTAATGAGTGCACGTCAGAAAATTGATTTTCACTAACAATAGGTCTATGTTTTTTGTTTAGTGATACAAGTTGTTGCCATAGTAATAACAAACAGAAATCGTTTAATACTGAAACTCCATTTGATTTACATTGGATTTTTACGCACGATTTGGTTACTTGTACACACGATTATAATAATGGCATCCTTCACATACAATAATATATTAAAGTGTTCATTTTGCTGGATGAGTAGATAAAATATATTTTTTTGAATTATTGGTCTGCTTTCATAACTAAATAATAATTCTAATTTCATCCTATTTGCCCCGCTTTGTCTCAATGAAAATGTGACACTTTAGTAATCTACATCTAAAATTTTTTATAATAAATCATAAAATAAAACATTTTATTTAAAATTAAAATATTTTTAAAACTCAAAATACATTATTTTTTTAACCCCGGTTACAACATACGCGCCGCAGCGCGAACTCTCGATCCAATATATAGCGGTGGTGGCTTTAATACGTAAGTATCCTTAGTTTTATAGAATTTATGTGGACTAAGTCTGTGGACTTGGAAACATGTTAGGAAAGACAGCACAAAACAAGAGAACGATTCAGTAAAATACATGCAAGAAACTGACGGCAATCTCTCAATACATTCTAAATTTTAATGAAACAATAGAAACATTATTTTAAATTCTTCAATGTGGTTCAATAAGTAAGATAAATAGACAAAGTATTTAGTCTTTAATATTAGTTGCTTTATAGAGAATACTATTCAATCTTCAAGCAGTATTAATTAGTATATAGACAAGATTTGTTAGCCTTCAGACAATATTATTAAAGAAATGGACTAATAATATAAAAGAAAAGGAATGGATAATAAATAAATAATAAATAGAATAAATGGACTCTGGATAATCTTAATTAGTTTATAGACAGTATTAAGTAGCCTTTACCGTATGAATTAGTACATTCAAAATACTATTTGAACGTTATTAATTGGAATATGGATAATATTAATAACTATTTTGACGGAATTAATTAGTATAAAGACATGTATTAATTAGATTTAAGACTTGTAAATTTCTAAACTAGATTTTGATTTAAACATTCAATTTATAGACATTGATTATTTACTTAATAAATTAAGATTTAGTTTGTAGATAGGATTACAAATGGGTACCAACTTCAATGAATCAGTTTAAATATATACAAAGCACTTACTACTTCCTTTTTGGCGACAACTCTAGATGGCCAATCTTATTTAGATTTGCTTAAAGATGTTGACTAACTGCCCGTAGACCAGCCGTAGACAGCGTACCCACCGCCTCATCTGGACTGCAAACATGCTAGATTTCTATGTGCACTTGATCTAGACTTTTAGTTCACTCGAAATTTGTAAATCGCGCACTCGGACTTGTTACGCCCACTCGCTTTAAGTTGGAATCAGAGACAAGAATCTAAAAAATTTAATTTAATTTTATGAATTTAATCAATTTCGTGTTGTAATTATAAACCAATTAAGAATCATGAGAATTAAACCAATTTTGAAAATTCTGATAAAATTTTGAGGTTAGAAAATTAATGGCTAACAGTTTCTTTGATTGACGCTGACTGAGATTGGAATAAATTATAAAATATTATTATTTTGCGGCGATAAATCAATGTTTCAACCGTACTGCAAGTCTTTGGGAATGGTATTTTGCGAACTTTTTGTTTCGAATTGTAAAATTGGTGTGAAAAACTTACATTTTGCGGAGCATTTTGCACTGCGTCAAACATTCGAAGCTGAGCCACTAAAAACAAAACTGCGGAGTGTTAACAAAAGCAACTCCATTGCGCATGACTTTGCTGACATGTCCCGCGTGCTGTGATTGGCTTAATTTGAATTTCAATATTTTTAAATTTCTTTTAGTCCAACATTTTTATTAGTTATATAAAAAATATTTTTTTGCTAATTTGTGAATCTGATTTTTAGGTTTTTTTTGTAGTTTTATAGACTTCCAATACATTTTACAATAAGATTTTGTAAATGTTTTACAGACAAGATAGACAAATAAGAATAAAAAGACAAAAGTCAACAGATAGACTAGACAGTCAAGGTAGACCTAATAAGATTAGATAAAAACTTAACAGACAAGACTAGACAGAAAAGACTAAACAGACAAGACCAGACAGAGAAGTCTAGACAGACAAGGCTAGACAGACAAGACTATATAGATAAGACTAGACAGACAAGACTAGACAGATAAGACTAAACAGACAGGAGTAGACAGTCAAGTCTAGACAGGCAGGACTTGACAGACAAGACTACTAACATGCCCCCTTAGGGTAAAGTGACCACACGTCTCGATTTTGGCGAGACAGTCCCGCTTTTTGGAGGACAGCCCCGCGTCCCGCCGATTTTAAAAAATGTCCCGCTTTTTAGAAAATAACTTCATTTCTTATTTTAAATGTATGTAAATACATTTTTGTATATTTATAGACAAGTATATGGATGTATACAATAATAGTAGTTTATGATACAAGTGTGTGAAGAAGGGCTTTTGTACATGAGTTGTAATGAGTTTAAAGCACGAGCTGAAGGCGGGTGGTTTAATCGCATGAGTAGATTTATTCCAGATTCGGTTATGGTTAGGTTAAGTTATATTAGAGCCAAATAAATCCAGATTCAGAGGCCGAGACTTCTTGATTCAAAATAGGAAAAATTAATTCAATTTTAATATATGTCAGGTTAGGTTTTTAATATCTTATTTATTTTGCACTACGTCGATGATTTTTGTTTAGTGACGCAAGTTGTTGCCATAGTAAAAACAAACAGAAATCGTTTAGTAATAAAAATCCATTTGATTTACATTGGACTTTTACGCACGATTTGGATACTTTTACACACGATTATATATGTATATGATAATGCCATCCTTCACATACAATAATGTATTTATGAATGTGTTTTATTGGTCTGTAACCAATTGTAAATTATTGGTCTGCTTTCATAACTAAATTATAATTCTCATGTCATCCCATTTGTCCCGCTTTGTCACAATGAAAATGTGGTCACTTTACCTTAGGGATATTTATAGATTTATCTAAAGCATACGATACAGTCGACCACAACATTTTATTAACGAAAATTTACAACTAAAGAATTAAAGGAATAGCTCCAGATTGGATTATGTCGCATTTATCCAACAGAAAGCAAAGAACAAAAATCAATACACCATATGGAAGCTATGGACGATATCAAAGACTAGAGTGGTCAAAATGGGGATACTGCAAGGGAGTATTCTGGCACCTCTTCTTTTTATTCTTTATGTTAATGACTTAGCCACAACCTTTTTAAAGAAATCGAGTATTACAATTAGTGATGGGTCAACTCGATTTTTTAAACCGGGTTAACTCGAGTTAAGGATAATTCGAGTCAACTCGATTTTCGATTTACCAACTCGAGTCGATACGCTGCATCACCGACCGACTAATCGGTTCGGCTCCTTTACGATCATGATCAACGGCGTAAACGCAATAAATCGTGGTGCGGATATACCCGATCTACGCCGATTGTTGCTACGTGTAGTGTAAAGTAAATATTTTCTACATATTGTTGGGGAAGTTTACCGGAATAATGCCAGGTCTTAGAAAAAGATCAGTGGTGTGGGAAGTGTTTAGTTTACCCATTGACGGAAAAGTAAAATGTAAAACATGTTCTAACACATATAAATATTCTGGAAATACAACCACATTGATTAATCATATTAAAAAGAAACATCCCAGTGTAAACATTGGCTTGATGGCGCTGGATAGTAAGTAATACAATAAAATTAACAAGTCAATTTTAAAAATCAATTTTAGATGAATCGTCGATGCCGGCGATGCCTGTTCCGGTTTCGTCAAATGGTGTCGAACCTCCAACAAAAAAAATTAAAACAAAGCCGTTTAAATTTGAATCTATACAATAAATCTGTGCAGAAATCTTGGGACGATGCCCTAATGTATATGATAGCCAAGATTACCAGCCATTACAAATAGTTGAAAATGAAGGTTTTCGCAAATTTACCAAAACATTCAACTTCGAGTACGAAATTCCATCTAGAAAAAAACTTACAAAAATGATTGAAGAAAAATATGACTTAGAGTCCAGAGCTTACAAAAAGAGATTGGAGGATATTGAATACTTTGCAATAACATCTGATAGTTGGTCCTCAGATAGCAATAAAAGTTTTATAACTGTGACAGCTCATTTTATACAAAATGTAAAATTACATTCATTAGTTATTTCCACTTCAGAAATACTAGAAAATCATACGGCTGAAAACAGCAAATGCTGTACAACTAGTATTGGATGATTGGAAAATAGTTTTTCTATGAAAATTAATGGGCGAAAAATAAAATGGTTGGCTTATAAGTGCCAATTAAGACCAGGGGTGTCCAGAATCTAATTTATAATAAACTTCATATTTTTTTGCTAACTCGATTTGGATAACTCGGTTTGAAATCGGCTTACGCAAATTTTTAACCGGGTTAACTCGAGTTAACAAAAATACGAGTTTGTCCATCATTAATTACAATTAATTCTTTTGATAGATAATAACTGTATCGAGGATATTCATACAAATTCAGTTTTTGCATTTAATGCCTTAGCAAATTGGTTTAATATTATATGTTATGAACAAAGGTAAAACTAACATGATTATACAAACTTAAAACAAACGGAACAGAGCCTGAATATATAAATATATTCAGCCTTTCCGGAGCTCTATAACAATTATTGAATCTTTTTAGGACTACCAAAACAAATCTCACATGAAATTTGTAAGTTATTTTACAGCTTTCAGTCCACCTTCGTGGCACTCAACAAAAACCACAAAAATAACACCGTTTTTAAGATCATGTCTTTCCGATGCCTTAAGTGGATAGCCATCTGTAGATGCGTTTCGAGATGCGTTTCTCATCAGCACAGCTTTGCTTCCATGAACAATAATTTGTAAACCACTCATTTGAAAATCCATGTGGTGTTTAGGGTTAGATGTTTACATATTTGACATTTTGTGAGAGAAACATGAACTATATAAATATATTCAGCCTTTCCGGAGCTCTACAACAATTACTGAGTTTTTTTAGGTCTACCAAAACAAATCTCATATGAAACTTGCAAGTTAATTTATAGCTTTCAGTCCACTTTCGTAGCACTCAACAAAATCTTTGAATACATCAATAACTTGGAACCATATACTGTAGAGGAGTATCTTAATCCTATTAACTCTATGCTTGTTTAGAAAATTTATTTAATAAAAACTTAACTTACGTAAATAGTACAGTTGTTGATCAGTCGGTAATGATTCGTCATATTTTGAAAACTATAAGACGATCTTTTGGTGGCATAATTATTGTTTATTAACAGAAGAAAATTCTATATTTTTTCTGTACTGCATACAACTCGACTACTACCAATACACACATGAAACTTAAATTTCCATGTGTGTATTTAATTTAATTTTTATCTATTTGAACGTTATTAATTGAAATATGGTTAATATTAATAACTTTTTGCGCGGTATTAATTAGTATAAAGACATTTATTAATTATATTTAAAACTTGAAAGTTTCTAACCTAGATTTTGATTTAGATATTTAGTTGGTTAATCTGAGATATGAGTAGGGTTTCTGAATATCCGCACTTTTTCAAAACCGCAGTTTTCGGTATTTGAAAATTAAAAACCGCGGTTTCGGTTTCGGGTTCGGTTTTTAGGAACTTTTGGTAGTAGTGTCTGTTGTATATAGGTAGTAGTATATTTAAACGAGATCTTAGTTTTGTACAAAAGTTGCAGCTTAGGGAAAATGTTCTTTCACAAAGAGCTTTTACTTTTCAGTGTAGGAAACTGTTTTTATCGGAGATAAACGAAAATAATTTACAAGTTTTTTTACCATTTGTAAATTACTTTAAATTTACGCTTTATCCACATCTTCTTCGTGCGATTCTTTAGGAAATAAATATTCATCTTCACTGCTACAGCTGATTTCTACTTGAGATGATTTCTTGTAAAAAGTGTCGCACACAGCGAGATGAATTGTACGGTTAATGCAAATTTTTGTTCAGAAGGACAATCTGTACCATTTTTTAATTACCCGGGCATCGTTATGTGTAGTATCTTACTCAATAATAATCCCACGGCAATAAACCCCAGACTCAATTAATCTTTGAGCTTTTTGTGACCAGAAATTGTAAACAGCGTTGAAATCGCTCGATAACTAACGCCGCGACGGCCCGACAAAGTTAGATCTACCGAGGATTGGTTGCATTTGTTTTTTCGAAATTCCGCAGCTTCCGCAACAAATTCGACGTTTTGTTAGAGCAAAACGTGGTCGGAAAGCGGGACTGAAAACCGCGTTTCGAAATCTTTGACAGCGGCGTCGCGACGCCACCGCAAAGTTCAATTTTCTAATGCGGCTGCTGGTTTTTCCGCCGTAGTTTTTGTAATTTTCAAGTTAGCGAAACTAGTTTGATGTTTTGTTCAAGGGAAAGCTTGTCAGGAAACGTTAGTGAAAACCGCGTTCCAAAACCTTTCACAGTGGCGTCGCGACGTCACCGCAAAATACACCTTGTTAATCTAGGTCAAAATTAGGGAACTCGCGGTGGTTTTTCCTCTGTAGTTTTCGCAATTTTGCAGATAGCGAAACAAATTTTTTTGTTTTGGTGAATGGAAAGCATGTGGTAAAGCGTGACTTTAAACCGCGTTGCGAAATTTTTGACAAAGGCGTCGCTATGTCACCGCGAACTACAACTTTATAATCCAAGTCACCCACAATATCATTTCTGAAACCGATACTAAATGAATCTAAATGTTTTTCAACACTTATTACGATATTATTTGCAGAACTAGTTCCTTCAATTCGCAGAAAGTCTAAATTGCAATAAAAAATGTTTTTAACATGAATATTAATGTTTAAATATCTTTGGCGTCTCAAAGTAGTCCACTCTTCCAGCGTAGTACTAATTTTTTGTCCATTTGCTTTTAATTCTTGAAACTTTAACTTCTTTCTTTCTTCGCATTCCTTTTGAATTAAGGCCATAACACCTGAAGAACATTTTGGCAAGATTTGGTTGGGAAACCGGCCTGCTATTGCTTTCCGAATAAATGCAGATTTTAAAATTGATGGAACACATATAACATCGAATATTACCATTTTTACAGATTGCAATGTTTGAAAGAGCACTAATTCAATGTATTTTATTTTTATTTATCTTTAGATAAAACCGAAAACCGGGTTTTTTTATGACTGTTATGCGGTTTCGGTTTTTGCACAGAAAACCGCGGTTTTGCGGTTCGGATATATCCGAACCAGAAACCCTAGATATGAGGCATGAAATTCGGGTCGAGAGGTCGCGCTGCCGCGCGTTATTTGGTCTTAATTGATCTTCTCCTAATATAACCTAATCTAACCATCCAGTTTGTTCTCTGTAGCTGCGGTGGCGTTTTTTACGCGCCACTGGAGGTTTCATGTAAATTTCCGTTAGTTTCTATTGTGGCAAGGGGGGCGCTGAAATATTAATATCAATTCAAATTTTCATTGAGCATCTGGGTAAGATCTAACCTACATTTCCTTATCTTTATATCTCTCCTATCTATTAGTTTAATGCGTTTTAATTTATTATTATTATTTTATTAATTTCTACATATTCAGTTTTGTCTGTTGAATTACAGTCTTGGTGCCTTTGAAAAAAAATGTAAAATTTTTTCTTCGAATCTTTTAATCGCGTTCGTCTTATATTCGAGCATATTTGGTATTCATGTTTTAAAATAATAATAATTTGATTGTAGTGAAGTAAAGTTACACATGAAAAAATGGCAGGGTTTCCGGGAAATAATGTGGACATTTCCGAGATGATTTCGCAGTTGCAACACGAAAGGCTGCTGGTTAATGGCTACGAGGTCATCGTCATCGTCATCCAGAGATTGCACGCAAAATAGAGTACGGATACGTAACTTGTTCCGAATCACGTGGATAAATCTGCAACAGCGAGTGAAGAACACCGTTTTCCTGGATGCGAAAAAAGTTTTCGATTACCAGGTAATGAATAAAAAGTTTATTAACATGTTTCATATTAACTATCTATATTTTTCCTTCAGATTATGATAAATTATAGTGATTTCTTATCATGGTTCTACACGAGGCTTGAACAGGTAGGTTTTTTTTGTCAATGGATTGTGATCGGCGAAGCGCTGGTGGACGACCAAAAAGCTTTCTCCACGATCCTGCGGGTCATCTTGGCGGGTTTTTACGGCTCGCTGTTGTTGCCCATATTTGGCCACCGACAGTAGTCACCACCGACAACTCATGGAGGCAAGAAGCAAACTGACAAATTTGCATTTAATTGTATTTGTGTTTGTTTTAGATTGCTGAAGCAGAGATCGTGCGCATTTTCCCAGATGTATTTTCTGTTCCACGAAGGGATGATATCCACCAAAATCTTTTTAATTTCCGCCCTGCAAACTCCAATATTTAAACTCATCGCCCCCTCAGACATAGACCCAACCAAAACTCTCTCATGGTAAGAAATTAAAATTTAAAAAGTTTTATACGTACAAGAACCATTACTACTTCAAATTATCCATCAAGATTTATATGCTCCATTTAGTTTTATCCATCAATTTTATCCACTTGATTTCATTAAAATTTCCCTACAAGTACAACCTGCACGCGTTTAGAAAGTTTCAGGACTGGTCTGGAATTAATAGTCAAACGGCGGAGCACTGCAGTCTAACTGGCTTGAACAAACTCTTTGTTCATCACTCCTTTGGCATTAAAGGAAACCATGGGTGTGCTTTTCAGACGTGATTTGCTCATGAGATCTATTTTGGGCTTTAAAATGGAAGCACTGTGCAACTATGCACGTTGCCGCTTTGTTTCAGGATCGTATTCGTAGACCCAGGTCTCATCACCAGTAACCTCTTTATCTAAGAAATTGTTACCGACTTGCAAACGTTCAAGCATTTCTTCGTAAACAGCGTGGCGCCGTCTGTTAATCCGTCAGAACTTGCGAACAAGTTTGGTACACAGTTTTCTCATCTTCAAATATTTTGTCATTAGCTTGAACACCGTAGTCTGACTCAATCCCCCTGTTCATCGGCATGTAATCTAACACTAAGACGACTGCCACTGTTTAAAAGTTTTTCACCAAATTTTCCATAGTCCGGACTCCCAGTTTCAGAATAACACTGCTCCAAATGACGCTGCTTTTTCGACTCTCCTAGTTTTCGATAGGGCTCACTGACACGCACTCGCCCCACTAGGGATCTACACATTCCAGCGTCTTGGAGTCAACCGCCGCTGATGCGGTCGGTTAGCTGTCGACGATCAGTGTACCTTCCCCGTATCGGGAAAATAATCAGTCTTGAAACTTTCTGAACGCACCTGTATTCTGCATTGAGGATATTTAAAAGAAACTTTTTTTTTAATGCATTTTTAATTTCTCCCAAACTGAAATGTTAGATAAATTCGGCGTGGAAGGAATCGATGAGTGCAAAACAAAAGTATCCCAAACACAGAAAATGGACGGTGAAAACTGTCTCCAAACCAACGAAAGTCTTCATATCCTGGCTGGCTCAATCCTGGCCTGGCTAATCCGGCAAATCGCAAACATAATTTCGGAATCCTTCAATCCCAACTCGAAGGAAATCAACGCCATCAGCACCGACCTTATTTTCGAGCTCTTCACTTGTCCCGCCATTATCCAACTGGCGCCCTACGTCATTTTTAACGCCCCCATCTCGAAAATTGCCCTCCAAAATTTAATCCAGGTCGACACAATTCTACAAACGCTCGCCCTCCTCCAATTCGAAACTCCCGAAACTCATGGATTTGCACAAACTCTTCGAATACGATTGCATTTCTAATATTCTCGACGTTTTCCTCAACAACGTCCAACAAGATAACGGAGAAATTTTTATGGAAAACTTTCCAGGCGTTCAAAGAAACATCGCACTCTTCAAGGAGCAGAAACTATACAATTTGGTAATTTTATATTTTTATGAATAAACCTTTGATTCTTTTAATTCTGTAAGGTTAAACTAACTTCAATTACTCTTCCATTAATGATTAAACTGATAACTTATTTGAAATTATAATTGTGGTATTTAGTCATTAAAGAATTATTTCTTTGTTAAAATAAAACTTTCTTAGGGGCACGACTTGGGAGTCTCAGCCAGATCTTTTTCAATCGGAAATAACGTTATGTAAAGTCTGTATTCTCCTTACGATTTCCGTTTATGAGAATTTTTTAATGATTGACTGACTGATGAAATTGAGGTTTAACTAACTCTTTATTTCTGTAAAGGATTTATTGTGTATCAAATGATATACAGATTGTATTACCGACTTGAAAATTTACAATTCTCCATAAAATGATCTTAAATTCAGCATCAAACTTTATCATTTTTCAAAAACACCAATTTTCAAATTCTTGAATAAGCCATAAATTTTCTGTTTTAGGTAATATTTTTCAAAAAGGCTCAGAATTTGATCCAACAGGATCACACCACCGGCCAGGAGACGGATTACTGCAGTAATAACGGAGATAGTGCGACCTCACTGCCCAACGAACCGTTGATTGTCCTGGTGAACAAACAAAGGACAAAAGTTTATTGGATAAAATTTCATTTGAGTTATTTCTCAGCTTTATTGTTAGACGAAATTAATGATTGGGAGGAAGACGAAGGCAAGTTTTCCACAAAGAAATTGCACGTTTGTTAATCGTTTTTGGTTGATTTCTTTTTGATTTTATCAATTTTCTTTATCGATATTTTGCGTATTTCATGTAATTTTGCATAAATATTCTGGTTTAGCAACTTTTAATTTAGCCAATTTTAGTTTTGGCGCATGTTCCTTTAAATTTTGGTGATCTACACACTAGTAGATAGCTATTATAACAATTTAGCGAAAATTTTATCTAGCATCTAGATTAAGTAACTTTTCTTTATTATAAGAAATTATAAGCAAAATACACTTTTAGATTAAATGATTCTAACCTACTTGAATCCAACCCAATTAACTCGGATCCAATTGTAAATCCAAACTATTCAGCTACTCACTGAAACACATAAAAAAATCATCAAAATTGATCCAGTAGAAGCACCCATACATTGTCCTAACCTAACCATCAGGTCTAATTGTGAATCTAAACCATCCAGGTACCCACTCAAACACAAACAAAAATACATACATTGTCCTAACTGAACCTATCGGGTTCGGCTCCCTCAACCCTCAAATACACACAACAAATTTCATCAACATCGGTCCAGCCGTGTATGAGGAAATCAGTGACAAACGCACGTACAGAAGAATTTTATGTATAAAGATTATGTATATAGCCTAATTTGTTATTTCAACAAATCCTCGGAAAAAAAATCTCGAATTTGTCATTTTAGGAAAATTTCATTCGTTCCGTTCTCAGCTATCCAACGGCGAGGTGGAAGATTGTTGCTAAACTATCAACATACTCAGATCCTGCGACCGATGAGTCGCAACTGCATAGAACTGTCCAAACGGGAAGCGATTATCGTCGACCAAAAGCGACCGCTCCTTTGCGATATCAGCAAAAATCTGGAACTGCCGGGACCGACTGGGATGCACAAGAGTTCAGAAAAAGTTCAAGAGTTCGGTTTCGAGAAAGTGGTCGAGGTGCAAAAGTACGAGGACATTAAGACGGACATGCATTTGAGCAACACCAGTCTCAATTCGAGTTCCAGCGGAAGCTCCTCCGGCAGTTCGGAGCAGAATAAAGGCAACGGGGGAGGACTCATGGACGCTTCGTGGAAGAACAAGATTTGGTTAAATGGATCTGAGAGTAATTTGAATTCGACGAAATGAATATCATTTCGTCGTCGGTCACTGAAACTGCAAGTAAGTTAATTTTGACAAAAGCAAGTTCGCTAATTGTGTTACTAACAACTTATTGCGATGTTACCTCGGTTTACTCGACAAGGACTTTGGAATCCTATATTTCATAAAAAAATGTAATTCTTAGTACTACAAAAAAACTTAGTACTACAATAATTTATAGGAAATTTAATCCAGATTCGGAAATATTTTTTGCAAAATTACTAAAAACCGAAAATGTTTTTCTGTTGCTGAATTTGTTGCAAATATTTTTAGGTAAAAAATTATCAATTCAAAGGAGCAAACCGTCTCCGTCAACCGGGGCAATTCCAAAAAGTATAAGTTTGGACATAAGCGCGGAAAAAGGAGACAAGGAAATGGACGAGGATCAGAAGAGCAAACGCGGAGGATTCTTCGGCAAACTGCGCATGAGCTTCAGACCACGCGGAGCAATGTTTGATGGCGGATGCCGTATGAATGGCACTGGGTTACTTTTGCTTAAAATTTACCAACATTGCATAAAATGGATAATGCATCAATTGAAAGGAAGTGTAGAAGATCTGAAATGCAGCTAGTCTGCAAAATGTTAATATCGACAATAAACAAATCCGTTTATTGCACTCAGAAATGTACGACTATCCATTCAAATGTATTAAGATTTTAGGTAATGTAGTGTCTCTCAATCAAACAGCAGCAAAACGAAAAAACCTTGGAAATTGATGATAGCACCAGTTCTGCTCAAGTCTTTATTGAAAACCTCTACATTGATGTATCAAAAGGAACCGAACTAAATGTTATAGAAGAATCTGGAAAAATGTCTGACATGGATAGTGCTGTGAGAATAACACAGTTTTCCATAAGGAAGTTACAAAGCCAAATGACTTGTTTGGGTGATGTTAAATTGGGGGATTTGTTGTTGGTTGAAGAATAAGTGGAAGAGAGGGATGGTGAAGAATAAGTGGAAGACAATTTTTTGTACTAAATTTTTTAGAATTGAACATGAGTGAGTACAAGTGGTTTCAGGAGTGGATGAAGGAGTGGTTTCAGGAGTTGAATTATCGGGAAATTATTTCATAAACAGTTTAGAAACTGATGTTTATATTTATAAATAAATTTTATGCTGCAATCTTGTATCTATAGATTTTTTTGTTTTGCTTGACTATCCATATTTCATATTGATTGCATATTTTATTATTAATTTAGCAGCATTAAGAAGTTTCATAACATTCTATTCACTTGCAAACATTTCATGGACCTGCCAGATTATTAATTTTTACAACAAAAACTTTTGTCTTCAAACTTTGTAAAAATATTTTTCAAAATTGTAAAAAAGTTATCAATGGAAAGTATAGACTACTTGAAATATATAAATTTCATTGCTCCAATACCAATCAGACGAGATAATTAAAAATCTAGTCTAGATGAGAGTCTTCTTTAATTACCAGGTTTAGGATAATGTGGATGTTATCTAAATTATTGTGATTATTAGAAGAAATTAATTAACATGTTAACTATTTTGTTGTGTACATGGAAATGGATTTTAGATGGATTAACTCCTACATAATATGTATTGAGGTGGACAAGGATGTCCAGGGGTGAGGTATTTAAATAGCAACTATATGTGAACAGTGTATACTAAAGCTTCAAAAAATAAGGTCAAAATGTATATGAAAGTGTTTTCCCTGCTGGTTTCAAATATAAAAAATACATTTTGCTAATAAATTTGCAATCTGCCAAATTATGTCAGCGTGAAATCAGTCGGAAATGCGAGATGGTGTACAGCGAAAAAATATATAAAACTTGTTTATTTGTAACTTTAGAGCGAAATAAACTGGAAAACAGTTTTCAGCATTTTGATTTACTTCGGGTAACCAAAAAAAAAACACGAAAAAATGTTTTAACAAATTTCTTAACAAGTTTCGCACAAGATACATCATAGATTTATAGGCAACTCAATGTACGCATTGTGTGCCTGCTAGACACATAGGGGTAGCGAAAATAAATTTGAAGGGAGTATATAAAAACTGTTCAAAGTTGTTAAAAAAGTTGTTAACAAAGTTGTTAAAGCAGTTATAAAAACTGTTCAAACTATTGAAATTTTTTTCTTATTTCGGATCTTGAGGTCGCGCTGCCGCGCGATATGTGGTCTTGATTTATATGCTCCTTTATAACCTAATCTAACCATCCATTTTGTTTAAATCTGTAGCTGCGGGGCGTTTTTTACGCGCCACTGGAGATTTTATGTCAATTTCCCTTAGTTTGAATTGAGCCACGAGTTACGATCCTGGAAATCGCTGACATTGCCAAAAAACTCGCCACCTGCCTTCAAAATGCGATAAGAAATTATAACAACAATACTTGTTTTGTAATGTTATTTTTAAACAACGTAGTTTTAGTTTCATATAATCTTTTGTAAAAACAATATAATGTTAATCTTCATTTGATATTGATCAAGTCTTTTGTACTACGAGTTATTAAAGCTTTTGTAAAAACTCAACGATTGTTTCAGCAACCGAAACTCGCGGTGGGCGCTGAAGTGATTTTCACTAGTGTGAGGGGTGTTGCAGCCTTTGCAGTTCTAACTTGGTGTATTATTGAAGATGCACTTACTGGTAATGTATGATTTGGATAAAATTGTAATGATTTCTGAATCCTATTTATTACTTGTAGCAGAACTGAAAACATTTGATGTTATTTTCTGAAAATTCTTTATTCAAATCCTTTGTAATCAGGGATGTAACTTTAAAAAAGGTTTTTGCTGAAACGGCAAATTGGCTGAACGACATGTACCCTATTGCAGGAATAGATTTATAGTTATTAAACAAATGTCATCTCTATATTATAATTATAACAGTTTCAACAATTTAGAATTGTTTTTTGTTTCATGGCAAGTTTGAACAAAAGTTCTATTTCGAAATCTTTTACTTAACCAGATTTCCAGATTGCTCTCTAAAGTAAAGTGACCACATTGTCATTGTGAAAAATCGGGACAAATGGGATGAAATGAGAATTATAATTTAGTTATGAAAGCAGACCAAGAATTTCAAAAAATATATTTTATCTACTAACACACCAAAATGAACACATTAATAAATACATTACTGTATGTGAAGGATACCATTATCATAATCGTGTGTAAAAGTATCCAAATCGTGCGTAAAAGTCTAATGTAAATCAAAGGGAGTTTCATTATTAAGCGATGTCTGTTTGTTGTTACTACGGCAACATCTTGCGTCACTAAACAAAGAACATTGACGTAGTGAAAAAACATTTTCTGACGTATATTAAAATTTAATTAATTTGTCTTATTATGAATTAAGAAGTCTCGGCCTCTCAATTTGGATTTATCTGGCTCTAATATAACTTAACCTTACCATAACCTAATCTAGATTAAATCTACTCATTGCGATTAAACCATTCGCCTTCGGCTCGTGCTTTAAACTGCGCAACTCATTGACATTTCAATTCGAGAATATAACAAAATTTCATTGGGGGACATTAAAAAAGGAGATTCTATGAGAATATGTGGAAAAAATCTTATTTTATATTTTACAGTACATTAAACATAAGAAATGCAGATATTTTCTAAAAAGCGGGACGACATTTTTAAAAATGGGCGGGACGCGGGACTGTCCTCCAAAAAGCGGGACTGTCCGCCAAGATCGGGACGTGTGGTCACTTTACTCTAAAGTTGCAGTGAACTAAAGCAATAAATCGTCACAAATGCACCATCGAAATTAATAATATAAATTAATTTTTGTTTCAAAATTAAGTAATTTTTTCAAATTTACAGTGATATCTTAATTGAGGTTTGTTTTTTGCAACTTCTAGTCCTTGTTTAAAAACATTTTCTCGCATGTATCGAAGAATTATAATATCTTTAGCAGGTAAGTCGTTTTCTTCAGCCCATATTACGCAGGTATTTAAACAATTAAATGCTGTATTTGTTTTATGTTTGCAATTGTAGTAGTCCGTAGCTCCAATATTTCTACAAGGCTTTCTTCTTCATGTATTTTTTACGTATTTATACATGTCATCATTTGCCCTGTTTCTTCGGTTCCTTCAAACAAAGAATTTAAATTTTCTTCGCTTGTCTCGAATCCTCTTTCTGATAAACTTTGTAACCAATCGGCAATAGGTATATTATCTTCAGTATCCCATTCTTCTGTGTCTTGTGATAAAGCATTCATTATAAGGCCTTAGCTTTTCCACGATTATTGGATGAAGTCAGGTGAAACAGAGCTTTTTCAGAGTTTAAATCGTTCAGAGTTCAGAGTAAGTTAAATTTTTTTAAAATTAAATATTTTAAATATTTATATATATATATATTATATATATATATATATATATATATATATATATATATATATATATATATATATATACTATATATTATATATATATATATATATATATATATATATATATATATATCTATATATATATATTAAATATATAAAACTAAAAAAAATCAACAAAAAACTAGAACCAACTAAAGATCTGAAAAATATGGGTCTAAATGAGTTATCGGGAAAAATCACTAGCAGCATACAAGTAGCAGCAAAGAAAATATGTTACATGGCAGAAAAAACTAATACGAAAATCAGGCAGAGCACAAACGCACTCCTAGCAGAACGCAGAAAAATCGACAGAGACTCAATAGGATACCGAGAACTAGACAAACGAGTAAAGAAAGCGATTAAAAAAGACCTAAGATCTCATAACACAAAGATCATACAAGAAGCCATCAAAGACAACATGAATATGAAAGTCCTCCGATCAAAAAGAACAAAGAGAAGGTCGCCCATATACAAAATTAAGAACCAACAAGGACAAGATGTGACAGAAAGGGAACAGATCACATTCACTATCCAAAACTTCTATCAGAACTCTACAGACAATCGGTACCTAATCCAAACCGTATAGACCAGACAGTCCTGAATGTGGGCTCCGAGGACATCCCGGAGATTGATACTGCAGAGCTGAGAATGGCACTGAAGCAGATGAAAAACCGAAAGGCCCCAGGACAAGACCGCCTTACAACAGAAATGGTGAAGAATGGGGAAAAACTCTGGAAAAAGCAACGACAATCCTTCTTAACAAATGTATGTAGGAGGGAAAAATTCCCGACACCTGGAGAAATGCCGAAGTAATAATTCTCTTCAAAAAAGGAGACCGAACCAACATCGAAAACTATAGACCGATCAGCCTCTTGTCCGTTTTGTATAAGCTGCTTACCAAAATCATAACCAACCGACTCAACAAAAAGTTCGATTTCTACCAACCAGTGGAACAAGCCGGTTTTCGAAGCGGCTATAATACGAAGGATCACATTCAAACGATACGTACTCTTATTGAGAGGTGTACTGAATATAATATCCCATTACACCTCGCATTCGTCGACTAAAAAAAGCTTTCGATTCGCTGGAAACCTGGGCGGTGCTGGAGGCAATGGGCAATGCGAGGATTGATTCAAGATATACCAACCTCATTAAAAATATCTACAAGGATGCTACAATACATGTCAAAGTAGACGAAAATATAACAACTGAAAAAATCCCTATATGGAGAGGGGTAAGACAGAGAGATTCAATCTCTCCAAAATTATTTACCCTGGCATTAGAAGACGTGTGTAAGAAACTGACATGGCAACAAAAAAGAGTCAACATAGATGGGAGATTTTTGAGTCATCTCCGATTCGCCGACGACATTGTGATCATGAGCATCGACCAGGACGAACTTAACACCATGATATGCGAACTAAAGAAGGAGTCACAGAAAGTAGGACTAGAAATGAACCTCCAGAAAACGAAGATCATGAGCTCAAACAACACCAACATCAATGTCAATATCGATAACCACAACTATTGGAAGAATATATTTATCTGAGAAAAAAAAATGTGGACTGGACTGGACTGTGATGTTTTATACGCAAATTTAATCGTATTTTCGCAAACTAAACGTGTTTTTAATAGAAAATTAAATTCTCTACAACTTATATTTGAAACTTTTTTCAAAATTTTCGCCGGTAACTCAAGTAAAATCTGCGGTTGACGCGACGTCATTTTCTTTTCGCTCGTTTTAACTCTCAAAACAAACAAAAAATGCAAAAAACAAAAAAACGGTTTTCATTCAAAATTAAATTCTCTACGACTTTTATTTGAAACAAATTTCAAAAGTTTCGCTCGCAAAGTTTCAGTTTCACAACCGGAATTACTAGTCTAATTCCGATTATATATCGATTATATATAGTTTTGATTGTCTTATAGGAAATTTAATTTACTACAAGTTTTATCTAAAACTTTTTTCGATACATAGTCTTTTTCTCGAGTTATAGCTTAACTTAACGTTTTGTATGCACTGGCAGAATTAGGCTAAACCACCGACTAGCTATGAGTATTAGCTGAAACTAGCAAACTAGACTTATGGAGAATTTAATCCTCTACAAGTTTTATCTAAAACTTTTTTTGATGCCTAGTCTAGTTCCCGAGTTGTAGCTTAAAATAACGCAAACAAATTTTTCAAAACACCCAAACAAATTTTTGTTTTCACAGCCTGGATTAGACTAGTTAGTCGTAATCCAGTAACTAACTATTACCAGCGTCTTACAGCAAATTTGGTCTTCTACAGGTTTTATCTAAAACTTTTTTCGATAGCTAGTCTAGTTCTCGAAATATAGCTTTACTAAGCGTCGACTAACGTTTTGTATCCACAGACGGAATTAGACTAATTCCGCGAACTATCTGTGAGTATTAGCTGGAATTAGCGAACTTAACTTATGCAGAATTTAATCCTCTACAAGTTTTATCTAAAACTTTTTTTGATGCCTAGTCTAGTTCCCGAGTTTAGCTTAAATTAACGCAAACAAATTTTTCAAAACACCCAAACAAATTTTTGTTTTCACAGCCTGGATTAGACTAGTTAGTCGTAATCCAGTAACTAACTATTACCAGCGTCTTATAGCAAATTTGGTCTTCTACAGGTTTTATCTAAAACTTTTTTCGATAGCTAGTCTAGTTCTCGAAATATAGCTTAACTAAGCGTCGACTAACGTTTTGTATCCACAGACGGAATTAGACTAATTCCACGAACTAGCTTTGAGTATTAGCTGGAATTAGCGAACTAGACTTATGCAGAATTTTTATCCTCTACAAGTTTTACCTAAAACTTCTTTTGATGCCTAGTCTAGTTCCCGAGTTCTAGCTTAAAGAGGAACTCCACTAGGAAGACCGCGACTACGGTAGAGAGACAACATAGCATCAGATATTAGATGAATCCCTGAATATCATGGAAGCGGAGGAGAGTCCAATGGAGGAGAGTTGTTGAGTCAGCCAAGACCCACCATGGGTTGTAAGAACTACAGAGGGAGAGAGAATTGATAATATAAAGGAAGATTATGGGAAGAAAGAATATTGGTAGACGTGGCTTAATGTTCGGATGTCGTGGCTTAATAACCTACGGGGGCTTAGAATGGGTGTGCCAATAATTATTCCACCAGGAAGAACTTTGCGCACAAACCTTTCCAGAAAATATTGGTAAAAATACAAAAATATGACTTTATGAAAAAAATCATCCGTGGCTCTTGATCCAGTTTGAAATAATTTTAAATAAAAATTTGGCTCTTAAGTTTATAGAGTTTCCCGACCCCTGGGCTAGGCAAAGACAACCAGACAACCGAGGTAAGGAGGAGGATCAGGAGGATCATTTGGAAAACTCGCATATATCCTCAAAGAACCGAAGATACCAATTAATCTGAAAGGGAAAGTATACGATACCTGAGTACTGCCAGTTATATTATACGGACTCGAAAATTTCGAAAGAAATTAAATTTAATGTGTATATAACCAGATTTTTTTTACTTTTAAACAAATGATCGTGAATGTTCAATTCGTTTCTAATTTAAGAAAGGTACCCCGTCTTTCACCCTTTCCTCTACAATGAATGGAATTTGGAGTTTTCTTTTGGGCTTTCTCGAGTATGTATCTCTGCTTGGAAGATATTTGGGTAGATTCTCGTGGATTCAGAGTATTAGGTACGAGGTCCAAACACTCCTGCACCAGTAACTTCTTTCGTATTCGAACCATCCGCATACCACATGATGACACATCGATCAATGTAGTATGTTGAGGATTTGTCTTTCCAGTCGGCTTTACTGCTACACATTGCTGTTTAGTTTTTCTCGAAATGGTAGTTGCTTACCATTTCGTCTTTCGGCCCTCTAGCCAGGGATCTTGGCAGCGAGACTCTTCCGGTCTCTGCTCCCGATTATTTAACCTCTGCCTACTATTTCCTTACTGAACCTTATAATCGTCGATCTGGCGGTCCTCTCCACGATAAGGTACAACGAAGTCAGATCCAGTAGCAGCTCCATTGCTGCTGTTGAGCATGACCACTTCGCCCTGTGAATGGGAAGATTGGTTCCTCGACAATCACAGTGGTTTTAATTTTGAATTTGCTTTTCTCAATTCTACTTTTAATATCAATTTGAAAAATTAAAATTGAACGTTCGTTTATACTATTTAATTAAATTGAATCAGCAGTAGAAAAAGTAATTTTTCTGCGGCTCACTGCAAAAGGCTCACTGGTGCAGCAAAAACTTTCGCTCTCTCTATGGAGTCTACTTAAGTTATTTTAATTACTTTTTTTGAACATAATTAACATTTTAAACTATTTACGATTTGTAAAAAGCTTGTATGATCTGTTGATCGCGACCTACAAATGAAACTCCTAATTTGGTGGAAATGCATAACGCACTACGGCAGCGGTTTCCAAACCTAACGTTACTACGCCTCCCTTAAAAATATTTAATCATTTGGCTCCTCCCATCCTATTTTATAAAATAATAAAAAAATGTGCTCTTAAAAAATATATTAATACAAACTAATGGAAAACCAAACAAAATAATAATGATTGTCTATTAGCACAGAGTTTATCAAATCTCGGTGTTAGTGACGAGATAGCTGCTCGTGGCTTTTATGTCTACAACTAAACGAGTTCGATATTTTGATTTCATTGCAGCTAATGCAGAAAATCCTGTTTCGCATAAATATGATGTTGCAAACGGGAGCAGTACTTTCAAAGCTTTGTTTGACCAAGAATTATATTCTGTATGCAGATTCAACCAAAATTGAAACAGTTTATATTATGTTTTAATGTAGTATCACAAGATAATTCAATCAATTTTTCTTTATCAATACTTGACAATCCAAATTCATCATTTTCTTCGATAAATGGATTCTGTATCCACGCAACCTTAAAAATCAAGGTCATCAAAATAATTCGAAAATTGAATCAACAAACCATTCAAGTGTTCAACAAACAGATTTTTGTGTGCTTCTATGTTATCTCTAAAAGTGGCAACATGTCAACTTATTTTTTTTGCAAATTTGATTTCCATAGCTTCCCATAGGTTCCGTACCCAAAACGGAACCCTTATAGGATCACTTTGTTGTCCGTCTGTCTGTTTGTCCGTCCGTCCGTCTGTCTGTTTGTCAATACCATTTTTGTCAGGAACGCATAGAGGTAACAAGTTGAAATTTGCATCAAATACTCAGGTCTGCGGTCTCTTTCATCTGTGAAAAAATCAAACTTGTAAGTCAAAGCGATCAAAAGATATGACCGTTTATGTCGCATATTTTGCTATGTCTATTATTGTCTATATCTATCTATATCTATATTGTCTATTACAGCTCATACTAAAGGGCAAGATTGAGGGGAGTCGTGGAGTTGGAAGAAAGCAACAGTCGTGGCTCAGAAATATTCGGGACTGAACCGGAAAAAGAAGGGCTCGTTCTTTAGAGAAGTTGATTTCGTGCGAGAGTTTAAAATGTTCTAAAGCGAAAAAGAGTTCGTTGAAGGATTTGGCTAGGAACGTTTTGTTGCCCTGTGATAAAGGTGAAGCTTATAGTGTCTTCTCTAATCAGATAACGCATATATCGGATCGGCGTCAACGAGCTGGAGTCTGAGAAAAAAAAAAACTAGTCCTAAACCTTTTGCCCCAGTCCGTGAATAGCAGCGACTAGAACACTTCCTCAAGGTGAATCAAGTGCCGACTGATACCTGGGACCCCGGAGAGAAACCGATCGGAACGAGCAACGGTATTAACAGTGGTATAAAATCTAGTGCTAGTGATGAAGAAACGGTTGAAAAAGTTCCTGAAGTGTTGTTGAGAACAAAAACTGGAGATCCCTTCTTCAATCAATTGGACAGAGTTTTCGACAGGGAAGAGAGCAAGCAGCAGCGAGTTACCATGATTCCAGACGAAAGGGAAACTTGCAGGGAATGTGCCTCAAGGCAGAGTTCTTGGAGCTCTTTCGACAGTGCGCTAGTCTTAGGCTTCCAAGGAGGAATCATAGAAGCTCTTCTCGCCACAGCAGTTGCGGCTCAGGAGACACGAGAATCATCCCTTCAAGCAACAGCTCTCGGGGCTCCTACGACATGCGCAAAAGCAATGATCTCATCGAAAACAGTTCAAGCGGAATTTTCCCTTACGAGAAAGAAGAAATCCGTTGGTATACCGGAACCGTAAAACGCACCAAACAAAAACTCGAAGAAAACTCCGGCAAACAAATCGACGACAGATTGAAGCCTTCAAACGAAACCTTGCAAGAATTCCCAGACTGCAACACAGAAGGAACTGTAGAAGCTTTTAATCCAGTCCTAGTTAAAAACTCAAAAAAGTGCCATAAACAAGCGAGAAGAAGTCGAAACGACGCGGTTATCAGTTAGCGCCCCAGAAAATTCCACGTTGGAATTCGTGTTGCAAAAAGGCTCTCTATCCAAATCCGTTTCTAAAATACCTCAAGGAAGACTTAAACCGAAAAGAAGAGCTTGAAACGAACTTCGGCTGTCAAAACCCTAAAAAAAAGTTCGAACGCGTTAATCAAATAAATTTAAATTTAAACAACTCGGGCAGTGAAGACGACAAAAAAACAAAGTTAACAATCTACCTTCATCTCCAGTAACCTAGCTGGATAAAACCGACCAGGGAGAAAGAAGCTTCAAAGAACTCATCTGCAAGTTCGAGAATAAAGTAGTTACTCTTAGGCAGAATGTATCTCAAGGCATTTTTGAGTTCTTGGAGCGTTTACAACAGTATGGTAGTATTAGGCTTCCAAGGAGAAACCAATATACAGTATAATCTCGATAATGCGACACATATGGGACCACACAACCGCCGGATTATAAGAGTGGATGGGAGTGGAAGAACGCGAGCGGTCTCCAGACCGCCCGATTACTGGACGTGTCGTCCGATTACCCAACGGCCGAATTACCGAGATTATACTATATTTTAATATTAAAGCAAATCTTGCCCTGAGATCGTTGTCTGCTGATAGATAATCAGTCTTTTGATAGATAATCACTGCATCGAGGAAATTCATACAAATTCAGTTTTGGTATTCAAAGCCGTAGTGAATTGGTTTAATACAAACTATTTGGTTATGAACAAAAGTAAAACCAAAATAATTAGTTTTAAAAGAAATGGAAGCCTTATACCGTATCGTTCAAGCATGAACATAGAAAGAGACTTGAAATAAGGCAAACTGTGAGGTTTCTAGGAATACAAATGGAGAATATACATCCTACATTGCTAGTGTGCGGTCCAAACTGAATAGAGCCTCATACGCTTTAGGGATGTTAAAATCATATGTGGGCCTACAAAACAGTAGGTATACTTTTCTAATTTTCATTCGCTTCGCTAGATTCGCTAGATTTGGAATAATATTTTGGGCCAGTGGTAGAAATAGCTTTAAATTCACTTAATTTAAATAGAAAGAAATGAATTTAAAAAACAATGTTATTTCTCTAGTTCCGTTAGTGCCATGAAAATGACTAGAAATGGGTTCTAGAAATAACATACAAGTCTCTAGTTGTTTCAACATGAGATTTGTTTATAGTCTTAATAGAGCTACCAACAGGTTGAATATATTTATATATTCAACTTATATTTCGCTTTAGCAACTTTGTATGATTGCATCTATAATTAGTATGGTTTCACCCTAATATTCACTTACGGTTTTAGTATACTTGCCAAGAAAGAGGTCCACATATATTTCTCTGAAAAAAAGAAGCAAGAAGTAAATACTGAAAAATTCAATATATGGATAGGTGTTTTAGGGAATGTTATAAAGTTTGATAGCAATGTGATAACGTTTAAATATATAAAAGTTGTAAAAAAGTTTGAAACTTTTAACTCGCCGTGGTAGGTTTAGTATTAAGGTAGATTAAAATAGTTGCACTCATAAAATATAAGATGAAAGTTATAAAAACATATAACGGAATCCGTAATAACCAATGTGAATGCAGACTTAAAAAGTAGATTTTTAAAAAAAATCTCAAATTCTAATTGAACACTCGGTTTCACTGTTTCACTTACAATTAGTACCGGCTATATTTATATATACAGTCCGTTTGTTCAGTAGAAAATGTTTACATAAATGCCGAGTAAATTATTAACTAATCTCCTTAACAAGATTTACTTGTCGATTTGTGCACGCATCGTGTTTTATTTATGCAAGGTTTCACAAGTTTTCTCTATTCTCCTCGTTTCACTTTTATTGATTCTCGTTCTTCTCCTCCATGCATAATACACAATGTGTGTGTATACATATATTGTAAAATTCGTGTCAATGGTTGCGGTTTTTGAAACGCATGTTGAAAAAAACTCCGTAAACAAACCACTGGACGTTAAATATACAAGCGTTGAGGCGAAAGTCTTTTCAGAGAAAGAGAGATTTGATAATTGAATTGGAAGTTTGTATGCGATAATTTTAATTATTATTATTATGTTATGGTTAATTACATTCTTAAGCATTTGATTTTTAAAAACGTGTTGACTGGTTTCGTTTCTGTGTTTACAATTGATTCGAGTTTCTTCTTTTATTGTTGATTTTGTCTATTGCCAATATAATTATAGACTGGTTTTAATAAAATTTCTTATATTTCAAATGATATTTAAAATAGACTAATGGTTTTCAATTCAGGTTTTTTTTTATTATTAATATTATTTTTAAAATTATAGTCTCTATCAACCAGTCTTTATCGCCTAGGCCAGGGGGCGGCAAACCGCGGTTCGCGCGCCGTTTTAAGGGTGAAATTTTCATCTTTCATTGCATTCTACATTAAGAGGTGCTATGTGCGCAAACTTTTGTAGTCAACATTAAAAAAAGTAAGAATGCACTTGGTACTACAAATATTCAATCAAATCGTTGCAAAAGCATTAAATAATTTGATGTGAGGCTGTCACTAATGTTGTGAAGGGGGTTGTGGTATGATCCACTGCCGACTTAAATGTTGAGAGGGAAGAACCAACAATTCTTCGGACTCTGACAATGAGATATATCTAAATATCTCGGGATCTTGTAATGTAATGTTTGCACCGGGATTCGCAAGGCACGTAGTTTGTTAAATAATAGTCGAGTTGGTTTTAACAATTTAATTAAACAATAATACTACGAAATAACTTAACACTTAAGAACTTATAGCTTACCAACTACTCTCTTTTCTCTTACTTCTTACTTGTTACCTCTTACTGACAACTGGGGAATGGTATTTATACCATTCCTAGTATAATATATCTGTAAGAGAGGTTAAATCATCCCTCTAATTCAAATAAGGACGAGATTGAATTTTTTTGGCTCCTCCCATGAACAATCGAGGCTTAAATTCTCTAAATCCCTGAAAATGTCTGGTCCTCTGGTTAATCTCTATAAGAAGGTTTTTATAGGCCTTCGCACGTTTTATAATATGTTTGGGAGAGGTAGATTTTAGCGTGGTAATAAAAACCCTTAGTTTCTTTACAAACTATGAAACAATAGCATTTATCCAAAACGTGGGACAAAGGGCACGTTTTGGAATGTGCGCTAATGACACAAATGTCCAGTCCTGGTTTTTATTACAACAAATTACGAAAATGTTCTTCAATATTTCAGTAAATGTATCAAAAATAGTGACACATTTTCGTTGTCAAAAAGCATCGAATACTTGGCGTTAAAGCATCATTTGTAGTCATCACGGTTGACGTCGAGTTTAATTAATTTTACTTTGGAACCATTGGATCCAGACAGTTTACTCCTCTATCTCTTAATACTTGATTATTGCCACGGTACTCAGTTGTAGATAGACCCGTTTAAATAATAATATCCACTAATCGCGACATAAAGGCCATACTCTAGAAAGTACTAGAAAGGCGAAGGTGTATTTATTTTACCAGCAATTAAATTCGCCCGAGAATTTTGTAGGATTTATTTTAAAATAGACATTTAAAACTCTAGTTATTTATACTAACTCTCTTTTCGCGATCCAAACGCAAAAAAATCTTTAAAAACGCAAAATCTGTGGATATAACCTAATTCTATCAAGCTTGTTTACCTTAACGTCTCATTAATATTAAGTAGAAATTTAGCACAAAATGAACATTATTATCTTAGCAATAAATTTTCACTTTATTTGAAACCTCTTAGTTTTTAAAATAAATACAATCTATATAACTCTTATCGCTCTAAAATCGTACTAGTTTAGAATATAATCAACTACATTCACCGCTGGTAAGGTTATACAGAAGATTCAAAACTTCTTTTATAAGCATATGGATATGTAAGCTTATTAGTAATTTAAGCAATTTAAAATTTAACCTAAAAAATAGCAAGCAATGTTATCTACTTGTTTAATTTAAAACAATAATTGCAATATTGCATTACTGCACAATTTTCGCTTACAAAATGGTAAAAATCGAACACATTTCGCCGACAACAAAAACAGATAACAAAATCCAACAGTTAATATTAACTAGGCCAATTTAGTAGTATCTGTGTCACACAATCAATGTCATTGTCGCGATTTTCCATTAAACAATCTTCAAATGTACGACTAATTACAATGGTCTTGATGGAAGTTCCTGTACACTTTGAACAAATAAAAGTTTCTCTTAATGTTTTGCTTACAATTAGTGAAATGGATTGACCGAGCGGATAAAGAAAAAACTTCATCTTGTCATACGGTTTTAGTTTTACTATTAAATCGAAAATGAAATTAAGCGCGTAAAAGCTAAAAAAAAACTAAAGTTTAAAATAGTTTTTCTTCAACTCAATATAGATTTTATAGTAAAAAGTTTTTTTTTCACTTTTTATTGCATGGAAGATTAAACGGTATTAATTGAAATGTAATTGTTTCTTACAGTTTTTATTTTATAATTGGAATATTTTCACGACCATTAACCAACATTATATTTATTTTTAATTCTCCTATAGTTAATATATCATGACCTGATCAAAAATAGTTTGGTGTTTTGCGAGAAAATTTGAAAGTATAATTTATGTAAATGAACCATTAAAGATTAATGTTTAAGGAATTAATGTCTGGCCGAGAGATTCAATTATTTGGTTAATGTTTCACTTAATTAACAGAAGAAAGAAATGACAAAAATAAATGTACATGTTTATATGATAATCTTGTAGTAACGACAACATACTAGACAGATAAGACTAGACATATAGTAACAGACACACAAGACTAGACAGACAAGATTAGAGTGACAAGACAGACAAGACTTTTTTTTTGAATGGGACGTAGCAAGCACATTCTGTTAACTTGGCAAGTGGCCCCCTGAAATTACACGATCATCTTGGTACCGCCTCATGGCCTTTAGCTTCAAGATGACGTTGTCTATTTATTAGTTTCTAAAGGTGTCTGCAGTTTGGGTCAATTTAAGGCCTTACTCCTCCCTCCACCGTAGGTGATTAGAGGTTCAGGTATGTATATGCGCGTTCCGTTCGTCGTTTTCTTTTGTTAGCCATTGCCACCGTTGCTATCTAGTCCTGCTCCGACCTTAACATTATGTCCGTAAGTGTTTTCACTTCTAGTGTTGCTTGGGTTCTGTCTGCCCATTTGTCTCTTTCTGGTGTCTACTTGGGGCAATCGAAGATGTGTTGGACCCTGTCTATTTCACCACAGTAGACACACGAGCCGTCTGAGGCTCGTCCTATGCCGCACAGGTACTGTCTGAAGCACCCGTGGCCGGACAGTAATTGTGTCAGGTAGTAGCCCACCTATCCATGTTTCCTTGTCGCCCATGTTTTTACTTGGGGATTAACAGTCGGGTCCATTCTCCTTTGCTTGAGCTGTTCCACAGTTGTTGCCAGCTGATGTACAGTTGTGACCTCGCAGTCTTCTTTCGCTGATTTCTGTCTCCAGCATGACTACCGTTTTTTGTGCTGTGTAATAGAGCTCTTTCTTTGGCTAGGAGCTGTATCGGTGGTATCTCCGCTATTACAAGTGCCGCGTCTCCTGACACCGTCCTGTATGCACTACAAGTTCTCAGTGCCATCTTCCTCTGAACTGATGCCAACTTTTGTCTCGCGGTGACCTTTTCCATGGCCCTGTTCCATACTGGGGTATCGTACAGCATAGTGTAGTGGACTACTGTACATAACAGTTTTCGTTAGCTGCTCTTTGGTCCTCCCACGTTTGGCATGAGCCTTCCGAGTGCAGCACAGGTTTTGAGGGCCTTTGCCATTGTTGTCCCAATGTGTTGATTGAAGGAAACACATTGGACTATAGTGATTCCCAGGTATTTTATAGTTTTCTTGGGTATGATTTCTTCATATTCTATTTTGAACATGATGGCACCATATTTTTCTCCTTCCTGTTAGTAACACAGCTTCGATTTTCTCTGGAGCGAGCTTCAAGTTTTTCCCGTTCATCCAAGTTGCCACAAGTTTAAATGCCATCTTCCCTCTGTTCATCGCTTCTCGTTTTTGCCCGTCACGATGAGAGCCAGGTCGTCGGCGAAGCCTACTATGTCAACGCCTTCTGGTAATCTCAGCCTTAGCACACCGTTATACAGGATGGTCCATAGGGTAGACAGGCATAGGTAAGACAGACAAGACTAGAGAGATACTACTAAACATATAGTAATAGACAGGTAAGAATAGACAGATAATACTAGACAGACAAGACTATAAAGTCAAGACTAGACAGACAACACTAGACAGACAAGACGAGACAGATAAGACTATACAGGCAAGACTAGACAGACAAGACTAGACAGACCAGACTAAACAGACTAGACAGACAAGACAAAACCGACAAGACTAGACGGACAAGACTAGACAGACAATACTAGACAGGCAATACTAGATAATACGAGCCTGGCAAACAAACGACAGACGTTCCAAAATTCGCTTGCACAAATACAGAAATCTACGAGCAGCGGAAAGGTGATATACTAAAACAAACAGCGCAAAATACAAGAGCTGACCTTGGTTTAGTGGGGCACATATAAATTGTATAGTAGGAACCTCAAATTGTATAGTAGGAAAGGACAGATCTTATAAACCAGACCTTTTGACACTTTTAATTTAATTTTTCTTTTCAAAACTGTGTTGATTTAACTTTTAATTTTCCTTTTACTAATTTCTAGCTTTTTTTCTATTAGTAGCATTTTCCTCTAGTAGCATTTTTCATATTTTAATTGAAGCGTAATGAAGGACAACTGCTACAAAAAGAAAGACACTGGAAATTCGTAGGCAAAACAGAAATTCGTTACGGCGGATATGAAAAACGACTACAACAGCTGAAAAAAAAGGAAGTGAAGGTATTTGCGGAGATAGGTAAACGTATCGATAAAATCGGGGATGTTCTGAAGGACTACAGGAACGTCCACAAATCGATTCGCACCGCTAACAACGAAGCGAGAATCTTGTGGAAGCGAATGAAGCACCATCGGGAAGAACGAGAGAAACAGGAGCGAACATACGAGGAAACTAAACGAGGAACTGAATCGCCGGAAAATGACACCCCTAAGAAAGCCAGCGGAAACTTCACCAAAAAGAGAGAAACTCGCTCCCACTATCGCCTTAAGTACCAACACCTTCACAAAGGTGTTAGGAGGCGCCCTATTTATTAGCAGAGCGTCTCCTAGTAAATGCAGAACGTACATTGTATTCCTCACTACCAAATTACTGTCATGGTAGTGGGGATACGCACCGATGCCAGTAAGTGAGATCTGAGTCCCGGGGGCAGTGATTAGAAGTATTCTAAGCGTTAAACATACATATGCCTACAATAAAAGACTATGTTTCGATATTATGTGTCTATTTAATTAACGGACACCCAAATCCTATCTACGACCTATCCGTGTCTATCGAATTACTCGTAGTAGCGATTCTACATTGATAAGCGACTTAGAACTGAAGACCAACACGCGTCAGATCTGTTCGCCGCCTGGCACGAACTCACGTGGGCATTCCAGAGGACTCGTCTCATTAGTCAGGGTCGCGAAGGAACATTCACACATTAGATCCCGACTATTTGTATTATCCAAGGTTGACTTATATAGCTACTCTGTGGTAAGTACTAGAGATCTAATAATTGTAATTAGGCACAAATAGTGCGTCGTCTAATTACCCCGTAATAGGCATTTATTATTTACGGAATTTGCCTCGTAAAAAAGGATATTATGTACGATGGCTTGCTAAACCTAGACTTGCCTAGAATAGCGAGATTTGGTTTCGCAGATGACGCCGCAGCGGTGGTAACTGCAAAGGAAATAAGCACACTGGAACTAGCAACTAACGAAACTCTTCGGCGGACAAATAATTGGTTAAAAGAGCAAGGTCGAACAATGACAGTTCATAAAACAGAAGCTATACTATACTTCACTTTATACACGCTATAGATAAGAGATAATAATAAATATATAGACTTCACAGATAAGAGGCTATTCGCACCACCGAAACTCGTTCTGTAAGGGCAAAATATCCCTTTATCGATAAAATTGAGGTACCTTGGCGTCCAACTCGATATACAGATCATATAGTCAAAAACAACGAAAAAGTTAGTGTCTACAGTAACTGCTCTAGTACGATTGATGCCGAACATTGGAGGGCCGAGAGATTTGAAACGCAAACTTCTCAACAATGTGGTACACTCAAAAATTTTCTACGCGGCGGAAATATGGGCAGAAAAAGGAACGTGCGAGAAAACAACTTATAGGAGAACAGAGAATTAGTGCCCTTAGAGTAGTTTCTGCCTACAGAACGGTTGCGGAGGCCGCGGCGCTGGTACTTGCAAGCGCGCCCCCAATAGACTTACTGATTCGCGAGAAACAAGAAGTTAACGAAGACCTGCAACAACACAGAGCGAAAAAAGAAGTAAAACATGAGAGGGCGGCCCCAAAGGAGAGAGCGCGTAAGAGACGCATGGACAGATGGCAGACAAGATGGGATAGCGACACTAGTGGACGGTAGACACACAGCCTTATCCCTAACGTAACAGCACGGTACGACAGGTCATACAGACATATGAATTACCAGCTTACACATACGCTCACTAGCCATGGGTGCTTCAACAAAGAACTCGACTCGCAGAGACATTAGGCGTTGCAAAACTAGAAGAATGGAACTTCATTGAAGTTATGTTAGAAGGTGAGCTTACCGAAATCGTGATGGGAAAAGAACAAATGGAAAGCGACCATAGTATCGTACGACACACAAGGAAGGTAACATGAACGACTAGACATGTGAGGAAAAGACAGAAAAAAGTAGCACATGACTACATAACTAATACGACAGAAGCCAAAAGACGAAATCGAGACGAGGAAAGGGAAGGACACGGAAGGGAAGGACACATCAAGAAGGACACGGAAACAATTAGAACAAACACCATCACCTACCTTAAGTAATGCCCACGCAGTTCCAGGGGGATTGTAGTGAAGCGACAGAGGAGGGGTTTTACTGGGTATGCCGGTCACGAAGAACGCGATCAGAGTTTGCCCCACACTACACGATAATGAAGGCCCCGGTGTGCAATAATGCATTCCCTCTCTTCCGAAAAAAAAGACAATACTAGACTAGACAGACAAGACTAGACAGGCAAGAATAGACAAACAATACTAGACAGACAATACTAGATAGACAATACTAAAGTGGTTCGTGGGAAGCTCTCACAAGTTTTTAGTATGCGCCACCCCGGTATAGCATATTTTACATTCAGTCAGGGTGGGCAGCCCGGACGGTTAATGAAAACTGCTCTAGTTGTCGCCTCCCACACCAGGATTTGAACCCGGGTCTCCCGCATTGAAGACAGACAATACTAAATATAGAAGACTAGACAGACTGGAGTTTTTTTAATGTTACAACTGTATTTGTATTCGAAATATTGGTATAAATGTAATATCAAAACAAGAATGTTTAGGTAAAAACGTTGATAATCCTTAAAAAAGGAGAAATTTCATTGTTCTAATTTTGTAAATATAATTGGGAATTGATTGGATTTATTAAGTTGTTTCTTTCTGTTATTTCAAGTGTTAATTGTTTTAAACAATACGTTTTATTTTAGATACAAATTTTATATAATGTTGACATTTACCATAATATATGTTGACATGAATACTAATCTCACAATCTTATTCAATGAAGTGGGCGCCCTCCATATCCCACGTCGACTAAAAGTGATTGGAGGTACAATTGCTCTAAATAAATACCTTTATATGCGAAATGTATTTAAATCATTTTTTTGTTATATTAACATATTACTCTCGACAACGTAACAATATCAAAAACCCCAATGAACGAACTATATGAAAATTTTATTAATTATCACTTAGTGACACTCACTTTTAATCTGAGCTGTTTCGAATATTATAGGTATCGGTAAAAACTCAATTAAGTGGAAAAACCTATAAGTAGCAACTTATTACAGCGAAATACAGCCGTTGAATATATTTATATAAATATATTCAACCTTTCCGAATATATATATATATATATACTATATATATATATATATATATATATATATATATATATATATATATATATATATATAATATTCTTTTAAGACTATAAAACAAATCTCATGTTGAAAGGCAACAGATATTTGTGTTATTCACTAGGAATTATGAATATTATAGAGATTCGAAAAGGTAGAATATATTTATATATTCAAGTGTGTTCCGATGTAATAAGTTGGTATGTATCTGTAATTAGTTTAGTTTCACCTTATATTTAATTCCTATAAGTAGCGTTAATTAGAAAAAAATAAATTAAATTAAACTAAAGAATTAGACACTGAAGTGTCACATTCCATGAGAATATAAATTTGGGTGACATATGCGTTAGTTTATTTAAATATGCCGAAAATGAGAAACTATTTGGAGACATCGTAGATTAAAAGTCCCTAGAATTTATTCTACAAGCTTTCTGTGGTCTTAGTAATACACGTGGTAAATACAAAATTGAATACTTTGGGCCCAGTTTTCTAATTTTGACGAATTTTCTATGCTTTTGAATAATAGATTAATACAAAATATACAAATTACCAAATAGCCATCTGCAGACGCTTTTCGAGATCTATCTCTGACGCGTCTGCAGATGGCTATTGACTTAACTTAAGGGGGCTATTGATTTAACTTAAGGGGGCTATTGACTTAACTTAAGGGGGCTATTGACTTAACTTAGTCTAGAGACCCGAATTTTAGGTGATTTTTGAAGTGCCGTAAAAAAGAGGCAATCAATATTTTCAATATCATTTTTTTTATGAGTTGTTTACTAACATTTAAAGAATACTGAAAAAAATTAAAAAAGTTGAGAATTCAAAAAAATAACACATAATAATGAAGTGAGGGGCCTCAAAAAATTGGCACGTGATCATGCCCACGATTCCAACCCGCCTAGCAATCTGAAAAAAAAAGGTTATTAGTCTACAGTAATGTCGCTATGTCATGAACTAGGAAAAACTTGAAAAATTTTTTTTTTCACAAAATGGTCGCTGCCTGAAAAAAAAGCATGTACCACTTTTTTTGACTTTTTCGATTTTTTTAGAAATAGTAAAAATTGAAATTTGGGGATGCGGCTAGTTCATGACATAGACAAGTCTATAAATAAGTCTACAAAAAATTTCAAGTAAATCGGTCCAGTAGAACTTGAGAAATCCTGGGCATCGTCTTGAAAAAGACAGTTTCGAGAAAAACGCGTTTAAAGTTTTGCGTCAAGTTTTTCGCAGTCTAATTGTAAGTCATGAAATGATATTTTAGACTTACATTTATTTAATCTGCCATTCCTGCTTCGTACATCGGACCTTCCTCTTCTTCGAAAAAACTATTTTCCGCGTTTCTCTTTTCCAATGGAGCAGTTCTCGCCTCCTTTGATGCGCTGGATGCTCGTATCTCGGAGCGGTCAATCCGGGCATTGTCTCGTTTCATAGCAAAAGAATGAGCTTCAGGACCAATTTTGATTCCCGTAAGCACCATTATTTTTAAAATAGGAATGAAGCCTTCGTTAAAAATACAAACAGCAAGAAATGTAGCTATCTCAATTATTTCAGCTCCGGAATGAATATGCTTTGGCGCGAAAGTCCAAATCAAAGAGTTTAGAGACTCATTATTATTATGAGTTTCTGAACGTAAACATCGAGTCAATAACTCCTCTGATGATAAACTCTCGTAAATTGGCTATATGATTTTCAAAACTTTATCACACAGAGGAGGATTTTCGTGGTCAAATTCCTCTAATGTACCTTCAGATGCAGCTTTTTGCCACTTACACCAACTGTCTGCACCAGGTGGGCAATACATATGTTGGGGATTTTCATTCGTAGAGCTATTATGGTAGTAAGTAGCCCAAATTGCATTTTTAATGTCCTCAACAGAATCAGGGTGCCAGCGAATCGCTAAACCGTAATATAAAAACAATTTATTTAGGACTTTATCAGTTAATTTGCCTTCACCTTTTCCACCAAGCCCTTTATTATCTTTTTTCGCTTTTCGTAGCCTTGCACCCATTCTTTTCTGGACTATGCACTCTTTTTTTTTGAGAAATGGGTCACCATCGTAAGGATCCATATCGAGTATACCCTTGAATGTCTTAGTGTCACCATCTCCAATATATTTTACATATTTCACACCGTTTTTCTCAACCGATCTAGAGAACATTTTGACAATAGCATCAACTTTCATTTTACCTGCACTTCATTATACTTTATGGTTCATTATACACAATTCTTCATGGTCTTCATACCAATCGTTATACGCAGAAATATCCGACTTTTTCTTATTTTTCCAAACATTACAGCCTTGACAGAAACTGGATTTGACAACTGTATCGACAACCTTCTTGCTATTTTTTGCTACAAGTGTAGTAACTCCAAATAAAGAATTAAAACCTCTTTTTGTCCATGTCCCATCGCCAGAAACAGTAAAATCCGTTGGACTAGCATTAGAATCACAAGCTGAAATTAAATCTTTTTCTTCACTTACAGCTTTGGAAATAATGAGGTTATAAATTGTAGATGCGGCTGTATATATATTTTTTGATACAAGTGTAGTAAGTACCGATGAATATTCCGTGACAAATATCCATCATACTGCAGAAGATATTTAATCCTTCCCTGCCAACTCCCAAAAGCCGCATGGCAAATATCATTCTTCGGTTTACTTCAAAGGATTTGTCGATCAATGGACATGATGGTATATATTGTACTCTATCGCAACTGTATTGCATTGCAATATTAAAACCTAGTCCGCGATGAGACGTTCGTGAAAATTTAATCTCTTTGTTGCATGTAGTACACAAAAATAAAGAAGAAATCGCTGAAAAAAACGTGAAAAACTCCAAAACACAGTAGCCGTAATTATATTCAATTATCACTTCTTCATCATTTGATTTCCTCAATTTTGCTGCTGATGCACTCGTAAAACTGGTATCTTCTTCCTTTTCCGTGTATCTTTTGCCGTGAAATTGCCTTTTTTTATCGACTTCGACGCATAATCCTTTGCGCAGAGGATTTTTTATCCATTTTATTTAAAAAAATTAAAATTATCACTCAAAATATTTTTATTTCACTCACAACACATACATCCACGTGGTTTGTAAGTTAGAATTCTACTGTTAGCAGCTGGATGCAACGTCTTTAACGTCTTTTGTACGATTAGTTCTGGCCGAGCCAGTTTGGATGCCGCGTCAGCAAAATGCTTATATCTCCGAAAATAATTCGATTTTGAAAAATCCTCTTGTAGGCATATTCTTGAATAGTTAAACTTTGAAAATATGAAAAAAAATATCGATTTTTTCGAATTTCTAGACTAGAACACCCCCTTAAAGAGAAAGATATGATCTTAAAGCAATGCTATTTATTTAGTTCGTGTTTTGCCACGAAATTGAACTGGGGGCCAGTAAATAGCACAAATATCTGTTGTATAACTCAATATCCTGGGTGGTATTAAAAAAGGAAGTACATGTTTCAACATGAGATTTGTTTTCTAGTCTTAAAAAGACTTAATAATATTATAGAGTTACGGAAAGGTTTAATATATTTATATATTCAAGTTATATTTCGCATTAATAAGTTGGTATGATTGTATCTATAATTAGTATGGTTTCACCCCAATATACAAAATAATATTACCTTATAACTACATTTTTGTGGGATTGATTATTTTATTATCGCAGAAACCCTGTTCGCAAAAATTCAATAATTTGGTTGCTGATAATTTTTAATCGCAAATATCACTTTACACATATTGCTACTGAAATGCATAGGCAAAATGTTTAACAACACAATGAGGTGAATATGGTACAGCAATATTTGAAATAGGCTTCTCTGTCGGAAATCAAGAAGTATTAACAAGTGTTCAACGAAGACTTTTAAAAGCATTACTTTTTGCTAACATTTCAGAAATAATAAATCTCTTGAAATTATTTTTGTAAAAAGTTTATTGAGCTAGTCATTTTAATGTACCCGGACCAAAGAACTCTGAAACTGTTAAGTAAATAATGTTTATATGTCATCAATTCGCTATTTTTTTTAAATTTTCAATAATTAAGTAAACAGAAATTGTTGAACCGAAGGTATTGAACTGTTACCAATAAGTACATTATTAATAAATAATAAATAAATAAAATGTGCAAATCAGAATAAAAATGGAAATGTTTTACTTATAGCTATCTACAGGGATAAAATTACCATACGGGTCTTTTATTTCTCTAATATTAGAAAATTAGCGTATATTCGCACATAAATTTTGAATATTTTTGAGGAAATAGTGCATGTTCCATCAATTTTGAGCATAAATGCACATATTTGGACACGTTTTTGTACATATAATTCATGTGTCACAATTATACCAAATAAGTTAATAATTTCAATATATTATTACCGTAATTTTGACTTATAATTAGATAAAATATAATTTTCGAATTAATATATAATACGTATATAACAACATATTTTTACCACCTATTTTGAAAATTCTTGAAAATACAATATCAATAATAGGGAATATGCATATTTTTTTTATATTTTTAATTCACTGTTAACACCCTTTACACACTGTTGAAAAAATTCTGTAATTAAATTAAAAAAAAAATTAACCTTGAGAAAAATTTTAAGCTGTTTAAACCCCGGCATTTTCGCGCGATCTGTATATGACGTCAATTACTACTGAGAGTTCAGACCATTGTTTACTACTGCTGTTTTCATTTTTAACTTGACTTTTTTGACGTTTGTTTTCTAACCAAAGACTGCAATGATATACAAATGTAAAAAATACGGGCTTGTATGGTTTGTATGGTATGTTACGTCACTTTCGTTTTAACCAATGGTGTTGCATTTTACAAATTTGAATTCCCCTCGCTTAATTTGCACTTTTATTTATTAATTCAAAGTATTTAAAAAGATATTAATTACAAAATTAATGGTTTAGTTTAATTGTCTGGTCAACATAGATTCGGAAAAAAAATATTTCAACCAAATTTAAATTTCATGTATATTCCCTATTATCAGTTTCAAATTTGAAGGTTTTCAATTTTGTTTTAGTTTGATATGGTGTTTCGGAGGTAATTTCAATTACATTTGGGTGGCCGTAAAAAGGTAAACGCAATTTTACCTTAAGGTCAAGGTAAACGCAAAGTCAAGGTAAACGCAATTTTACCTTAAGGTCATTTATTTAATTCCAAGGGTGAGTAAGGCGATACTACAGTGTTCTATAGACTACAATGGCTATTATTAATTCAAAAGGAAAACCACAAACATTTAGTGTCCGTGTCCACAAAGTGTCCGTGATATTTTCTAATTTATTTTCTTGTAGATTACTTTTGATAAATTTGATACACATAATAAATATATTAAGTTTTGTTCATTGTCTGTATTAAATTATTTATTATTCAATGTAGATACACAGATATTAATCCATTAAAAAACATGTGTATAGTATTTGAATAATAGTACTGCATTTGTATATTCGCATATTGGTTCCTTCATACATTTGTATATTTCTACAGGAATACCTCGTGTGTAATACGATGAAACTATTTGAAACCGGAATAATCGAAGAAATAGGTAACTAAATATAGAAACGGTAATTGGTTCTTTTTTTCCGGTTATTTGGTAAGTTCGCAGAACAATAAATAACGCAATCCGTTTCTACAGAGAAATAAACGAGAAGAAACAATAAAGAAAAAAACCTTACATATATTAATATTGATATTTGTTTGCAATTAAAAATGAATTATAAATGAAATTTTAAAGAAAAAAATTAAAATATTATATTTTATCTACCATTATCGCACACCAAAATGGACACATAATAAGTAAATTAATGTATGTGAAGGATGCCATTATTATAATCGTGTGTAAAACTCCAATGTAAATCAAATGGAGTTTCGTTATTAAACGATTTCTATTTGTCATAACTATGGCAACAACTTGCGTCACTAAACAAAATACATAGACGTAGTGAAAAATTTTGTTTGGAGTATATCAAAATTGAATTAATTTTTAATCAAAAAGTCTCGGACTCTCAGTGTTGATTTATCTAGCTTTTATATAACTTAATATAACCATAACCTAATCTAGATTAAATCTATTTGATATAATCGTCTGTCAAAATTTCATTTTTTTTTAATTGAAGAAACAATTATTTTTTCTTTAAAGACGGAACAAAGCTTGAATATATAAATATACTCAACCTTTCCGGAGCTCTATAATATTAACGAGTCTTTTTAGGACTACCAAAAACAAATCTCGTGTGAAATTTGTCAGTTATTCTATAGCTTTCAGTCCACCTTCGTGGCACTCATATCTGATTATCTATAATGTTGTATGGTTTTACCAATTCAAAATTATTTTTTTGTAGCTTCGTTTGCTTCGTAGATAAAATAATGTATGACACATGTGTGTGAAAGGCTTTTGTGCAAACACTTGTATGATAAACTACTATTACAAACAAACCCCTGATTTTTTTTGTTTAGTTTTTGTTTAGTTATCAGTTTAGATTTTAATTTGTTTTATATTTGTTGGATCAACTACCATAATATTATCTGGCACTTAATGGCAGAATAATTTTTGAAAGTTGTTCATCCGTTAAGTCTTGTGTAGGCCTTTCAACACCTTTATCGTTGTCTAAATTGTTTTCCCGTTCTTCAAATCATTTTAACGAGTGTTTCATTATCGAGCGCATTCGCGTTAGATTTAATGCATTCAATTACGTTTCTCTCGTTCACTCGGAATATAAATCATCGAAACCAAGTTTCACTATATTATCGGTGACTTCAACTAACAGCGTTTCAATACCAATGAAATTAGTAGCACAATGTGGCATGATATGTTTTCAGACGGTTCTTATATTGCTTGTTGACACTTGATGTCCTGGTTCGCATACATTTTCGCATACATAACTCTTCTAAATTGATTATAACGAAGCAACCATGCACGACTTAAAAGTTTCTCTATTTTCCGCATTTCCGTTTTCTACATAATCAATAGTTTCCAAGTAATTGGAAATACTTAGTACTTTGGTTTGAACTTCCATTTGAGTGGAACTCGTTATTAATTAAGCCCTCGAGCCATATGGATAATAGCTGATCCATGTTTACCATTTAAATGCATTTACTTTTGATGTATTGAATAAGATGCCGTGACCATATCTAGCGACTTGTATTGGGCTTTTTTCGAACTGATGACTGGTGCGTTCCCTATTATTTTCCTATTTTAGCAAAGAAGACACTTCCTTCATAAAGCTGAATTAATCTTTTCATATTTTTTAATTAACTTATTTTTAATTCCAAAGTAACCCATTTATTTACCTTTGTTGATGACAGAATCATTTTCAGACTTCATTTTTTAAATGTGTAAATAACTTTTTTGTATAATATTTCAACAGTCTCTATGTTAATGATTGAGAAATTACTGGTTTATTGGTTATAAATATATTTATCCAAAAATAGGTGTTCGCGCCAATTTTAGCAAATCTAGGTTTTTAAATTTAACATTTGAATAGATTTCGGCACCGATCAATAGAAGGGGAAAAGGTTTATCGACCTGTGCCGAAATTTTTTCGCGAATTTATATATTAGTCGACAAGTACGCTTGGACGGTGTGAAGTGTGGAGAGCGAGAGCAAAACGTGAAGTCCACTTCGACCGGCACATGCACGCGTGATTCAGTTTTCAAGACAAACTAACCAGGGGGTGATCACGAGTCCAAAGGGCTGAAGTGGAACCGAACGTCCTGAAGACAACGGTTTTAAGGGAATCCCTATACCTAGTATCCCCATTTCCTCCCTTAAAAGAGGCGCCGGAAGGACGATTCCACGTGGAGGAGACGATAGCAGCCCCCACAGGTAAGTGATTTGACCAGCCTGTGTTTTACTTGAGAATTTTGGAATTTCGTGAGACACGGTCCAAACAATAGGAAAGTTTAACCCCAGCTCGAATAATTCCTTTAAAAATCCAACCCGTGTGCTCACTCTTTATTTATATTATTATTATTATTTTATTACCTTAAAATATATAAAATTGCTTAATTTTGTTATTTACTTATTTAATTAAAAAGAGCCAAAAACAACTTCCCCAAAGACGGACCCAAGCCCGATTTGAAAAAGGAGGAGGGAAGGAACAGGAACACATCCTGAATGGCCAGAAACATCAGTGTGTCTCAAGAAGTTTTCTAAGAATGGATATAATTGGACTCACCGCTTAGCCGAGGGACCTCCACGTATCCTATTCAGCTAAAAAGATCCAGCCTTGTCTGTGCGGTTAATCAATGTTCACACCCCAACGGAAGAGAATGACGAGGCAACTTATTTTTTTTCCACAATATTGTGTATTTTTTTTGCCCACTGTGCAATGAAAATGAACACTCGCCGGGAAACAGGAATTGCAAGGCCTTCCAAAAAGCGCTAGCAGATGCTAGAAAAAAGTCGCAAGGAGATAAAAATTCAACATCCTCCAACTAAATGCCAATAGGAGCACCAATGCCCACGACATGGCATTTGCAATTGCAGCTAAAGAAAAATGCCACTTTATTGTCCTTAGCGGGCCGAACATTGCAAAATGCAAAAACGGTGGCAACCACACCTATAGCAACCAAAACCACCCAGTTTCCGTCATAAATGTTTCCAAAAACATGTCTGTGACATCGTACCGTACCGGCTCTTGTTTTGTGTGTGAACGTGGAAGAGTATACACTCTACAGTGTCTATGTCAGACCTAACTGCTCCCACGCCATATTTGAACAAAGTATGGTAGACCTGCAATAGGACTTGCTAAATGCCAAAAGGCAAAACAAGCATGTGATACTCACGAGGGATTTCAATGGAAAGAATACTTATTGGAGGGATACAAAAACGGATAGACGAGGGGAAGAACTAAGACCAAGGTAAGATCAATGTATGATACTCCGTTATCTCGGACTAGGGTTGGTGTTCTCCCGTGGTTTAGAATGGTGAGACCCATGGATTCAGCCCATTCTAAACCACGGGAGAACACCAACCCTAGTCCGACATAACGGAGTATCATACATTGATCTTACCCTGGTTAATGACGATGTAGTTGCAAAAAATCTGCGGTGGTCTTTCCTGGGAAACGAACTGTCGATGAGCGATCACCATTTCATTCTAACTCGAATACCTGTAACAAGCAAGAGGACGAGAGCAAGATGGAGATACGGTATTACAGACATCGTAACACTAAATAGGACTTTCACGGAAGAAATTAATGAAAAGCAAATTAACACGGAGAGCTGTGAAGAGTCTCTGGGTAAAGCATATAGGGAAAGCACACCACTCCTAAGGTGCGGAGAAGACTATAAGTTGCCCTACTGGTGGTCAGAAGACATACAAAACCAGATTTCAGAAACAAAGCGTAAAAGGAGGCGATTCCAAAGGAGCACAGAAGTAGGAGATAGAGAGAAAAGATCTGAATACAAATAAGCAAAGCGAACGCTCAATAAGTCAATATCAGAGGCAAAGAAAAAAGCCTGGTCAAAATTATGTGATAGCCTAGAAACTGACATCTTCGGAGAAGGATATAAAATCGTCAGAGCCCAATTAAATTCACCAAACCCGAAGATCACACTACCGCTGCAAGAACGCGATGAAGTTTTCACTAGCGGGGAAGATTACCATCGATAGGATAGACCTCTCACCTCTTCCTCAAACGCCAACGACCTTAATGAAGATGAAGTGATAAGGGCATGTAAAAAAATAAAGTTGGACAAGTCTCTCGGCCCGGATGGAATACCGCCTGAAGCAGTAAAGGCAGTAACACGGAATACTTTGTAACCCTCTTCAACTCCCTGCTGGTGTCGAACCGGTTTCCCGATACATGGAAACTCTCAAAATTGATCCTAGTTCAAAAACCTAGGAAAACAATGGACTAGGCAGTTAAATAAAGACCAATATGTCTGATTAATGTGCTGGCTACGGTGTACGAAAATATTGTAAACCAGAGAATTCAGGAGGAAATTGAGACAAACGGGGGTCTCCATAGAAATCAGTATGGATTTCGTAGAGGGAAAACCACAATTTGCGCGGTAGAGCACGTCATCCAGAATGCAGAAAAGGAAATGCAAAGGCCAATGGAGTGCGCTTGTTCTTATTGACGTACAAAACGCCTTCAATTCTGCCCCGTTGCACATAATTCTATCCAAACTTGAAAAGAGCTGAGTTAGCCAGTACCTAATCAACACTGTGCAATCATACTTTAGAAATCGCGTCATCCAGATAACAGCCAAGATGAAAAAGAAAATCCTGGAAGGTGTACCGCATGGTTCGTTCATCGGGTCAACCCTTTGGAACGTGTTGAATGACCATGTCATGTCTGTGGATACGTAGGAGGGAGTCGAACTTGTGTGCTATGCGGACGACCTGGACGTATTGGCGTTTGCAAAAAAAACCCGAAGAGCTGGTACTCAAGGTGAATGTAACACTTTAGACAGGTGGATGAAACCGAACGAATTGAAAGTGGCCGTGAATAAAATCGTGCCAATAGTCCTAAATAGGAAAAAAACTACCTCCTATAAAGTTTACCATGGCAGGAGAAGATATCTATCCCATGCGACAGATAAAATATCTGGGCATGGTAATAGTTCGTTCGGGGGACATATCCACTATGCGTGCGAGAAGGCAAAACGTACGATGAAGGCGCTAGACAACATACTGCCTAATATTAGAGGTCCAGGACAACAGGAAAAGAAGGTCCTAGCGATGGCAATGGAGTCGATAGTGATGTACGGTGCTCCGCTATGGGTCGGGGCTGCAAGACGTCAAATCTATCGGAAAAAAATCAAGTCCACCCAAAGATTAATAGCCTTGAGAGTATGCAGTGCATACCGCACATCTGCAGATGTCGCGCTCGTAGTGGCAGGCCTCGTATCGTTACACCTCCTTGCCGAAGAGAGAAAGCGACTATATGACCTAAACAGGCCAATAACAATAACAGACTGGAAGGAACAGAAGGAAAGAACTTACCACATGTGACAGACAGAATGGGACCTGGCTAAAGTCGGAAGGTGGACCCACAGGATGAGACCAGACATCAAGAAATGGGTAGAGAGGAAGCATGGGTCGGAAAATTTCCACATTACACAGTGCCTTACAGGACACGGAGTCTTCTGCTCCTACACGGAGAGAATTGGGAAGAGGGGGAGTGCACAATGCCGATACTGTTCAGAACAAGTAAATGATACTCCAGAACACTCAATATTCCATTGTGGGAATTGGGATAACGAAAGGGAAAATATATAAAGAAACCTATCTGCTGCAGCCATGTCCCCGGAAAGCATAATAGAGGAAATGATCGCGCACAAGGACAGCTGGGAAGCTGTCAAGAATTTTGTAGAAGTGATGCGGAAAAAGCCAAAAGATCAATTAGAAGAACAGAGCAGAGAAAGAGGCGACACCTGAGAAAAGGATATTAAGTCCAAACCTGAAGGTCGTAAGACTGAAAGGCGCGAACGCTACAGAAGAGAAATAAAGAGGAGATGGTTTTAGTGTGTATGACTGCCTTAGAGGGCTGTTGAGTCCCACACTCCCCAAAATTGAAACCATAGATGGGGGTACGTAAAAACACTTCCTCTCCTCTGTGGAAAAAAAATGACGAGGCAACTAAAGATGAGTTTTATAGTCATCTTGAAACAACTTATGACTCCTTGTTATCTATTAATATGAAGATCAAGAAGGACGGGACTGTTGAGATGGAGGAGACACATAAAGCAATAACGACGGCACAGTCTTCACGACATTCTCCACGACACATAGTCACAGTCTACACGACAGTCAAATATTTTGAAGTCAACTATTCAACATTCTTCACATATCGGAGCAGTTGACTTCGCATACAGTAGAATCATCATAATAAATTCGACGTCAACTAAGTCATCTTAGTCAACTATACTGAAGGTTCTCAACATTCTTCCCGAATCGAAGCAAAAAAACTTGGTTGTCACCTGATGGAAAGACATGTAATCATGTAATCATATAGATCGCGTCCTTATTGACGAAACTACAGCTTACAATATCTTAGATGTAAGTCTCTACTATCACCAGAATTCTTTACTCTTCTTAAACTTTGAAAGCCACGGGGTCTTGCTCACGTACAGCAAATGGAGGACAGAAGTGGATTAAATCCAAAAAGACTTTTAAAATCTATTTAGAAATTTTTGACATGTAGTCATTGGATGAGAAAATTGGAGACGAAGCATAGAGATCAAGGCCCGATTTGGCCTGTAGCGCCACTGATGCTGATAAAACTTGGTTTAAAACCATGGTTTAAAACCATAACATATAGTGAAACCGGAGTAATCTACCTGTTCTACCTAGTAATATAGGTATTCTTGCTTATTTGTATATTCAAAGAAGCATCATTAAAAACCAGAATTATTTAATTTCATTTTTATAAACAACTACTTCATTTGTTTCTTTCTAATAACAGAAGTAATTAATTGACTATTCGCTTGTAAACTTTGGCGGACGTTTCTCAAAGAATGCAGTCATCCCTTCCTTGCGATCACTTGTTGCAAAAGTTCCATAGAAAGATTTTTTCTCGAATCTCAAACCTTCCCTTAAAGTAGTCTCATAAGCCGTATTCACAGCCTCTTTAGCCATGCTGACAATTAGAGGAGAATTTGCTGATATTTTTTCGCCCAATTTAACAGCTTCGTTAACAACTTCGGCATCTGGAAAAACTTTGCTAACAAGACCAATTCTTTCGGCTTCAGTTGCGTTAATTTTATTGCCAGTTAATATGAGTTCCATAGCTTTGGACTTTCCAATATATCTTGGTAAACGTTGAGTGCCTCCAGAACCAGGAATAGTTCCAACTAGTATTTCAGGTTGTCCAAATGTTGCATTTTCGCCGGCATAAATGATGTCACACATCATTGCTAATTCGCATCCTCCACCCAAGGCATAGCCGTTAACGGCAGCTATTACAGGTTTGGAACAATCAGCTATGCGGTTCCAATGTCCCAGGTATTTTCTTGTAACACATTTTGAATATGTTCCATCTTTCAGTTCTTTAATATCAGCACCAGCAGCAAAAGCTTTTTGGTTACCCGTGATGACGATAGCGCCAATGGTAGTGTCGTCCTCCAATTTTGAAATTACTTTACCAACTTCTAGCATTAGATTGCTGCATAATGCGTTCAAAACCTGAGGTCTGTTGAGGGTTATTAATCCAACATTTTTTTGTGCGCCAACCTTTTCAAATTTTAACAATACCAAACTAGCTGGAGAGCTAAAATGCTTTACGGGATTTTTGAACTGTTGTTGAACTAGATGCACGGCAGATTTGTTAGAAAATAATTTCGTTAATGTCCTACTCGCCATATTTTCTAAAATTTAAAGTTTCTAGGACAAAAGTACAATGATTTACTCTAATTTTGACATTTTATATTTGACTTATAATTTTGACATTTTATATTGGTATTATATTTATTATGTGTCATTTTTACAAGGGATTCTCAATTTTCCATGATTTCATTATTACATGTTTTTGTTACAAGTCAAATATAATATGTGCACATGAAATTCAGAAAAAAAAACAAATTATCCAAGCAATTGGATAAATACTGAAAGTAGTGACAAAATTACGAAGATACTAACATTATTGCTAAGAATAGAGCGAAGGAAATAAGAGAGTCAATGCGGACTTCTACGCGAAGAAAGGTCAAAATTACCATTTCTATTTTCGAACAATAATAACATGAAGAGCAAACTTATGCGCAGTTACAAATATTAGGAAAAGCTTTTCCAAGATAGAATATTTAAAATTGTACCGTTTGTGAAGCACTTACTTCACTTCGGTGGTCAGAAGGAAGCTGACAGAAGGTTAGGCAGAAGGAAGGTGGTCATTGGTGATGGTCTCATTCTGAATTTCCAAGTGCATTATTCCACTTAATTGTGTTTTTAATTTGACTAATTCATATTTAGTCAAGAACCACTTCTTCTTCTTCTTCATGTGGCGTCTCCTACTAGGAAGTTAGGTACCAACAATGCAATTTTCACTTTTGATGCTCCCGCTCTAAACAGTTCTTTGAAAGTACATCAGACAGAATCAATCTCTAAGATTTGATATGTGAAGTCTTCCCGCACATCTACTTCCTGCAATCTTCCACTGCAATACAAGCAGTAGTATTTTATATCTTTCTCCTCTCGAAGTTTGTCCCAGATATTCTAGTTTCCAACATTTAATTGTTTTTATGATTACTAGCTCTTTTTCCATCCTTCGTAACACATCCGTATTCCTAATTTTCTCGGTCCACGATAAATTTAGGAGACTCTCCTATATAGATACGCACATTTCGAAAGTTATATAGTTGTTGATTTAGTGTCCATGATTCCACGCGGTATATTCATCATCATCGTCAGTAGTGCTACAGCCCTACAGGGCCTCAACTTTCTCCAGCCTCGTACGCCATTCTTTCCGGTCTCTGGCACGGACCTTCCAGTCAGCTGCATCAATTTTTTGGCATCCTCAGAAACGCCGTCTTTCCATCTCAGCCTTGGTCTCCCTCTGCCTCTACTGCCGGTTGGTATGGCCTCAAAGTTTCTTCGCGTTGGCACGTTGTTGTCATAGCTGCTACATGTCCTGCCCATCTTAACCTGTCAATCTTGATTGTTGTTATTATGTCTCTGTTTCCTGACCCTTATATCTTCTTCTCCAGACGTTATCCTCTTGGACAGCACCATAAATCTTTCCTAGGATTTTTCGTTCAAATGTTGATAGTAACGTCTCATCTGCTTTTGTTAGTGTCCAGGTTTCCGAGCCATAGATTAAGACTGGTACAATTAATGTCTTATAGATTCTGATCTTTGTGCTTCTCGAAAGGCTCGATTTACGCAAGTCTTTTGACAGCCCAAAATAACAGCGATTGGCAATCATTATGCGCCTATTTATTTCTTTGCCTACATCATTAATCGGGTTTATCAAGGCTCCTAGATATACGCACTCATCCACTGCTTCCATGTTATATTCTCCAATTGTGATATTTTGACCCGCGTCTCTAGCCCTGCGTTCTTTTGTGGCAGCCATAAACTTTGTCTTATTTGCATTTATTTGTAGTCAAGCTAACCTAACTAATCTAACCTAAACTTTATTTTATTTTATTTTTTTGAAGGGGGGTGGGAAGGCTAAGTGTGGGACTCACAGGGCTTGATAGTAGCACCGTGCCTAACCACTAAAAACCCTTCTCTTTCCTTTTCACTCGCACTGTCACGGGATCACCATGTGGTATTGCATCATGGCTGTTGGATGATTTGTCATCTTGGTTACTCTCGTCTTTGTTCGTTTACTTTATCTTTTTCGTCCATTTCTTTCTTCCTTAAGATATCCTCCACCATTGTTTTAATATACTTCAATTTGATTTCGCTTTCTAGCATTTCTGGTATTAGGTTCTCGGCGGTTAGTTCATTGCCAGTTTTGTTTTGAGTTTTCTGCCTTATTTCGTACCACTTTGGACATCTAAAGAGCGTGTGTTCTGCCTTATCTTCCTCGGCTTTGCAGTATAGGCAAACTGGTGATTGGTTTTTCCGTATTCTCACCTTATAAGATTCAAAGCATCCATGACCGGTAAGTATTTGTGATAGATGGAACGTTATCTCGCCGTGCTCCATCTTGTACCAATCTTTAATTCAAGAGTCAAAGAAAGTAGGACTTATAAATTTCCCCAAAACCAAGATCATGACAAACCTTGTGCTCGGTGAGGGCATATACATTGACGGTATCAGGTTGGAAGAAACTACATCTTTTAAATACCTCGGACACGAGATTTCCATTGGAAGAGATAATCAGACCCTAGAAATTCTTCGAAGAATAGAGCTCGCATGGGCTGCATATGGGAATCTCAAATAGGTGTTCAAGGCAGAGTTGCCTAACTGCTTAAACAGAAAGGTTTTCAATCAGTGTGTCCTTCCAGTCCTTACCTACGGAGCCGAAACCCTAACACTGACTAAACGGACAATAAAGAAAATACGAGTTACGCAACTAGTTTTAGCATACTAAATTCTCTCAAGCGACGAATGACTCTCTCAACATGTATTCTAAAACTCGCAATTTCTTTAGTTTCCCTTGCCTCAGTTTTTGATACTTTAATCCCAGTTGTTACACTTGGAGGTCGCACTAGTTTCACTCCATGCTTGAGAAAATAAATGATTCTACATGCTTGAATCTCCTATCGGCCATCACAGACATACCTGACTGCAAACCTTTTCTTCCTCCGTAACCTGGCAATACATAATTAACTAAACCGTTCGGTGTACAGGATATAAGATATTTTATGGTGTTAGCCTTTTTGTATTCTGATCATGACAGTGATTGATTCAAGGCTTTTGAAGGTTTTTGTATTTCAATCTCTAGGCAGTCAATGATGCAACTTACATTATAATATTTATGCCTAAATGCCATGAGTAAACTATTTTTTATGGAATCTGTGTATAATTTTACCATACAAGGACACATTACACTAGCTAACAAAGGAATATCTTGCTATTTAACACGTAAAACAGCCGATTTCTTCCTTTGGCTCCCTAATGTTTCGGTCTTTTTCACTCACCATTTCAAATTGCATCTTAACAAGAAACTGTTATACAACAACAAAAAAGCTATTTTATTCGTACACCATTTTGACCAATACCCATTTATATTTTAGACAAAAAATACCTGCGGAACAAAATCGAAATAATTCACTAACTTCAGGCTAACCTGTTTACTTTACAAGTATAAGTTTTTTTTCATCAACATGCATAACAAACCCTTTTCTCTTTCGTACAGTATTTTTCTAAATATTTACGTTTAAAATTATTCGATTAAACTTTTGTATCACCTAAAAGGCAGTAAATATATATGCCCAGAAGCTTGAAGTTTTTGACCTCGATTTTTACTATACCATTATTAATTTTTTTTTATTTTTTATTAAATAATTAACAAATTTATGTTTCAGTAAACAGATGGTAAACTGTATTGAATTTGAATTAGGAATTTATGGCCTTTTGACCTAAAATTTGTAACAAATACTAGTTTATAATAAAAGTGTGTGAAGAAGGGAAGAACTGCTACTGGCGAGCAGCGCAGTAGAACTCATAGCCCTATCCGAGAGTTTAGAACGCGTCAGTCTGGAGTGTGGTCTTCAAATAAACATCCATAAGACAAAAGTGATGATTGTTGTCCGCGCATATGATAACTGGCCAAATATCCTTAAGGTCGGAAAATATGATGTCTTCGAGCAGTTTATATACCTGGGTGCCATTATTAATAACAAGGGATGCTGTGAACCCGAAATACGCCGGCGGATACAACTGGGAAGAACTGCCAAGTCCCAGCTTAATCCAGTATGGAGGGGTAGCAACATAACACGTAACACGAAGACCATGCTGGTCCATGTCCTGGTCTTTTCTGTATTTGGTTATGCGGCGGAGACATGGACACTACGTGCGGCTGACCGTCGTCAAGTGGATGCGTTCCAAATGTAGTGTTGGAGGAGAATGACTGCACGACGTACCAATATTTCTATTCTTAACGAGATCAAATCCAAACAATGACTCTCAAGTCTGGTTTACTTCCGCATATTGAAGTTCTTCGGACATGTAACTAGAAGTGACAACATGGAAAAACTGATCGTGTAGGGTAAGCCAAACGGCGGACGAAGAAGAGGGAGGTTTCCCTGCCGCTGGATAGATACCATCAGGCAGCTTCTCCACACTGACATTGAGACCGCTGTACGTGGAAGATAACCGATCGCGATGGCGAGATACCATTAAGCACATCAACACGCTTGAGGGGGCCTGATGGAGGCCGACATTCATGACCTGTCACTACACGTCTGCCAAGACGTTAGATTAAGAAGAAGTGAAGAAGGGCTTTTGTGCATCAGTTGAGAAGTTTAAAATACGAACCGAGCCGATTTCACACACGTGTGTCCTACACTATTTTATCTACGAAGCATGTTAAAATACCGTTGAATCTACAAAAAAACAAACTAGCCGAAGTAATAAACACGCTACCCATCGCTGCCGAGGATCTGTCCTGATACCTTTAGGAATTACAAGCTCTGAATGGGATTCAAAGAATGCAGGTTCTCCTCGTTCAGGCAGTAGGCCCCAAGGTATATCTTTCTCTTGCGGGTCAATGTTTTGCATTCTTTGAGAAGAAGTTTCCTCTGCCTAATTGCAGAATCTGTATTCATCGTCTTCTTCCAGGCTAAGGTGTTGAGGTGACATCAAAGTCTGTTGTGTCCCGTTAGGATTTCTGTCAGAATTCTAATTTAATTCCTGTTTCTAGTTAAAATATAAGAGCATTATTTGGATTCTCTTAGTCCTGGAAGCTCCTCCAACGTTTTAATCCAATGTTTCCTTGTTTCTTTATCAAAACCTTTGTGGATGGTGTTCATCCTTACTAGATCCTCAAAAAGAATTCAAAAAGTGATCACTAGAACTCTTATATATTAGGTTATCTGTTTCCCCTCTGTTTTCCTCATTCCGTTTTCCCTCAATATTTGTCCAGTACCCAGTATGGTAACAAGTAGAGTGGCGAGACAGTAAACTCGGCCGAATACTCGGTACGTGTAAACATGTCACCGAGTACACGGCCGAGTGCTCGGCCCAGTAAAATGGCGAGACAGTCACTCGGACCACTTTCTATTTACTAGGCCGAGTACAGGCCGAGTGGCTACCCCCACTCCTACCGCTACTGACTCGTTGTCCCATTCGGCATGTCTGAACAAGTACTCTCCTCGTTTTGTCAGTACGGTGACGGTGGCTAATTTGTTTGTTTTAATTTTAAATACTACAATTGTAATATTTAATTATTAATTAACTTTGGTTTTACATTTTTTGGTTTTACGTCTCCTCAACATGCAAGGCCTTGTCCAACCGCGCTTCTTATCGTTTAGCAACAATTCGTTTAACTCCTCAATTAAATGAGGTATAAGCATCTTAGTGCATTTATGAATCAACCTTTTATTACCCATCACGATCACTGACTGACTCACCCGGCAAAAAAATTAAAGCGTGTGAACACCTACTCGCCCACTCTACTCTCTCGGCCGAATGACATTTTACTGTCTCGCCACTGTCCTCGTTACGTGTGATCAAGCCATATCTCTGGCAAGCATGTTTTGCATTTTTATACAGTGACATCTTCGTCTTTTGTAATAATTCCTGTTGAGGTTGAATTCTGCACATCTCTCGATTATCGATTTTTTGATATTGGAATGCCATCAATAAAAGTCATATCGTAGCAGTAGAAAGTTGATACTACGAAGGGATTGATACTACGAAGAGCCTATTTCATTAGGCAAGAGTAATCGGTTTTCTCGGTGACTTCCGAGGACGGTTATGCTTGTATTGGAACAGATCAATACGTGAATTAAATTAAAAAAAAACCGGCCAAGTGCGAGTTGTGACTCGAGCACCGAGGGTTCCGTACAAACTTGTAAGTAAGGAATCTTTTATTTGTGGAGGACGTAGCAAGCACATTCAGTTAACTTGACAAGTGGAACTCCTGAAATCACGACCATCTTAGTACCGCTGCAAGCATAACCTCAAGATGTCAGTGTCGTACGATGGAATTCTACCCTATATTTTATTACCATACATCCCCCATTCACACTTCATTCACATTTCAGTTTAGGGGTTCTGGAACACTATTTGTTTTTACTGCTCAATTTTGCCTGTATACCTATATACCCTGTATAAAGGTATACAGGGTATTTTTTTTAAATAACGCGAATATTTTTAAACTTATAAAAATTAAACTTTATTTTAGTATTACACTTATTCACTACCTTATATTAAGATCTAATATAAACTAATATATTAACTATTTCTAGATCTATTTAGATACTCTTAACATTCAGTTGTTCTACTGACTGCTTTTGGGCAATTGACTACCAACAAATATAGGGCGTACGTGGTTTAAGTATAATATAATTAAATCATATTATCTACAACATATTATGTAGATTATAGTATAGTATTATATGTAGATTATCAACATATTATGTATATTATAAAGAAAAATTAGACGAAAGAGTATAATATATACAGGATGTTATGGGACCACGGGTCACATGTCGGTTATAAACAAAATTTAGACATAATATATACCCTGTATATATAATGTATATAGAGCGTACGTGATGAAATGCATAACGAATATAAACAAAGAAAATTCAGAATAAACAGCTAGGTGCCAACACATACTTTTTAACCTTCGGACCTAACCGAGGAGGTCCTAACTGTATGCAACCCATATGTTTCTGGAGCCTGACAATACCACTACTAATAACATTAGTGTATTTTCATATGTTTCTAATAGTAAATTCGCATTTTTCTTGTAATTAAACTACATATTTACGGTTTTCAGATTTTTCCCTTTACAGGTGCTGTAAGACACCACTTAAGATTAAAACTTTAGATTAAAATGTTTTACATTTGCTTTGTTAAATTTGTTAGTAAAATGAATTTATCGTTTACTTAGAAATTGGCAATAAAAAACTTGTTGAGGTATTTCCCTCCATATTTGGAACTTTATTGTGGTTTAATTAGCATGAAATTACAACCCACATGGCGGTCTTTTCATCTAACAATAAGAGAAATGTCTGCAGCACATATATAATTTCAGCTGTTCTTCAAAACATTCATTTCGGCGAATTAAATTCTAATGAATTATTAATTAGTTACCTGAAGATGTGACCATATATCATCCAAACAAAAATAATTTGCAAGGCCTTTAAAAATACTTGAATATTCATAAAATAACAATATTTGAACTCACGGACAAACCAAATTAGACTAACAAAACTTAATTCTGTCTCTATCCTAAGGACACAATTGCGGAAACAATAAAAAGCAATTGTATTATCTTGCAAAGTTAAATTTACAAAAAATTCTCACAATTTGTGTTTTAATAAAAGTTTTATGGTAATAAAGAAGATTTATCTATATTCTTTAGTTAAATCTTCTTTATGCATCAATCAATGATTTTTATAATGGAATGAATATAAAATACAACTAATCGTTGTATCGACTAAATATTGTATTTTAGATTGTCAATCGAAGCGTCCGTAGCGTTGTATTATTTATAGAATACAAAGAGTGTTTAAAATAAATATCGTTCTGTAGAATTTGAGCTTTCATAAGTGCGGTGATTCAAATAAGGTAAACGTACAAAAGAGACAATGCAGACTTATTAATAAATATCTGGGAAATGATTATGATGCTATGTTATTAAAATGACTTTTAAATTAATATTTTCTTAAATGTTAATTATAAAATTAATCATTAATTTCTAGGAAATATCGTAATGTATATCAAATTGGATATATTATTTATTTTAAGATTATACTTTTCTAAACAATATTTTCTCTATGCTGTTGTTTGTAAGATTAATTAATGAAAGACAAAACATTGGTACGAATGCTACTAACCGAAGGACTTTCAGATTTCTCTGGTGATCAACCGGCGGAAATCACCTCGAAGAAATAATTTCCTTTTACTCATTAGGAATCATAATTCGATATGTTAATCGTTTTCCCATCAGAAATTTCTGCTCATGCGGCCAAGGCTGGTATGCCTTCGAAAATATAAATCAAGTCTGGAAGTACAACATGAAATTGAGTTTATAGAATTGTTTGTCACGAAGTTTCATTAGGGTTCCGTACCGAAAACGGAACCCTTATAGGATCACTTTGTTGTCCGTCTGTCTGTCTGTCTGTCTGTCTGTCTGTCTGTCTGTCTGTCTGTCTGTCTGTCTGTCCGTCTGTCTGTCTGTCAAGACCATTTTCTCAGTAACGCGTAGAGGTAACAAGTTGAAATTTTCAACAAATACTCGGGTCTACGGTCTCTTTCGGCTGCGAAAAAATCAAACTTGTAAGTCAACGCGATCAAAAGATATGACCGTTTATGTAGCATATTTTGCGATTTCACAAGGGAATCAAAACCTATAGGGTACTTCCCGTTGACCTAGAATCATGAAATTTGGCAAGAAGCGGTGTCTTACAGCACATGTAAAGGGAAAAATCTGAAAACCGTAAATATGTAGTTTAATTACAAGAAAAATGCGAATTTACTATTAGAAACTTATGACAATACACTAATGTTGTCGTAGTGGTATTGTCAGGCTCCAGAAGCATATGGGTTGCATACAGTTAGGTCCTAAGGTTAAAAAGTATGTGTTGGCACCAAGCTGTTTATACTGAAATTTATTTGTTTATATTCGTTATGCATTTCATCACGTACGCTCTATATCAGGGATGTTATGGAGATCCGTAACCGTAACCGAATCCGATATAAAAGTTTCGAATAATTTCGGATAATTTTTACTGATATGTTGTAATAATTCCTATAAATATATTTCAATATCTAATAGAAAATATATAATAGACAAAAAGGAATAATGTTGTTTTTGTTTATTATAATTATGATTTTGCATTTTTATGTAGATAAAACTTATAAATATTAATAACTTATATATTTTATATGACATATAATTGTAGTACCTACTTATATTGTTGTACTTAGTTGTATGACATATGATTGTAGGTAGTACAAATAATAACATAGAAATAAAATAATTTTTTTTACAAATTAGCATTCTACTTTGATTATTCTTTAGAAATCTGATATCCGTAACCGAAACTATCCGAAACTAACGGATTATCCGAAAAAAATTCTTATCCGTAACCGTATCCGAAACCGGTATAACATTATTCCTATATCCGTATCCGCATCCAGATCCGAAATTTCATATCCATAACATCTCTGCTCTATATACATAATATATACAGGGTATATATTATGTCTAAATTTTGCTTGTTTCTAACCGACATGCGACATACTCAAGTCCCGTAACATCCTGTATATATTATATTTCGTCTAATTTTTCTTTATAATCTACATAATATGTTGATAATCTACATAATAATACTATACTATAATCTACATAATCTACATAACATGTTGTAGATAATATGATTTAAGTATATTATACTTAAATCACTTTCGCCCTATATTTTTTGGTAGTCAATTGCCCAAAAAGCAGTCAATTCAACAACTGAATGTTAAGAGTATCGAAATAGATCTAGAAATAGTTAATATATTAGTTTATATTAGATCTAGAAATAGTTACATCTTAATATAAGTTAGTGTATAAGTCTAATACTAAAATAAAGTTTTCTTTTTATAAGTTTAAAAATATTCGCGTTATTAAAAAAAATACCCTGTATACCTTTATACAGGGTATATAGGTATACAAGCAAAAATTGAGCAGTAAAAACAAATAGTGAAGTTCCAGAACCCCTAAACACTCATAGTGAATGGAGGATGTATGGTAATAAAATAGAGGGTAGAATTCCATCGTACGACAACGACATGTTGAGGTTATGCTTGCAGCGGTACTAAGATGGTCGTGATTTTATGAGAGCCACTTGTCAAGTTAACTGAATGTGCTTGTAACGTCCTCCATAAAAAAAGATACCTTACTTACAAGTTTGTACGGAACCCTCGGTGCGCGAGTCACAACTCGCACTTGGCCGGTTTTTTTTTTCATATGATTTGGCACTCCATCCGAGCTATATTTTAGCTTGCTCTAACACATAAATATTTATAACTGGTTCAGAATGTTCTAAAATTCTGTATATAATATCTTGGGAACGTTTAAAAGGGTGCGTTATAAATATTATTGGAGAGAATTTCTAATACCGAAACATTAGTTAGAAATTGTTCATTGAGTTGATTTTTTTTTAAATTGATAGAATGAACTTTTCCAGAAGACTCAAAATTATAGTAAAATAATGTGAACCTTTTTGGTACAAAAGGAATTATAAAATTTTGTATTAAATTAATATTGCAATATTGTATAAACTTGTGTATGCTCTTTTATTTATTTATAAGCAGAATTAAATGAGCTCTTAATACTATACAGGGTGTTAGGTAAACGTGCGGACAAAATTCAAGGGGTTATTCCTTGGCCTAAGAATATTTTGTTCTATGATGATTTGTGAAAAATCTTATGTTTCGAAGATACTTCTATCTACAATTTTACAATAATAATCTTCTCATCCGATAATTTCACCAAAAACTCTTTAAATATGAAATTTAAAAAATGGAATTAAAGGAAACTTTTTAAAACAAAGGTGATATGATATATGAAAGCATACAAACACTGAAAAGTTTTCTAATTTTTCTTATTCAATGTTACATAAGTAACATTTCTCATTTTTATTTCGCAAGAAAATCTAATAAACTAAAAGGAGAAACATAAAAGTATATTTATTACACCTCAGGGTAAAGGGCTCTCAATCCCAAGTTATTCTGCGGCAGCAAAATATCATTTACAACATTCATCAAAACAGAGCAATAACCATTAGTTTATTGCTCTTGAAACACATAATGCAATAAATATTTCTCTCTCTCACTAATAGATATAATTTTGGTAACATAGGAATGACCGCAACGAGCGGAACTGCACTGCGATGGAACGGCGCGGCTTAAAAATTCTTTACATGAAATCGAATGCGATCGAAGGAACCCGGCAGTACTTGATACCGTTTACTCTGTAGATAGTTAATATACGTTCTTCTTCTTCTTTTTCAGACTTTATTCTTCCAATATTGGACATAGACCTCGCCAGATTTAACCATTTCCTTCCTGCTACTTCCCGGATATCGTCACTCCATCTTTTAGGGGGGCGGCCTATGTTTCTCCTTCCGTATCTTGCTCTCCATACCAGGATTCTGTGAGACCATCTGTCATCAGTTGTTCGTAGGATATGCCCAGCCCAACTCCATTTCTGGTGCGCCACTCTTTCCACCACGTACGCAACACCTGTCTTCTTCCGCACCCATTCCTTCCTTTTCTTGTGGCGTAACGTTATGCCTAGCATTTTCCGTTCCATTGATCTTTGCGTAACGGCCAGCTTCTTGATGTTCTGTTGGGTAAATGTTGTGGTTTCTGCGCCATATGTGAGAACCGGTGCAACACTTGAATCAAATATTCTCGCTTTCAACTTTCTTGGGAACGTCTTGTGGGTTAGAAAAAAACCAGCTTCCCAAATGCTGCCCAGCCTAGTCCTATTCTTCTTCTGATCTCCGCATCTTGGTTTTCTTTGCTTATTTTTAGTTTATGTCTCAAGTAGATGTAGCTCTCTACTCTCTCCACCGTGACACCATGATGACTATATCAGGCCGGTGTGGAACATCAGCTGTCATGATTTTTGTCTTGCTCATATTCATGTGCAGACCAGTTGATTTGGAGATTTTGTTTAGCTGATTCAGCATTGTTTCAATATCAGACTCTTCAGTGGCCAATAAAACAATATCATCAGCCTTTTGCCATCAACATTTACTCCTTTGTCCGCCCAGTCTAAGTTTTTAAAGATATTCTCTAGACCTAGTGTAAATAATTTGGGGGACAAGGTATCTCCCTGGCGCACTCCACGTCTGATGGGTATTTTGTCGGATAAATCTTGTAGTTTCAGCGTCATAGTGGCGAAGTCATAGATGTTTTTAATTAGACCAGAATATTTCGTATCAATGCGACAGTCATTGAAAGCCTCCAAAATAGGCAACATCTCGATGGTATTGAAAGCCTTCTCATAATCAACGAATGCGAGGAAGAGTGGGATATTATTTCCATTGCACTTTTCAATCAATGACTTCATGCATTGTAGATGTTCGTTGGTTCCATATCCTTTTCGGAAACCGGCTTGCTCGATGGGCTGATATGCATCTAATTTGCTGCTAAGTCTGTTAGATATTACCCATATAAATGTTTTGGAAAGGGAGAGTAGGCTTATTGGTGGATAGTTTTTAAGTTCACTTTTATCGCACTTCTTATGAAGCAGAATTACTACCGCATTGTTCCAGTCCTCCAGAATATTTCCCATCTCCAGGCACTTGTTGAAGAGTATTTGGAGGATTTTAAGCATTGATTCACCTCTTTTTTTTAGTTGTTCGCTTATTATTCCACCTTCACCAGGTGCCCTACTATTTTTACTTTGTTTGAGAGCCGATCTTATTTCATCTATTGTAATTTCGGGTGTTTCTTGAGAACCTACGTTCATAATTTTTGGTCTTGTTAAATTTCTCCGGTGTTCTTGACGTGATTCATACAGTTTACGATAAAAGTTTTCTGCAACTTTGATTATTTCCTTCTTTCCTGCCGTTTCGCTTCCATCTGGCTTACGAAGCTTAAGTATGTGTTTCTTTCCGACTGAGAGTTTTCTTTTTAGAATCTTCATGCTGCTATTTTCTTCTATTACTTTCTTTGTTAATGTCTCTTTGCAGTTATAGATATTTCGTCGGATTTCCCTTCGGAAATATACGTTATAAGTGACTATTATTGTTACACTATGTATGAGAGTACTGCGTTAGCAAAATGGACACCTGCTATTATTTGACTTTGCTTTAATCTTAATATTTAACTCTATTGATTTATCATATTTACTGTTAAGAATAGTTAGTTGTTGTCAAAATCTATAATTGGCAGCACCTTGTTTTAACGTAAATAAAGATATTAATTCAAAAAAAAATTGACTTATCATTTTCAAAAATTTAATTGGCGCAGTAGACGGTAGGGTATTCCGGGAGTGATTATCGAGTGAATATCGAAAATACCCCACGGACACGAAAGTTTCTTGAAGTTTTTGCACTTCCAACGAATAGTAGTTTCACACTGTTTATCTTTCACATACATATAGCAACTATAAGTTTTAATTTACCTTTTGAACTTTTCACGAATTGCAAGGACATTTTAAAATATTTTGGTTTTTAAGAATGCAATGAAACACAACGAACTTTTCGTCAAAAACTATTTTTTACAAATGAGGAACTAAGATTATAAATCTCAACAATTAGATGTGGGAATATTTAGGTTTTTATTTATATATAATTTCTTAGGAATGTAAAAAAATCAGTACTTGGAAAGACCGTACACTAATTACAATGGTTCATCGAAATGAACCTAACAAAGACAAATATAATGAGCCCAGAGAATATCGACTTATCTATTAATAACCAGCAAATCTAAAAAGTATCACACTACATTTACCTGGGCCACAACATTCAATTGGGTGAAACAAACCAAACTCTAGGGGTGTCAAGACGAATAAGCCTCTCCTGGGCCGCTTTTGGAAAATTAAGCTACATTCTCAAATCCAGGAAGTTCCCGATAAACCTTCGAAGGAAAGTATTCGAATCGTGTGTACTGCCGGTCCTTACCTATGGCCTCGAAACAATGGCGTGCACTCGGAAAACATCGAATAGGCTACAAACCACACAGAGAGCTATGGAGAGGGCTATGCTTGCAATTATCCTCAGCGACAGAGTTCGAAACGAAGAGGTCAGGAAAAGAATTGGTATGACGGATGTGCTAGTGAGAGTAGCGCAACTTAAGTGGAGATGGGCCGGTCACATTGCGAGGCAAGACCCGGACAGATGGACAAAGAGAATCTCAACATGGCGCCCGAGAGAGATCAAACGGAACGCGGGCAGACCTCAGACACTATGGCGAGACAGTATACAAAATATTGCAGGAAAAAACTGGATCCAAACTGCAACAAACAGGAAGAGGAGAAAATCCTTGAAAGAGGTCTACATCCAGGAGTGGATAAATGAAGGCTGAGAACAGTTGCGTCGCTAGCGTCGGTCAATCGGGCGAATGCCCCCACGGACTAGGGGGGCCTGCAGATCGATTCTTAGACGACTGACGTGTGGCGTTTCGCGAATTTCACATGGGGGCCCGCACCACGTGGATTTTAAAAAGGCTCAAATCTGACATTTGTATGCCGCCGGAGGCGGCAGATCTTGGGTACTTTAACCGCGCGTCTTCGATGACTTAACTGTGAATGTCCGTACGCACGTTGCGCATCCCCAAGTTTCGTCCTCCGTCCTGCCGCGCCCCTCCGGGGATGCAAAACCCACCCTAAAATCGTGTTTTTTTGCGGAAACGGCCCGACGGAAGCGGCAGCGGCGGTGCAAAACGGGAATGTACATTTTTCTGGTGTAGAACCGAGATCCCCGTCGAGCGGTGCTGTTTTCGCGACTGAACTCCCCGAGGTTCGGACGCACCAGACCGAAAACTAAAATCACGAAGCTATCTAATGCTATCGATCTAATGCTACTTCCTGATACATGACGAACATCTAGATGTGCTGGTTTCATTATTACTTTAACATTACCATAAAGGAAGTTGTAAAAACTCGGATTTATATTTATATACATAATCATATTTATATACATAATACAATTACGCTTGTAATATGCTACTGAAATAGTTAGCTTGGGGTAGGGCAGTGCTTTTTGTCGAAATTCGAAAGAGAAATATTGACCAGATTTGTTATGTAATGCCAAATTTTGGTCTTTTTAAATAATTTGTTTGACAAGCAGAATGTGTATTATATTCGTTTATAAGATTTGTCTTTTCTTCTATGGTCTATTTTTAATGTTTAAAAGATCACATTTTTGGCAAGCATCTTTTCGCGGCTGATAAATGTCTTCTTTAACCTTCCGGAACTAACATGGAAATGTGTAACATGGAGACTAACATCGGTCTCTGGTATCGAAACTAAATAATATAGAAAAATATATTCACTCACCTGAAAAATAATGAATTTATTAATTGCTTAGTACGACTTGATATGTTGGCGGTTCAAAAATGCAAAGTTTTTACTTTTTTTTAATTTATTCCATATTTTCCATATTACGCAAAAACAGTCACCGGCGTTAATCGAAAAATATCAATCCTAGGAAAAAATTGATTAGGACTAAAATTGTAGGAAATTTAATTCCAAACAACTTCGGCAATAACCATTTTTCGTGTAAAATTGAAAATAAACGAGTTATACAATAATCAAAAATTCAACCTCAAATTCAGGATGACGCCAGAGGGTGCGAATCCCGAAAACCGAAATGTAGACTGCCAGTGACTCCCCTTAACGATTTCCGAAGGAAAATTGCCGCGCGGATTTTTTTCCATGTCAGCCCCTTTTTTGTCTAATTCGACTGGTCTATCACTGTTTATATAACGTTTGTTTATATAAACGCTTTACAAGTGGTACAAGTATGCTCCAAGAAAACAAATTTGTTGCAACTATGACCCTTGTATTTTGTTTTCCTGTTCTTCTTTGAATCACAGTAGAAACATCTTCCGTGAACAGGAGTTGTTCTTGTTCTTCTTGCTCTAGTATATTGAATATTTCTCGGATTCTGAGTTTAATTATCCTTGATATACTCTTATATTCAAGCCGTCTTCTCACATGATTCTCAACTAGTTGAAATCCAAGACTCTCTTTAAATTTCCGTCTAGGATTTACGTTATTGGCTTTGTATATAACGAAAGCATTTATTGCTGCTATGTTCAATGTTCCATTGAATATGACCATCGACCAGCGGCGCGTGATTCTATCGCAATCATACGTTGCGCAGAGCTTATCAACGGTATCAACCCCACCTTTGGTTTTATTGTAATCAATTATCATCTCTGGCTTACCAGCTGTGATATTGAGAGCATCATCATGATGAAATCATCGAGATGAAAGTACATAAACATTCTTATTATTTCTTGGTATGTAGGACGCTAATGTCAAGTGTTTTTGCTTGGAAAGCAAACATGCTCGTTTGAACTGGTCTCTTTACTTTCATCTTCTGCGGTATGTGCCTCTTATTTTTTCTCAGAGCACTTAAGATAGTTAGCTTATGGTCTCTGAGCAGTTTTTCGGCCAATTCAACACTGGTGAAAAAATTGTCCATAGTTATATTTCGGTTTGATCCCCATATTGGTTCGCACAACCTAGGAACTAACGACATATTGCCATTGTCAACTTTATACGGACCTTCGGGCTGTTTTCCAGCATATATTTCCATCTGGACAGTGTAAAAGCACTTGGAGTCTACTAATGAATACACCTTTATGCCGTATTTATTTGGTTTGGATGGAATGTACATTCGGAAGGACGAACGTCCTCTAAAGGCCCATAACATTTCATCGATAGTAGTGTTTTGAGAAGTAGAAAAATGTCTAGGTAATATGAAATTGAATTGCTCAAAAAATTCTCTTATTGCGGCTAGTTTATCGAATGTTGCTCTATCTGCTCGTGTCAATTTATTATCGAAACGAATGTTTTGTTGTTTGAACAATGTTTTGTGTCAAACGAAATATCTTGACGGACATTCCATCTGTTCGAAATAGATCCTTGAGGTTTACACAATTACTTTTCATTTTGCCAGCGATGTAAATAAGACCAATGGAGGCTTTGAGTTCGATGAGATCTATAAGCCGTGCAGTTCTATTTGTACCAGCATGCTGTTTTTGAGTGATATACATTTTAGTATACATAACGACTTTGTTGAGAATTTTTTCTGAAAAGAATAAATTCCATACCTCGATGATTGCCCTCTCCTTGGCTTCTCCTTTCACTCCAGGTAATAAATAGCTTTATCAAATTATGTCCGCGAGTTCGAATATTGCGATTCTCTATATGCTTTTTCCAACGAGAACCGTCCTTGCCTTTTAGGAAAACATCATACCTGTTCTTCTTTGTTTTGTTTTCGGGTTACCCATCAAGCTGAATTGGCGCTTCATCCTCGGAAATCTCTTGCTCTGAAGTATGATTCATCTTCTTCAACAATCAGGTTATCTTCTTCACTTCCAGATCCTTCTGATGCTTCAGAGTCTGTCTCCGTATCTTCCCACATTCGGGTGAACCTCGCCTGCTCATTTTCGTAGTCACTCATATTTCACTAAAATTCAAAATGAATAATATTTTTTTCTCTGATTTTATATCCATATTTTCATTTATAGTATACTTTGAAATGAACAAAAAAAAAAGTTTTTAAAATTTAAAATGTATAATATTTTTTTTTCTGATTTTATATATTTTCTTTTGTATATCTAGATTTTATTTTGTATTTATAGTATAATTTGAAATGAATAAAAAAATATATAATTATGTTACTTACATTATTATAATATACTACAAACTACTAACACTTGTCGTAGCTAACATCGGTCTATGGGACCAAAAACGAAAATAAATTGAAAACGGTGCGTCGCTAAGCAAAGACAAATCAGCACTGGTTGCATGTTCCCTAACAAGAAAGCTATAAGCGGCGACTGCGCGATAAGTGAAACAAACCGAATTTTACATGCGTTATTTTGAGCGGTCGGTCTCACAGACCGTATGTTAGTCCCGGAAGGTTAAAGATTTTCCTATAATTCCATTCACGGTTCGGAGATGATTTTTCGTGTAAGGGCGCGAGCACAAAAATCGCGAATAGCATATCTGGAGAGCGCATAATTATGACGATTTCGCACCGGTTATCTTATGTGTGCTCTATTATTATAGATTTCACATCTTATGGCTCATACGGTTGGCAGTGATTTTTTTGTACAAGGGTACGAGCATAAATAGAGCGAATAGGATATCGCACGAACAAAATTATCGCGTTTTTATTAAGGTTTCGATTAAAATTTTGTAATCATCATTTTGTAAAGTTATTATAGATTTCACTTCTTGTGACCCATTCGGTTCAAGGTGAGTTTTTTGCACAAGGGGTTGAGTTAGCAAAATCGATCCAGAGTACTTGAAATGCACATAAAGAGCACATAATTATAGTGCTTATTTCATATCGGTACCTTAATTTTTCAGATGGGTGGGTACTAGCTTGACAGTAAGTTAGCACCTCTAGTAGCGAATATTCATTTTATTTTTTAATGGAAGTAATAAAATGTGCCAGATGTGATCCTTGACGATGTCCCAAACATGTTTTCTTCAGCCGCTCCATGGAAAGACCGACAATTGATGAAACGGACTAAACGTCAGTTTACACAACAGATAATTAAATGTGAACATTTTATAAATTTGTTAAACTAGTTAATACTTGAATTAGAAACTTTAAATGTTATTTCTTATAGGTAAGATGAATCATTGTAACAACTATTGTAAATAAATACTCTTATTCTTATAAAGAAACGCAATTTCGTTTTTAATTTTTAAGAAACGGGAGTATAGAAAAGATATTACTAAACAACATTTTTTTTTCGGATATTTCAAGAGAAATGGAAAAGCTCAGGTTTGAATTCATAGTCAAGGCATTGCCCACGGGAGGAAAAACTAATGTCATTAATATAACCTCAATTGAGACAAAAGACAAAGAGATTTTCAATATGCCACCTGAATTCGAAAACATTACACATCATGAAAAGTTAAAGAATACAACTGCTTTTAAAAAAGTAAAAGCAACTCTAACAAAAAGGGGTACTTTAAGAAGAGTTTGGACTACTTTGAACACAGATACTTTGAAAGAATATAAAGATAAAGATGGGAATATACACTTCCATGGATATTTATTAGAAGAACAAGAAAAATATCTCCAAACAAAAACAAATGAGCAATTAAAATCAGAAGTCCTTAACAAAAAAGAGATATTTGGAAAAATTGTCCTTGAAACATTTAATGATGTGAATAATAATGATTTACAATGGATGGAAACCTTTGAAAGTGAATGTACACGGTTCAATATAACCCAAGATATAGATAAAATTGGAATTTTAAGACTGTTTTTAAAAGGCTCCAACAAAGGCTCGAACTGTACCAACTGGTACAGTTCAACGCTTATAAAATATACATTGGACTCTGATTCGGGGAAATGGAAGAAAATATTCTATGATACTTATGCAGATAAAGGTTGGACTCCGGTGAAATACGCCATTGAATTCAAATATATTAATGGTTCCTTATTAGAGTATGCTCTAAAAAAAGAAAATATTTTATTAGAAATAAACAAATCAGTGGACAAGCTCATGTTGATTGATTTAATAGCTGTGGGACTTCCAGATTACATATTTGATAGAATAGACCGAAGCAAATTAAAAGAGACCAAAGATATTTTTAATGAAATAAGAGGTCTAGAACACCTAGTGAAAACAAAAAGTTGGGATAAAAAAGAAAAGATGTACCCAGAAAACAAAATGAAAAAAATAGAAAAACAAAAACCATGCAGAATATGTGAAAAGGAGAAGAAAGGTGTACGTTACCACGTTGAAGAAAATTGTTAGTTTAAAAATAAACAATATGAAAATCGAAGAGATCAGGTAAGAACTGTTAATAATTCAGAATTAGAACTAGAATTGAATGAAGAAAATCCAAAAAACTAATAATATCACCATTAATAAAAATCAAATTGCTATTGAATGATACCTTAGAAGTTTCTGGAATCTATGACTCTGGATCAAATGTGTCTTTAATTAATGCAAAATTATTGAAAATAAAGAAAGAGAAATCAGGTTATCCACAAATAGTAAATTTGAGGACGATTAATGGTGTAAAGAAAACAAATGGTATAGTAACACTGAAGATAAAAATCTACAATATTGAAAAAACGATGAATATATTTGTTGTGGATAATGAAAATTTTAATTACGATTTTCTTATTGGTTTGGATTGTATCAAGAATTTTAAACTAATACAAAATGAAGATCTAAAGATCACACAATATATCACACCTAAAGAAAATAAAAATGTCAGCATTTCTGATGTTCGAAAAGATGAAAAGGCTTTGGACTCTAAGGTAGTGAAGCAAGGAAACATTGAACAAATAATCAAATATAAGGTAAATTTCAATGAGCATATAAATGCTAATGATTTTGAAATTTCAATAAATCATTTAGATCTGGATCAACAATCAGAAATAGATAAGTTGATTAACAAATACAAACCAGTATTTGCTAAAGACAAATATGATGGTGGTACTGTAAAAGATTATGATGCATATATTGACTTAATGGTGGACAAATACTGTTACAAACGTCCATACAGATGCACAATTAAAGATCGACAAGAAATAGAAAATCAAATAGCAAAGCTTTTGAACAAAAATATGATTGAAGAATCATACAGCCCTTTCGCTGCTCCAGTAACTTTAGCATATAAAAAAGAAGAGAAACAAAAATCTAGGCTATGTATAGATATTAGAGAATTAAATAAAATTGTTGTTCCCCAATCTCAACCTTTTCCATTAATTGAGGATTTATTGGTAAAGACTAGGAACTGTAAATATTTTTCTACTTTAGACATAAATTCAGAATTCTGGTTTTGAAATTACAAGACAGACAAGAAAATGCATTTGTAACTCAAGAACGTCATTTTCAATGGACTTGCCTCCCATTTGGTTTGAAGACAGCCCCAGCTATTTTTCAAAGGATATTGAGCAACATCATAAGAAAACACAAACTGTCGGATTATGTAGTTAATTATATAGATGACATCCTGATTTTTTCAAAAACTTTAGAGGAACATATATCTCATCTATCAAAACTACTGGAGGCAATACTAATTGAAGGTTTTAGACTCAAATTCTCTAAATGCACTTTTGCAGAAAATTCTGTAAGATACTTGGGTCATATAATAGAAAATAAATCAGACCACTCAAAGATTATTTAATTGCTGTCAAGAACTTCCCAATTCCAGAGACAAGAAAGAAAATACGTCAATTCTTAAAAAAAGTAAATTATCAACATAAATTTGTTCCAAATATTTCAGTAATTCTAGATCCACTACACAATTTATTAAGAAAAGATGTAAAATTTATCTGGTCAGAAGAATGTCAAGAATCTTTTGATAAAATAAAATCATTGCTCTGTTCACAACCAATTTTGAGAATTTTTTATCCAGATTTACCAATTGAGATATACACAGATGCAAGCATTAAAGGAATAGGGGCTGTGCTGAAACAAAAAGATGAAATTGGAGTCAGTAAGTCAGGGGCATATTTTTCAAAAAAACTGAATGACGCACAAAAACGAAGAAAGGCAATATACCTAGAATGTTTAGCTATAAAAGAAGCGGTAAAATACTGGCAACATTGGCTTATTGGAAAGGAGTTTCTGGTATATTCCGATCATAAACCTTTAGAAAATTTGAACATAAAGGCTAGAACGGATGAAGAACTTGGAGATTTGACATATTACTTATCTCAAAATAATTTTAAAGTAAAATATAAAATGCAGGAAAATCTAATCAATAAGCAGATTGTTTGAGCAGAAATCCGGTTTTAGAACCTTATGAAAATACAGATGAAATTCTGAAAGTAGTAAATCTAATCAATCTGAGAGACATAAACAATGATCAAAGTACAAATACCGATCTACAAAATAATATAAATAATTCTAAATTGAAGAACATTTACTATAAAAAATTTAAATTTATCTTTATTTTTAAATTTTTTATTTATTATTTATTATATTTTATTTTATTTTATATTTTGTTATTAGAAGATTTTTGTAAAACAATAATAAAAGATGTACTCAATACATATTGCCATATAGGAACAACACAAATGTTAAATAATAAACACCATTTTATACAGCAAGAAACATCACTGCTAACATAAAAAATAACTGTGAAAAGTGCGAAATCTGTATAAAAAATAAATCAAGAAAAAAATCTAAATATGGTTTCATGTCACAATTGGGTCGAGTAACATATCCATTTGAAATTGTATCCATTGATACAATTGGAGGTTTTGAGGGATCTCGTTCAACAAAGAAATATTTACATCTTCTAGTTTCTAGTTGATCATTTTACGAGATATTCCTACATTTTAACATCTAAAAACCAAAACTCCAATGATTTTATAAAATTGATTAAGAAAGTGGCACAAGTTAACGATATAAACATTATTTTGACGGATCAATATCCGGGGATAAATTCCAAAGAATTTAAACAATTTCTAAAAGAGATAAATACAAAAATTATTTTTACTGCAGTGGTTTTACTGCGCCATTTTCAAATGGTCTCAACGAAAGACAAAAATCAGACATTAGTTAATAAAATAAGATACAAGATAAATGAAAGTGATAGAAAAATAGCATGGACAACCACTGCTCAAAAATGTGTAGAGAAATATAATGAAACAGAACATACAGTCACAAAGTTTGCCCCAAAATACTTATTGGAAGGGGAAAATGTAAACCTTTTACCACATGAATTAAAAATAAGATGTGCAGACGAGGATCTGAAAAGAGATAGAAAATTGGATTTGGAAAATACAATTAAATCGCAGAATTATAATAAAAAGCGGTTCGATCTACATAGAAAAGTATACAAATTGGAACCAGGAGATATGGTTTACGTGGAAAATGGGAATCGTCTAAATAGGAAAAAACTAGATGAATTTAATATATATATATATATATATATATATATATATATATATATATATATATATATATATGTGTGTGTGTGTTGTATTGTTTTCTCGGGGATTCCGCGTTGATGCTGAGGGTTGGCTCTGAAAAGAACCGGATTCTCGACGATTCGGCCAACTAACATTCGCCATTCTCAAGAGATAAATGCGTCCGTGCGGGTCAACCGTTAGACGCATACTGGCGCACATATATATATATATATATATATATATATATATATATATATAACGTGATCACCCCAAATATCTCCATTAAATTTATGGTGACGAGAAGCGAATTATTAATTAAGGGTTAAAAATCCTTCTTTGTCAAGGTCATAGTTTAAGCGTCCTCAAGGTCATCAAAGTTTTTTCAAATGGGAACATGTTATTCTTTTATCAAGACATTGTAGCCACTATTCAGACGAATCCAGAGACCCATAATATCATGACCTTAAAATGATTTGACAAGTGTATCCATTGTCAATAACGTTTGTCATTGTCATTAACATTGTCAGCAGAGAAAGTGGATATGATTCTGCTGATTTATGGTGGGACCGGAAGAAACTCTGTGCGAGCGCAGGAACTTTATGCACAACGTTATCATGATAGACATTATCTTTCCCGTCGATGTTTCTATCGAATTATTTATTTATTTCGTGAAACGGGCATGGTTAATTCACGCCAAAAGAAACATGGCATCACTAAAACAAACGAAGAAAAAATAAAGGTCATGATATCATGGGTCGCTGGATACGTCTGAATAATGGCTACAATGTCTTGATAAAAAAATAACATCTTCTCATTTGAAAAACCATTGATAACCTTGAGGGCGCATTAACTATGGCCTTGACAAAAAAAAAAAAATCACCACCGATTACTCGCAGATAAATGAACAAAGAGCTGTATGGCACAATCCGACACGGATTTTTAAAAACTCCTGGCACTAATACGGTTAAGGCCTAGGCCGCACTACGGCTAAACCGCCGCGGTATTTTATCGCGTGATTTTGTGACTCAAGTAAGCTAATATAAGCGACCTCACTTGTGGTTTTTTCCCGCGACTGATTTTCCCATAGCGTACTGTGTGTTTCTCGAACGGTTTCGCGGTTATAGCGGTTACCGCTCGAGGGAAAAAACCGTAGTGCGGCCTCGGCCTAAGAGCGGTTTACTAAATAGAGCCGCCCGCCTATATCGATAAACTATGCTGAATTGATCGCCTTTTTCTGTAATTCGAGTTTTACCAATTATAACGTCAGAACTGTGAAAATAGAGCGAAAACTGTAAGCTTTAGGTATATACGTAGATAAGTGGGGATGAGTGAGGAAACATTTAATATATAAACGGTCTGGTCGACAGACACACCTTTGATTCATGTACCCGGCAAAGTAACAAACTTTTCTATACGAAGTTTGTTTAAAATAACAAAAAATGTAAAAGAAAATAAAATGAAATCATAGTTGTACAAAATATGAATCATATTTTGAACAACTATCTACTGACGAATTGAACTATGAATAATAATTGTTCTCAAATTACTACATTTTCGAGAAAAAACTATGTAAGAAGCGCTAACTGATCCAACTGATGCACTCAAAATAATGACCCGATTTAATGATATTTTAATGACATTTGATATGTAATTTAATTTTGTTTACAGCTGCATACCTGTTATCATTAAACCGCCCATTTTCAAAATATTTTTTAAAATATATTTGAATTATAATTTTTAAATTTTTATAAACTGGTCTACCATAGTAAAAAAGCGTTTTGACTACCCTACTCTTATTATTCTATTAGTTTAGACAATCTAAAATGCATTCATACTAATTAAACATGTCATAACAAAAATCTCAATTTAAAAATAATTTAAACGAACGTATACTAGTATATTACTATATAATAAACCACACTAAATAACATGTAGTCAAGAACATCTGGTTCAACATAAGATACAATCTTATGGGTGTAATTCCGTCACTCAATAAATTTATCTGTCGTACAAGTTCTCTTATAACTTATCTTTTTTCGAACCCATTTAGTATTTCATTCGATTGCACAATTACGGTAACGGTATATCGCATTGTTAGATCTATTGAGTAATAACGGTAGCACGAGGACAATAGCTTGTCTTCGTGGGGTGTCTTAGACTATAATTTCTTAAATCTAGATATTTTTCTTTAGAATATCAATAATCAAGTTAATTAATGAATTATTTTATTATACTTCTCTATATATAGAACTAATCCATGATTAAACTGTACATTTTTTGAAAAGACCAGACAAGAGTAGGTAAGACGAGACAAGAGCTGACAAAACCAGACAAGACCAGAGAAGACGAGTCAAGACCACACAAGACCAGATATTGATAAGACAAAAATTGATTACCGTCGAACAAGGACAAGGAAGCAAAAAAAACATCGATAAAACACCAACAGTGAATAAAACTCAATCAAATAAAACACCCAACTGGGAAATAACACAGAGCACAGAAATTTGGGAGACGCAACGTCACCGGAGAAGAGGACCAAGAAAACACAATATACGGTACAAATGATGATGTAACAGAAATCAAAGCGGCCATGCTTTACGAACACCTTCACGTTTATCGGTTAGATCCACAACTTTCAGAAAAAGATGTTATTACATATCTAAAAAATAAAAATCTGAAAGAGGTTTTCTGTAGAAAGCTAACGTCAAAGCACCCCGATGAATATTCATCGTTCAAGATCTCGGTACCCTTTGACGATTTTGAAAAGATAAAAAAAACCAGACTTTTGGCCACGAAATACTTGTATAAATCGTTTTTTAATGAGACTGGAAAAAGTTTCAGTGAAAAACTGATAAAAACTACAAAATCAGAAATTGTTGCCGAGGAAATCAACACAAATATTATGATGTATTTAAATATCCAATCCATTAATAAAAAAATCCCTCAATTGGAAATTTCAATTAGTGAAGTAAATCAACTTTTTATTTGTCTTACAGAGACTTGGGCTACCCTTAAGACCAGCTTAAACTTATATATCTGCACAACTATTCTTTGATCAGTTTCTTTTGTAGATCCGTGTTGCAATCTGGAGTAGAAATACACTTGATACTAACACCATCAACGTGGAAGCAATACCTACTACCTCAATAGAAAAACACATCGAAATCTGTGGAATTATATGGAGATCCAAATTAGAGTCAACTACAATTATTAATTTATACAGACCGCCAAATAGTTGCATAGCTAGCTTTATGTTAACTTTAGATAACATACTTCACCATGTCTTCAATAAAACAAGAATTATAGTGGCCACAGGAGATTTTAGCATAAATCTTCTTGGCAACTTGAAAGAAAAGGTAAACTTAATAAATCTAATGTTATCATATGGATTAGTAGAGCAAGTTAAAGATATCACTAGGATAACAACTACCTCAAAGACCTGTATCGATAACATTTTTGTAAATTTGAAGCAAACTGCAACGTCAATTATAGACACGACAATGACTGATCATATAATAGCTGTTCTCAATAAAAAACTGAACTTGAAAGTAGATACATTTTTCCAAAGAGAATGTTTGGTAAAAAAAAAACAAAGAACAATTTGTTAAAAGATTAACAGATGAACCATGGGCAGAAATGTATAGAGCAACAAATTTAAACAATACCTGTACATATTTCATAAATACGCTACACTATCATTTCAACACACGCTTTCCAATTGTAAAAGTAAAGCGGAAAAATAAGACCTGGATTACAAATGAGGCGAAAAGAGCTAGCAGGGAGCTAAAAGACCTATTTGTACTTCAGAAGCAATACCCGTTTTTGCGCCAAGAATATCTAATTAAGAAAAAAATATATAGCTGTCTTTTAACAAATTTAAAGAGACGTTTCTTCAAAAAACAACTACAAATGTCTGACAATAAACAAAAAAACGGTTTGGAATATAATAAACCAGGAAACAAATAAGACCCGGGCAAAGAAGAGATCCGATTACAACTCCATCATTGAAAATCCGGAAATGGTAGCGACGCTATTCAATAAGTTCTTCCAACAAGCTCCTGCGTTCATATCACAAAATATCACCCCTTCAAATATTTCTAACCAACATATAGCCTTCAATGACAAAACGATATTTTTGGAGGATTTTTCTAAGAATGAAATAATCTCTCTCATTAAAAGGAAACTAAAAAACAAAACCATAAGTGGACTTGATTCAATCCCCTGTAACATCCTGAAGCAGCATATCGACCTTCTAGCCAAACCTATAACATATATTGTAAACCTCTCATTCGAACTAGAAAAGTTTCCGGAGATTTTAAAAACTGCTAAAATCGTGCCAATATATAAAAGAGGAGAGAAAACAATACTGAACAAATATAGACCGATTGCGCTATTATCAGTGATGACCAAAGTCCTGGAATACTGCATGCTGCATTACCTTTTATTAATAATATAATATTAATAAAAACACATTTTATTATAAACAACACGGTTTTCGCATGGGAAAATCTACTTCGACGGCTATAATTGAGTTTTTTAAGGTTCTAGAAGAAGTTGACAATGGCAAACATCCAATCGGTATGTTTTGTGATCTGTCAAAAGCTTTTGACTGCGCCTCCCACCAACAACTATTAAACAAAATATATTTATTTGGAATTCGTGGTAAATCGGGAAATTGGTTAAAATCATTTTTAGAAAACAGAAAAATATTTGTGGAAATTACATCTAACAATAAATCCTTCATATCACAACCGATAAACATAAAAATAGGTGTTCCGCAGGGTAGTGTACTTGCCCCTATACTATTTTTACTCTACCTGGCTGATATAACGTGCTACATAAATAGTAACTGTTCGGACCGTGTCTCTCCAAATTTCGCAATTTCCAAACAGATCACAGGCTGGTTAGATAACTTACCTGATTGGGCTGCCAGCGTCTCCGCCACGTGGAATCGTCCTTCCGGCGCTTCGTCTAAGGGAGGAAATGGGAATAAAAGGGTAAAGGAATTCTCTTAAATCGGCGTCTTTGGGTCGTCGGGCTCCGCTTCAGCCCTTGGGCTCGTGATCACCCCTGGTCAATTTGGATGGGAAATTCGAATTACGCACATGTGCCAGTTTGCGTGGATTTCACTTTTTTCGTTCGCACTCGCCGAGCGTGTATAGTCGACTCTACGCAGCTAACTGATTAATTTAATCTATTCGCGAAAAAGTTAATAAATCGCGCGACTTCGACACCGATCGATACACCTGTTTCCCCGTCTATCGATTGGAGCCGAAGTTAATCCAAATAAATGAATTGAAAAATCTGGACGCGCCAAATTGGCGCGAACAGTAATCATTGCAGATTATATGCTGATGACTCTAGTTTTCTTGTGTCGGAAACCTCAAGAAGTCAAAATGAATCAGAAGCAAATCAACTTCTATCTAAAATTGTTAAGTGGTTCTCAAATAACAATCTATTTTTAAACAGCACAAAAACAGAGTATGTAATCTTCCAAACTCAGAGAAGCTATCATGCAGAAAACCTTATCTTAGGGACAGCAAACTTTCAAATAAATCGAACAAACTCTACAAAATTCCTAGGACTGCAAATTGAAGAATGATTAACTTGGAATCTACATATAGAGAAAATGTACAAACAACTAAACTATAAGGCTTTCTCAATACGAAAATTGCGGCAGATAGTAGACAAAGAAGATCTATTAAACTTTTATTTTGCCGAATATTATCTATTATCTCCTACGGTATCTTAGTATGGAGAGCTTCCACAAATACCGAAACGCTTTTAAAAGCACAAAAAATGTTATCCGTAATTATTCGCATTCCTTTAAATTTCCATTTAATAATTGACATTCCTAGGAGAGTTTCGTGTAGGCCTTACTTCAGAGAATTAGGAATTTTAACTATCCCAAGTCTATATATCCTAGAAGTTTCTTCCTTCATTCACAAAAACAAATCAAACATGGAAAGAAATATGGACAAACACCATTACAACACAAGAGGACACCGAAAATTATATCCTACCAAAAGCAACCTCACAATTTGCAGCAAATCACCTGCAATGTATGGAACTTTCATTTATAATAAGCTGCCTGCTATCACCGAAGAAAAATCCTTCAAAGCTTTTAGAAAAAAACTAAGATTGTCCCTGTTAAAGGAAACTATTTACAATTTCCATGATTTTCTAAACTTCTTCTAGGTGACTAGAAAAGTTAAATTGTATATTATGTAATTTTTTGTAATTTTTAATGTTTCTTTTTTTTTCTTATTATTATTTTGACTTTCTGATTCTGATTCTGACAAAAGCTGACAAAACCAGACAAGACCAGACAAGATCAAAGAAGACCAGACAAGACTAGTCGAGATAAGATAAGACCAGAGACTGAGAAAACCAGACAAGACCAACCAAGACCAGATAACACCAGACAAGACCGGACAAAACGGGGGCACGACCGAACAAGACCAAAAAAAAATAAGATCAGACAAAACCAGACAAGTCCGGACAAAACCAGATAAGATTGCACAAGACCAGACAAGATGAGATAAGACAAGACAAGACCAGCCAAGATTAGACAAGACCAGATAAGAATGGCCAAGACCAGGCAAGACCAGATAAGACCAGACAATACCATACAAGACCAGACAAGACCAGATAATACCAGACAACTCCAGATAAATCAGACAAGAGCAGACAAGCTCAGACAAGACCAGACAATGTCAGACAAGACCAAACATCACCAGGCAAAATCAGACAAGCCCAAACATGCCCAGGTAAAGTCAGACTAGACCAGACAAGACAAGATATAATAAATATTTAATATTTAGACACTAGTCAAGTGTTTCGTTGAATAAGGAATTAATCAATCAGCAATAAATATGTAACAGTTTACTTCATTAAATTACTTCATTATTACTAACATTGTTATTGGAATCGTGTGTGTGTCATGTTATCTTTTAAGAATAATACTCGATAATAACAATGATTATAATATATGAATTTACGTAAGGAATGTATTTTATGTCAAGACGCAAAATATATTTCTAAAATTACAAGGTAAGTATATTTCCTTAGCCTAGTTTAGTGCTAGTGTAGTGCACTAGACTAAGGAAATATATTTAAAATTTTATTATCACACGTTATTTTTTCAAAAACTCCTGCAACAAGTCTGAAGAAACCAGACAAATTTTCAAGAGAAACAAACGTATACATAGTTCTTTTGTTATTGGGATTGGGATATTATTAAAAGTTTTTTTTATAACATTTATATTTATTTGCCTGAGAAGATTCGGCTTTCTATCACTTTAATCATAGGTTCTAAATAAGTTATTTTTCCTTAAAGAGTTTAAATTAAAAAGCACCAGGTTTTTTAGCGATTTGACAATTGACAATAAAAATAATTTAAAATGATAAAAATTTACGTTTGTTTAAATTAAATTAAAAAATTAACAAAATATAAACTTAATTTTTATAATTTTAACCAGATTTTTTGGACTTCCGATCAGTGTGCAGCTTGGTCAAATATTCTTTTATTCCTATTTCCTTGTTATCCCGAAAATCAAAATTTAAGAACTGGGAAAAACATGAAATATCTGAACGAAATATCTACGAAAGTAAAAATAAAATAAATACAGTCGAACTTCCCTAAGTCGAATTGCCATAGTTCACGAAAAAAAAAAAATGGAGAAAATTCGAGTTAGAGAAATACATAACTACAAAATGAGTAAAATTCACTTTACACAATTCATATGTATGTATTTATAACCAAAAAAGAAATATACATTATTAATATAATGTTATATAATTATAATTAGCTAAAAATAATTATAATTAATATGTATATTATTTCTTGAAAAAGTCAGTAATTTTTATTTGTTTTCAATTAAAAAGTTCGCTATCTACAAAGTTCTCCAAAGTAGATAATGCGCGGTACACTTCGTCTGGAAGATTGTCTTTAGAACACAGATATTCGCTACACTTATTTAAATAATTACGCATTTCTTTGTTCGTGGGTAGAATTGGCACTGTTTCGTTGCTAGATAAGACATATTTATCTTCGCGTCTTATAATCTTCTTTAAAATATCGGCATCTGTTGGATAGTCCGCTATCCAACAGATGCCACATAACCACATCTTCATCTACAGATAAATCATTAAGGGACACTGTACTATCCACCTTGTGCTGATTATATGTGTCATACGCGGACTTCAATTTTGACTGAAGAGTATCATCTTCTTCACTCCAGTTTGTTTCGCGTTGTTTTCTATAGCCAGCCTTTCTGAAACAATACTTTATGGGTTCTTGCTGAATATCGATGTCCCACACTTTTGTCAAGTTTGTAATACCATCCCATAAAGTAATATGATCGGGTTGATTGTCTTCTAGGGCAGGGGTCGGCAAACTCTATAAACTTTTTTATTAAGCCAATTTTTTATTAAAAATGATTTTAAACCGGATCAAGAGCCACGGGTAATTTTTTTCATAGCCATATTTTTTAATTTTCTTCATAATTGGCGGTGATTAAGCGCCTTTGCTATAATATTAGAGATGGCTTTGACTACCAAATCCAGCGTCGGACTGGCCATATAGTTGAGGTGGTGTTTTCCAGCCGGGCCGTATCCTGCGCGACCCCCCTGAAGTTTGGGGCCTGCCGCTACATTTATTATTGTAATCTGTCTAAAGTGCTAATAATGGTAAAGTAGTTCATAATTGTCCAAAATTTTAATAACTGTTAAAAATGGCAATTACTATAAAAAAGATAATAGCTGATAATAACTGTCAAAAATGACATTATCATTTCTTTATATGCAGAACTTTGGATGGTTAATGCCGGGTTTACGATGAACTTAACGTAACAGGACGCGACGCGACGTAAAGTGATTTGATGTGAATTTAACTAGCGGTATGTGTGTGAAAGGTCCATCGACTTTTTCTTTTCTTTCTGTTGTTTTAGTTGCTGGCTATTGAGCAATATAAATCACAACACAATACCACCAATCACAACACAATAACAATGTCACTCTTGAATTCGATTGCATGCGCGTAAGAATCGGGAGCGTTGATTGGCAAAAAAAATCATGTGAATCAGCTAACGTAACGGGAAGCGAAGGTTCAATTTTGGCAGCTTTTACGTTACGTTAAGTTCTGATATGTACGTCGCTTCAGGCGTAATCAGTCGCATATAAAAGAACGTGTTTAAGTTATACGTCACGTCACGTCCAGTCGCGTCCCGTTACGTTAAGTTCATCGAAAACTTCTTCTTCTTCTGTCAGCACTAAGGTCCATGTAGAACCTTGGCCTGCTGAATTACTTCCTTCCATTCCTCTCTATCTAGAGCCTTTCTCCTCCAACTTCTTATTTTCATCGAAAACTTATATTCCCAAAACTGGACATAAATGGCAAAAGCATTCTTTGCATCTTTGGATAATTATGTGTATTTGTCTAATCGGTTATTATTAATCATTAAAGCTATATTTATAATTTAAATCTGTCAAAAGTGGTAAAAATCGTAAAACAGTTTTATTTTAATAGTTATAATTTTTGCAGAAATGCACCAATTTACTTTTTAAAAATGACAGACAAGGGTTCCTAAACTCCACATCTACCATGCTCTTTTGAAGATAGTCGTCTCTACTCGTCCCTCCTGATATCAATATAATATTTATATTATATTTTGCATATTCCGGGGGGGAGGGGTGGTTGGAGGAGTTGAACAAACCTAACTGATGATATATGGCGAGCAAAATGGACAACTTGTGCCGTATCCTTTATGTCACAAGACTCATCGACCGCTATTGATATGACGGATGCTAATTTAACGCCCTCAACTTGTTGGCATACATTTAACGACTTGTCCTATCTGTTGCAGTTTTGGCATACAATGGTAAGCTTTTGATTTTATTCACAATATCTGGTTTATTGTTAAAATTGTGAAAAAGAGTGACTGTGAGTTATGAACTTGGCGGCGACGCCGGCGGTCGAAGACTCTCGAAAAGGGGCAGTTCTGTTTCTTTTTTTTTGTGATTTTTTATTTCGATATGTTTCTGAAGAGCCACAAGCTCACACCAAAAGAGCCACATGTGGCTCGCGAGCCACACTTTGCCGACCCCTGTTCAAGGGCAACTATAGTTTTTCTCAGAATTCTTCAATAGTGCAATTTTATATTGTTAATAATTCCTTAGTCCATAGGTTGTAACTTTGACGTCATGTTTGGCGGGAGAAGAACAACACGAATAGAATTAGGCTGCGAGCAATTTTTGGGTGTGTACCCACAAATAGCAAGATTTTACGTTTTTTGGCAATGAATTTCTTGTCTAAACTAGAAAGTCATTCTTCAAAAAATGCGCTTGTTATCCAAGCTTTTGTGTTGCTTGTAGTATGTCACTGGTAAAAACGACTCTCAGCAAAATAAAGAGCCTTTTCTCTAATAAGTGGTCCATGCATTGGCAAATCACACGCAATTTTAAACCATTAGAAAGTAGCTATGTCAATTTCTTCAGTTGCACTATTTCATGACCATTAGTTGCACCATTTTCGGCTTTGTTCATAATTTCATCACGGTTTCTTATAATTGAAGAAAGTATACTTGGAGGAATTCCAAAGTCACTTTTCACTTTTTTTTCTTTTTAATACCTTTGTCAACTTCACTTATCAAGCTCACTTTGTCAGATACATCGTAGTCGAGTTTTCTTTTCTGGCCACTCATATTTGCAATTGTAAAAAGAATAAGTTTAAACTCTAAAATTTCATTAACATATAGTACCTTCACTATAACAAACAGGATACGGTTTATGATATCAGGCACCAGCAATGTAGGGCAGAATACATTTTGGAAAGTACGCAACGGTTAAAAAATTGGAGTTAAAGAGATTATTTTGTATGTAAAATTTTACCATTGTACACATTTTTACTACGAGTTATGGAAAAAATCGAGTTAAGGAAAATTCGTGTTAATGGAAGTTAATTTATATGTAAAATACTATCTAAACGTATGAATTTCTAAAAAAGTTCGAGTTATAGAAAAATTGGAGTAATAGAAGTTCGAGTTATGGAAGTTCGACTATTTTTGGAACCCGGAAGAAACAATTGTTCCGTAAATAATAGATCTTATATAATCTAACATAAAGACATGAAACATATATTCTTGAGATTAAGACTTTATACGTTAATTGAATGTTGGGATGAAACCAGAATAATTACAGATACAAACATTCCAACTAAATAAAGTGAAATATAGCTTGAATATATAAATATATTCAACCTTTCCGCAACTCTATAATATTATTAAGTCTTTTTAGGACTGCAAAACAAATCTCATGTTGAAACAACTACTTTTTTTGCTAATACCAGGCAGGATATTGAATTATACAATAGATATTTGAGATATACACTGGCCAGTGCATTCAATTTTATAACTGAAAAGAGCAAAGCTGCACTAATGAAAGATAGATCTGCAGAAACCCGTCAGAAGAAGGCTAATCACTTAAAGAGAAAGATATGATCTTAAAACAATGTTATTTATCTAGTTCTTGTTTAGTGCTACGAAAGTGGAATGAATGGTGGCTAGTACACAATATACAAATATCTGTTGTATAAATTAATAGCCTACGTGGTATTAGCAAAGGAAGTAGTTGTTTCAGCATGAGATTTGTTTGGTAGTCTTAAATAGACTTAATAATATTATATATAGAGAGAGAGAGTTACGGAAATGTTGAATATATTTATATATTCAAGCTATATTTTACTTTAATAAGTTTATACCTTAAAATTGGACATTCAGAAATTTCTGAATTGATATATCATAATATGTGATACATGTTGTTTAGCTCTTCAAGATATACACTTAAATATATATAATATAGCATAAAATCTAAATATAATACAGCATAAATATATCTAAAAATAACATAGCAAAGCTATAAAACGAAGAAGAGAAATTTATCATTCAAGAATATGTAGTCAAGATATAATGAGAGTCAAGATTAATATTCGAAATCACAATCTGACAATAGATAATTTCAGAAATAATTTATCGATTAAATATAATCAAGCAGAGTCAAGTTATGTTTTAGATTTATTATTTATTTTTAAGTTTTATGCTATTGTTTGCATCATGATATTTGAACATTGACATTTTCTTTATGTGTTTAACTGTGTTATGATAAAATTAAACCATATTAATTTGAAGGCTGGAACGCATATGTTTATCGCAATAACAACGTTTTCTTTATACCACAAACAATTTTTTTCATTTAATTCCCTTCATGCAGTCGCAATTGTTAATGAAGTTTTTGGTCATGAATTAGTTCCGCAAAATCATGAACGACTAATTGCAAAATCTCGTTTAATATAACGCAATACTTTTTTGTCTCCATTGAAATCTCGCAACACATCAACAAAACGAAATGTACTAATAAATAGACATTTGCGGTTTGTCGCTGAGTATTTACTTGTTTTCTTTTATTCTCCGCTAAATGTTTTTCTAAATATTCCGGGAAATGATAAAATTTAATTAGTTGGATAATAATTGTTTAAAACTAATTGTTTGTCCACATCTTGTTCTAATCAGGCATGTCAAACTCATATGATATTGCGGGCCACATGATCTATTTTGTACTAATTGTAAGTTTCGGGCCGCATGTTATTACTGTTCAAAAAATTAATAAAACACGATTGTTAGAACGATTATATTATGTATTTATCAGACTCAATGATTTTTTTTAAACAAAACAAAAATATTTATATCTTATAGTGTATAATAATTACATTCATAGACATTTTATATTTCATGTTATTTTTTACACTGAAACTATAAATATTCTATAAAGTAAAAAAAAAAACTAAAAGAATAAGTTATAATAAACAAAATCTCAGTTTAATTCTACTTTTTAGAAGAAAAAAAAACCCGAATTTTTGTTATTTTTCTTTAAAGAAAATAGTTCCTCGCACAAATAAGTGGCCATAACATATCCAGTATACCCGTAAGAAACGATAACATTTTAGGAAACCGATCTACAGATAAATATGTATAAATGCTGAAATTCCAACTTCCAAACATTTTACCTTCAGCAAAGAATCACATTCAATATATTATCAATATAATATATATTTATATCTAAGAAAGAAGAAAAGACAGCACATCATGATAGCGGCTCTACAGGAAACCAGGTACACAGACGATCTCACAATGGACTACGCAAAATTCAGGATCTTCCAAGGAAAAACTGGGAGACGAGTAGGCAGGGGCGGAACCCCAATATTGGACATGGCATTCCTAGTCCACAACGATGCAGTCAACTCAATCAAAGAAGTCACACCAGTGAACGAAAGATTAATGTCCATGAGAATTAGAACATACAACAAGCACTATACCTTTATTAACACACACGCTCCTGTAAACAAGGAAACCAAGACACACCCAGGAAGCACAGAGAAATTCTGGAACACGCTAGAAAAAACCCTGAGTGAAATTCACAAAGATGATATGAAAATTTTACTAGGAGACTTCTATGCACAAATCGGCAGAGAAAAATATATCAGAGACACCGCAGGTGGATGCTCTGCACACCAGAACACAAACTGCAACGGATTGAAACTAGTCGAACTCTGCAGACAATTCAACTTCAAAATTACTACAACCACCCACTTCAGAGGCAAACCAAACAAGAAAACGACATGGCGATTACCAGTACAATCCTTAGGAGAGTACCAAATCGATCACATAGCCATATCAAGAGAACATTACAGGACGATCTCAGATATTAAAGTCAGAAGAGGAGCCAACATTGACTCAGACCACTACCTCACACGTGCCAAAGTCAAATCCACTCCAAGAAAAAGACCACTACTCAAGCAGACACCACAAAAATTTGACATAGAGAAAATACACACATCCAACTTACAGGAACAATGGGAAAAAATCCCCACAGATAATTGGCCTGACTTCCAGAAGAAAATCGCACAGACAGCCAAACAGACAATCCCACTCAAAAGAAAGTCCAAACATCCCTGGTGGAACCAAGAATGCGAAGACGCGACGAAAGAACGCAAACTATCACTCAAAAGATACGCGACTAAAAAATCAAATGAAACCTTAAAAGAGTTCCTGAAGATCAGAAAACGAGCGGCAAAAACAATCGGACAGATCAAACACAGATACATCCACGAACAACTAGATTCGATCGAACAGGATTTCCGCAACTATAACTCACACAACTTCTACAGAACATTTGCCAATAAAATTAAAGGCTATCAATCTCAAAATCTATGTTTCAGACCAGACAAAACACTAGCACTGACCAACACGAAGAACTGCGAACTCCTAGCACGATACTTTGACTCACTACTGAACTGCCCAACCCCACCAGAGAGATTCCAACACGAATACAGAGAACCCACAACACCACCATAACCTCCCCCAACAACATAAGAAATCAGAAGACACATCCAACGGCTAAAGAACAACAGAACCTCAGGTGAAGATGGCATAGTCGCAGAATTATTGAAAAACCTAGGCAAAAACGCACTCCAAGAACTCACAGAAATTATCCACGAAATCTGGAACACAGAAAAAGTACCCGAAGACTGGAGATGCGCTCTCATTCATCCGCTCTTCAAGAAGGGAGACCGGACAGATGTGAACAACTACAGAGGGATCTCCCTTCTTCAAGTAACATACAAAATTTTCTCAGCCTGCTTACAAGAACGAGTTCAGACACTACTTGAAGGCAAAATAGGAGAGTACTAAGAGGGCTTCAGGCCTCACAGATCTTGCGTAGAACAAATATTCAATCTCAAAAGCTGCCTAAGAATTAGAACACTCAGCAACAAACCCACGGTCTGCACATTTGTTGACTTCAAAAAGGCGTACGACTCAGTAGACCGGACATCACTCTTCAACACGCTAAACGAACTCGGACTGGACACAAAAACACTGAACCTAGTAAAGGCAACAGATACATACTCCAAAGTGAAATTCATGGGAGAAATTTCAAGACCTTTCAAAATTGAAACAGGAGTCAGACAAGGTGACGGCCTCTCCCCACTCCTGTTCAACCTCATTTTGGACAAAGTAATTAGCGAATGGAACACAATACCCACCATTCTAGGCAGAAGCGGTATCACCTTTAAATGCCTAGCATTCGCAGATGACCTTGCAGTTCTAGCAGACACTGAGGAACAAGCGATCCAACAGGTAGAAGCCCTCAAAAAGTGAGCTGAAAAAGTTGGACTACAAATATCGTTCGAGAAAACTGAGTACATGTCAACAAACAAAAAAGACACAACAATTACAGACGAAATACGGAACAATAAACAGAGTTAACAAACAAAATTTAAATACCTAGGAGAAATCATACAACATACAGGAATTGAGAAAGAAACACAAAAGACAAGGTTAGAGAAAGTAAGAAAAGGCTACGGCATGACTGCAAACATCTACAACAAGAAGAACCTTGGCATCTAAACAAAAATCAGACAATACAATACAGTCATCAAACCCGCCATACTATACGCATCAGAAACTATAGCCTCGAATAAAGGTGACATGAAAGCCCTGAAGAAAGAAGAAAGGCGAATCATCAGAAAAAATATTGGACCAAAACTCACAGATGAAGGATATAGGCTACAATCAATAGAAACCACGGAAAAACTGTCTAACATAGAGAACGACATCAGAAAACGCAGACTTAGATTCTACGGACACATCTCAAGACTCCCGGAGACCAGACTAACTAAACAGATGCTGAACTTCCTACAGAACAACAACTTCCTACAGAACAACAGAACAAAAAATCTCTCCAATCTCTCAATGACAACGTAAAGTCAGTACCAAGTGGATGAAACAAGTAACACAAGACCTAGAAGCAGCAAACATCACACTCACGACAGAACGACTCTCAGACATCAAATACACCAGTGGGAAGTGAAGAAGGAGACCAAGAAAAAGACTGGAACCTGCTGGACCGCAGAAAGAAAACAGGCACACTCACAGAAAATGCGGGAAATCTGGGCCAAGAAGAAGAAAACGATTTGAAAACCATGAAAACTTAGCGCCATCCACTTTGGGTACAATCCGAGGATAATAATAATAATAATAATATCTATAATAAATTAAATTAATATATATTGATATCAATTAATTCCATTTGTAAGTTTTCATCAACAATTTCAATATCGATAGATAGAGGTAATTGTATTTCACTGCTTTTAAAATAAAAAAATCTTCGATCGAATTCCGTTTCTAATTTGGTGAGCCTATTCTGTAATTTTTAATTTAGGTGATGTAAGCAATAGATATTGACAGCTTTCAAAGTGAGATAAGTTTTCTTTTTCTATTTGTTTTCGCCAAAGTAATCATTTCTTTTTGAATCCGTTAATATTATGAAATAGCTTTGTAACAACATGATTTTTGCCTTGAAGCTTAAGATTAAGATGACTTGTAATATCAACTGAAAAAGCCAAGTCGTTTATCCATTGTCCATCTTTTAATTCAGCACATTCATAATTTTTTGTTTCCTAGAAAATTATGATTTCGTCCAGCAATTTGAAGAATCGTTTTAACACTTTATGTACATACATACAATCCTTTATTGGCATAAATAAAACAAAAACATAAACCTTTCCTATTACAAAATACTAAATAAAAACAATTTAGATTCCGCAAAGAAAAACAAAACAAACAAAATATAAAAAAGAAAACACAAGCAATAATCACCATAAACAATAAAGTCCAAGTTAAAAGAGAGAAAAAAAAAACTACACTGGACATTCCTCTGTTTCCGTTCCCTGTTCCTTCCATCCTTTTATCCTTTCCATCATTACCAAACCGCTACCATCCTCATTCATGCACTGTTTCCATTTCGACCCTAACACTCTCTCTCTTTCGGTCCACTCTCCTTTTTTGCACTCCTCAAACCAATGCACCCTCACGTCTTTCCCTGCCCCACATACGCCACAACTCTTATACTTGTCATCCATCCAATACTTTCGCCCTCTTTCTTCACAGCCGCATCTAAACCTGGCAATTACTGACTGGGCATTCAGGCCCATTGTTGATTTTAAGTATTTAGGTAGCTCTTCAAATATTTGTATTTCCGCATAGTCCTTACTATATCTACTCTCCATCATTTTCCTTTGACGTTCGTGCAGTTCAACTTCCTTCAGCCTTACCACAACCCATTCGTCAACTCGCACGCCTTGCCTCCTAAGCCTCTCCATTTCCATGATAGACATACCACCTCCTTCATAGAATTTTCTTCTATTCCTTCCCCAATTTGTCTCTCCTACCATTAATTCCTTCCAAACTTGCTACCCTGAACACTTCTTTTACAATTCTTTGCTCAGTCATTCCCTTCACTTTACTTTCATACCTTGCTACTCGTCGGCTTGCTTCAATTCTTAATTTAAATGCATTTAGCTCCTGCAGTACTATGTAGGACGGGGTTGATCTGTCTAATTTCAGAGCCTTTTTAAAGAATTGTAGTTGCACCTTTGCCACGCCTTCTTCTTCCTTCACCTCCCTTATTTCAGCTCCATACATCAATATACTTCGCCAGCAAGCCTTCCACATCATCTCCATCGCCCCGTAATTTGTGCTAAACTCTTTTCCCCATACCTTCAAGAACTACTCTATATGCTGTTTATTACCGCACCCACTCCCAAATACAAACCCTAAATACTTAAAATGCCCAACCTGCTCAATCTCCATTCCCTTCCATTCGAACCTCTCCTTCCTGCACACCCCACCTTTCTTAAACCTTATCCATTTTGTTTTATCTACATTTACAGTCAGTTTCCTTTTATCAAAAAATCTCTCCAATCTCTCAATCATTTCTTTCAATTCTCCTGCCGATTTTGCCAGTATTACCACATCATCCGCGTACGCCAGACTCCACAACTTCTTCCACCCCACCACCACTCCCCCTGCTTGTCCAGCAGTCAAGACCTTTTCCAAATCTGCCACATATATATTGAAGAGTGCCGGGCTAAGCGGGCAACCCTGCTTCAGACCCATATCTACTTTGAAAGCGCTCGACTTACTCTCTCTCACTTTGACCCTACACCACGTTTCTTTATACAGCCGCTCGATACCATCTCTCAATTTTCCAGATATACCCTTTTTTCCATACATTCCTTCATTTTCCTATTTACCGTGTCATATGCAGCCTTTAAGTCTAGGAACAGAGCAAAGAGCTTACCCTTGGGACTTGCTAATTCCTGGTCGATAATATACCTCAGGGTTATTAAATGTTCAGTAGTTCCCCTTCCTTCTCTAAAACCTGCTTGCGTTTCTGGTAGCAACATTTTTCCTTCCACTTCCTCCCCCAAACGCCTTTCCAATAATTTCGCATACATTTTATAGGATGAATCCATGAGTGTTATACCCCTATAGTTTCTCATTTCGTCCCTCTCATCACTTTTGTAGACAGGTATCACTTCCCCCACCGTCCAACTGTTTGGAATTCCAACTTCTTTCCGACATATTTTATTGAATTCGTCTGTCACTCTCTCCAAACATTGCTCATTTGCCATCATCCAAGCCTCATTCGGTACAATGTCTTGACCTGCCGCCTTTTTTTCTTTAAGGATTTTGCCATATTTTCCACCTCCTCCACTGAAAATTCTTCTTCTTTCACTATGCTCATACCGAGTTCGTGCCTCATCGGTTCTTCTTGATCTACCCCCCTCCTACTAACTCCATGAAGTGCAGTTTACAATCCTCTATCTCAAATTTGTCTGTCACTCCTTTTTCTCTACCTCCGTTTTTCCTTAGGAACCGCCACAGCTCCGCTTCATTATTAATGTTTGATATCTCTTCCACCCTTTTCTTTCCCCATCTTCTTTTTTTGTCTTCATAACTCTCTCAAGCTACAGTTTTTGTTTCTTAATTTCTTCTTTGACTCCCTTTCCTTCTCTCCATCTTTTTACCACCTCTCTCAGCTTTTTCTTTTCTTTCCTGCATTCTTCATCAAACCATGTGGATTTGGTTCCAGTTATCTTCATAGTTTTTGCCACCATTGACTCTCTCATACAATGCGTTATTTCTTTCATATCTTTGAGGTTTTTCCAATCAACTTTTGCTAGCCTCGTGGCATATATTTCTTGTGCGGGCTGATCCCATTTATATATTATCCTTTCCCCACTTCCCCTTGTTTCGTATTTTTCTTTCAGGGTCACAATTACCGGCATATGATCGGAGTCCTCTTTACACTTTATGTATCGAAAGCAATCGAACTTCCGTATAATATGATAGATCGGTGTATTCAAATTCTATATCTTCCAAAAAATAAAGCAAATGGCGATGATTAAGTCCCACGTGCTCCAATATAATTTACAATTTTGGTGATTAGTTTTAAGATATGTCCGTTATTTTAAACTTTGGAGCACAGTACTGCTAATAAATAATACATTGAAAATGTTCAAAATTATTATTACCATGCCGTTTACATGTTTCTTTTAATTTCGCAAAAACTCCTTTAGTAATACCGGTCATGGTAGGTGCATCATCAGCTGCAAGACAAACCAATTTTTCCAATCGTAACTTATACCACTTCAAAACTTCCAAAAGCGCATAAAAAATATCAGCTCTGATAGTTGTATTATGCATAGGAATGAGTTCTAAATGCTCTTCACTTACTTTTAAATTAACATCGCTTAAACGAATAAAAACGGCCACCTGAGCGAAATTTCGAATATCCGTACTTTCATTAATTGCAACAGAATAGGCTTGAAATGTTGATATTATTGAGTTATGCTGATTTCTCAAAACTCTAGGCTATTTCATCAACTCTGTTTGCTACCTTATTTCGACTTAAAATACTTTTAATTTTTTTTATTTGTGCTAAACATAATACTTTCTCCGTTTATAAAAAAAAATTAGAACGTCTCGGCGAGCTGCAAACTTTGTATTATAGGGCCGCGTGTTTGACTTGCCTGTTCTACGTATGTGTATTGTAAATATGTGAAATGTAGATATGTTATATTAGTTCATCAGTCTCCTGCATAACGCGTTTAAGGGGGGAAACCACATTAGGAGGCTGTTTACTGATTTTTTAGGATTTTATTTTTTCAACTAGAATTTAATCAAATTTTGACATCATTTCATTCATATGTTCGAACAATTTCTGTGAATTTTTTTGAATAATTTCAGCCAAAAATAAAAAATTTACAGTGTGATGTCCGCCGAAGGTTGTAAGTATAGTTTTCCAATTGCCTGCAGTGTAGCCATTCTGATTTTGATGTGAAATCAAAAAGGTTTTGATTTTACATTAATATCTTATTTTCTAAGAATATGAACCTCAATGCAGGCGAAAAAATGAAAATTAAAAAACTTGCGGTGTTGTTTTGCAGGTAGAACAATTTTTCTTCGATTTTTTCTCTAATTATGCAAGGAAAAATACCTTTAAAATCATGATATCATCTCACAAGTTGGTTCATATAATTCGAAATTTTATAAAGAATCATACAATCAATTTTCATAATAATCGGTTCCACACTTTTTGAGTTAGATTGCACGCAAATGTGTAAATAGTCATTTCGAGATAAATTAGGTAATGCTCCGCTCGAGCTTGTAGCCTGTACCCGATATGCACTCGGTTCTATGCTCATAAAATCTAAACGAATGCGAATTTCGATTTGAAATTTTGAGCGTATTTTTGGATAGTTAAGCTAACGATTTATGCAATAAAAAACGGATTTTTTGAACATCCTAATGTGGTTTCCCCCCTTAATAGGATACGCGTTGTATGAAATTTTGTTATTAAATGGTACATTAAACAAGAATTTGACTCGTACAGTACGAATAATAAATAAAATATTTGAGATAATGCGTTAAGATCACGTTTAAGGAGATAGAAAGGTTGTTGCAATATTTTCAGCGCGCTGTAAGAATTCGTGTTATAAGAATTTGCCATATGCGTAAGTTTATGCGTTAGTGATTGCTTATTGTTTACTTGTAGTATGTGTACAAAATTACAATATGTACAAAAAATAAATAAATTTTGCGCGTCCTAAATACAAACCGGATTCACGTGATACTTTTAACTAACACGTTAATTAGAAGATTAGGTAGAGGTGCTCGTTGAGCTGGTTTATTTGGCGTTTGGCGTATGGCGTGTGACTACACACAGAACACCATACACTTAACCCTCGATTTACAGGGTAGATACGTTAATAGAAAAATCCAGAACTGGCTTTTTCACCTATTATTAGAATTCACTTAAACGTTTTATTTCTCTCCCGGATTACATTAGAACGGAAATATATTATATATGTTTGGACAACCAGCGCCACGCGGTTTCGAGTTCATTGTTGTCGAATTTCAAGCCACGTGCTCAGTTGTTTCAAGTTTGAGGTTGTTTTTCGTACTGAAAACGATTTGTTCGGCGGCAAAAAAATATATAATTCATTCTATAGTGATATTAGATATATACTGAGGTAAGTACTATACGTTATGATTACTGAAAGTCTCTAAAAAAATCCAAAAAGGGATTGTCCCATATGTAGTACACTATGAAGTTATGGACTATCATACGATGCATTGGTGTTTCTTGTAGATATGGATACAAAACTATTTTACGGTAAAATGGGTGCCGTCCGAATACCGGATAGTATTGCCAGTGAAGTATCAGATCTGTGCGATGAAGACGTCATAAACCAGACGATACTGGCTCCAGATAGTGACGTTGAGAAGCCTAAAAAATTGCGAAACGATGCCGAGGAAATTGTGATTACTGTAACAACTTCAGATTCCTCTGATGATGATATCCCTTTGTCTAAAATACGAAGAAGCAAGACGAAGAAACCTCATAATTGGGTAGAAGGGAATCTAAGGAAATATAAAAATGAAACAAAATTTACTGGTTCTGAAGATCTACCTTCTTCAGTTACACAATTAGAAACTCCAGTCCTAATTTTCAAGTTTCTCTTTCCTGATAGTCTTATAGAGCATATCACTGAACAGACAAATTTATACTCAGTGCAACAACGTCCGAACAAACCTAACCTAAAGTTACGAAATTGAACAATTCATAGGAATTACTATTTACATGTCAATAATTCAGCTTCCTTCTACAAGACATTATTGGAATATCAATATTGGTCATCGAGCAGTAAGCGACGTAATGACCTGTAACAGGTTCGAAGAAATAAAATGTTTTTTGCACTTCAATAACAATGATAACATGATTGAAAAAGATCAGCCTGGACATGGCAGATTATTCAAGATCAGACCCGTTCTGAAGCAGATTAGAGAACAACTACTAATGGTTCCCAAAGAAGAATTTCTTGCTGTGGACGAACAGATTATACCAACAAAAGCGCGAAGTCAACTAAAGCAATATAATCCAAAAAAAAACCACATAAGTGGGGCTTCAAAAACTTTGTTCTGAGTGGTATTTCAGGATTCAGCTGTGACTTTGATCTATATGCTGGTTCCCAAAGCAATACTGTACCTCCAGGAGCACCAAACTTTACTATGAGCAGCCACGTGGTTGTCAAATTAGCACATTCGATACCAAAACATCAACATTACAAGTTGTTTTTTGATAATTGGTTCACCAGCATACCCCTTATGATATATTTGACTAACGAAGGTATTCTATCATTAGGAACAGTAAGAATAAATCGTGTTCCAGGAGCTGTAATGCCGACGGAAAAAGAAATGAAGAAGAGAGGCAGAGGTCATATGGTGGAAAAAATAGCCAACATAGACAATGTAGATATCAGTGTAGTATCCTGGTTTGATAATAAAATCGTTACTACAATGTAAACATATGCTGGAAGTGAACCAAAAGGAGAAAAAAGAAGATATTTCAAACAAGAAAATGCCCATAAAATGATATCTTGCCCTAACAATGTCCTAATCTACAACAACTACATGGGAGGCGTAGATCTTCTTGATTCGATGTTAGGATTTTACCGCATAAAAATCAGGTGCAAGAAATATTATTCGAGAATATTTTTTCATTTTATTGATATGACTGTCGTGAACTGTTGGTTACTAGCCAGAAGAGCTAAGAAATTTGAAATGCCTCTTTTGGATACCAAACTGGCAATAGCAGATGCTCTATGCAAGGCAGGAAAACCAGCTAGACAAAGCAAAGTAGGAAGACCATCAAGTAGTAGTAGCCTTCAACAAATGTACGAAAATAAACGAAAAAAGGGACCGACTAAAGAAATACCCCAAGTAGATATCCGCAAGGATGGGTTTGACCATTTTCGCTACTGGGATGAAAGAAATATGTCAAGATGGAAATATCCAGGCTGTACAGGAAAAACATATATAATTTGCACAAAATGCACGATACCGCTGTGTCTTAATAAAGAAACAAACTGTTATTCACGGTTTCATACCGAATAAAGTTTATTGTACCCTGAAAATACTGAAATAGTTTTACTCTAATTATACTTACATACCCTAATAAAATAAAATGTGACCATTTACAACTGTAATATTTTGTTGTTGCATGATGTTCCATATTTGGCACAATTTTTTTTTTTTAAAATGAAGTTATTTTGCAAGCTATATATTTTTTTATTATTTTTACGTGAAAATAGAATTAAAGTTTTCATCTAATAAATTTTTTGGATAAAAAACAAAAATTCATGCGGTAAAGGGTTAACTGTTTAAATGGGATACGTATTTTTTGATATTGAAATTTATTAGGTAATTTAACGAATATGTTCGTTTTATTGTATGATATATAATTTTTATTGTATGATATATAATTTTAATCTTAAATATCTGTTTCCTGATGATTATTTTTGATATCATAAATAAACTAATTATATATGAATATTTATTTTAATAATTTCTGTAAATAATATAAATAATAATCTGGCACATTTTTTTTGCATTGTGAAATATTTGTTTTTGCAAGAAAGGTCTATAAACCTTAATCAAATATATATGTGCAACGTACAATAAACGTGACATAATGCATCTGTTAGGTTTCATTGTCGTTCATAATCCATTCGCGTGGCCACACGGCATTCTTTATTCAAAAGTCGCGAAATCCCCAGAGACAAACACACACGTTCTGCGTCTTGTTTTATTTTTAGGGAAGGGTCAATCTTCGGAGGTTCTCCGGGAGGATCGCCCATGGTTTGCTGGTGTCTTTCGAAAGCGACCGCGCGATAAAATAATCCCACCAATTTGTTCACCGCGGCGAGAAGTTTAGTTTTGAACTAGTCGCGATCCGGCGTCGGTCTCTGACGAACGCGAACCCAGAATCGCAAGTGTACGTACGTGATTGTAATTGAATACAGAGAGTTATTAACAGCGCGTTGTTTTCTCACTGATATGACAAGTTGTTAAACGGCTTTGTGCTACAACAAAGGAATTTACATTGATCAAATTATAAACTTTGTTTTTTTTTTGCTCCGACTGTTGATCTACGAAGAAGTCTGCTGCAATCAACCACTATGTTGGTTTTTGAGGTAAGTTTTTTTTTAATAAAACTTAATATTATGAAATGATAGTTTTGAAATTATTATTGAAATTCTTGATAATTAAACAATAAATGTAAATAAAACATGTATAATATTGTTTACATCGTGTTTAATAGAATAAAATGCATTTGTTGCATTAATATTGGAGAATATTATAATTAATAAATAGATGAAAAAAATACTTTAAATATTTTTTATACAATATTTTGTTTTATAAAAACATTTTATTTCCTTGAAATAGTTAAATTTGCTTGTGTCTAGAATCAAATAGTTTAAAAACGTTACAAGTATATGCAAGATTTGATGCAGTCATGTAGTGAAAAATCTTCTCATGTGCAATCTTAATTCGCACGTAATTAGAAATGTTTGTTTATGTGGGAAATGAAAATATTTGGGAAGAAAACGTTTATCTTTAATCTATTCATATGTGAATTGTAAACAGTTTTATGGTTTATTAAACCCAAATATAGTTATGATATTTAAAAAATAATGTAAAGTTTAGATAATGGCTATAGACAATAATTAATTGGTGGAAAATTAAAATACAAAGTGATATTTCAGACTTAATATCTGGTGGTATTATAAATTCTGTATTGAAATATAAACTAAATTTAAAATAAGATAATATTATCCTGGAAAAAGAAATGGTACTTACGTATTTCCGCCAATCTACACCTAAAATATATTATGATAAATCATTAAATAAGCGGTAGCGGTGGTGGCGTTAATACGTAAGTAACAAAGAAATTTATAATATCAGATTTTCTGGACAAAATTAATCCGTATTTAAAAGTGTGTATTCCTTATAATTTTTAGTTTGTTTTTTAGGTTTATATTCTTTATTCTATATTTATATTTTTAGTTTTATATTCTAAGGATTAATTCAAATTTGATGCATTAAATTTTTATATAAACCCCATTAACTCGAGATGTGATTCTCGCTTACCATTAGGTTATAGATTAATTAAAGTAATAAGAAACGAGTTACTGGTTCGCCCGAGCGAAAAAAGCCTCGAGTGCAAAGGGTTACTGATAAACAAAGGATCTAGATCTTACAATATTTAAATATTTCAATACTTTACTTCATTTAAATATTATTCTATTTTGTACTGTTATCCAAAATATAGTTTTGTTCAAAACTATACACAACTTACATTTAAATTTAAGTATTTAATTTGCAAAAATAATTTAATTAATTAGACTAATTGGCCAATTTTAATAAAAAAAACTGAAAAAATAATTAGTACATTGCAGGTAGCAAATTTTAATTCATTCGAGTAATTACCACTGTCCCAATAACATTACCATTGCGTCACGAACTTAATGAAATATTAATATAAGGTTCGGTTCTAAATAATAATATTGTTGATTATAACTAGTTTATTGTCTAAATAATTAGATAGCAATTATGACTAGTTGTGACACGAATTATTTATTTGTTGTCGCATGTTAATTTTATTTACAAATATTTGAAAGAAAATATGTCATGATATTTCAAATAATTAATGGACAAAAATATATGAATAATAGTACGAGGTTGCTAGTGACAAAAACGTAAACACAGATTAAGCTACAAGATATATAGACAATATTTGTACAAGATGGACAAGACTGGATGGACTAGTTGGACAAGGATAGACAGAAGTGACTGCACGTACAAGAATAGACTATACGAACACGACCAGACCCAGAAGACTATTTTCTTAATGGGGTGTAGATGGCACCTTTCGGTTAACTGCTTGTATAGTTAACCGAAAGGTGCCATCTACACCCCATTAAGAAAATAGTCTTCTGGGTCTGGAGCCTCCTGAAATTAACCGAAACACTCCGGAACCGCTTATCGCATTTCTTCAGCAACTACTAGTAACTCAGCAATCGACAGTCGAATATCGCTAATTAAAAAGTTTTGGAAAATTTAAGACTTACTAAAATTTAATTTAAGTTTGAAGACTTAAAAGTCGTTAATAATATCTATAAATTAGATAGTTTTAGCTAAAACTTGCAATTAGTTTCCAAGCTGTAACTATCTTAGTAACTCAACTTCATCTGTCTTTTATGACAGATCAGATAATAGAACTGTTTACGGTTAGTTAAGGGCATGCGCGTCCGTCAATTTTAAAAGGCGGGAATATGAAAGTTTCGGGCACATTTTGTTATTTTCACTCGTTATACTTCAAAAAGTGCCCGAAAAACATGGCGGAAATTGACACATGCACACAAAAAATTTCAACTATGAAAAGGTCTATTTTGTATGTTAGTCTTAAGTCAGTTTCAAGATATTTAGTTGTCAGTTTCTGAAGTAATTTATTCTCGCGTCAGTAATATGTCACTTGGCAGTCATTTTCAGATCTTATTCATGTCACTCAAAAATCAGTTTCTAGTTGTTTTCATATCATTCAGTATGTCAGACTTATGTCACTTTCAAGTCAGTTTCAAGATATTCATTTGACGGTTTCAGAAGTAACTCTCAAGTTATTCTCGCGTCAGTATTATGTCACTTGGAAGTCTTTTTCAGATTGTATTCATGTCACTTATAAATCAGCCTCGTGTTGTTTTCATGTCATTCAGTATGTCAGTCTTATGTCACTTTCAAATCAGTTTCGAGATGTTTTCAACTAACTTCGAAACTAACTTAAAAGTGACATAAGACTGACATGCTGAATGACATGAAAACAAGTCGAGACTGATTTATGAGTGACATGAATAAAATATGAAAATGACTTCCAAATGACATAATACTGACGCGAGAAAACTTTTAAGTCACTTCTGAAACTGTCAACTGAATATCTTAAATCTGACTTGAAAGTGACATAAGACTGACATGCTGAATGACATGAAAACAAGTCGAGACTGATTTATGAGTGACATGTATAAAATCTGAAAATGACTTCCAAATGACATAATACTGACGCGAGAAAACTTTTAAGTCACTCCTGAAACTGTCAACTGAATATCTTAAAACTGACTTGAAAGTGACATAAGACTGACATACTAATTGACATTGAAACAACTCTAAACTGATTTGAAACTGACTTGAAAGTGACATAAGACTGAGATACTGAATGACATGAAAACAACTCGAGACTGATTTATGAGTGACTTGAATAAAATATGAAAAAAATTTCTACATGACATAATACTGACGCGAGAATAATTTGAGAGCTACTTCTGAAACTGTTAACTGAATATCTAGAAACTGACTTGAAAGTGACATAAGATTAACATACTAATTACCATGAAAACATCTCGAAACTGATTTGAAAGTGACATAAGACTGACATACTGAATGACATGAATATGTTATTTTGATTTCCATAGCAACTGGTATTGGGCCGCAAGTTGGACACTCCTGATCTAAATCAAATACTCAACTACACATGGTCATTTATGACAGACTATATAATTTTCGCACACATTTTTTGCGACCGCAAGTTTTGATGTAATATAATCATCTCGTCTACACACTAAATAATTGGTGGATTTTAGTCTAAATCTACAAACTAACTGCGAAATTTGCAAACTTTTACTTACAAATTGGTGAAATAAACTTGTTTTGCGGCCCGCGGGCCACAAGACAAGTTCCAATACGACGCAAAACAAAACCGACAATTTTTCACACATTCATCAAATTCACACATTCATCAAATTGACGCTTTTGTTTCGGGCCGCATTTCAACCTTATCTTGACCGCATTGCATCGTGCCCGTATGAGGCTCAGTTTGAATTTATTCATTAAATTAACCGTTCTATTTTAAGCCGCATTGCAACTTGTCTTGCGAGCGCAGTTTGAACACCCCTCACCTAAGTCAAATACTCAACCACATACGTCATATGTCATAAATGACAGATATTTTCGCAAATCCTTTAACATCCATGTGGACGATAGGCTTTATTTTAAATACTTAGTTCACTCTCCTTTCGTAGTAGCCAATAAAATAGATACAGTCTTAATATTCCACGACAAAGACTTTAGTCTTGTGATTACGCTGCCAAATCGACTTTGTCTCAACAGGAGGGTTCGGTGGGGTTGAGGAAGTCCTCGAGGCAAAAGGAATGGAAGTGGAACTTCGTTTCTGACGGGGGTCTCCTGATCGCATACGTTTATTCTTTTTTCTCTCGATGTCCCATCTCGAACACTCCAAAATGGGTGAAACTATCGATCAATTTAAAACTAGATGGACAAGACTACACACACAAAAACAGATGGATAGAATTGAGCTTGACGGACAAGACTTGCCGTATAATGCTAATCGAATAAATTTAAGACAAATAGGACTAGATAATCAAAACTTAACGACCAGATAAGACTAGACGGACAAGGGCAGACGGAAAGCTAGGTGAACAAGATTAGACGAACAAGACTAGACAGATTATAATAGATACACAAGACTACGATACGAATAGAGAGACAAGGCTGTACCAAGAATAATAGACAAACTAACGTTTTTTTTTAAGGACGTAGCTGGCGGTTATAGACCTGACCAGACAAGTGGCCAACCCCCAACCCCCCCTTGTGCTTGGAAGCACAATCGTGAACTCTGGTACTACTAGTCGCATGACCTCGGAGTTTCGGCTGTATTATTTGAATTTAATTTCTCTTTATCTTGTTTGCTTTCGTTTCATCGGTTATTTTGGTACTTTTGGACTGTATATAATATAATGAATATATTGTTCCGTTTGATCCAGTTTTCTTTTGATTTAAGCATACGTCCAACTATTGTTCTCGGGTTGATAGGTACTTCTGCATTAGTTGCAATTGTGTCTCTTTCCATTTCCCATCGAGAGCAGTAGAAGATTGTATGGCTAACGGTATCGTATCTCCGCAGTATACGCACAGGTCGTCTGCCGGCCTCCCAATTGGGTGCAGGTAGTCCTTGAAACATCCGTGGGCAGATAATACTTGGGTGAGGTAGTAACTAGTGTCCCCATATTCTCTGTTTATCCAGCGTTCAAGTTCAGGGATAAGAAGTCTGGTCCATTCTACTTTAATTCCTTGCTGCCACCTTTGTTGCCGTATTTCCATAAGTTGTTTCCTGGCATAAGTTTGTTGTGGCCATTCTCCTGCAGTTTTCTTTGTTCTTTCACCAGTAAGTCAATTGGCGAGATACCCGCGATGGTCAAGACTGCCTCGTTTGATATGGCGCGGTAAGCGCTACAGATGCTCAGTGCCATTTTTCTTTGCACTGCAAGGAGCTTTAAAGTATTGCTCTCTTTTCCCAGTGCTCTGGTCCATATTGGTGCTTTGTATATCATTGTGGCTTGTACTGCGCAGCTAAGCAGCCAGCGTTTACTGTTCATGAGACCTCCAATGTTGGGCATGAGTTGCTGCCATGAGTTGCTGCCTGTATTGCTGCCATTGTCCTCATCCCCTTTTGCCCTCATCCCCATTTGCTGCAGCTTTTTCTATGTGCGGTCTGAAAGACAATGCTTTGCCCATTATTATGCGCAGGTTTGATGCCTTGGGATTAGCGTCATTTTTTCGATTTTAAATTTTAATGATTGGGCCTTTTTTTGAACCGCCTCAGTTTTTTCCGGCGCTAGAATGAGGTTTTTGGATTTCATCCATTCAAAAATTTGCTCTATATCGTGGTTGGCTGTCTGCATCAATCCATATTCTGTACTGGCTGTTACTACTAGAGCCAAGTCGTCTGCAAAGCCAATCAATGTCGCCCCTAATGGAAGTCTCAATCTCAGCACATCTTCATATAGGACGTTCCACAGGGTTGTGCCCAAAGTCGATCCTTGTGGAACCCCGCTGATGATGCATCTCTCTTCGGTTTTCCGAATCCCCTTTCAGAATTAACTTTCTATAACTAAGGTAGCTCCTCACCATGCGTAGCAGATACGTGATATACCTACTGATGTTAGGTCATCCATTACCTGCTTCCAGCTAACGCTGTTAATTGCGTTTCTGACATCGAAGGTTAGCAGTGCACACAGTTTTCTTGTTCTTTGCGTATCAGACTTGGCTTTTTCTTTAAGACAGCTCTTAGCGCGTCAATTGTGGATTTTCCTTGCCTGAAGCCAAATTGTTTTACTGACAGTCCATGCCCGGTCTCGAGTTCTCGTTTTATTCTGCTTAATAAAAGCCGTTCTAAGAGTCTTACCGACACATCCAATAGACAAATAGGTCTGTAGGATGTGGGGTTTCCTACTTCTTTATCTCCTTTTCTGGTGAGGGCGAGCTTTGCCCTTTTCCATCTGGTCGCAAAGTTACCCGCTGTAACAGCAGCGTGTTCATAGTATCCAATACGAAAGTTGGTTGGTGCAGGGCCGCGATTTTTACAACTTCGGCTGGTATTCCATCTGTTCCCGGTGCTCTACTATTCTTAATTCGCCTGCTTGTGAGGAATAATTCTTCGGCAGACAAACTAATCTAGACACACCAGGCTAGACAAACCAGACCAGACGCACAAGACCAGGCATTCAAGGTAGAGAGACTAGGTAGAAAAATTTTCAAAAACAAGTCAAGACGGACGGACTAGAGTAGACTTTTTTAGAATAGACAAGTAAAAAAGAAACCGGCCAAGTGCGAGTTGTGACTCGCGCACCAAGGATTCCGTACAAACTTGTAAGTAAGATATCCTTAGGTGGACCTAACTGTATGCAACCCATATGTTTCTTGTGCCTGACAATATCACGCAACACATTATATTGTAATTAAACTACATATTTACGGTTTTCAGATTTTTTCAGAAGACACCGCTTCTTGACAAATTTCATGATTGTAGGTCAACGGAAAGTACCCCATAGGTTTTGATTCCCTTGTGAAATCGCAAAATATGCGACATAAACGGTCATTTCTTTTGATCGCGTGGACTTACAAGCTTGATTTTTTCACAGCTGAAAGAGACCGCAGACCCGAGTATTTGATACAAATTTAAACTTGTTACCTCTACGCGTTCCTGAGAAAAATGGTCTTGACAGACAGACAGACGGACGGACGGACAGACAGATAGACAGACAGACAGACAGACAGACAGACAGACAGACCGACGGACAACAAAGTGATCCTATAAGGGTTCCGTTTTCGGTACGGAACCCTAAAAACGTACAAGACTAGACAAGACAGACAACAGTAGGCATATTAGACTGGATAGATAATACTAGACATACAATATTTGACATACTGGATTAAAAGATCAAGCGACCATATTACTAATCAGACTAGGCTAGAAGGACTTTATGACACTACGACAGACAGAACTTGGCAGTCAATACTAGACAAAGAAAACTAAACAGACTAGATTAGACAGTTAATACTAGAAAAGCAGGACTAGACAGGTACAACTTAGACGGACAAGGTCAGACAGTCTCTAATAGAAAGACATTACTAGAATTACTAGACTAAAATGATTAACAAAGGACACTTAGGGTTGGCTTCACTGGACTAAGTAAAGAATAATATCTAAACGATGTTTGGTAGATATAAAACAAGATATTAAACCTATACCGGTTAAACAAATTTTATTAAAATTCAATTCCCGAAATATGATGGCTCAAAAAGTTAGTGTTACGTAAAGTCAATAAACATTATTCTTAGAAAATGAATGTGACTTATATAATTAGAATAATGGCCGAGTTTCTTTGAGATGGTCATTAGCTATTAGATTATTTCTTTAGTGCAGCAACTCTAACATAAGACGAGTTGGGAAGGTTCCAATATTTGTTAACGGATTAGAAGTGGCTTTTACGACTAGATTTGATATTGTATTATCGAAATCGCAATGAATTCTTATCAGACTAGTTTGTAAATAAATAGATTGTATGCACTTATGTAACTTAATCACGTAATTTTTAATCTTTCGGTTTGATAATATATGTCCTATATAAATGTTTGCAAATAAAAAGGTATGAAATAATTTATTATTGAGACTCAATGATTTTGGTAGACGTAATGATCCTTAAATTTGTTTAAACGACTGTTTTATTATTATTTTTTATTGTTTGTCTGTTATCAGAAATGGTCGGAATATAAATAATTGATTACATGTGGAAGTGGGTTTTTCCATTAAAATGTCAACAAACTTCGACTATTGTTTCTATATTACGAAAATATTTTGCGTGGATTTAACGGTAAATAAATCGCAGTCAAGTTTACATAGACGATTCATAGACTTAGCCACGATTTGTACCATATTTTATTTCTCGAATTATCACAGAAAATAAAAGAAAAGTGATATGCTTTTCTTTTATTTTCTGTGATAATTCGAGAAATAAAATATGGTACAAATCGTGACCAAGTCCATGAATTGCCTATGTAAACTAGACTGGGATTTCTTTACCGTTAAGTTCTGAAAAATGCACAGAATTCACAGGAAGTCCAAATAATCTGCGTCGACATACTGCCGATATACAAGTTATAAAAGAAATGTTTAAGAACTGATTCTTGCAATAAGCCCACGAAATATGAAATGTTGAATTAATAATTTCACACTTCTCGAAACCATTTCAATATTGATATAAATTATTTTTAAATGAAAGTTTATTTTAATCTCGTTTTGTGCGATTTTATCTGGGTTGTTTATATTTTTATCTAGATCGGTGACACCAATTTTTTTTACGATAAATATTTTCATGCGGATGTGCTAATAAAAGTCGAAATTGTACCTACAATGTTGATTTTGTAGACAGGTGACATTGTAATATTGATATGTGTATAGGGTTGCCAAACGTCCAGGTTTTACTGGGATTGCTCAAATAGGCGACACAAATCCCTGTGTCCCGATAAGAAATTTAGGTGTAGTTGAAAGTCCCAGCTTATCAAAACTAGTAAATTTAAAAATTTATTTATTTATAAACATTTGTTTATAAACATTTATTTTGATATTAGTAAAGTGCCTTACGATTTGGTTTAACGGAATTGTTCCGTTTATGTTGTTTATGTTTTCCAAAACACATTAGGACGGTAATTTGCATTGTTTTGTAAACTATACTAACTGTGAAATTAATAGTTCACTAAAAGACTACGTACTATTATGACTTTTTATTAGTGTCAATTACTTCCTAAAATGATAACACGATTATATGGATAATCCAATGAATACCATTTTCACTTTTCTCCAAACAAATGTAAATTTTAAAACAAATTATATAAGTACGGTATAATATACATATACATACGTGATATAGATATGATATAGATATGATGTGACATAGCACAGGATGGGTCTAGTAACCATAGTTTTGATAGTATAGTGGAGTTTTTAATGTGTCCCTTGTGACATACGGTAGTTATAACAATATTCCACTTTTTGAAAGGAATAATCTTTGTGACAATTTAAATCAGCAAAACAATAAAATATAAGCACATATATGAACTAATTGAAAGGTGTGAGTACTCACGGTTTGAAAAATGGTGACAGTAAATCACTACCCTGCTTTTACAGCTTGCATTGCACAACTTCGCAACAAAGTGCCGTTTTACCTATGTGTTTTGGTAAAAATCCGGGTCGATTCTGTAAGAGAAACGTTAAAAGTTAATTATGTTTAAAATAAATGTAGTAAAGACCGCGTTAACATTTTTCTATTTTGCTAATAATGAGAATAAATAAATGGAATAGTAGAGAGACTTGTAAAGATTTAAAAAGTAAACCAATAGCGCTACAGCCCAGGACGGGCCTTAGTCTCCTCCCACAGCCTACACTAGTGCTTGGTGTCTTGATCTTAGACACAAGTGTAGGGGAGCCCTTACAATTTTTAACGTGGATAGCGAGCCACTATTCGGGGAGGTTTCGAGGCAAATTTTACTGTGATGACCATTGAACTGTATATATAACTGGAACGAGCACGCAAACGTACGGACTGGCCGAAAAGTGTGACCGCTGTGTTAGAACGAGCGCGCTGCTAAGAAGGGGAATCATCTCTCTTTTTAACTTTAAGGAGTAAATGCTCGTTTCGTTACCTCTTTTTAATTTTCATTTAAATATCTTATTATAAAGTTAAAATGGTTGTGTATTGTTGTGCATATGGTTGCAAAAATGAACGTGGTCCTGGAAGAAACATTCGTTTTCATAGGTAAGTAACAGTAAATGGAAAATATTAGGTTGATAATTGAGTTGAGAGATTATGATTTGTGATGTTTCTGCTAATTTGTCACCCAGATAGACTATTAACAGTGGAATAAGATTATAATGGTCACAATCGTAAAAAAATTCACCGTTTTTGGTAACACTATTTATTCTTTCTTGTAGATTTCCACTGTTACGACCTGCAGTTTTAAAATTGTGGATAAAGGCACTAGTTTTTGAAAATTTTAAAGATAATGCTCATACTGTTATATGCAGTGAACATTTTACTGCGAACAGCTATTTAGAGACTTCTTTAAATAAGAAATTATTAAAGAAAGCTGGACTTCCTTCCATTTTTAATTTTCCTCAACACTTAATGGAGAAACCCAAAAGTACAAGACTACCAAAACGTAATTGTATTGAAATGGTCAATAATGTCGGTCATGTTTGATTAGAAGCATCAGAGATAAGACAAAAGAAAAACAAAATGAAGAAAAAATACACAAAACTTTTATACCTATTTCTTAGGGAGCTTCTATTTCATCGACAACAAGAGATATGTCCATTTAAACCTTCCCTCGGCTGCTAAGGAATTCTCTACCTAACTAAAATTGTATAAGCATAAAATTAAAACTCTCCAACAAAAGGTTTCTAGAAAGCAAAAAAAAATTTGAACAATGAAGGATTTAATTGAACATTTAAAGGAAAACGCAAAGCCTGACAGTGTTATTGAAGAGGTTGTCTTGAATAATTTTGAAGGTTTTTCTTGAAATTTATTCACAAGTGAAATTAAAAATGCTAAGGTAAAGGCATCTCAAAGAAAGTACCTACACCAAACAAATGAAGGAATTTGCATTGCCTGTTTATTTTTATTCGCCAAAGGCCTAAAATTTTTTTTGCGGAAAATGCTGTGTTTACTAGATGCTGCGATGTTGGGAAAATGGGTTTCGTCTTTTAATTGTGAAGTTGATTTCTTGGACGAGGTTTTTGAGTTTTTAAAAGAAGAGGCTTTAAAATATGATTATTTGAATGATATTGCTTTAATCTTCGACTCAATGGCCTTTCGTTCTCAAATACTCTATGACAAGAAAAATGATCAACATTGTGGCTATGTTGATTTGGGCGATATTGCTCCTGTAAATCCAGAAGAAATGACCAACGAGGCATTGGTTTTTCAAATAGATTCATATACCAAAAATTTTAAATGCCCTGTTGCTTATTTTTTGTGCACATTTGAATATTTCATGAACATTGACTGTGAACATTTAATATTTGTGTGTAATTAATATTATTGGTAAAAAAATGGTACTTTTTTTTGCAAGTAATTGCAATTGTAATGGTAATTTTTTTTACAAGTTTTGTAGTTATTTTGTAACTTTGATATGTATTAAAAATCCAATTTTAACTTGATCTTTTTTTCTTAAAAACCTGATAAATATTATAAGGCTACCTGTTACATCGCACCTTGGATCGAATTCATTACCGAAGGTAGCATTTGTATCATTTACGCGCTTGAGTGGAACAAAGATGCGTATCCCTCCTACAGCAGCCGCACTCGTCTAACAGCCGATCCTCACCTACGCAATGCAGCGTGCGCGTTCCAGTTATATATACAGTTCAATGGTAATGACTTTGCCAGAGCCATCTACAAGAGAACGGTGGCTTATTTTTCAAAATGTTCAGGATTTGAACCCGGACTTGCGGCTCCGAAGTCTTACACCTTGACCATTAGGCCACCACCGCCACCTTGTGAAGACTATTATCTTTATTCTTTTATTTATTCTTCTTCTTTTCTTCTATTCTATTCTTATCCTAGTATCTTTCTGAGGATTCTCCTCTCTCTGATTTCCAATTTCTCAACCAGACCTCTTCGGATCAATGAAAGACACTCCATGACATATAGGGATTCTGGTCGTAAGACTGATGTGTAGTGCTTAAGTTTCAGGATGCGTGACAGGCATTTCTTGTAAGTGTTCTTAGTCGATAGACTAGTTCAAATTTGTTGACTCTTTTGGTCAATGGTGCTCTTTCTGATAAGTTGGGTTCAATCCATTCGCTGAGATACTTAAATTTATTAGTCTTCTTGATGTTTCCCTGCTCTAGTAAGATCTCTTTATTTGCTTCTCTGATGTTGGTGAAGAATTCTGTTTCCTCCAGTGACACTTGAAGACCCACTTTAGCAGCCTGTTTAATGATGCAATTTATCTGCATTGTTGCAATCTCAAGAGAATCAGCAAACAGTGTCATGTCATCTGCAAAGGCCAGGCAATCTACAACCAGTTCATCTTTCTTATGTCCCAGGTAGATACCACTCTGAGCACCGAAATTGGTCAGTTCTTTGTGCCATTCTTTTATAACCTATTCAAGGACGCAGTTGAAGAGAAGTGGGGAAGGTCCATCTCCTTGTCTCACACCAGATTTTATTTCGAAACTTTCTGAAATCTTGCCTCTAAATTTAAGCTTGGAATGTGTGTTGATCAAAGTGAGTCAGCGGGTTTTGTTGTCTAGCCCTCGTTCCTGGTGTGCTTTGTTAAGCGTTTCTCTGTCAATGGAATCGTAGGCGTTTCTAAAATCAACAAAGGTGACAACCAGCTTGCGGTTTCTTATCTTGGAGTATGCAAATACAGTTTTAAGATTAAGGATCTGTTCAATTCCAGGATCGGGTCTTTCTGAAGCCCCCCTGGTATTCTCCCAGTTGACTATCCAGCTGATTTTCTGCCCTTGTTTGTAACGCCTTCGAGAGAATCTTTTATGTTACCGGGACGGGAGAAGCTCCAAGTAGTTGTTTAGATCAGTAAAATCTTCTTTTTTGTGAAGCGGATGAATCAGAGCACGTATCCAATCGGGTGGTAACTTCTCTGTTTCCCAGATGTCTTGGCTGATTTTGGTTAGCTTGCGCACGGCATTGTTTCCAGCACCTTTCCACAGTTCAGCAACGATATAGTTCTCACCAGCTGCCTTATTATTCTTAAGAAGTTGAATGATCTGGCCAACTTCTTTCAATGAAGGGAGCAGCAAGTCCGGGTTTGGTGTGGTTTGTTTATAGTCGAAGTCTTCGCTGGGTGGGTGACAGTTGAGTAGATTTTTAAAGTACTGAGCCAAAAGGTGGCAGTTATCCTTGTCGTTATAAGTCAGTTTGCCTTGTGAGTCTCTGAAGTGGAGGCTTGGCGGAGCGTATCCGTGCGTACCTGCTTAAAGGTTCCAAAGAAATCTCTGGAATTATTCTTAGCAAAGCTCTCTTCGATTTGGGTTAGTTGGTTTTGTGTGAAGATTTGTTTGGTTCCTCGAATTATCTTGGCTGTAACCATTCCTTGTTCCAAAAATTTATGCCAATTTTCCTTGGTCTTTTTAGAATTCCACTTCAGCCAGGCTATCTGTCTTTGGGCTATTGCATTGTCACAGTCTTCAGGCCACCACGGATGCTTCCTTCTTCTAGCGAGAGGGGCAAGTTCATTGGCCGCCTTGACAAGAGTCTCCTTCAGTTGGTCCCAGTTGTTTAGGTCTATGTTATTCAGTCTCTGACTTAGTTCTTGACTGTTCTTGAGTCGCTCGACGTCAAATCTTACCATTTTGGAGGTCCTGTGTAATCTAGTGTTTCTAGGCTGGAGTCTTATTTTGATCTTTGAGAGGTAGTGGTCTGAGTCCAGATTGGCGCCTGTTAGTACCTTCACGTTTTGTATTTCCATCTGAGATTTGCGTGAAATGGCCACATGATCTATCTGGAATTCACCCAGGTGGGTATTAGGTGAAATCCAAGTCTTAGTTCCAGATAATTGCCCACTATGTTTCTGTATTTTTTCTCTCTTCCCAATTGAGTCACCAAGAAGTATGGCGGTACGCCTCTCTGGAAGTTTAGAGATAATATCTTCTAAGTCTTCCCAGAATTTATCAGTTCTCTCTGGATTTTCTTCTGTTGTCCTGGTTGATTGGGGCATGTACTTTGACTATACTGTAGCCCTTGTTTGCGCATTTAAGAGAGAGGACGGATACACGACTACTCGGGGAGGTAAAGTCGGTGACTGAATCCAGTATCCTGTGACTAATTATAAATCCTGTACCTAAGTGGGGTACGTTCTTCATTCTCCGTTACTATTACATTTAATGTAATAGTTTATAATAATTAAAAAAATGTTTTCATTTTGGCGGGAGGGCTGCTGCACTGCAGCCCTTATGGGCGAACCGCCACTTGTGCAAATCACATCAAATTTCAATGTGGAAAGTGACTCTGAACATTAATAAATGGGAAGAAGCTTCCTGTTAATTAATAATTCAATAAAATAAGTAATTCTTCATAAAGTAATTACATAAGTAATTCTTCATAAACCACATACTTCATGGTTTATGAAGAATTACATATGTAAGCACAGTATTGGAATCGGAATTTTATTGAATCTGTACAAAGACACCATTGACACTTAAATAAATTCCATTAGGACAGATGCAAAAACGTGGACGACCTTCAAAAACTAAGCCAGCATTAGTTCGTCAATGAAGTTCAAATATAAAATATATACAAAATTAACCAACACATAATAAATTACACATATTATGTATTTAATAAATTTATTTAAGCAGTAGTTTTTAGGAATTAATATTGTTATATCGCTTCTTCTCATCAACCTCTCAACTACTGATTCGGGTGTTTCGCCCTCGCCAGGTCCATCAAGTATGCCCCTGCGTGTTTCAAACCACACGGTCTCAAGTGTCCTCTTCAGCACTCTAATTTGGATGTAAGCTTCGATGTTTGGTGTTATTCCAATCTGCTAGTTATATCTGCTGTGGTTTTTTGTAACCACCCCGTCCCAAGTCATCACAGATGGAGGATAATCTTGGTTTTACACTTGTGAAGTATTGATATTTCACTCGCTAGCATGTCTTACTTATGCAGTTCCGTGGTCTCAACAGTTTGCAGCTGATCCTGGCTTGTTATTCCAATTTCAATGATAATAGCTTCATTTCTTTTCTTATCAATCACTACAATATCTGGCCGGTCATGTGCTACTCTTATTACATATTATATAGCATATAATATAAAATAAAACATAATAGATTATAGGTAATAGTTACTTGATTCTAGTTCAAATTTTATTTCAAACAATTTGTTTTTGTGTCAAAAGCAAATGGATGGATGAAACTACCTTTTTATGGACACGTAAACCTTTTTTGGGTGAATTGATTTTACGTTGTACGATTATTGTAAGGAAATATCATAGTTTGTACGAAAAAACCAATTATTGGATGATTACAATTTATTTTGTATGATTTAACCTTTTTTGGGATGAAGTAATTTATTTTGTACTGTTGTGATCTCGCGATTTTGGTTTCAAAGAATTTGAGTTTCTCACGAGTCGGCAAAGAAAACTAAGTGGACACCCGATTAGTTTTTGTTTATTTAAGAACATTAGTCTGGTTTATCTAAATCATGCGGGCAGACGCTCGAACTTAGGGATCGTGCCGAGACGCCGAGAGGATTTTGTTTTATGAGTTCTGGAAATTTTCCATAAAGATTAGGGGAGGACTCACACCAAGACCGAGGTGATGAGGTAGAAGTTAAAAAGGGGCAGTCAGAATTGAGCTAGCAAGAGAGTAATTCGAGTTTTGAAAACGAACCTCCGTATTTTCGTCGAAGTAAATTCCGGGTTTCGACCACAAGTATCGCAAAATGAAGTGTATTGTTGTTAGTTAGTAATTATTGTAATAAGTTAGCGATTAGTTGTACATATTGTAAGATATTAGTAGATAAGTAGTATTTAATTACATATAAAGGACATATTTGCGTGTAATTAATTCATCCATTGTCCTGATCCTGGAGCAGCACCATACCAAATTACCAGTTCGCAACAGTACGAAGTAACCGAATTTTGGATAGATTAATTTATTTTGTATTTATCCAGCCATTTTTTGTAGAATTTTGTAGAATCTTCATCCATTTATTGTATGTTGAGTTTTGTATACTTGTAATCGAATATTGGATGAATAAATTTTGAGCGAATAAATATATTACATATGAAATTTCAGAAATATCTCAAGGCGATTTAATTTGGAAACTCTTTCGTAATTTATAAACATATAAACGCAATTTATTAATATTCCGAGAGTTTTCAAACAATTTTTTACCTGTAGTAAAATTATCTATCATTTAGTAAACTTAAATATATGTAAGAAAATCTAGGACAAAAAGTAATATTCTTCTTACGTGCTGCATTTATCTGATTGCACGAGTATTAAATAAAATAATATTTAAACATAAGAAAATGAAAGTCCTTAACACGAACTATCATTTTCCTTTTTGTCTCTTATTAACTTCGTTTTGTTCTAATATTTTTAGTAATCTCAGGAAATACATAAGTACCGTCGCATGTTTACCTCAACATAGAATTATTGCCACCATTATTTTTCTCGTAAGCTCGATACTTCTAAAATGCAGAGAAACCAATTACCTATAACACCTAATTATGAAACCTCTGCGTAAAACAAAAATAATAATAACGTATTAAAAAACGGAGAATAGAGTCATTGATCGTTTCGTTCAATGAAACAGCAAAGAAAAGGGTTTTAGAGAGGGTACATGTTTTTTGCTCTCGAAATATTTCCTGAGCGACTCAATATTATGTTGACCTTTCAGATTAAAGGCCGCGCTAAGTTCAGGATTTACCAAAGTCTAGCCCTCAGACTAGAACTGAATGTGACGCGTATTGATTTTTACCAAGTTGATGATAAAAGTGATATTAAATATCTAATAGTAATAAAGATGTCTTTAACTTTATATGGCTATGAACAAACTAGGTAAGAAATTAGAAAATCGAGAGATTGAAGAGAAGAGAAATGGTGAAAATAAATAAGAAATTCTTACAATACTCACACAAAAGGAAATTCTATTTATATTTTTTAAAGAAATTTAAAAGGGATTTAAACAATAAATAGATATTAGCTAATATTCTCTGTTTGGTCATATCTTATCGGTTTAACCCTATTCCTCCAACTGCAATAGGAATATATTACAGTCTCTTTGTCAAGATTTGTCGGTTCTTGGTAATTTAGTATCATCTAATTAAATTACATTATGCAATTTCAACTAGCAACAGTCTTCACGGAAAAAAGTACACTTTAAAGATTACAGTTTCAAATAGTAGCAGCGGCCTTACGAATTTGAAACTGTAAAAACTACAAATTGCTTTTGTTAAAATTCCAGTTTCCGATAATATTAGTAAATAAGTTTTAAAAATTACAGTGTGCGACTGCGATCTTTACAAAGTTGTATTAGTAAGGCCGCTGCTACTATTTAAACGCTAATTTTTGAAGTGCTTTTTTCCGTGTTGCACTATAAATGAATGGAATTTATCGAGTTTACGGGTCTATTGAAATTTAGTGTTATGGACTTTTTACCTGGTGTAACTGTTATTAATCGTCCTTGGCACGGGTTAACGTAAAGGTCGCAAAGGTCGGAAAGCAAAAATGAAGCTTCTAAGTTATCTGGTTCAATAAATATTCGTGTTTTTCTTGAAATAGTTGTAAACATTGTCAACGTGACAGATAGTCGACGCAAACGCAAATAACTAGATGTTGCCACGTTTATTATTTTTTCTAATTATCAACAGATTTGCTTCGAAATAAAAAAAAAGGAAAACTTGTAATATATCCAGGGAAAAATGTAAATAAATTAAGATTTTCATCAAATTAAATTTAAAAAAATCGCCAGATCCTCCATCTGAAAAATACAAACTAAATTTTGAAATTAAAAAAAAAAACAGATAAAACCTTACATTGGACCGAGAGTTCGCGCTGCCGCGCGTATGTTGTCTTGATTTATCTTCCCGCTTCGCGGAGGACAACCTAATCTAACCAAGGTAAAACCAACGGTTCTTGCCACTTTGTCTTATATTGGATCGAGAGTTCGCGCTGCCGCGCGTATGTTGTCTTGATTTATCTTCCCGCTTCGCGGCGGGCAACCTAATCTAACCAGGGTTAAACCAACGGCCTTGCCACTTTGTCCTACATTGGACCGAGAGTTCGCGCTGCCGCGCGTATGTTGTCTTGATTTATCATCCCGCTTCGCGGCGGACAACCTAATCTAACCAAGGTAAAACCACCAATAAAATCCACACGAGACATTGTACCGTAGCTGTTCGTTGAAATCTGGTTGAAATATGAATGCAAATTCAATACGACGCTTAAAATAATATATATGCTGCTATAGTTAGTTTTTCATATAAAAGCAAAGAGGATCGGATCCTCTTTGATATAAACGGGCAAGAATAAACGTGGCAACATCCAAATAATTGCGTTCACATATACTGTCTGCAATCTTAAAAATGTCAAAAAAAAATTTCAACAAAAACAACGTAGAAGCTTAATTTTTGCTTGCGGAGCTTAATAAAAGAGTGCCAAAGACGATTAACAACAGTTACAACAGGTAAAAAGTACACAAACATATTTTCAAGACAGACCCGTAAAACCAAATATACCCAAATTAATATATAAATTAATTGAAAACACTTTCCTAATTAATAAAAAAATTGTGGGGGAAACCACATTAGGATGTTCAAAAAATTCGATTTTTTTTATTTCATAAATCGTTAGCAACTATCTAAGAATACACTGTCAGAATTTCAAATCGAAATTAGCATTCGTTTAGATTTTATGAGCATAGAACCGAGTGCACATCGGGTACAGGCTACAGTCTCGAGCGGAGCATTACCTCGTTTATCTCGAAATGACTTTTTTTCACATTTGCGTGCAATCTAACTCAAAAAGTGTGGAACCGATCATTACGAAAATTGGTAGATGGATTCTTTATAAAATTTCGAATTATATGAACCAACTTGTGAGATGAACTCATGATTTTAATGGTATTTTTCGTTGCATATTTAGATAAAAAAATCGTGAAAATAGAAGAAAAATTGTTCCAAAACCTGCAAAATTTTTAATTTTCATTTTCTTCGCCTGCATTGAGGTTCATATTCTTAGAAAATAAGTTATTAATGTAAAATCAAAACCTTTTTGATTTCACATCAAAATCAGAATGGCTACACTGCACGCAATTGGAAAACTATACTTACAACCTTCGTAACTTTTTTATTTTTGGCTGAAATTATTCAAAAAAATTCACAGAAATTGTTCGAGATATGAATGAAATGATGTCAAAATTTTATTAAATTCTAGTTAATTCTTCCCAACCAAAAAAAAAAAATCCTAAAAAATCAGTATCAAACAGCTTCCTAATGTGGTTTTCCCCTTAATTGATAAATATTTATATCCATATTTTATCAAATAATAAATTAAAAATGAATGCATTATTAACCGACTAATTTACAATTTGTTAAATAAGACTTTATGTATAATTCTCTTTCTGCCAAAAGTCTCTTTTTCTCCCTTTTTGCCAATTTGTTTCCTGCCATATAAACTCAGATTCATGTTAACGAAAATAAATCAATTTAAAAAAATATATTTGTGAAAACACAAATTTCAATAATTTATTCATAAAATATAAACTAAGAATATTCTATCGTCCATTTATCAAGTAGCTAACATTTTAATTCATTAAAACATTTACACACTAACAAACTTAAATATATACGTAGTATGAAAGTATCTTTAACGGCAAGATTTGCAGATTTCACCGAGATGAGTTTGCACATTATTTTTAGTATAAACTGAATGATAGAGTAACAGCTGGCTTTTCGAAATAAAGCTAATTGAAACGCTATGAGAGATTAATGTGCAAAATCAGAGAAAATACCGAATTGACGACGGATATATTTGCAAAATTAAATTATAAAACTGTTATAGACTAAATACATTTATGGCGAAAAATATAGTATTAAATGCAAATCACTGATGATTTATAAGAATGTTATAATTAATAAGTGAATGCTTGAGTCTATGAAGATAAGTTGATGGTAGCTAAAGATTGTCTATTAAACGATTAATGCGGTCTAGTTAGATTGAGTTTATAATTACGAGCGTATAGGATAGGACAAATATCGATCGCACAAGGACGGTTTCACAGATTATCAGATTAATATCCAATAATCTTTTAATTCAATTTTCGAATAGCATCAACCTTTTCCTTTTCCAGCTATCAGCAAACCGACTAGTTTATTAGTTAGTATAATCGAGTCGCAACGTGTTTATTGATTTATTTGCATCCTTAATTGATGTTTAGAAAGCGTATTTGACAATGGAATAAATTATTTGTTTGAATGAATCTTTGTTTATTTGTCACAGACAAATAGTTATAGTCTTTTACTATCTAGCCTCTAGCCTCTGTAGATTTGATTGACAATGTTGGTTTCTAAATTATTACTTTTATAGCTCGGGTTTGAACGTTTTACATTTTACTATTGGTTAAACCATACCACATTATAGATAATCATATAAACTTAATAAAGTCAGAACACAGCCTGAATATATACATATATTCATCATTTCGAGATTTATCTCTCATCAGTGCAGCTTTGCTGTTATGAATTAGAACTTGTAAAACAATTACTTAATTAATTAAAAACATATTTTAAATTAGACATTTTGTGAGAGATACATGAACTAAGCAGGTTATTGATTTAAATGTTAATTTACTATTGGTAAAACCATACTACACTATAGATAATCATATATCATACTCATTGCGATTAAACCACTCGTCCTCGGCTCGTGCTTTAAACTTCGCAACTCATGTACAAAAGCCCTGCCTACACTTGTATCATAAACCACTATCCTAAAACCACAAAATATTTAACTCAAATTCAGTATGATTAAAATAAATCAGATTTATATTATCTAATGTATAGTAAATTGTAGGTGATTGTAGGTAAATACATTCTCGGATTTTATTTATTAAACTAACTCTTTATGTCATTATTACTATAGGCCATACATTATTACTATTTCTTTAAAATAAATAACAGGTCAACAAAAGTCATTAAGTCTGCCTTTTATAAATAATAGCTAATTCTTTATGAGCTCAACCAAATTACAACGAATATTTAATCTCTCATATAATTAACATTCGACACAACAAGGTTTCGATTATCTATTAAAAAAAACAATAAAAATATATATCATTAGCCTTAGTAATTTACTCGCATCGGCTCCACAACAAAAAAATAATGTAGGCACTAAATTATCCTTCAATTTATCGCACTATTTTTTGCTTCGTAACAAATTATCGCAAACATTCCCACTTTGCTTTTTCCCTTTTTCGAATAAGCAAACCGTAATTAAAGTAAATTATTGTCGTGTTATTATATACTTATAAGTAAATTTCTAATCTTACTAACAAGGTCTTCTGAATATCAAATTGATTTTACGTCGTTTTTTTTTTCTCTTAACGGAAAGAATATTCTCACACGCCTCAAGTTGAAGTGCGTTGACTTTTTTTATTTACATGGAATACCTAATATAGAAAAGTTCTACGAATGACAACCGACTAGTTGAGCTGGAAATATTTAATTTGCCTATTTTTGTTTAATTTTATTGTAAGTAATTGGTAGATTTGTTATACAATACGTAATGTGAGAGTTTGAAAAAACTTGTCTTCAGCGTGAATAAGAAAAAGCTGTTTCATTTGAAACGATCATTCTTATCCAATTAATATGTAATTATGAAGTTTCGAAGGTAACATGAAGTGTTACACCTGCGAGAACGTTTTGAAATGAAATAAATTTTCTAGCGGGAAACAAAGTGAAACCGGCAGGAATCAAGTCACGTATCAAAGCAACATTCAAGTTATATTTACGATTTTGTTTTGCCTTCTCTTCTTCTTCTTTATCTCTTTGCTGTAGGCGAGCGGACGCAAAGAATCCCACTTACTTTCGCAACATATGACATTATAAATATACAAATACCAAGGAAATTGCAAAAATGTAAACGGATAATAGAAGTTGCAAAAAAGTGTATATTGGGTTAATAATTTTTTCATAGCGAAGAGATTTATGAAAATAAGGTTCTTAACCTATTTATTATGTTATTGTCAAGATTATTTATTCAGATATCGTTTTACTTGGAGTTGAAAAATGAAGTTTCAAGTATCTTCTAAAACTGTAATATGTAACATGATATATATTATATTATGTTTTAATATTATAAAACTATGTTTAAATAAATACCAACTTATTAAAGCGGAACATAGCTTGAATATATAAATATATTCAACCTTTCCGGGTTTGTAGTTTCAGAGAAGATCTTTAACAGCGTAATAGGCTTCAACCCAACAAGTGAACGCAGCATTTGCGGTATCTGACTAAAGGGACCACTGCACAACTATTCTATCATATCAGTTCATGTCTCTACGGAGGAGAAGGATGAAGACACCAAAGAAGATTTCTCAGACCAACTAGAAGCAGCAATTATGCAAATACCTAAACAAGACATGATACTACTCTGTGGTGACTTCAATGCAAATATTGGAAGAGAGCGAATGTACAAACCAACTGTGTGGCATACACTGCCTACTCAATACCAGTAATGACAATGGTATGAAGCTAAAAGCCTTAAGACCTAAGTCTTTATGCAATATACGTTTGTGGAATGCCCATTTCCAAAAATCGACGAGAAACGGACAAACCCGGGTTTTCCTCAACATAATGGGCTACTTCAGCAATATTCTCAGTTCTTCTTGAGCGACGTGCACGAGTTTGGTTCATCATATCACTTACTTGTCCTAACAGCTCAAACTTTTCGAAGGTGTTCTTCACGACGGCCGAAAAATGCTTTAGTTTTGTGAACTGTGACTGCGAAATTTTCACCATTTTTGTAGTGAATTTTAATAATTTCAAAGCGTTGTTGGAGCGTATATCGTTCAATTTTTATTAATGGGGTAAACTATTGAAAATGAATTCTCTTATTGAAAGACCCTTTATAAAAACGTCGTTATAAATGTAATGGAGAGCTATCAAATATCAATTATTATTGCAATAGGTTTGTTGAAATGCGTGGGCAAAAATAAACATGGCAACGTCCAAATAATTGCGTTGACATATACTGTCTGCAATCTTGAAAATGTCAAAAAATATTTTCAACAAAAACAACGTAGATGCTTCATTTTTGCTTGCGGATCTAAGTTAAAGAGTGCCAAAGACGATTAACAACAGTTACACCAGGTAAAAAATACACAAACATATTTTCAAAACAGACCCGTATTTCCAATAATAGCCTGAGTTTTGTTTTAATTATTATAATATATGTTTTGACTCATGACAATTGTGAAAATGGCGAACTATTGAAAATGAATTCTCTTATTGAAAGACCCTTTATAAAAATGTTGTTATAAATGTAATGGAGAGCTATCAAATATCAATTATTATTGCAATAGGTTTGTTGAAATGCGTGGGCAAAAATAAACATGGCAACGTCCAAATAATTGCGTTCACATATACTGTCTGCAATCTTGAAAATGTCAAAATTATTTTCAACAAAAACAACGTAGATGCTTCATTTTTGCTTGCGGATCTTAGTTAAAGAGTGCCAAAAACAATTAACAACAGTTACACCAGGTAAAAAGTACACAAACTTATTTTCAAAACAGACCCGTATTTCCAATAATAGCCTGCGTTTTGTTTTAATTATTATAATATATGTTTTATTAAATCTCCCAAGTCAACATTTATCTACTCTTCAATTAATTTCTTGCAGTAATGACATATACTTCTGCAGAGATCTTACCGCAAGTACAACCTATGTTTCGCTCGGGCGTAAGTAAAGATGACAATATGCCAGCTTGAATGACTCTCGACTATGGACATTAAGAGATTACAAGAAATGAAGTGTATAAAGCTAAATTTTGAAATAAATGGTCTGTTCGGCTCTTGCAGCGTTATCATTATCAACAAAAATGTTATAGTAGTTTTATAGTAACCAAGTTTAATGGGAGAAATGTCATTTTAAAAAGTCCTTTCCTGTTTTTTTTTTAAGTTACACAATTGTTATTTGTTCAGAACTAATGGTTCACTTATTACCCATCTAGTTTGAACTGAATGAATATATAGTATGGATTTAATTTCGGTATCTGACATCCTAATCGGAATCTCAAGGAAATAAATTTAGAAAATATTTCCTTAAGCGAAACTTTGTCATTTCGATGTGATTTCTGTCGCGTTGAAATATATTTCATGAAGCGGCTTCCAGCCGTAATTCGAAGAATAAATATTATTCTGTTCATTGAAATGCGCGGAACAATCTTTCCATCTAATAATAGATTCGTACGGAAATGCATACATCACAATAGGGATTAATGACAAAAGGAAAAACGGCTCCGACATATTTTTAAATAAATTTAGAAATGTTGAAATAACAAAAACACAGCTGGCACAAGACAACGATGAAACAGAATCTCATTCAAAACAAGAATATTTCAAATTTATGATAGAAATAGTAAAATTATTTATTCCAAAATAAAACCAATGAATACTTAGAATTTTGTATTTGTTAATGTATTCGTTAGATTTAGCTCTGTATCAGTAATTAATTCCATTTTTAGGGTTCCGTACCGAAAACGGAACCCTTATAGGATCACTTTGTTATCTGTCTGTCCGTCTGTCTGTCTGTCTACACCATTTATACTCGTGTCTGCGGTCTCTTTCAGCTGTGAAAAAATCAAACTTGTAAGTCAACGCGATCAAAAGATATGACCGTTTGTCGCATATTTTGCGATTTCACAAGGGAATCAAAACCTATAGGGTGCTTCCCGTTGACCTAGAAACATGAAATTTGGCAAGAAGTGGTGTCTTACAGCAGATTTTTCCCTTTACATATAAAGGGAAAAATCTGAAAACTGTAAATATGTAATTTAATTACAAGAAAAATGCGAATTTACTATTAGAAAGTTATGTAAATACACTAATGTTGTCGTAGTGGTATTGTTAGACTCCCGAAGCATATGGGTTGCATACAGTTAGGTCCTCCCCGGTTTGGTCCGAAGGTTAAAAAGTATGTGTTGGCACCAAGCTGTTTATTCTGAATTTTCTTTGTTTATATTCGTTATGCATTTCATCACGTACACTCTTTATACAGGGTATTTATTATTACTATTTCTTTACATTCTTTACACTTATTTACTAACTTATATTAAGATCTAACTATTTCTAGATCTAATATAAACTAATATATTAACTATTTCTAGATCTATTTCAATATTCTCAACATTCAGTTATTCAATTGACAGCTTTTGGGCAATTGACTACCAAAAAATATAGGGCGTACGTGATTTAAGGTTAGGTTTAACCTAACCTAACCTATCCTTAAATCACGTACGCCCTATATTTTTTGGTAGTCTATTGCCCAAAAGCTGTCAATTGAATAACTGAATGTTGAGAATATCGAAATAGATCTAGAAATAGTTAATATATTAGTTTATATTAGATCTAGAAATAGTTAGATCTTAATATAAGTTAGTAAATAAGTGTAATACTAAAATAAAGTAATACTAAAAAAATATATCTTTTTATAAGTTTCAAAATATTCGCGTTATTTAAAAAAAATGCGCGATGATGAAAAAGATGCGCAAGTCACAACTCGCACTTGGCCGTTTTTTTTTGGGTTTTCTATACTAATTGGCGAACAGCACTTATTAACTCTATATTGGGTGCCAAGACCTGATCGTGTAGATGGCAATAAATAAAAACTTACAGTGAAATTAATTGGAGCTTTCCAATGCAGGTACAGTGTAGAGAACAGCAAAATAGCGAAAGATTAAAAAAACGGGAACTATTAATAAACACCTGGAAGTAGCCTCCGTGTTTAAGACAATCCAATAAAATGTTGAGAAAAGACCATAAATTGGAAAAGAATGTAATCTTGCCTGAAATTGAGAACAGGATTAAGTTTTAAATATCGTGATTGGTACCTTAATGGAACACCGAAGAGTCAATAACTACTTTTTTGATAAACTTTAAATAGTCGGAACACAGTCTGAATATATAAATATATCCAACCTTTCCGGAGCTCTTCCCTCGTGTAACCTCGTTTTAATCCTCATAGTTTTCCAATTAACACTTGCTTTTTGTATCCTTAAATTGTGCTCAACCTTTTCAAGAAATTGCGTTTTAAAGAATTAATATTTTTGTCTATCCTCACCAAATTTAAGAATCCACTTAATACGATGTCAACAGCAAAAAATTTAACCTCATTTTAATCCTCACAGTTTTCTAATTAACTTTTACTTTTTGTATCCACAAATTGTCCTCAAGCTTTCCAAGAAATTGCATTTTAAAGAATTCATATTTTTGTTTAATCTCACTAACTTTAAACGTCCACACCTCACTTAATTCAACCTCAAAAGCGACAAATTTAAAACCGTTTTAATCCTCATAGTTTTCCAATTAACCCTTGCTTTTTCTATCCTCAAATTGACCTTAAGGTTTTCAAAAAATTGCGTTTGCAGTAATTCATATTTTTGTTTAACCTCACCAAATTTAAATATCTGTACATCACTTAATACGACCTCAACAGCAACAAATTCAACCTCATTTTAATCCTCACAGTTTTCTAATTAACTTTTACTTTTTGTATCCACAAATTGTCCTCAAGCTTTCCAAGAAATTGCATTTTAAAGAATTCATATTTTTGTTTAATCTCACTAACTTTAAACGTCCACACCTCACTTAATTCAACCTCAAAAGCGACAAATTTAAAACCGTTTTAATCCTCATAGTTTTCCAATTAACCCTTGCTTTTTCTATCCTCAAATTGACCTTAAGGTTTTCAAAAAATTGCGTTTGCAGTAATTCATATTTTTGTTTAACCTCACCAAATTTAAATATCTGTACATCACTTAATACGACCTCAACAGCAACAAATTCAACCTCATTTTAATCCTCACAGTTTTTCTAATTAACTTTTTGTGTTTTCAAATTGCCCTCAAGCTTTCCAAGAAATTGCGCCCTTAAAGAATTCATATTTTTGTTTAACGTCACCAACTTTCACTTAATACGACCTACCACCAACAAATTCCAACTCATTTTAATCCTCACAGTTTTATGATTAATTCTTACTTGGGAGCTTCGTTTTGTGATTTATTTAATAGCCTTCAGTCCACCTTCGTGGCACTCAACAAAAGCCATACAAATAACGTTGTTTTTAAGATCATGTCTTTCCGATAACTTAAGTCTACAGACGCGTTTCGAGATTTATCTGTCATCAGTGCAGCTTTGCTTTTATTAATAACAATTTGTAAAACACTCATCTGAACCCCACATGGTGATTAAGGGGTTAGATATTTTTAATTTGACATTTCGTGAGAGAGACATGAACTTTGGCAGGTTATTGAACAATTTCTATTATAATAGTATCTCTTAGGATTATGACTAATATGACCATCTGGACTTACTGCTCAATCTCTCCTGACAAGTTTGTTTAGTCATAACTCCATTACTGTCTGGCTAATCTCCAATATATAGTGAACCAGCATGTTTATATTTTCAACAATTTATTTTAACATATTCTTGGTCAGGTCAAATCATGTTTAATGTCATTCAATTTGGATAATTTCTTTTTATTTACTAACAAATGTTGTGGTTAACCCATAAATGGTCCAATTTAATGAATTAATAAGATAGAATTGGTGAAACCATCCTACGTCCCAACTACGTAATTGGAAAACATATCTATAAGCTTCAGCTTATAGATAATCATACAAACTTAAAACAAACGGAACACAGCCTGAATATATAAATGTATTCAGCCTTTCCGGAGCTCTATAACAATTATTGAGTCTTTTTTGGACTACCAATACAAATTTCATGTAACAAAATAGCATGGTGCTCAACATGCTGACAATGCTAGTAAACAAACTGGGTAATGTCTAAATTCATTCGCATAGCAGTATGGAACGTCAACGGCCTGGCGCGAAAAAAAAAATGAGGTTATACTGTTCTTAAAACAAAACTTTATAGACATTCTTCTAGTAATTGAAACCCATTTTACAGAAAAATACTACTTTAAAATTCCTTACTATAACACATACTACACTAACCATCCTGACCAAACCTCACATGCGGGAACAGCCATTTTAATAAAACAAAACATCCGGCACGACGTTCTACCAAAATTCGCATCTGACAGAATCCAAGCCACATCAATAAAAATATACTCACTACCATACAACCTAGTCGTAACAGCAGCATACTGTCCCCCAAAACACAAGATGATTTCAAGCGGTTATTCGAAACGCTAGGACCAAAATTCATTGCCAGAGGCGGATGGAACAGCAAACATACTGCATGGGGCTCCAGCCTAACAACTACAAAGGGGAAAGAACTATACAATCTCATAAATGAAAAGAAGTATTCGTACATGTCAACAGGAACTCCTACATATTGGCCGTCAGATCACAACAAAACTCCTGACCTCCTGGACTTCTTCGTCTTCGTTAGTAGTGGAATATCATCAACCTACACGGACATAACATCAAGCTACGATTCAACATCTGACCACTCTCCAGTAATAGCGACAATAAGCACAAGAGCTATTCACCGGAAACAACCCCCCAGGCTACACAACGCAAACACCAATTGGGACAGCTACCGCAGTGCCCTAAACGAAACTATAGATCTAAAAATAAACCTGAAAGATTCCGATAGACTCGACGAAACTGTTGTCAAACTACAAGAAGTTATGCAAGCTGCAGCACAACAAGCTGCTCCTAAAGTAGAGTATAGACACATCCCACTTGAAATTAAGATATTAATGGTACAAAAATGAAGAGCTCGAGCCAAGTGGCAGAGAAGTCGAAACCCTCACGATAAAACCTGCTTGAACCGGGTCAGTAACAGACTAAAGACCAAACTCGGAGAGTACAGAACGGAATCATTCAAGGACTACTTGGGCAAGCTGAACAGATTTGATAACTCCATCTGGGAACCCATCAAATCCCTCAAAAAACCTTCATCACTGTCATCACCTCTACGCATGCTTCCACCAACGCAAGGACAATGGGCTAAAAGCGATCACTAGCACAATATTTAGCAGAGGTATTCCAGCCAACAGCGACCGTAATAAAGACGACGAAATTTCAGAATACCTTGCTTTCGACACACAACCCCAACCGCCACTGACTTCAGTCACACCCAAGGAAATCAAAGGCGCGATCCAACATTTATGTGCAAAGAAGGCACCAGGAAGGGACCTAATAACACACAAAATGCTGAAAGAGTTGCCAAGAAAAGGCACTGTGCTGCTCACATACATCTTCAATGCAATCTTCAGACTCCAGTACTAGCTTAAAATCTTTAAGCTTGCTGAGATAATACTAATACCAAAGCCAGAAAAAGATCCAAGCTCCGTAACATCCTACCGGCCATTCAGCTTGCTGCCAGTTGTTTCTAAACTACTCGAGAGATTGATACTAACAAGAATAGACCCAGACTTTAACTCAGCAGACTGTATCCCAAGCCACCAGTTTGGATTTCGTCGGCACCATTCAACTGTTCAACAATGCCACAGAATCGCCCATAAAATAAATACCGCATTTTAAGAAAAAGAATACTGCACTTCACTATTCCTAGACGTTAGACAGGCATTCGACAGAGTCTGGCACGAGGGGCTATTACACAAAATAAAAAAGGTAATTCCAGCTATCTTGAACTTACTCAGATCATACCTACACAACCGACAGTCAACGAAGAAGTATTTGCAGCATTTCCCAGCAACGCTGGGGTCCCACAAGGCAGTGTATTGGATCCTCTACTATATGTACTGTACACCTCAGATATACCCGAAACACCAGACACAACCATAACAACATTTTCAGACGACACAGCAGTACTAACCAATCACTCAGACCCCAACATCGCCATAAAACTTCTCCAAGACTACATACATCTAGTGGAAAAGTGGTTAAAGAAGTGGAAAGTTAAAATCAATGAAAGTAAGTCCTGCCATGCAACATTCACGTTACGAAAAGGTCTCTCTCCTCCAGTTTATATATGTCGTAGTCTTTTCGCAAAATCCGTCATTTCATGAAATACCTAGGCACTTCCAGAAACGTCGACGTTTAGTGAAAAATATTAAAATTGCATTTCTCGCCTAGGTAGTTCATGAAATGACCACTCGGCGCCGGCATCTCGTACTTAAAGCCGAGTTTTACAATCAGACTCACAATACAATTTCGTTCTTCCTGTAATGCCTGCGTGTTGTGGGACGGTCCGAAATAAAGAGTAATTGTTTAATTTACAAGAAAATGGAACAAATAACTGCAAACAAAGACTTCTTTTTTAAAAATATCATGAATGTTTTGAAAAACAGCCCTAAATTGTTACCTCTTTTAATTAAGCTGATGTACAAGGTCATTTGTTGAGCTGCTTTTCATAATATTTATCACATAAATATCACATTTGAAATTTCCAATACCATATCAATTTTGCCGTTTGCTATTTGACATTTCCAGCGACAAATTCGATGTTTGAAATTTAACTTTTCCGATGACATATCAAATTTGATGATTGAAATTTCCATTGACATATCAAATTTGATATTTCCAATGACAAATATGTTGTTTGAAAGTTGACATTTCCTAGAACATATCACATTTCACGTTTGAAATTTGACATTTCCAATGACATATCATTTTTGACATATGAGATTTGAAATTTCCATTGACAAATTCGATGTTTGAAATTTGACTATTATCAAATTTGACGTTTGACATTTTCAATGGCATATCAAATTTGACATTTCCAATGACAAATTTAATGTTTGAAATTTGACATTTCCTATGACATATCACGTTTTACGTTTGAAATTTGACATATCTATTTTGAAGTTTGAGATTTGATATTTGCAACGACAAATTTGTTGTTTGAAATTTGACTTTTCCGATGACATATCAAATTTGACGTTTGGCATTTCCAATGGCATATCAAATTTGACATTTCCAGTGACAAATTTAATGTTTGAAATTTGACATTTCCTATGACATATCACATTTTACTTTTGAAATTTAACATTTCTAATGACATCTATTTTGAAGTTTGAGATTTGATATTTGCAACGACAAATTTGTTGTTTGAAATTTGACTTTTCCGATGATATATCAAATCATGACATTTGGCATTTCCAATGGCATATCAAATTTAACATTTTTAATGACAAATTTGATGTTTGAAATTTGACATTTCCTATGACATATCACATTTTACGTTCAAAATTTGACATTTCCAATGATATATCACATTTGATGTTGGAAATTTGATATTTCCAATGACACATCATATTTGACGTTTGAAATTTGACATTTCCTATGACATATTAAATTTAACATTTGTGTTATATTCACTGTTTTGTCGTCTGTGGCTAAACACTTTCTAACCTTTCTAACCCCCGCAGGATTCCCCAAACGGTCTCAGCTGTCAAAGTCGATTTCCATTGTTTTTCTTGCATGATATTCAAGTCGTCTGGAAAATGTCAAAAACGTCATTACAAAACAACTGCAGTTCTCTTTGCGTTACGTCCATGTCGGGTGGAGAAAACTCGTCCATGTCGGGTGTCCTACTGCTCGCAGGAACCTGACCACCACATAAAGGCTGTCCAAAGTGCCCAAACAATTGGCGTCGTCGAATAAACGCGTCGGCTCTTGAACGCCAAGGGTTTCTAGATAACGGCCGCGATGTTCCAGGTAATTGGATCAGTCGATGATTCGCGAATATCTGATCAATGCGTCGTCCAAAATTTGACACTCTTCTCTAATCACCTAAAATTGCAGCCAAAAAGTTTTAGCAAAATTCGTCCGTTCGTTCGTTTGACCAAATTTCAATGAATAATTTCGCATAGTTCTAGACAAGCCAGATTAGCCAAATTTTAAACAGACTAAGATAAGGCTTCAAAGTAATGCTTTACAAAAGTTTAGCAAAATCCGTCCATTGGTTCGCTTGTGCCGCAAATTTGCATATTAACAGAATTAGACCAAATTTCAACGATTAATTTCGCCTAGTTCTAGAGAAGTTAGATTAGTCAAACTTTGCACAGACTAAGATAAGGCTTCAAAGTTAATATTTACAAAAGTTTAGCAAAATCCGTCCGTTGGTTCGCCTGTGCCACAAATTTGCAAATCCAACAGTTACAAAAAAATCTAAAATTCAAAATATTAATGGAGATAGTGAAGTTGGACTTGTCCAATTTAGCACAGACCATTTTAGATCCATTTTAGATAAGGCCTCAATGATAATCTGTGCAAAAATTTTTGCAAAATCCGTTTGCTTTTTCGCCTGTCCCTCTAATTTGCGAATTAACAGAATTAGACCAAATTTCAACGAAAAATTTCGCGTAGTTCTAGAAAAGTTAGATTAGCCAAATTTTGCACAGATTAAGATAAGGCTTTAAAGTCAATATATGCAAAATTTTAGCAAAATCCGTCTATGGCATTACAAGAAAAATCAAACTGCATTGTGCGTCTGATTGTGGAACTCGGCTTTAAGCTCGAGATGTCGGCGTCGACTGGTCATTTCATGAACTACCTAGGCGGGAAATGCAATTTCAATATTTTTCAGTAAACGCCGACGTTTCTGGAAGTGCCCAGGTATTTCATGAAATAACGGATTTTGCAAAATGACTACGACATATAAATAACATAGAAATCCCCCAATACTCGACAGTCAAGTACTTAGGATTATATCTAGACAGCAAACTCAATTGGAAGAACCACATTGCCAAAAAGAGAAAACAGCTTTATCTCAGACATAAAGAACTCAACTTTCGGCGCTCGAAAAACTCGAGCTTAACGCTAAGCAACAAAATACTTTTATATAAAACTATCATCAAACCTATCTGGACTTATGGCATCGAACTCTGGGGATGTGCCAGCAAATCGAATATTGCGATCATGGAAAGACGCCAAGCTAAAATATTAAGATCAATTTCTAACGCTCCATGGTACGTAACAAACCACATGATCCAAGAAGACTTGCAAATTACCCCTGTGACGAAATTAAGGAGAGGCGAAAAAAGTATCAAGACAAAATAGAATCACACACAAATTCACTAATAAACACGCTTCCCCAACACCAAGTCCTCAGAAGACTCAAGAGACGCTGGCCAACTGACCCTTAACGGTACTCAGAGGTCCTATCGTTGGATGGACACCTCATCACCCCAAATCATTCATCATAACTTCAGCTCATAGAATAGAAAAAAAAGATATATTCTGATTGTTGAAAAAATTTTAATAAAAAAAAAAGTGAGATTTGTTATGATAGTCATAAAAAGACTCAATAATTGTTATAGAGCTCCGGAAAGGCTGAATATATTTATATATTCAGGCTGTATATATTCAGGCTAATTTATATATTCCGTTTGTTTTAATGAATTATTTAATGAATTATTAAAAAAATAGTGAATATTTGAAGATATTGATTGTTTATTGATTCATTAAGAGTTCAGCTATAACATGAAATTAAAAACGGATGTCTTACAAGTTGTAAAAACTTACGTTTTAAAATATAAAGGCTAATTATATTTGTAAGAGCCAATGTTCATTACAAACATTTGTCTTGTGCATTTTAACTAGGAGTAATCTTTATATTGATCAATGAACTAAATTAAAAAACGCTAAAACGTGAAAAATTTTAGCATTCATTAGAATTCCAATTAGAATTATTTATTTAAATATATTGGTAAATTAATAAATTTTAATACTATTCATAGCAGTTCCACAGTACCAATGAATAAAATTAATATTACACGATAAATTACAGGAAATTGCATGCAAGGCTACTAAAGCTAATTGAGAGCCATTTCTAATAAAAACTAATACTCCAAGTACACACAAAAAACTTTTTAAATTTATAACAGATTACTTTATCAGTCTGCGTATTCCAGCGGTAATTAAAGCAATTGCTTTTCTTTTTTTCAACCGGTGATTTCGATTCCTCTTCCTATAATTTTTTTCGTAATTAATCTCTCGCTTTCTATGAGAAGATTTATGCAGAAAATGATTTTAGAGACACGCGAACTGATTACTTCATCGATGGTCATTCGATGCTCTTCCTCGTAGAAACTGAGCCTGATTGCAATTAGCGTTATTACTCTGTAAGGATTGTGCATGTCTGAAACGTTATACCGCGTCGTGTAATTTCTATATCGGAATTGTTTCGTGAAAAAGTTTCATTTTTATTTGTTACTTAAGAATAATTCAATTAAGTAACCTGATATAGACCGGTGGTTTAATGTAATAATTTGTGAAACAGTTTTATATTTATTGTTAATGTTTTTTCTCAACAATTTCAAAATTAAAATATCGAAACCTTTAAAAAATATGCATATGTACTTATGAGCTTTATGCATGTAATTAATACGTGCTTTATGGCTTTCTAAACTCCAATTTCATACAATATTGATGTTTATAAAAACGAAATTGAAAAGAACGAATTTGAACATTGATAATAGTTACAACCCCGAATTTTATTTTTCTCTTCCCAATGATGGGTCAAGACCATATAGGCCCATTGTATTCCCTCACATTGCTCCATTCAATAGATATAGACCAGGGGTCGGCAAAGTGTGGCTCACAAGCCACATGTGGCCCTCTTGGTGTGATTACTAATGACTCCTCAGATAAATCACAAACAAATAAATCACAAAAAAAATAAACAGAACTGCACCTTTTCGGGAGTCTTAGGACCGCCGGCGCCGCCGCCAAGTTCATAACTCACAGTTACTCTTTTTCAGAATTTTAACAATAAACCAGATATTGTGAATAAAATCAAAAGATTACGATTGTATGCCCAAACTACAACAGAGAGGATAAGTCGTTAAATGTATGCCAACAAGTTGAGGACGTTAAATTAGCATCAGTCATATCAATAGCGGTCGATGAGTCTGGTGAAATAAAGGATACGGCACAAGTTGTCCATTTTGCTCGCCATATATCATCAGTTGGTTCCAAAGAACAACTCCTGGGATTAATGCCACTCAAGGGTCAAACACAAGGAGAAGATGTAGAAAATGCAGTGAACGAATGTCTGAATAAAAATCACATCGATCTTGGCTTCGCCCATGATGATGTGTTATTTTTCCATTGCATAATTCACAAGGAAGCACTTTGTGGACAAACATTTCCAGAAGATATGGGTGAAGTTATGGATGTGGTCAGGGTCGGACTGTGCCGGAAAGGCCTGGGTGGCTCCCCATAAACACGCAACGCGGTACGGAATATTGATTCTGGACGCTGATTCTTAAGTTCTGGATATAAAGGAATGACAATATAATTTACTGTCATTTTTGACAGTTTTTATCAGGTATCGCCATTTTGGACAATAATTAGCATTTTTGATAGTTATCATCAATTTTGACAGTTATTCCAATGTTTTGACAATTATAATAATTTGACAATTATAAATTATATTACGATTATTACCACTTTTGACAGATTGAAATTATAAATGTAGCTTAATGGTTAATAATAACTGGTTAGACAAATACACATAATTATCTAAAGATGCAAATAATGTTGTTACCATTTATGACATGTTTTGGGAATATAAGTTTGACAGACTTATAGTCAGATTCCGATGAACTTAACATAACGGGACGCGACGTAACGTAAAACTTAAACACGTTGTTTTATATGCGACCGATTACGGCCGACGCGATGTACATATCAAAACTTAACGCAACGTAAAACCAAACTTCGCTGCGCGTTACGTTAAGTCGAACTGATTCACATGAATCTTTTTGCCAATTAACAATCTCGATTCCTGCACGCATACAATCGACATCAAGAGTGACATTGGTATTGTGTTGTGATTTATATTGTGCAATAGCCAGTAACTACAACAACAGAATGAAAAGAAAATGTCGATGGACGTTTCACAAACTTACTGTTCGCGCCAATTTTAGCGCATCCAGGTTTTTAAATTTAATATTTGAATTTATTTCGGCACCGAACAATAGAAGGGGAAAAGGTGTATCGATCTGTGCTGAAACAGTTCGATTTAATTATCATTTCGCGAATTGATATATCAGTCGACTAAGTACGCTCGGAAGGTGCGAAGCGCGAAGAGCGAGAGAAACACGAAAAACCCACTTCGACCGGCACATGCACGTCTGATAGAATTTTCAAGCCAAACTAACCAGGGGGTGATCACGAGCCCCAAGGGCTGAAGCGGAACCCAACGTCCTGAAGACGACAATTTTAAGGGAATACCTATACCTAGTATCCCCATTTTCTCCCTTAAAAGAGGCGCCGGAAGGACGATCCCACGTGGAGGAGACGCTAGCGTCGCTAGCAGCCCCCATAGGTAAGTGGTTTGACCAGCCTGTGTTTTAGCTTGGAAATTTTGGAATTTAGTGAGACACGGTCCGAACATTGTTCCTTCGAATATTTCCGTTAAAAGTACGTTGTCGTAGCGGGTACCACCTTGGCTTAACTGCCTCCTCTGAGTACCTCCTTGGCACCCGCGGTCCCCTAGATCTGAATCGACATATGTTACAAGGTCTCGTGTTGCAGGGTTATTGTTAGCGCTAGGCTATAACTGCATCTCCTTGTCATGTGTAGCCTATTTTCCAAATGCCTCGTCTACGTTTGTTTCAGATCTGTTTAGGTCAGAGGTATTGTCAAGTCTTATTTTCCAAGGTCTCGTGTTGCAGAGTTATTGTTAGCGGTAGGCTATAACTGCACCCCCCTTGTCACGTGTAGCGCTTGAGCTTTCCTCTGACCCCGCGGTCCCTAGTCTGATGCAATATAAATATGTTGTGTCGTGATATTTCGCCATAACTCACCGTCTTACAATCGGTGAACAGTTAAGTAGGGGGTCTCAATTTCGTCTTACGAAATTGTAGGGGTCGAGCCTACTGACCTATTTATTTGCTTTGTGTCAGATTTAGATGCAGGGTGCAATTTTGAAGAATTTAGCTATAGTATTTTCATATTGCTCATCGCCTTGGGATCCTTTTCTCATCATCGCGTATCCACTCCAGATTCCAGCCGAGCTTCTGTCGGTGTCTTTCCGTAATAGTTCCCGTCAGAAGATCCCGGTGCGTTTTTACTTTATATATGTTGTGGCAGCGCGGAGAGCGAGACAAACACGAAAAACCCACTTCGACCAGCACATGCACGTGTGATAGAATTTTCAAGCCAAACTAACCAGGGGGTGATCACGAGCCCCAAGGGCTGAAGCGGAACCCAACGTCCTGAAGACGACAATTTTAAGGGAATACCTATACTTAGTATCCCCATTTCCTCCCTTAAAAGAGGCGCCGGAAGGACGATCCCAAGTCGAGGAGACGCTTGCAGCCCCCACTGGTAAGAGATTTGACCAGCCTGTGTTTTTGCTTGGAAATTTTGGAATTTAGTGAGACACGGTCCGAACACATACCTTAACGTTAAGTTTACGTCAAATCACTTTACGTCGCGCCGCGCGCCCCGTTAAAAGATTCTAGTTCCTTTGATAGCAATCCTCGATCGATATTTGCAATTGATGCGAGAGACTTTAATTGCATCTTAGAAATGCCATTTTTATTAATTTAATTGAAATTTAATTGAAAGTTTTTCGGGTTCAAACAAGCGATATCCTTCATTAAATATTCGTTGCAATTGAAATTTTCATCTATTTTAACTTAAGCTGTATTAATGACTTTCTAGACAGAAACAGAACAGAATCTTTTTGCGTCTACAGCCAGTGCTGCCGCCTTGTCATAACTCGTCGTGTTTCTTGGTTTTCTAGACATTCCTCCAAATATTGTCGATATCAATGTTTTTGGTGTGTACTCAGTCTTGAACATCGAATGCAAATAAACTTGCAGCTTTGAAAACGTCGTCAAAAGTCTGGCTTGCGGCAGGCCCCGCAAGCTGGGGGATCGCGCATGATTCAGGGGGGTCGCGCAGGATAGGGCCCAGCTGGCAAACGCCACCTCAACTATATGGCCAGTCCGACGCTGGATTTGGTAGTCAAACCAATAATATTATAGCAAAGGCGTTTAATCACCGGCAATTATAAAGAAAATAAAAAAATATGACTATGAAAAAAATTATCCGTGGCTCTTGCTCCAGTTTGAAATCATTTTAAATAAAAAAATTGGCTTAAGTTTATAGAGTTTGCCGACCCTTGATCTAGAGCATACATTAAGTCCAGAAGTCTACGTGTCTTGTGATTTGTCGAGAGTCCCTCTGCTAGTTCAGTTTTTGTCTCCTACGCGCGATTGCTTCGCAGTGGAAGATTATATGGGGGCAGATTATATTCGTGCCCCTCGTTGCAGGTATGCTGCAGGTGTGCTGCAGCAGTGTCCTCAAGTCTAATGTAAGCTTTCTTGTTTTTGGAACCTCTATAAAACTTTTCCCAAAAATAATGTGATATATTCTTTAGGTCACATAGACCTCACACCCTGTTTAGCGTGGGGTCACATAGACCTCACACCCTGTTTGGCGTGGGGTCACATAGACCTCACACCCTGTTTGGCGTGATGAAAAGTGGATGCAAGTAGATGAAAAGTGGATGCAAGTAAATGAAAAGTGGATGCATGTAGATGAAAAGTGGATGCCAGAAAATTGAACTCTTTGGTATTTATATAAATGTAAAACTTTAATACGATCTGGTTCACAGACAAGTATAAGAAATTTCGCTTACTCATAGGAAATTATTCGGATAAATATAAGGTCTGTATAGTCTTGTCCGTTCTTGTTCGACCTTGTTCGGTATTGTCCGATCTTGTCCGGCCTAAAACCAATAATCTCATTTGAATCAATCCGTAATATGTTTGCAATCAATTATGTATGCATACAGGATTGTCCGCTACCCATCCGCAACTCATTTTGAATTTTCTCCGCTTGTATGTCTGTCTAATCTAGTCTGTCTAGTCTAGTCCCTCTATTCTTGCCTGGTGTTATGACTGACAAACATCCGGTTGCGTCTAATCAACAAGCCGTAAATCAAAATAAAACGTAGATAACAAAATGAAAGTAAAAATATAAACATTATTAACAATTATAAGAAAAACAATCGAAAATATATTTTAGTTGAATTAAACAATCCCTTATATATTTTAGTTCAGTCTTATATAGTTTCATGTATTTAGCCTGGTCTGTCTAATCTCATGTATTTAGCCCCCATCTGTCTAGCTTCATCTAACTAGTCTCGTCTGTCTAGTCTTGCCTGTCTAATCTTGTCTCTCCAGTCTTGTCCATTACATATAAATTGAGGCATAAGGCCAACTGCAATTATTTATAACTTTATTTAAATTAAAATCTTATTACGTTTATAAAATTAAACACCAACCAATTAGCATTAGCATTAGCATCGAGATAATTAGTTTAGTAATATCTGCCGCGGCGGATGACGTCATCTACTGAGGGGTAGGCGGTCGGACGGTATCTCCCTTAGGGTACATGCTAGAGCTGTTTTGACACCAGATTTGATTTTTCTCATCAAATGGTTTAAAATGGTTTAGTCTAGTCCGTCTAGTCTTGTCTGTCTAGTTTTGTCTGTCTAGTCTTGTCTGTCTAGTCTTGTCTGTATAGTCTTGTCAATCTAAATCCCCCCATAATCTCAATTGAATCAACCCCTATCTTAATTTTCACCCCTGACCCCTCATTTTAAATTTCCCCACTATCCAACGTACACGTATCTTGCAGCGTCATCTAGACATTCTCGCTCGGACGCGTTCAGAACTATTTTGCATAGGATTCCCCATAAGGGGCTTCGTGCTAGATTTACATGTAAATCTCCATAAGGGGCATCGTGCTAGATTTTACATGTAATTTCCCCATAAGGGGCTAGATTGCATGTAAAACCCATAAGGAGGTGGTGGGTCTAGAACGAAGGATCTTTCCCTACTTATAAGCATTAATAATTTAAAACACTTTTACAATCCATTTTTTTATTGCTTCGTGCTTTTTTTATAACACCGCCTTCCATTTTTCATCTGCAAGGGAAAAGCAATAAAATACGGAATTTACATAGATATAAGCCCGGAGGCCTTATACCTTCTCCATGCGAACGTTTCACAGGATCTCTTGTTACGTTTCTAAAATTAGTACGCGAGCTTTTAAATTACAGGAATGCGTAAATTGCATATTTCTGGAACTCAGTCGTAGTCGAGTATATAATTTGAGACTGTGTACAAAAAGTTTTTAGCACCATCTGCAAGTTCATGTGCGATGTATTTAGTTTAAAGCGGAATTAGAAACAGATATGTTTATAGCACGGCTTAAACGCATTTAGAAGTAACGTATTTATTTATAAATAAACTAAATATTTTGTTTTGTGTACGTTTGCTGTTTAATTTTGAAAACGTCAGATAAATATCTGCAAAAATAACAATTTTTGTTTGAATGTATACATTTATTTATTCTAAAAATTAAACAAAAAAGATTAAGAATTAATTTATGCATTTCAAGATTAACAAATTTAAAAATAAACGTATATTTGTGAGGCTACAAGAAACACGTAATTAGAACGTTTTAGACCATTAGCAAAACTAATAGTTTAATGATAGTCTAAGAATTCCTAACCGTACTGAAGTATTATTATAAATACAGGTGGAGGTAAATATAAAATGGAAAGGTCAAGTTTATTGGACTTATTACTATGCTACTGCTAAAGCTAGCTGTTTAAATTTCCCTTGCGAAACTTATTTTATTTTACTTATGTTTTCATTTTCTCCTACTTTCTTATTGCCAACTCACTTATTAATCTAATTATAATTTCAAACAAATTGTACATTTTATAGTAACAGACTTTTATAACTTTTATATTTACAGTAACCAAAAAGACAATTGACTATAGTTCATTTTTTTTTAAATGCAGTACAGAGAAGATGGAGCTTATTTGTCCTTGTTCTCTGATTGGCTTAAATCGAGGAGAAGTTCTCACCGACGATATTTACTCCTCCATCTCAACCTCTTTTCTCTCTTTCTTTTCACATATATTTGCAGCTGTTAGTTGTCAATAGCTGCCGTGTAAATTCATAATTATCATCTGATCTATTTGTATCATTTAGATTTCTTGCGTTTTTCTCCAATTATTTGTTTGTATTGTATTACTATTGTTGCCATTTGGAGTATTTAATCAATAATAATAATATATTCAATGAAAACATTAATAAATTATCAATTTTATATTCAAGTAACTATATTTGAATTTAGCGCCAAATTTTGTAACTAGATTGAACATTTGTCATAGTTTAAATCATGTTTCTAGTTACTGCATTCTTAAAAAAATGGACTATAGGTAGCCTAATAAATACAGTAAAACGTCGATTATACAAGTCAACGTGAATTTTGTGCCTGAAAAAAAAATATTTCATAAAGTTTGCCTTTTATAATTATGTTTGAAACAAGAAACATGAACCAGAAGAAGGTTTTGACTGTTTCAAGGTTTATTCATTACTATTATCTTGACACACAGAAAATCATTCCGTTACAAGGTTTCTAACAGCAAATTTAATTCTCTATTTCACTTAGTTTCCAAATTATTTTCGCCTTTTTTAGAAATAAAAATATAAAACTAAAAACATTTTTTGCTGTTTTGACAAACTAAAATTCACTAAGTAAAAAGGTTTTTTTTATAAAAAATTTAATTCGCTTCAACTTTAATTTGAAACATGAAACATTTTTCTAAATTTTGGCCTTGTCTCTAGGTCTATTGTTTCAATTTTTTAAGACAAAATATGTAAAAGCGAATCTGTATTCTTATTACTATAATATAACACTAAAAAAAAAAATTTAAAGGATCTCACAAACCGGCGCGAAAGTTTCGTTGCCGCGACCGCTGCGATATCGCGGCGGACCGATTGATACGGCGGCTTATGTACATGTTCAGACCAACAAGCGCGATTTTTGGCGCTTTTTGGTCTGAACATGTACAATGTACATATGCCGCCGTATCAATCGGTCAGCCGCGATATCGCAGCAACGAAACTTTCGCGCCGGTCTGTGAGATCTTTAAAGGATCGCAATTTGCCGTGGGTCCAAATTAACCGCGATCGTGAAAGTCTCAATGTTTATTTAATTTATAAACTAAACCAATAGGATTGTTTGCGAATCCGTCTTGTAGAAAATCAAGTTTTTAGTAGTAGCCGTACATTTTTTATTTACCAAAGATATTAGTATATATATTATTAATTGATTGCATAGATCAATTAGCGCGAATTATAAATTATACGTCCTTGCAATTTGCTTTCTAGTAAAGTCTAGTTTTAGGACTTGAAGTACCAGCTGGTTAAATGTACTTGTAGATTCTTTAATTTTGTCGGTTGTCGGTGATGTTAAATAAACGCAAATGAGTTTTGTAAACAACTACTAACAATAAGTATTAAAGTTGTCAAAGTGTTTCATTGCTTGTGGCGAAATTTGGAATTGGACAACACACAATAGATATTGAATAACAAATTAGTTTAAATATGAGACACAATATCGTTCGCATTCAACAGAAAGTCAATGAAAAAAGCGAAAAAAAAAACAGAATTAATGAAAACCGATGATTTATGCAACAGCGCTGAGATTGAATTAGCTTTGAGTAAGACAAAATATTTTTTTGATAAATTGGGAATGACCGGAATCCTAATAATTTTTTCATGTTTGTTGAAACGGTTACATATAGACATGGCATTAGAAATGCAAATCGGAAATTCAATTTAAGGTAACTCTATTTTCAGAGGAATTATTGAGGAAAAATATATTAAGTTTACAGAACCATTGCGGAAAAAAAAAATCCGCGACGGCACATAATAATCCGCTTTTTATCCGCTAACGATTGTAAAAAGAAAAAAAAATCCCGCCCTTCACATTTCCCGGGAAAATAGGATCCCGCTAACTTAACAGCAATTTAGCGGTACCTATCGTAAAAATAATTATATGTGAAAATAATTGCACCGGAATTATCCGCTTTTTATCCGCCAAAGATTGTAAAAAGAAAAAAAATTCCCGCCCATCCCATTTCCCGGGAAAAAGGGGTCCCGCTAACTTAACAGAAAGTTAGGTTTTTTCGGGACCCATCCTAAAAATAATTATATTGAGGAAATAATTGCACCGGAATTATCCGCTTTTTATCCGCAAGCGAATGCCGCGAGAAAAAAAATCCGCACTTTTCATTTCCCGGGAAAATTTGGGATTTTTTTTTTCACGGAGTTCGTTTGTGGAGCAAAGGTTAACTGTTCGCGGCGAAATAAGGATACCGGGGAAAAAATTGCTGTCACGTAATTTTGAAGAACAAAGAAATAAAGGGGTAGATAATGAGGAAGAAGAGAAGAATCTACGATTATTTAGAGGAAAATTTGATTTATCAAGTTCTATTAAAATTCTGATAAACCTCTGAAAAAAATTCTATAGTGAAAGCTTAATCGCAACTAGAATAAATAAGTAATTTCGGGCTGACAGTCCTCGTATCCATCATAGGTATCGGTGATTCATGAGACCCATCGTATGCATTCCAACCTGGAAATAGATAGCGGATTTCGAAAAGGGGTGGAGATTAAATGTTTTTGTTTTTACCGGGCCGAATCGTCACACGTTATTTCTATTGGCCCGTTCAAAAAGGCATCGGCGCGGCGGCGAAATGCCAGGGCCTTTCAAAGATGCGGGCGGCATGCTACGACCTTTCAAAGGTGCAAGCGGCATGTTAAGACACTTTCAAAGACGCAAGCGGTAGGTTAGGTCTTTTCAAAAATGAAATATTCTTTTGGTTGCCTTCCTCCCACCTACGGTGGGGTGAGAAGGCACTTGTAGTTAGTGGAGCTATTGCCACTCCTCTCTTTCTTTATTCTTCAAAATTAACTCTCAGCATTTTTTTCCCTGATATCTTTCTTTCTCCGCGAAAGCACCTGATAAGCACACTTTTGCTTCATCCACAAACGAATTCCGCGAAAAAAAACCTCAATTTTTACGGGAAATGAAAAGTTTGGAAATTATTTTTCTCGCGGCATTCGTTTGCGGATAAAAAGCGGATAATTCCTAGATAATTTCCTCAAAATATTTTTTTAGGGTTCAAATTCAAATTACTTATTTACCAAATGAGATACATAAAATATCTATAGGCTATGTCAAAAAATAATTAAATAATTAAAATACAATATTACAATAAGTAAAAGTAATAAGTTAGTTAAATTTAAAATACATAAAATCATTAAGACAGTACATCGGGTTCATTAATAGAACTTTTTTCAATTTATTTCTAAATTTTTTAAGTGACATTTCATTTTTTATTGTGTTTGGTATTTTATTGTAAATTTTATTTCCTTGATTCTCAAGTCCTTTTGAAGACAAGTTTAAATTTGTTTTTCTGGGATAAAGGAGGTGTTTTCCTCTTGTGTCATATATATGGATATCTTTATGTTTTTTGAGAGTATCGCGAATTTTGTGGACATATGAGGCAGTTTCCAGTATATATAAATTGACTACTGTCAAGATATTTTAATTTTTAAAATGTGGTCTGTTGTTTTTATTCCCACTATATTTCGGATAATTCTTTTCTGTACTAGAAGTATTCCTTCTATAAGTGTTGTAGCTCCCCATAGAATAATGCCATATGTTAATATGGATTGCACCTCGACAAAATACCAACTTAGCAGGTCTTCCTTGTTCACCAGATTGCGCAGATGTTAAATTTGGAATGTTTTCTGATGTAGTAACCGACTAATTTTTTGTATGGTGGTTGTCCAGAGGAGATGCTCTTCCAAGTGGATTCCTAGGAACTTTGCTTCTTTAGCTCTTTTTAAACAGTGGTTTTGTATTTTCAAATCAATGTTCTCAGCATAGGTGCTTCTAGCTGTCTGAAAAATGACATACTCTGTTTTCTCTTCATTAAAGAAAAGGTTGTTTGCTGAGAACCAAGTGTTGATTGAACTTAGTAATACATTATCTTTGTCTGCATTTTCTTTTATATTTTTTCCGGTTATAATAAAACTGGTATCATCTGCGTACAGTGTACAATGCTGTTCGTTTATATAACTTATTAAGTCGGCGGTGTACAATAAGAAAAGTGTTGGTGCAAGAACGCTCCCTTGAGGGACACCAATATTGGTACAAATGGTTTTGGACTTTCCTGTTTCATTCCCACTTCTTATTGTAACATATTGCTTACGGTCTTCTAAGTAGGTTGTAGCCATCTTCTGGCTTTCCCTCGGATTCCACATCTAATTAGTTTGTTTAATAGTGTTTCGTGGGAGACACAATCAAACGTCTTACTTAAGTCGCAGAATATTCCTATAGGTTTATTACCCATGTCTACTTCTTTTAAAATAGTGCTGTGGAAATCTGCTGGCGCTGTTGAAGTTGATTTCCCTTTACGAAATCCATGTTGTTGGCCTGGAATAATGTTCTATGAATGGGATTATTCTACTCTGTATGGCGTATTCAATGATAGTACAGAAATAAGAGCAATCGGCCTGTAATTTCCAATATCCTTTTTTGATCCATTTTTATGCACTGGAATAATTGTTGCTATTTTGAGGATTGCTGGAAATTGTTCATCCGCGATGGAGGCATCGATGGAGGCAGGGTGCATCCCGCTAACTTTACAGAAAGTTAACTACCCGCTAACTTTCTATTAAGTTAGCTTATTAAGTTTGTTAAGTTATTTTCCCGGGAAATGGGAAGGGCGGGAAATTTATTTCTTTTTACAATCGTTAGCGGATAAAATTCCGGTGCAACTATTTTCTCAATATAATTATTTTTTGCGATGGGTCCCGCTAACTTTCTGTTAAGTTTCCTATTCTGTTAAGAATCCTATTTTCCCGGGAAATTGGAAAGGCGGGAAATTTTTTTCTTTTTACAATCGTTAGCGGATAAAAAACGGATTAATGTTCCTAGTTGGTTCTACCAACTTAACAGAGGTGAAAAATATCTCATTGTATTACAAATGTATAACGCTATAGATTGTTATAATCATCTCACAGTTTGGATGACAAGGGATATTTTGGTAAATGGTTTAACGATAAATGGCAAGCACAAAGTATTTCAGAAAGGTCCGAGTTAAAAAGTTATTTCACTACTACGCTCCGTCCCACAACCGAAAATGGTATTAAACTTAAAACAAACGGAACACAGCCTGAATATATTAATATATTCAGCCTTTCCGGAGCTCTATAACAATTATTGAGTGTTTTTAGTAGGGCTTCACACGAGACGAGATAGAGCGATAGTTTCAAAAATATCGTCTCGCTCTCGTTTGTTGTGTAAAAAATTACTCTCGTCTCAGTCTCGCTCTAGTAACCGTTAGTCTTGTCTCGCACTCGCTCCCGTAATCGTTAGTCTCGTCTCGCTCTCGTAACCGTTAGTCTCGTCTTGCTCTCGCTCTCGTAACCGTTTGTCTCGTCTCGCTCTCGTAACCGTTTGTCTCGTCTCGCTTTCGTTACCGTTTGTCTCGTCTCGTCTAATCTCGCCAAATATCGTTCTTGCTAGAACTTATTAAGATATTCCAAAACGAGGTAATCATTCATTTTATTGTAAACTAATCACAGACTCTTTACATAAATTTTCTATTTGTTTACTATTAATATCTTGTAATTTCGCTTTGTTCCATCCACATGAAAATGTAGCGAAAACACACCATAAATGTCTGTTTATATAAACCTTCTATTTTGTTGACGATTTAAAATTATTAATAAAAACGAACATAATTTGAAATTGTCTACGACATCTATTTCATATTACGAAATCTATTCTTTTAATTGTTATATAATGAAATGTAACTTGCCCGAGCCCGCAGTTCAAATTTATGCAAGAAAATATTACGGCTGCCCGTATTATAATCAAAGATTGAAGAAGTATGACCGGGATCAGAAACGAGACTCGCGTGTCTCGCGAGAACGAGACCACATGTGCTCTCGCTCTCGCGAGAGTGAGACCACATACGTTTTCGCTCTCGCGAGAGTGAGACCACATGCGGTCTCGTCTCGTTCTCGTCTCGCTTTTACGAGACGAGAAAAATATCGTTCTCGTCTGAAGCCCAACTTTTTAGGACTACAAAAACAAATCTCACATGAAATTTGTAAGTTATCTTACAGCTTTCAGTCCACCTTCGTGGCACTCAACAAAAACCATAAAAATAACATTGTTTTTAAGCTCATGTCTTTCCGATACCCTAAGTGGAGAGCCATATGTGGACACGTTTCGAGATTTATCTCTCATCAGCACAGATTTGCTTCCATGAACAATAATTTGAAAAGCTGTGTTGATGAGAGATAAATCTCGAAACGCGTCCACAGATGGCTATCCACAGAGATAAATCTTACGTTTCACCAAAACAGAAAAAGATTATTAGTAGTTTGGTCTATGCCAAATTTCACGTCTTTTGATGTATTATATGTCAATATCCACGACATGTTGAAATCCACGACATGTTAAAATTCGCGACTTTTACATTTTATATATCAAAAGACGCAGAATTTTACACAGATCACGCACATATAAATCATTATTCAATTTAGTTCACAATAAGTCAGGAAATCTTAAAAAAAAACAATCCATTCTCCAGCGAATGGATGGTATTTTTTAATAAAAGCTTCCTAGGAATGCGATACATGTTTTCCGATTAATTTTGGGATACTGAATCGATTTGTAAAAACTAGAAGTCTCGGTGATAAGCCGTTCAAAAGTCATGAGATCGTGAAATCTGCAAAAAAAGTACTTCCTTAAAATCATTGTTTATCAAGTGAATAGAAAATTTCAAAGTATGTCTGAAAGTGTTTTAATTGCTTGTTGTAAATATACAAATTGTATTTTGCTAGCCGCTTCCGTTCGCCAGATATGACTTGAAATAATAGGCAAAATCGAGCGAAATTTGGCGAATTTTGGTAGGAGAGAACTTCTTAGCGCATCCGTAGGTTAATGGCTTCGTAAAAACGATGCCGTAATCTGTTTATAATTATCAGTAACCGTTCTCGAGATATAGACTTATGAAGTCGCAATTCTGTTGCACTAAAATGTCAATATATACTTAATAAATTTAAAAAAGTCTGTATTTTCTGTTCAGGGGTCGGGATAAAATTTTACACAAAATGTTGGGTCGCAAATGAAAACTGTTTGCGCACCAATGGACTAGAAGACTAAAACTGGTTAGACCAGAAACAGAATAAATAGATTTGTTTATGGATCCGGATATACCAAATTATATACTACACAGTTGATGGATATACCTAAATTATATACTATATAGCTCGAAATATGACAGATTATATATTATATAATATATAAATTAAACCAGGGCTGGGAAACTATAAAGCTTTCTGGAGTCTTCTGCCCTATCAGAGGCGGCAAGATTTTGTTTTGAAATCAGCAATCACTTGATTGAAACGACTTGATTAGACTATTGGAACTGTTACTTAAATTTCTAATTTCTTTCATTCATGTTTTAATTGGTTTTCATTTAATACATTTCATCCCTTTTCTAAACAATTTGGAGAAAACAAAATAGGAGAAACTGTACATACTATACTTGCGTACACATTCTCAGACTAAATAGATGAGATTAAACAGATGCAACGAGACTGAAGACCAGTGAATAAGATCTCTATAACAATTACTTGCAAATTTCTTCAGTAAAAATTTGGCACAAAATCCACCAAAAAGTGTTAACATATTGCATGCAATGAAAAATTATCTGGCGATGTATAATCCCATAATGCATTCAGTAATGTTATTACAAGAATCGACGCTGATGCGACGACAGGATCAAGTACTTAGTAGGTACATTTTAGTACGAAGACAGCAATTAGGAGCGACAAAATTATTCAAAAGCAAGCTTCAAATAAGCTACGAATATTTTAGGTGCCGAGATGATAATAAAATTCATCGAAATTATGAAAGGTTAGATTGAAATAATACAAACCGTTGGACATTTAAGGAAAATTAAAGAAACGATACTATATTTTCATCACACGGGCAGAAGGACCTTGTTGGTTGATAGCCCTTTGTATAAAGTATACAATAAATATATTCTCTCTCTTTAATCACACTTAATATATAAAAATATTAAATAACTTGTTATTCACAGTTTTCAAGTTGATGACCTTCAACAGTCGAAACTCAAGTCGTGTTAAGTGTTTAGATTTATATAACTGTAAATAAGAAAATATATAATATTTGTATCAAGTGCAGCAAAAACATGCAGTGAATTTATCAATTCAGTGTAAGTATGTATTACCGCATAGTTATGGTCGCAAACACCCTATTCATTAAAGATAAGATAATTTTACAGGAAAAAACTACAGATAGTAGCCAAGTCATCATATCTCCAAATTAATAAAAATATGTTATAGATTTTATAAAGAAAAACTTTAAGAAAACTGAAAAAATTACATATTTTTCTGATGGGGCAAGTGCGCAGTACAAAAACAGAAAAAAATTTGTCAATCTAACTCATCACCTAAAAGATTTTGGTTTAGCTGTAAAGGCACTTTTTTCCAACTTCTCACGGCAAAGGTGCGTACGATGGCCTGGGTGGAAGGTTAGCTGCTAGAACTAGTCTTCAAAGAATAACCAATCTAATCCAAGCGCCGAAAGAATTATTCGAATGGGCAACTGAGTCACTCCCTAACATTTCATTGAAATTTGTAGAGGATAAAAAATATAATGAAGAAGAACAAATATTAGAGGCAAGATTCAAAATGGCTCCAACGGTGAAAGGTACGTTAACATACCGATTACAGAAAAAAAAGCAGAAGCAAAACATTTTTCTTCGCAGGAACATTCAATGGAAGTTAAAATTATGAAATAATTACTTTCTTTGTAAGATATCGTTAAAGATTAAATAGTATTTTGTATATCGAAAATAAATATGTTAATAATTATATCGTCTCTTGATCTATCTTAATATTCAATTTTTTTTCTTCATAGAAATAGAATCATTATATTATAGAATATTTAGTAAAATAATGAGGATCACTTTTTATTTGTTATCTTTCTGAATAGTGTATATTCTATTCACATGACGTGACGTATTAGCAAGAAATGAGCGCCAATGTGATCAAGAATCCGTTGGAACTATATCCGCGCGCTTGAAATTATTTAATATCTTCTGATTGAATAGAGACCCCGCGTTTTTTAAACATGCGTTTTTTAGATTAGGACCTAGCAAATATATGGTATTTTTTTCAATTTCATGCGACTTGGGGATGTGCAAGAAAACATCATTTGAACAATTCAATTGTTTTTATTTTATACTAATTAACAATAATAAAATACTTACACTATGCGATTAAGAAGCTGACCTAATAAGGTGTTAAATAGTGGAAGATCGAGAACGATCCATTTAGTAAAACTGGAGATAATGAATGTTAAATGTTACTGAATCCAGCAAACTACCAAAATTAAAAATATATATATTTCTGAACATACACATATACGAACGAAATCCCGATATAGGTGTCGACTTATTTCATGTAAACAAGTGACAAATACAATTTCTAACGAATCCCAATCATGGAGTCAAAATAGGTGTACGATTTGTAAAAGAATGACCCATATACAGGTCCTATTTTCCCTGAATATAAATGAAGCACTTTATCAAATTGATACTCTAGGAACCAAATTTTACTCTTTATTGCTAATTGATAAATTCAAACTTGAAATTTATGAGTATTATTTAACGAAATAATTATAGCCCGTTTTCAAACAACAATTCATTAATTGAAAAGTACAACAGGAAACGTTTAACTCCAATATTTAAATTTTTTATAACATATAAATATTAATAATAAATCTATTAAGAAAGCGCATTCTATCCCTCCGGAAACATTTCCGGCATTTAACAATAACAAACCGATTCTCACCATCCTTCTCTCTCCTCAACTTTGTATTCCATTAACGCACGAATCCCTTAAATATTCAATTTCCAAGATATAATGTTATTTCTTTCTACGCTGTACTTCCTATAAACACATGCTATTGTCCTTCGAGTTTCGTTCCGTATGTTGCGTACGTGCCAAAATTTCTCGTTATATAATTACCAACATAAACTTAAAATTAGAATACTATAAACTTGTATTTATATATTTAGATTTATTAGAGAGTCACGAATAAACCTTCAAATGCAATTCAACGCGCTCTCGCGACGCAACAAGAACTAAATTGAGTCCTATTCCAATTGTACATATCTACAATGCATGTTTTTTTTATTGTTATATTAATTAAGATTGTTTAGATACGTTTTAGGTACTTTAAGTTTATTTTTGTAGAATGAATGTGAAATAAATTAGGATAAACATTGTAATATATATTTATTATACAAGCGGATAAAATTAATGTTTAACGAGCGGATTTAAATTACGAGTTAATTCGATTGTTTTGTGATTGGCGATCAAAAAAGATGCATTGATGCGTTGCCATGGATACTTTTATTTCACTAGTTAAATAATTTTTTTATTTCACTAGTGAATAAACTACTGTTTTATTGATTCGTATCCAATGAATTAAACATGACTTAGGAATATATATTTTTATAGGACTTTATATTTTTTATATTCATTTTACCTTTTATACTTTTTACTCTCTATAAATATATTTTTTTCCCTTCCTATTTAACTATATATTTTTAATAAATAGGAAATGACTGTAAAATGGGTTAAGCGTTAGGCGCATATTACTTAGTACAGCTGAGCAAACTATTAAAATATTAGGGAAAAAAATAAAGTCGTACAAGAATAGATTGTATGAATGATTTAATATAATGCTAATTGTTCGAAAATAAAACTATTTTTAACTAAAAAGGTTTTAAAAGTTTATTTCACCCACCTGTCGACAATGACTTGGGTGTTATTATTATCCCATTATTAATATCTCAGCCAGTTATTATTATCATCCCATTACTAATATCTAAGCGGAACAAATATATTCCAGTGAACAAAATAATGGTACATTTAAAAAAAATAATATGAACTTCAATTTTAATATAAATTATTTCAAATTCGTTCATGTTTAGCGTCGCAATAAGTATCATCGCTTCTACCATTATATCTCGAAACGAACTTTTTCTAATGGTTTCAATATATCGTAGTTTTGATGTAACGGCAGTTAAATTCAGAGTTATATGCTGGGTTATTATTATAAAAACTTTCACATAATTACAGGAGTTAATTGATTTGGCAAGTGAAAATACGGAAATAAAAATAAAGTCCGTTGAATTCAACTATCGCAGGCTATTATAGCGGACGAATTATTTATCATACTTTTAGAAAATCTTCTTCCAATGCCTACGTACAAGTAATAATAATAAAGAGAACTGTCAAGCACTGTAATGAGAACAATGTTTATTATTGTTATTTGCACTAGTTGGAAGAAGTAATATTGTAATTTGATTTCGAATGAATTATACATTTTTATTGTCAGATATTATTTATCCATTTTTTATTAATATGTCTTAATATTAATTAATATGTCTTAATATTATTTGTTTATGAAAATTAATGCAATATAACTTGCGCTAAATATTGTTGCGCTCAATAAGTTATGTGGAGAAATATATGCATTTGGGGCGTATTACCTATGTTGATCTTGTTTTCTTACTATTACTACTCGACTATCTAATTGTTAGTTCAGAGTTGTTTAAAAATTGCTCATAATTATCCAATAATAAAGTGATATTTGTTCAAGTTATGGTTAATACAATAAATATTTGTTGAAATGATGAGACTTACAAATTTTCTCATCAACGAAACGCATATTAAATGAATACAATGCCATCTTATGTTTCCTAAATATTTTAAGACAAGTGACATCATTTTCCCTAGATTACTCAATAAAACCCCGCAAATATAGCCCGAGCGGTCCTTGAACTTACAAAACCGCTGATTGAGCAAGACCACAGTGCCTACACAAACAATGTCACACCGTCCATTGCCGAACGCAATTAAGTCTAATTTATTAAAACGAGGTTTTTTTAAATCTTAAAGCGCCGAAAATTCAAGCGAGACTAGCAAAAAACTTGTTAAATGACCAACTAACTATTAATTTTAAGATTTAATTTTTCTTTCCACACTAGTTGAAACTGAAAGTTGATACATTTTAAACAATATTAAAACAAACTTTATATAAATATTAAATAATCAATGTTTTTTTAGGAATAAGAAAAAAAAAACTGACAATGAGTGAAACTTTAATACCATCATTTTCCTTTGTATTCAACATTTTCAAATCTGCTCTAGTTGCTCTAGTTTAGAGTCTACTGTTCTAGAGTTTTGTTCTGTTTTAATAATTTAACAAATCATAATTTTCTATATATTCATATACAAACTCGAAAATGTTTTCTAATTCGTCGATCAAATCTGTTGCACCAGGACACTCGGAGCACGTTCCAAAATAACAATTTGTTGATGCTTCAATGCAAATCATACGGCTCAAACAGTCATGATAAGTTTGCATTGGGTTCGGTGTACCGGCTGTCAGGATTTTAATATTCGACCCTTCGATTAATAATTTTACATTTTCATGGATAGCACAAACAGACTGAATGAATACCATTTGCACCGGCTAGCAAGCAATGTTTTGGCCTCAAAGATGCGAATTTGGAAAAACTACATTTGACTTCAGGATAATTTTCTTTGAAGAACTAAGCTCTTTCAAATTCACTAACAATAATCGTTTTTCCACGTGAATGCGTTTATTATCTGCTTTGACCGACAAATAATCTTTTTGTCCTGGCATCATGCGACTATTCTCATCCAGTTCATAAAAGTTGATTATTAAATCAACTATTTATATTTCTATGGAAGGATGACTCTTCGGGCTAGGATCGGCTAAGATTCCTTTTTCTTCGGCAGTTTTCATCGCAATCGTTATCATGTGAGTCGTAGCAGAAGGAAAATGATTTCGAAAAGACCATTCTTTAAAAATAGTCAAAATTTTGACTTGTAATGCACGTTCCGTGGTTGAGTTGAATCTGCCTTTTAAAATTTGCAAAATATCATTACCATCATTTTCGCCATGACGCTATCATTCACATTCATCGCAGTGTGGAGAATCCTTTCTGACATTGCTTCAGATATATTTTGGATTTTATCCTTTGAATACATCTTTGGAGAAACTTTCTTCTTTTTAATTGGTGAGGTTCCAATCAAACCCAAAGTCTTGTTGATTGCATCAATCGCTTCATCAATTACTTCTCTGTCGCTTTCGAACGATGCAGGACTTTCCGGGATATGATCCACGTCCCCATAATCTTCATCAAACACTTCATCATTTGGTGAGGTGATAGAGTTAAAATCATCAACTTCTTTTCGCTAAAAATATATTCATACGCACATCAAACATGTGATCGTGAAATATATATAATAAATAGTAAAACGTACCTTCTCGTTAGATTGAAGTACGTTGTTATTTTCATTGTCTTTACGTAATTTCGACAAATTAAGTCGGCACGTGTTGCAAATTTTTTGTCTCGGAGAGTCTTCTGTTATAGGTACATTAAATTCCAATAAATGTTGCCTCAGGACTTTCCTGAGGCTCTGGTAATTCCGTACTGTCGGATGAGGAGACAAATTGAACGGGTGCAAACATCTATCCGTTCGTATATTTGATAATTTGGAGGATAATTTTAGGATTATATGATTCGAACTTTATGTAGTTTTCACTAAGTTTTTAGGTTATAAATACCACGCGAATGTATCTCAGCGTGCCGAGGAAGGGTAATAAACACGTCGCTCGGAAGCGGCGCGCGCACTCGAAATTATTTAATATCTTCTGATCGAATAGAGACCCCAACTTTTTGAAACATGGGTTTTTTAGATTCACCATCATCATCATCATCATCATCAACCAGCCCTTAGAAATTCCACTGCTGGACATAGGCCTCCCTCATGGCCCTCCACCCATTTCTTTCTTGGCCTGTCTGGATCCAATTATTTGCGATTCTTTTCAGGTCATCGGTCCAACGTGTAGGTGGTCTTCCTCTGTTTCGCTTATCGGTGCGAGGGCTCCATTCCTACAATCTCTTTGTCCACCTGTTGTCGCCCGTTCTGGCCACGTGTCCCGCCCAATTCCACTTTAATGTGGTTATTTGCTCGACGATGTCTTTCACGCCGGTTCTTCGCCGCTGGTCCTGGTTTGTGACGTGGTCTCCCAAACTCAATCCAATCATTGACCTTTCCATCTTGCGTTGTGCTACTTTGAGTTTTTTCGCGGATGTCATCGTTAATGTGAGTGTTTCTGCGCCATATGTGAGCACTGGCAGAACGCATTGGTCGAACACTTTTCTGGCAGATAGGGAGTTCGCTCTTGAAGACATGTTTTAACTTTCCATAGGCCGATTATTCTGTGCAGCTCGCATGTTTGATTGTCTCTAGATATTCTTACCTCGTGGCCCAGGTACATATATTTTTCGACCCATTCGATTTCGGTGTTATCGATGTTTATACTCTCGCTCATGACGAGATTTGTCATGATCTTCGTTTTGGAGAAGTTCATTTTCAGACCAACCCCTGAGCATGCCGCAGCAATTCGCAGAGCATTTGTCTCGCCTCTCCCAAGTCGTCAGTTGTTAGGACTATGTCGTCCGCGAAGCGGAGGTGGCTAAGGTTCCGACCATCTATGTTTATTCCCTTTGTGTCCCAGTCGAGTTTTTTGAAGGCATGTTCTAGAACGGTAATAGATAATTTAGGAGACACGGTGTCTCCTTGTCTCATACCTCTTCCGATTTCAATGGGGTTGATAGTTTCATGTAGTCTAACTGACATAGTAGCGTTTCTGTATATATTATAGATGAGTTTTGAATATCTATAATCTCGACTTTCTTTCAGGGCGGTTAGTATAGTTTTCACCTCAATGGTGTCAAAAGCTTTGTGAAAGTCTACAAATAGGAGAACTAGTGGTATTCTATGGTTTTCTCAATGAGGGTATTAATACTCTGTGATTCAGGTGGCCATTTGTCCCAAAGCCCGGTCTGAAACCTGCTTGTTCTCTTGGCTTGTAATGCTCGAGTTTATTTTCTAACCTTGATGTTATGACCCTGGTGAACAGTTTGTGTAGATGACTGAGGAGAGTTATGGGCGGTAATTTTCCAGGTTCGTTTTGTCTCCCTTTTTATGGAGTAGTATGGTGGTCGCTTCGTGCCACTGATCCGGGACGGTGCATGAATGTAGACATAGGTTGAACAGTGTTCGTATTTTCTCTAGTAGGAGGAAACCTCCGGCTTTTATTGCTTCTGCAACCACCTCGTCTTCTCCTGGTGCTTTATTATTTTTCATTCTTGACAGAGCGTTTTTAATTTCTTCGATAATGATGTCTGGCATCTCTTACGATCCCTGGTTCACGACGCTTCGTTCTTGTGTAACTCCGTGTAGGTTTAGGGGTTCTTGGATGCGGCTCCGGTATAATTCGTAATAGAACTCTTCCACGATGTTCAGGATTTCGTCTCTATTTGAGGTGATGTTGCCATGTTTATCTTTTAATTTGGTTATTTCAGATTTACCCTCGGCAAGATTTCTGCGTAGTACTTTCATACTTTTATTCTTCTCTATTGTTTCTTGGGTTTTCCTACTACCACGGTTTCTGATGTCCCTTCTAATTGCTTTAGAGATTTCCTTATTTTTTTTTTCTCTCATTTCTGTACTGTTGATATTTCTGAGTGCTCTCATTTGGTTTCGTTAACGATAAGGTTTTTCGTATTTTGGCTGATTTTCTCGTCCTTGTTGTTTTTGGGGCGAAACATTTCTTGGCCCTGCTTTAAAGCCTCGATTATTTCGTGGTTCAAACTGTTGATGTTTGAATCATGGAGGACATCTTTTTGTAGTGTATTTGTAATGTGGGTCTCGAATCCTTGAATATCTGTTAGTCCTGTCCACATCTGTTTGTTTGTTTTCCTTATCAATTTGTATCGTTCTTTACTGAGCTCTATATGGATCTTGCAACGCACCATTCTGTGGTCGCTTCCGGTCCTACAGTTGTTCAACACTGTCACGTCTTTGTAACTTGTCCGCGATTATGAAACCGATCTCATTTCGGGTTTTACCATCTGGACTTTCCCATGTCCATCTTCTGTGGGGTTTCTTACTGAAGAAGCTGTTCATATTGTATAGGTTGTGCTGCAGCAGAAAGGCCAACATGGTCTCACCCCGGGCATTTCTTCCTTCAGACCCGAAACTTCCTAGGCATGTCTCCGATTTATCTGTTTTCAAACCTATTTTTGCATTGAAGTCTTTGCAAATTATAGTGGATCGTGTTTTTGTGTTGTTCAAGGCTAATTTTACATCTTTATAGAAAAAGTCCATTTCTTCTTCTGTATGTGATGATGTTGGGGCGTAAACCTGTACAATCTAGATACTGTATTTTGTGCTCAATTTTATTACAAGGTAGGCCACTCTGGTTGAGATTTTCTTAATCGTTTAAACTTGTTTTTTTAGGCGTTTGTTGATAAGAAAGCCGATGCCTCCCTCTGATTTGTCGTCCTCTCCGGCGTAGTAGAGTAAATGACCAGATTTTAGTGTTGTTAAACTTTCGCATCGTCTCCTGACCTCGCTGAGTCCGATAACATCCCATTTGATCTTTTGCGTTTCAATTTCCAACTCAGCCAGATTTCCTTCCGAGAGTAGTGTTCTCACATTGTATGTTACGATGTTTAGTCTATTGGTGTTGGTACTCTTCCTTGAGTCTATTTTGGTGTTGGGGTGTGGTAATAGCGATCTTTTGCCTCCCCCAGAATCTTTGAGGCGGACCCCGACAGGGGTGTGGGAGTTACCGGTGTGTGGTCTACCCACCTGGGGTTCACTTCTACTTGTTTGAAAAATCGCCATGTTTTTTGAGGGTTTTGGCCATAATTCGCCACGCTGACCGGACGGGTTGGCGAATGTGAATTTCAGCCGCTCCTAACATGGAGAACAGACGCTGTTTGCAAGCCGCCCATTCTGGGTCAGACGCTGCGTGGGAAACTTCTTTGCTTCACCTTTACCACTTCGAGACCTTACCGTCAAGGGTGGCCCTACCAGTAGCTACGCTACCGCCGGCATCGCTCACTGGGTGTAAGGTTACTAAGCCCTCTCACCAGCGAAAGGTGATGTTTCCCCTGGAGAGGAAGATTTTATTATTTGACACTTATTATTTTCAATGCTACTTGAACAAATGTTACATAAATAACTTGGCCCATCTGATATAAAATGACATTAACGAGGTTACAATTAGCAAATATACCAAATATGTTTCATTCTTTTACAAATCGTACGGATTTGAACAAAAAAAAATTATCACATTTTTGAATGACATACACATTTTTTTCCAGCACCTTCTTTTTCATTCAAAAGACACGTATATCGGGATTTTGTTCGGAAATGTGTATTTCTCAAAATATGCACATTTTGCGTTTTGTTGGTTAGCTGGATTCTCGAACATTCAAAATTCATTTTCTCCGGTTCTACTGAACGGATCATTCTAATTTTTCCACAATTTAATACTTTGTTATGTTGTTTGTTTTTTAGATTAAGACCTAGCAAATATATGGTATTTTTTTCAAAATCATACGTTTTGGGAATAAGTAGGAAAACATTATTAGAACAATTTAATCCTTATTATTTTATACTAATTAACAATAAAAAAATATTGTTAGCACGCGACTAAAAAGCCAACATAACAAAGTATTAAATAGTGGAAAAATTCGAATGCTCCGTTCAGTAGAACCGGAGAAAATAATGTTCGAGAATCCAGCTAACCAACAAAACGCAAAATGTACATATTTTGAGAAATACACATTTCTGAACAAAAACCCGATATACGTGTCTTTTGAATGAATAAGAAGGTGCTGGAAAAAAATGTATGTCATTCAAAAATGTGATAATTTTTTTTTTCAAATCCGTACGATTTGTAAAAGAATGACCCATATCTGGTATATTTGCTAATTGTAACCTCATTAATCTCATTTTATATCAGATGGGCAAAGTTATTTATGTAACATTTGTTACATAAGTAGCATTGAAAATAATAAGTGTGAGCTAGTCAAAAACAGTTTTTTTAGCCTTGGGTATCAATATTATACAGAAAATATTTAATCTTGATGCAGTATTTACTTTTATTTTAAACTTATTTTATTGGAATGAATTCAAAGTTTATTGTATTTATCAAATCTAATCTTCTAAATCTAAGAAATTAAAGAAAACTGCATTATTGTTCTAAGCACTACTAATATATTAATCCTATATACAGTTTACACTTTACCGTTTTATACAAATTAAATTAATAAACGTATTTTTTTAAATATTGCTGTTTGTTTTGTCTAATTTAAAAAGTGTATAGTTGCAGCATTTTGTAATAGCTTATATTTTGGGTCATTTCACACTTTGCAAGCGATCAATTTATTGTTTTTTCTCTAGTAGCATCGGACCTCTTAAAAAGTGTATAGTTTTATTATTATTAATATTTAAAATGTATAACAAATTATTTACAATGCCTTTGTAATTTTATCGTTAATATTCAGTGAGTTTGATTAATTTACATGTGTAAAATATGCAATTAAAAAAGCGGATTGTTTAAAATTAATGCTATAATAAGAATATGTTGAAAACTTGTTAAACCATTTTATTATGTTTTGAAATTATTTGAAACAAAAGTAGTAAGATTCGAAAGCTAAAGTTTTCCGGACAGTTTTAAACTAAAAACGCCGTACAATAGAATATATTTTCTCTTTATCATAGTTTAACGATCAAGTAAGTTCCTTGAAAACTTCGGTATCGTAGTAGGATAACATTTCGGTTAGTCGTTGAAAAATAATTAAACTAAATGAACGTTGGAATTCTCGTTACTCGTGGCTGTGAAAATGTCTTTAATTGGATACTATTTAGTGCTATTGTTTATGGAATTGCTGAAAATTCTTAAGAGATATTGTCGACGTTCTTGCTCACCAGTAAGATATGATCAGGTAGTTTTTTACATGCTTAACATATTTTATGTTTTACGACAACCCATGGGCGATTATTTATTGGCAAAACGGTTATGATTTAACAATAAAATAACGTTTCGTATTTAACCATTACATTGTAATATTTATTTTTATGACATAATCTCACACAACGAACCCCCAAACCCAACCAGATTATAAACTCAATAAATTGCGTTTATAACACAACATATATAATCGTGATTATTAATTTATTTATTTATATTATTTAGACCCACAGGGATCACATAAAGCAAATAATGACCTGTTGCTTTTATTTTTCTTGTTCTTCCAGAATTGTTTCATCATCTCGCTATGTTTAGCTCGACGTTTATCTGTCCATTTTGCTCTTGTTATTTTGGGTTTTTCCACTGATATAATTTCCCAGCTGTAGACCTTGTGTCTAAAGAGTTTTCGATTTTCGATGTCTGTCGGTGAGATGTTGGCGTTTCTTAGATCAATTTGGACCTGTTTTACCCAGACTGTTGCCGTTTTAATTTTCTGTATGTACTTCAATACTCTCCCTGTTAGTCGGATGTCATCTAGTCTCATAACGTGCCCGTAGAATTTCAGTCGTCGTTTGCGGAAATCGGTTTCGATGTTGGAGTATTCTTCTGTGGCAGTGTGTGATTGTAGACGATATCCTTCGTCTGTTAGTTTTGGGCCAAGGATTTTTCGGATAATTTTTCTTTCTGCCTTCTTGATGTTCCCTATGTCTCCTTTGTAATTAAGGTTTAATGTCTCGCTGGCGTAGAGTATTTCGGGTATGATAACAGTCGTGTAGTGTCGAATTTTGGTGGTAATATTTATGCATTTTTTTATTATAGATGCTTGCAACTTTTCCATATGCTTTCCGCATTTTGAGTTCCCGTGTTTTTTGTGCTAATCATCCCGTTCCTGCAGGTGCAATAATTTCGCCCAAGTATTTGAAGTGACTAACCTTGTTTATCGTGCCGTATTTTGTAATTAAATTTTCTATTTTGATGTGTTTTGTGACTATGAATGCAGTTTTCGAAAAGGAAATTTGTAGTCCAGATTTCTCAGCACATTCTTTTAGAACTTCGATCTGATGGATTGCTGTTTGTTCATTTTCAGAAAGAATCGCGAGATCATGAAGGCTAGGCATGCGACGTTGATGTTATCCTGTTGTTTTCCAAGTCTTATGGGTCTCCAATTTTTTGATTTTCCAGTTTTTCTTCCCATGTTTTGATAACTTTAGCTAAAACGATGTTGAAGAGTAACGGAGAGAGGATATCGCCTTGTCGGACACCAGTCTTGATGGGGAAAGATTTTGAGATTTCTCCGTTGAATTTGATTTTAGAAGTTGTGTTTGTTAGTGTTTGTTGGATGAGCCGTTGCCTTTTCGGATCCAGATTGTTTTCTTCAAGTATATTAAACAGGGATTGTCGGTCGATGGAGTCATAAGCTTTCCTGAAGTCAATAAATGTGCATATGGTTGGGAGATTTCGTGTAGCTCGAACTTTGAGTATAGATATCAGGTTGAAAATTTGCTCGGCGCATGATCTGTGTGGTGTGAAACCTGCTTGATATTCCCCAATTTGGGGTTCGATTTGTTCTTGTGCGCGTTGTAAGAGGCATGCGGATAAGATTTTGTAAGGAACGGAAAGGAGGGAGATTCCTCTGTAGTTATTCACATCACATTTGTCTCCTTTTTTGTGGAGTGGGTGGATGAGTGCGCATTTCCCATCATCTGGAAGTTCTTCACTTCGCCAAATTCCCTGAATTATGTTTGTGATTTCCTATAATGATCGTGGTCCAAGATTTTTTAGTAGTTCTGCGGTTATTCCATCCTCTCCTGATGTCTTTCCATTCCTCTGTTTTGTGATACGGTGTCGGATTTCTTCTAGTGTCGGTGGATCAGCGTCGGGTTTCGTGTTTATTTAAGTTGTGTGTGGGAATCGTTCGGATGTTTCGGGGCAATTAATTAAATATAATCGTGATTATATATAATCGTGTTTTTTTCTTTAGCTCACAAGGTTTTTTTAACGTTAATGGTCACTGTTAAAAAGTAAATGATAACGTGGGCCTTAACGGCAATACTATCAAATGCTATTCTGTATTCCACTACGCAAAGTCGGTACTTAAAAAATAAAATTTATACAATTTTGTCTTATAAAGTAATGTTTAATTCCGTGGATACAAATCAATAAATCAGTGGTTTATTCAGTAGTGAAATAAAATTTGTATTTCACTAGTGAAATATATCCATGGCTACGCATTACTATCCATGGCTACGCATTAGTATCCATGGTTACGCATTAAAATAAAGTAGTATCCATGGCTACGCATTAAAATAACTGACTTACGGGCTCCGTAAACATAACCTTATATGTTGACTTGATGTTATTTTCTGATCGCCAATCATAAAACTTACTATACAGTTTTTTGTATAAATCTCTTGATTCCTGCGGGAGTAACCTTTGCCCAATTGCGTCATCATCTAACAATAATTCTTCGGATGTATCCATTCATGATTCATAAAACACAAATTAATTAAACACAATACTCTAAACAAAATTTTGACGTACGAATCAACAATTTTATCGTTGTCATGACAACAACACAATCATGGACGGACGACATATATTATTAAAAAACGGGCGATATTAATAATGCTCAATAAAGCGAGCAATAACCGCACGCATATGAGTGCTGTTACAGACGCAAAATAGAAAAACTATTTTTATATTTAATCATTATTAATAAGTTTGCAAGTTTACGTAAATTAATATTTAATAATATAATTTACCACGGCATGTGAGTTGGAATATTTAAGTACCCAAACAAGAAAAGGCAAAGGCGACCTCAAGAAAACTTGGAAGCCAACACAGAAAATAATAACATCAGCATAGTAATTACCTTGCTAATATAATTACAAATTTGTTGGCCAACATAGTTAGGTAAAATGAAAATGCTAGAATATTGTCAGATGCTTTTCTAATGTTGGCAGCTGCAGTAGAAGGAACGAAGAAATACTTTTGTTAAATAAATGTCCGGCAGAAATTCAAGGGCGTGTTCTAGAGCCCAAAATAAGAAAAAAGTTCCTAAAAAGATGTCTCCGGAAACGCTTCTTAATTGAGGTACAACCCTAATACTGAGAGGGTGGCCTTACACAATATCTTTGCAAATATCTCAGAACAACTAATGATAATTGATTCAAATTTTGTGTCTTCCATTTGTGCTTATTTTTGCATTGATAGCCAACCGTTGGCGGTACATACGGGGAACGACCTTCGTATTTTTGCAAATATTTTTTCCATCTGCACCTTTATCAAATGGTTGACTAGATGAAATTGTTCGCAATCATCGATACTCTAGATAGGCTTCTGCTCCTCCAACCACTGGTGTTATCAACCATGGTTTAAGGAGGTACGTATCTCTGAAATGACTGTAATAAGTACAAATGCCTTGATAAGTAACTATAAAATCCAAGGTAGACGAGGTTCAGGAAGAAGAAGCACGTCCTGGTTGAAAAACCCGAGAGGGTGGTATGGTGTCAGTTCTACTAGCCTGTTTCGTGCTGCTGCTGATAAAATTAAAATCATTATGATGATCGACGACGTCCTCGGAGGACATGGTACGTAAATAAGAAGAAGAAGAAGTAACTATAGTATACGACTTATTAAATATGTATTCTGCATGCCATTCAAATGTTGCTGCTAAAGGTATTTAGTCATGCCATTTGATCTTACATTTTCACACATATCGTTACATCGTTTATCAATTACATATATGGAACAATCCTTTGTTAAACGAAAGCATTTTATAAATTCTGCATCTGACTTGCTACTATTTATTTAATTAACATTGCATTGCTACTATCTCTTAATTTTCTTTGATACATTCTTGAGTTATTTCTACAATATGTGCGTGCATCAATTAATTTATTTTTATAAATTAAATCTTCTAAAATTTATAAATGAAATCCTCATTTGTTGTAATCTTTATAGTTTTATATTAAAAACACATACGGTCAACATTGTGGAAACAAAAACTGTTTTGTTTTGGGATTTTGAAAATGTAAAATACTCAAATTTCTTGCGATTTTATAAAATTGACATTTGTAGACTCTTACTATTTTCTGCACTGTGCGACTATTTGGAGGAATTTTGGAAATCTAAAAACTGCAAATTTCACCGAAAAGTCCAAATATTGAAAATCTGAAACCGTTTTGTAAATATTTTGATAATTAAGGCAGCGACAGAACAATGAAGATGAGGTTGAAATTTTACAAAACATTTATAGATTTTCATTATTTTTTTCACTGTGCCACTATTTGGAGGAATTTTGTAAATCTAAAAACCTCAAATTTCTCCAAAAAGTCCAAATATTGAAAATCTGAAACCGTTTTGTTAATATTTTCAGAAATAAGGCAGCGACAGAACAATGAAAATGAGGTTGAGATTTTACAACATTAACGTTTGTAGACTCTCACTATTCTCCTCACTGTGCTACTATTTTGAAGAATTTTGTAAATCTAAAAACCTCAAATTTCTCCGAAAAGTCAAAATTTAGAAAATCTGAAACCGTTTTGTTAATATTTTGAAAAATAAGGCAGGTTGAGATTTTAAAGTCAAAATAAATAATTATATAAATATTATTTCTCAAATATTCCTTGTAGAACATAATAAGTTACACATAACCTGAGTATCGACAAAACCCTTCCATCTGACCCCTTTGATTGTGAATTGCTTAACTTCCGTCCACGTTTTTCGATAAAATAAACATCACTATCACAATCCACTAAATAAACAAGTTCAAAATTGTTTGATGAATTGAAAGATTCACAAGTCAAAATTGTTATTTTTCAAAATTGCGTCTATATTTTAATGTTTGTAGTCTTTCTAGTCTTATCTGTCTAGGCTAATTTGTACAGTCTATCCAATCTCGTCTGTCTTCTAAGTTTGTGACGAGTCTTGTCTGCCTAGGTTTTTTGTCCAGTCTGTATAATTTTTGTCATTTTTTCAATAATAATTCGCTGTTCACAACTTAACAGCACCTAAATCCTCACCGTTACTTTACTTAAATACCATGTCCGGCTCATACGACAACTTTACCAAAAATAGCGGCTGCAATAGTCTTGTCGTTACATAAAATTAAGTCTTCGTGCGTGCGCAACCTTCTTCCAGTTGTGAGCAGACCAGTATGTGGCTCATATCCGGGGGCTGACCACACGCACACAGCATATCGTCGTTCTCAGACATTCCCCACCTCAACAGATTGTCTTGCAGCTTGCCATTCCTGTCCTAAGCCGATTTAGGGATTTCCATACCGCGAAAGGGAGGTGATTTCTTCTCTTGGGGGTTCCCGAGTAGTTAGCTGTTGGGTCCACTTAGTGATACGGTTATTTTCTATGGACCCCTAGTGTGTGTGTGATCTTGCCATTAATCTCTTCCTTGATCTTAGGCGTCCACCGGCTGGTTCGTGCTGGTGCAGAGGATGGGGAGCATCGGTTTCCTGTTTCGTCCTTTCAGCATCCGTGGCGAGGGCTCTTCGCACAGATGGGGGTGCCACGCCAATACGTGGGTTCAAACTATTAACTGTAGTTGGCTTTAGGCAGCCTGCCACGATTCTTGCTGTCTCGTTGATAGCGACGCCCACATGTTTGGCGTGAGCTGAAGCTGCCCAAACCGGTGCGGCGTATTCCGCAGTTGACACACAGAGCGCCAAAGTCGAGCTTCTGCGGATATCTGGTTGATCTCCCCATGTTGTGCCTGTGAGTTTTCGCAATTATTACTCGCACTAACTTTGCCTTTAGTAATGATGCAGTGTTGTCTGAAGGACAGAGTACGGTCCAGGGTCACGCCCAGGTATCTCGGCATCGGGCAGTGCTGCAGTCGTTCGCCTCGCCAATGTATCTCGAGCTCCCGTCGTGCTTCTTTGTATTTCAGGTGGAAGGCGCAGACCTGAGTCTTGCTGGTATTCGGCTTTAGGTGGTTTTTCTGGTAATAGATCGCCAGTTCCTCAGGGGCGACCTCCAACTTCTACTCCACATCGGTAAACTCGGTGCCCTGGGCTGCCACAGTTGTATCATCGGCATAGATGAATTGCCTTATATTGTCAGGAATCGACTAGTCGTTCGTGTACATTTTGTACAAGAGTGGGGACAGGACACAGATCCATTTTTCTGGACCCTCCTTCTGCTATTCTGGTTTTGAAGTAAAACATAAAATCTCCCGTTCTGGACGAATAGACCGACGACCATAGTGAGCCTATAGTCTTTTGTTGTCTCATAAAGCTTTCTTAACATCCTCCTGTGGTTAACAGTGTCATAAGCTGTCAAATCGATGAACGTCACTCCAGTAATCTTCCTTCTCTCAAAACCATCCTCTATGTGCTGAGTTGGGTTGAGGATTTGGCCACAGCATGATTTTCCTGGACGAAAGCCGGCCTGCTGTTCGATAATCTTGGCATCCATAGTCTCCGCTGTTCGGTTTAGAATCAGTCGTTCCAGCAGTTTGAAGAGTTGGCACAGAGGGGACACGGGCCTGAAGTTCTTAGGGTCTGTCGGTTCCTTGCCAGGTTTCAGTAACGCGACCACACTAGCTTTCCTCCATTATTTGAGGATCTTCAGTTGCGTGACACATACGTTGAACAAATTGAGGAGCCATTTCAGGGTCTGTGGTGCAAAATTCTTGATTTGTTCTGCCCTCAGATCGTATACGCCCGCCGCTCGGTTGACTTTCATCCCTTTAATCCCAGCCACAAGTTCAGTTATGGAAAAAGGGGTACCGATGGAGTTGTTATCATGCTCCATTTGTTCTCCTGCTAATGTGCTCTTTGGACTTCTTGTCCTTTGTTTTAACATTCAGTAGCAGTTGGGTGGCTACTTGATCTGAAGTGACTGGAATAAAGTTTCGAACTTTCAGGTTTTTTAGGGTCTTCCATGCTCGTCTGCTGTTGACCTTCATATCTAGGTTTTTTAGCATGTTACACCACTTGGCCGTTCGGTCCTCTGCCATTTTTGCCAATAGTATTTCTCCGGCCTCAGATGTTTCCTCGGCAAAGAGGTCTGCGTCGTACAATTCTTGGTAGCGTGAAAGAAGGGGTTTCGCATCTCCAGATAGAGTAGGGATGTACTTGGTGCGAAAGCCTCTGCGAATGTTTTTTCTTGAGGCCTTCCCAACCAATTTTATGAATGCTCCGTACATCTCTGGGTGAGGAGCGATTCTCGCTATCTCTACATCGAGGTCTTTGCTGAACTTGTTCCATTCTTACCGTTAAAATTCAACGATTTGGAAATTACATTAACCTACATCTGTTATATAAGGATATATACCGCCTGACCAAAGCCCGAGCAAAATCAACAAAAGATATATTTAACGCTATGTAGGAATAAAGAGCAAGGAAGGCAGAAGATTACAGAGCAAACCTGAGATTCTTAAATCAGCAATTTGAGAAGATCTAAAATATAGAGTTTCCGCATACACCAATTCCAGAAGGTGTCCCAATTGAAGGGCCTATGCGCAAAATCACTGCAAAGGAAGTTGCCATTGCCCTTAAAAGCAATAGAAATCAGAGATCTTCTACACCAGACAATCTTCCCGCAGACTTATGGAAGTTGCAAGAACTGCAAGCCTCTACAATTGATTGAATTGTTACCCTTTTCAAGGTTTTGGGCTAAATTTGCCACTGACTAATAATATTGTAGCTATAATATAACTAAAACCTGTTTCTAAATTTATGAAAATCAAAATTAACGTTGGTATTTTTTTTTAAATAAAACCTAGCTTTCAATCGTGTGTGGATGAAATATTATCTGAAATTCTTAAAAATTTTATAATTTTTCCAATATGAATTCAGATAACCGGAAATTTAACAGAAACTGATTTGTGAAACTTAATGTATTCCTAAAAGATTTAGTTTTTTATACATTCCCCTGAAAATATATTTATTTTTGATAAAATAAATAATTCGTGGAAAACGTTATTACGGAAGCGGATGTGTAAAGCGCAATGTTTTGGTAAAACCATTTTACTAAAATTCATGATTCACATAAAAAAAAAACTTTTGTTAATTTAAAAAAAAATGACAATTCATGTGAAACTATTGTTCAATGTTTACAAACAAATTGTCGAAAATTACAAGAAAAAATTAGTTTAATCTTGAAACATATTTAAAATAAATGAATTTGACCTCTAAAGTTCAATGTTCTATTAATAATCTAATATTTGCTTGTTCTAACTTTGTTTTCTAAAGAAATCAAATCTTATTAAAAAATCTGTTAAAATATGTTATTGTTGCGAATATTTTCAATTATTAAATATTGACATATAAATTATTAAATTACTTTATCTCATCTTTATCAAAATGACTTTAAATGAAATACACGGAAATCTAACGAATCCAAATATTTTGAAACAATACAGCATTTATTTTATTAGTTTTAAAATGTAGAAATTGTTGTTTACATTTAGTAATATAGACAGTTGCAATATTACAACTTAAATAGGAGTAATAACTAATTTCATCGTTGGAAAAGTTTGAGATACGTATATTTGCTAATTGAATTCAGAAGTACGAAACCTCCCCATCGAACCAATATCTCGTTATCCCTTGTAAATTCAACCCTGAAGCTACCATCAAATTTTATTTCCCGTCTACAGTCTACCCCCGTCAAATCTGACAAATCCTCGAGTTTCCTATTAATTATTTCACAGTCCTTGGGTATAATCTAAAATGTGCAATCAACTTGAATATTAGATACCTACTCGAGATAATAATTTATAAGTATTATTATTATTAGAAATTGAAAAGTTTTTTTTGCAAATTTGTTGTAATAAATGGTTGATTACACCTGGACAATCAAATATGATGATATTAAGATTAGCGCTTTATAAGCTTTCATGAACAACGACCATAAGTTTTGACATAAGACCATAAGATTCGAGTGTTGACATCCAACGCCATGTTAATGCTTGACATTAACATGGACTCATTTGTGAGATGGTGTGTTAAACACAAATTATTACTTAATACCACCAAGTGTTGTTATGTTTCGTACTCAAAAACTCTTTCTCCAATACAAACTACCTATACAATTGATGGTATCCCTATTACCAAGAAGGAAATAATGAAAGATCTCGGTGTCATATTTGATTCTCGCCTAACATTTCTCCTTAGGATTTATAATGCGCGTTAGTCGCAACTTCACCGATACTAACCCAATGAAGCAACTTTTTTGTACATACGTGCTCTGTAAACTGGGATAGGCTATTCTCGTGTTGTATCGTTTATATACATCACACGCGTTCAAACTTGACAGAATTCATAGACGTTTTTTGAAATACCTGTCCTACCGACTTGATGGAGTTTATCCTGAGATAGGAACTAGTCTCAAACAATTGTTAATAAGACATAACATTGTTTCTCTAAAAGACAGAAGGAGTCATTTCTGTGCACAATTTACCTCTAAGCTCCTGCATAGTCAGATAGACTGCTCATTTCTCTTGGGCAAAATTCCAATCAATATTCCCAGATCATCGTCTAGATCTACCGCCAGTTTTCGTCTGCCGATTCTAAGGACTAACGTACTACGTAGAGCACCTATCTTCGTAATGTGTAAAGCTGCTAACGAAGCATCTCAGGATATATTTTAAGACTAATGTTTATATACTTATTTACTTGTTCTCTGTAATCATTTTTACTGTTTTGTATATTGATATTTATTACTTGTATTACTTGTATGGGTTACAGGTTGCGTGACAGGCATTTCATGTTGTAGGTGTTCTTAGTTAGTCGATAGGCTAGTTCTAACTTGTTATCTCTCATGGATAATGATGCTCTTTCTGATAAGTTAGGTTCAATCTATTCACCGAGATACTTAAATTTCTCAGTCCTCTTGATGTTTCCTTGCTCTAGTAATATCTCTGTTTGTTTCTTTGATGTTTTGTTGAAAAATTCTGTTTTCTCCAGCGACACTTGAAGACCCACTTTGGCAGCCTGTTTTCTGAAGCAATTTACCTGCATTTATTTTTTTACAACTATTTATTATTTTATTTCTTTCATTATTTGTAAATTTGTTCTTCTTATATCTGTTAAATCTTCTGGAGGATTAGCTTAAAACCGTTCCATTAGTTTTAAAATTTGTTCTTTAACAGTTTAATTTTTACAATACCGTTTTTGCAATAACCAATTTCATCCGTAGCACAAAGAAAGTTTAAAATAGATGGAAAGATGAACTTCCATCATTCCACATAAACAATCAAAAAACGAGTTTTGCGATTCAAATAAATTCAGTAATGAATAATATATACGAGGTACAAGACGAACAAGTTGATGTGTAAATTGTCCTGATAGATAATTCTTCGCGGAATTTCAAACTGAAATTTACCCGATTCTCGATTTGCAAAGTAGATATCTCGGAAACGGTTGCAAATAATCAAAAACGGATTGCGGCATTGTTTTCAGAAGGTCATTTTCCTGTTAATACACTAAGACTGTCCGCGGAAAATTCACGACTTTCCGAGATCCCTACTCGAGCGCCGAAATTTGATAAAAAATTTCGTCAATTTTGGCAGGCGATAGAGAACGAAAGGTTCAAGCGAAATATAATTTGCATATTTGTAATAAGCAGTAAAAATGCTTTCAGAGACGTTTTTAAATTTTGCTGTAACTCAAAAAATAACGATTTTGAAAAAATCGATTTCCAGGCATTTCGGCGCCTTTGCGTCTAGACTCCCCGCGTCGATGGTATTTCTTAACTGAAAGCTTTCTAGGGAATAATATATACGCTTTCAGACTAATTTTGGGACGCTGAATCGATTGGTGAAGACTAGATTGGTCGAACCGATTGGTGAACTCTGTTTTGAGCCGTTCAAAAGTTATGATAACGTCAAATCAGTCGCAAATCCGAGATGGTGTACAGCGAAAAAATATATAAAACTTGTCTATTTGGAAGCGAAATAAAATGGAAAACCATTTTCAGCACTTCACTTTCTTTCGGGTAACCAAAAAAAATCACGAAAATAATTTCCAAAAAAATGTTTCAAGAAAAATTTCCATCATTTCGTTCGAAAAAAAAAGTGCTTTTTCGTTTTTTTTTTTATTTTCTCGAGAACGGTAAAAAGCAGCGAAATTATTTTTGGCACACAGAAACTACACGACAAGACGAACAAGTCGATGTGTAAATTGTCCTGAAAGATTCAATAATTCGTCGCGAAATTTCAAACTGAAATTTACCCGATTCTCGATTTGCTAGGTAGATGTCTCGGAAACGGTTGCAAATATTAAAAAACGGATTGCGGCATCGTTTTCAGAAGGTCATTTTCCTATTAATACACTAAGATTTTCCGCGGGAGATTCCAGACTTTCCGAGATCTCTATTCGAGCGTCGAAATTTGATAAAAATTTGGTCAATATTGGTAGGCGATTGTGAACGTAAGCTGGTTGCAAAATATAATTAGTATATTTGTAATCAGCAGTAAAAATGCTTTCATAAACGTTTTTAAATTTTGCTAAAAAAACCTAACCTAACATAACCTAACTCCAAAAATAACGATTTTGAAAAAATCGATTTTCTCGCATTTCGGTGTTTCCGCGGTCTAGACTCCCCGTGTCGATAGTATTTCTTAACCGAAAGCTTCCTAGGGAATATTATATACGTTTTCAGACTAATTTTGGGACGCTGAATCGATTGGTGAAGACTAGAAGTCTCTATGGTGAGCCCTTCAAAAGTTATGACAGCGTCAAATCAGTCGCAAATGCGATATGGTGTTTCGAGAAGTTATATACTTAAGTATGAAACTTGGAATATACGTATGGAATTTTTGTATAGAAAAGACACGTTTATGGTTTGAAAATGATAAAATGTATTTTACTTGAAGTATTGCCTATCTCTAGCTATAGATTTTTCTCAATTGTATGACAATTTGTGGATGCCACGTCAAAGGAACTGTTGTTTTTTTGAGGCAAACCAGTCATCGAGTAATTTTCGTAATATAAAAAAAAGAGAAGCGCAACTCAGAAAGTGCGTGTCTCATCGGTGCAAATAAGTATAAATCAGATGGAGCTAACTTTGATGAGTAAGCGGCATGCGAAAGCGGTGTGTGATTGATGTGCATTTTCATGAAGCAAAATTACTTTGTGTGCCTTGTTGTTGCCTGCTGCCTTTTATTCAGTTCATGTGGAACCCATGTTCCCATCTTCTAGATCTTTCCAATGGCTTTCAAACGTATGGAGACAGCTTTCCGTGTCACATTTAATTGATAACATGAGTTGTTGTTGCGATTGAGCGACATCCTTCGCTGTCTTCAAACTTTTTCAGGGGTCTTCCACGTTCCTCGTTTCTCACTGCGACAAAATCGCCTTTTGATTTTTGTAAACCACTCAAAACACTGTAATTTACCAAGAGCATGCATCAAATGGTAACAGAAAAACAATGCTGTCCGCAAATCACAGTTTCCAGGCACAAAATTAGAAATGTTCAACGCTATTACAAACTATGCTCTTGTATGAAACTTGTTTTATTGCATGTTGGAAGTCTTTGTCAGAGGTCCCAACAGGGAAATGGTGCAAATGACGTGGTTTTACGGTAACTGTATTAACAGCTAGGACTATCTATGAGCAAATTCCGATTTCATATTTACAGACATGGTGCATAATTTATACGTTAAAACATTGCAGTCGGTTGACGTACTAATACGTTTTCTCTATTTGAAATATAGTAGATGACGACATAGAAGTACGTATAAGTATAGAAGCCGTTAACGTAATAATACATTATTTTTTAATTTCAACCTTTCTTCAAAGAAAGCCGAGAAGAAGAACTTTTGGCAGTTTCCGTTTCGTCCGCGAATCTTTTGAAAGAACGAAATTGGAGACTCGGTTTGATTTCCTGCGGTTTTGAAAAATTTTCGTTTGAAAATCTTTTTTTTTTTAAAACCATTTTTGAAACTGTTACTTGGGCTTTGTACCTACAAGACAATGGGGAACTAAAGAAATTTGGAGATTTTCCTCGATTTTCGAAAAAATATTTATCTACATTTTGGGTCAGATCATGAAGACGATCATGAAGGAATAGAAGACGTGATTGGAATTTAATTTTTTTCCTTGATTTTGGACCAGGTTAAGAGAAACGGATTTTTTCCTAAATTTAAAAATTATCGTTTTGTTTTTACTAAAGTTCTTGAGAGATTTGGAGTTTTCCCTTGACTTTAAAAAAAAATGATACTACTTGGATTTTGGACCACATTTCAATTTCTTTGATTTTTGGAAAAACTACAACTAGCATTTTATACCGAACCTTGTGTGGAACTAAAAGTTTTCCGAAAAATTTTGGTTTGCGCGGAACCAAAAAGTAATTGGGTGTTACTGATGACGGTCGAATATTGGATTTGAATCCTAACCAAAAACTGCTTTCGGAAAAAAACTAGCCCTGATAGTATTTAGAACCAGAAAACTTGCAGATTTTTTACCTGTCATCGCGCGTCCTGTATAGTGTTAATATCGAACATCAGCATTGAAATCTATTTGTATTGATATCTGAGCTATCTTAACACGTTAGCTGCCACCTATACAGCCGGCTGCCAATTGACATGGATCCTACTGTGCCGAACGAAATATGCGGTAGCTAACGTGTTAATTATAATGGGATTTTCCTTCCATTTAGACATCGTTGTATTTCATTTGAACATCTATCTATCTTATATTAAAATTGCTGTATCTTTTTAGGATATAGTTACATGATGTTACCAGAAGCGAATTGAATTTTTTAAATAAATTAAATTTACAATTATGAATATAAGAAAACATATATCTTTAACAATCCTTTCAACCATCAGAGTTGCATCGTTAGTTATAACCAGCATAAAATTCAAGGTAGCATGCTCATTATAATCATATCAGATGATTCTTTCTGGTTCGTATTTGAAAAACAATACAAAATGCATGCACGTGTTAAAAAACTTTATTTTCTTGCTAAAATTAAGCACAACGCAATCAAAATAATTTGTAATTATTTAAAAATATTGTCCACGAATGTTAAAATTAGATGGCGCATCTAATTTTAACATTCGTGGACAATATTTTAAGTATTAAAAGATCGTAAAATGAGGCTTAAGAAATCTTGCTATATTGTACTATTTCGTGCAATATAACAAGTTTTCTATCACTATCTTTTTGCTATTGGTTCATCCTGTGCACTAATTTATATTTGAAGAGCATACGTTATATTTACAAATACATTAAACATTGAACATCGTTCGCAGTCCTGCTATAATGGATTTTCGATTGGATTTTTGTCAAATCAGTCTCAATTAGTCATTCACCAACCAAATGCGTAACCTAATTAACGTCTAGGTTTAAATATTTATTAGAGTGGAAACAATTCCCGCTGTCCCGCCGAATAAAAGCTTATTCATTCACTATTTGTTTTGTCATTCAATATTTGAAAATTATGGATCGAAAAAAAATATGTGAATTAGAAAAAACAATAATGTCCAACTGCCAGGAATATTAAAGTTAACAATACAATAAAACTATTTCTATTCTTTTCAATTCCTTATATTCATATTTTGTTCACAATTTATGTAAAAGAAGGAAGCGAGAAAGGGAAGTGAAGTCGGAAAGAGAAGGGAAATGAGAAAAGGGAGAGAAGTGTGGTAAGGAAGGGGAAGTGAGAAGGGGAAGGGAAATAAGGTGACAAAATTTCGAGCCATCTCTAACACTTAAATTTGCTAATCGCTCTAAATATTGAATTTAGTGCCATTTGCGTCGTAATAAGAGACGCTGTTAAGGTGCAGACAATTATACTTTAATATTCTTAAAGCACATCCGTATTTTATAAATGTAAAAAGAAAATTTATACTACAATCTATAGATAGGTTAACTGTTGAAATGGTTACTCAAATATTTTAAAATTCAGAAATTATATATAAATGCCTTTTTGTACAGGAATAAGTAGTTTTAACATTATAGGTTGAAACCCATGTCATCATACGACTATATACGAAAATTTAAGTTTTATTAACAATATCGGAATATTGTTTATATCTAATTAACTTATCACTGGCAGAAAAAATCAATTGAATGCAAGCATCGTCAAAAAGCAGTTCAAAATATTAGAATGTTTGCCAATATGTGAAAATATATGACAATTGTATAGTTTTACTACCATTTTTCTTCTCGATGTGCGTTATCCTCTCAGGACGTTGGCGATCACATTAGCCCATCTCACTTTATCCACTGCAGCTCGGAACAATTCAACTGAAGTCATATTCGTCCATTGTCGCAAGTTTTTCAGCCATGAATTCCTTCTTTTGCCTGGCCCCCCTTCTCCGTCTGTTTTTCCTTCAATTATGAGTTGAAGCGCTCTGTATTTGTCGCATCTCATTATTTGTACAAAGTAGCTTGTTTTTCTCTTTTTGATAGTAATCATTATTTCTGTTTGTTTCTCCATGCGGTTTAAGACCTCGATGTTGGTAGTAGGGCTTGTCCAAGAAATTCTCAGCATCCTGCGGCCTCCATTTCAAAGGCCTCCACTGCCCTTTTGCATTGTTTCTGTTAGTGTCCATGTTTCCACACCATAAAACAGTGTGTTAAAAACATAACACCTCAGAACACGAAGCCTGGTTTTTAGGTTGAGCCTGAGATTGCACAGCACATTGCACATGTTGTTAAATACTGCTCTTGACTTTTCCACTCCAGCGTTTATCTCAACCGAATGATCCCAGTTATCATTGAGCACGCAGCCCAGATTATCATTTCCCTCACTCTTTCCAGGGTGTTCCCGTTTACAGTTATTTCAGCGCTAGCATCTGGGTTTTTACTGATTACCATTGTTTTGGTTTTATTTATATTAATTATAATTCGCAGAAGGTAACTACTCGGTTCATTAGCTGCTGCAATCCTTCTTCGCTGTTGCTCATGATCACCGTATCATCCGCGTATCGCAGATTATTCAAACATTCGCCATGGATAATAACACCATCTGTTGCGTCATCCAGTGCTTTTTTAAATATTTCCTTCGAATATACATTAAACAGTGGAGGTGACAAAATGCACCCTTGTCTTACTCCTTTCTATATATTGATACTGTCTGTTGTATTGTTTTTTATTCTTACTTTGGCAGTTTGATTCCCATATAGGTTTGAGATGATACGAAGATCAACAGCTTCTACACCCCCATACGCTAGCACCTCAACAAGTTTTTCGTGTTTCACGAGGTCAAATGCTCTGCTAAAGTCTATGAAACATAGGTTTTTAACATCTCTGCATCTTTCAATAAGTACGTGTACAGCGAACAGAGCTTCTTTTATACCTAGTCCCTTTTTAAAGCCGAATTGAGTATCACCTGTAAGTTCTTCTAATTGATTATATATTCGTGCATGAATTATCTGGAGGATTAATTTTAGAGCGTGGCTCATTAAGCTAATGATTCTATATTCCTCGCATTTTTTTATAATACGACATATTTTTTTTATTTATAGGTCGAGTCATAAGTAACAGCCCTTTTTTTATCAGACATTTATTTTACTCTCATTGAATAACAAAATTATATTAAATTATTATGTATTCACCACTTTTATCTATAACCTTCTCCCATCTTTCTGGCACAAAATGTGGTTGGTTTGGACTGGAAGAAGTTTTAGATTGTCTGCCTGACTTGCAGAATTGAAAGTTTGTCCATTCAAAAAGTTTTGTAAGGAACAGAAAAGGTGGTAGTCTGTTGGGGCAAGATCCGGGGAATAAGGTGGATTTGGTACAACAGACCATCCAAGCTCAAGATTTTTTTCTTGAGTCATTTCAGTCACCTTTGCTGCATGTGTGTGTAAAACGTTTTTGCGATTGGCGAGTGCAAGACGCTTTTCATCGACGAGTTTCTCTTGCACTCTTTGCAACTGCTGAACGTATCTCCGCAGTAATTATTAAATTTGACTTCAACAACTCGTGGTGAATTTTTCCATGACAATCCTACCATACTTACAATAAAATCTTTATGACATGAATATTTGCTTTCGGATCTGGTAGGGGTGGTTGGTCCTTATCAAACCACTGTCTTTTGAGGACTAAATTATTATAGGTAACCCTTTTTCATCGCCTATCACAATCCTGTTTAAATAAGGCTCAGTTTTTACCCTTGAGAGCAGACTTGTGGCGATTGACATGCGATCTTCTTTATTCCGTTCACTGAGATGGTGAGGTAGCCATACTCCTAACTTGCTGACTTCCCTAATTTCTCCAGGTGGCGGTTAACAGTTCATTGTGATGTATCCAACTTTTCTGATACACCCCTTGTTGATTGACGTGGAATTTGATCCAATAATGACTTTAAAAGGTTGACGTCAAAGTCAACCTCCCTCGTTTCGTCTTTTAAGGTCGTATCTCCAGAACGGAATTTTATAAATCAATTTCTAACTGCTCGATCGGTTACTAGTCCTTCAACATATACACTGTATATTTTTCAGCTGTGTTAAAATTCCCAAAGCAATATATGACGAATATGTACTTTTTGACTCTCCATTGCAGAGGTTACAAAAAACAGTTGAACGTAACGTCTATAACTCAAAATAATTAACAAAAGATTAACTGAAGCCTCGTCTATAGTGAAAACAAAAACTTGTTGTCATGGTAACTCATAGAGGGTAAGTTACTTATGACTCTACCTAATTTTTTTTGCCTTTTAGTATATTGGTCCAATTTTTATAATTGCTGCTATTGAGGCTTATTCTCTTTACTTTGTGCCGGTGCCACAAATTCATTAATTTAGTAATACTATTCAGGCCCGGACTTAGAGACCCAGGGCCCCTAGGCACTTTTCACATTTGCCCCAATGACACACTGGTCCGATGTACGCAACGTATGCGATGCAACGTCGGAGAATTCGTGTGCACACTCGTCCCGCGTATGCAACGTAAATTTTGCATCAGACGCTGTTGTGATTTCTCAGAAGGTGCACTAGTGCGTCTGTCAGTCATGTTTTCTGATTCTGATAGCGAGTTTGAGGATGTTTTATTGAGTTCACTATTTTTAAATGAATATTTTCGCGCCAAAAAAATAAAAGAGAAGATATTGGGTTCATGAGATAAATAAACAAAGAGAAAAAGTTGGAAAATACCATACATTAATGCAGAAACTGGAATTTGATGAAGAACGATTCTTTCTGTACTTTTGCATGTCTAAAATGCAGTTTGAGGGGAACGCTTGCATCAAAGGTCTATTTGTTACTGACGTGCTTCGCATGGGTTCTAAAAACACACTGATCACACGCGTGGATAGCTTACGAACATCCCCTCCACCTTCCCACGCCGATCTGGACATCCCAGATCGACGTTGCGTGTGAGGCGTGTGATGCGTTGCATACGATAAAAGTGTTTCTATGGCATAGTTTTTCAGAGTACAGATATCGTAATGCGTTGCATACGTTGCGTACGTGGGACCAGTGTATCTCTACCTTAATTCTTTACTCTCTTTAGCGCTGAAAATGACCGTTCTGCTGAGCAGTTTGACGCTGGTGTACACAACAGAATTCGGAGCGCAATTCCGATGAATGTCCAAAAAGCTCTTTTCCGATAAGTATTTGTATAGCTTCAGTGACGATAACTCCATAACTTCATCATTCGATGACAAATGAGCTTGCAGGTGCAGACACCTTTCTTTCCAAAGTCATATCTGTCCGAAGACATCTTCGGATGTCTTCGGATTCCAAACGATGTAGTTTCGTAAGAAAGTCCAACTTTTTACTTAACTCTTCATAAGCAGATCCGCGTCTTTCTAGTTCTGAAATTAGTCTATCCATAATGACGTTAAAAATGGTAATTCTGAATCTGTCCCTGCCAGCGAGTTCGGTGTCGTTTCCTTTTACTTCGTCGAACTGGACTTTACGCTTACCTTTTCTCTGTATGTCATATGCAAAGGTATTTTTACCGATTTTTTCAATAACTTTCGAATCGTAATGATCAAAGCACAGGTACTGCGTTTCCTTAAGTGTTCTAGGTGTGTTACCTAAGACTGATACCGTTCAACGATCGTACCCAGGTCGATGATAACAGATTGTAGAGATTTGCTTACTTTGTTGAACCTTTCCAAGATGCCAGTCCAGAGAAGTGACAAAAAGCAAGTTTCTATCGAGTCTAACGAATTCAGAAGACCTGAAGTCTCAGAGCGCGTAGATGGTTTTTCATTTGAATCATTGGAAATTATCTGGAGAACTGCCATGATCTCATCCCAGGAGCAACATAGACTTCGGCAGGCGTAAGCTCGAGTAGACCATCTTGTCTGAGAAAGACTCTTCGCGACTGTTGAATTGGACTTTCCCATTTGAAATTGAAATTTCCCATCTGTGTGTTGTGCCGAAAAAAAAATTATACAATGACTGCAAAATACCGAAGAAAGATACAGCAGCTTGACAAGACTCGGCCGCACAGGATCCAACAAGATTCAGTTAGTGAGCCGAACTGGGAACGAAATCTATCAGAGGGTTCACTTGTTTTATTCTCGCTTGAAGACCAGAATATACACCCAACATATTGCTAGCATTGTCGTAAGACTGTCCCCGGAAATCGGCGATATCCAAGTCGTGATTTTTCAATGTCTCTAGAACGACTTTAGCCAGGTCTTCCGCTTTATGGCCACAATTTGTGAAAGAATTTTAAAAATCGTTCGACAGGACATCCGCCTTCAGGCACATATCTCACTATGAAAGAAAGTTGATCTACATGAGAAATGTCCGGAGTAGAGTCCACAGAGAAGTATTTGGCATGCTGTATCTCAGTCACAATTGTCTTTATTACCTTTTCTGCCATGATATTGATCATTTCCTCGGATATTTTTAAGGAAAGATATATGATAACAACATAATGATAACATATGATAATAACATAATGATAACAAAGGAAGTGGCACAACCCTTTGTTACCGTGTGGTTTTAAGTGTCCAGAAAACTCAGCCAAAAAGAAAAAAAGATCTCAGCCAAAAGTTCTAGGGTCATAACATTCAGTTCCCACTATTTTTTTTTATCCAAATCTCTCATGGGAAACCTCACAATAGCCACAATGCGCCTCAAAATCTCATGCCAGTATTTTGTTTCTTCTTCCCTTTGAAGAACAAGACTCTTGTCAACTCTACCGCCAGCATTTTTCCTAGCTATTAGTGTTGCAAGTGCTGAACACCTGTGTTCGTCCAAATTTTCATGTTCTTTCATTCTTTGAACTGCGTTTTTCCAGTCGTACCCTTCATTAGCTAGCGACCCAAATTTGCCAAACATCTTACAAGGGGCGCAAAACACTGCACCCTTGCTCTTCGAAAATATGAGCCAAGTTCGACGTCATATTTCACCATTGCTTAATATTTGGCTGAAAAGTGACAGCGATAGATACCTGGTTTTATCTGCGTACTGACACCTTGAAGAAGAAAAGTCTGCATCAATATTCTGTTCACGCCACTTTGGACAAGAGCCAGGCTTTTGAGCTTATGTAAAGATTCCGCCACCGGGGCCCCTAGACTGGCAGGGCCCCTAGGCCCGGGCCTTGTAGGCCTAGGCAGAAATCCGGCACTGATACTATTAATAATTTATATTCACCTTCATTATCCGAATTCAGTTAGTTGAATTGGCAGTTAACTGAATTCAATTCGGTTAATTCATTGAGTTTCTCTGTTTTAGTCTATCATCCTCTTTTATATTTACCCGAATACTTGTTTCTCTAACACTTTAAAATTAAATAAAATTCAAATTCTATTTCAGAAGAATACATATTATTAAAAAAAAAAAAACTAATGACACTATTTATAATGAGTACATTTTCATGGTATACACAAGCAAAACCATCTTGACGAACCTTGACTAAGCATTAATGTATTTTTCTTGTTGTTTCAGGTATGTGCCATATCAAATTCTTACATCTAATTACAATGGATTAAGATAACCCAAATTACTTTCGTAAGTAAATATATCACATATAAATTATTTCTCGTTTCAAGCTATGTCTAAACTTTTAAAGTTTAGCAATTATCAAATACTAACTTACCAATGTTTTATTATTATTTTAATAATTATTTTATGAACACACTGTAAACTACAATTGATTAAAATAGAGAGAACTTTGAGGTAATTGGTTTAAAAATGTTTTCTGGCACTTTTTTTTATTCATCAGAACCGTTTTGTATGGTACTAGAACTAGACTAAAGTGCAAGTCAGGCGATCCTACTTTTCTAGCAGGAAAATTAGACTACTAGCAAATAGTTTCGTCTGGAAAAAGGGGGTAGCTAGTAGATTTGGGTGCTACATTTCGACCGAACTCTTCCTACTGTTTGTTTATTTTATTTTCATACTAACCGAGACAAGAAAAATGCTCAAAAAGTTTCACATGATGGATATCAATAGATAGTTGATCATCTTCGACTAAGTGCTGTAGTACAACTGAGATAGGCAACATTGCATCGATTCTGACTGTAATATAATATCTATTTAACAAACAACCATGATATAAAAAAAAACTTCTTAGTCTTTGCAAATGAATGGACCAAACAACTAAATATATTCTTTTGTGGAATATGAAATTTGTTTAAAATATTTTCTAACAAAAAATTATTATTTCTTGGCCATGGCGAATATAACCGGTACGTCGCGTCGGTTAGTTTTAACTATCCCTAGTTTTACTGTTCTATCTTTGCTGACTACAGATAAACTAGTGATTATAACATACTAGTGATCCACGGCCATTCTGTGCAAGATGGCTTAGATTATAGCTATAGGACGATAGCAGGCCCAATAGCTATAATCTAAGCCATCTTGCACAGAATGGTCCTGATATACAAAACAGCGAAGTGAAACATGCCATAAAAACACAAAAACAGGCAAAGCTGCAGGTCCAGACGGTATATACAGTGAAATGCTCAAGATGGTCGAAGACGATCAAATCAACATCCTCACAGATCTTATGAACACAATATACAAAACTGGCATCATACCACAGGAATGGTTAGCATCTACGTTCATCACTCTACCAAAGAAACCGCATGCGACAAACTGCAATGATTACCGCATGATAAGTTTAATGGGACACACACTAAAGGTATTCCTAAAGATGATACATACCAGAATATATAGAAAATGTGAGGCGGAAATAACAGACACGCAATTTGGATTTCGCAATGGATTTGGAACGAGGGAAGCACTTCATTAATTATGGGTACTGGTTCAACGCTGTCAGGATGTAAACAGGAATGTATATATCTGCTATATTGACTATAGCAAAGCTTTCGACAATGTAAAATACGAAAAATTCATAAACATTTTAGAAGGCATGGATATCGACTACCGCGACATAAGAATAATATCAAACCTTTATTGGGGCCAGACAGCAAAAATAAAGATCGAAAACGAACTATCAGATGATATTAATATACGAAAGGGTGTCAGACAGGGATGTGTCCTCTCCCCAATGCTATTTAATATCTATTCTGAAGCAATATTTAAGGAAACACTCACAGAAGACCCCGCAGGAATCGTTGTAAATGGTAGAGCAATAAATAACATACGCTATGCAGACGACACGGTCGTGTTAGCGGACAATATGATAGATCTCACTCGCATGATGAACAACATAGTGGCGAAAAGCAAAGAATACAGTCTCAAAATTAATTTAACGAAAATTGTTAAATTCAAAAACCAAACAACAAATTCATTTAGCAGTAAACGGGGAGCGCATTAAACAAGTCTCGAAATATAAATATCTTGGAACCTGGATGAATGACGAATGGACACATCAACAAGAAATTTTAGCGCGCATAAAACAGGCTAGAGCAGCATTCGTCAAAATGAAGAAAATGCTAACTTCTCCAGACCTAAGCCTAGACCTAAGGCTGAGAATGGTCCGTTGTTACATTTTTCCAGTACTACTTTATGGAATGGAAAGCTGGACCTTAAAACAGCAAACAACGAAAAGGATAGAGGCTTTCGAAATGTGGGTTTATCGCCGCATGCTGCGCATACCATGGACCGACAAAATCACAAACGTTGAAGTTCTGCGGAGGATGAGCAAAGTACCAGAAAGTATTGTCTTTACTTTAAAGAAGCGAAAACTGGAGTATCTAGGCCACATCTCTAGAAACGAAAAATATGGATTACTACAACTTATAATCCAAGGTAAAATTGAGGGGAAACGAAGTGCAGGGAGACGGCGTATATCCTGGCTGTGTAACCTGCGAGAATGGTTTGGAGTATCGTCGACGGACCTGTTTCGTTCGGCTATCTCCAAAGCTAAAATTGCCACGATGATCAGCAACCTCCGGAGGAGAAGCTGAACCAAGAAGAAGAAGAAGTGATCCTTTCAAAGGCTTGGTTGAAGTCCACGAACACGTCGTGTAGATTCTCATCAAATTCCCAGAACTTTTTAGCACCTGTCTTAGTCCGAATAGCTGGTCTGTTGTCGATCAATTAATTCGAAACCCTCACTGATAATCATCGATTATTTCAGATTAAGCTAGTATCCCCTTTCTTTTAATGTTTGATAAGACTTAGATATAGCTTGTATTTTGGACTGTAATAGCGCGATATACTGCAAGCCATCTTGCTACCATTTTTATAAACGGGGATGATTAATCCTTCTTTGCATTCCTCCGGTAATGTTCCTGATTTCAAATATTAGTGGACATAGGTATTAATATAGCCTGTAACCACCAACTTAGAAGCTTCCCGTAGCTTCCTTTTAATTACCGATATTTATACAGTTTTAAGATGGGGTTTGCCATATTTTTAAAAATAGTGATTGGTGGATAAATACGGTTTGTCATATTTTTAAGAGTGGTGATTGGTGGATACATTAGGTTTGTTCATTGAGACAATTACTCGAACTGTTGTTGATGGTTTTCCCGATTTCTAAAGATTCGAGCGGCTCCAGTTTTAATCCTCTTTCTTCGAGGTGTAACATTATCATCTGGTTATGTGCCGAAAAGAAAAAGGATTAAAACTGGAGCTGTTGGAATCTTCAGAAATCGGGAAAACCATCAACAGTTCGAATAATTGTCTCAATGAACAAACCGAATTTATGAACCAAGCACAACTGTTAAAAATATGGCAAACCCCATCTTAAAATTGTATAATTACCGGTAATTGTAAAATGCTTGTAATAGATCTGAAGATACCACAATGTTGGTGAAACTATAGTCATTAATAAACATGATATCGTTTATTAATGACTACAGTTTCACCAACACTGTGGCATCTTCAGATCTACTACAAACATTTCACAATTACCGATATTTATCCAATTTTAACAAGTCACATAAGTAATTTTATTTCAAATATTTTTTATAAATGCCGTTTTTAATATAGTTAAGGCTAAAACAATCAATTCTTTACTTTATTCTAGTTTTTCTGAATAATTTCATACTTGATTACCACGACTTTCATCTTTAACTAAAAATTCTCAACGGTCTAATAAGTATCACAAAAATAATAAACACACTTTAAAATCAAAACAATTTTAGAATCCTTTTTCGCCTCAATATTAACCCTTTAGCGCATGAATTTTTGTTTTTTATCCAAAAAATTTATTAGATGAAAAGTTTAATTCTATTTTCACGTACAAATAATAATAAAAAATATAGCTTGCAAAATAACTTCATTTAAAAAAAAAAAAAAAAATTGTGCCAAATATGGAACATCATGCAACAACAAAATATTACAGTTGTAAATGGTCACATTTATTAGGGTATGTAAGTATAATTAGAGTAAAACTATTTCAGTATTTTCAGGGTACAATAAACTTTATTCGGTATGAAACCGTGAATAACAGTTTCTTTCTTTATTAAGACACAGCGGTATTGTGCAAATTATATATGTTTTTCCAGTACAGCCTGGATATTTGCATCTTGACCTATTTATTTCATCCCAGTAGGGACAATGGTCAAACCCATCTTTGCGGATATCTACTTGGGGTATTTCTTTAGTCAGTCTCTTTTTTCGTTTATTTTCGTACATTTGTAGAAGGCTACTACTACTTGATGGTCTTCCTACTTTGCTTTGTCTAGCTGGTTTTCCTGCCTTGCATAGAGCATCTGCTATTGCCAGTTTAGCATCCAAAAGAGGCATTTCAAATTTCTTAGCTCTTCTGGCTAGTAACCAACAGTTCACGACAGTCATATGAATAAAATGAAAAAATATTCTCAAATAATATTTCTTGCACCTGATTTTTATGCGGTAAAATCCTAACATCGAATCAAGAAGATCTACGCCTCCCAAATAGTTGTTGTAAATTAGGACACTGTTAGGGCAAGATGTCATTTTATGGGCATTTTCTTGTTTGAAATATCTTCTTTTTTCTCCTTTTGGTTCACTTCCAGCATATGTTCGACATTGTAGTAACGATTTTATTATCAAACCAGGATACTACACTGACATCTACATTGTCTATATTGGCTATTTTATCTACCATATGACCTCTGCCTCTCTTCTTCATTTCTTTTTCCGTCGGCATTACAGCTCCTGGAACACGATTTATTCTTACTGTTCCTAATGGTAGAATACCTTCGTTAGTCAAATATATCATAAGGGGTATGCTGGTGAACCAATTATCAAAAAAAAACTTGTAATGTTGATGTTTTGGTATCGAATGTGCTAATTTGATAACCACGTTGCTGCTCATAGTATGGTTTGGTGCTCTTGGAAGTACAGTATTGGGAACCAGCATATAGATCAAAGTCATAGTTAAATCCCGAAATACCACTCAGAACAAAGTTTTTGAAGCCCCACTTATGTGGTTTTTTTGGATTATATTGCTTTAGTTGACTTCGCGCCTTTGTTGGTATAATCTGTTCGTCCACAGCAAGAAATTCTTCTTTGGGAACCATTAGTAGTTGTTCTCTAATCTGATTCAGAACGGGTCTGATCTTGAATAATCTGTCATGTCCAGGCTGATCTTTTTCAATCATATTATCATTGTTATTGAAGTGTAAAAAACGTTTTATTTCTTCGAACCTGTTACAGATCATTACGTCGCTTACTGCTCGATGACCAATATTGATATTCCAATAATGTCTTGTAGAAGAAAGCTGAATTATTGACATGTAAATAGTAATTCCTATGAATTGTTCAATTTCGTAACTTTTTATGTTAGCTGCTTTGTTCGGACGTTGTTGCACTGAGTATAAATTTGTCTGTTCAGTAATATGCTCTATAAGACTATCAGGAAAGAGAAACTTGAAAAATTGGACTGGAGTTTCTAATTGTGTAACTGAAGAAGGTAGATCTTCAGAGCCAGTAAATTTTGTTTCATTTTCAGATTTCCTTAGATTGTCTTCTACCCAATTATGAGGTTTCTTCGTCTTGCTTCTTCGTATTTTAGACAAAGGGATATCATCATTAGAGCAATCTGAAGTTGTTGCAGGAATTACAATTTCCTCGGCATCGTTTCGCAATTTTTTAGGCTCCTTAACGTCACTATCTGGAGCCAGTATCGTCTGGTTTATGACGTCTTCATCGCACAAATCTGATACTTCACTGGCAATACTATCCAGTATTCGGACGGCACCCATTTTACCGTAAAATAGTTTTGTATCCATATCTACAAGAAACACCAATGCATCGTATGATAGTCCATAACTTCATAGTGTACCACATATGGGACAATCCCTTATTGGATATGGTAATCATAACGTATAGTACTTACCTCCGTATATATCTAATATCACTATAGAATGAACCGCCGAACAAATCGTTTTCAGTACGAAAAACACGTATTCCCCTTTCTTTTAATGTTTGATAAGACTTAGATATAGCTTGTATTTTGGAGTGTAATAGCGCGATATGCTGCAAGCCATCTTGCTACCATTTTTATAAACGGGTATGATAAATCCTACTTTGCATTCCTCCGGTAATGTTCCTGTTTTCAAATATTAGTGGACATAGGTATTAATATAGCCTGTGTCCACCACGTTAGAAGCTTCGTGGTTATTCCTTCCAATTACCGATATTTAAATAGTTTTAAGATGAGGAGACGAAAAACTTGAAAGAACTCAGCACGTGGCTTGAAATTCGACAACAATGAATTTGAAACCGCGTGGCGCTGGTTGTCTAAACATCAAAGCAATACCGCACGCAGTATTTATATGTGCCAGATATGAGCAGCTATGCAATTAGGACTAAAATTGAGTTAAAACACTAAATAAAATATTTGTTTGCTTTGTTCCATTTATGGCACATAATGCGGTAAAGGGTTGAGTACGTTCACTACAATAAAATCTTTAAATCAAAATTACACAAACGCTATAAAATGTTATTTATTGAAATATTTATATTATTTAAATGTAATATTGCTGTTTATTATATTTAAATAATTTCAATAAATAACCATAATTAAATTTACAATAAATAGAACAATTTTAAAGCGATATAGCTGACAATTACGTAACACCAGCATTTTTCCCAGCCAGTTTGTTTTCCTGTATACTTAGTGCACAGTTATCTTAAGGTGAGTTTGCAATTTCATTAAGATAGCAAACAAACAAATGCAGAAATTACAGAAGCGGCAATACAATTAGGCGGCGCTCAAGTCCGTGTTTATCCATTGCATAATTTCAAATTAAAATTCTACGAGCGCATATAAATAGATAATAATTGAGTGCTAATTATTTCTCTGCGGCTATTTTATTGCAGTGATTATTGGTTGAAGAAACTTTGAAGGTCGATAGCATTGCACTAATCTAAATGTATGTATTACGCTTTTACAGATTGATAAATATTTATTATAAAAGACAATTTATGATTTTACATGATTTCTTCTTATATAGGTATTGTATATATCAGGGCTGTCCAACCCTTTTGTAGTGGCGATCTACTTTTTGTATGTATTGTTGCCAAGATCGACCAAAATGCATAGCGGGTCACCGGGGGGTCTGGGAACATTTTTTATTTTTTCTAGAAACTGCCTGAAAATTGACTTCTACTGAGCCAACACACATTAGCATGCAGCAAAAGTTCGTTATCATTATTCTCAATTTCTAATCTAAACAAACGTCTCTGAAGGGCACTGCCACGTATAGAATTGACTATTTTAAAGACAGCTTCCATAATATTGTGTGTATTAAATCGCTTTGAGCATTGATTTGAGCATTGAGCTAGTTTTGAGCATAAAACTAGTTGGTGGATAATGCAGTTGTATGCGAAAAATGGTGGATAATTATCATCTTGGTGGCATAAAGCAACCAACGTTTGCAAGCGGTCATACATGGGCACCATCCGTCGTAACAAATCGAAAACAATTTAAAAATAGGAAACGTCGTTTCTTTCACAAAGTTATTAAAAGCTCTAAATATGTCTTCCCCTCTTGTCCTTCCGTGCATAGGAATTTAAGTATTTCTTCTTTTAAGGTACAATCATCAAATACCATCCGGATAAATGTCACAAATAGACCTTTTTACGGTTATTTAAGCGCATGCGCATTCGCCAAGTTTGAAAGGCGGGAATATGTAAGTTTCGGGCACATATTTAGTTATATATCAATAATATATTCTAAGCCTGCTATCGTAGAAGCCAGCCAACATATTATATGCATGCCGCATGCCGGAAGCTGTTGTACTGGTTGTAGCCGGTTTGAGGTCCAGGAAGCAATATTTGAACGTAGGCTAGCGAGAAACGTGTTTTAATGTTTACTATAGGCCTAGGGCGCATTGCGGCTAGACCGCCGCGGTTTTTATTCGCGTGATTTTGTGACTCAAGTAAGATAATGTAAGCGACCTCACTTGCGGTTTTCTCACTTTCGGTCTCGCGACTGATTTTTCTCATTGCATACTGTTTGTTTCTTGAGCGGTTTTGCGGTTATAGCGGTTACCGCTCGCGGGAAAAAACTCGTAGTGCGGCCTAGACCTTATATTTATCGAAATGTACTTTTAAGTAAGTACATAGAAGCGTGAAAAAACTAAAGATCGACTCAAAATCACGCCGCGATCGACCGGTAGATCGCGATCGACTGGTTGGACAGCCCTGGTATATATATTCTAAAGTAACTACGAAGTAAAAGATATATTTTTCCAAGTTGAAACTCCTGCAAATCTAGATAGAGAACATCAAGCCTTCAGCAGAGCACTAAACCAATACATGGCCCATGTAATTCAGCCAAAAAGTTTGGAACCACTCACAGCATAACTTTACGGAGATTGTTGGAATAAAATCAGGAGAAATTTAGATCACAATCAGTTTATTTATATCTACTAAGTTTTCTCCCTCAGTTTACTCGAAAATGTACCATATTACTGTTTATAGTTCGAAAGGTACATTCATATTTGAAGTGTGTTCCCAGGCAAATTCATATTTTCAGTGTGTTCTCTTATCTTTCTGGATGATACCTCTAGCATTCGAATATGGTGTGATTGAAGATTCTTTGTCGCCCAGTTTATTTGTGGATGAGATTTGGTGCAAATTGTTGAGTTCCACGTTATCTGTTTATCTAAAGAGTCTTCCAATAAGAGGTTTCACATTGATACGTAAAACAAAACGAATATTGTTAAGCGAAATCATCGGATTTTGATTTAATTCTAAAGAGGAGGGCATGCCATTAATAATGGAAAACAATATTAGCCAAATAGCTACTCTTGCTGAACCATATTTTTTAAATGAAATTTTCCATCACCAATTCGCAAATTTGCGGCTGTTGTTCCATCAACAATTCCATCTTTGAGGTCTTAAATCGATTGTAGGCCATTGGCATAAACCTTATTTCTCACGTAGCCCTAAAGAAAAAAGTCTAGAGGTGTTAAATCAAGATCTCGACGGCCAATTGTGATCGCCTCTTTGAGAAATCACGGGGTCAGTAAACTTTTCATCCACAAGAGCGATGGTATCGTTACTTGTGTGGCACATAGCGAATTTGTGCACTTTCACGCGTATTGCACTGAAAAAATGATAGGTTAGGTTAGGCTAATTTAAGCATATTAGTAAGCGGAGGAAAAGAAACTAACTAGGATGTCCTTAGTAGCTGCGAGCGAACAGGACCCGTAGCCCAGCACTGAATCCCGCGCTCGACTTTCGGGCGTCGGGAGATGTGGTGTTTGGGAGAGCTCATCAACCGGAGGCCGGCGGACAAGCTCAAGTCCTTCTTGAACGGGGCCACTTACCCATAGAGGGTGCCAGGCCCGTAAAGGCTGTCCACGGTCGTCGGCGAGCTTCTCCTTAGAGTCGGGTTGCTGTAGAGTGCAGCTCTAAGTGGGTGGTAAACTCCATCTAAGGCTAAATATGACTGCGAAACCGATAGCGAACAAGTACCGTGAGGGAAAGTTGAAAAGAACTTTGAAGAGAGAGTTCAAGAGTACGTGAAACTGTTCAGGGGTAAACCTGCGAAACCCGAAAAGTTCGAACGGGGATATTCAACGCGTCCGGTTGGCGGACGAGCGTCCGTTCGCGGTCGCTCGCGGACGTCCCGGCCGTCTCGTCACCGGCGCGTGCACTTATCCCCTTGTAGGACGTCGCGATCCGTCTGGCGTCGGTCTAAGGTAGGCGGTGGAGCCCGCGCGCGCCTCGAAGAACCCGTCGATTCTCTGGCCGACACGCTCGACGGTATCACTCGAGGCGCGAAGCCGCGATTCGTTCGCATCCGACTGTCCGCAAGCGCGGCCGGTCTCCCGGCTGTCGGATCTGATGCCGGCACCGGGACCGGACGGCTGCTGGCGGGCACGTTCTCGGATAGACTCCGATTCACGCCTATCGGCGACGCTATAGCTTTGGGAAATCTCAGGACCCGTCTTGAAACACGGACCAAAGAGTCTAGCATGTGCGCGAGTCATTGGGACTTGTAAACCTATTGGCGAAATGAAAGTAAAGGCCGCCTTGCGCGCGCCTAGGGAAGATGGGTCGCACCGCGGTGAACGAAATTCACCTTCCGATCTTTTGGAACTTCTGCGTGCGAACGAGTTTTACACTGAGTTTCCGAACGTGGAAATAGCACATCGATTAGTTATCACATTAACGGTAACAAACTGTATCGCAGAACTTTCGTTTTCATGTTTGAAAAGAATTAAAAATTACTTACGTTCTACAATAAGTGAGAATGGACTTAATGGCTTAGCTATTCTATGCCAGTGGTTCTTAACCTTTTTAAGCCGCGACCCAATTTTGAGAAATATGTTTATAGCGCGACCCAAAAGACCAAACGGAAGAATTTTTAGACCATAATTAAAAAAAAAATCTTATATAATGACAATTTAAGTCACATATCGTGGGTGTACTGAAAAAAGTGATCAAGTCGAAAATTGACAAAAATAAGATAATCTGCTCAAATCGTTTTAACGTCTGCTACCTTTATGTGAGGTGTTCAAGGGTAGTGCATGCGCGTAGTGATTGTCGCATAGCCTCTCCTACCCAATGCCGACTCTCACCTCTACGTGGTGAACCCTGCTAACCTGAGTAACCTCGTGGGAGATGCGGTAACCAATCCGTATGGAAGGCGAGGTCAGGGGTAACGAGAGCGGGAGAGATGGCGCTCCCATAAAGGGATTTACCTCGGGGCCAACAACCCCATCATAGAAAAAAAATCGTTACGAAGACTCTAAGAAAAAAGACCAGACTGAATCTACGACGACGAGGAAAACTAAGTCCCAGAATAGATTGGAATGGAAAAAAATTCTAGGAGGCCAAGACCCATAATGGGTTGTGGAGCCAAAGTTGATTATGTGAAAAGATTGTCCGAGCCAATATACGTAGCTAATTATAACTTTCTAACATGGGCCAAAAATGGTCAAGTCTTTAACATCAAAATATCTACAGTTAAAAGTGTCCATGTCTAGTTACTCACTTTTGCCAATTTTTGACTAGGTCATTTTTAAAGATTTTTAAAGAAAGAATTGTGAAGTTGTACAATTATAAGAATTGTGAAGAATTGTGTGTATATCGGAAACAGATAATATCGAAAAACAATTGGTATTGACTTTATTGAAGCATTCTGCAATCAACAAAGTTTTGTCGGAATGCACAAAAGAAAACATTCCGTTTTCGCTATTAAACAATGCAATAAAACCTCATATATTGCATTCGCAGAACCATATTGATTATAAAAAAAATCAACAATACCATAACGCGCTACACACTGGCAGGATTATTTAACAGAGCTCTAATTCGTTAAATCAGATATGAATATACGCTTTGTAAACTAAAATGATATTTAATGCGTTAAACGCAGTAAACTATTTGTTATCTATGGGATTATAGTTTGGTGGAATAGTTAAGTTTAACAGGAATTATTTTTGCGCAATGCGAATTTTTTAGGAAGAAGTGTGCGAAATATGCGCATTATCTTTTTTTGGGTAGTAACTTGACGAACACGCAAACCCGAGTTTGTTTATCATTTACGTTCGTTTATAGCGGGAGAATAAATATTTGGCAACGGCATTAAAATACGATGATTCGAGTCGATTTAATGGTATTTATATTGGATAATAATAAAATGAGAATAAAACACGATTTTTTTATTTTTGCCAGAGTATCAGTTTTGTTAACGTTGGTTTTGGGCGCTTGTTAAACAAGGTAGAACAGAAATGTTCAATGCATATTTCGAAGAATTTCGGAAAGCAATTTAGAAAACTGTGAATATTTAATATGTGGCTATTGATTCTCTTAATTTAAATGAATAATAAATAAGACACAATTTACCGATTCCGATTGAATACATACAAAAAGGATGCTTTTTAAATTAGGGTTTCAGAAATAATATGTAAGCAGTTCTTTTACTTACTACAATCGAAAAGTATTAGATATAGATTAAATCAAGCTTTGTAATTATCTCCGGTTTGTTGGTTCTACAGTTGCAGTTTTATGTGCAAAAACCAAGACCGCAAAGTCTGGCTGTGGCTTTCACCATTAAGACACGTTGGCAAAATTGCTTTAGCTGGAACTTCCAATAATACATTCATTAAATTTCGTAGGAGTTAAATGTTGTATATTTACTTAAAACTGTCAATTTTCAATAACTATTATACAAGGTGTTAGATTAGGCATGCGGCATAAATTAAACACCCTATATATTAAAGAAACTTGATCTTGAAGTGGAGCGGTTGTGGCATTAGACCGCAATAATTTTAATATTTTCGCCGTTTAAAGTATAATGAAAGTATTGGAAGAAAATTGAACAAGAGAACAGACAGGACAGCGTGTTAATAAAAACGCGGTAATGATGTAGATTTATGTTTTAATTGCAAGTTTCTATTATATATTTAACTATAATTATTAATATTTATTTAACTATAATTATTAATATTTATTTAATTACTTTACTAAACTGTCTATTAGTACATCCTTCATAATTATCTTGACATTAGTGTTATTTTATTCGATAAATGTGTTATAAAAACGTACATTTATTGACACTGTAATGTGCTAGCTTTTACAAATACCGCTTTTACAAATAATGCAAAAAAAATCGGACACAAACAAGGTGAAAAAAGATCAACTAATTGTAAACCGGACTAATTTATGTTTATAATTATAAACTTTTTACTTTCTCTTGATGATTATTCTTACAAGTGTTCGCTAATTAAAAAAATAACCGCTACAACCCAAATTATTTTACATTTGTATTGATTTTATCTTTCGTGCTTATTTTTTACTTAATTTAAACAATTTATTTAAATATATTCAGTTGCATTGCCTACATTCAAATGTAGGATGAATTAATTATTTTGTGGACAAACATAAACCAGTTTCACTCTTCTTTATAATTAGTATATTTCAACCATATTACATACACACACATCATTATATCAATAAACTTATAATTAGTATCTACTTAATATTATAACTTTATAGTTGGGTTACTAATACCTTGGTACTTAGGTATTAACGCCATTGCAGCGACATATCGTATTATCGCGCGATATGTAGTCAGGATTTATCTGCACTAATATAACCTAATCTAACTCTTATCTAATATTTTTCTTATTTCGGATCGAGAGGTCGCGCTACCGCGCTATACGTAGCGCGATCTGGATTTATCTGCTCCGTTATAACCTAATCTAACCATCCATTTTGTTCAAATCTGTAGCTGCGATAGTACGAAAGTACCAATACTTTAATAGATTCTTAGCAAAGCAACTATAAATTAAGTCTAGTTTTATACAAACATGGAATTAATAAGATATTTGTTACTTTGTAATTGGTGTATTCGAAGGAGAAACCAATATCGCATTCACTTTCATAAACTACGATCTAATCGATCGACAAAGTTTTTTGAGACGTTATTAAAATTTCGTATTAAGGTTAACTATTGCAAATTATTAGCAATATATTTATTACGCGTTTCTTTAATAACCAAAACGCATGAAACATGAGGCATTCGAAACCTTGTTTTATAAATTACGTGAAAAATATGAGTGGATTTATTTATACTCGATTGATAAACTGAAGTTGACTAGACTCCGAAACGGTTTTTCCGAACCAGTTTGACAACAACGTCTATTACGGCCTTTTTTCTCCCCATTCAGACGGAGGATTCGTACAGTCAATGTCTCTGCACTTTAAAAGTTTAATGAAATTTTCAAGCATTCTTCACAGTTTATTCGACCTTTTTTCGCATCCTGCAATTTTTTCCTTTTTCGAGTTTAATATTCAGTTGGTGAAATATTAAAACTTATTCCTCGTTCTTTTTCCTTATTATGTATTTATTATGCATTACTGGTGTACGAAATTACACTGATGTTAGGAAACAATAATAGTTTTAATTTGTATTTTATTAATACAAATGTGAAGAAATTTGCGTTACTGATGGAAAACTGGATATTTTTTGATTGTATCATAAATAAGTGATGGAATTTGATATAATATAATTGATTATTTAAAACTACAAGATACAGTCGAACGGAATTTTAAAAATATTTTTTTTATTTAAGACTTTAATGTTCATTATTGTTAGTAGTGTTATTAATGTTCAATTGATCATTAATGTTATAAATGTCTTCGATCTGCTAGGTATGATTTTAAGAGCATGCAACTGGACCCTTTGAAACCTTATTCCTTTAACTTAACAAGCATTTTTGTATAGTCTATAACAGGGGTCGGCAACCTGGGGCTCGCGAGCCGCATGCGGCTCTATCGTTGTAAAATTGCGGCTCTCCAGTTTCATAAGCACAAATGTAATATTTTATTATTGAAACCCTTAAAACCGCGCAATCTTGACATTGTCAAATCATTCTGTATAAAATCACATTCGGATTTCATTTCATAGCTTATCGTCGTTTGAAGAAGAAAAACGATAATTCAATCCGGATTGGACGGAGTCGTTTCCGTTCATATGCAACACATATAGACTTGTCTCATTTGGACGAAAAACTACGCACACCATAAGAATTAAAGTTTGGAGAGACACTTCGCTACAGAACATACCCAGTTCGTGGGTCAATATTCAGCCCGCGACGCACGAAAAAAGCTGTTGAAGAGCTTTAAAAACAAAAACAGCAGTCAAGTTCGATGTTAAATAACTGGGCGCAATCTCTAAATAATGTAAATCTGACAAGCTTTAAAGTATCACTAAAAATTGCAGGAAGAGTGAAATAATTCATACGAGGGGGATTCGTAAAATAAACTTCCCTATGCTGCTGAGAAATAATGCCACGTACTGGGAGAAATGTAAAACACTGTCTTACATTATCAAATCTCCCTCTCTCTATTCCTACCTCTCCCGCCACGCTACAGCGCTCCGTGTCGAAGATGGGGCTCCCTATCGCTGTTACCGCCAGATGCGAATTTCGCGCTGTGATACGTTTTTCAAGTGTTTAGTGACGGGGTAGTGTGTGGAGAAAAGGAAAATAACAAACCCGGAGACGATGTAACTTTTTATTGCGCGTCACGTGACGCGTGCCGGTTTTGATGCGAGTTGTGGAAGTTGTCTCTGATGTTCTGCTGGAAGTTGTGTTCACTGACGTTCTGCTGGAAGTTGTCTGGATGTTGTTTCGAAGTTGTCTCTCGAAACTCTCCCTTTGTCACTCCCGTCCCGTCCTTTTATCCCTCGGTCAAACGCATCTTCTCTCTGGTAACTTTGGTGGGAGAGGTTTTTCGTTGTCACGATTGGTTGTTCGTTCTTCCCTCCTATTGGTGCTGACGCCAAGTAAGAGGGAGGAAAAATCGGTATTGTTTGACCGGGTGGTTGGCATTGTTTGATCAGCTGGTTGGTATTGTTTGATCGGCTCCAGCCGGCTCATAAAACGGTCTGGGCCATAAAACGATTAAGAAAAACCCGACCCTATCGGCTTTGTTTGATCAGCTCCAGCCCGCTTATAAAACGGTCTGGGCCATAAAACGGTTTAGGAAAAACCCGAACCTGTGCAACTCATCTTGTCAATAATGAGTCCCTACAAGTGTAAAACGGATTTCACCTATTGACATTCATCGTCAGTTAAACGAAGTTTATGGGGAAAATTGCATATCTGTTCAACATGTTCGCAAATCGTGCAGAGAGTTCAGTGAAGACCGCACGGAAATTCACGATCAATACAGGAGCGCGGAAGGCCTTCAGTTTCAGACGGAATTGTCGAAAAAGTTGACAGAATATTGCTTCAAGATCGGAGATTCCCAAAATTTAAGGAACACTTGGGTGGTTTACGTTTCAATAGTGATGGATTGGCGGCAGAATTCTATAACATGGAGATAGAAAAACTGAAGCATCGTCTGCAAAAGTGTTTGAACAGAAACGGCGATTATGTAGAAAAATAGTATAAGTTTTAAGCTTTAAAATGATGTATAACACTAAGAACAAAACTATAGCTGTCATTATTAAAAATTAAAGAAACCTTATTTTACGAATCACCCTCGTAGATGGTGAGAACTTCAAAAATTGTTTTCAAGAACAGAAATCATAAAAAAAATCAAAGATTTACCATTATCTGCAAAAACAGTAGAAGATAAAACTGCTCAAATGTCTTCCAATTTAACACATATGCAAGGGAAAGATATTCAACTGGCTCCTGCCTTATCCCTTGCTATGTCTTGCGGCATAAAAGACACGGCAAAAGTTGTCCTTCGAGAATGAGAACTGCTGGGATTGCTACCGAGATAAATCTGTAAACGCGTCCACAGATAGAATGGTCATAAAAAGACTCAATAATTGATATAAACCTCCGGAAAGGCTGAATATATTTATATATTCAGGCTGTGTTTCATTTGTTTTAAGTTTGTCTAAAAGTGCTTGTTACGCGCTTCACTTTCCTTAAATCTCACCCACTTCGTTTTTCCAACATTCATACTTTGTCTTCTTTTATGAAAGTCTTGCTCTTGCATTTTACAATCCATTCCTTCATTTCCTTGGTGGATTTTCTTACCCTTACCAAATTATTCGCTTAAACAAAGATTCACAATTTCTTCGTCCTAAGCACAACTCTTTCAGCAAAACCGGCAGCCAAAACCATTTTAAAATACTCAAATTAGATATTGAAAGGCGTTTCACAAGGTACGAAACCATGCTTTACCCCAATTATTACTTTAAATCTACACGACCTGCACCCTACTACTCTTACTCTACATTCACTATACAATCGTCTGATATATTCTTTTGAATTTTCTAATGTACCCTTATTTCTCATGTACCTATTCCCACAACATTACCACTCAAAGTACATATGAGATTAGATTATCTTTATGCTTTGTTGCTTTATCTTATTATAACGTGAGTCCAAAAAGTCTTGGAATCCACTCTTGCTATGAATTTGAAGAAGTAGGTTATTATTTCTTAATTGACACACATAAAATTAAACAAATTATCAAATGTGATTTTTAAGTTGTTGTCAGTGGTCTTGAGGCTATGTCGCATTGTTTTTAGTGTTAAGTTCAACAATTTCATTAGTTATAAATAAAACGCTTTCTCATCAATTTAACACTGATTATTCCATAGTGCTGTGAATTATAAAGTAAACAAAGAAGAACAAACATTACAACAGATGTTGAATGTGTTGTGCATTTTCACGAATACACAAATTAATTCGCCGTTTTATGTTATTTCTACCGGTCTTACTTAATTTATTTAATTTAAAAATGGTTACAAAAGAGCAAAAACATTTTATTGTCGAAAGTTATTTTCGTAATGGTAGACGCCTGGAAAATGTTGAATGGGAATGTAGAATCGACCAGTGCATTGAAGAATTTAGGCAACGTTCTACTATGGCTGTATTTAATAGGAATCACTTTAGAAGGCAGGTATTACGATCAGTTGATTGCTTTCGAAGTACTGGTAATATCAACAATAAACCAAGAAGTGGAAGGCCTCGTATTAATAATGAGAATATTATAGACAACATCAGAAATGCAACCCAAGACGAAACTACCACTTCAATTAGGAGACTAGCTCAACTTTGAGTTGAATTTGAGTCATACTACCACCCACAGGATTATTCGTTAAGATCTTTACATGAAACCATATAAGTTGCAAATGTAACTTTTACCACTCGATTATAATAAAAGACTGGCATACTATCGGTGGTTCAATGAAAATATGAACGACGATGTGTTAAATTTAACTTTTTCCACTGATGAAGCCTGATTTCATCTAAACGGATATATTAATTCCCAAAACATGCGCATGTGGAGTGTTGACAACCCACTTTATTTAGAAAGGTGGGGGTCTTTCTAAATAAAATGGGTAAAGTGGATGCAAATGCATCCAATCAAAGTTGGTTTGTGGTTAGCAATGTCAAGACGCAAAATTATCGCTCCAATATTTTTCGATGGTAATTTAAACGCTGCCACTTATAGAGCCACTATTTTGCAACGATGTATTAACGAACTTCATGATGATGAACTCCAAAATGGCTTCTTTCAACCAGATTCTGCTAGACCTCACATTGCCCGTTGTTTGGACCGTGTCTCCCGAAAATCAAATTTTCCAGTTTTAAAACAGGGCTGGTCTAATCACTTACATGTTAGGGTTGCTCGCGTCTCCTCCACGTGTGATCGTCCTTCCGGCGCAGGAAAGACGATTTTTTAAAGGGGGAAATGGGGATAATAAGTGGAGGGATTCCCTTAAAATTGTTGTCTTCCAGGCGTGGGCTCGTGATTACACCCCCGGTTAACTTGACTTAAAACGATAAACTTAAAGATGCGTGCACGTGTCGTTCGAGCTTGGTTCGCGTTTCGATTCTTGTCTTTTCGCTTCTCACACTCGAAGCATACTCTCCGAATATTATAAATTCGCGAAGTAAATTGATAAGTAAATCGCGCAATTTTGGCCCAGGTCGATACACCTTTCCCCTTCTATTAATCGGTGCCGAAATCGATTCGAATGTTGAATTAAAAATGCAGATTTATTAAATTTGGCGCGAACACCCGTGAAACATTAAATTATCTTCATGAATTCTTCGACGACAGGCTAATAAGCAAATACCGATTTTCACCACGTTCTTCTGGTCTAACTCCTCTGGACTTATTTCTTTTTTCATGTTTAAAAAAATCAGTATTCAGCAATCCAGTGCATATAGTAGAAGATCTGCGAAACAATGTGATAAGAACGTGTGAAGAGATATACAGACAACACAGGTTATAAAATGTGTTTGATAACATAAAACGGCGAATTAGTTTGTGTATTCGTGAAAATGGACAACACATTCAACATCTGTTTGTTCTTCTTTGTTAATTTTATAATTCACAACACTATAGAATAAATCAGTGTTAAATTTATGAGAAGGCGTTTTATTTCTAACTAATGAAATTGTTGAACTTAACACTAAAAACCATGCGACATAACCTCAAGACCACTGACAGCTACTTAAAAATCACATTTGATAATTTGTTTAATTGTATGTGTGTCAATTAAGAAATGACCTACTTCTTCAAATTCATGGCAAGAGTGGATTCCAAGACTTTTGGGACTTACGTTATATCTCAAAGTTATCGGCAATTCCTTAGACTTTCTTAAACTCTAGCCTGAACTTCCGGGATCAACTTTTTTGGCACCTGATTTCCAAACTACAGATTAAGACTTGCTGTCGTTAGCTCAGCTGTTAATTTGTTTTTATGTTTAGTCCATGTGGTTAGCGGGTTATCAACCCTTCAAACACTGCGGCCAAGGGGCCTATTGTATTTTACCCACATTTCTCTCTTTATGGGTCCAGAAACCTAGATGATATTTAAATTGGCGTTAATTAATTACACATTTGTCTTCTGGTACAAATGCTGTCGACACTCGCTCCCGGAATCGAACCCGGGCCCTCCAGATTTGTTAGTTAACACTCTAACTGTTAATGAGCATTGTAGATAACCAAAATTGTATGAATTTCCTAGCGTGTCTAAAAAATCCCAGAATATGTGTTTATATAGACTTTTGTGAGATATTATTCTTAATATTGGTAATATAATATATGTTGGTCAAATTATGTGCGTCAAATCATGTTCGTGTCGTATACCGACTTTTCTCATTATAAACATTCTAAATAACACGATTATGATACAAATTGAAAAGCAAACACGACATATATATATATATATATATATATATATATATATATACATATATATATATAAAAAAAATTTGGGGATGAAAATAGAAGACAAAAAATTAAGTTGCTCACATTATCTATAATGAGTGTATTCAGATGACACGGGAAGAACTACTTACGTCAAAGCAGTAGATTCGTCAGATACAACGTTTCCACTGTATAGTGCTTGTTATTGAAAGAGTGATTTATTTGTCCGCTATGTATGTAAACATAATCGATACTTGATTGAGAAAAACAATTTCTCTTTTGCAATTCTTAATGTCATGTACGAAATATTATTCGATACTTTCTAATCTAATTCATTGTTTCATCTTTCATTTCTCGAATGATTGCGTTGTTTGGCATGTTTATTTGCGTTATAAATTAATAAATATATTTATTTCTTCAAATACAACTATTTTTTCCTAAAATGACTGTAGATTATAGTCATAAAAACCTTACTTTTTTTAAAAGTTTTCTTTGTTTCAAATCTTGTGTATGAAGTTTCATGAATAGGTGGTGTGATAAGTAATAGATGTGTTAAATTAATTGTTGGCTAAATGTTTGGCAAGTTTAACTACGCCGAGGAAGTTGGTAAATCTATTGATGTCGAAGTTCAATTTGCATACTCATTATCCCTTTATCACCCAAAAACTAATTCAAAGTCCGTGTAATCAATAAAATCAGACAATTAAGTTATAAGTAATCGCTGTGATTAGGCCAGACTTCGATTTATTGTAATGGATTGTCTCTTGCAATTAAATTGATTGAAACAAATAACGTTGACTGAAATGTATCACATACAAGTTTGTCTGTGTATCCATTTATATTGATTGTATTTTTTTAACTAGTTGCGCATTAATTTGTTGTTTAGGAATTGCGTCTAACTATAATATAAATGTTAAAAACTATGATTAATATTTCTCAGATTTAAACTTCTATGAATTTCTTAATTATTTGCTTTAACCCCTTGACATACGAATAAAATGCGGGTTGACGTATCCATATAGGTACATGTAATCTTATCACATATACAAGACGTCTTAGAGACGTCATTGCATGTTAAGGGGTTAACTCTCTAGAAAAAATAGATAGGTTGTAGTCCTAAAATATTCCGAAAATAAAATATTTAACAAAAACATTTTTATTCTAATTGAAAATAGGAGTTTATCACTACAATATATTCAAATCTGTCAGTAGCTGGAATTACACGGAAACCTTCTGTTACTCTTTGGCACACCTCGCTCAGGATGCGTGGTGTGAGCCGTTCGCTGCGTCAAAGCATGTAACGGGAACGGTCAGGACCAAGGCCAACAGATATTATGAAAGAGTAAAGATTATATTATATCTTTACTCTGTGCCAAAGAGTAACAGAAGATTTCCGTGTAATTCCACCTACTGACAGATTTGAAGATATCGTAGTGATAAACTCCTATTTTATTATTATTATAATCAAATTTCTTCTACCCTTTCGGGTGAAAAATGTTATTGTTGGTCTATTTCATGTTTTTTCTATTATTATTTTGTTCCAGCTCTTTTTGTTTTTTATGGTTTCCCTCATCTGGGCGTTAGAGATTCCTCTCCTTTCCATGATATTTTCGACATATTTGTCCCATTTTTTTTTTGTCTTCCTACTTTCCTTTTGCCCGTTATTTTTGTTTGTCATATTAGTTTTGTTAGGTTGGTGTCTTCTCTTCTGTGTAGGTGTCCCAGCCATTGCAGCTATCTGTCTTCTATTATCTTGTTTAGTTCTCTTATTTCTAGATCTCTTCTTATGTCCACGTTTCTGACCCTGTCTTTTCTGGTTATTCCGTATACTTTTCTTAGATACTTAATTTCTAGTATCTGTATCTTGCTTTTTTGTCTCCTATTTAGCGTCCATGTTTCGCATCCATATAGCAGTGTTGGGATTAATACTACTTTATATATTATTAGTTTTGTTTTTCTCGATATCTTCTTGTTGTTTAGTATTACCATTTGGATCGTCTGGAAAGTTCTTGTTGCTGCTTGTAGTCTTTTGTTTATTTCAACTTCGAGTTCCCCTTTGTTGTCTATTATTTGTCCTAGGTATTTAATTTGTTCGATGTGCTCTATTTTTGTGTTACCTATTTTTATTTCTTCCGTTTCTTTCCCTTCTCCTATTTTCATTATTTTAGTTTTTCCTGTGTTGATTTTCAGTCCTGCTTTTGCGAGTTCTTTGGTCCATATCTTTATGTTTGTTTCTAGGTCCTTGATGTTTTTCGCTATTAGTGCTACATCGTCTACAAATATGCATTCTGTGATTTCTTGTGCTTTTAGGTTTCTGTATCATATCTGTGTTTTTTTTTGTTTTCTCTTTTATGTATTTCATTACCGAATCAATGGCTGATATAAATAGGCATGGGCTTACCGCTCCTCCTTGTCTTAGACCGTTTGTCGTTGTGAAATTCTTGGACTTCAGGTTAGGTTTTTATACAGTTTTCTGTTCTAGTATATATGCTGTTTATTGCCTTTATCAGTTTTTCTTCTACTTGTTGTTCTTTTAGTGCCTGCCATACGTATTCTCTATTTACTTTGTCGAAGGCTTTTTCTAGATCTATGTATGCTATATATATATATATATATATATATATATATATATATATATATATATATATATATATATTTGTTTCTGGTGTTCTCTTAGTTCATCGATTACGTTCCTGATTGTGAATAAGTGATCTATTGTTCAATGTGCTCTTCTGAATCCGCTCTGCGAAGGTTCTAGGTTTCTTTCTATTTTTGTCTTATTCGTTTTTCTAGTATGTCCTCGTATATCTTCTCTGTTGCACATAATAGGGAAATTCCTCTGTAGTTACTACATTCCTTTGTATCTCCTTTCTTCCATATTGGTATTATTGCTGCTGTTTGCCAGTCTTTGGGATTTTTTTCTGATTCTCATACTTCATTTAATAGTCTTGTTAAATGTACTATCTCTTCGTTTCCCATGTATTTTAGTTATTTGTTTTTGATATGTATTTTAGTTATTTGCCTATTCCCGGTGCTTTTCCCAACATCAGTTTTCTTAATGTCTTGTTTACTTCTTCTGGTGTTATTTTTTCTTCTGTTGTTTCTAATTCATTTTGGTTTTCTTTTACAGATTTCTTCTGCTGTTTTGTTTGTTGTACCTCGTATCTTTCTTCGGCAAACTCTTCTTTGCCCAGCAGCTCCTCAAAGTGTTGCCTCCATCTTTCCGCTATTTCTTCGTCTCCTGTCAGTATATACCCGTCTTTGTTCTTTATTTGATGTATCTTAATTTTTTTTTCTTTTCTGTTTCTTCTGATTACGTTGTAGAATAGTTTTTGGTTTTCTGTGCGGTTGTTTTCCATTTTCTCTCCGAATTGTTCCTATGATGCTTCCTTTGCTTGTTTCACACTGTTTTTTTACCTTTCTTTTTTGTGAGGTGTATCTTTCATAATCTGTCGTAGTTTTGCTTTGTAGGTATCCTTGCCATAACTTTTTTTCAGTTTTATTTCTTTTATCAGTTCTTCAGTCCACCAGTTCGTTTGTTTTTTCTTCCTGTTGGTTTTTATTGTACCACACACAGGCCTCTTTCACTGCATTTGTTAGCATGTTTTTGAAATCTTTCCATGTTTCCTCTGCATTCTCGTAATTCGATTTTTCCATTCTTTCTGCTTCTTGTTTTATTAGTTTCTGGTATTGTTTCGTTGTTTCTTGGTCTTTTAGTTTGTACACTTTTATTACCTCTTGTGTCGTGTCTTTCATTTTAATCTTTTCTGCCTCTGATTCTTGTTTGATTGTTGCTCCTACTAGGAAGTGATCGCTTCCTATTTCTTGCGTCCTATAAGCTCGTACATCTTTTATTTGTTTCCTTTGGGTTTGTTTCGTTATTATGTAATCTATTATTGATCTTTCTTTTCTGCTGCGTACTTCTCTCGTGTACTCGTGTATTCTCTTATGTTTGTATATTGTGTTAAGTATAATTATATTGTTTATTGTGCAGAAGTCCAGTAACTCCTATTTTCAATTATTGATTTGGTTCAAACCATAACATCTCATTTAAAACATTTTTAATCTGTTTCTAGAAACCTTGATATGATTAATGTGAAAAATGTTTACATATGTCCCTCTCGGAACCAATTTTTACAAAAATATTTTTAACATAGAACATATTTCTGCTGTTACTATAATGTAAATATTTCAATTATTTTTAAATTAGCAAAAAAAAATTTATAGATAACTTCTATTCAGCAAATTAAATTGAAATGCTTGAGAAACCATATTAAAGTTTTTTGGGCCTGTTTTATATGTTTAATACTCACATTTCATGGGGAAATTTGAATTACAATATATATGGAATTTAAATAAACTAGATAGTGTTCATCGTTTAACTGATATTTAATTTAAATTTGATTGAAATAATTATGGTCGTCTTGTTTGGGATGTCAGAATGTTAAAATAATTCCACGATAGTAAACGATCCACGTTTCTACGTGCGTTTATAAAAAATATCCGAATGTTAGTGCAAAAAAATGTGCATTATTTACTTAGTGTAAAATTGATTGATAAAAATAGTTTTCCAACTAATTTTTTCAAGTAAATAATGTTTGATAAAGGATTTATAAAGGCTAACTCCTAAACAGGACTAGACAGATAGGACTAAACAGATAGGACCAGAACAGATAGGACTAAAGTGACAGGACTACTCAGATAGGACTAGACGCACAGAACTAAATAGACCGGACTTGACGAACAGGACTAAATACACAAGACTATACGGAAAGGACTAGGCAAACAGGACTAGACAAATAGAACTAGGCGACAAGACTAGGCAGACAGGACTGGACAGACAGAACTAGACAGACAGGACTAGGCGACAGGACTAGACAGATATGATTAGACAGACCTATTTTTATTTCGAAATTTTGGTGAGTTTTGACATTTCTGTCATTTTTTATACGAAAGGGGCGAAAAATGTGCCTATGAGGTTTTTGTTTTCTTTCAAAATTTGATTTTTTTCTTAAAAAAAAAATTATTTTCCCTTAAAAAGTTAATAAAAAAAAAACCTAATTTTACTTTTTTTTTGTTTTACTTAAACAAAGTAACCATTTTGACAGCTCACCTTTTTATCCCAATAAGTCGATGCGTTAAGAATCGCCTGAAAATCCCAAAAAGCCGCACCAAATGACACCTGTCAAACTCAAAATTCAACCAAACGTCAATGACAATTGTCAACGTTTCTCTGTTTATTATAAATAAAGAGGAAATCAATGCTAGTGTTATAATTAGGAAATAAAAGTTAATTAAAGATCAAATCAAATCATGAAAATGGGAAAAAAAACATTGGAAAAAATAATCATTTGTTTGGATTTTGGGTTTGACAGGTGTCAGTTGGTGCGGCTTTTTGGGATTCCCAGGCGATTCTTAATGCATCGACTTATGGGGATAAAAAGGTGAGCTGTCAAAATGGTTACTTTGTGTAAGTAAAACAAAAACAAGTAAAATTAGGATTTTTTTTTATGAAATTAGGACAAGTTAATTTAGGATTAGGAAGTTTTTATGGAAAATATTTTTTTTTTAAGAAAAAAATCAAATTTTACCTATGCTATGTATAAATAAATAAACACTTGTGTAGAGACTATACATCGTATGTATGTATATGTGTAGTATTGTTTGGTATTTGCCGATAATAACTTACAATTATGAAATACATATGGACTAGACAAATAGGACTAGACTGATAGGACTAGGCAGGCAGGACTAGACAAACAAGATTAGACAGGCAGGACTAGACACATCTGCCTAATTCTGCAGATAGGACTGGGTAGATAGGACTAGGCAGACAGAACTAAACAGACAGGTCTAAACAGAGATGACTATGCAGAGAGGACTAAACAGACAGGATTAGACCGACAAGACAAGTTTTGAGAGTCCAAACTGAAGAAAATAGCTGAAAGTGAAGAAGTAAGTACTGTGCAATCATTGTGGTAAAAGAGGGCGTGAATATGTATTTTGCTTAAAGTGCAAAACTAAAGTTCCACCCAAGATATTTATCACGTGCAAACAAATCAAAGTGTATACATGAAATAGGTGAAGAAGTGGAGGAAAACATTAAAACATCAGAAAAATGGAGGATGGAAAAATAAAAAATCTCGAATTGAAAATTGAGTTATTGCGTAAACTGGTAAGAGAGATGGAGGATAAAAATCGTATAATGAATAAATACTTGTTGGTGCTGGAACAACAGATTGTAGTACTGCAAAATAATAATAAACTACCAATATCATCACATGCAACCCAACTTACTTCAAATCTGAATGCCCCTCAACGCCAAAACTGTGAACCAAATATTCTTTCTCATTCGCATAATAATTTACAATTAGTTTCAGATAATAAACATTTGAAAACTGCCACTAGCGTTCACACACTGGAAGAAGAAGAAGAAACAACCAATAACACACCTGCTGCAAAATATCAACACAATTCCTAAAAGCTGACAGGAAAACCAGCCGTCACCGTATCAAGAAGATCTCGCGCGTCTTTAGGGAATGCTAACGTTAATGAAGAGGATAAATCCACTGGTTTTGTGGGACGAGATATCGAACCTAAGAGAATATGGTTATTCATATCACGTGCGATGGATCATGTCACGGAAGAAATTATTCTGAATTATTTAACACAGAACACACTAAAAACTACTTTTCGGTAGAAGAAATTGTACCAAAAATACAGTGGGAGTGGAGTTTGGCCTAAAAGATGTCGTATACGATCGTTCTTTCTGGCCTGAAGGTATACTACACGAGAGACTAAACCGGCAGGGGTAGCCAGACAGGAGTAGATAAACAGGACTAGACAGAAAGAACTAGACAGACCGGACTAGATAGACTTTCTAGATAGATTCAAAAATTTCAATGTTTACAAATTTGATTTTCAAAGTGAAATTTACAACAAAAAACTGCAACATTTGCCGAAATGAATATTAAAATATTGGGAAAATTTACTAAATATTCCGGAACAGTTCTAACCAATATCTGTACAAAATTAGAAACAAATCCCCAAATCAGTTTTTGAGAAAATTAAGTTTGAAAGTTTCAATGTTTACAAATTTAATTTTCAAAGTGGAATTTACAATAAAACTGTAATATTTGTTGATATAAATATTAAAATATTGGAAAAATTTGATAAATATTCCGAAACAGTTCTACTAAAATCTCCAAAAAAATTGAAACAACTCAACAACTTGATAAATCAACAACTCGCTTGGTTGTATAATCGATTTCATTAATCAATCAACAACTCGCGGCGTGAAGTTCTTTAAGCAGACATACGTCAAATTTGACATTTGACAGGTGTCAACTGTCAGTTCAACGAGCAAGTGAAACGCAATGCAGTTTGTGCAATTTTTTACTGCTCGGGCTCGCGGCGTATCGTTCTTTAAGCAGACATACGTAAACTTTAACTTTTGACAGGTGTCAACTGTCAGTTCAGCGAGCAAGTGAAATGAAATGCAGTTGGTGCAATGTTTTACTGCTCGGGCTCGCGACGTGACGTTCTTTAAGCAGACATACGTGAAATTTGACATTTGACAGGTGTCGACTGTCAGTTCAGCGAGCAAGTGAAATGAAATGCAGTCTGTGCAATGTTTTACTGCTGTAGAAGAAGTGAAATTTACAAAAAAAAAACTGCAATATTTGCCGAAATAAATATTAAAATATTGGGAAAATTTATTAAATATTCCGGAACAGTTTTACCAATATCTGTACAAAATTTGAAACAAATCCCTAAATCAGTTTGTGAGATAATTAAGTTTGAAAATTTCAATGTTTACAAATTTAATTTTCAAAGTGGAATTTACACTAAAACTGTAATATTTGTTGAAATAAATATTAAAATATTGGAAAAATTTGCTAAATATTCCGTAACAGTTCTACTAAAATCTCAAAAAAAAATTTGAAACAACTCCACAACTTGATAAATCAACAACTCGCTCGGTTGTATAATCGATTTCATTGATCAATCAACAACTCGCGGCGTGACGTTCTTTAAGCAGACATACGTCAAATTTGACATTTGACAGGTATCAACTGTCAGTTCAACGAGCAAGTGAAATCAAATGCAGTTGGTGCAATGTTTTACTGCTCGGGCTTGCGGCGTGTCGTTTTTTAATCTTCGCCGTCCCAAAACCGGGTCAGTTGTGACCCGAAAACCAATTTATCGGCAGCCATTCTGTCAAATATCTTTGAAATGTAATTCCCTCTTGTGAATCCTAATATTTTCTATTAACATATAATTTGGCATACATTAAATGACAGATAAAAAATTTGCAACAATACAATATGCAATTATTTGAAACGGGTCACTTTGCGACCCATTCTGGGTTTTCACGTTATTGTTATTTTTTACGACGCACAGCTGTTGCTGTGTAATCCGCGCAGGTCTGAAATACATTTGTCACGAGAACATGGACGCAAAAAGAGCTCTCACAGACCAAGAGCTTTTCGAAGCACTTATGAATGATTCAGACGATGAAAACTATCGTGAGTTAGGTGAAAATGAAACTTTTAGTGATGTGTCGGAAACCGAGGACGGTAGTGAAGTATTTATCGAAGAACCTGAAGAAATTGATATTGTCAGCGAAGAATTTGCCTCACAAAGGGACAGTGTATCTAGTGACAATGAGATTGAAGATCCGCCGAGGCAGCAAATGAATTGGAGCTATATAGCACCGAAAACGGGAAAGAGAAAAGTGACTGATTTTGTACGCAAAGAAAAGTGTCTTACCGAAGCAAGCAAGAATGTCTCTTCTATATTAGATTGCTCGAGGTTGTTTATATCTGACAATATTATAAATCTTATTGTAAAGTATACAAATGAACGAGCCAGAAAATGTGTGAATGTGTACAATGAAGAACAGCAAAAACAGAAAAGCCTAACAGACTAACATGGGCTGAATTTTGATGCCAATATAATGCCAAATCATTTTCAGGAATTTTTTTTTACGAAAATCATTTTCTGCAAAAAAAACATTTTAACAAAATCATGTTCACGTTTTCTGACTAATTTTGGGACGCTGAATCGATTAGTGAAGACTAGAAGTCTCTGTGATGAGCCGCAAAAGCTAAGACAGCGTGAAATCAGTAGGAAATGCGAGAAGGTGTACAGCGAAAAAATATATAAAACTTGTTTATTTGTAACTTTAGAGAGAAATAAACCGGAAATCCGTTTTCTGCACTTCGATTTCCCGCGGGTAACCTAAAAAAAAATCACGAAAAAAATTTCCAAAAAAATTTTCAACAAAAATTTTCCATCATTTCGCTCGAAAAATATGTGCTTTTTCGATTTTCTCGAGAACGATAAAAAGGAGCGAAATAGTTTTCGCCACACAGAAACCACACGACAGGACGAACAAGTCGATGTGTAAATTGTCCAGAAAGATTCAATAATACGTCGCGACATTACAAACTGAAATTTACCCGATTCTCATTTTGGTAAGTCGATATCTTGGAAACGGTGGCAGGCAATCAAAAACGGATTGCGGCATCGTTTTCAGAAGGTCATTTTCCTGTTCATACAATAAGATTGTCGGCAGGATATTCACGACTTTCCGAGATCTCTACTCGAGCGCCGAAATTTCTTAAAAATTTCTTCAATTCTTGCAGGCGATAGTGAACGAAAAGAGCTAGCGAAATATAATTTGCATATCTGTAATCAGCAGCAAAAATGCTTTCAGAAACGTTTTTAAATTTTGCGGTTACTCAAAAAATAACGATTTTCACAAAATCGATTTTCTCGCATTTCGTCGTTTCCGCAATCTAGACTCCCCGTGTCGATGGTATTTCTTAACTGAAAGCCTCCTAGGGAATATTATATACGTTTTCTGACTAATTTTGGGACGCTGAATCGACTGGTGAAGACCAGAAGTCTCTGTGAGTAGCCGCTCAAAAGTTAGTATAGTATATTTATTACAATTATTTACGTAATAAATATTTACAAACAATAAAAAAAACTCACCCTTTAAAAAATTGCGTTTATGTTGTGAAAATTCGTGGTTACTCATTTTTAAATTTCGTGTGCGATCAACAAACATACTCCCTCATGTTATATAATATATCATGTGGCAATATATCGGAATTTTATTAACCTTTATTAAATCCTTAACCCAAGAACTAAATAAAATATATTTACAAACAGTTTAGTTTTACAAAACTACATGAGTTTTCTTATTATATTCTTTTCGGAAAATTTGAAACTAGATATTTTTTTATACACAATACGTATTTAACATTATTTATCTTGATTACACATATAATTCATTAGTCACCATCAATAAAACTCTTGAAATCATAAAATTCCTAATAATTAAATTAAACGTCTTCTAAGAAATTTAACACGACGCTCTTCACACATTATCACGTTAAAGGTAAAAATGATTTCTTAGAAAAATGATTTACCCAAATTCGTATGCCGATTTTCTACTAAAACTGATTATTAATCCAATTCTCACTCGATAATTCCATGTAAACGGAAATTGCTAAAGTTAATTTATGCAGCAATAAAAATGCTATTAACCTGTTTACACCATACGAAGTTTGCAAACGCGCGCACCACTTTCCCTCAACATCTTTATTTTTTTATTTACTTCATAAGTTGCCTTGAGGACCTTGACTTTGATTTGAGTTTCCTTTTCACGGTTTACATGTTTATACCTACAAATTTTTAATTGTTTTTAGTTTTATTCAGGTAACGAAGGTGTGATAAAAACGATCTACGTGCTTGGAAAATGAAAATAGTTAATTAATGTCTCAATAATTAACACATAAAGAAACGAAATTATTGCTGTCGTTAAAAGTCTTTTAATTGTAATTAGAATGCAAAACTATGCATATTCAGTTTGCATTCTGTAATATAAAATATGGATGATTTATGTTGGTGTTTTTTTACAAGTTAAAGTCTGAATTCTAATGCTTATAATGTACAGAACAATACATGTACAGATAATTTTAACTGTTAATTGTCCAGACTTGTCGTTATCTCGTCTTGTCTTGTCTGGTGTGGAGTCTTGATCTGGAGTCTTGTCTGGTGTCGTCTGGTCTCGCCTCGAATTCCATATATCTCCAAAAATAATAACAATGTTAAAATGAGTTAATATGTCCTTAAACTAGACTCAATTATATACAGATGACATCTGGGACACATGTCCCAGAGTTATGGAAAACTGCAGAAGTGATAATGATAGCAAAACCTGGAAAGCCTCCACACGAAGCTGCTACTTATAGACCCATATCGCTACTTCCTATCAGGTCTAAACTTTTTGAAAAACTTTTCTTAAAGCGTCTTATTTCTATAATAAAAATATAACATAATACCAGAGCATCAGTTTGGATTTCGACAAAAACATTCTACCATTGATCTAGTTCATTGGATAACTGCAGTTATAGAGAAAACTCTCGAAGAAAAGAAAGTTTGTGCTGCTATATTTCTCGACGTAGCACAAGCCTTTGATAAGGTATGGGACGATGGTCTTATATATAAACTTAGAAAAATGTTACCAAAACAGTTTTCTGATCTTCTGATTTCATACCTGTCAAATCGAACTTTTAGAATAAGAAGACAGGAAGATGCGTACTCAGAAATTAAAGAAATTAAAGCTGGGGTACCACAAGGAAGCGTTTTGGGTCCAACGCTATATTTACTGTACACTTGTGACATTCCACAACTAGAACACAATACTATTGCGACCTTCGCCGACGATACCGCTATTCTAGCTATTGGAGAAACTCACCAAGCAGCAACTGAGAAAATACAAACTTCCTTGAATTATATCCAAGAGTGGGCGAAGTAAGTTAAATGAATCAAAATCAGTCCATGTGAATTTCACAAATAAAGAACCAAAATACTATCCACTTACCATAAATAACAACCAATTACCTTACGCAAATACTGCAAAGTATCTTGGCATGACTCTCGATGCAAGCTGGAAGGCACATATCAAAAAGGAAACCTTGGAAATTCGATATAAAGAAATTTATTGGTTAATAGGTAGGAATTCGGTCCTATCGATTCAAAATAAACTTCTCCTATATAACCAAATACTAAAACCCATATGGACCTATGATATACAACTTTGGGGGTGTGCCAAACAAAGTAACATCCAAATCATACAAAGGTTTTAGAATAAAGTACTAAGGAATATAGTGAAGGCACCTTGGTACATAAGGAATAGCGATATCCATAGGGACTTACATGTGGATATTGTGGATAATATTATTAAAAACCACGCTGCTGCTCACGAGCAGAGACTCCATTGCCATGTGAATGTTGCGGCAGTCCAGCTACTTGAAAACACGGACTAATTGAGAAGACCCCAACTCATGCTCACTCCAATTTTATTTTGTTAAAATATAAATAGAACCTACATTTCTAATATATTGTTCATGTTGTCGAGTTGTAAATGTATCAACATGAGCGAACATGCCATTAATAAAGGATATGAAAAATATCGATTAATGTGACTGTCGAAATGAAAAATAATTGTCTTATTGTTAAAATATCAACAGAAAAAAATGTGTGTCAAACGATATCCCACGCAGCCAAACGCAATGTTTGTATTCACATATTGGAATTTTTAATTTGCGTTATTGCTTATCAGATGCAGTGACGTTTTGACACGCGATGGTCTGCTGTTTTATTGTTCCTAAATAATTACAAAACAAATATAAACATAAATACGTATCGCTAAGCACGATTTGAAAATTATTTTATGTTTGCTTATATTTTTGTCTTAAATTATGCAAACGCACTATGTTTTCAATTAAAACTAGTCACCGACTTTCAAGAATCTAGAGCAGTCATGTAATTTAAAAACAAACGCAATTTTATGATTATTGTTTTATTTGAAAACCTAGAAATACAGGGTGTTTCAAAAGCAATATACGTATTTCACAGGCATATCTTTATTAAACTTTAAGGCATACGAATATGAAACTTTACACAAATATTTGCGAAGCTCTCGAGTTAAGATTACAGATGTTCAATAAGTCCCCATCCAATATCACACCGATACTGAAAAAGCTTTGACGTCCTTCGTCAAAACACATTGACTTTGGGCGAATCTCGTACATGTTCAATGACTGCATGTGGGTTCTGTAGACCCCAAATTCGAACATTGTGTTTATTTACCTGAGCACTAAAATGGAAAGCAGCTTCATCACCTAACACGATGCGTTTTGCGAAAGTGTTATTGTCAATAGCATCATGAATCTCGTTACAAAATGCCACACGTTTGCTTTTGTCATCAGTATTGCTATTAATATAAACTAGAACAGGGGTCCTATGCCCGCGGGCCCCATGGCGCTCACAGACCATTTTATGTGTGTCTGCCGCTACCCGAACTCGATAAAAATTATTTATCTGATACAAATAAATTTAATTTAAATTTTTTTTTATAAATTATTGATTATATTATAATATAATTCAAAAATTTATAAGAGATTTTAAAAATTAGTATATATTTTAATAATTATATTATATTCAAATTGTAGGGCATACTATTTTTACAGTGTAAAAGAAACTATTTCTCGTCAGAAAAATGCGGTCTTTCTCACTTTTGCACTAGCATCGCTCTGATTTGCGCATGTTACAAATTTTTTTATCTAGGCATTAAAGTTCGGCATTTTGTTTGTAATACAAACTGTAATACACTCTATTTTTCATAAATCGAATTTCAAAAATTGTAATCCCAAAATGAGTAAAAGGCAAAGAACCTATAATTTTAATACTGACTGGGAAGAAGTATATTGTTTCGTTGATATTAAAGAAAAATGTGTTAGTTTGTTGTGCGGCAGTAGTGTTGCAATGTAGAAAAAGCATAATATTGAACGTCACTTCCAGACAACCCATTCCACTTTTAATACCAGCTATCCACTTAAATCTGAATTAAGAAAGAAGAAAATATCTCAACTAAAATCAACACTGTCTGCCAATTTTCTCCTGTGGTAAAATCTAAATATGCCACTATTACTTCTCTAAAAATATATCACATGCTCGCAAAGAAGAAAAAGCCTTTCCAGGATTTGGTAAAAGAAGCATTTTTCACTGGTGCCGATTGCTTATTTGAGGGATTTCCCAACTAGCGTGAGATTATGTCAGCAATACAAGACTTACCGTTGTCTAATAACTCCGCCACAAGAAGAATATACAACATTTCAAATGACTTGCAAACTCAATTAAAGAGTGATTTCTAGATATGTGAATGGTTCTCACTACAATTTGACGAGTCTACAGATATAACGGACACAGATTTAGCAGACAACAAAAGCAGACAACAAAATTAGCAGTTATGGGGAGAATGATATTTAGTGATTTTAGTGTAAAAGAAAAACTACTAAAAATATTACCAATGAAAAGACGAACAACAAGCAAGGATATTTACAACATATTCGTAACATACGCAAAATACATAAATATGCCTTTGCACAAGCTGTCGGCGATAACCACTGATGCACCAGAAAAAGTTGGTAATATCAATGGATGTATCGCCCTCTGCAAGAAAGACAAATCATTTCCTAACTTTATGTCTTCTCTCTCTCTCTCTCTCTCTCTTAGTTCCTGTTTCCCCCAGTGGGGCATAGGGCCAATTGTCGCCATCTGACTCAATTTCGAGCCACGACCTTCAACTCATTACACGATTTGCCGGTGGAGGTGATTTCGGCTTCAATTGTGCGTCTCCATGTTGTTGTTAGCCTTCCTCTCTTTCGCTTACTGCCTTGAGGATGCCAGTCCAATGCTTGTTTTGCAATGTTTTGTGGATTGCACCGTAGTTTTCTCCAATGCTTGTTTTGCAATGTTTACTTGTTTGTCCCTGCTAGTGGTAGCGCCAATCCGTATATCCTCTGTTTTTTTGGTGTTTATGTGCAGGGCTATCTCTTCAGCTTCTTGTTGTAGTTTAGCAATTTTGTTCATCATGTCGGTGAGTGTATGGGACATGAGGCAGATATCATCGGCGTAGTCGAGATCTTCTAGGCTGCTTGATAGTCCCCAGCGTATTCCTCGAAGCTGTATTGTAACGCTCGTCATGACCTCATCTAGTACTATTAGGAATAAAAGCGGGGACAACAAGCAACCCTGTCGGACACCAGCAGACATTTTGACCTCTTCTGAGAGATTCCCTTCGTGTACCATGTTGCAAGAGTAGTCTGCATACGATGCTTTTATGATGTTTACTATTTTGAGTGGGACGCCTCTCCGGTCTAAAGCCGCCCAAATGCTTTCCTATTTAATAGTATCAAAAGCTTTTTGAAAGTTTACGAATAATAGAAATACCGTGGTTTGCCATTCTACTGCTTGCTCTGTTATAATCCGCAACGTATTGATTTGGTCTACGCAGGATCTTCCCGACCTGAAACCAGCCTGTTCTTCTCTCAACGTAGGTTCAATTGCTTCGCTCATTCGGGTGAGTATTTTCGATGCAGTTGTTAATAGTGTTATGCCTCTCCAGTTGTTGCAATCGCTCAGGTCTCCTTTTTGGGGAGCTTTATCAGAATGCTATTATTCCATTCTTTCGGTAGTGTTTCGAATTCCCAGATTATATTTATTAGAGATGCCAGCATTTCGGTCGTGGCCATGCAGTTAGCTTTCTTCATTTCAGATGTGATGTTGTCGATGCCTGGACTTTTCCCGTCCTTTAGTTCCTTAATGGCCTTGCTTATTTCTGCTCTGGTTGGAGGTTTTGTGTCTATGTTTAGTTGTGCCCGTGTTGCATGATGGTTTGCGTTGTTGTTTTGTTCTTGAGTTATTCCTGTGAGTATCTCCTGGTCTTTATGTCTTACCATTTACATCTTACCATTGCAATATCCACCAAGAAGTTTTGTGTGGAAAGATTCTCTCTTTCAGACACGTTATGGAAGTGGTTATTAGAATAGTAAACCTTATACGAGCAGCCCCTTTACAACACCGCATTTTTGAAGACCTATTGGAAAATTCTGAAGAACCGAATCTTATTCTTCATGGTGAAGTACGTTATCTTAGTAAGGGTCAAGATTTGTCAATTTAATTGAGGAAATAAAATATCTCAATTCTAAAAATACAAATTTGGTTTTTATCTAATTTTTATTAATTTGGCTTTTATCACAGATATAATGAAAAAATTAAATAATTTAATCTTGGAGTTGCAGGGAAAAACTTACATAAAGCTACAATTATAGGATCTGTAAACTCATATAAAGCCCAACTGGTTTTGTGGATAACACATCTTCAAATGAAGAAACTTGTACGTACATTTTGTAATGAAACGAAGAATATGGGACAAAGCCATAAAATCTTCTACTTAAAACTTAATAAATTTAATTGTTTAGTTGTTTTATGACAATTTTTTGTTATTTACGTTAATACTAAAATTTTTAAGCAAATAAGAATTTACAAATTAATATTCAATATACACAGGTTAAATCTGACAGTAACTCAATGTTGTTAAAATAGTAAATAACAAACGGTGTTTAAAGCTGCTGACTACAGAATTTATTACAATTTATTATCCCATAAGATACATTTTACGATCCGCTGCTATGAAATTTATTAATATCGTTTTGCGGAAAGTCTGAAAATTATATATCTCTGTTTCGTGACATTATTATTTTACGCCTCGCCACATTAACGGCATAATACCCTAAAATACTAGGGTTTGGAGGCGGAGAGGTCACTGAAATATTTATGCAAAGCCAACAATGCTACACCGTGTTAAATGCATTAAATTATTTAAATACTTATATGGATTTAATAAGATTGTAATATCTTCTGAAGAAGATATTTTAATAACAGAACAAATTTTCAATATCTAAAGTACCATTATTATCTAATTATGATGACAAAAATCGCTTGCTACCAAAGAACAGAAGAAAGCACTAGCGTGGAATCGAACCTGTTGAATCGATACAAGAACATTGAAATGAAATGGAGGGCCAGGAAGATTAATAACACTAAGCACGGTACAATTGGAACAGAATACATGATAGAGGAAGATCCAAGTACTTCTACTCGATAACTTGCCAATACTTGTAATGTAAGTCGTTAGACAGGAAAATTCTTAAGGTCAATTTGTTGTATCCATACCACATTCAACGTGTTCAGGCACTACTTCCTGCTGATTGTCGTCCATGTATTGTTTTATGTCAATGGCTTTTGCAAACATTAGTTCTCATCCCTCAATTCCTGACACAAATTCTTTTCATCGATGAAGCCAATTTCTCAGGAAATGCAATAAGGAATTTTCACAACAACCATGTGTGGATAGATGAAAATCCGAATGAGGTATGTGAAGATCGATTTTTCAGTTCTCCTTGAATGTTTGGGTTGGAATTGTGGGTGACTATCTAATTGGTCCGGTATTTCTACCAGCAGGACTTACTGGCGAGATGTATCGCAACTTTTCGGAAGAAATACTGCACGAGTTTCTGCAGGATCTACCATTAGCGACAACAATTGTAATGTGGTTCATGTACGATGGTGCATAAACATATTTCAGTTTGGTTGCTCGAAATTTTTTAACAGGAATATACGGATATCGCGAGATCGGTTGAGGTGGGCCACACGCTGCATGGCCTGCTCGATCCCCAGACTTAAACCGCCTGGATTATTTCTTATGGGGCTATATGAAGTCATTAGTATACGCTACTCTAGTGGAAAATTTGGAATAATTGCGAAATAGTTTTATATATAGCGTTTGGTAATTTTATATATAACGGTTTATTCTGGATGTTATCCAATCCAGCCAAAAGAAAGATCCAAGCAATGGAAATGAGGAAATTACGAGAAGTGAAGGAAATTACACGAAAAGGTGGAATCAGAAATGACTTAGTAAGAACAGAACTGGAAGTAGAATCCAACAAAGAAAACATCAAACGACAACAATTAAAATGGTTTGGACACCTAGTGAGGATGAAAGAGGAAGATCAAAAAAACAAATATGGCAGGCGAGACCACACAAGCACAGAGCAAGGGCCAGACCAAGAAAAACATGGGATGAGGCGGTGACAGAAACTTTAAGCGAGAAGGAACTGTCATGGAATAAGGGAAAAGGGATCAGTAAGGCCAGAAACGAATGGGCTAGACTAGTCCACAACTAATATGAGTTTGTCATTTCTGTAATACTGTACCTGAGTCTATATAGATTATTACCTTAACACCTAACGGTACTCTAAGGTTTGGAATAAAAAAAAACGGTTTATTCGTGTTCAATAAACATTCAAATTTCTCTCTAAGTCTGAAACATAAATCTCTTAATTATTATTAACAACCAGCTTTCACAAATCGATTTAATTGTGTGGTTTCCATAAAAATAAAATTTTCATTTAATTTCTTCCTGTATTATATAACGTGTAAATTTTGTGTTAAAGGACTTGGTTGAAACTAGACCAAGAATATGCAGACTATAAAGTACTGTATTAATTTTAATAAATTCAACTTTTAACTAAATTGATCAATGTATTTAACTATACGAGATTGTTTACGAAACGGCAGTAATTAGCATGAAACTGAATTTTAATAATTAATTTAAATAAATTAATAGTCCAGAAACCCCAAATACGTGTGGCCACAAAATTAAATGAGATATTCATCGACAGCTAACGGCCTATAAGCACGCGAATCCATTAGAATTATAGTCTTTTTGGCGAACAGTTAAAAGTTTAATTTAATGTCAGTGGCGTTTTATGAACACAACTATTCGTCCTATTAGCCTCGAATAAGATTTAATAGTATGTTTATATTTATATATATATATATATATATATATATATATATATATATATATATATATATATAAAAGAGATAAAAATTGAAAAGTGATATTTAAGAAAGACTATACAAAAGCTATACTTATACTGTTAATCTAAAATTATGTGAACTTTCAGCCAGACAAGCATAAAAAATTTCTAAAATCGAGTTATATTCAAGTCATATCTAAAATCGAGTCATAAATATACAAGGCTAGACAGACAAACCTAGACAGATAAAACTAGACAGACAAGACTACACAGGCAAGTCTAGATAGGGCTAGATGAGTTTATATAAGATTAGATGAAACTATATTAAACTAGATGAAATTAGGTGAGTATTCATGGAACGAGATAAGACCAGATGAGACTAGTTGTGACAAACTAAAATGAGATGAGGCTAGATGCGACTTGATGAAACCAGATGAGACTAGATGAGAATAGATAAGACTTGATGAGGCTAGATTAAACTAGAATAGGATATATTAGATTATATTGGACTAGATCAGACTAGTTTAGAGTGGGTTGATCAGTTTGTATATAATTAGATGAGACTACAAAGTACTCGAAGAGACTATATGAAACTAGATGAAACTATATGAAACTAAATGAAATTAGATGGGCCTTCATGGGACTAGATGAAATTAGATGAGACTAGATATAATTTGACAGATAAAACTGGACGAGATTAAATGAAACTAGATAAGATTAGATGAGTTTTGGTGAGACTTAATGAAACCAGATGTGACCAGATGAGATTAGACTAGATTAGATTATACTAAATTAGACTCGATTCGAGTTGGTATACTTATGTCTCTGCTATATATAAAAAATGTAATAGTGAAGAATACGATAAGCCCGGAGACTGTGTTGAACCGATTCATCATAGAAAGCTAAAGCTTATTTTAAAATATAATAATAAGAAAACGTAAATGTATGTCGCATGTTTAATGTCTTTTTTCTCGTTTTTATAAATATCAACGATTCCTAGTAAAAAACTAAGTGTTAGATTCGTTTCGGATATTTTCCCGCGTTAAAAAGTATCTGCCGCTTCATACTATTATATCTTCTTGTCAAACTTTTAAGCGTGAAAGGGTAACAGATAGACGTACTTACTAGAATATTTTTTATATTTATGATACTAATATATTTAGCTATTAGACTGTCAACTGTACTAAGGGGCTAAGTTTTCAACCTGTATCGTCGAAACAAAGTGTTTTTGATCAAAAATTAACATAATACAAAATATTCGTAGAATAGGCCCAGGAGCAACCCCTTGAATTTTTGCCGCATGTTTACCTAACACCCAGCACAAAAATCTTTCCTGATGTGTATTAAAATAACATTTTAGAAAATATATTTGTATGCAATAAATTAATATCAAATACAAACATATAAATATTAAAATATTTCAAGAAGCTCGAACATTTAAAATAAAATTTAATAGGCTATTCTGCAAAACCTTATAGGACATTTTTTTCGCATTTATTGCAACAACCGGGAATAATATCACAAATCGCATAAAGGTATTCCAATAATTCACGAAGTTATAAATCTATCTAAAACGTTTATATTTTCATTTCCTGTAATATTTTCGTTACGGTTCTGTGCGACCACGTTACACGATAGTTGTGCACAGAAATGTCGCAAGCGTAACAACCCTCCGTGATATACTTAAGCGGGGTAGTTTATTGTTTGTTTGGGGATGTGCGTCAACCAATAATGGATATAAATCATGCGATATTTATATACATATTTTTCGATTAGACTGTGCAAGAGGTATTTGAATGCAATGACTCGCACCAAAATAACACAAACTTTCCCATAAATAGTGTATTTTTAAAATAAACTTCATAGGATTTAAATTAAATAAATCCTTTATTTTTTATTAGGATTTATTTTATAAATAAAATAAATCCTATGAAGTTATTATTTTACCTTTGTAAACAAAAATAGGTACTTTATTAAATTAATTCAGTTAAAAATTGAAACTTTGAAGCATCTCTCTTAGCTTTAAAGTTTCAATTTTTAAGACTAAATCTATGCTTTATATTACAAAGCAGAGAGGGGTACCTGACAAAACTAAACGGATCCGCGTTGTCGCGTTTATTTTTTTTTAAGAAAAAAGAGTTTTTAAAGAGTGCCAAAGACGTTTAATAACAGTTACACGAGGTAAAAAGTCCGCAACATTAAGTTTCCAAAAAAAACCCGTATTCAAAACCAAGCCCCAAATTTGTAGTAAAACGGTAGTAAAACTGTATCAAAGTACATACTAAGTACAAAGTACATAATAATAAAAATTATTTGCAGCATGTAGCATTTTAACACTACATCTATGCTTTATATTACAAAGCAGAGAGGGGTACCTGACAAAACTAAACGGATCCATTCTTAGATAAAACAGAAATGCAAGATTATACGGACAAGATCCGAGAATGGAAACTAAACACTGTGAACTCGAAATTCAGGGCATTAACAAAATCAAACAGATCTATATTATATATCATTAGACAGAGAAGACTTGACTGGCAATACTGGATATGTAGGTTTATTTGACTGAACGTGGAGAGAACTAAGTTTGATGAAACAAACAGATCGTGACAGAGAAGATTAAACAGATCAAATTGGATATTTCGAATATATAGATAATTATTATTAGATGTATAATTACAGTTGCTTGTACATAAATACATATGTTGTTAGTACAGTATGTGTTTATTTTCAATTCAGTAAAACTCTTCACATACATCGTCAAATGAGAATCAAATCAAAGAATTTTCAAATACGCAACTTTTGTGTTAATTTGTGTATGTGAATGAAGTTTTGCAAAAATGTTACTCATTTCAAGATTTAGAAAATTTGGAAATTTTAATAAATTCTATTCAAATTCAAAGAATTTACAAACGTTCCAAATTTTTTATTTACAAATGCAATTTTGAAACTTATAATTGTTTTAATCTAATGTACGTAATAACATTAGATTAATTTGTTACAACGCTGTTATTATTCTTTATTATTGGGACTATTGCTTCTTCCATCCACTTTATATTTTTCTAAATACGTGCTTCAATTCCGGAAACACATTAACAATACAACATAACGCCTATTAAAACGCTAATGTGTTTTATATCGACCACAAATAATTTCACAGAATTTATCGTAGCAATTTTTAATTTATCCGTGTTTCCTGAAACCGCCAACGACATTAAAGTTCTCTCTAATTTCTTTTACATAACTCACCAGATTTTTACAAGCACAAATTAACAAAGAGGCGAGCGCAAGTTTCCAATTAAACCGTTGCCAAATAGGAAATATCCTAACTATTACTCATTCGATTTCGTTTACACATCTGCTTAATTGCTAATTACGCTACTTAATTGCTCATGCAAGAAGAATCATAATAATTCCAATTACAATTTATTGCACTTTCTAACAGGATATTCAATTATTGATCATACATTATTTTCTTTCGAAATTTTAAATTATTTATTGCAAAATATAAGAAATGTATTCGTTCCTTTAGTATTTCTAGTCCTGCTTATCTACCCTTATTTGTTTAGTCTGTCTCTAGTCTAGACTGTCAAGTCTTGTCAATCTAGTCTTGTTTGTCTAGTCTTGTATGTCTAGTCTTGTCTGTCTAGTCTTGTCTGTCTAGTCTTGTCTGTCTAGTCTTGTCTGTCTAGTCTTGTCTGTCTAGTCTTGTCTGTCTAGTCTTGTCTGTCTAGTCCTGTCTGTCTAGTCTTGTCTGTCTAGTCTTGTCTGTCTAGTCTTGTCTGTCTAGTCTTGTCTGTCTAGTCTTGTCTGTCTAGTCTTGTCTGTCTAGTCTTGTCTGTCTAGTCTTGTCTGTCTAGTCTTGTCTGTCTAGTCTTGTCTGTCTAGTCTTGTCTGTCTAGTCTTGTCTGTCTAGTCTTGTCTGTCTAGTCTTGTCTGTCTAGTCTTGTCTGTCTAGTCTTGTCTGTCTAGTCTTGTCTGTCTAGTCTTGTCTGTCTAGTCTTGTCTGTCTAGTCTTGTCTGTCTAGTCTTGTCTGTCTAGTCTTGTCTGTCTAGTCTTGTCTGTCTAGTCTTGTCTGTCTAGTCTTGTCTGTCTAGTCTTGTCTGTCTAGTCTTGTCTGTCTAGTCTTGTCTGTCTAGTCTTGTCTGTCTAGTCTTGTCTGTCTAGTCTTGTCTGTCTAGTCTTGTCTGTCTAGTCTTGTCTGTCTAGTCTTGTCTGTCTAGTCTTGTCTGTCTAGTCTTGTCTGTCTAGTCTTGTCTGTCTAGTCTTGTCTGTCTAGTCTTGTCTGTCTAGTCTTGTCTGTCTAGTCTTGTCTGTCTAGTCTTGTCTGTCTAGTCAAAAATCAAAATCAAAATATTTATTTCATTATGTAAGCATTACATATACGGACTATTACATTTTGATGAACATAACAGTAGTATTAGTAACCTAAATGAAATTTGTCAAATTATCTTTTGAAGGATTTTACTCCTCTGTAATACTCCAATAGTGTATATGGCTCGATGTTTATCAGTAGCTGGTGAATTTCTTTCTTAAAGATATTGGTTTTCTTAATCAATTTAACATAATTTGGAAGTGCATTATATAATTTAATATTGATGATAGGTGGTATTTTTTCCGACATAGTTAATTTGTGATAAGGTGGAATATAATTAAGGTATCTGTTACGTGTATCCTTTGTGTTGTTCGACTTGTATATATCAAAAAGTTTCTTATTTTTGAATAGAAACAATAAGGTTTCGAATACGTATGTTCCGATCGTTGTTAGTATATTTGCTCTTTTAAATTTTTCCCTGCATGTTTCAGTATACTGTAAATCGTAAATAACTCGTAGAGCTGCTTTTCGGATTTTCACTATGTCCTTTATTAAAGATCCGCTGCCCCAGAACATTATGCCGAAGCGTAAATGGCTATGAAAAGTCGCATGGTAAATTATTTTTAGAGAGTCTATATTAAGGTATCGTTTGAAGATCCTTAGTGCATATACAGCTTTGTTTAGTCGTTTTGATAAGTTAAGTATATGTGTTGACCAGTCCAAATTGTCATCAATATATAGACCCAGTAGTCTTACATTGCCTTGTACCTTGACTATATTATTATCCATAACTAACTCCATAGGGTATATTTTCCTGTCTCTTTTCGTCTTAAAGAAAATTATGTTTGTTTTTTGTTGGTTAAGAAGTAACTTGTTTTCACTAAACCAGGTTGTCAGAGTAGCTATGTTGTTCTTGATGTTGTTTTCTACGTCTTCAACGGAATTGCTGGTTGATATTAAACTGGTATCGTCGGCATAATTAATCATCCGAGCGGTGTTATGTAGGGTAATGTTGGTAAGATCATTAATATATAGGATGAACAACAGCGGGCCCAGGATGCTGCCTTGAGGAATCCCCATATTTATAGAGGTGGGATTAGATTTAGTCTTGCCTTGAAAAGTTGAGATTTCTGTGATCTGTTTCCTGTTTGTGAGGTATGAAAAAATTAGATTTAATACAGTCCCTCTAATTCCATAACTATATAATTTATCCAGTAGGATGCTGTGGTCTACAGTATCGTATGCTTTTGACAGGTCTAAAAGTATCCCACAGGGTATATTGTGGTCCTCTATTTGCTGCATTGCCTCTTTTATAAAATGAAAACATGCTGTCTCAACACCACGCCCTTTGATAAAGCCATGTTGTCCTTGACTAAAGATTTGGCATTTATTCATAAAAGTTATGATTCGTTGTGCTAATAATTTTTCAATAATTTTAGAGAATGGTAAAAGTATGCTAATGGGACGGTAGTTGTCTATGTTGCTTTTGTCTCCCTTTTTATAAATTGGAATGATCTTGGTTATTTTTAAGCAATTAGGAAAGATACCCTCTTGCAGCGAGCTGTTTATTAAGTATAGAAGGGGTTCTAGGATTTCTGCTACAACATACTTTACTGTTGGCATAGTAATCTCGTCTATTCCGGCACTTTTACTGTTTTTTAGCTCTTTTAAGACCTGACTAAGCTCGTTCTGAGATGCTGGGTATAGGAAAATTGTATCCGTGTTATAGCTTAGCTTGTTCTTGTGCATGACGTGTGACAGTTGTTCTGTCATATTTATGGGTTTTTCTGTATAGAAATTATTAATGCTGTCGGCGTTAATACCTGGTCCAAAATCGTGGTATGTCTGTCGTTTATCGTTCCTTTTAATCTCAGTGATTTCTGCGACTGCTTTCCAAGTAGATTTCGCTACGTTGTCACTTAGCTTAATGGCCCTATCAAAATACTTCTTTTTTTCTTGACGCAGTAGGCTTGCATACCATCTTCTTGATATATTATAATATCGTTTCATATCTGTGTTTGTTCGTGCCAATATTTGAAGTACCTTCACACTTTTCCGTATAGTCTGCAGTGCTGTACTATTAAATATTCCCTTTTTTGCTTGTTTAATCCGACGATTCTGTACTGGGAAACACTTATTGTAATGCAGTTTAAAAATGTTTAAGAACCTGCTCCACTGTTCATTAATGTCCGTGTTCGACACCATAAATATTTCCTCCCATGTTTCTTTTGATAATGATTCTTTGATTTTGCAAAGATTTTCTTCCTTATAGCTTCTGATTAACTGGTATAACGGTTTACACATATTGGACTTAAAAACAATGCATTGTGCAATGTGGTCTGATATATGGAAGTCTACTGAGGAAGTTGTGAAGCTCATACTTGTATATACCGCTATATTATCTAAGCAAGAATTGAAAGATCGATGACTCTTTTGTTTAAAAGTTAAAATGGTATTAAAAGAATTCATGAGAGATATGAGCTGCCTGTCTAGTCTGTCTAGATTGCCTGATGCCTGATTTTTTGAATTTTTTAAAATATCTACATTAAAATCACCAGCAATGATAAAATGCCTCCTTTCCTTATTTAAATCGTCATTAGGGTGTTCAATTTCTTCAGAAAGTTTTTAAAGTTAGTTAGAGGTGCTCTATACAACCCTATTATTAATATGTCAGAGGAATTAATTTTGGTTTCTACTGCCGTACACTCAAAAATGAAGGTTTCGGCCAGTGATTGAAAATCGTCTCTATTTTTAAACTCTGTAGATTGATGGCAATAGATAGCAACCCCGACATGTAATCCTTCCTCTCGGCAGAAGCAGGAGGACAGGGCGAAATTCTTTATTTTAATTAAACTGAGTTGAGCTTCACTTTTCCAATGCTCTGTAAGCACGAGGTACTGGCAATGTTGTAACCTATCCAACATATATTCAATCCCATCGACAGAGTTTCCTATGGACTGTGTGTTTAAATTTATTAGACTTACGTCGGTATCAGTCTTCTTATTATGTTTTTGTGTATGTTGTTTTATATATTTTGTCGGAGTTGACTTCCATGGGGAAAATTCTCTGGGTGGTTAAGGTCCAATAAACGGAAATTCAGTCTCTCGTGAAATATTCCTTCTGGCCAGAAGGCCGCTTGATACACATTTTCTTTCAGTGAAAGATCGACACCGACTTTAAAACTATTGTTATCTTTTTTATATATTTTGGGTACTATATTTTCCACGACAAAACTACCTTTATCGTGTCCTGTTTTATTTACTAGATAGTTTAGAATAATGTCTTTCGTAACGTGATCTCTAGCTCTAGATATATATAGCCATATTTTCTTAGGTTCTATTTTCCTTCCCACGAAACCTGATGTTCTATCTTCTTCGTCACCTCGGCGTTCCCGAAAGAGGCTCGTTGTCTTCTTCTTCTTTTGGGTTCGACAAACCCTTGATTATCATCTTGAGCTAGTTGGCCAGCAGTGGTCAATTCTGTCTAGCAGTCTTGTCTGTCTAGTCTTGTCTGTCTAGTCTTGTCTGTCTAGTCTTGTCTGTCTAGTCTTGTCTGTCTAGTCTTGTCTGTCTAGTCTTGTCTGTCTAGTCTTGTCTGTCTAGTCTTGTCTGTCTAGTCTTGTCTGTCTAGTCTTGTCTGTCTAGTCTTGTCTGTCTAGTCTTGTCTGTCTAGTCTTGTCTGTCTAGTCTTGTCTGTCTAGTCTTGTCTGTCTAGTCTTGTCTGTCTAGTCTTGTCTGTCTAGTCTTGTCTGTCTAGTCTTGTCTGTCTAGTCTTGTCTGTCTAGTCTTGTCTGTCTAGTCTTGTCTGTCTAGTCTTGTCTGTCTAGTCTTGTCTGTCTAGTCTTGTCTGTCTAGTCTTGTCTGTCTAGTCTTGTCTGTCTAGTCTTGTCTGTCTAGTCTTGTCTGTCTAGTCTTGTCTGTCTAGTCTTGTCTGTCTAGTCTTGTCTGTCTAGTCTTGTCTGTCTAGTCTTGTCTGTCTAGTCTTGTCTGTCTAGTCTTGTCTGTCTAGTCTTGTCTGTCTAGTCTTGTCTGTCTAGTCTTGTCTGTCTAGTCTTGTCTGTCTAGTCTTGTCTGTCTAGTCTTGTCTGTCTAGTCTTGTCTGTCTAGTCTTGTCTGTCTAGTCTTGTCTGTCTAGTCTTGTCTGTCTAGTCTTGTCTGTCTAGTCTTGTCTGTCTAGTCTTGTCTGTCTAGTCTTGTCTGTCTAGTCTTGTCTGTCTAGTCTTGTCTGTCTAGTCTTGTCTGTCTAGTCTTGTCTGTCTAGTCTTGTCTGTCTAGTCTTGTCTGTCTAGTCTTGTCTGTCTAGTCTTGTCTGTCTAGTCTTGTCTGTCTAGTCTTGTCTGTCTAGTCTTGTCTGTCTAGTCTTGTCTGTCTAGTCTTGTCTGTCTAGTCTTGTCTGTCTAGTCTTGTCTGTCTAGTCTTGTCTGTCTAGTCTTGTCTGTCTAGTCTTGTCTGTCTAGTCTTGTCTGTCTAGTCTTGTCTGTCTAGTCTTGTCTGTCTAGTCTTGTCTGTCTAGTCTTGTCTGTCTAGTCTTGTCTGTCTAGTCTTGTCTGTCTAGTCTTGTCTGTCTAGTCTTGTCTGTCTAGTCTTGTCTGTCTAGTCTTGTCTGTCTAGTCTTGTCTGTCTAGTCTTGTCTGTCTAGTCTTGTCTGTCTAGTCTTGTCTGTCTAGTCTTGTCTGTCTAGTCTTGTCTGTCTAGTCTTGTCTGTCTAGTCTTGTCTGTCTAGTCTTGTCTGTCTAGTCTTGTCTGTCTAGTCTTGTCTGTCTAGTCTTGTCTGTCTAGTCTTGTCTGTCTAGTCTTGTCTGTCTAGTCTTGTCTGTCTAGTCTTGTCTGTCTAGTCTTGTCTGTCTAGTCTTGTCTGTCTAGTCTTGTCTGTCTAGTCTTGTCTGTCTAGTCTTGTCTGTCTAGTCTTGTCTGTCTAGTCTTGTCTGTCTAGTCTTGTCTGTCTAGTCTTGTCTGTCTAGTCTTGTCTGTCTAGTCTTGTCTGTCTAGTCTTGTCTGTCTAGTCTTGTCTGTCTAGTCTTGTCTGTCTAGTCTTGTCTGTCTAGTCTTGTCTGTCTAGTCTTGTCTGTCTAGTCTTGTCTGTCTAGTCTTGTCTGTCTAGTCTTGTCTGTCTAGTCTTGTCTGTCTAGTCTTGTCTGTCTAGTCTTGTCTGTCTAGTCTTGTCTGTCTAGTCTTGTCTGTCTAGTCTTGTCTGTCTAGTCTTGTCTGTCTAGTCTTGTCTGTCTAGTCTTGTCTGTCTAGTCTTGTCTGTCTAGTCTTGTCTGTCTAGTCTTGTCTGTCTAGTCTTGTCTGTCTAGTCTTGTCTGTCTAGTCTTGTCTGTCTAGTCTTGTCTGTCTAGTCTTGTCTGTCTAGTCTTGTCTGTCTAGTCTTGTCTGTCTAGTCTTGTCTGTCTAGTCTTGTCTGTCTAGTCTTGTCTGTCTAGTCTTGTCTGTCTAGTCTTGTCTGTCTAGTCTTGTCTGTCTAGTCTTGTCTGTCTAGTCTTGTCTGTCTAGTCTTGTCTGTCTAGTCTTGTCTGTCTAGTCTTGTCTGTCTAGTCTTGTCTGTCTAGTCTTGTCTGTCTAGTCTTGTCTGTCTAGTCTTGTCTGTCTAGTCTTGTCTGTCTAGTCTTGTCTGTCTAGTCTTGTCTGTCTAGTCTTGTCTGTCTAGTCTTGTCTGTCTAGTCTTGTCTGTCTAGTCTTGTCTGTCTAGTCTTGTCTGTCTAGTCTTGTCTGTCTAGTCTTGTCTGTCTAGTCTTGTCTGTCTAGTCTTGTCTGTCTAGTCTTGTCTGTCTAGTCTTGTCTGTCTAGTCTTGTCTGTCTAGTCTTGTCTGTCTAGTCTTGTCTGTCTAGTCTTGTCTGTCTAGTCATGTCTGTCTAGTCTTGTCTGTCTAGTCTTATCTGTCTAGTCTTGTCTGTCTAGTCTTGTCTGTCTAGTCTTGTCTGTCTAGTCTTGATGGTTTGCTCGGCACCAAGCATTCACCTCATCAACAACTATTCCGACTCTGCTTTCAAGCTCTTCTATACTGTTTCCAGACACAGCCATATTTATGTCATCTGCAAACAGTATAATTTCCGAACTTACATAAAGTGAAAGATCGTTGATGAACAGCAGAAATAGAAGCGGCCCTAAAACAGATCCCTGAGGGGCACCTATAGTTATATTATTGCAATTAGATTTGTAGTTATTGGCATTTACAATCAACTTTTTTTCTGTAATAAAGGATCTAATCATCCTTGCAAGTGATAACTACTTAGTTCATGAAAAGTGAATCGATCTAACGATCCGTTTGCGACGAAAAAGGATTACTCACTGCCAGATAAAGAAATTACGGAAAAATTAAATTTGAACGAATTGTCGTTAAGAAAGTCTGAACCGAAAAGTGAGTTTGCTATATAGGAAAAATGGGATGAGTGGGACGGGCTACGTCCATGATGAAACGAAAATTTTATGTTTGTGGGATGGAACAGTGTGACAAAAATGTGATGGGATGGGACAGTGAAAAAACAGGGATCTGAAACGAGAAACTCGTCCCTGGCTCATCTCTAGTTTAGAGTGCATACAGGAAGCAATACAGATAAATTCTATAAATTTTCCGAAATAAATTTACTTCCGAATACCAAAAAAAGAAAACCAAATAAATTACCCAAAGTCTTTTTCAAAGTATTTTCATTATCAATCAAAGAAAAATACATAAATTAACAAGTTAATAACAGGTAGATTGACAATTGAAAAGTACTAATTATATTATATTTAAGGCCACAAAAGCAACTAACTGGTAATAATAGGGCACACCTCTACAAAAAACTTTGTTTGATTTATGATATTTTTAAATGATTTTATTCGTCTTGAATATTTTCAGATTTAGAAAAATATTTTTCATATTTGGTACATTTTTTATATTGAAGATAATTAGAAATCATTATCAATAAGAAAGATCATTACCAATAAGATCTTATATAATTGTAATAAAAGCAAAGCAAAAAAAAGTCCTTTCAATCATCTCAAATAATAATATTTTAACACCTGAATATATCAGAAGCTTTAAATCATTTAATAAAATCACTTGAATAATGAGAAGAAGACTCACCTTTGCGATTCAGGTATTGTTTTATGTTTTATAAAGTTAAACACTTGTTTCACTGCACACTTGGATAGACGGAATCTACCAAAAAAATCTGTTTCATCTAGGTCCGTAAAATAATCAACACGTAATTTAAATACACGAATCCTAGGTACTCGTTATGTCGTGGAATTTTCTAATTCATCCAATTGATGCTCAATCAAGTCAAAATAAATCGATATTTACACGAAGCTTAACATAACCTACACAAAATGAGATCGGACAATTTTTAACTGTAAACACGCTCTCGGCAGCAGTGTTGCCAACCGTACGATTTAAATCATATTTGTACGACTTTTTTGGAGCCGATACGATATATGATGATAATGTATACGAAATCGTACGTAAAATATACCATTTTTCCAAATCTTTCGACCTTGACAACAAAATCGAAAAATAATAATGGATGCGTTCATTTTGTCGATATAAGAAAATCAATAACAAGAAAATTGAAGGGATCATGTATCACGAAATTTAAGTTGTAATAATGTACAAAAGAATGACTCTTGGTAGTGATTAATATTCAAATTCAAATTATTTATTTACCAAATGAGATACATAAAATATCTATAGGCTATGTCAAAAAATAATTAAATAATTAAAATTACAATAAGTAAAAGTAATAGGTTAGTTAAATTTAAAATACATAAAATCATTAAGACAGTACATTGGGTTCATTAATAGAACTTTTTTCAATTTATTTCTAAATTTTTTAAGTGACATTTCATTTTTTATTGTGTTTGGTATTTTATTGTAAATTTTATTTCCTTGATTCTCAAGTCCTTTTAAACACAAGTTTAAATTTGTTTTCCTGGGATAAAGGTGGTGTTTTCCTCTTGTGTCATATATATGGATATCTTTATGTTTTTGGGGAGTACCGCGAATTTTGTGGATATATGAGGCAGTTTCCACTATATATAAATTGAGTACTGTCAAGATATTTAAATTTTTAAAATGTGGTTTGCACGATTCTGTTGTTTTCATTCCCACTATATTTCGGACAATTCTTTTCTGTGCTAGAAGTATTTCTTCTATAAGTGATGTAACTCCCCATAGAATAATGCCATATGTTAATATGGATTGCACCTCGGCAAAATACCAACTTAGCAGTTCTTCTTTGTTTACCAGATTGCGCAGATGTTTAATTTGGAATGTTTTCTGATGTAGTAACCGACTAATTTTTTGTATGGTGGTTGTCCAGAGGAGATGCTCTTCCAAGTGAATTCCTAGGAACTTTGCTTCTTTAGCTCTTTTTAAACAGTGGTTCTGTATTTTCAAATCAATGTTCTCAGCATAGGTGCTTTTAGCTGTCTGAAAAATGACATACTCTGTTTTTTCTTTATTAAACAAAAGGTTGTTTGCTGAGAACCAAGTGTTGATTGAACTTAGTAATAAATTAGCTTTATCTGCATTTTTTCCAGTTATAATAAAACTGGTTTCATCTGCGTACAATGTACAATGCTGTCCGTTTATATAACTTATTAAGTCGGCGGTGTACAATAAGAGAAGTGTAGGTGCAAGAACGCTCCCTTGAGGAACCCCAATATTGGTACAAATGGTGTTGGACTTTCCTGTTTCATTTCCACTTCTTATTGTAACATATTGCTTAGGGTCTTCTAAGTGGATTGTTGCCATCTCGTGGCTTTCCCTAGGATTCCATATCTAATTAGTTTGTTTAATAGTGTTTCGTGGGAGACACAATCAAAAGCCTTACTTAAGTCGCAGAATATTCCTATAGGTTTATTACCCATGTCTACTTCTTTTAAAATAGTGCTGTGAAAATCTGCTAGCGCTGTTGAAGTTGATTTCCCTTTACGAAATCCATGTTGTTGGCCTGGAATAATGTTATATTTTTCTATGAATGGGATGATTCTACTATGTATGGCGTATTAAATAATTTTTGATAGTACAGAAATAAGAGCAATCGGCATGTAATTTCCAATATCCTTTTTTGATCCCTGCACTGGAATAATTTTTGCTATTTTGAGGATTGCTGGAAATTTTTCATCCGCGATGGAGGCATTGATTATGTCTGTTATTGGAGTCAATAGGTAATGGCTGACCTGAGAAAAAACTCTTCCGAAGAAAGAAATCTGAAAAAGATGAAGAAGATTTCGCGGAAATAGAAAGAATGAGTAATGCCAACGAAACTCGGGGACTCTATCAAAAGGTCAGAAATGCGAGACTTGGCTACAAACAGCAGCCACTTCTGTGTAAGGATAAGGACGGCAGAGTAATCGGACACACAGAAAAGTGTATCAAGAGGTGGGGTCAGTACTTCAGGGACCTGCTCAACCAGAACACTCGCGTAGTCCAAGAGGAAAGTATAACGCCAACATCAACATCAATATTAGGGACTGAGCAAGTGGAGGAACCCACCTTAGAAGAAGTAGAGACTGCAGTGCGCAGGATCAAGAACAATAAGACGCCAGGTGCAGATGGCATTCCAGGAGAATTGTTGAAGTATGGAGGTAGAGCCTTAATATCGTGCATGCATGATCTCATACTAAACATATGGAGAACGGAAAAGCTACCGGATGAATGGAAGCTAGGGATAATATGCCCATTGTACAAGAAAGGTGATATGTTAAATTGTTCTAACTACAGGGGGATAACGTTGCTAAACATTGCATACAAGGTCTTCGCTAATGTGTTGTACCGTCGCTTACTACCATACGCAGAAGAGAATATCGGTGAATACCAGTGCGGAAACAGGTCAACCACAGACCAACTGTTTGGCATTAGGCAGATCCTGGAGAAATGTAATGAGTTCAATATCACGACACACCATCTATTCGTGGACTTCAGAGCAGCATACGACAGCGTTATAAGACACAAACTTTGGGGGATAATGACAAGTTTCGGATTCCCTGAAAAACTGACAGCCCTAACCAGAGTAACACTGTCTGAAGTATCGTCTGTAGTAAGAATACGAAACAAGTTGTCTGAGACTTTTATAACAGAGGAAGGACTACGACAGGGGGACCCACTGGCAACTTTACTGTTTAACATCGTACTAGAAAAGGCCGTTTGGAGTAGTGGAGTGGATACTAACGGCACTGTGTACTTTAAGTCAACACAACTATTGGCTTACGCAGACGACATTGATATAATTTGCAGAAGCGAACAGGCGACCAAAACTACTTACTCGCTGCTGGAGAAGGAAGCAAATAACCTAGGACTCACTGTCAACGTAAACAAAACGAAATACATAGTGGCTAATGAAACTCATTGGAAGGTAGGATCAGCGCTAGAACTAGACGGAAAGCACTTTGACACATTAGATACATTTGTGTACTTGGGCTCGCAACTGAACAGCGTAAACCGGATGGGCGAGGAGATTAGAAGGCGGATAACTCTTGGTAACAGGTGCTATTATGGGCTACTTAAACTTTTTACTTCCAAAACAATCCACCCCAAGCATAAGTGCACACTGTACAGGTCACTGATAAGACCGGTGGTAACCTATGGTGCAGAAGCATGGAGCTTAACACAGAGCGAAGAACAGGCTTTAAGTGTATTTGAGAGAAGAATGCTACGTGCAATATTTGGAGCGACCCAAGAACGAGGAATCTGGCGCCGAAGATATAATCACGAACTATATCAGCTCGACAATCAACCAGATATTGTGAGTTTCATCAAGGTGGCAAGATTGAGATGGCTCGGACACATGCAGAGAATGGGTGATCATAGGGTTCCGAAAAAGTTGTTCAATGGCCAACCAGGGGGAAGGAGATGGGCCGGAAGGCCAAGAGGGAGATGGAAGGATGCGGTAACAACTGACCTACAAAAACTTCAAGTACGGGACTGGAGAACGTTGGCGAGTGATAGGTCCGCTTGGAGAAACATGCTGAAGGAGGCCCAGACCGGCAATCGGTTGTAGTGCCATTAAGAAGAAGATTAAGAAGAATTTTCGATCCTTCAGGTATTGTATTAGGTCATCCGTTGCCAGATATGGGTCCAGTCTGTAGATATGTAGATGTTCATATCTGATAGCCGCTCTAACTTGGGCGATATCATCATTTGTGCCATGTATAACGCTTGCCTTCCAGCTTCTTCGTTTTTTGTTTCTCTGTGTATCCCAATTTTCATTATCAATATTTTCGTTTGTATTCCAAACATCTGATTTTTCGGATTCCACTATTTTGTTGTTGGTTTTTGTTCCAGTGCGCCTTTTCTTTGCGGTATAATTTTTTTTTGTCCCTGCAGGTAGATGATTTGACTCTTTATCGCTGATAATGGACACATTTATTTTGTTTTCGTCTTTTGATTTAATTCAAATGAATTTACAGATGTTGCTGTAGTAGGACTTGTAGCACATAATAACTGCTCCTGAATCACTTTTAGTTCTTTCACTTCTGCTGTTAAGTCGGTAATTAGCATTTGTAAAGGCTCGACATGTTTCTTAATTATCTTTGACAAGAGATTTTCAAATTCTGCACTTTTTAGAAAAGTAATCAGAGAATTAGATTTATTATCCGTAAGGTTATAGGATATTAGTTCCATTGGCATTATGAAACACAGTTTATCACATAAATTAACACAGACTTTCACTTAAAAAAGGTTTTAACACAAAGCTTTGAATAAACCAGATTTTATACGTCCACTCACGCCGAATGCTCGCAAGAGACCAGCATTCAAATAATACTTGTCAAAAAGATACCTTTATGCATCAACGTGAAAAAAAATTTTATGTATCAACGTGAAATTTTGTCTAAAGAAATGTTTAACGAGGCCATAGACGTTAGCCGGCAATTAATTTGCCGCCAAAAAAATACATTTTGCAATGTATAATAATAAATGTTTCTTGAATAGGATGGTTGCGACAGTTACTACGTGGTAATCCATACTTACATTGAATTGAAAAATTCACTTTGTTTTTTACCACACTTATATTATGTAAAAATATTATATAACTTATTATTCACAGTTATATAAATTTCTACACATATCACGACTCGAGTTTCGACGTTTGACGGTCATCTGAACACAGTCACCTGAAAATGACCGTCAAACGTCGAAACTCGAGTCGTGATATGTGTAGAAATTTATATAACTGTGAATAATAAGTTATATAATATTTTTACATAATATAAGTGTGGTAAAAAACAAAGTGAATTTTTCAATTCAATGTAATAAATGTTTCAGTTATACGTCTAAATGAATTGAAAGTAGCATTAGTGTGACTTCTGTTGTTACAGATTACATGACAAATTACTTATATTAGGGTTGTAAGATGTTACTTTTAACAGAATGCATGCCGAACTGGAATCATCTGTCAAGCGGTTTCTAAGCTAGTCTTTAATGTTATTCATCTCCGAAAATAATAACTCGCAGGCATAAGTAGATGAAAATATGGTTAAAATAGCACGATCCTGCTTTTCAAACAGTTAAATGTGTCTGGAAACTAATTCCATGTTTCAAAACTTTTGTTACTGGGATTTGTTCATACTTATATTGCTTGTCAATCCTTTTGTTTCAATTAATTCCAACTCTTTCCTTGTTTCAATAAATTTTTGAATCCATATTGAACTAGACTAGAAATCAAACAGCAGCATTTCAAATTCTTCAATTTCCAACCAATGGAATTGGGGCAAATTCAGTTTCATTATCAAATGAAGTCACATTAGGGTACATACAGGCGTAAATAGGCGCCTATGGCAAACACCGATCTTGCGCCCCTCTCGAACGATAGGTGGTTGCTAACGTTTTATTTTATAAAGAAAACATCCTTAAAATTGGGTAAAAAAGCACGCAAAATAAACACTATTACAAATTTATCTTTCTTGCTTTAGCTGACGCAATTTTTTTAAATTAATTTATCAAGGTCAATTTCTTCGGCCATTTAACGTTCTACGCTCAGTAAAGCAAGATCATATAATCGACTTTGGCCCATCGAGGCTCTCAAATTAATTTTAATTTGCTAAATGATCTTTCACAACTGGCAATAGAAACCGCAATTGTCAGCAATATTTTCAATGCTATACGCAAATTGGGAAAAACGTTTTCATCTCCATTGCGTACGCAGTTTTTTAATACACATATTTATATCTATATAAATATTTTTACGTTAGGTGCTTTTTCGCGCCCCCTTCAGTTGGGGCCTATGGCATGTGGCAGGCCTGCTATACCCTTGTTACGTCACTGGGTACATAATAAACTAGAGTGTTTCCGATAATTCTTTGAAATGAGAAAATCTCGCTGAAAATTCCTTAATTAAAATCACTTTCAGAAATAAATTCTTCAGTGACTTTTTCTTCGCCTGGTTTCTCATGTACATCTAAATCGTTCATATTTTTTCAAGGTTTGGAAAATATTTTCTCACAATATCTTTTCTGAAAGGTTGCAGTTTATAGTCAAATAGGCGAATGAGATCTGTTATGACGACAATTGTTTTATTTGTGCCTTAAAGCTTTAACTGTGAATATTGTCCAATTTTTCCCTGATTTTGCAGAAACAGTCTGATTTCTTACGCTTCCGTAGCATAGGATCACTCGCGTTTGTTCGTAATATAAAATTTCATAGTGAACTTTGGTATTTTGAACTAAAATGTAAACCGTTTTGATCGGTCATCATCATCATCATCATCAAACAGCCCTTTGCGTCCACTGTTGGACATAGGCCACCCCAATTTCCGCCCATTTCCTCCTATCCTGAGCCTCTCGCATCCAGGCTCCTCTTGTTCTTTTTATATCGTCTGTCCATCTTGTGGGGGGCCTCCCCCTGCTTCGTATATCTGCTCTTGGCCTCCACTCCAGTAGTCTCTTGGTCCATCTTCCATCTGACATTCGGGCCACGTGTCCAGCCCAGTTCCACTTTAGCCTCGCCATACGCACAACCACATCTGTGACACCTGTTGTTCGGCGTAGGTCTTCGTTTGTGATATGGTCTCGTAGCGACACGCCGAGCATCGATCTTTCCATCTTTCGTTGTGCAATTTGGAGCTTTTTTGCAGTGGCGACGGTGAGTGTTGCGGTTTCAGTGCCGTAGGTCATAACTGGCAATACACATTGATCAAACACTTTCCTTTTCAAGCAGACTGGCAGATCGCTTTTGAATACGTCCCGAAGTTTTCCATATGCGGCCCAAGAGAGGATTATTCTTCTTTTAAATTCGCATGTTTGGTTGTCTCTAGTTATGCGTATTTCGTGACCTAAATAGGTGTATTTGTCTACGAAATCAATATCTCTATCGCCTACATCTATCTGTCTGCTCGGGACCAAGTTTGTCATACATTTTGTTTTGGAATAGTTTATTCTTAGGCCTACGGTATTACATGCTTCCTGGAGTTCTAATAGCATTGTTTTTATATCGTTAAGATCGTCAGCAAGCAGCACTATGTCATCTGCAAATCGCAGATTTGATAGATTTTTGCCATCTATGGTTAAGCCTTTTCTTTCCCAGTTGAGCTTTTTGAAAGCGAGTTCCAAAACCGCGGTGAACAATTTAGGCGATATCGTATCCCCCTGTCTCACGCCTCTACCAATTGGAATGGGTTTGGTGTTTTCATGGAGTTGAACCGTCATACTGGCGTTTTTGTAGATGTTGTAAATGGTTCTCGTGTAGCGATGGTCGACACGGCATTCCTGTAGTGCTTCCATAACTGCATCTAACTCGACGGTGTCAAATGCTTTATGGAAATCTATGAAGGCCAGTACGAGTGGTCTGTTGTATTCAATACTTTTCTCGACTATTGTTTTAACACTTTGTAGCAGGTCATTGGTTCCGTATCCTGTGCGAAATCCTGCCTGCTCCACTGGTTGGTAGAAGTCCAGTTTATTTTCAAGTCTATTTGTTATTATTCTTGTAAATAGTTTGTAGAGATGACTTAGAAGGCTTATCGGCCTATAGTTTTCTATGTTAGCTATATCTCCTTTTTTGTGCATTAAGATCACAATAGCGTTGTTCCATTCATTTGGTACTGTACTGTTGAACAGGCAAAGATTGAACAGGTCTCTGATTTTTCCTAGCAGGTGGACACCTCCGATTTTGATGGCGTCTGCGGTGACGTGGTCACCTCCGGGGGCTTTGTTTGTCTTCGTTTTACTTAAGGCTAATTCTATTTCATCTAAAGTAATATCTGGTAGTATTTCAGACCCTTGGTTTATGATGCCCTTTTTATTTGATACGATATCTGGTTCAGATTCCGGGATTGGTTCTTTTTGGCTTGTATATAGAAGTTGGTAGAATTCTTCAACGACATTTAGGATCTCCTCTCTGTTCGTTGTTATATTTCCTTGTTTATTTCTGAGTTTAGTTATTTGTCTCTTCCCGCTTCCCAGTTTTCTACGCAGGACCTTCATACTTTTGTTGTTTTCTATGGTTTGTTGAATTTTATCTTTATTATGTGCTCTTATGTCGCGCCTTATTGCCTTCGATATCTGTTTATTTATCTCTCGTAGTTCTTCGATGGAGGTTGTCTCTTCACTTCTCATGTTTCTTCTACTTTCCATCAGCTGTATTGTTTCTTGGCTGAGTTTTTCTTCTTGTTTTGTTCTAGGGCAGCATGTACTTTGACTTTCTATTATGGCATTTGTTATTCGGTCGTTTAGGTTGTTGATGTTTTCATTTTTGTCCGCGTTTCCACTCGTCAACCGGTCTGCGATGCACTGTTGGTATTCCTCTACATCTAGTGGGCTGTGCCATTGTTGGTTGGTTGTCTTTTTAACCATTTTGTGTCTTTCTTTCTTTATATCAATGGTTATTTTTGATCGCACCATTCTATGGTCGCTCCCAGTATCAAATCTATTTAATACCGTTACGTCCTTAATTATATGTTTCTTATCCGTTATTACAAAGTCTATTTCATCGGTGGCGTGCCCAAAATATTCTGTCGCGTGCTATCAATTGCACGCGTGCCATTGGTTCGCCATCCCTGACTTACGGCAAATATAAACTTCCATTGGTTGTGTGATACCAATATTTAAATTTATTAAGTAAAATTTTTAATACTACTAATAATATTTGATAACGTTCTTTGAAAGTGTGTGTTTTGTGATCAGTTTAAATTTAGTGCCTTATTACTTGAGATGGCCTTAGTAAATAAATAATTTTGTAATTCATTATACTTATGGCAGAATGAGCTAGAAGCTCAAGCTTTTCATATTTTTTCCCAATTAAAAAAAGATTTTTTTTTTCCTAAATAATAATAAATAAAAAAAAATAAACTTCTTAGGTGAAATTAGTTGATAAATATGTGTCCAGATTCTGATTTTCAGGTCTAGAAAATCACTCTCAATCACTCTGAATCATTCAAATTTGGGTGCTCAGAGTGGTATCTACCCGGGACATAAGAACGATGGACTGGTTGTAGATTGCTTGGCCTTTGCAAATGACATGGCACTGTTTGATGAGTCTCTTGAGATAGCAAGAATGCAGGTAAACTGCCTCAGAAAACAGGCTGTCAAAGTGGGTCCTCAAATGTCGGCGAATGGATTGAACCCAACTTATCAGAAAGAGCATCATTATCCAAGAGAATCAACAAGTTAGAACTAGTCTATCGACTGGCTAAGAACACTTACAATAAGGAATGCCTATCATGCAACCTGAAACTTGAGCACTACGACCAGTCTTACGACCAGAAGCCCTGTATGCCATGGAGTGTCTTTCCTTGAACCGAAGAGGTCTAGTAGAGAAATTGGAAATCAGAGAGAGGATAATCCTCAAGAAGATCATAGGCACGGTATAGGAATATGGAGAATTCAGAAGGCGGCCAAACTCAGAGCTCCACGAATATATTGGGATGCTCTCTGACTGTGCAAGGAAAAGAAGGGTAGCTTTCTATGGCCACGTTGCAAGATTGCCTCCATACCGACTAACCAACCGTCTGTTCACCTTCTGGCAAAACAAGAAGGTTCATACCACTTGGTTCACAGAAACCGAGAAGGATATTAAAGAACTGGGAATTACCGATCTCAAAAAACAGACAATCTGTGAGACGCACCCTGAAGGAAGTCCGTGGATTTCAGGAAAAAACCCGTAGGAAAGGTACCCGCTGGACAGACGAGAGAAAGGAGTTACACCGGCACGATGCGACAATACTGGGCAACGGCCAAAGCCCAAAAGTTGAACAAGCGTGGTCCAAAGTAGGCCTATTCGAAAGAAGATTTAAAGTTATAATAATATTACGCATTTAAATCATTTACTATTTTTGGCCATGAAATTCTGACTTTTGCCAAATTTTGAATTTTGCTCCTCCCGAAAAAAAGGGCGAAAAGGAGATAATAATAATGTCAACTACAGCAAAATTATTACCCGTACGATGAGAATAAATGGAATCTATTATCATAGACTCACTCGTCCTGGGCTCAAACCCACCAGCTAAAATCAACCACGAACTTGACATGATGGAAACACAAGTTAAAATGCAACTACCTCAGGCTTTAGCTATGACGAGCGATGGCAAACCTGGTCATTCGGATTTTGGGAGACCAGGACATCATGTAGGGAAGAGTCGGAGCTTCCAAAAACTCCTCAAACCCAAGAGCAAGCACTTCATTGGCACTCTCAACGTACAGACGTTCACCAAAGTAGGAAAACTAAAGACGCTAACGGACACCTGCGATAAATTCAGATTCCTCATACTTGCAGTACAAGAAACACGATTTCGTGATTGTAATCACTTTAACTCTGGTGGATATCGTATCTACAAGGGAAATCAACAATGGATATCGTATGTACAAGGGAAAGCCTGCAGCCAAGCTAAGAAATAGTAATTTACATACATTAGAACACGCAGTTCTAGTACATAACAGTATCCAAAACTCTATGTTAGATTTCTCATTACCTTCGGAACGGATATAACTAACAAATCTAACCAAAAAGGTCTACACACTGTTTAACGCACATGCTCCTGTTAACAATGACCCTGACAAGAACAAAGTGGAGGGTCAAGTTCTGGTCACAGCTAGAACGGGCACTCAACAAAAGATCCCTCAAGACAATATCAAGATCCTGCTCGGAGATTTCAATGCACAAATCGGCAGAGAAAAGGAGCACAGGCACATCACTGGGAATTTCTCGGCACACAAAAAAACAAATGCCAATGGACATCACCTAATCAAGAAATGTGGAATGGCTAACCTCCAACTAATATCCACACACTTTAAGAAACCATCACGCAAGATGACAACCTGGAAATCACCAATCAAACACATCGGGGAATACCAAATCGATCACGTAGCGATAACCAGAAAGTCTTTTCCAGAAATTATAAACGTGAGGGTACGCAAGGGTTACGTGGAGTCCAACCATTATCTTTCACAAATTAAAACCTGCTTCTTATCTAAAAGAAGGAAGTGTCAAAAATCTAAATTCTCGCGTATAAATCCAAAATATCTAAGAGAAAAGGAGTTCGCAAAATCAGTACAGACCGACACACAAACATGGGACGAACTTCTTCAGACAATCCAGCAATCAGCAAGGAAACTCGGTCAACTGCCACGAAAACGAAAACACAGATGGTGTACATTGGAATGCGACAGGGCCCTTGAATCGCGTATGCTTGCGTGGAAGACTTGGCGTAGCAACAAGACACAAGAGAATTGGCAGAATTTCTTAAAAATGCAGAGGAAGACATCCAAAACGATCGGACGCATTAAACGAACATACCATTTCAAAAAATTAGAGGAAATCGACAATGAGTTCAAAAGAAATAACACGCGAAATTTCTACAGAACATTTAGGGAAGAACTGATGAACTAAAAACCACCGAGCCTCTGCTCCCATTGGCCTGATGGAACCCTTGAAACCAACACAAAAGCGAACTGCGAAATTCTGAAACAGCTGCACAACTGTGAACTCCCTGAAGAAAAACTCCAATGCCACATAGCCGCCCCAAACCAGGACTCTGTTCCACCAATGCATGAGGAAATACGAAACATAATTTTACACGTAAAAAACAACAAGCACCGACGGCTTAATCGCTGAAATGCTCAATATCGGAGTGAACTCTTGATTGATAGACTGCAAGCTATCATTGAAAATACATGGAAGAGCGGCATTATACCAGCGGACTGGAAAAATGCTTTGATCCACCCACTACACAAGTTGGTGACAAGACTGATCCAAACAATTACCGAGGCATTTCCCTTCTATCAATCGCCTACAAAATTCTCCCACGTGCCTTCTTCACCAAACTGGAAGAACAGACAAAACATTTATATAACAAGAGATATATATGTTGTTCTGTCTGTATTGCCTGTTCAGTGTTCACTATCTTTTATCTAATCTAGTCTTGTCTGTCTACCTCAATTGAACTCCAATTAAATGCTAATAGCTTCAAATTTTTACTTGTTGAATGGTTTTGCATCGTATATGGAAAATCTGTTATGTTTCATATTTAAAATCATATTTTTGTATGTCAAAAGATAAGTAAATAAATCCATAAATTTCAACAGCTGTTATTTAATATTCAAACACTGTATTGTTTTAATTACATTAAAAAAGGATTACGCAAACACGATGTATTCAAACACCGTACAAATATTTAAAACAAATAATTATACAATAATCAGCACACAACCAACAAATATTAACGACGCATTTGTATGGCTTGGATACTTTCGGTTCACATAGTAAAAAGTGAGTTGGTTCCGCGGAAGTCATAACAAATCGTGGACCTAATGACCCCTACCGAAATGTGACTTACACATACCGACGCGTTAAAAGCGTCTGGCGTTAAATGTTTGTAAACAAACGGTTTTGGTTTAATATTCAGCGCGGAAGCTTCAATGCAAAAATTTATTATTATGTTGTTTGTAATTTATTTTAAATAATAAGATTGTTGAATTATTTTCAGACAGACAAAACGAAACTACTTATAGTGTTTGTATTAAAATCATATTTGTAAGTGTTTAAATCATTGAATTTTAAGTGCATATATTTTCGAGTATTTATTTTTGTTGTTTGCATATGAATTAAAGGAGCTTGGAAAATTTGAATTAATTGTTTCATAAGTAACTGATTGTAACGCATATGTGTTATATTAATGTGTTAACACAAACTGTACGCAATTCTGTATTTTCATTTAAAACAAATTTTACAAGTAAAATTTGCTCTATTTAAATTTTACATGTTAAATTTGTTTTAAATGCTTTAAGGGCCTCTTTCACCATCCTCAAGTAAAGTGTTGAGTAGGCTAACCTCCAGTTAAAGTCATCCGTAACTTCATTTGCGGATTTAGACAACCAAGTTGAAAACATTAGTATTTTTTTTTTGTAATAGCTTATATTTTGGGTCATTTCACACTTTGCAAGCGATCAATTTATTGTTTTTTCTCTAGTAGCATCGGACCTCTGAAAACATTAGTATCAGTTGCACGTTGCTTTTGTTCGGTTATTCATCGGTGTAGAAATTGTACGAAGAATTTAAATATAATGAGTGAAGATTTGATGATGTACATAGTTTTGAATGAATTGTGTGAGGACGATATGGCTCCTTTAAAGAAGAAAAAAGTATGGGCGAAAGAGTGTTTTGAAAATCGTGGTGGTTTGAATTCGCATTCCAGTTTAATGAGTGAGTTACGCATCAGTGCACCTGAGGACTTCAAATTTTTTTTTAAGAATGGACACTAAAACATATGATCAATTGCGGAATAAAGTGCGACTTTTCATTGAAAAAGCCATTACTGCAAATGAACGGCTATGATCTGCAACACTGCGTTTTTTGGCGAGTGCACAGAGCTTTGAGGACCTAAAATTTCATTCAACTATATCGCCACAAATAAAAATATCAAAAAATATTGCAAGGTGTGAAATAAAAAATCCCTAATCATGGGGTCAATGTTTCGAAGCGAAGAAAAGGTCCTCGCGCAGCTCTATATCCAGCTGGAAGCTGCGTATCCATCAATGTCCGAGCTGGGCGAGCTCGGAACAGTCCAATTCAGAGACCTCAACGAAGAAATGAACGCCTTTCAAAGGAAGTTCGTGAACGAAGTTCGCAGATGCGATGAAATGGAGCGCAAGTTGAGTTACATTGAGGCTGAGGTTAAGAAGGATACGGTTCCAATCCCAGACGTTAAGGAGCTTCCAAAAGCGCCCAATCCAAGAGAAATTATCCATCTAGAAGCTCATTTGGAGAAAACTGAGGGTGAAATCAAAGAGTTCAGTGAAAGCGCCGTAAGCTTAAAATCGAACTTCTTAGAACTGACAGAGCTGCGGCAAGTCTTGGAGAAAACCCAAACGTTCTTCATCGAGCACGAGGAGGCTAACGGCATGGACTCCGTCCACAGAGCTTTGATCCCCGAAGACACCCACAACGTCTCAATCTGCGGCCGCTTGGGCTTCGTCGCTGGAGTCGTTAACCGCGAGAGATTTCCAGCGTTTGAGCGGATGCTTTGGCGCATCTCCAGAGGAAATGTTGAAATCGACAAACCCCTACAAGATCCAGCAACATGAAACGAAATCCACAAAACCGTTTTCATCGCCTTCTTCCAAGGAGAGCAACTGAAGAGTCGCATCAAGAAAGTTTGCATGGGCTTCACCGCTTCCTTGTACCCATGCCCAAGCAGTATCAATGAACGCAACGAAATGTTGAAGGGGGTTAAGACCCGTTTAGAAGATTTGAACTTGGTTTTGAATCAAACCGAGGATCATCGCCAAAGGGTTTTGATCAGCGTCGCCAAGGAGTTACAAAATGGTTCGCAAGATGAAGGCCATCTACTACACCATGAATTTCTTTAATATGGACGTCACCAAGAAATGTTTGATTGTCGAATGTTGGGTGCCTTTGAACGACATCACCGTCGTCCAAAAGGCTTTAACTGAAGGATCCAATGCTTGTGGTTCCATTCCATCGTTCTTGAACGTGATCAGCACAACTGAACACCCTCCAACGTTCAACAGAACCAACAAGTTCACAAGAGGTTTCCAAAACTTGATCGATTCCTACGGTATCGCCTCATACCGCGTAGTAAATCTAGCTCTTTACACCATCGTCACCTTCCCATTCGTGTTCGCCGAGATGTTTGGCGACCTCGGGCACGGCTTGATCCTGCTGTTGTTCGGATTGTACTTCGGGTTGTACAGCGAAGAAGATCAACAATGAAATTTGGAGGATCTTCTTCGGAAGAAGATACATCATTTTGATGATGGGAATCTTCTCGATTTACACCGGCATCTTCTACAACGCCGTGTTTTCCAAGTCTATAAACATTTTCGGTTCGCATTGGACTAAGGACATGGGAAAGTTCAATTTTACTTTCATGTCGTCAGTAGAAGAGTATCAGTTGAATCCGACCTATGATTCCGAAGACACTCCGTATCCAGTCGGAGTTGATCCGATTTGGCAGATGGCAAAGAACAAAATTATTTTCTTAAACACTTACAAGATGAAGATGTCCATAATACTTGGTGTCATCCACATGATCTTCGGCGTTTGTATGAGCGTAGTCAACTACGTGCACTATAAGAAATACCAAAGCATTTTGTTTGAGTTCTTACCACAAATTATCTTCTTGATTTGTCTCTTTGCCTGGATGGTCGTCATGATGTTCGTCAAGTGGATTATGTATCAGTTGAATCCGACCTATGATTCCGAAGACACTCCGTATCCAGTCGGAGTTGATCCGATTTGGCAGATGGCAAAGAACAAAATTATTTTTTTAAACACTTACAAGATGAAGATGTCCATAATACTTGGTTGTCATCCACATGATCTTCGGCGTTTGTATGAGCGTAGTCAACTATGTGCACTATAAGAAATACCAAAGCATTTTCTTTGAGTTCTTACCACAAATTATCTTCTTGATTTGTCTCTTCGCCTGAATGGTCGTCATGATGTTCGTCAAGTGGATTATGTACAGTGCTGAATTAGGAAATCCTAAATATGGATCTTCTTGTGCTCCATCCGTGTTGATCTACTTTATCAATATGATGTTGTTCATGGAAAATAAGCCACCAGAAGGTTGTGATATTTACATGTTTGAGGTCCAACCGATTTTGCAGAAAGTCCTCGTATTTCTCGTTCTTGCTTGCATTCCCGTTATGCTTTTGGGCATTCCCATCTACGAAATTATCCACCGGAGGATTAAACTAATGGAAATTCATAGTAATGGTCATATAAACCAGGGTATTGAACTTCAACCTGAGGTTGTGGAGGAACCAAAACCAGCCGCAGGTCACGGAGAAGAAGAAGAAGAACTATTGGGAGAAGTTTTCATCCATCAAGCCATCCACACCATTGAATACGTACTGAGTACGATATCTCACACAGTACTTCGTACTTGCGTCTCTGGGCTTTGTCCCTAGCCCACGCCCAATTATCTGAAGTATTATGGAGTATGGTGCTTCAAAAATTGGCCTTCTCTGATCCAACGTACGTCGGCGCCATCAAACTCTTCGTAATATTCATCTTTTGGGCGGTGTTGACGTTGAGCGTGTTGGCCATGATGGAAGGGCTCCATAGTGCGTTCCTGCACACGTTGCGTCTGCACTGGGTTGAGTTCATGAGTAAGTTCTTCATCGGTCTGGGCTACGTGTTCCAACCGTTCAGTTTCAAGATCATCATGGAACAGGAAGAACAGGAAGACTAAAACGCATTGTTAATAAAGGTAGAAAGGAGATTTATTTAGTCGGTAGTTTTTAGTTACAGATTCAGTTTTTTGTTTGTTTAGAGCGCAATAAAAGAAGCATTGATAAAACGTTAAAAAAAAGAAAGAAAGAGGTGGTGGCTCAGAGGGTTAAGCACTTGGCTCTCGAGTAAGACAGCGCGGGTTCGAATCTCACGCTGAACTAAAGCAGTAAAAATTAAAACTAATGGCTGCAACCCACCACACTCAATTTCCCAATCCGGATTAGGCAACCGTGGGGTCTCACTGTCTTAACACCTTCTCTGGAAATTTGTCTTTCGGATTCGACGTTAAACCGCTAGGTCCCCCATATTCAATCTTAGTGCTGAGGTTGATATGTGGCAGAGAAGAGGCCGGTGCCCAGCAGTGGGACATAAAAATGATAATGATGATGATATCGCCACAAAGTCTTGGAAGAATTATAATTATCAGATACTTTTCTTTAAACTATCATAATTGGCGTGTATTCCTTGGCGTGTATAAACATTTAACAATTTTTCCATATCGATCTTTTTCTTGTTACGATCTTTATAAACTTCAGACTTTACTTTCCATAACTCAGGCAGCTCTCGGAACGTTTCAAAAAATTCTACCCATACAGGAATATTTGGTATATTAGCCATAACCATTAAGAAAATTAAAAATTACAAAAAAACTGAAAAAATAAAAATTGCAAACACAAGTCATCTGCATAAACAAGAATTCCAAAACCTTTACAAGTTCACAACTGATGTTTATAAATAATTCTTCTGCCTCCCAACACAGTCCTCAGCATGGTTGCCAACATCAGACCCCGCCCACCAAATATCCAAGTCACTTTGATTTTATTCAACTTTGTACTCAACCTGAAATGTTGTCTTCAACCAGCCCATACACTACTAAACCTTGTCGTCAACATAGCAAGTTGACGACAAGGTTGTTGACTAGGTCGCTAGTGTATGGGGCCCTTTACTTGCCACGGCAACTGCCGAGCGGGGTTGCCAACCGTACGATTTAAATCGTACGACCTTTTACGACCTTATACCTACGACCTTTATTTTTACGACCTTTTTGGAGCTGATACGATGTACGATCATGTATTCGAAATCGCATGCAAAATATACGATCTTTCTAAATTTTTCAATCTTCTGCCTTGCCTTAAGCCTTATATAAAAAAAACAAGACCCGCCAGAAAACGTCGAGACTTCAGTTGTCGAAAGCCGAAGTCACCGAGCAGCGATGAATGATCAATATGAAGCGGAGGAGAAACTCCGAATGTCTTAAACCATTAACAGTTATGATAGCAAAATGATACAAATTATTTTTCCAAAAATTCAGATATTGGATAATATGCTCCTTGAGCAAGGATACATTTTACATGTCTTTTAAATTGCTTAAAGTTCTTTGTTTTTATTTCATTGTCCAGCTTATTAAATAATTGAATTTCTGTGTAAAATAAGGACTTCTTAAGTAAGCCCGTGTTATGTTTTGGGAACGATAGCAGAAAGCCATCCATGTCTTGTATGGTGATCGTGGTATTTCGCTAAGGTGTTAAAGTTTCTTATATGATATTTTGTATAACACAGCACTTTTAACATGTAAATTGAGGGTAATGTAAGTATATTGAACTTTTTAAAAAAATATTTACAACTTTGCCATCCTTTTAGACCAAACATAAGTCTAACAATTCTTTTCTGCAAAATAAAACATCTATTGACGGTAGCGGCTTGACCCCAAAGTAGCACGTGTAGAGATAGTTGAGTATATACAAGTGCATAATACACCCTAATTACTGATTCTTTGTTAAACGACTTTTTAATTTGTAAAATTGCGAAGTAAGCGCTTCCCAGTTTTTTATAAACATGGTCGATGTGATGTGACCAACTAAAAGTAGAGTCTATCCGTACCCCCAAAAACTTGATATACAAAAGTTGGTTTCGATTTTATGGTTTTTGCCGTCAATACTGAGTTGAAAATGCATTGGAATTTTTCTCTGTTTAGCAAAGTAAATACAAACAGTTTTATCCGTATTCAGTATAAGACGGTATGCTCGGCACCACGCATTCACCTCATCAACAACTACCCCAACTCTGCTTTCAAGCTCTTCTATACTGTTCCCAGAGACAGCCATATTCATGTCATCTGCAAACAGTATAGTTTCCGCACTTACATAAAGTGGAAGATCGTTGATGAACAGCAGAAATAGAAGCGGCCCTAAAACAGATCCCTGAGAGACACCTATCATGGGCGTAGCCAGGGGGATGGTTTGGGGGTTCATTTCTGTTATTGTATTTTATTAGTTATATTATTGCTATTAGATTTGTAGTTATTGGCATTACCAATCAACTTTCTTTCTGTAAGGAAGGATCTAATTAACCTTGAAAAAGTCCCTCGAAAATCATAGTTTTCTAATTCAGTTACCATAAAATCAATGTTGACGGTGTCAAAGGCCTTGGACAGGTCAAAGAATAGACCCATTACATGTTTACCTGTGTCAAGTTCTTTAATAATATATTTAGCTAAGTTGATCGTGGCTGTTTCAACTGATTTGTGAGCTCGAAACCCATGTTACAATTGCTGATCAAATGATACTTTTCTCAATAATCAACCATTTTATTATAAATCAGCCTCTCATAGATTTTAGAAAAGGAAGACGCAATCGAAATAGGTCTATAATTAGATATATCACATGCATCCGATTTCTTGTGCAAGGGAATCACTAAAGCTAACTTCAAAACCAATGGATATATTCCATCCTCCAATGGATATATTGTACAGTTGTAATAGTGGACTTTCAATAACGTCTAAGATTGATGTTATAGTTTTGATAGAGATACCATCTATGCCCGATGAATGCGAAGTGGAAATATTTGAAATAACTTTTTGGAGTTCAAGTGGTTCAATGGGGGGTATATAGAAAGAGTCAAGGATACTAAAAGGGGACTTATTGTTAGTGCACCGAGTATCCGATGTTAACAACTGTTCTCTGATTATACTTAAGGCCATGCTAGAAAAGTGCGTTGCAAATACATCGCCCACTTATTTGTCAGTTGCCAGTGCATACCAGTGCATTCGCATATTGACCTATATCCAAGTACCTGTTCCACTATCGCTGAATAACAGACAGGCTTACGTTGAAGTTTCTTGAAATTTGTCGAAGTCTTTCGCCATTTTCAATTAATGTTATAGCACGAACAATTTCCATTTCGTTGAGGTGGCTCATTTTCACTTAAGTCCAGTGCAGTCCTGTAAATGGTAAACATTTCCGCCTGTTTATTGATCTGAACAAGATCTTCCTAGCTCTTTGAATCAAATTTGGGATACATTATTTCATTTTAGTTTTGGTAGTTTTTGTTAATTATTACGGATACTCCGGAAGTATGCGATGCTGATAATTCCATGTGTCACTATGTGTCACATAAAACAATTAAATATAGCGTCTTTCAGATGTTCTTAATTTTATTTGCATGTAATTTCCCGTTTGAATGTTATGGAGGCACAAATTAGTGACCTGCTAATTGTTTTGAGCAGTGTATAAACTTATTAGTTGAATTTAGTTGAGAAATCAGTGTACATATTCTGCTAACCAAGGTCCAGAAAATCATTCCCTGTTCGTATCTAAATATAAAATATTAAAATGTTGTGCCCTAAATATACCAAATATTAAAATGTCGTACCCTAAATATTGAATATTGCTTTAAATCAATAATAATATTACGTATTTAAATCATTTACTATTGTTTTATTAAAAATTCTTTTTTTCTCTAAAATTCTTAGCAAAATACGATTTTTCCATGTGAATTGTACGATCTTTTGAAAAATTAAGTTGGCAACACTGCCGAGCTGCTTGTTTAGTTAAAAATTGTCCGTTCTCATTTTTTATAGGTTATGTTAAGTTTTGTGTAAGTATAGATTTATTTGAGTTGATTGTGCATCAATTCGATGAATTAGAAAATTCTACGACGCAACGAGTACCTAGGATTCGTGTATTTAAATTACGTGTTGATTATTTTACGGACCTAGATGAAACAGATTGTTTTGATAGTTTCCGTCTATCTAAGTGTGCAGTGAAACAAGTGCTTAACTATATCAAACATAAAATAATCCATAAATAGCAAAGGTGAGTCTTTTTCTCATTATTCAAGTTATTTTATTAAATGTTTTAAGGCTTCTGAGATGTCCTGAGATGATTTTTTTTGCTTTGCTTTTATTACAATTTTATAAGATTTATTGATAATGATCTTCCTTATAAAGTAATGGTAAGTAAAATGTAAAGGTAATGATTTCTAATTATCTTCAATATAAAAAATGTACCAAATATGAAAAATATTTTTTTTAAGACAAATAAAATTATTTAAAAAAGAACATAAATTAAACACATTTTTTTTAGAGGTGTACCCTATTATTGCCAGTTCGTTGCTTATGTGGCCTTAAATATAACATAATTATTACTTTTCTATTGTCAATCTACGTGTTATTACCTTTTTAATTTATGCATTTTTCTTTTATTTGATTGATAATGAAAATACTTTGAAAAAGACTTGTTACTTTTGACTTTTGGAAAATTTATAGATTTTTTCTGTATTGCTTCGTATACACTCTAAACCAGAGCTTTCCAAACTTTTCATGTTGGTGACACACTTTCTAGACAAATAAAATTTCGCGACACATTAATACAGTAGCAAACCAGAGTTTAAAGGCGAAACTAACCCCCTTATAAAGGATACAATAGTAAAAAACACATACAATAGTAAAAAAATTTAAGAACTTCTTATCATTTTAATGAGATACATGAGCTTGATTGGATGAACACAGCTTTTTAATATTCGGTGGAATATTAGACAAAGACACTCGCATTTCGTCATCAAGCATTTTTAAGCTTCCACGTTTCAATGTCTTTATGTTTGTCATTGTTGAAAAGGATACTTCACAAATGTATGTAGTGAAAAACTGTAGAAGAATTTTTAACGCCTTTTTGCGTTAATGTTCGGATGCATTTTAGAAACGTAAATCCAAAAGTTGTTTAAGTTACCCTCTTTATACATCATTAACATATTTCGATATGTTAATGGATTTCTGATCCAATCATAGTCTTGGATTTCAATATTTTGGAAGTAATGTTGAAATTTCTCAACGAGTAATGTTAACACCTAACCACCTGACATACGTCTCTCAGACCCAAAGTAGCAGTAATTTTCTCACCCGAGACGCATGGCTGGTGGTTAAGGGTTAAATCGTCAACAATTAACGCACTAATATCATATTTTAGCTCACATTTATCAGTTTTGGAAAACATTTCAAAATTTCGTTCTTTCACTTTCCTTTTCCAAATTGCTATCTTGTCTCTCATAGCACAAATTTTATCTACCGCTGTTAAGAGATTTTCTCCTTTTCCTTTTATACTGGTGTTTACTTTATTCAAATGTTCAAATATGTTTGCAAAATATGCAAATTTTGTGCACCACAGTTTGTTTTGAATTAGATCGCAGAATTCATTTTGCTGATTTTCTTCAAAGAGTCTAAGCATCATTTCTCTCAATTCGTATACACGACAAAGCACTCGACCTCTTGAAAGCCAACGTAGTTCTGTGTGTAGTAAAACACACAGAAGTGTGTTTTACAACAATCATTGTTTTACAACACAAATGTGAGCAAATAATCTTGATTTAACAGGTCTACTTTTTATGTAATTCACCACTAATTGAACCACTTTGTCCATAATCTTTTTCAATTCGCAATCAATGGTTTGCGCCACTAGTGCTTCGCGACGTAAAAAGCAATGAGTTAATATAATATTTTCATTCTCTTTCTTTGCCAAAGCTATAAAACCTTTTGTTGAACCAATCATTGAAGGAGCGCCATCTGTACATATTCCTACACAATTTAACCAATTTAAATTATTTTCGTTCATGAAGTAATCTAATGTTTTAAATATATCTTCGCCCCTAGTTCTCAATGGAAGTTCTAAGCAACACAGGAATTGTTCAATATTTCTGTCAGTATGAATGAATCGTATAAAAACTAGTAATTGTGCCAATCCACTGACATCTGTAGATTCATCTAACTGTAATGCAAAGACCATATTACTATATTGAAACATGTCCTTAATTTGCAGTTTAATGTCATCAGACTTGTCTTGAATACGTCTTAAAAACGTGTTATCTGCCAAAGGGATTTTATTGACTTCTATCTCAAATTCTGGTCCAAACATTGTTCGATCAATAGCACAGCAAGATTCCTTTATAGTAGTTTCAGCTATAGTGTGTGGCTCCTTATTTTTTGAAATTATTTGAGCAATCAAGTAACCTGCCTCTTGAGCTTTATCTGATGTCTTCATTCTCTTGGTGAATGATACAGACTGCTTCTTTATAGATTTTGATAGTTCAATAAAGTGTTCTACTGGCTTTTGTGATAAATGACTATTTTGCGGTAAAATGGCGGTTTAAATTTGTTTAGTACCATACTTTCCTTTGCAAGTATCACACCACAAATTAAACACTGGGGACAAGGATTTTTTTCATTACCAGAAAATGTGAATCCTAGTTTCATATAATCATTATTGTATAAACGAGAAGTAGATTTTTTTTCCTTTACAATTTTTACGTATTTATGCAGACCCTTCAACAACTGATTCTTCCATAAGCGATTTCATAGGTCCATCACAAACGTCAACTTCAACTCTTCTTTTTTTAATTAGAAACATCCATTTTACGAGTAATTCAACACCAATTTAAAAACTGAACTATAACTAAATTTACAAATAAAAAACAAAGCTTATATATCCTAATCATAGAACTTATACTAGTGGAATAGGAATTCCCTATAACTTACGTGTACCGAAACTGTGTCCAACATCTATGCGACAAGGAAAGATATAACATTTCTTTTGTTCGCTATGCGCATGCTCCAAATGTAAGAAACATTTATTTTCTAAATTAAATTTTAACCATAAATATGGTTGAACTTTAATTTAGAAATATTTTTATTGTTACTTATAGAATTTTTATAACATTAGGTGCTTTTTATTTTTAGGTGGTGTATTATTTAGTTCTATAATTTGTATCTGTTAAAAATATATTAAAGAAAAAATTGTGTTTATTTTTTAAAAGAAAAATATTTAAGTTTACATAAAAAATAAGAGATTTATCAAAAGATAATAAGTATTTTTTTTATTAGTATAAGTACTAGTATAGTACGATTTAATAACAATACAACCTGACAATGTAACAAGAAAACTACTACTCTTATTTTATTTAATATTACATTACAACTTCATTTATTACAAATTTAGTTAATATATATTATAACTTTTACAAAATAAAAATAAATCTACTGTAAACTTAATAAAGTCGAAACACAGCCTGAATATAAATATATTCAACCTTTCTGAAGCTCTATAACACTAATGAGTCTTTTTAGGACTACCAAAAACAAATCTCATGTTAAATTTGTCAGTTATTTTTTAGCTTTCAGGCCACCTTCGTGGCACTCAACAAAAACCAGAAAAATAACATTGTTTTTTAAGATCATGTCATTCCGATACCTTGTTGATACATGATCTTAACAATGTTATTTTTCTGGTATTTGTTGAGTGCCACGAAGGTGGACTGAAAGCTATAAAATAACTGACAAATTTCACATGAGATTTGTTTTTGGTAGTCCTAAAAAGACTTATTAGTGTTATAGAGCTCAAGAAAGGTTGAATATATTTATACTTTACTTTGTAAAATATACTATACTTTACTGACTTAATTAAGTTTATAATAATAATAATAAAGGCCTTTATTCGTAATAAACAAAAAATATCAATAAAACATGCAATCCATTGGGCGAGGTTCAGTTCGCCCTGCGTACAATAATAGTAGACAAAACGTCTGTTCAACTAACCCAATTAATTAAACTAAAAATTGCCAAAATAATAACATTTGAAAGTTTGTGACAGAGAAAATGCTAATCAAGCCAAATAATTACTACAACTTTCCTGAATATGGTCAATTAACCATTTACAATTGGTTACTCACACAATTCGTATAAATAAGTTTCTTAAAGCTAGGTCCGGACAAACAAAGAATATTATTTAACATATTAGCAATGCTATATGAGAAAGAGCGCTGAAATAATTGTGTTTTATGCTGTCGTATTGTAAGCGTACCCTTAAACCTAATATTAATGTTATGCACATCTGTACGAAATCTAATTTTCTTGTAGACTTATATGGGAAATTTATTTTTTATTATTGCGTGGTAGTGGCTAATCGTGTGTATATAACGTCTTTGCCCCATACCAATTGTTATCTTTAATTTTATACGTGATACGATCGTATTTTTGTATGCCAAATATGAAATGCAAGCAAGAATTTTGGACTTTTTGAATACATTTTGAATCCGTCTCGGTTAAACATGGTCCATAAAGGGCATCACAGTAATTAAAGTATGATAGTACAGTAAAAACACATAATAACGATTTAAGATTTGTGTTAAGCATATGTCTATTTTGATAAATTAGCCTTAAACTAGAATAAGCTTTTTGAATACATTTGTTAACTGGAGTTGAAAACCTTGGATTATTGTCAATGTAGACCTAAAAGACCTAAATTTTTCACCACAGAACTAAAATGAATATAGTGGCCTTGAACATTAATATGATGACTATTTTGCTGAATAAATCGTTGTTTTTCCAACTTTCCTCCAAATACCATGGCAAATGATTTGTTATAATTTTATTTTAAACAATGATCATTACTAAATTCCAAAACATTAATTATATCAAAGTTTATGGCGGTGACTGCTTGTGAGGATTCGTCTGGATAAAAGGATATATACATTTCAGTATCATCAGCATAGAAATGACTACTACAAGAAAGATAGGCTAATGGAAAATCCAAGTTATAGAATGTAAATAATCTCGGGCCCAATATTGAGCCCTGTGCGACAGCATTAGTAACATTTTAAAAACCAAAGTTTTCTTTATTATAACACACATTGCATTCTATCCTGCAGGTATTTACTTTTTTTAAAATTGAAACTATTTTTATGTTTTCTATTATTACTGTAAAAATGTATTTGATTCTGATTAGGTGTTAATTTTGGAAAAGCAATAATAAAATGATCATTTATAGCATTATGGTCTGACAAGTTTGGTGGTAACAGTAATTGTTCATGAACTTTATTACTAAAATTTAGTCGTTTTAAGTCAGCCCATAAGTCTTTCGGTTTCTTATTTTGGAAAGAATTCTGACAAAAAGCTTTTTTCTCTATCCTTATTGCCAGTGTGAAACCATTTCTCAAAACTTTGTATTGTGACCAATCAAAGAGGTCTCTAGTTCTCTTAAACTTACTCAAAGCCCTGTCCCTATCCCTTATAGCAGCTCATAAAGTATTCGTAAGCCAAGGAGCATACGGCTTAGTTATTCTATAAGTTACATAAGGCGCATGTATATCGAGTAAAATATGAATATTTTTACATAGAAAATCAACTTTACAATCTACATCAGTTAAATCATAAATATTTCGCCACGGTATTGATTGTAAATCACTGTAAAATTGTTGTTTGTTAATATTTTTAGTTTAAGTTTCTGACTGTTCTAAATGGTTGTTCTGTTCTGTTCTATTCTAAATGGAGTAAATCTACATTATTGATTTTTAAAATGTATCAATTTACTATATTTATGCCTAATATATTCACATTAATGATGGATGGTATTGCCCCCTTTTTAAAATTACTGAATTTAATTTCTTTATTAGATCATCTTCCGTAAAATGGTGTGAACACAGGAAGCTGGTGGCTTTAAGATCCTTGTCCTCGATTCTACAAAAGGCTAACCATTTTGCTCTAACGGCCACATCTTTCGGAAATCTGTAAAGATATTATAACCCAATATTGCAACCATTTATCAATAAAATTATATTTTCTTACCGGTGGTACGAAACGCTTTTATCACGAATGCCGCATTTCCAGCAATATACACCCATTTTGTTGATTAGTGATATTGATATTATCAAAAAAGAAGTAATAAACTCTTAATAAACTGGATTAATAACATGCATCTTACAAGATGGCAACTATAAACAACATCGAAAAATACGTGTAGGCCGCGCATGAGCATTTCGATCCAAAGAAATAGAATGAGACTTTGCATCTCACTTCTTGGACACAATTTTATGATTTCTATTCCTGTTCCATAAGTATATGTTCTAATATCCTAATGCGCATGGTTAAAGGTGGGGATATTTCAGCTGAAAAGAACAAATGGTCGATAATATTTAATCATTTGTGGTTTTTTTTAAACCAATTTAAAAAAAGATTATTTCTTAGATGGGAATACCAATGTTATTAACACGTTCAATGCTGACAACGCGCGTTCTTGTTTACAATAATTCTCGGCCGTTGACAACGCGCTCCGGGCCTCTAGTTCTATATATTGAAATAATTTACAACACAAATAAATTAATTGTATAGATAGAACCGAGAGGTCGCGTTGTTAGCAACGAAGGTTGCAAACATTTACGGAAATTGTTAGCATTTAACGTGTCAAAGATAATGAAGTCCAAAAATTCGAATCCTTCATTATCCCTAATCCCATAGGTATTACCATCTAACAAATAAGCTTTTTTTAATTTAATGTTATAGTCGCGATTATTTCCGCGACACACCTTCACACTGCAGGCGACACACTAAAGTGTCGCGACACACAGTTTGGAAAGCACTGCTCTAAACATTCTAATAATAATTTATTCCTGTTTGCAGTTTTCGGTACAATTCTTAGAGAAAAAAAAGTTGAAAAGATTTTCGAAAAATTGAGCTTAACCGATGCGACGAAGTAAAAAAGAACTCTTAGAGTTCTGTCTTCGAAAATAATTATAAAATTTTTCTGTAAAGTTAAAAATTAGAAAGATACGCGAAAAATTAAACTTCACCGATGTGACGAAGAACTGTTGCGCCACTTTTTTTGCCCTTTATTGATGAATTTCATTAGTAAACTTTTTTTCGAATATCTTTCCAATATTTGACTTCACAGATAAATGTTACAAGGATTTTCGATAGAACTCTATGAGTTCTACCGGGAAATGCAAACAACGATTGCGCGATTTTTTTTTCTTCACTTCGCCACATCGGTGAAGTTTAATTTTTGTATATCTTTTCAATTTTTAACTTTGCAGAAAAATGTTATAAGGATTTTCGATTGAATCCTTGGAGCTCTATCAGGAACTGCAAACATAACTGTTACGCGATTTTTTTTAATTTTCATTCAAAACCAAGGGTCCCTTATTATTGAAAATATCTTTTGAAGCAAGGTTTTGATCAAAAAATATCAAAGAGATCTTCGATAGAACTCTTAGTTATTTAGAACCGCGAAAGAACTGTTTTTGCAATTAATTTTTTTTTTTTGCAAAATGTCAATTTTTGTAGAACTTTTTGCAAAATTGATCAAGTACTCCAGAACTATGGTCGAGGTGCTGTAATATGTCAAAAACTCATTGTTTTTCTCAAAAGTGTTGCAAGCTCATTTTTGTATTTTCCATTTTTTTAGTACTCTAGAACTATTTCATATCTACCAGGAACTACGATGTAATATCATATTTTTGCAAATTCGGTTACTAACTTCACAGGACTGTGACGTATGATTTAATATTGATAATCAATACAAAAATGTGAAAAAGTAGTTTAGAGTATTGTAATTTTGTTGTATTTCAATCAAATTTCAATAATTGTAAAGAAATTCAACACACTTGTTATTTACTGACGCTACTACTAACGTGGTCTTCTTTATTACTAGCACTCTTATCTTACAGGTTGCACATAGTAATAACAAGTAAATACTCTAACGTTCAGTGCATTAGAAATTATTTAATTATTTAAAAGTAAATATTTCAAATTTCCTTCCTTTACGTAGCATTTATTACGCATTACGCTAGTAATTTCTTCGAGTACCTCGAATTATCAAAAAAATCAACATAATAGCGAATACATTGCAACATTTCAGGGAGTGGATGACCCCTCGACAGAATCATTAAAAAATAATTTTAGAATATCAATTTCAAATATTACGCCAGATCTAAATTTGTTGTGTAAAAATATTCAAACAATATTAATATTAATGTAATTAATGCTAATTATTATTTAATTTTTTGTTTGCTTATTTGTTGATTTTGACTTTGCACAAAATTTGACTTCTTAAAAACGCCAGAAACTAAAGACGTTAATGAATTTTTTTCAGCTATATTGTCTACTAATTTATTAGTAATAAGGAATTTTAATAATTAATTTTTATTTCCTTAACCCAATTCTACAAAAAATAGGGGGCCGTGGTTTATCGATATGAGTTGCAGGCGAGCCGCGACGTCAAACAGTTTGGGAAGCAGTGTCATAGAAGACTGCAATGGTTTTATAGAAAAAAGTCAAATTTAGTTTAAGTATTATTTAACTGTCGACCCTCTGCCTTACCTTCAAGAACAAAACTTTACACTTCCATTTTTTCTTTTAAATTTTTTTGTATACTATGTACATATACTATGTATATAATATGTTTTCTAATTTGATTTATTTTTGGTTACAGGTATGTCAGTTGTCTCTGTGTCATTTTTCTACTATCGTGCAAAATTGTAAGTAAATAATTTACAATTAAAATTTTATTGTTTGATTAAATCTAGATTAGATCTTCGATTAAATTAGATTTATGATGATGACTTTGTATTCTGCGATGTTTACAGTTCTATTATACCCCTCCTAATCCTATAATTGCTGATATATTGCCAATTTAGAGCTCCACTTACGCGATTTATTCTACCAGAGAGTTACTGTATTTGTCGTATTTTCTATATGGACAAAATATTCTTGTTCTTATGCCTTTCGTTGTCTTTGAGTTTTTTCCCGTATGTGGTATTGACTTCACACTGTTATGTAATCAGTATTGACGTACAATTTCGTCTTATGCTACTTCTAGATATAGAATCTTTGTCGCGAGATTCTTTCGACCTTTATTCTCAATTCTTATTTTCCGTATGCTTGCTCACTAAATCTTATAATTGCTTATATCGAATAGCAATTAAAAAAAAATCTTTAATTATTTAATTGATGAATATTAATATTACTCCGTTAAAGCATGCTTTAGTTTAACAAGAGTTTAACATTTAGCTTTGAGTTTAACAAGATATATGAATATTTTAATTTGGAAAAACATAGTGTATATATAACAGGGCTGTCCAACCAGTCGATCGCGATCTACCGGTCGATCGCGGCTTGATTTTGAATCGATCTTTAGTTTTCTCACGCTTCTATGTACTTACTTAAAAATACATTTCGATAAATATAACGTAAAAATTAAAACACGCTTCTCGCACACTTAATACACACAATGTTATGGAGTCTGTCTTTAAAATAATCAATTCTATAAGTGGCAGTGCCCTTTAGAAACGCTTGTTTAGATTAGAAGATTAGAGAGAGATTAGATTAGAGGATAATGATAAAAACGAACTTTTGCTACACTATAATGTTTTGTTACTCATTGTCACTAGACGTCAATTTTTATATTAGGGTATATTAAAGGGTACCAAAAAGTAGATCGCCACTACAAAAAGATTTGACAGCCCTGGTGTATAATGTTACCTTGATTTGCTAATAAAAACTATACAGAATAAATAAAACATTTTCAAATTATGATTCTATGACTTATTAAACGTCGTAAATCAATCTAGTTGTAATATTATTCGCAACTTGAGTACTGCTAACACAAACAGAGTAATGCTATCACAGGTAGAATTAATCTTCATTACATTCGCTTCCCTCTCTATCCCATCAGCCCTGTTTCTCTCTGTGTCTACAAAGAAAAAGAAAAAACTTTAAAATACATTTATGCAGACAATAAACTTTATGAAATTAATCGTTATTTAGCTTCCGTTCAGGATTATAACAGACGGTGTGTTGGTTAAGCGCTTAAGCTTCCTCTTTGCCTAAAATTCGAAAACTAGGGTGTTGAATTAATGTGTCCCATTAGCTCGGCTAAATGTAATGTAATTGATTAACATAAAATCGGGTCTCAGTACTTACAAAAATCGGTAAAATAATACAAAAAGTACTAAAAGAGGTTGTAAATAAAACTTATGCTCTTAGACCTAAGATTATGGCGCTATGTCGTCATCACATAAAACCTTTGACTTTGAGGTTCTGATTCTTTGTACCAATGTTAGCACTTAAATCGTTCTTCTCCCAAAACGTCCTCATGGCTTTATCCAAGACCAAATTAAAAAGCAGTGGTGATAGACTGTCCCCTTGTCTTAGCCCTGTATTAACCTCGAAGGGCTCGCTAACTTCATTTAAAAATTTGATCCTGGAAATCGTATTAGTTAACGTAAGTTTTATTAAATTTATGGTTTTTTGATCAACTTGGTATTCCTTCAATGTGTCAAAAACAGTATTCCTATCCACCGAATCATACGCTTTCTGAAAATCAACGAATGAGATAAAGATATTCTTTGGCCTGTTGTTGTAATAGTTTTAAACTAAGAGTTTGTTCTGCACGCGATCTATTGCTTCTGGAACCACCTTTTAACTCGCCAAGCTGTGGTTCGATCTGTGGTTCAAGTCTGTTTAGAAGTAATTTGGCAAATATTTTATATGTGACAGACAACAATGAGATCCCCCTATAACTATTAACATCAATTTTTGAGACTTTTTTATGTTGTGGATGAATTAAGGCGGTTTATCAGTCTTCTGGAATTTCTTTCTCAATATTAAAATTATCTTATATGATTATTGAAAATTATCGTATATGTAGTATCTGAATCAGATAAAAATATTGAATTTCCTACGGATTCAAACAGTAGACCCCAACAGTTACACTTCCTTTCGAGGATCATTTCTCCAGATTTTGTGCAGATTTGTAGTTATAGGAGTTTCCTCTGCCGACCCGCAGGGCCTGCCATCACCATCTTCCTTCAACCCCCGATAATCCGATCTGGGTTTCTCTTTTACGAAGGCTGTGTTGTATTTATTGCCTACCAGTCTGACCCAGCCTTAACCCAAAGGTTGCAATATCTAGTTCAATTTCGTTACCAATTCCAGCTCGGGCCATTTGCTAATCTTTGATTTGGTTGATAACTAGGCAGTTTTCCAGACAGTACCACATTATTGTTATCCGACGTTAAATTTCTTCCTGACGTTCCCTCGTTCGTTACACTTTTTATTGTGAATGCAATTATTCTATTAGCAAGATTAGACCTTTTATCACCTATCATCATTGGTCGTATCTTCGGGTAGCATATCTCCGTTTTTAAGCGAAGGACCCACATTTTTCTTCAAACCGATGGTTTTGACATGTTGCTTGAATTTTCAATGACTAACTTGTATGTTCTAACCTAACCTAACCTGACTTGTATGTTCCTGTTAAATTTAAGACAATCCTTCAGTCCTTTTTTAATTTCCAGCATTTCTTTGGACTACCTGAAACAAAAAAATACTCTTCACAGAAATTGTATCTACTAAACTTTGTTCTTGAAAGGTTGTATATATTGCATGTATTTGAACATTTTTTGCTTTAAATTTCTTTATTTTTTTGCAATTCCAGTAAATTGTTTAATTTCCCATCCAAATATAATTTAATTCCATCATGTTTTCTAACATTTTAAAATTAAAAACATAAGGCTATCTACATTTAACCTACCTAAGGCTACCTACATTTAAAACGCTAAAATGTAAAGGTACATTAAAAACCTGATATATTAAATCCAATCATGTTCCTGAATAAAACGTAATTTATTATAACTTTGAAATCATAATTTCCGTTGTTTTAAGCATTTTCCTCTCTGCACACAAATCTGCCGAATATTTTTCTCCCAGATTAATGACATCGTTTTACAAATAAAACCGTTCTAAATTCATACACGTTAAAGTGTTCAGGGGGTCGTACCGATTTTAATTACCGCGTGTAAATAAATCGTTTCGCCGCGTCGACAGGGGAAATTATGAATAACGGCCGGTTCGTTTTTTGTCCCGTCCAGACTCCCGAAACGCAATAGTGCTACAAAAAAAAAAACCGTCTGCGAAATATCTTCAGAAAGCGGAGTCTGTGCTGCTTATTTTTTGTGAACGAAATCCAAGAGCCAAGTTCAAAGTGGTTTTTCACATGGCGTAAAGAGGAAATAGATTTAGTGTGATTTCGAGCGTGTGTAGAGGGGGTGGTGTCTCTTTTTGCTTTCAAGAATTCTATTTCAGCTTTTATGGGAAAGGCGGTGCGGTGCGTTGTTTCTCCTATTTTCGGTTGTTGCAATAAAACTGTTATAGTGGCTGGTTTACTCAATTCAGGAGAAGACTGTTAGAATAACTAATGTAGCTATAAAGTATAACCATTATCCTGTAATATATGGAATTATCTTAAATGGTGTACTTATACCAAAGAAAATTGTAGAAACCTAAATATTGATGAAATTTATTGCATGTAGTCCAGTTATTATAGTAAGTTCATCTCGGAATTAGAGATACCCAGCTGTAAGTCTGTAAATACTTGTATATTGACACCCTAAAAGTTGTCTCAAAACCTGGGTTTTTATAAGTTTATGTAGGTTTTAAGATAACTTTTAGGGTGTCAATATACAAGTATTTACAGACTTACAGCTGGGTATCTCGAATTCCGAGATTCTTACCTAATTTAAGCTTAAATGACTGGACTAATGTAGTTATATGGGCAATCAAATAAAAGTATAATATTATTCTGTTAAATAGTGGAATAAAATGTTAGAATTAAAAGTGAATGTTAATATTAAATTAAAAATATTTGTAATAAATATTATGAGAATTAATTTGAAAAAATGTTGAAATCGAAATCGGAAGAATTAACGTTTTGTTAATTATCTCTAGTTTTCGATATCGGAGGGCATCTTCCTTGATTTTTTAAAGTCATTTACATAAATAGAACTGCAATTTCCGCCAATCTAAAAAATAAAACTCTTCCAGAATATTTTATAATAAATCTATAAATATTTGAGTGGTTAATCGATTTCCAAGTTTTTTTGACTTTATCTGAACTCTTTTGACAATAAGAAACAACAATGTTGAAATAAAATCTTATACTACAACTTTCTTCTTATTAGGCATTAAAACAAAACCAAAGTCGTCTGAACTAACACAAATATAGCTGAAACCCAATTTCCGCCAAACTAGGCAAAACAAACATTCTACAATCTATAAATATTCGAATATTTATACGATTTCCATAAGCTTTCATTTTTTGTGGATTCCGGTCCTGTGGGGGACGGCATGCGCGCCGCTCCACAGGTATTGATCTGCGTGCGGTGGCTCCGAGGCTCCGGAGGCGGCATTCAGTTCGCGACATCATCTCCGTGCGGTACATCCGAATCGTCTGATCTCTGCGTGGGGTCTTCGAGATCGTGACATGGGCCCGGGCCCTAGTGCGGCCCACGGGCCTAAATGAGCGCCTACCATACGTACCCGAGTCGTGGATCGCGGACCATGGGCTGGACCCGCGCCAACGATCCGGTATTCTCAACAATTGTTAGCACATAGATTAAATAGATGTAGTGATGCAAATTTATTGTTAAAAATATTTTAGTTTACGTTCGCTTTGTTTGTAATATTTTTATTTGGTGTTGTGTGTTTGTAATGTGTGAACATGCGCATTGGTCCATTCGCGGATGCTGCACCGTACATCCAATTTTTTCATCCGTATAGTTACGACCCCAAATATTAGCTTTCCTAGCACAAATTGGGTCATCCAATTTCACCTTTTATGGTCGCGATATTTCTTTCTATTTTTTTTTTATTTTTCAAGTCATCTAATTACCATTCGGAATATTTCTTCATATGCGGAACTTTCTATTAAGTCTATTAAACCGCGGCAGATCACTTTAATTGTGCTTGATATACACAAATCAAAAACGTTTACAAAGCATAAAATCGACTGAAGTTTCTAATTTCTTTGAAAGAATTATTTTGCCAGTGGGCATGTTGTAAATCCTATTCGTGCGGAATACAAATTACATTAGACTAATTTTACGCACATAAAAAAGACCCGAACAATTTACATTTTTAATGATTCATTAGTCTCGTTTCAGTTAAGCAAACAACTTTAAGATATTACAAAGCCATTGCAGATATAGAAAATTGCTTTGGTCTCTATTTTCTTTTATTGTTTATCTAAACTAAACTTTATTTAATCTAAACCAGATATATAAATAGTATATATTATAACAATTTCTTGTTATTAAATTAAATAAGATAATATAGTCATTGCAGTTATTTTTACTAATTTAAATCTCTTAATACTAATAAATTATTAACACTATTTCTCTTAAATCTCTTATATATGTGCAACTCTCTGTTAATAATAAATCCCGAAATTATACTATGAAAACTCTTTCACACTTAATCCATTTTTGTTGCACTTTGTACGGCTTTGCAAATATTGATATATTGTGACACTATACCCTATACCAGTGGTGCGCAAACCGTGATTCGCGACCCTCATAGGGGTCGATAGAGAATTTTTTGGGTCGTCGAATTCATAAAAAATTTAAGGTTTTTCGTGTAGAAGCATCAGGTAGCAGTAAAATGGTCAATATAATTGAATTGTAAAACAAATTTTAACGTGCAATTTGTCGGAAATAGTAGCTGTTTAGTTTTAAGGACTTTGGCGATGAGAGAACTGAAGGAAAGGTATGCTTCGTCATACGTTTCAAAAATAATATTACCGGTCCTAGGAGAATATGATGTTGATTTCAAGCAAGTCTTTAGTATAACAACAGACAATGCGCCAAATATGCTCAAAGCGGAAGGTTTGTCTAAAAAACGTCTACTTTCTATCAACTTCTACTTTTTCTTGGAACTGCAAGTATAATACATAGTTTTAATCTACATTTAATTTGGAATAATTTAGAAGAACATTCAGTCAATTAAGATGATTTTGGAGAAAAATTTGAGCAAAATTGAGCTATTTTCCACGTTTTTATAATCGCTAATTTCAACTTGCGCTTCACCAAAATAAAAAGATTATTAGTTGTTTGTTCCACACAAAATTCCGTTCCTTTTGATGTATTAAATGTCAATATCCATGACATGTAAAAATTCGCGAATTCGAAGAATGCATTAAAAAAATTGCGATTTTCGACACCTCTCCGATTTTAACTTACTATATATCACACGCAGAATTTTACACAGATCACGCTCATGTAAATAAGTATGCAATTTAGTATACTGTAAATCAAGAAATCGTAAAAAAATAATCGGTCTTTCAGCGGATGGATGGCTGGTTCGTTGGTATTTTTTAACTAAAAGCTTTCTAGGAATATGATATATGTTTTTCGATTAATTCAATTGTTAAAAACTAGAAAACTCTGTGATAAGCCGTTTAAAAGTTATGACATCGTGAAATCTGCGGAAAATGCGAGAAAATGTACTTCCTTAAAATCATTATTTATCAAGTGAATAGAAAATTTTGACCTTTTGTCCAAAGTGAAAAAGTCTGGTTTCGCCTTATCTAGACTTATTTGGTTCGGATCTATTCTGGCCCAGTCTTTTAGTGTCCAATACAACATTTGTTCTCTTGCATATAACTAACACGAAACAAATTCCTGGTAAATTTTCCATACGAGTACAATTCACAATTTAAAATTTTAAGTTTCGGAAGATGAAATTTTTGTGGAAAAAAACCAGTCGGTGCGAAGGGTTTAAAAGCTGTTTAAAAGCTTATACAGCCTAATACAGCCCCCTCATTAATGGGTTAACGGTATTTAGTCCGTCAATTGAGGATTATGAGGGAATCATAAGATTTCATGTGAAGGGCTGTAAGGTATTTCTCTAAACGGAGATAAACTTCAAAGTGGTGCCGTGTGAATATATGGGACTGTTAGATCCATCGAGAATTGTATCTGGGGATTATTTGTTGAGAATGAGGATTCTCGAACAACGGCTTTTCAATTTACTAATGAAACTAACTACATCAATCCTTGAACTATTAATTCTATAGGTGGCTATACTCTGTTCTTAAACTGGCACAAGCTTGTATGTTCTGCTGGACCTGCACGTTTTCGTAGAAGAATCAATCATTTGGAAAAGTTGCTGGGACCAATACTGAGAAAGAAGCATCTCATTCATATGGATCGACGATTTTGTTCTTGATGATTAAGGATTCAATGTGAATGGAAAATTTACGCCAAAAGAACTTTCAATCAAATCTTTCGATGTGAGCGATGTAGACACCTTGAATGGACTGTATTTAACGAAAAATTATTTACTGTTGACGTATTAAATCGGGATGGTCCCGTCACTTACCTTTAGGCTGCTCCCATCTCCGCCCGCGATGGAACGTCCTTCCGTCGCCTTTTTAAAGGGAGGAAAATAGGAAAAATAATATATACAGGAGGGACACCCTTAAATTATATCGCTCCGGACGCGAGAAAAGCCGATTCGGACTGTGATTTCGGACTGCCTTTCGGGCTGTGATCGCACCACCCGATCAAGATTCAACTTAACATTTACAATTATAACGCGAGCGTATCGGTTGAAGATGTGCGCACGCTAATTGTAGGAGAAAGGTTTGATTCACTTTGACCAGTGAATCAGAAAAAAGTGTGTCTGAAAATGTTTTCCCTGCTACAAATTACATTTTGTTAGTTCGCGAGGTCGCTTCCGTTATTTCTGATATTTCTTGATTGATAATTTAACGAAACTTTTTCACTTAATGATAATTGGCAAAATCGAGCGAAATTTGGTTGGACGAGCCAAGAATGTATCAAACAATTTAAAAGGCGTATACTTTCTATTCAGGGGTCGCGATAAAATTTTACACAAAATGTTGGGTGGCAAATGAAAATACTTGCCCTATATAACGATTGCACAAGCCTTACACAATTGATCAAGCCTATAAAACTGTACAAGGGTTGTATAGGGTTTGTAAGTGCTTATATAGGGTCACAAATATTATGTAACAATCTCACAAGAATGTACAACTAATGCCATACAAAGTACATCAGAAGCCTTCATGTCACTTTCATGTCACCGTAGTGTCCACGAAGAGCGCTCATGGACCTGAATGCAGGTTATGACTCGACCATGCAGTTTGTATGGGAGCACTTATTGTAGAGGAGAATGTGTCTGAATGTCTTTAAGGTTTAGAAAGGGCTACGACAGGGGTGTCAACTAATTCCTCTGCTGTTCAACATGTACATAGCAGATTTGGAGGATGCGTGACGCAAGGGTCAGGCGTAGTTATTGAGGAAATAATGATCTTCGCAGACGCATCGTTGTCTTGACAAGCACGTACACAGAAATGAGAGAGGTGATTGGAAGGGTGAAAACGTTCTTTGTGAATCGAAAGTTGGTGGTGTATGTGACGAAGACGAAAATGATTGTTTTTCAAAAGAGAGGAAAAAGAGGAGTAAAAAGTTTGAATGGGGGCGAATGTAATAGAACTAGTTAGCAGCTTCAAATACCTTGGATTCATGTTTAGTCAGAACGGTTCTTTTAAGAAGCATATGCATTACATTGTAAGGAATTTCTGGATGGAGACTAACAGGTTCTGGAGTTTATGGAAGATTGATTGCAAGGAAAACTTTAGAATATTAATGTGTGTTTCAGAAGAGTGGAATGAGTAAGAGGTAGAAAAGATAGAAAGAATACAGATACAATAGATACATAGTGATGCAAGAAACAAAAGTAGTTAAAAGTACGAGTCTGGCTGCAGCGCGGTTTGCGGGGTATGAATGTAGGGTGGAAAAAATGGGAGATGAGAAGATCGTAAAGGAAGTGCATAAAGTTCCTAGAAAGAAGGGAAGGGTAATGTTAGGATAACTAAATGGGGGAGCGGTAATAGGAAAATGCATGAAAGGGATGACTTGACTGGTCGGGGTGGAAGTGGAGAGAAAGAATGGGAGACGAAAGAATAGTAAAGGAAGTGTTTAAAGTTGCTAGGAATGAAGGGACGGATAATGCTAGGATAACTAAATGGGAGAGAGAGCGAGAGAAAGAAAATGCATGAAAAGGGTGAGAAAAAGTGGAGAGAACTATTAAGAGAGGAATACATTTAGAAAGTATGGCATAAGAAAGAATGTTTGAGATGGAGTTGCACGAAAGGTTAAAGTGCACAGAAGGCTCCCTCTTCTGTGCAACCCTGAATATCGAAATACAGTCGATACCTAGTTAGGTAACTTTAGAAGTACGACTGTATTTCGATATTCGGGGTTGCACAGAAGAGGGAGCCTTCTGTGCACTTTAACCTTTCGTGCATCTCCATCTCAAACATTCTTTCTTATGCCATACTTTCTAAATGTATTCCTCTCTTAATAGTTCTCTCCACTTTTTCTCACGCTTTTCATGACGTTTCCCAAATAGTGATCGCCTGATTCAGGTGCGGTAGCGAAGAAAGGGGCAGGAGGTACTGGCTGACGAATAATGAGAAAACTTGCTGTATATGTTGAACGTTGAAGGCGTTGATGGATGAAAACGGTCAGGGTTGGCTGCTCATGGTAAAAATTGTTAATGTGAAAGATAGCAAAGGCAGGTCAGTGTAGTGTAATTATCGTTAGGGAAATTTAATGTCATAATGTAGCATAAAAAGTCGATTGTCTAACTTTAGAGTGTAACTTATATTAATATTTAAGGGCAATAAAGGTTTATATATAGCGAAATATCGAAAAAATACATTTTCCTCATACAATTTATGAAATTGTTTAACAAGGGGACCCCCCGGACGCGTCATCACCGATTTGGCCCAAAATTACAGTATATGTAGGGCTTAACTATAAATGAAAGTGACGCAAGCGGGAGGGCCAGATGGCCAAGCGTTAAAAAAATAACTCTCTTTTTACGCGGACCGGTAAGTTACCGACAACTCATAAGCCCGCTATGTTAGCGTAAATTTGAATGGCCGGTTAGCGCATCGGTAAGAGCTCGGCTTTATAGTATGAGGATCGTTGGTTCGATTCCCCGTGGGGACGCTTTTTTTTCCTTACAATTTTTAAAATGACTTTCTTTAATTATTATTTATTATTGTTTAACTTTTTAATTGTAATTACTAATTTGTCAATTTCATTATTTTATTAGTATTAATATTTATTATTTGTTTCTTTATAACTTCAACGGTTATTTCTTAAAATTGCTTTCTTTTATTATTACTATTATTGTTATTGCTCCTCTGATTGTAACTAATTCCAAACATTCCCGAATTAATTCAAGCTTGTCTTCATTCATTGTCATACAACACTTAGAGTTATATATTCAGAACAGATATTAATATTCAATTCACTTCTACTTTCTCATTTCATTTTGTAAAGTCTGGAATCGTCAAAATGCACGAATAAAGAATTTACACTAAATCCAATTCTAAAAAAATATGATTGTGCTGCTGCCACGCGAAAAGCAATATTCTAGTCTCCAGACAATACAAATCTCCTTTCATATATTTCATTGGTTCGCCTCAGACGATTTATATTCTTCGTATTTGTTTTGTGTTTGCGTATTTTCATTTGCAATACTGATTTATTATTTTTATCCCAATGGGCTTCTGTACTGTCTGCAGCGTTTATGCACGAGCGTTTTATGCAAACACCAAGGGGCAAAATATATATATTTTAGAATTCGGTTTTATTATATATTTCCAAATTTAAAATTTATCACACATGTGCACATTACACATTATGAATATCTGTTGTCGGTTACAATACAAGTAGAAATGAAAAATGTATTGAATGACAATATTATCGAAAACTAAGAAATTTTCCTGATGATGTAACAAAATAACCAATTCCAATTTGATGTAACAAAATTATCAAATCAAATCAAAAATAATTTATTCCCCTTAAAAACAAAACAAAACAAGTTACAATTGTTCGGGTTACGTCACATATGGTTTGGTATCTCATTTATATTGTAAAAAAATTTCCCTATCAAATATGTTCTTAATGCCTTTCTAAAAGTTTTTTTCATCTTTGAATTTCGTTGGAAGTTTGTTAAATATATTTATACCACTAGTGTATGGCCCTTCACACATCACGAGCTTCTTCCTTGGCAGATAGATTAGGTGGTTTCTTCTTGTGGCATAGTCATGCAGCGATTTATGTTGTATAAGTTTGTGCCTTTCTTTAAATATGAGACACGCAATCTCAAGTATGTATAAACATGGTAGAGTAAGTATCCCTAATTACTGAAAATAGGCTTTGCAGGAGGTAGTGACGGAGATCCCAGTTATGGCTCTTATTACTCGCTTTTAAGCTTTAAATAGCATCTCGACTTGAGACGCTAAAACCCATACCGTTAGTCCATATTTGAGCGTGGCTTGCACCTCACTATAATATATATTTAAAAGGATTGTTCTTGTAACCATATTTCTAATACTTCTTATGAGGTATGCTTTGGAGTGTAATTTCTTTATCTTTGCCTCGATGGTGGAATTCCATTTAAGATTTTCTTCTAGGTATATACCTAGAAATTTTACCTGTTTGGTTCTCACTAACTCTACATTATTTATTTTCAAGGTGGTACACTCACGTACTCGTCTATGCGTTTGGAATACCATGTAATTGGTCTTCTCCGAGTTTAGAAATAAATTATTTCCCATAAACCATTTGTATAGCATTTCTAACAGGGCATTTGCTTTAATCTCATTTTCATTTGTTGTGTTTTCCGAAATTAAGAAGCTGCAATCATCAGCATATAGAGTGGAATGACAGCAGTCGATATACTTAATTATGTCTGCGATGTATAGCGAAAATAATGTTGGTGACAAAATACTGCCTTGTGGTAGTACTGTGTTGGTCCTCAGAGGTTTAGATTGTCCAATCCCTCTCTGGTTTACAATTTTAACAAATATTTTCCCGTTGGTTAAATATGTTTCTAACCATGCAGCAGTTCTACCCCTAATTCTATATGTTTCAATTTTATTGAGTAAGAGACGATGGTCCACGCAGTCAAACGCCTTTGCCAGATTGCAGAAAATGCCAACGGGTGACTTTCCCTCGTCTACTTCCTCAAGCATGTTTGTCACTAATTCTGTTATTGCTGTTCGTGTTGACTTGTTTCTTCTGAATCCGTGTTGTTGCTTCGGAATTAGGTCATGTTTATCAATAAATGGTGTTAGCTGATTTAACATGCTCAATTCCAGTATTTTTGATAGTACTGACACCAGCGCAATTGTAGTTTGCAACATTTTTGCTATCTCCTTTTTTCATTACTGGAATAAGCATCGCTACTTTCAGAACCTCTGGGAAATCTTTGTTGTTAAAAGAGTGGTTAACTAAATGCGTTATTGGTTTGACCAGTTCCGTTATGGCCATCCTTATAATTTAACATGGAAGCCCATCTGGTCCGGACGTGGGCTTGTTTTTCAGTGCTAGAAGAATTGTAAGCATTTCAGTCTCTGTGTAGTCCTCAAGGTACATCGATTGCATGTTTAACTTTATGTGGTTATTTATCATTGCCACAGGCGGAATATTTTTGGTAATTTGATGTGAGCTTACTTGGAAATGTTTGTTAAATATTGTAGCTATCGATTTTGGGTCTTGAATGAGCCTTTAGTCGTTGTCTTTTATGTATATTGCGTTGGTTTCTTTGGTCGTCGTCTCGAATCCAGTTAGTAAAGAAATAAAAAGGCTTTAAAGGAAAGCGAGAAATAATACGTCCGTTTGTTGTTTCACTTTTTTTCTTTTTTTTTTTTTTAAAGTTTGGTTCGATGTGAATACCGGGTTTGCCGACTCTTCGAACACGTCGGCCTGGTAGCCTATTGTATTCTATCACATTTACACTTAGGCCCAGAAACCTGTTGTTATTGTAAATTGCGCTAATAGCCATTTTACACATTTGTCTTCTGGAACAAATGCGGCCGGCGCTGGGGATAGAACTCGGACCTCTATACCTGTCAGTTAGCGCTCTAACATGAGGCCACGAGCGTCACCACTACACCACTCGCGCCGGCCGATTTGTTTCACTTACAAATTATCTTTTTTTTTTTTAATAAAGTTCCTTTAGGCTAGCTACACACGTAACGCGTGGATGTGTCCGGCGCCGGCGCGGCACCGGGTTGGACATCTTACACACATGCCGGATGGATTTATCCGGAACCGGCCCGGTGACCCACGAGGTTGAGCTACGAGCAGTGTATTTAATTTGTCACTTTGTACTTCAGTACAAAATGGATCGGGAAAGAGTTATTTGTATGTGTTTACTTTATCGGCGCTTACTTCCCAAGAAAAAGCAAAGAAAACATTGGGTGCACCCACTCGACAAGTGAAGACGGTAGACTGCCGGACCGGCATATATGCAAGCTTCAATACAGTTCCATAGCCCACCATAGTCGAACCGGTACCCAGCAGTCGGACGGCCAGTGGGGGCCGGCCGGTGATAACCCGACAAAATGAGTCGGCCCGGCGCCGGATGGACTCACGCGGCACATCTGAACCCCTTCATGCTAGACTATACAACACCACCCCTCCACCCGGTTCCGGGCCTGCGACGGACACATCCACGGTACGTGTACGTGTGTAGCGAGCCTTAGGGAGGTCTCGGTAGGAGCGATTCGGCAGAAAACGTTCTGTTGCATGGGCGAGGAACTTCGTTCCTGACGGGGTCCCCTGACCACCGCATACGTTTTTATTTTAAATTCCAATAATTATTTCATTATGGTTTTAAAGATTGCAAAATACTTTAAGCTCTTTATATTCATTTTCATTCGTTTGTAAAAAAAAAAGAATTTGCACAAAGGAGCACCCACATCCCAATATTAATGTGTACACCGTGACGCATTAAAGGTATTACAAAATAAAGGATAAAGTTTTAGAAACCAGGATAACTAGAAACAAAAAGTATTATCATTTTCTTCCAGGTGTGAATAATGTGAAGAAGATAGGAATATCACCAGCAAGTATCAGATTGTTTAAAAGGACTCCAAAAGCATTACAAGCTACCATATATCATAAACAAGCAAAAATGCATTTCTTCAAAGCGCGAAGAATTCTTCGAAATTTAAAAAAAAGTAGAAAAAAAAAAGAAAAAACAAGTATTTATTTGAGTTTGAATTTGTATTCAATTCAAAATGTATTTTTAATTTAAGTTTTCCTATATACTTGATCTATTAGAAAAGTATCCGACCTTTAGCCGGTAAAAAAAAACTGGCATACCTGGAGCGTTGGAAACCTAATCACTCTCAAACTAGTCTCCTTGGGACTCCACACACTTCTCCCAGCGGTGCCGCCATTGTTGGAAGCATTCCGAAAAAGCATCTTTCGGAATCGACTTTAGCTCGGCTGTCATTGCAGCTATAATGTCCTCTCTTGTCTGAAATCGCATTCCTTTCAATGGCCTTTTAACTTTGGGGAATAGCCAGAAGTCGCAGGGGGGGGGGGGTATATCGGGCGAGTAAGGAGCCTGTCGAACCAGAAGAGTCTGGTTTTTGGTCAAAAATTGTGAACCAAATGCGAAGAATGTGCTGGAGCATTGTCGTGATGGAGTCGCCAATTTCCTGATGACCACAACTCCAGTCGCAATTTCTCGGATAGTCATACGACGGTCCCGCATCACCACAGCTTTTCACTTTGGCAATGACATGGTCAATTCGGCATGTTGATGGCCGACCAGTTCGTGGCTCGCTTTCCACAGATGTGCGACCGTCTTTAACCTTCCGTGCACCACGTGGGGTTTAATAAACCCCAGCGAAACAAAAATCGTCGTATCTTTTTAAACGGCTGCGCGAATTCCACTAAACGTCGAGTAGCTGGAGTTGCGACGTTACCGGGTCGCATAGTAAAAGTGAATTAGTAGTAGCGTCGCAGGCGCAGCAGACGGTCGCTCGCAAATTGTGGCAGGGTGTCACAAACCGCACGTTGTTCGGCACGTCGTCTAAAAGGTAAGCAGTTTGACATGTAAAATATCGTTTCAAATAATCAAATAATCGTTTGTGTATTTGTTTGCAGGTCTCATAATGGCTCGACGTTTAGATCAACATGAAATATTATTGGCACTTTTGGATGATAGTGAAGGATGAGCTAAATTTACCCAGAAGTGAAGGTGATTCGGATCATTTGAGTACTCAATCTGAAAGTGAATTCGAAGAGGATGTAGTGGACGTGGACATTTCTTCAGGAGGTGAGTCTTCTAGCTCACAAGGGGTTTTATATTGGTAAAGATGACAAAATAAAATGGAAAAAAGAGCCGTTGAGAACTAATGTTCGTACAAGACAAGAAAATATGCCGGGAAAAGTTGCCGGGAGTGTAAAGTCAATATAAAGACAAGGAAACTAGTTTAGAATGCTTTGAAGTATTTATTTCCAATGAGATACTTGAATCGGTTGTGAAACATACGAATGTAAAGATATGTCTTTCGAGACCACAGCCACCAGACGATGAACCGCTAAATGTTCTCTATAAAGAAACAACTGCATATGAGATGAAAGCAGTTTTTTGGACTTTTGTTTTTAGCAGGATTGTATCGTTCTGGGAGACAAAACCTCAATGACCTCTGGGCTTCAGATGGTACTGGAATCGAAATATTTCGATGCACGATGTCTAAAAATCGATTCTCGTACTTACTAAATAATATGAGATTCGATGACGCTACGACTAGAGAAGACTGATCGTTTAGCACCAATGCGAGACATATTTGAAACTTTTGTCCACCTTTGCCAAAATGCGTATACACCATCCGAATACCTAACTCTTGATGAAGAATTGGTTGCCTTTCGAGGGAGGTGCGGATTTCGGCAGTATATCCCATCGAAACCCGCAAAGTATGGAATTAAAATATATGCCTTAGCCGACGCTAAAACATTTTACACCGTACATTTAGAAATTTACTGCGGCAAACAGCCAGAAAACAGTCCATTTGCGTTGAGCAATAAACCATTTGACTTAGTCAATCGTATGGTAAACTGCGTTTCCGGCTCGTCAAGAAATATTGCTATTATATAATAGACAATTTGTTGTATGGACAAACTTGTTCCAGAAACATAAATTAACGATAGTTGGTACTTTGAGAGCTAATAAAGCTTGCATTCCATTATGTTTCAAGCAATCTCGAGAGGAATATGCATCACGGTTTGGCTTTCAAAAAAATATCGTTCTCGTTTCTTATGTTCCAAAGCCTCGAAAGTACGTTTATATGATGTCTTCTTTCTCATGATGTCTTCTTCTTCATCATGATAAAGAAATCGATCATGAAACTGGAACCAAGCAGAAGCATCTATGATTACATTCTATAATGAAACCAAAAGTGGAGTAGACGTAGTCGATAAACTTGCCAGAACATACGACGTTTCTCGCAACAGCAAACGCTGGCCTCTCACTTTTTTTTCTCGTTGCTCAATCAGGAATCAACGCTATGATCCTAAGTATGTTCAATAATGGCATTGAAGCAGGAAAATCTAACACTTGGAGGAAGTTTATTCGTGATCTGGGAATGGCTTTGATTGAAGACCACCTGAGAAACCGCAAAGATAATTCACGAATTCCAAGGGGTTCTCGTAAGCGCATACATGTCTTACTTGGTGAACCAAGTTTGGAACCACCAAAGAAGATGCCAAGACGTGTAACAAGATGTTCGGAATGCGATAGAAGAAAAGACCAAGTACGATTGCGAGCGATGCGAAACCTATATGTTTAGAGCACGCATATTTTTTTTGTAAAGATTGTTCAGATTTGAACCAACTGGGATCTCCTGAAGACTAATTATGTTTAGTTATTTTTATTTTATTATTGTTTCTTATCTTATTAGGCCCTGAATTAAAGGGCAATAAGAAGTTTTTAGTTAATTTTTTTTTATAAGGCCAAACCAAATAACATGGTCTCTTTCAGTTATGAAAAAGTACTATTTTTGTTACAATGCCTACAGATATTAAAAATGTTCATTTTACTTAAAAAATTTATTTTATTTCTATTTCCTAATAGTCCAAAAACAATATAAATATGTATAAAATAAACTTTAAAAAGATATTCTCTATATATAGATAGAATGATATATGGGGTATAGGAAACCCCACATAGTGCAGGATGCAATTTTTACCAACGTGGTTTACGGAAGGTTAAACCGGTTGTATCACCCCTTAATCTGTGTGATGCCCATAGCATCCTCAACGAAAGCCGTCTGAATCTTCCGAATGGTTTCCATCTGGTTGTTTCCCAGTTTCTGGCCGCTGCTCCAGTCGTTATTTCGTCCGTTAGTTCGTCCGTAATTTTACTTGCATTGAAAAACCGAAGAAAGCACTACACACTACTTTACTCGAACACTGCTCGACAGCAACAGACGCTATCTACAGGCGGGAAAAAATTCACGCATACGCACATGCACACGTGAATGTTCAAGGTCGGCTCATGAAAGCGCGCTTGTTTTAAATCCATCAGGTTTTCAAGATAAAAAATAAGGTCGGATACTTTTCTAACAGAGCTCGTACATTTAATTTATGTATTTTTAATTTGTGATGTAGTATTACATAATATTGCCATTTCGGCGTCGACAATTACTTGTCGCACACCGGCGCGGCGTGCACGCAAAACTGTTGATTTTTACGTCGACACTTTAGTGTGGTAAAGTGGATGGGAAAACGCCAAAATGAGTGCAACTTTATGCAGATCTGATATTCAATTTTTAACAAATCTGTTAATTTGTTTCAATTACTTTTGTTACTAAAATTTAAAAATTATCAGATATTAATTTTCAAGTGAATATATGTAAAGTGACTAAACGTCCCAACATTTTGTCCCGCATCTTGCGACGTTTTTTTTGGAATATTAATGGTACACCATTAATATTCCAAAAAAAAAAAACGTTAGGGTTTCTTCAAATTTGGGTTTCTGGTTCGGATATATTCGAACCGCAAAACCGCGGTTTCCTGTGCAAGAACCGAAACCGTATAACCATTATAAAGAACCGCGGTTTTATCTAAAAATATCTAAAAATAAAATACATTGAATTAATCTCTTTCGAACTACAATGTTTACAAAAGCTTTAAGATTCACTACATTTCTTTTAAAAAAGTTACTGCTAAAATAGTAGATGACGAAATACATAAATCTGCTGCAAAGAAAACAAAACTTGTTACTGAGTATATACACAGAGAAACATTGCAAACTCTTGCTTGCCAAAATATCTGTTCGAGTTGGTATATCTGTTCAAATTTCAAAATCTGCATTTATTCTGAAAGCAATAACTAACCCGTCTCCTAACCAAATCTTGAATGTCCTTCAGGTGTTATGTACTTAATTCAAAAGGAATATCAAGAAAGAAAGAAAAGATTTTAAAGTCTCAAGAATTAAAAGCAAATGGACAAAAAAATAGTATTACGCTAGATGAGTGAGACTAGAGTAGTTTGAGACGGCGAAGATACATTAATATTCAATGACAGGGAGAAGACAATTTTAATTGCAATTTAGGCTTACGAATTGAAGCAACGTGTTCTCGTAATAAGTCTTGAAAAATATTTAGATTCATTTGGTATCAGTTTCAGAAATGATTGTGTGGGAATATGGTACAGATTGTACCACAAATTTGCATTAACCATAGAATTCATCTCGCTGTTTGCGACACTTTTCACAAGAAATCATCTCAAGTAGAAAAGAGCTGCAGCAGTGAAGATGAAGATTTGTTTCCAGCAGAATCGGATGAAGAAGAGGTCGATAATGAGTATGACGTCAAAGAAGATTAAATTAAAAGTTATTTACAAATGGTATGTAAAAGTTTCGTTTATCTCCGATAAAAAAAAAAACGGTTTCCTACAACGAAACGTAAAAACTCTTTTTGAAAAGGAAATTGAATTATCAATGGACATCAAGACAATTGTGTGAACCGTTGTTTATTTCTCTAAAAGTTCCAATATTACTAACAGAATTAAATTCAGTGCTTTTCAATGTTAAATTTTCAATTGTTATGTAACTTAAAAGAAACTTTATTTAATATAAGCGTAGTTATAAGTATGAGCGTATTATAAGCGTAGCAGTAACAACATTAAACCGCGATGATTCTAATATATTTACGGCAAGATGTAATCTTGACGGCAAGATAGATTCTTGTAAAAGAAATTAATTGGTTCTGATATAAGCAAAACTTTAATGAAAACTATCATGGAACTTTTAAAGACCCGTGAAAATCTGGAATTAACAGAATTGGCTAGATGCTTAAGTTCCAACAAAGTCTGTTTTAATATCGGCCTAAAATCTTTTTGAACGAGTTAGTCCAAACAACAACAAAGTTGAAGGTGAATGTTCGGCAAATTCAGAAGCATTAGAAAAAGTGATCGATCCAAACTATTCATTGCATGACGACGTTCAAAAAGCTTTTCAAGAAGTATTACATAAAAATAAAAGTGTGTTTTAGAGCGAACAGGAAAGTGAAACAGGAAGTGCTCAAGAAGAAGAATATGGTGTGGATTAAAAAATGCGACTTCATATATCAAAACCTGGGAAACCAGAAGCTCTGAAGCATGGAAAACAATAAAATGTATACGAGCAACAACGAAACCAGCAACTAACTTAAACAGTATACAGTATAGATATTTGCGATATTTGCGCCAGCATTTTATCCAAGAGGATCAATGTCAAGGAAGCGGAAATATAATACATTTACAGAGTACAGGTTGAAGAAGCTATTATGGTCACTAAGTTAAGGAAATCCCCAGGACCTGGAGGAATCTATCCTGAAATTATCAGGTATATATATATATATATATATATATATATATATATATATATATATATATATATATATATATATATATATATATATGGGTTCTGGACTCCTAGGTGGAGCATAGAGCCCCCATAAGCACCCTCCAGCGGACCCTATTCTGGGCCATTGCTTTGGCTTCACTCCACGAGGTTTTCTGGGCTTTTAGTTCATCTAACACTGTTCTCCTCCATGTTTGAGCCGGTCTTCCTCGTCGTCTCGTTCCTTGGGGATTCCAGTCTAGTGCTGCCCTTGCAATGTCGTCTGGTTTTCTTCTTAGAATGTCGCCGATCCATCCCCATTTTCATTTCTTAATGTCGTGCTCTATTGTTTCTTCTCCGCATCGTTTAAGAAGTTGCTCATTAGTAATTTTCTGTGGCCAGAAGATTCTGAGGATGATTCGTAGACATTTGTTGGCGAAAACCTGAAGTTTATGTTTTGTGGCATTAATGTTTTTCCAGGTCTCACATCCATATAAGAGGATTGCTTTGACGTTTGTTCTATATAAACGCAGCTTGCTCTTTGTTTTTATGATGTTGGACCTCCATATTGTGTTTAGTTGCCTGAATGCCATCTGTGCTTTTTGAATTCTGTTTAGAATGTCTAGGTCTGTTCCGCCCGTCTCGTTGAGAATGCTTCCTAGATACTGAAACTTTTCTACATTCTCAATTGGTTGGTCGTTTATTTGAAACGGTGCGTCGTTATTTGTGTGCATTCGCATCGCTTTTGTTTTTGAGACATTTATTTTCAACCCTATCTTCTGTGCCATGTCTGATAGTAGGGTGAGTTGCCTTTGCATACTTTCATAGGTATGCGAAAAAGGCAAATGTCGTCTGCGTATTCGAGATCTTTGAGATTAGAGTAAAGAGACCATCGAATACCATCGTTTGGTCTGCAAGACTTTTCCTGGATATAGTCAAGAGCAATGTTAAAAAGCAAGGGAGAGAGCACACATCCTTGCTTCACTCCTGATCTCACCGGAAAAAGGTTGCTATGTGCTCCGCTATGCAGGATACTACATGATACGTCATGGTACAGTTCTCTAATCGTGTCGATGATTTTTGTTGGCACGCCTCTTGTCCGTAGTATCTTCCATATAGCAGAGTGGGATAGGCTGTCAAAAGCACGTTCAAAGTCGATGAAAACAAGATATAGTGGCGATCGCCATTCAACGGATTGTTCTATAATTATTCTGGTTGAATTTATGTGGTCTATGCATGAGCGGTTTGGGCGGAAGCCTGCTTGGTTTGGACGCAGTATGGGTTCGAATGCTTCTGCCAGCCTATGTTGGATTACACTTGCAATAATTGTGTTTATGGTGTTTAACAGCGTTATTCCTCTCCAATTTTTGCATTGCGTTCGGTCTCCTTTCTTTGGCAGTTTGATAATGAGACCATGTTTCATTGCTGCTGGAATTTCTTGGTTTGTCCAGATCCCTTTTATTATTTTTGCAAGTAGAGGTGCAATCCATTTAGGGTCTACCTTGATTAGTTCGGCAGGTATGTTGTCTACCCCTGCCGCTTTGTTGTTTTTCAGCTGCTTGATGGTATTTAGTATTTCTGTTTTTGAAGGCGCGTCTATTTTTATATTCAGCTGTTCATTTGCATTGGCTTCTGGAGCTATCTCAAGTTTGTCTTCCGTGGGTGAGCTGAGCATATCAGCAAAGTATTCCTTCCACCTATCGAGCTGAGTTTCTGGGGTGGTCAGTGGGCGGTTGTCTTTGCTTCTAACTATATTTGTGGTCTTTGTGTGCTTTTTGGAGAGCTTGTTTGTCAGTGTGTAAAGAGTCCTCAAGTTGTTATTTTTGGCTGCTTCTTCTGCTTGCTCACATATCAGGTCAATCCATATTCGCTTGTCTTTTTTGGCAGATGCTTTAATTTGTTTGCATAGTTGTGTATATCTCCAAATTGCATCATTTTTTGTCATCGAAGTTTTGCACTGGAGTACCAGTTTCTTCGCATCCTTTCTGTCTTGTATAAGTTGCCATGTTTGGTCTGAGATCCAGTCTTTTCGATTTCTTTCCTTTGTGCCAAGGGTTGTTTTGGCCGATTCGAGTAGTGTCTTGGCTAAGCCATCCCAAGATGTTATGGGATTTAGTTCTGCATTTTCATGCAGGTTTGTTAGGAAAACTTTTTTGCAGTTTGGTTGGCGCAGTTTGTGTAGGTTGAACTTTACTCTCTTTGATTGTTCAGGTTTCTTTGGTACGGCCAGTTTTATTCTGAACGTGTCGAGCAGAAGGTGGTGGTCGCTGGCAATGTCTGCACCCCTTTTGTTTCTGACATCAAGTGGGGATCTCCGCCATGTTTTCGATATGGCAATATGGTCAATTTGGTTTTGGGTTTTCTTGTCGGGGGATATCCATGTGACTTTGTGGATTTGCTTGTGTGGGAACACTGTTCCACCTATAACTAGGTCTGATGTTGAACAGAGTTTCGTGAATAGTTCACCGTTTTCGTTTCTTTCCCCACATCCTTCTTTACCCATGATGTCTTCTAGGTTACTGTTATTTGTCCCGACCTTAGCGTTGAGATCACCCATGAGTATGGTGATATCACCTCTGTTTATCTTCCTTAACGTACTTTCAAGGATATCGTAGAAATTTTCTTTTTCCTCAGCACTCGCACTGTTTGTGGGTGCATAGCATTGTACAAAGGTGATATTTCTGTATTTAGTGTGGAACCTTGCTGTAATTATTCTGTCATCAATGGGGTTCCATGAAATTAGGCTCTTTCTGGCTTTTTTAGTAATTATGAAACCAACGCCTCTTTCATGAGACCCAGTTTCTTTGCCACTGTACAGGAAAAGCTCCCCAGATTGAAAGTTGAGCTCCCCCTTGCCAAGCCAGCGAACTTCTGATAAGCCTAAAATTGAGATGTTGTAGTTATTTAATTATCTCACCGCTTGATGCAGTTTTGATGCTTCGTATAGAGTTTTTACGTTCCAGCATCCAAAACGTAACTTTTCCTTAAGTGTAGCCAGTGTTGTCTTCGTTTTGTCCGTCCGGATTTGTGTTGTAGAGGTTTCATTAATAGCATAGTTTAGGCCAAGCAGGTTATTAGCCCACTGTGGCCGTAGTTTGGTGCTGGGGCTGCCAGCTATAGCTTCCAAACCAGCCTCCTGTTTACAGGATTTAAATCAGCCGCCCATTCTGGGTCAGACGCTGTTGTAGCCGCCCAATATGGAACAGACGCTGCGGATTTGTAGCCGCTCATTCTGAGTGCAGACGCTACATTTGTAGGTTTTGGTCCGCCCCGGGTATTTGATTTCCCCGGTACCACCTATATCTAGGAGGCATCCCCATATCCGCCACCTGGGGAGGCGCCCGATGGGGTACCTACAACCCCACACGGAAATTATCAGGTATGGTCCACCGAAACTCATAGAAATGTTGAAAAATATCTACGAAAGATGCTTGAACGGGGAAAATATTCCTACGGAATGGAGAATATCCTATATAACAACAATCTACAAAAAAGGACTTAAGGACGACCCAAAAAAATTCAGAGGGGTAGCAGTTATTCCAACAATTGCCAGAATATATTCACGGATCCTCAGAAACTTTATAGAAGAAGATATCCAAAATAAACAGGCGGGGTTTCGAGCGGGCCCATCCACAACCTCAAAATAGCCCTAGAAAAACGGACGCAAAGGAACAGAGAAACACACATTGCTCTCATCGACCTTGAAAAAGCCTACGATAGCGTCCTCGTGATACAACTTTGGAAAGCTATGGAACAACTGAGTATAAGACTTAAACTAATAAACGCCACCAGAGAGTACCTACTACAAAAATAATTCTGCTCAAATAAAAGTTGGCAACACACTAACAGTTCCAAATTACAGCTTTCTATTTATAATAGCCTCTTAGCTAAACTGCAGACGGACGGACGGACGGACATATCGAAACTATAAGGGTTCGTTGTTGATATCAACGGAACCCTAAAAACATCAATAACGCAACAAAAGAGATCATATGAAATAATGTTTGTATAAAATGCATGTGGATTCATGCCAGCGAACATTATGAATCAAATCCATTATATTTTATAGATATAGCGGTGAACTTCAGATAATGTATTATTCATCTCCGCTCCAAAGCGGCTATTAATTATCTCTTCCATATAATTTAGCGTAAGTAGCTGCTTGCTACTGTAATGAACTGTTTAAACTTCTAATAGAATCATCGACAACCTTTAATTCCACCTAGGTAATCATAGAACAAACATTTTAGCATATTACATAACGATTTTATATTAAAAATGCGTTAAAATAAAACATAATCTTCTGGGTGAGTCAAAATTCCATCGACAAACTTTCAGGGCTGTTTATATATGATCCAAAATAAGCATAAAACTCTTAATACATATTAGTAAATTTATTTTGATAAATTTTGTTTAGGGCGGAAAATTGTCAATTTCATGCGAGAGCGAAATTGGGCGCACGAACGAAGTGAGTGCGCGCACATTCGCTCGAGAGGGCAATTGATAAACAATATTTTTTATCACTCATGCGAGGGGATGTATCTTACAAGTTTGGAATCCAGGGACCGGAAGCAAAAATGAAGAATTTGCTTTTTCAATTGTCTCCGGTGGTGTGGATTCGTTATAAGAACTCTCCTCAGTCTCCGGTATCAACATAGAATTTATACTCATTTTAAAAGGTTTTCTTTAATTTTTATTATTATTTTGCAATGAAAAAAATTTCTGACACTTCACGTCACTTTTTTAATATCGAGGCCTTGATTGTGTTCATCTTAATTTTATTTGTTTTTTCTTTAATGTAACCTAGGGATATTGTATATTTGCGTTTCTCGTATTAAAAAACTAAAAAATGAGCGTCAGGAAGTACTTCGCACGCATGAGTAATAAAAAGGTATATTGCACATATCAAAAACGCTTTCCAAAATAGGTTTTACCAGCAACACAAGCAATGGGGTGGAATTTATTGATTGAAACTTAAGAAAGAACTATTTACTGTTTATGAAAATTGTTCGAAATTTCGCCCCCAGTGTTCAACGCACAGCCGACATCGCTGCAAAAAAAAAAAACGGCGGGCAAATTTCTAACTGTTCGACACGCTTCAGTAATATGTGGCAGTAGCTCCTCAAGTGCTCTGACTGGAATTTCAAACAACATGGTTTTCAGATGACCTCATAAAAAAAATCCAGGAGATCGGACCGTTTCATAGCACGTACATGTATCGATGTGAGGTATCCTGATGAATGAAGAGGCACCATTTATCAGGATACCTCACGACATGTAAGTGCCTGGTTACTAAAATGTTCAGGTGCACCGTCATGCATAAACCACACTTCATGTATTAGCTGTACATCGACCGGGTTTAATCCATTGAGGAAGTTATTTTCAAGAAAATTTGTCAAAACCGCCTCTTTTAACCGATCCGGCAACGCAAATGAACCTATCAAATAGTTGCCAACAATCCCACACCAAAAATTGATTAGATATCTGTGTTGATAACCGCTACCATGTATTCCGTGAGGATTGTATTCAGCTCAAAAGTACATGTTATGGCTATCTAACATTCCTTCCCTTGTAAACGCAGCCTCAAAGTATCAATAAAGTAGTAAGATTATATTAGTAGGTGTATCATCAAGGTCACACGATTAGAAAAAGAAAAATGCAATAAAAACTAGAAGACTAAAATCATATTAAAAGTAATAGGTTCATACATATGCACGAATTCAACGTAAATACATTTCGGTGTTAATACTGAACGGAACAATTCTTGGAAAAGAAAAAACGGCTATGGTATGTTAAACGCTTTGGATACGCAACGACCTTCAGCGTATTTTTTTCTCAAAAAAAAAAGAATGGAAACCACGTTTTAATCTTTTGTTGATTTAAAGTTTTTTGTAGGTTTATGCTTTTACTCGTATTAAATTCGTTTAAATTCTCAGAAAAAAAAAAAAAAACTAATTGGTGCAGAGGAAAGAAAATATTCTGGGTAAAGCAATAAAAACTTTGGAATTTCAAGTGGCGCTTCGTACACGACGACCTTTAGCGTAAATATTTCCAAGAATTGTGGCATGTGTTCCAAATAAATTTATTGTAAACAAATTTCATTCGATATCAAGACACAATAAGAAATTACCTGTAATCTATAAATCTCTATTGATTAAAATAGCGACCTTTATAGATCTATTTTACACGCTGAATGAACTAAGCTAGTCTCTCACTTTATTTTCCATAAATATAAGGTGAACGAACAGACTAGGCATGAGACGACTTTTTCGGCTTAAATCCTATTCCATGGAACGGATCACCGTCATTATGCCCGTAAAATGCCGAAAGGCATCATATCTTGGACATATTTTGAGAGGTGATAAATATCGTCTATTACAGCTCATACTTTTGGTAACAGGGTAGCTGCGGATAAATAAAACGACAGATTTTTTAATTCCTGTTCTAAGTCTTAATAAGTTTTTTTTAATAACTGTCTCAATCGCGGACTAACAATTTTCATTTTGGATGAGCTAACACGTTTGGTAGTAAGATCATTAAGTTTACAACAAAAAATTCTTAGAAGGTGATTGGTGCATTCAACTTTTTTAACCAAACTTTTGTTTCCATATGGTTTTTCCTGACAAATTTTTCGGAATACACTGCTATCACCATCACCAACTATCCTCACGTATATAACTCCAAGCATTTCTTCACTACATTTGAATCCTTCCAGAATTATATCCGCTTCCATACCTGTTGACGAGCCAGACCAATTTTAGAAACATTTGTGTTCCCTTGGTTCTAATTGTTTTAGTTCAGTACGTTCGCAAATAGGACAGTACTTGTTTCTCACAGCGACAAAAAGTAATTTTCCAGATTAAGCTCCATCAATACAAGCCTGCAAAAATTAAGTAGCATCAAATTTTATGTTTATACTTATTGACCCTGTTTACCACTCCTGACGATGCGTCATAATTGGTCTTGTACGATCTCTTGCACCAAGCTCCATCGGTTATCACAGTAATTAAAGAGATGCCATCATCGTCAACATCTCCTGCTTCTTGTGCCAATCTGGCTTCTTCAGCTGCTGCTTCCTCAAATGTTTTCTGAGAAGATTCAAAAATGGAACTTGCAACTTTTTCATAATTTTTCATATATTTCCTTCGTGACATTTGAGGAATATTCATGATTCCATGTTGTGGGGTCAATTGAGAATAACCGGTAGAAATCATAGCAAAAACTGCTGCAGTATTTACGTTTAGATCATCACTGTTTTTATTTACGCTATCTGCAGAAACTTCTTTTACGATGCCACACATTTTGCACTTGAGAATATAATTACTAATTAGACCGTTTCGTTTTTCAGATAATAGAGTCATATCTGATATGTTACCAGAAAATGGACAATGATTATTTGCTTTTTGTAATTCTTGAAAAAAATACTCAACATTACATGAGGCATTGAGCGCAAAAGCGAACTAAGCCACATTTTTTCTGATTTTGCGTTTTTGGCATTAATGTACTTTATTTTACTTTCTGAATTGAGCAAAAGTGAATTAACCCAAATTTTCCTAATCAAAATTAGATGGCACAATAAAAAGAGTTGTTGCATTGAATGTTTTTTATATTGTATGTGTGCAATAGTGGACTAAAGTTGGTTGGTCCGTTTTTGCCCAGCCCAGATACAAATATGTGCTGGAAAATATAAAAAGATAGGTTAATGTGTTTGCCATTGTGCAAATAAGTAGAAGTTTTGTAGGTTTATTAAGGCGCTATTTTTGTATTATACACAAATATTGTGCATAAGTTATGACAACACAATCAAAAACCGTGGGAGAGGAAATGCAGGGTAATATTTTTGTATTATAATTCAATCTGGTGAGGAGCCAGAAAAGTTTTGAGAATCAAACTTAGAATACAGGCCATCTGATGAGAATGGCCGGTCTTCTGCAAATATACTGGATCCTGATTAATTGGAAGCAGAAGAGAGCTGTGGTACGAATATACGCTACGAATATATAGTACGAATATGAATATATTGTACGAATACGAATATATGGTACGAATATGAAGCAAAGGAAAAAAAAACGTGTTAGGAACGAACAGGTTTGGATGCGGAATCAGAGAAAACAAAATCATGCACATGGTGAAGAATATGTTAATTTGAAGGATAATCTTGTACCTAAAAACAACTAAAAACAGGTGCATGCCAATACAGTAACAAGTTTTATTCGAAGATAAATGAAGAGCGGAAAATTCAAATATTTAACGAGTTTTATAAGCTAGGAAATTATGACTTACAGTCATCATTTTTATTTACAATGATCAAAGTTGTTAATAAATTTCGAACATATTAGTGAAATCAGTATTCTAAAAGGCTAAACACTAGATTTGGTTGAGAGGAATATAACAAATCGGAAATTTGCTGAGGGCCAATCAAAAGTGGAATGGTTAAAGATTCAATGGTTGCGTTTTATGAGAGAAGAGCCGTTTAAAATCTAAGTATTTTAAATATTCAAACAATATTGACGTGCTGTTTAATAAAGTTGATATCGGCAAAAGACACTCCAAACTGATCTAAAAAATAGATGTACTTTATCCCAATGGGCGCTGCATAAATCTGTTAAAAAAGAAATACCTTAGTTTGTTGGAATATATTCCATCTATTTATCACGCAACCACCAAAAATGATGTAAATGAGGTACCTGTACTTGATTTTTGTAGTGAAGAAGATGTGTAATAAAGTTTTGTAATAAGTTTTGGTTTTAATAAGTCGTACTTTTGCATTTAAATGAATTTGTTAACGGACTATCCCACAAAATTTTAAAACAAGCCAATTCAAAAGTGGACTAACCCACATCAAAATCATGTTTTTCAATAAATATTGAAGTAACTAGTTCTGTTTCCAATAATAGACATCTTGCATAGAATCAGAAGCTACATAACATGAACAAATTCAAAAACGTTTCGAAGAAAAAAAAATGCTTTATAATTATTTTGCAAGCCAAATAACTTAGTTTTATATGCGTTGGGGTTAGTCCGCTTTTGCGCTCAATGCCTCACATATTCTTCTACCTGACAATTCATTGTTTCTTTCGTCGAAACTCTCATCTAGTGGATTCTGATTTTGAAGATGTAATGATTCTGTGGACGAACTGAAATGCGATATGTGATGATTGATATTTTTTTTTATACAGCGAGGTTCCTACAGCCTTTGCCGCATCCCGCACTTCTTTTTCCACCTCTCCTTATCTCTCCAGCCATCTTCTTCTATGGCTCTATCTTTAATGATTTCAATAATACCATCTATCCATTTTATTGCTGGTCTGCCTCTTCTTCTCCTTGCTCTTGGTATATATTGGAATGCTATTTTTGGCCATCTTTCTCCAGTCATCCTTTGCATGTGTCCATACCACATTAATTGCCGTGTTTCTATGTCGTCTGTAGTGCCATAGACTCTCTTCGTCTGTCTTCTTATATGTTCATTTCTTACACGATCTAGTTTGGACGTTTGACAAGCTCTTCGTAGAAAGTCCATTTCTACTACTTCTATACTTTTTTTATCTCTTTGTAAAACTTGCCAACATTCTGAACCAAAAGTTGTTATTGGTTCTACAATAGATTTGTATACCCTCATTTTTGTTTTTAGTTTAATTTCATTTGACCAAAGCATTGAATTTAACAAGCAGATAGCCTTTTTCCCTTGTCCAAGTCTATTTTCTATATCCTTTTTTGTTGTTCCTTCTTCTGAGATGATAGTTCCTAAATATTTGTATGCCCTACATTTTTTAATCTTTCTTAACTCCAGTTCTGGGTCTTCTCCTTCTTTCCCGACACGAAGATATTCTGTTTTTGACATATTCATGTTTAAACCCCATTCCGAATACTCTTCTTTCAATTTTCTTAACATATAATCTATATCTCTTTCATCACTTGCTAGTATCACTTGGTCGTCAGCAAATAGCAGGCTTGTCAAACAATGTTCACCTGTTCTTATTCCCATTCCTGCGGTTTTTCTTCTCCAGTTTGTTAGTGCTTCTTGTATGTATATTTTAAATAATGTAGGAGACAGGCTGCAGCCTTGTCTTAATCCTTTCGTTGTACGGAAAGGCCGCGATATAACGTTTCCTATCTTGACTGCACTTTTTGACTCGATATATATATTTCTGATTGCCCGACAGTATACACTATTTATCCCAATCCTCGTCAATGCTTCAAAAAGCTTTTTCCAGGTTACCGTATGGAAAGCTTTCTCCAAGTCGATAAATAATAGGTGTGTGGGTAGATTTCTATCTTTCAGCTTTTCTATAATTTGTTGAATAACAAATATATTCTCAATGCATGATCTCCCGGCTCGGAAGCCACATTGCTCCTCTACTTCTTTGATGCTGCTTTCAATTCTTTTTTTAGTATCCGGCCGTACAACCGCCCAAGCGCACTAGTTACGCTCATCCCTCTATAGTTACTACATTGTCTTTTGTCTCCTTTTTTATATATTGAGCTCATATGAGCAATATTCCAATCTTCTGGAATGTTGTCGCCTTCTATTAGACATTTGTTGAAGATCTTGGCTATCAGCTCTAGTAATAATTCTGGTCCATTTTTAACTAGTTCAATTGGGATATTTCCTGGCCCTGCAGCCTTCTTATTTTTAGATTCTTTTAGGGCTTCCTTTATTTCTTTTATCGTTATCGCATTTACTTCTTCATTTGTGGGTGTCTCTATGTCGAGGTTATCAATGTGGAACTCTTTTCTCTTTTCTGTTAGCAGTTCTTTGTAATATGTTTCCCACTCCTCCATACTTATTAGTTCAATTTTATTTACTTTCCCTTCTTTTCTAATATGTTTGATTGCCTTCCACGCTTCCGAAACCTTTGTTCCTCCCATGCACCTCTCTATCTCCTCGCATCTTTTTTCCCAAATCTCATTTTTCTTTTTTGTTACAAGTTTTTTAACTTCTCTATTCCAGTGTGCATAGATCGTCTATTTTTTTAGATTGTAGCCAAGTTTGATAAGCTTTCTTTTTAATTTCTGCTAGTCTTTCTATTTCTTCACACCACCACTCTTTATTTTTAAAATGCCTTTCTTGTGGTCCTATAGCTTCGTTCGCTGCTTGGTGCATACAGTTCCTTAGGTCTTGATCGCTGTTGTGTTTCCGTATTGCAATTTAGCCAGCATGGCAGTTAATCTTAGTTTGTACAAAAATTTAGTAGATTCGTTGCCGAAACTCTCTAGATTGTATATGATTTCATTCGTGTTTTTTTCCTAAGATGTCGTTTTTACTAGTTCTGTCCGTATTAGTTTTCCTATAATTTATTAGGACTGTTGGTACCAATAGGTGGTGGTGCGGTCCGCATTCCGCTCCTCGATACACACTTACGTCAGTGGTTGTTATTTTTGTGTTTTGCTTTTGTATAATGTAATCGATTATCGATCTTAGTCCTTTTGTGGGTTGGGTCCACGTGTATTTATGTATATATTTGTGGGAGAAGAAACCATTCATTATCTTTAGAGACATATTCTGACATAGTTGTTTTAGACGTCTGCCGTTATCGTTTTCAGTTTGTTCTCCATATCTACCTATTACCGGGTTGTTTCCTTCTCTCCCTGTACGGGCATTTAGGTCTCCCAAGATAAGTATTTCTCGATCTCCTTTTATCTCAGATATTATTCGGAATAGTTTTTCGTAGAACATATCTTTAGTGGCAAGGTCTGCATCCTCGCTAGGAGCGTATACTCCTATTATAACTATATTCTGTCAATTTTTTTTAATTTCCATTTTTATTATTTGTTCGTCCATTTCTTCATGGTCTATAATGTATTTTTTATATTTTCTGTGTATTGCTATTGCTACTCCTCTCTTTGCTCTTGTGTCCTTTTTAACTCCACTATAAACATGTATATATTCCCCTACCATCTCGACTCCATTCCCTTTTTTTTTAGTTTCTGTAAGCACACAGACATCCAATCTCATTTTGTTTAATTCTTGGAATACTTCTGTTTTCTTTGTTCGTAATGCTTGTATGTTCCAGGTCGCCATTCTCATAGTCAATTTTCTTTGCCTAGTTCGTTGTATTTTATGTTCATCATTGTTCCGAGGCGGATTTTTGAAGTTTTTAACATTTTTTCCTTTTTCCGAATGATGAGGTGTTGGCCCATCGATTCAACCCTCTAGCTTGAAGGACCAGGATTTTCTGTTAGGGTTTTCTCCCTTAGCCACTTTTGTTCCGGTTTTCAGGCGCCGGAAACTCGCCATTTACCCCCTTCCGTCTGCTACACCACGCACATCCATTGTACGCGATGCACCCAGAGGCCACGACGAGGACGTGGAAGTGGGATTTGCTGGATTTGTCCTTTTCGGGACTGTGGGCGTTTCCCAGAGTTTTGTTGTAGCAGGAATAGTGGCACTTTCTGCTACCCCTGAGACCCATACCAGCCATTTAGCCTCCAATAGATAATTGATATATGATTATAATTATGCTACTTATAGTGGAGCGAAATCGGAAAAAAATACGCATCTAATACTAATACAGGAAATAAAGACATTGCATTTGGAAAAATTAAGGGAAAGCTGAATTTTTGCATGAAGCTTCCATTTGTGGTTCTAAACAATATCCCAAAAATCCCCGTCGATACAAGCGTCGCTAAAAATGTTACGCGGGGTCAAAGGTCAAGATAAACGGTTTTTCTCAAAAATATCGCTAACCAAAACTTTTATCAAAAAAATACTGGTTATCAAATTTGTAACTTAGGAAATTGCCTACAAAAAAACATATTTTACTTTTTTCGTAGGACCCAAAGTAGCACGGTTAGCTAGGTAGGTAAGCTAACTTAAGTAGTAAACGGTTATTTAGAAAATTAGATGCAAAAAGTTGTAATGTTTATTTTTTCATAATACGTGCACTCCTTTCCACACCACCTTTGAGTACAAAACGCGTTTTTTTTTCTACATTTTTTTTTTGAGGACAGGAATTAAAAAAACGCATCTTGTACCCTACCTCAAAGGTGGGTGTAAAAGAGCGCGTGCACTTCTGAGAAAAATAAACGTTACTTTTTTAAAAGAATTTTCTCAAAAACCATTAGTCTTACGAAAAAAAAGTTTTTTATAGACAATTTCCTAAGCTCATTTTCCTTCCTCATGAACATTATTTTTTTTCGGATTTGCGAACGAGCGACTTTTATTGTCTTTTTCGCTCCAATATTACCAACTACTTGTGCCAAACTCACCTACTCGGTGAATAATTTTTAGATGTAGAGGCAATTTCCATCTGATCTTGATTTACATCTTCTTCTAACAGCACTATTTTCTTTTCTGAATTCCTAACCCTGGACATGAAAGTTACGTTTTCAGTATTTTAAAAATTAAAAACTGTAAGTTTTGTCTAATCTTTACTGCCGATAAACAAACCTGTTCTAATACGCATCTAATACGTTATAAAAGAAGATAATCAAATGCTGCTTTTGACAATTCAAAAAGTCAATAACATTCAAAATAGTTAAATAGTTTCATAATTATTAAAATTTATTCTTACCGTTTCATTCTCAGGCGAATACTTTTTCGTTTATAACGTCTTCCTTGTTTATCACACATTGTCAAATATAATTGTTAGCAAAATGCACTCACTAAACTATGAATGAGGATCGTAAAACCCTTGTCTATGGGTCTCTTTTAGAGTTTTAGGAACCTATAAATCTCATATGCGCAGGCGGAAACCCGCCTCCTGGCCTAAACTGTACCATGTTTCACTTTAAAATTCCTCCAACAATGAGTATTGCAGCATTCATTTTATATTCGAAATCATGGGTTTAATTTTGAAAATATTTTATTAACTCTTTCATAGACCTAGTTGGAATATTTTTTATATTATTATAGTGTCGTTAATTTTTCGATAGTTTTATAATTACATGTTTTATTTTCTCTTTACATATATTTTCGAAAATAGGAAAACACTATAATATTACTTTTATTTTTTTGTAAGATTTAAAAAAAGATTTGTTTAAATATTTTAAAAAATACAGTCAGAATTTAGAAAAAACTGATGAGGTAGTGGGCACTCCGCCTTAATGTGTTCATTTTGTTGTGCGAGTAGATAAAATATATTTAATTTGATTAGCATTTAAATAAACTTTATTTTTAATTAACTTATTTAACTTATGATAACTAAGAATGTTGTTTAAAAAAACTTTGCATCAACATGCCTAACCCTTAACCACCTGCCATACGTCTCAGGTGAGAAAATTACTGCTACTTTGGGTCTGAGAGACGTATGTCAGGTGGTTAGGTGTTAAAAACATGTTCGATAAGTATAAAGCAAAAGAATCGCTACAATATCTGATAAATATACCGTACTGAAAAAATATTAAAATACATTGTATTTTAACATGATCGGAAATTTTAATATAAAATATTTAAATTTATGCTCGATTTAATTATTATTTATTAAAAAAAACTGTGTGCCAAATACATGTCAAATAAAAAATTTAATTAAAATAAATTACGTGTATAATTTGCATGCATTTATTATTAATTCTTGTCATAAAGATATCGCAAACGCATTAATTATAAAAACGCGCCGGCCCACGTTTTAACGAATTTAAATAGAAAATGCATAATCCCAAAACATTTTTATTGCGAATTCATATTTAATATGGAAATAATTTCCAGATATTTACAAAGAGCCGATAAATAGTATTCTATAAATATATATTGAAATGTGGTAAAGTTTATGCTTTCAATATATTCATTGTGTCCGTAATATATTTGTGGGTGTAGACTATATAGGTTATAAAAGGTGGGTTGTAGGTGGAATAGAAACTCATTTGAGCGGAAGCGTGCGGGGCAATGCAAGTCTGTACAATATATGCTTGCCACAACGTCTTGTTGGAATATAAATCGAGCGGAAACTGACAATTTTACGACGATGGTAATTTTTTCCTTTTTCTGCAAAGCATATAAAAGTACTTGAAAGGAAATATTAAATTCAAGGAAAATTATGGTGAATTGATTATCAATCGAACATTAAATATGTAAAACAAATACAGTAATAAGCATAAATAGATAAGCAACGTCTGTATAGATAATCAATATTGTTTAGCAAAATTTGTTTTTCAAATAATCTGTATCTTGTAGTCATCATTGATATATAGAGACTAGTCAATCGCAGCGAGAAATAATAAATAATTGGTATTCCAATGACCAGGAAGAGATATGTATTACTATATTACTATTATTTTTATCAATAAAAACACATTTAAATTAAGCGTCTTATACCCAGGCACAATAATGTGACCGCAATTTCTAGTAAGATATAACTGTAAGTCATCTGTCATTCTTTAGTGTATAGTTTAATAAAGGGGGACAAATTAAGAGTGTCATGTTTTCACTTAATAAAACAAAAAGAACTGTTGCTGAACTGTTTTTTAAACATTCAGTAAACCTTCAAGTTTTTCTAAAAATGGAGTGCTTTTGCTTTTTTTTTATTAGAACGAACACCATTATTCAAACCCAGAGGTGGTTACGACAATCCACCTTTTAGTTTACTTTTTCAGCACTGTTAAATTGCAGGACAATTGGAAAATGAGTCGAAAAATATCGCTTGAGGATACTAAACTTGCAGAGAGGAAAAAAACTACTTGAACAGAAGTAAATCCTTTTCAAGTGAGGAACAGAATTGAAGAAAATTCCAGTCAATCCATGAAGAAGTTTATCGCAGCAAGTATGAATTTCACGTGAGTCGGTAAGAACAATTTTCAAGAAAGATTTATTCTTTCGGCCTTACAAATGGCAAAAGCCCAAAAACTTCTTCCAATAGACCGAAATTGTCGAGGACGTCGTTCTCGTAAACAATATGATGCTGTTGGTGCGGCTGGATCTCTCGGTTCATTTACGACTTGCTTCTGCACTTTCCGATCAATGGCAATATCCCTGACCTCATTGACGCCCAGTCGTCGGTTCTTGAGGTCGTCTTCTACATGTTTTGTCCATATGTTCTTCGGCGCTGATTGTTGAATCCTCCAGTCGGGCGGCCGCTTCCGCCAAATGAGTTTGCGTGGAAGCCGATTTTCCTCCATTCGACAAATGTGACTAAACCATCGTAGACGGCATGTTTGTATTTGTTCCTCAATCCGTGGTTGCTGATCGTATCTGGCTCTAATTTCTTCATTTCGCAGGCGATCACGAATCGAAACACCAAAATTCTCTCTTAGGCAACGCATTTCGTTTGTTTGTAACAGTTTGTTGAGCTGCTCCATCCAAAAGAATTGGTACGATGAGTGTGCGGAATAGACGAATTTTGGTATTAGTGGATATGTTTGTCTTCTTCCATATGCACTATTTGAGTGAGGCAAACGCTGCTGATGATGGACCAATCCAGCTGTTAATATCAGCGGCTGACGCCACTTTTTCCTCTTGGACCACCAAGTATTTGAATTCTTTCACGTGTTCGATTAAGTGCCATTAAGATGAACATTGCCCTGTAAACCATAGTTGTCTTGTCCACGTTTATTTTCAATCCATAGGATTCGGCGGTCCGGGAAAACTCATAGAGAATATATTTTTCATCGGCATCTGTATCTGGTGTTAGGCAAATATAGCCTAACATCTGCAAACAACAGATTGGTAATGAAGTTGTTGTCATTGTATTGGACGCCTGATCGACCACTGAATGCTTTCCTCATAATGGCGTCTAAAACCACTTTGAAAAGCAGTAGAGAAGTAACGTCTCCCTATTGGATTCCCGTTTATAACGGAAAACCGTCTGATAATTCGTTCCAGATCTGTACGCAGCTGGTTGATCCGTTGTACGCCGCTCGTAAAATACGCATGATTTTTAAGGGCACATACTCTGCTTCAAATACTTACCATAAAAAAGGCCAGTGGATACAGTCGAAGGCCGATATAAAGACGATAATTACCGGTTTTGCATATCGAATACGGCAAATATTTGATCAATACAGCCACCATTTGGACTAAATCCTGTTTGCTCCTCTCGACTTGTTTCCTCTCCGTGTTTCTGTAGTCGTGATTAAATGATCTTCATAAATACCATCCCAATAATCGATAGGAGGCCGATGCCACGGTAGTCCCGGTTGCATTCCCGGGTATCGCCATTCTTCCATATGAGGACGACAATTATTTAAATATAATTTAGCCTTCAACCAGAACTCTAGATTGACAAGAGTAAACAGACAAGGCCAAAGGGACAATATTTGGCAGACAAGACAAGATAAGATATACCAGACCAAATATAGTGTGTGTTGCCCGTCATGACCTATGGAGATGAAACCTTAACACTAACCACAGCAAGTGCTAAGAAACTTATGATAACACAGCGCAAGCTGGAAGGTACATGCTCGGAGTGTCACTGCAGGATCATATAAGAAACGGAGATTTACGAAGAAGAACCGGAGTCAAAGATGTAGTTATCCAAATTTGCAAACTCAAGTGGAAGTGGGCTGGACATGTGGCACGAATGACGGACGGGAGATGGGCGAAAAAGCTGCTCGAGTGGAGACCGCGCTTGGATAAAGGAAGTAAGGGAAGACCCTCTATATATACACGCTGGACGGACGATCTAAAAAGATATGCAGGCAACTGGATACAGAGAGCTCAAGACAGGAGGGAATGGTTGAAGCTTATGTCCAGCAGTGGACACATGTCCAGCATGAAGATCAAAGATAACCAACATTCAGGCAGAGCAGATTAGTTAGATAAGATTAGTTATACTAGACTAGACAATCAAAACCAGAGAGTCGAGAGTAGGCAGACTAGACTAGATACTAGTAGCAATTTCGGTTCTAATTGAATAATTAGATTCATTGCAGTACTGATTATTCATAGCATGAATAATTTTCACAAAACAATGCAAACATTTATTTGCAAATGATAAGGTTTAAAAAATTCGGATTTGCGTTTGTAATAATGAACATCTTGTACATTTGCGATGATAGTTATTATGAACATAATTATGATATAAATAAAACATTGTTTTATAGATATTTCTTCTAATTTTACACATAACATACATTTAAAATAGCGACGTATAGTGAAAGTGTAGGTTGTTCTAATTATAATTAAAATTCATTTAATGGCGAGTTGGGTGCATACAGAATAGGCAAGTCAGAAAATTCTTCCATTTTGTATGGGCATTTTGATTGAGCCACGAGAATATTCCTTCTAAAAATTTTATATTAACGTTTTTGAGTAATTTCCAGTGGAAAGAAACAATACAGTTGAATCCCAAAAACGTCAGGAGTCTTGCTGCATACGATAGTTCTTGTTTGAGGCGTGCACAATTTGAGACGATTTCTTTTAAAATAGTTACGTTTATTCTCATTTTTTGGTTTTAGATGTTTGTTGACAATAAAATCCATACATCCATACATCCATACATAAAATCCAACACATACACGTGCGAACAATTTGCGCAAATTCGGTGTTTGTATAAACGCCTGTTTGTACATACGCTAGCACATACACGTAGCAACCTATTGCGCAAACATCTTTTCGATTTGTGGTGTTGTTCGTTGAATATATCAGATACAGACGATTGCTGTGCCGCCATTATTCTGGCCCTAGTGGCCGAGAAACGAATAGTTTTTAGCTTTTACTAAAGAAAGCGAAGAGTGTGGGTCAAGAGTTGGCTCCAGAAGAGGAACGAATTCATTCATGACCGCCTGGTCACTGAGCTCAAAATAACGGCAGCTGCGGACTACAAAAACTACCTTCGAATGGATGCAGCTTCGTTCAGCGAGCTACTCGAAATGGTGACACCCCTCATAGTGAAAAACAACACGGTAATGAGGGACGCGATATCTCCAGAACTGAGATTGTTGGCCACTTTGAGATACCTAATAAGCGGTGCCTCCTTTGAAGATCTGAAATTTCAAACACTTGGAAAAATAATAGTTGAAACTACATTTTCAACCACGGAATAGAAAGGAAACTGCCTGACAGTGTCTGGGAGCAGGAGTTAACTAACCCAAAGTTTGCACAAACCGTACCATACACGTCAAACAAGTATTCAAGGAGTATTTGCTAACAAGGAGTATTTGTACAAATTATTTCAATCCTGACCGATTTTACTCAAACAGTTTGCGCAACCATTCAAACAGCCCCATAGACGGTCAAACTGTTTGCAAACACACCTAATTTGCACAAATTGTTCGCACGTGTATGGGGGGCTTAAGAGCAACAACGAATCCAGGAACCAACAGTATATCAAACAGCGAATAGGTACGATATTTTAGACATCTCCTGGAAGAAAGGCGCTCGCAGTTTATGCAAGAGGATCAATATCAAGGAAGCGGGAATATAATACATTTACAAAGTACCCAGGTTGAAGAAGCTATTAGGACCACTAAGTTAAGGATATCCCCAGGACCTGGAGGAATCTATCCTGAACTTATCATGGTCCACCGAAACTCATAGAAATGTTGAAAAATATCTACGAAAGATGCTTGAACGGGGAAAATATTCCTACGGAATGGAGAACATCTTATACAACAACAATCTACAAAAAAAAAAAACGGCCAAATGCGAGTTGTGATTCGCGCACCGAGGGTTCCGTACAAACTTGTAAGTAAGGTATATTTAGGAGGACCTAACTATATGCAACCCATATGCTTCTGGTGCCTGACAATACCACGCAATACATTAGTGTATTTTCATAAGTTTCTAATAGTAAATTCGCATTTTTCTTGTAATTAATTTCTTGTTACCTCTACGCGTTCCTGAGAAAAATGGTCTTGACAGACAGACAGACAGACAGACAGACAGACGGACAACAAAGTGATCCTATAAGGGTTCCGTTTTCGGTACGGAACCCTAAAAAGGACCTAAGGACGACCCAAAAAATTTCAGAGCGATAGCAGTTATTCCAACAATTGCCAGAATATATTCACGGATCCTCAGAAACTTAATAGTAGAAGATATTCAAAATAAACAGCCGGAAGAACAGGCGGGGTTTCGAGCGGGCCGATCCACAACGTATAACATCTTCACCTTAAAAATAGCCGTAAAAAAACGCACGCAAAGGAACAAAGAGACACACATTGTTCTCATCGACCTTGAAAAAGCCTACGATAGCGTCCCCGTGATACAACTTTGGAAAGCTATGGAACAACTTAGTATAAGACTTACTCTAATAAACGCCATCAGAGAGTACTACAAAAATAATTCTGCTCAAATAAAAGTTGGCAACAAACTAACAGAGGCATTTATCACAACCAAAGGCCTAAGGCAAACATGCTGCTTATCACCTACTCTATTTAAAATTTATTTATATAGAGCCCTACAAGGGTGGACGAATAAATATAAGAACATGGGACTAAGAGTGGAAACACTATATAGTCTATATTTCGCGGACGACCAAGTGGTTTTAGCGGAGGACGAAGACGATTTAAGTTACATGATTAGAAAACGCCAGGAAAAATATGGAAAAGCTGGACTGACCATGAATATGAGTAAGAGTGAATATCTGTTAGTCGGTAATAACGAGAGTAACGACCTACCCTTGGAATCTAAAATTGTAAAAGGAGTAATGCAGAGTAAATTCGTAGGGGTTATCCTAAACAAACAGGCCAACAGCAATGACGAAATTAGGGAACGGATTGCCAAAGGTAGGAAAGCCATTGGAGCATTAAAGTCACTCTTTTGGGAGAAAGAAATCAGAAGGGAAACAAAAAGGAGAATATACAAAAGCATAGTGGAGAAGATATGGAGCAGAAGTGTGAGATGTGAACAAAACGAATAAACAAAAACGGCAATTGTGAAAAAATGGGTTTCTTAAGAAGGAGTTTCCGAAAATCCAGACTGGAGAGGGCACGGAACACGAGAATTAGGGAAATGAAGTGCAAGGAACAGACTGTAGCAAACGACATCGAAGGAAGACAACTAGGAAGGTTTGGACATACCAAAAGAATGGAGAACAGGTGGCCCAAGAGAGTTCTTTAATGAGAGAGTTCTCGAGCAAAACGAATAAACAAAAACGGCAATTGTGAAAAAATGGGTTTCTTAAGAAGGAGTTTCCGAAAATCCAGACTGGAGAGGGCACGGAACACGAGAATAAGGGAAATGATGTGGAAGGAACAGACTGTAGCAAACGACATCGAAGGAAGACAACTAGGATGGTTTGGACATACCAAAAGAATGGAGAACAGATGACCCAAGAGAGATGGATACCATCGGAACGAAGGAAGAGGGGACGACCGAGAAGAAGCTGGCGAGACGACATAAAAGAAGCAAAGGACGCCTCTAACCGTAGAAATCTGTTAATGAATGAATGAATGTTTGTTTTGGTGAATATAGCTATTTGTTTATAATATAGGTAAGCTAGGGTGAGTTAGGATGTTAAGTTCTACAAAATGATGTCTGCAGTAGATAAATGTTGGCAGACCTATCATGGAATGTTCAATACTGTTTTGGACCTTCAACAAGGATCTCAAGGACCTTAATTCACGGATTGCTCACATGTAATAATGCCATACATCAAGACTGACTGAATTTCAGTGTAATAGAAGTTTATGAGTTCCTGCATTATTAAGAATGTTTGTATGTGTCTAATATAATAGATCATCTTGTTAATAGTCCGGCATATGTTGCTCAAAATAGACTCCTAGGTATTTGGTTAAAGTTGTTCTTTTTAAAGTAAGTTTTGCTGCTAGAATGGAAGCATTAGTTGCGTATTTAATTTTTTGCGTCTGGAAGATAATAAATATCCGTTCAGTCCAAATTCAGGTGGAGTCTTTTCGCAGAGAACCAGTTTGTTATGTCTTGTATAAGTCTATTTGCTTGTACCTGTGATTCGTTTAAACTATTTTTAGAGGTTAAAAAACTGGCTTCACCTGCATATAGAGTGCAGTAGGAATTTTGAGACTGTGATACCAAGTCGGCCAAGTTAATACAAATTACAATTAATTAAAATTAAGACAAATAAAGTAGGCGCTAACACGCTTCCTTGAGGAACCCCTGTGTTTGATATTATTTTTGAAGGGTCGGTTTGGGTAGCGCTAGAACGAATTTGTACATATTGTGAGCGATTTTTTAGGTACGATTGCAACTACACATGCTTTCCCTCTTATTTCGTATTTAACAAAACATGGTTGAACGCCAGGCCATGTTTTTTATCAGCATTGCCAAAAACTTTTTGAGTACCAGATGGGGCACGACCTAAACCAACAACAAACGAAGTGAGCCACTGCACTGGCGCACGGCACATTTCAATTTCAATCGAATTGTGTTCCACAGCAGTTACTCACAAAGCAGGAATCATTTGGAAAAATCAATTGTGTGGCCTCGGAGACCAGAGAAGTTGCAATAGCCATAAGCAAAAATATTTTATTTGTTGATGAAATTTTATATAAAATTAAAATGTATTCTTATATTCTAGTCATTTTTTGCAAAACATATACAAATATAAACTTATATTAGATATCAAATTCAAAATATCTAAACCAATTGCGACTTATGAAACTTAAAAAAAACATTTATCGCAGATATATATTCCGCAGCCCGGACATTTGGTCCAAACACGTGGAGATTGCTTTTGAGCTAATTTTCTTTTGCACAACATTTCCTCTTGCTAAACATCTTGCACAACATTTCCTCTTATTCACTTTTTCTAATAAATGAAATCGTAAGTAGCCTGTTCTATCACTACCGCTTCCACCAATATCACTTCTCTAAATTCTGCGATTTTTTGACGTTTTCCAATTATTGTAGAATATACTGAAAGTGCATTTACACTTTACAGACTTTACAGACTGCCGTATTAAGCATTATGTCTAAGGACACTTTTCTGTACCATTTAAGAGCCCTCCTTAGAGGTGAATTATAGGAGCCCATTTCCAGACCTGAAATGAGTTCCCGAGGCCACGTGTACCAGAACTGGTGCATGCAATTAAATTGACTTAAACCTACCCTAGAATGTTTGACTGACTCATAGGATAACATACTGATCTTCCAAAATAAGAGTTCTGGAAAAAAAGTACCTGGCTTCACGAAACTTTTTACGTCAATTAAGCGTGGCGTTAGTATCAAAGACACCTTCTTTGATACTGCCGCCACGCTTAATTGATGTAAAAAGTTCCATGAAGCCAGGTACCACATGTGTCGCACATGGCAGTCAACCTGTTAAATAATTTATTGATTATAGAACACAACTGACAATTTGAACATAATTTAGCCTTCAATAACACGAAACTAAATGAGTCATTTAATAATTTAGCTCTATAACAGATTTTATTGTTTTAAATTTGCACCAGAGCTAGTTTAGTAAATTTTGCATTAAACAATTTGTTTATTAATTAGTCTAAGTTTTTTAAATTGCATAGCTACTTGCATATCCTGATTTAGAAATTTAACCAATTGAACAGTAAAACACATTTTGAGATTCTCCGACCTAAGCTACGATATTTAATACAAGTGTTGTTCTATAATATAAAAAATATCTATAAAAAAAATATCTATAATATTGCCTTTTTAGTTTTACATATTTAATAGTTAGATACACGATTATTAATTTTGCTCCCTTATTTATTTCCATATTTCATCTAGCAGATTTTCAGCCGAATTTTACATTATAGACTTAATTTTATTTATTAATTTTATTTTTAAATGAGACTTAATTTTAAAAAATGATATTTTTTAGGGTTCTGTACCGAAAACGGAACCCTTATAGGATTACTTTGTTGTCCGTCTGTCTGTCTGTTTGTCTGTCCGTCTGTCTGTCTGTTTGTCTGTCCGTCTGTCTGTCTGTCTGTCAAGACCATTTTTCTCAGGAACGCGTAGAGGTAACAAGTTGACATTTGTATCAAATACTCGGGTCTGCGGTCTCTTTCAGCTGTGTCAAAATCAAACTTGTAGGTCAACGCGATCAAAAGATATGACCGTTTATGTCGCATATTTTGCGATTTCACAAGGGAATCAAAACCTATAGGGAATCTTCCCGTTAACCTAGAATCATGAAATTTGGCAAGAAGCGGTGTCTTACAGCACATGTAAAGGGAAAAATCTGAAAACCGTAAATATGTAGTTTAATTACAAAAAAATGCGAATTTACTATTACAAACTTATGAAAATACACTAATGTTGTCGTAGTGGTATTGTCAGGCTCCAGAAGCATATGGGTTGCATACAGTTAGGTCCTCCTCGGTTAGCTCCGAAGGTTAAAAAGTATGAGTTGGCACCAAGCTGTTTATTCTGAATTTTCTTTGTTTATATTCGTTATGCATTTCATCACGTACGCTCTATATACATAGCATATACAGGGTATATATTATGTCTAAATTTTGCTTGTTTATAACCGATATGCGACATACTCAAGTCCCATAAGATCCTGTATATACTATATTTCGTCTAATTTTTCTTTATAATCTACATTTACTTAAATCACGTACGCCCCATATTTTTTGGTAGTCAATTGCCCAAAAGCTGTCAATTGAAAAAAAAGCTGTCATACTCAAGTCCCATAAGATCCTTTATATATTATATTTCGTCTAATTTTTCTTTATAATCTACATATACTTAAATCACGTACGCCCCATATTTTTTGGTAGTCAATTGCCCAAAAGCTGTCAATTAAACAACTGAATGTTAAGAGTATCGAAATAGATCTAGAAATCGCTAATATATTAGTTTATATTAGATCTAGAAATATGTGTAATACTAAAATAAGTAAGTTTTCTTTTTATAAGTTTAAAAATATTCGCGTTTTTTTAAAAAAATACCCTGTATACCTTTATACGGGGTATATAGGTATACAGGCAAAATTGAGCACTAAAAACAAATAGTGAAGTTCCAGAACCCCTAAACACTCATAGTGAATGGGGGATGTGTGGTAATAAAATGATAATAAAATGTGGTAAGTGTAGAATTCTATCGTACGACAGCGACATCTTGAGGTTATGCTTGCAGCGGTACTAAGATGGTCGTGATTTCAGGAGTCTTGGTCTTTCCGTTCGTCTGTTACAAAGCCGCAAATTCGAACCAAATTTTTTAAATTCAAACCTGATTTTTGCTAAATTCAAACTAATTTTCAAATTTAGTTTATGGCGGATTCAGGGTATTCAGACTTTCCAAAATTTGCCAAAACGTTCGAAAAAGAACAAATTTTGTATAAACTGAAGAATTTTTGGTTTTGGTCGGATTGGTAGGTTTATTTAGGTTAGTGCCCATTTAAGACAATGTAATAATTTTTGACAGGCTATGTCGCGTGACGTCGTTTAGCTGAGTGTCGCGTATATGAGAATCGGCCTTAAGAGTCACATCCTTTAATTGCTCGTTTAATTAGTCACAAGGACCTGTATGAGAAACATTAAACGTTAGGTTTGTTTAGGTTAGGTTTGTTTAGGTTAGGTTTGTCAGACTTTCCAAAATTTGCAAAAACGTTTAGAAAAGAACAAATTTCGAATAAACTGAAGAATTTTTTGATTTGGTCTGCCCGTTCGTCTGTTCCAAAGCCGCAAAGTCGAACCAAATTTTTTAAATGCAAACCGGATTTTTGCTATATTCAAACAAATGTTCAAATTTAGTTTATGACGGATTCAGGGTATTCAGACTTTCCAAAATTTGCAAAAACGTTCGGAAAAGAACAAATTTCGTATAAACTGAAGAATTTTTGGTTTTGGTCTTTCCGTTCGTCTGTTACAAAACCGCAAATTCGAACTAAATTTTTTAAATTCAAACCGGTTTTTTGCTAAATTCAATCTAATTTTCAAATTTAGTTTGTGGCTGATTAAGGGTAGTCAGACTTTCCAAAATTTGCAAAAACGTTCAGAAAAGAACAAATTTTGTATAAACTGAAGAATTTTTGGTTTTGGTCTGTCCGTTCGTCTGTTACAAAGTCGTAAATTGGAACCAACTTGTTTAAATTCAAACCGGATTTTTGTTAAATTCAAACTAATTTTCAAATTTAGTTTATGGCGGATTTAGGGTAGTCAGATTATCCAAAATTAGCAAAAACGTTCAGAAAAGAACAAATTTTGTATGAACTGAAGAATTTTTTGTTTTGGTCTGTCCGTTCGTCTGTTACAAAGTCGTAAATTCGAACCAAATTTTTTAAATTCAAACCGGTTTTTTGCTAAATTCAAACAAATTTTCAAATTTAGTTTGTGGCGGATTAAGGGTAGTCAGACTTTCCGAAATTTGCAAAAACGTTCGGAATAGAACAAATTTTATATGAACTGTAGAAATTTTTGTTTTGGTATTTGCGTTCGTCTGTTACAAAGCCGCAAAGTCGAACCAAATTTTTTAAATTCAAACCGGTTTTTTGCTAAATTCAAACAAATTTTCAAATTTAGTTTGTAGCGGATTAAGGGTAATTTTTTGATGTCGCTTGACGTCGTTTAGCTGAGTGTCGCGTATATGAGATTCGGCCTTAAGAGTCACATTCTCTAATTGCTTGTTTAATTAGTCACAAGCGCCTGTATGAGAAACATTAAACGTTAGGTTTCTTTAGGTTTGCCACTTGTCAAGTTAACTGAGTGTGCTTGCTACGTCCTACACAAAAAAAAGATACCTTACTTAGAAGTTTGTACGGAACCCTCGGTGCGCGAGTCACAACTCGAACTTGGCCGGTTTTTTTATTTATTAAGTCTTCTAATTTATCAAGCATTCGATAGTGCTTTATTCCTCTACATTTGTTCACTTTGAGTTATCTTATAGTTGAATAACAATTTTGAAGAATTCGTATTTTTATTCTTTAGATTTCAATACAAATTTTACATCAACGATGATTTTAATTTAGATTATTCAGAAGAAAAAGACATGTGTGTACTCATTTATCACAATTAGTTAAAATATCTAGACTTTCAACTTAATATGAAACCGTAATAAACTCGCAGATACTCTAAATATTTTCTATTCATTGCACATTAAAAATCTGTTACGCAGAAAATTGCTTTTGTATAGATTTACTTGTTCTATTAAAATATAATCTCTTAATTACAGAAAATTTACGGTACATTATATGCAGGTCGAGCATCGGCATAAAGTACACGCTGTTACATAATCTGCTCATGAAGGTTTCGTCTTGTTCTGTTTCATTTTAAACACTCGACGAACATGACAGAGTCACGCGAACGATTGTCTGCTCGGTATGGGATCCTTTTGTTAACGACAAATTTCATATCTAATTAACATGTTCAAGCAATCTTAACGTATTAAGGTTACACATAATCTGAAAACTATTATATTTTGCCACCTTGCATGATTGTTTGAGATTCAAATATTTACAGGATTAAATTTATTTATACAGGGTGTTTCAAAAAGAATATACGTATTTCGCATGCATGTATTTATTAAACTTTAAGACACACGAATATGAAACTTTACACACATATTTACGAACCTCTCAAGTTTATTGCACAGATGTTCAATATGTCCTCCATTAGCGACATGAATAATATCACACCGATACTCAAATTTCACGTTACACAAATATACACTCGGTTAAGCGTGTTCTTCGTTTTTCATTTCAACGAGTTTTGTAACATAGCCAAATACCGCTGACCGTTAATCGTGTTTCTATCAAAGAAGAATGGGCTGTAAAAAGATGATCGAGATATCGCACAAAACACATTGACTTTGGGCGAATCTCGTACTTGTTCAATGACTACATGTGGGCCCTAAATTCGAACATTGTGTTTGTTTACCTGACCACTAACATGGAAAGTCGCTTCACTATTGAACGCGATGCGTTTTGCGAAAGTGTTATCATTGTCAATAGCATCATGAATCTCGTTATAAAATGCCACACGTTTGCGTTTGTCATCAGGACGCAGAGCTTGTAACAGGACGTGGAGATTCTAGCGGCTATTAATTTGAACTAGACTATGTATTTGCTCCTGGAATAGTCGATCGATAGTTTGGACAAAATAATACTTTGTAATAAATATATTCTTTTTGAAACACCCTGTATAAAAGTGCATTATTGAACATAAATTTATATACAATTTGCTTACAACCAAAAAGTTGACAAGGAAAATGTTTAAACATTTATTAAAGAAAATTGTCGTTTAGTTGTATAAACATAAGTCTTGTTTGCTAAAGCAGAAAATTAAAAAATTAAATGAAAGTTTAATTTCAATTTTATTAATTTCGTCTTGTTATGAATAAATTGACAATTTCTAAATTCAGAATCTTTATGTGTACTTTATTATTGTTTGTGGAAATAATAGGAAATATTCATACAAAACCTTCCGAGAAAATCGGTTAAATCAAAACAGCGGAAATTATTTAGGTGTTTTGAGTCATCTGAAATGCAGTTTGAGTTCACAGACCCTTCTTTGTTCAGATCGTTGGTATTTCCAATGATGTTTTTGCCTAAATTTTAACGTAGGCTGAGACTTCGTACACAAAAGAGCATTAATTTAGGTCTTTTGTCTCGCACATCTCGATATTAACACTAATTACATAAATTATGTACAGCTACAGCCTACTATTTCGTCTGTCTACGGACGCCATCGACCTCAATTGTTATATTTACCAGATGATAGTTTACCCTGGATTTTACAATAAATGGAAATGCTCATTACTAGTATCCAATTAATAAATTAAATGTTTTTGGCGTTGTCAGGAGTTACCGCATTATAGGACACTAACATGCAATACTTTCCTTATTGCTACCATTTGCGTTATTGATGTTATGTAGATAAGCTTGGACTTTTTAATTCATATGTCGTTTTTTACAAATGTTTGTGGATAAACAATAATACAAGACAAACAAATCACATCAAAAATGTTCTTCAATCCACATAAATAGAATTAAAAAAAAAAATAGTAATTTCAGTTTAATAATATTATCTGTCGTAATCTTTAGCTTGTATTGAAATTTATATAACTTTTCTTCAATTTACATCACAAACTGCAAAATAAAATATAGTAAAAATGATTCCACCCGGATCATTATCGACAATACCACCTCAACAAAAAAATCGCGAGTGTATTAAAGAACACCTTAAATTAATTAAATGTCTTCTAAAACTCGGTTCATTACACCAGAAAACGAACTTTTAACTTGTACAATTTCCTTTTAAAAAATAAATGCCATTAGAAAATACTTAAAACAGGAAAGGAAAAGTTAGAAAAGACAGAAATTTTCATAAATTCATATCATAAGCTACAAAATAAAATCTATTCTGCAATGATTCCGACTATAAATCCGACTGAAAACAGACAGAAGAATACACCACACTTGAAGGTTCAAAATAATCAGACTCGCGGAAAGTAAAACTTATCCTGGCGAAATACAGACGCAGAGATGTTACAACTTTATACGCGTGTAAGCCTACAATGTGTTACCAGCCCAAAATTATTTTAATGGTATTCTAGATAACTCGAAATTATTCAGAAGGAGACTGAAGCTTGTCGGAAATTGGCTTGTATTAACCAGAACTAAATTCATCTATTCCTACTAACTCGCACATCGTGCAATTATCTATTTGTGACACACTGTTCATTTCAGAAAAGTTTCAAGAACATTTTGTTGCAACTTTCGCGAAAATCCGACTGATTTTCATTAATTTACACGCGAAATTCCGAAAAAAAATTCATCGATGCGTACTAACTACCACATAGTGTGACTTCCTACATGCGATACACAAATGCTAAACTTACGTAAACTTTATTATAAAAATTAACTGAATTTGTTAATTACGAATGTAATATTTCAAGACGGTTCCAAAGAAAAATACATATGATCACAACCTTCCGTGATAATTGTAAAATAACTGTGTTAAAAGGAACTTTTTTCTTACAATCAGTTCCATGTTTTATTTTTTTATATTAAACACAGAACCAAAAGAAAAGAAGCTTGAAATTTATTAAGCTATACCTGAACTAATGTTCTGAGGGAAATTCGAGAATTTTCCTGGAAGTTATGAGTTTCCTTTTGTTCCAGAAGACTATTTTTTACTTAAATATATAATACAAAAGATCGTAAAAAACATCTTCTTCATTCAATACAAAAGATAATCTATATCTTTTATTTTCTCAGTAATTCTCCTTTAAGGTAAGTTTAATCTGTAGCAAGAAACACAAGACTTATAAAATATAAAATTATAAATATAAAATTATAGATATAAAATTTGAAAATTAAATTTGCGACAATTAGAATAAAAGCATCTGTACTTCTTCTGACATATTTATTGTTTACATTTAGTTAAATTACTTCACGAAATTCACGGCAATTAAAGTTAATTAAAAAAAAACTATTAAAATTAGCAACGTAAAGCAATTAGAAATGCAACTTACTCTATAGGTGTTCTTAAATAAACATAAATTTAATTCAAAATGCAATTAATATAAAGGAAAAATATGTTTGCACCGAAATTCTGGAAGCGTGAATTGAAAGTAAAAGAAAATAATTCCTGTTTTGGGACGTAAAGTAAATAATCAATCAAAAGTAATAATAAATCTCTGTCAAAAAAAAAAAAAATAAGTTTCTGCGGAGGTTATCCAATATCCAGAGGATTTATTCCTCCCAGAATACGAAATGCTAATGCCCCGAATCAAAGTGCAAACTGATTTGAATGAATACATTATTTCCAAGAATTGTTTAAAAACGACACAATACGCTTTTATGTGAATCACGGTGTGGAATTTTTTAAAAGATTATTTGTTAGTTTGCGTTCACGAAATATACCGTTACTATACTTTTTAAATAACATTTTGCAAATTGTGTTGTATATGTATATGCATAAGCAGCGAACCATTCGATATGTAACCGAGTAAGTGGAGCAATGAGTTTCTAATTTGCGCGAATTGTGATAGAAATAATAGAATGTGTTTGATGTTTTTTGATAATTTTATTTATGCGTTATATGAAATAGGATATGGAATGTATATTCAGGTAAATTATATATTTTTTTAACTTATTAGATATGTATTAATACACATAGATATGTTACTATAATACACTTTTACATAAGTATGTATTCATAAATTTTAAATTTCATTATATTAATATTAAATAATTTTCTAGATAGGACAAATAAGTGCGTTTCAAATAAAACTGCAATTATTTTTTTTTTTAAATAATATCGAAATGTTAATTAAAATATAGATATATTATTTTATGCAATTCAAAATATTGAACGAAAAGCATATTGAAACCTTGCCTTGAATTTCATAGATAAATACTTAATTTTAATTTAAATAAACAAAGTTTAAAAGTTGTTTTATTATCAGAGAAAAACTAGATAAACAAAATTGCTGCAGTATAGATCTTCAGGACAATGTAAACAGTGTATTTAGGAGGATAAAAATTAGTAATAAATAAAATATTTAGAATCAAATCAGACATAATTAAAGTAATGGGGGAAACCACATTAGGATATTCAAAAAATCCAAATTTTTTTGTTGCATAAATCGTTAGTTTAACTATCCAAGAATACGCTGTCAAAATTTCAAATCGAAATTTGCATTCGTTTATATTTTATGAGCATAGAACCGAGTGCCCATCAGGTACAGGCTACAGGTTGGAGGGGAGCATTACCTCGTTTATCTCGAAATGACTTTTTCACATTTGCGTGCAATTTAACTCAAAAAGTGTGGAACCGATCATTTTGAAAATTGATTGTATGATTCTTTATAAAATTTCGAATTGTTTCGAATTGTGAGATGATGTCATGATTTTAAGGGTATTTTTGCTTGCATAATTTGAGAAAAAAAGTCGTGAAAATCGAAGAAAAATTGTTGCAACACCTGCAAAATTTTTAATTTTCATTTTTTTCGCCTGCATTGAGGTTCATATTCTTAGAAAATAAGTTATTAATGTAAAATCAAAACCTTTTTGATTTCAAATGAAAATCGGAATGGCTACACTGCACGCAATTGGAAAACTATACTTACAATCTTCGGCGGATATCACACGGTAACTATTTATTTTGGGTTGAAATTATTAAAAAAATTCACATAAATTGTTCGAAATATGAATTAAATGATGTCAAAATTTGATTAAATTCTAGTTAATTCCTCCTACCCAAAAAAAAACTCCTAAAAAATCAGTATCAAACAGCCTTCTAATGTGATTTCCTCCCTTAAACCGACAAACTATTGAGTATTGAACATAAACTATGACAAGTTAAATGATTAAATCACACTTTATTGTTGTTGTCTGTTATATGTAAATGTAATTAGAAATATTAAATAAATACGATCGATAAACATAAATTGTGAGGTGTAAAACAACTAGGTGAGTCGCAATCTCATCCATAACTGTTCTTTTCCATGTTTGCACTGGTCTCACTCTATTCCTCATCCCTTGGGGGTTCCAGTCGAGAGCGATTTTGGCGATGTTGTGGTGGTCTTTGTATGCACCCCCATTTTCTGGCAGCGATGTCTACGGCGATCTTTTTTTATTGTTTCACTCGTAACAGTTATTGGTTGGTGAACTTGTCAGGCCAGTAGACACCTATGATTCTGCGCAGGAATTTGTTAACTGCCATCTGCAGTTTGTCTTCAAGATATTGGGACATTTTCCAGGTTTTGCATCCACAGACAAGGACATATTTGACATTTGATTGGAAGAGACGGATCTTCGTAGTTTTCGTGTACTGACTGGAGTCCCATACCGGTTTTAATTGTCTGAATGCTTGCTGAGCTTTCCTAATTCAGCATCTGGATATCACATTCCGTACCACCGGCTTCAATTATTAAGCTCCCTAGCTAGGTAAACAGTGGGACTGAGACTCAACCCGAGCAAAACCACGGTGATACCATTTACTAGAAGGAGAAAACTAAACTGCCTACAGTCCAAACTGTTAGATGGGAGGGCAGTAGAATACAAATAGGAGATAAGGTTTCTTGGTATCACACTAGATAGCAAACTCCTATGGAATACACATGCTGAGGCAGCGGTAGGTAAAGCCAAACGCGCTATAATGGTGTGCAGAAATCTGGCAGGAAAAACGTGGGGTTGTAACCCCACAATCCTGCGATGCATGTACACTATTATAGTGAGACCTGCGGTGACTTATGGGGCAGTTGCGTGTGGAAGTAGAACCAAGCTGGCGTCTATGAGTTAACAGCTTGAGGAGATTGAAAGACTGGCGTGCGTCTGCATCACGAGGGCGAAGGGGTTGTGCCCGACAGCAGCAATGGAGCTACTGCTGGATCTGACTCCGCTGCACCTTGTCGTGGAAAGAGCCACCAGATCGGCGATTGTGAGGTTCAGCGAGGAAGGAATAGGCAGAGATAAAATAATCGGGAGCGGAGACCGAAACAGCCTCGCTGCCAAGATCCAAGTACTGGAAGCAAAAGACGAAATGGTATACAAATACCACTTCGAGAAAAACTGCACAGCAATGTATAGTAGTAAAGCCGATTCCTCAGCATACCACATATAGCAAAATGCTATCAAATGGTGGTTCGAAGACAAAGGAAGGTACTGGTGCAGGAGTGTTTGGACCTCGTCCCAAGTACTTCGAATCCATGGGAACATCCCCAAGTATCTTTTAATTGTTGCGTAATTTGGTTTTGATAGTTTATATTTGAAATACGTGAATCAGGCGAATTAACGCCTCAAAATAATTGTGCAGGCATGGCAAATTTACCACGGATGATCTTCGATAAATTCGCGAGTTTTAGTGCTTAAAACGTTTTATCAAAATCAGTTGATGATTACGGTAAACATACAAACATTTGGGACGATATAATTTGCCAATAAAAATATTTAAAAAAATGTGGGTTAAATAATTTAAAATTTTTTTTTTAAAAAAGTGTGGGTAGTAACAAATCAACCAAATATAACCATGTTTAAACCACTATTCAATAAATGTGTAATAATTTCTAGTTTTATAATTCGAATATTTAATTTTATGTTTTCAAGTGATTTCATTCAGTATTTTATGTAAATAATATTTTTATTTACAAAGTAAATACAATCTCTTCGCACATTATACGCTATAAATTAATTACATATCAACTTACGAGAATTGTATTGGTACCATATGACATTGACTAGGTCCAGTTATCTGTTAATTGTTTGCACAATTCTACCAACATTGCATGGAGGATCAAATTCATTTAAAATTACATTCTAAAATCAATAATATTCAGCTCTAATCACTCAATCTAATTATAAAATTAAGAACTAAATTACTTAGCCAACTTGAAGTATACTAAATAAATAATTAATGATTTTGATATTAGCTTGATAATTAGCTTATATTATTTAACTGAATTCAAAGTAATGTTTATTAACTTTTATAATTGGACGTCTTCATAATAATTAAATGCATTTAATAAAAACGTTTTCAGAATCAAATTTAAAAATGGCAAACTCAGCAAGACGATTGGCAAGTGCTTGCACTTTAGTGGAAACTTTCGCTTTTATATCAAAGCAACCCCCAGATTTATTCTAGTATAGTCTAGAGTCTAGACATATAACTCGTCGTCCACACATGCGATTTTAATTAAATTTCTAAACTACCACTAGTTTACTAACAATTAGTTCGAGTTTTTATCGTGTCATTATTTTTGCGTGTATTATTTTGCCAATAATTATTACTAATATAACGAGACAACCTTTGACGCGCTATTCTATATGCAAAACGAGCTGCAATCGTTTGGACTTGTTGTAAATGTCAAACTTTTACAACGCGTTATTATAGTAAGAATTCAAAATTTAAATTTTGTAGACCGATGGGGATAATGTAGGTTGATGGGGAGAAACGCAAACTCAACACTGTCTGTGACCCCCAAAATACAAACATGCCTGGGGCTTCATTAATTTATAACGTGCCTCTGGATAATTACTACTTTTGTTTAATTAAAACATGTTTATATTGAAACATATGAATAAAATATACAGTTTACCATTTTTATAATAATTTATTTTACAATATATTTTCTACAAACCTCCTGGACAAATTCGTCAGATTTGTGTTGATATCTATCCAACTTGAATCCACTATATAGGTCTTCTTGTCATCTTTATTTTTTACTGATCATTTACTTGGATTGCTTCTAAACCGTATCGAGTTAAAAAAAAATCAACTTATTACACTATTGCTTGTTCTCAATATTTATATTTATATAATATTTTAACATTTGAAACAATCAATGTAAATGTAGTTTATATTTATTTCTTGCAATAAGCAATTGAAAGTATGATTAATAACATTATTCTCATATGTGTAAAGAAAATGTTATATGCCGTTCAGCTTGCCGCTCGGCCTGAGAGGACTCTTGCCAGTGTTGATGTTGATAGGTAATCTTTCGGAAACTTTAATAGTTTGGTATGCTGTTGATATCTATAATTTTACGGAATCTAAAAATGTGTGGGAACCAAAGCAGACAGGATACTGTGCTAATAATTAATAATTTAATTAACAAAATCCTTTTCGAGCCAATCCTATTACCGTTATCGATATAACATTATTATTTTGCAAAAAATTATGGTATTTTGCACAACTTAATGACACACATAAAAAATAGAAACACGTTTCAAAAGTCGTATCATTTTTGTATTCGGATATTGAATTCATAGTTTTTACTTGTTGCCATAATTGGATATTATTGGAAAATTTGATAGAACGTAATTTAGAAATATGCAAAATCGTAAATCATTGTAAAGTTACTTATTTTTAAATTGACTTTTTATGGTATTTAACTAAAATTTTATTGTACAAACTACTAATATAAACCCATTTGGAAATCTACAATTTTTCTTGTATTTTCTTGAATTTATGTCTCGAAAGATAATAATAATCTTAATTATCACCAAAAGGAACAAATGGTCATCGGCCATAAGGTCTTAGTCTTGGTCTGGAAAGATTTATTAGTTTTTTAAGTATTTGCTACGAACACCAATTAATCAACTTTATGTAAAACTTTTGCTAATCTATCAACATCAAACATCAAGTATTTTGCTAATCTATCAACTTTACGTAAAACTTAGTGTTTTTCTAATCTCTTGCATTTTCAACAAGAAACAGAACCAGTTTTTGTATGAATTATATTTGAGTAAATTAACGCGTAAGAATGAACCACTTGACGTTCATTTATAGTATTCATTATTTCATTACAATTTCTTATACCATCCTGTTCAGTCTGCAACAATTATATATAATAAAAATCGTTGGAGAATATATAACTATTAAATACTAACATATGGTCTTTGAATGTATAAAATTATACAAATATGGTGTGAAGTGTTGCTTTCCTGTCCGTTTATATTTATCTTGTCTGGGTGATCTCCCACAGATAAATTAGCCAGTTTTTTTTTCTTTTCTGCGAACAATTTATAGAAATCTTACAAATATTTTGTTAAATGAAATGTGCGTATTATTTTATTCATAAATGAAAGAAATGTTATAATAAGTTCGTTGTATTAATTATTTCTCGTTTATATTTTATGTGTTTTATAGTTCATACATTTAAATTTTTTTTTTTGCAATACATGTTAATACATTTTTCAATTTTGCATATTTCGAATAAATAAAGTAAAAAAATAAATAAATAAATTCGTTATTTTTCGCTTAATTTACTTTCTGTGATTCGTACTTAATTACTTTATTAACAAATTGCATGTGTATAAAATATTTGCAGAAAATATTTCCCCTGGTCTTACGTAGATTCCGCATTATAAAACATGCAATCTAGTGTAATACGATAACGACATATATAACTTTTCTGGGTATTTCATGTCAATGGAGACTTACATAAATATCTTTAACTTCTGTTGCGTTTCGTGGTTTTTATGATCCTTAAATATCATTTAGGGGAGATTTCTAATATTTATTCTATCTCGTTTCATCGTAAAAATACAACAAAATTATTGTATCTCGTTATTATTTAATTACTGTTTGGAGGGAGAGCATAATTATCTACATGAGAAAAGAGAGAATATTAACAACGAGAGGTAATTGAAAATAATTAAATTTAATCTTCTTATAACAAAGACAAATATGATTAATGTTTGACAAAACGTGTTCATTCGAAAAAATAAAACTAGATTAGTTTTATCTGCGTCAAAATTATATATTTAAATAAAACTAGAATATACGGACAACTCGAGGTTAAGATTGCAGAGCCAAAACCAGACAGACAAGGATAGACCGAAAAGACCAAACAGGGAAGACCAGATAGGCAAGGCCAGGCAGACAAACAAGACCATAGAGATAAGACCAGATAGACAAAACCAGACAGACAAGACTAGGCAGACCGGACCAGACTGACAACACCACACAGACACTAAATATTTTAATCGGTTTTAATTAAAAAAAACTTCGGGGTTCTCAAGCTTATAAAGCTTCGATTTTTATTTATTTCGGTCTTCCAATAAGAGGTTTCATTTTAATAAGCAAAAAAAAAACGAATATTTTTGAGCGACATCATCGAATGTTTATTTAATCGTAAAGAGAGTATGCCATATTAATGGAAAACAATAGTAGCCAAATGACCGCCACAGCTACGCTCGCAGGATCGTATTATTTGCATGAATTTGTCCATTACGAATTCGCACATTTGCGGCTGTATGTCCTCGATAACTTCACGAATCCCATCTTTGAGGTTTTGAATCGATTGTGATAGGTAAGTTATTCGCAAGAAACCAAGCGAACAACAAAAAGTAATAATAGATTTGAACGAACTGTGCAGACCTTGAATGGCCAGAGAGGACGTTCTCGTTCCTATATTTAACGATAATAGTAGGTCCAACAAAACTTCCATTGCTGTGGTTGGAATAGATTGCATCGCTCCTGTTATACCCAAGCACGAAAGCTTCAACGGCTTACGTGCTTGGGTATAACAGGAGCGATGCAATCTACTCCAACCACAGCAATGGAAATTCTGTTAGACCTACTTCCACTGCACAAACAGGTAGAAAAAGAAGGCCTTCTCATTGTTCTGAGACTCAGGTGTACATCGCCTATTCACAGACACATGAAAATAACAGAACAAATCGGAGAGAAATTTCTGAAGCAGTCCTGGGACGCAATGTCTACAGAATACGACTTTGACACAGCCGTTGAAGTGGTCATCAATGACCGCCAAAGCATTGTTCAAAGAATCGAAAACCTGAAAGACAAAGCGTCCTTGTGGAACACCGACGCATCAAAAACCGCTAAGGGTACAGGAATTGGCATATACAGCCGGAGTCACAGGGAGTCCACGGCATTGGGCCAGGCTCCCACGGTACTACAGGCAGAAATCATAGCCATTATAGCCAAGATGCGCACAAATATGCCTAAAGAAACGTCTTAAAGGTGTGCAAATCTACATCCTAACGGACAGCCAGGTAGCTCTAAGGAATTTAAAAGCCCACAACTTTAATTCCAAAGTAACCTGGAACTGTAAGCAAACCCTAAAGGAACTGGTTAAAGGTAACAGACTCACGCTAATGTGGTCACCGGGTCACCAGGGCATATATGGGAATGAAATGGCCGACGTACTCGCCAAAAGCGGGGCCGAGGCTCCCTTCTCGGGCCCGGAGCCAACTTGTGGGATTACAAAGGCCCACTTAAGGCAGGGGGCTAAGAAATGGGAAGAAGAGCAAAAGCAAACCCACTGGAAGAACACGCCAGGACAGCGGCAAGCCAAAATGCTCATAAACTATTCTGCCGCAATAACGCAGCAGATGCTAAGCTTCTCTAGAAGAGAAATCAGAACTTTGGTAGGCATACTCACAGGACATTGTCCGGTGAGATATCACCTACACAAAATGGGAAAGGCAAAAAAGTTGCCTGTAGGTTATGTGAATCAGATGAAGAAACCGCTGAACACATACTGTGTACATGTGTAGCGCTAGCACACATAAGGCTTGCCCACTTCGGGGTCGCAAGATTGACCACCTTGGACCTGAGTACCAAGCCTCTCAGGAATATCTTAGACTTCGTTTACGAAGTTGAATTCCTGGGAGAGTAATTGTAGTAGGGTCAAGCACAATAGATCAAGCTGGTCGCAGTTTAGAAAGGCTTTGCAGCTAAACGACCCCCACACACAAAAAATATTTTACGATAAGGAATTAATCCCATTCAGTTTACGAATCACGGCTTGCGTTGCACTCGAGTTAACTTTATCCAACAAATCCAACTAAAAACAAATCTCTATCCAAATCTTCATTCCTTTAGGTTTTCGAAGATCATGGTTTGCTGAAGAAAATCTGTCACCCCTGCAAGTACCAACTGGAAAAATCTTACACCTTTCGGAAAAAATGCGAGAGTTCTGACTCAAAAAACTCCGGAAAAACATTCAAGTCAAACTCGGTGACATGTTCATCCCAGATTGCAAAGAAGAAATCAGTTTCGTCAACGAAAATTCCATTGAATATAAATATGTTAGATCTTATAACGCTAGACCTTAGAAAAAAACTTATCTTTCACGTAGCCCCAAAGAAAAAATAGGTCTTTAACCTATTAACTGTCTATAGGTGTTAAATCACAAGATCTCGGTATCCAATTGTTATCGCCTCTTCGAGAAATCACATATCAGTAAACTATTCACGCAAAAGAGCGATGGTATCATTACTTGTGTGGTACGTAGCGCCACCTTGTTGAAAATAAACGTCGTCCACATCAATATCTTCCAATGCCGGCCATACAAAATCATTAATCATCGTTCGATAGCGCAATTCATTCACCGTAACAGTTGCTCCAGCCTCATTTTCTAAAAAGTAAAGTCCAATGGCCCCGCCAGACCGAAAACGGCATCAAACCGTCACACGTTGAGGATGGAGAGGCTTTTCAACAATAATTCATGGGTTTTCCGAGCCCCAAATGCGACAATTCTGCTTGTTAACGTAGCCTCCGAGGTGAAAATGGGCAAAAAAGATGAATTTTACATGAAATTCCGGATCAGTTTGAATCATTTCAAGGACCCAATCAGTAAAGACACTACGTTGTTGATTTCTTGTATTAACTGAAATTTAAAAGCCTTAAGGCCTAAGTCTTTATGCAAAATACGGTGTATTGTCGCTTGTGGAATGTGAAATTCCAAAGATCGGCGAATGAGAGAAATGAACTGGGTTTTTCTCAACACTGTGGACTACAACTGTAATATTGTCAGTTGTTCTTGAGAGACATGCACGAGTTCGGTTCTTCAAATCATTAACTTGTCCCAGCAGCTCAAACTTTTCCACCAGTTTTAAAAGTGCTGAGCGAGAAAGTGCTTCACGACGAATCATTAATATTTTAGTTTTGCAAACTATGACCCTGGGATTTTCACCATTTTTGTAGTGAATTTTTATAATTGCAATGCGTTTTTGAAGCGAATATCGTTCCATTATAGTTTCGATATGTCCGTCTGTCCGCAATTTAGCTCAGAGACTATTAGAAATATAAAGCTGTAATTTGGCATGGATATACAGATCAGTCATGCTGACAAAGTGGTAAAATAAAATCTTGAAAGTGGGGACTTTTTTTTCTCGTCTACCCCGTGGTGTGGGTGTCGTTGGATAGATCTTTAAAAAATATTACAGGTTTGTGGAAATAATGTTTCGATTAAGAGATCCGTTTGTGAAATATTAAGCTTTAAAATGCTAATTTTTGTTAGAGTCAAGTGTCCCCTCTCACTGCCAGATAAATGGCTGTTTCTGGCTATGTGAAAAAAGTCACAGTAGTAGTATATATAACGAAGTTAAAAGGAAATGTATCGCAGCTAAGTAGGTTTTAATAGTTTACGAGTAATAGTCGATTAACTTATAAAACGTAACAAATCGAGCGACAGCCGTATTACAGCATTATATTATTGGTTATGTTGAACGTCAAACTCGACAACATCAATGTCAGCTGATTAAGTTATTGGTTATGGAATTTTAAGAGATTTAAGTCTTAAGTCATAAAAGTAAGAATGGGAACTACGGAACCCTACATTGCGCGTGGTCCGGACACGCATTTGGCCGTTTGTTATTAATGGCGAAGTTTTTACTTGTCATATGTCAAGTAGTTACAGGTTGACTCATGGCCATTAAAATGGCGGGCTATTGAAAATGAAACCTCTTATTGTATGACCCTTTATACCCAGACCCTGACGCGAGTTATTGGTGAACTACTTATTGACCTACTTTTGAATAAAAAATTAAAGATCTCGACCTTCAATGGCTTTCTTCAAATGCGACAATTGCCGTAAGGAATTTCCGGAAAAAGACAAAAATAACAAACTACGGTGCAGTGGAGAATGTCGTCGCTTTTTCTGCATGAATTGTAAGGCCTTGGACAAGTCACTTACAAAAATAATGCTTTCGCAAAAACACCACAATTTGAGATATTTCTGCGTTCTCTGTGACTCTCTCAATCTAAAATGCCTCCATGAAAATGTAACAAACATAACAAAAAATTAAATCTTCAAATGAAAACTTTGACGTTCTAATAGGCTCCATTAAAACAATATTGAACAACATTCCTGTTATCGCCAAAACCTACGACATGCTACTTAGCCACGATTCGAAATGGAATCGGTTAGAAAAGAAAGCCGATGCTATTAAGTGTTTGAGTCATTCAATAACTTTAACCACGATTCGATCATAAAATCTATAAGGCTCATGGAGCAAAATTTCTTCAACTTGTCGTCGGTTTTCTTCGATAAAGCGGAGGATCAACCGGTCAACGTGTCTGCTCACGACTCTGCATCCATCCAGGTAAAAGAGAATCTGGAGAGTACGCAGAAGAGCTTAGCTCGCATAGAAAATCTAATAGAAGATCTTAACTACAAAATAAAAATAGTGACTCAAAAAATGAATGAGCCGAGAACTAATAGATTGAGCTATTCCTCCTCTTGTACCCAAACGGAGTGTCCTACACTACCTGAGGAATCCTCTCGCAAGGAAGTCAAAGTGCCAATCAATGCAAGATCTTATTCTACATTGAATCTGAGACATGACAGGATTAAAGCAAAATAGCACTATGTGGTTGCAAGTAATCTTCTCCCCAGCTTTTCATCCATTCAAGTGGTTCATCTTATTAAAGAAAAATTGAGGACTTCAGACTTTTAAAGAAGTTACCCAGTAACAAAAGAACGTTACAACCCATCTAACCTGTCGTTTAAAATTGGCGTGAGGAAAAAAACCTAATCTACGGCTTATTCGAAAGCAACCTCTGGCCTACTGGAGTTCTCGTAAATTGGTCTGCAGCATCTCCGCCGAAATTACCTTCTCCGTCGCAATTACCATCTCCGCCTCAATTGCCATCTCAGCGTAATCCTGAAGCTGACTCCCACCAGACTAGGCAGATCATTTTCACTTGCCAAGGTAATCCCGTCACTTCAGTGAACTCTACAGGGACCATCTCCTACAACAACAAACGAGCCACCGAGATTGTTACTACGATCATATCTGACAAGCAGGCTATTGCCGCTTGCAAATCAAATGTCCTAGCTAACAATTCCTCGATAATAATTTCCAGCCCTATTAGGTCTAGTGACCCACAAACTTTATTGGACACCATGACTCCACCAGTAGTTCGGTTAACAAAAAAATCTAGTGAAGATAATCGATACACCTTGTCAAGACTGAGGGAACCTGTCATCATGAGAGCAGTTACATTATACCTTGCGTACTTACATGACCAACCCGCCACTGTGCGTTACGATAGATTCACCAACACCAACATAAAAGTACTTCTAGCGTCAGAAGGCCTCCCCATAGAACTAGAAGCCATTCGTGCCATCTTCTTTAGTTTTCACGAAGCTTATGGCATCTCTCCCTACGATGTGGAAGCCGACCTCTCCGCCGATAGGTCCTACGTCTCTTCCGAAAGAATCATACACCTCCAGTCAGGGATAGTCGAAAAAATTATTTTTCCTGTAACTCGCCGAGAAGAAATTTTTAATTAATAATTTGACGTATTCGGAAGACCAAACGTTTTCCAAACCTAACAACAGCAAACTTAGCATGGTTCTCTTAAATATACAATCGTTAAGATACAAAACAGATGAACTTTTTCTGTTATTAGAAGAAATGAGCCTCAAATAGTATGTATAACTGAACATTGGTTATAAGTAGGCGAACCGGTATTTATTGAAAAGTACATCACTGTTGCTCCGTTTAATAGAAGAGACTCAGCTCATGGAGGAACTTTAATACTTTCAACTAGGGGTGATTTTTCTCCGATTTCGAACTTTGACTCCCTATTAGTTGAGAAAGTCTTTCAATTTCCACTAGTGCACAGCCTACTTTTCGATTTCTATATAATATGTATTTATAGATCACCTAGTTCAGATAGTTAATCTTTTTTACATAACCTTCTAAGCTTGCTCGATGCTTTACCTATTAAAAGCAGAAAAATTTTATGTGGCGATTTTAACATTGAGTTCGCTAATTTGTGTGCTGTTCAGAAATCTTTGATATCCATTTTTGATTCCTTTGGGCTTCAAATGCATTTCGAGTCACCGAGCAGAATCTCAAAAACTTCAGTTAGCACCATTGACTACGTTGTGTCTGACCTACCACCTAACGATGTAGAATCTATTGTTATTTGCTCTGACCTTTCGGATCATGAACATCATGAAACCAAAACCCACATCCCACCGCTTGGGTAGAATTTATTCAACGAAGCACTTTATAAATTTTCGAAATAAATGTAAATCAATTGATTGGAACCTTCCTTCCGGAGAGGTAGACCTTAACTTCTCAGATTTTTTAATGAAAGTTTCCTGTGCCAGTAATTCAGCATTCCCCCTAACTTCCATTAAGCCCAAGCGTCATAAACCTTGGACTACAGTGGGAATTAAAACAGCTTCCAAAAAGATGCGCTCCTTGATGTACATTAAAAAGGTCCGGTCAACCCTAAGGTCCTTAAAAGTACATCTCGCAATACCGTACTTTTTACTTCAAAATCATCAAACTGGCAAAAAAAGTTTACTTTCAAAATCGCCTACTAGTAATGTCGCTAGAGAGGCGTGGTCAATAGTGAATGATCTGAGAAATAAACCTCGTTCACCTAACCAAACTTATCCTGATCCAAATGAATTGAACAATTATTTCGTAAATGTAGCAAAAAATATAACAACTAATATATCTTCAAATTGCGACCCTCTTTCCTTCCTCCCTGCCTCTAATTTGAATGCCAGTAGTTTCTTTTTAAGTCCTGTTGACAACTCGGAACTATCACAAGCCAATACAGCTATAAAAAGTAAGTCTACATGCAGCACTGATGGTCTACCAGTTAAAATATTTCTAAACCTTCCTCTTGAAGCAATGAACGCCTTGTCCCATCTAATCAACCAATCTTTCGAGAAGGGTGTTTTCCCCCAGTGCCTCAAGACAGCAATCATTATCCCTCTACATAAAAGTGGTGATAAGGACAGCTGCTGCAACTACAGACCAATCGCCTTACTATCTGTTCTATCAAAGATCATATAGAGGCTCGTCAAGGTACGCTTGATGGCTTTCCTGACCAAATATAGCATCATAACATCGAATCAGTTCGGATTCTTATATGGTGATGCCATATTCTCTGTTCTTAGTGATATCTACCACAATCTTAACAACAAGCTTTTCACAGCAACAGTTTTTTGTGACATTGCCAAAGCCTTCGATTGTGTGAACCATGAGATTCTACTAAAAAAATTGCAAGAAAATTGAATTCGGGGAACTCCTCAGGAATGGTTCAAATCCTATCTTGGCAATAGAAGGCAGTTCGTCAGGGCAAATGACTACTCTTCCTCCTGCAGAGCAGTGGATGTTGGTGTCCCTCAAGGTTCAGTTCTAGTTCCAATTCTCTTCCTAGTATTCATCAACGATATAACTGATTTAAATATTAGCGGAAAAATTTGTCTCTTTGCCGATGATACTAGTATCACATGGTCCAAACCTAAACTGCCGCTTCTCCACTCTACTATATCTAATGACCTTGCATGTATTAAGTCATGGTACGAACTGTCTAGAATTAAGTACTAAGAAAACTGTAGTCCCATCTTATAAAGGTACTCTACCGCCTCTTATACTTGACAACAAAGTCATTAACTCTGTTAGATTTATGGGCCTCAACATTGACAGTTCACTCAAATGGACCTCGCATGTGGAGCTCTTAACCAAGAAGCTGTCTTCTGCTTGCTTCGCAATTAGATCTATTTCCAGAGAATTATTCTAATTATTATAATGGAAGTATGGAAATTAAGCGAGAGCTTCTTATTTCGCTCTTTTCGAATCTCACCTGCGATATTGCCTCCCGTTCTGTGGTCACTCCAACCTTCTCCAACTTGAATCTTTATTCAAGCTACAAAAGAGAGGCTATTCGCTATATGTTTGGTTTGAGTAGTAGAGTCCATTGTCAACCCTACTTTAAGAATTTCAAAATTTTAACACTCCCTTCATTATTTATCCTGAAATCCGTTAACTTAATGCATAAACAGATTTGTGCTTTACTGGAGAGACCACAACACAAACACAGTACAAGGAACTTGGATCAGGATATTTATCTACCCTTACCTAGATCAGAACTGATAAAAATATCTATATTCTACAACGCAAAAAAAATGTTCAATCATTTACCTATCCACCAAAAATCTATCACCAATAACTCCAAATTTCGTTCCGCCGTCAAGTCATATTTCCTAGAACGACCTTACTACACTACGGCAGTATTCTTCGGTGATCGCTAGTTTTTGGACTGTACACACCTATTAGCCTCAGGTAGCCTCACTCAACGAGTAAAAATTCTTTACGAAATTTTGCTTTAAAATTATTGTTATTTATTTAATTGTTTATTTATTTTTTTCTTTATTTTTTTTTTACGATATGTATGTATTTATGTATGTTATGTACTTTTTTGATAAGTTTTGTTTTAGTTTTTAAGTGACTTATTTATTTATTTATTTTGCCTGTGCTTTGTCCACAGAAATCATGTATTTCTATTGACAATTAAGCAATATTATATTATTATATTATATATATTATAAAGAATATTAAACATTAGTGTTTGGTTAGGTGTTAAAAACAACTACTTCACTGGCAAACACCTCGACTGACATTGACTGGTGTTTGCCAGTGAAGTAGTTGTTTTTAAGAAAGTTTGTTAAAGAAAGATTATTTATACGTTTTATACGCAATGATGTTAACTTTGTTAACGATATGTATAAAACAAATTTCCTAGAAATTATAATCTGTGAAGTTACGATTCAAACACTAATGTTTAATATTATTAAAAACTTCCAACTCAACAAAATATATATATATTAATTAATTATTATAAAGAAATTTCAAGACTTTTAAATGTTTCAATTATTTCATGTAAAATAGGTATTAAATTGTCTACAAAATTTATAACCGTGATATAATTTTATTTGGAGCATCCGAGTTTAAACCGAGCTCTCACATGGCAAAATCAATATCGAGCAAATTCCACTAAAACCGCAATTTACTAATCAATTTTATAAGCATCGAAGCAGATATAAATTTAATCTGGCGCATGTATAACAACATGCTTTTCTTGTGCAAAATGTTTATCAAGTTTAAAATCAGGTTTCTCTGGAGATTACCTATATGTTAATATTCTTCGTAAGTAAATGTTAAAAATTAGGATGTGGCTATTTATACATACAGTATGTATACGCAATTGGCTATTTATACATACAGTATGTATATACAATTGGATATTTATACATACAGTATGTGTACGCAATTGGCTATTTATACATACAGTATGTATACGCAATTGGCTATTTATACATACAGTCTGCATTCAGTATGTACCAGATATAGTGTTGAATTTTTATAGTGGTAAAATACAAAATGGACACTAATAAAAATGTCACTTAATCATAATCATACAATCGGTAAATAAGAATATGGATATTACGGCAAAGCAAAAAAAAAATATAAGGAAAATGGTTATGATACACCAACGCCATGGATATAATTTGTCTAATATCTGCTTAGTTGTACTTTCGATTTCTTGTATTGACGAGCCTGTATGCGTATGTATTGATTATGCTAGTGCCGTCTGCGTACATAATACAGTTATCTGCTCCAATGTACTGGATAAGGTCAACTGTGTATAACGCAAATAGTAGTGGGGCTAATATGGTTCCTTGTGGTACCCCGACTGATGTGTTTGTTGTACTCAATTTAGTATTCCCTATTTTTACAAACTGATTTCGGTTTGCTAGATATGATTGGAGCCAGCGTTTTGTGTTGTCTCTAAATCCATAGTCCATAGTTTCTCTAGTAGTGTATTGTTAGCAACACAGACAAATGTCTTTGATAAATCACAGAAAATTCCCACTGCGCAATTTCCTTTGTCTATTTAATTTATTAATTTTGTGTATACATTCTCTATTGCTGTTATTGTTGATTTGTCTTTACGAAAGCCAAGTTGTTGATTCGAAATTATTTTGTATTTTGATATGAAGAATGTGATTCTACTTGTAGTTGTAGGCATGTAGTTGTCTAAGACAGTTTTATAGCCTTTCTTATGGATTGGTATAATTATTGATGTTTTCAGACATTCGGGAAAAGTGTCTGTTTTGAATGAACAGTCCACAATGTCTAAAATTGATGGTGTCAATTAGGGATTTCGCGTATCCGACCTTTTTTAATACCCGGGTATCGGGTATTATTTTTTCATATACCCGGGTATTTGCAATTTTTGCAGGAAAAGGTACAATTTTCTTATAATAATGTTTTATTTTATTACGAAAGAGTAAAGTAAGACTCCTTAACTTACAGTACAACCAGTCACACAGTTAAACAGTCTTCTTCTCATTAACTAATTAGGAACTAAATTGACTTTTTACTGCAATAAATTCTGTTATAAAATAACTTCTTTGTTACAGTTGAAAATTAAAAATGACACACAGATAAACAGTCTTGTTTTCATAAACTGATTAAGAACTAAAATTACTTTTTATGACAAAACTTTTAATTTTTGTTATGTTATAAATTAAAAATATATTACTTAATAATCTTTATTTCTTCTAAGAATAAACAATTTTAAAATAAATCGACTTAACATAAGTTACGGATAATCAACTTACAACATGGCCACATAACCAAACCTAATTTCAATTTTAGTGCATTTTTGTAAAAAACTCAACGCCTTCTTTAGAGTTTTTTTTTAATTGTAGTGCAAATTTGCTAAGATTATTTTTAAGGCGCTATTAAATTTTTTCCGAGAATTTTGATGAAAGTAGGTACCCGGGTATCCAGGTCTGACAATGAAATGCTTACTACCCGAGTACTAAAAAAATCATATACCCGAATATACCCAGATACGGGTACCCGGGTAGAAAACCCTAGTCTCAATTCTGGTAGAACTTCTTTTACGATGTTGCATGGCAGATTGTCTGATCCTGCACTGTTGTTTTTTAAACTCTGAAGTATGAGAGTAATTTCTGAGTCGGTCATTTCTGCCAAAAACATGCTATTATATAATTTGGGGATATGGTCATAATTAATATTTATCGGTGTTTTTCGTAATTTGTTTCGGTGCATTTTTGAAAAATTCGTGGAATTTTGTTGCTATATTTTCCTCATTGGGGATGATTTGGTTGTTATCTATTAATGTGATTGATTCTTCAAGGTTTTGTTTGTTCTTTACCTTGTTAATGTACGCCATAGTTTTATTTGTTTATTTGTGCCGTTATTGATCATTATAAAATTTTCTTTTTTTTAAATTATCAGTCTCTTACGTTTTTTTCCTCGCGTTCTGGTAGTCACTTTTTACATCTGATTTTTTTGTATGGAGTATAGCTTATGAAGTTCTTTTGATTTCTTCCGTTATCCATGGTTTTGTAATAATTTTAACTTTTTTGATTGGGAATGCTTTATAAAAATGTTTTAGAAGATTTTTTTATGAATTCTGTTGTTTTCTCATTGCAATCGTCCTTAGTTAAGTTGCTTTCACAAGATTCTTCTTGTAAGCCTAACTTAAATTTAGATTTGTTGGTTTCGCTAAAGATTCTTTTGAATTCATATTGTGTTCTGTCTGTATGATTTTGTATGTTTCCGCCAAGGAAAATGAATCTGTGGTCTAATAATATTGTATGTATATATGAACTGAGATTCCTTTTGGTTTTTTTGAGTGAAAATATTGTCAATAATGCTGCTTGATGTTTGCGTTACTCGTGTATGTTGGAAAATTATATGTTGGAAATAAGTCCATATGATCTCATGAGTTCTAGTAGGTAGAATCTTTCTTTGGTATTGGATTCGAAATAGATGTTGAAATCTCCTACTATTATTATTTCGTCATGCATGTGGAAAATTTTGTCCATGTTCTTTTCCAACAATGTCATAAAGGTGGTTAAGGATCCTAGCGGGTGTCTGCATAAGCAAATTAGTTTTATTTTATTTTTATTTGTCGAATTTATCCATTGAATCCCACATATTTCTATTTGTTTTTCTATTGACATTAGGTTTGAAATTTCTTTACATTTAATTCTTCTTCTTCTCGCGGATGGGTCACTTAGGACCACGCGGAATCAACGTATGCTGAGCCTTCCTCCATGCCCAATAGCTTTTCATCTTCATGGATTGTTGTACTTTCTGTTCCTCCGACCATGCACGTCGTGTTGGTTTCGTCAGATCTTCCTCAAATCCCCTTGTATGAACAATATTCCTGATCACATTTCTATTCATCAGATCTGGCGATCCCATCTCCACTAGGTCCCTTTCCACTTGTTTGTACCACTTTGGTCTTGTACGTTTGTTCTGTAGAAATTTGTGGATTCGGTAAGTAAGCCTCGTATGATTCATTCTTTCCAAATGACCCAAAAATTGAATTCGTCTCATTCTCATGGTATCGGTAATTTTTGAATTTGTTCTATATATTTCAAAATTGGGTTTGGGATAGTTTATGCACTTCTTAATTCTGGGCCCTAAGATCTTTCTCATAATTTTCCTTTCCTTAATATTTAATTGTTCTTTTAATGTTTTAATTTGTAAATTTAGCGTTTCTGAAGCATAAAGAGCTTCCGGTTTAATCACTGTTAAATAAAGACGAATTTTACTATTCCATGACAGGCATTGCTTGTTATAAACATTTTTTGTGTATTGAAATGCTACCTCCATTTTCTGGATTCTTGATGTTACATATTTATTTTCATTGCCATTTTCTGTAACCCATTCGCCTAAGTATTTATATTCCTTTACTCTAGCAATTTTGTTAACGTTAATATAAATTTCATGTGGCGCATTTTTTATGTTAGTCATAAATTTAGTTTTTTCATAAGAGAAATGAAGCCCTATTTTTGCTGCTTGTTCTTCCAAGATAGTAATCTGCTTCTGTGCATCAGAGATGTCTTCAGCAATTAGTGCCATATCATCAGCAAATGCTAGGCAGTCTATTTGAATACCCTTAATCTTTGGCCCTAGTCGGTGAGATGGTGCCCCTGCTTTTCTCCATTCCCTAACAACTTTTTCCAGGGCACAATTGAAAAGTAATGGAGAAATTCCATCACCTTGACGGACGCCTGTATTTATTTCAAACTCTTCAATTAATCCACCCATAAATTTTACTTTAGCCTTTGTCTCCGTAAGTGTGTCTTTGATAATATTTCTTGTTTTTTTGGTCCAAAGTCCAAATTCTGTTAAAACACTAAAGAGTGATAAGCGATCTATACTGTCGTATGCTTTCCGGAAATCCACAAACGTTATGACATATTTTTTGTTAGTTGTGTTGCGAAAATATTGTATGACGTTTTTCAAATTCAAAATTTGCTCTGCACAGGACCGTCCCTTCCTGAATCCACCTTGATATTCACCGATTTGATTATCTACTTGCAGCTCTGCACGGTTTAGTAACACTTTACATTTAATTATATTTTTGTTAGCTCATATTGCTACCCCGCCCCCGTGGTAACTGTGCAGTGGAATGAGCTGATAAGTGATCATAGTAAGTCATCTATTCTTATTTGTGTGGACGTGATGTGATGTCATTTAGCCATGTCTCGAACAAACATATAAAATCTGGTTTCAAATCAACGCTTTCAATTTGGTTGGTTTTTTTTGTATCAAGCTTTGGATATTCATGTGTAATGATAAGTTGTGATTTTTTTCTGGAACTATTTGTATATTGGGCTTATTTATCATGTAGTCGATGGTTTTCTTAGCTTTGGGAAAAAAAACGATTGACGCGTACGTATTTGGGCCATGTTTCAGGGTATTTGTTTCAGTTAGTTGTTCAAAGGGAATCGTGATTTTAAAAGATGAGTATGCTTCTAGAAAATTTGAATTCAGTTTCATGCATTGTTTGTTGGTGATCCCTTTATTACTTAGGTATTTAATTACTTCTTATGTTAGTGTTGGGTGATGAGATTTTGTTGATGATAATAATTGATGTGAAGCATAAATTATTGTATGAATTCAAAAATACTTGCATTCCCAAACATATGAAGAATATGACGAGCAGAAAAAAGAATTTTTGGAAATTTGTAAATCTGTACAAGTTTTTATAGGAACAAAAGACAAATATGTAACACTTAAGGAACAATTCCTTCAAAATTGGGATAGTTGTAAAGAAATGTGGGTACATTGTTTTAGAAAACATGTACCATTAATGGGAGGCACTACAACAAACAGAATTGAAGGATCATTTTGGACCCTTAAACAATACATACAAACTAAATATCATAGTTTGCCAATAATTTACGTATGTATTATGGAAATCATAAACTGTATTGATTCAAGAATAAATATAAAATTATCTAAAAATAAAAAAAGTTTTTAAAATTATAGATAGTGATATCTAAATAGGAAATATACTTGAAGGTTCTTCAAGGAAAAAAAAATGATTCCTGTCTCTGGGAAGGCTTCAGAACATAAGCCTTCACAGAGACAGGAATCAAATTTTTTTAAACTTTAGTCCAAATGAGAATTATAAACAATGGCATTGAGGAATATCTTAATAGCAAAATATCAAAATTTTATAATACATCGATGGAAACATGTTTGTATTCATTTTGGAATTCTTTTAGTGCACCACGTCGTCATATTCTTTTGATAAGAAAATATAATAACTTGGAAATATTTTCAAAAACTTGTTTTCATGCAAGATATATTTCAACTGAGAATGCATTAAATATGGATACAGATGTTATAAATGTAAACATTGATGATTAATGATTATATTGAAAATGAACTTGGGAGTAGTAGCTTAGTGCAACTGAACGAGAAGAACCTGAAGAACAAATTCGGCCTAATACCGACTCAATCAGGCCCTGCCAGCCCCTCAAACCAATCAAATAAAAACTTCATTCAAATCTAAAATAAAATCCAAAGGACGTCCAAAGATAAAGACTAATCACACTACTATACCTGTATTTATTTTACTTTATACCATTTTACCTACTTTAAATGTAATTTAAACCTATATTTCACTGATCTAGTGATACTTTTTATTTTTATTTATATGATTTAGTGAATTTTATTTATGAGTTTATTGAGCAAGATTTAAAATGAACTTTAATAAATAATACTATAATTACTTATAATTGTGTAGCTATTACCAAAATAGTAACTCCAATATTTGTATATACAGTCGGTATGTGCAAATAGTCAATTGCGAATGCAGACTGTATGTATCAATAGCCAATTGCGTATATATACTGTATGTATAAATAGTCAATCCCATATACATACTGTATGAATAAATAGCCAATTGCGTATACATACTGTATGTATAAATAGCCAATTGCGTATACATACTGTATGTATAATTAGCCAATTGCGTATACATACTGTATGTATAAATAGCCACATCCTAAAAATTAAGGTAAAAATTGAGTTTTTATCAAATTAGTTTTAACATCCCGTCTATAATTGTTAAATAAAATATCTTTAAATTTATTAAAACCGTTTTGCCATTTAACACGTTCTACAATAATTAAATCGAACAAAAGCCTTTAATTCCATTCAGCTCTTGGCGTTGACAACTTTTTAATTCTATCCTCGTGCACTGCATTAAAACACTATTTGATTATCTGGACGGAAAGTGAGTGTTTTCATGCATACAAACACCGTGGGCTGAAACGCCGGAATCAAATTGCCTGAATTATTTACACAAACACTAGAGATTTATATGCAGTGGAACATGTGGTGATTACTACACATCAGTTGCAGTTGGGATCATTGGGTTTTTAGTGTACGCATTGGAGTTTCCCGATTGTTTATTATTCCACTCAAGGTGCTTTATTTAAGTAAATATTATGATTAGTTTACGCTTGATGTAGTATGTTTCAAAACAATTCTTAATAAGCGAATATATCGCAATTGTCTATATCAATATTTTCATTAAAATAAATAACACGGATGCTAAAAATCTGGCATGCGTGACTAACTCAGCACACGAGAGATTTTCAGTTAAAAATCACGCTCAGCCAGCTTTTAAAATGTGTTTTATTTCAGGTTTTTATTTTGATTAACAAGATACAGGGTTATGATAAAGTAATGCACAAAATTCATAAAACGCACTATTTTCATTTTTGAAGAAAAATGCAAAAACTGTTTGACGTAGTTTATTTTATTCCGCATCTTTTAATATAAGTCAAAAAAAAAATTGGCCAAGTGCGAGTTGTGACTCGCGCACCGAGGGTTCCGTACAAATTTGTAAGTAAGGTATCTTTAGGAGGACCTAACAGTATGCAACCCATATGCCTCTGGTGCCTGACAATACCACGCAACACATTAGTGTATTTTCATAAGTTTCAAATAGTATATTCGCATTTTTCTTCTAATTAAACTACATATTTACGGTTTTTAGATTTTTCCCTTTACATGTGCTGTAAGACACCGCTTCTTGCCAAATTTCATGATTCTAGGTCAACGGTAAGTACCCTATAGATTTTGATTGCCTTGTGAAATCGCAAAATATACGACATAAATGGTCATATCTTTTGATCGCGTTGACTAACAAGTTTCATTTTTTCACAGCTGAAAGAGACCGCAGACCCGAGTATGTGATACAAATTTTAACTTGTTACCTCTACGCGTTCCTGAGAAAAATGGTCTTGATAGACAGACAGACGGACGGACGGACGGACGGACAGACGAACAGACAGACAGACAGACGGACAACAAAGTGATCCTATAAGGGTTTCGTTTTCGGTACGGAACCCTAAAAATAAAACGTCAAATTTGTCAAAGTTATGACGTCATCAATATTTTTTTTTAAATAGGAAGCTAGTTTTTTTTTACATTATTTGATAACGCTTGTTTTTCTGCATTATAAAAAAATAATTGAAGTAGCGGTCATATAAGAAAAGCTGAGAGAATTTATCGTGACTGTCTGGTCTTGTTTCTTCGGTCTGGTCTGTCTGATCCTGTCTGTCTAGTAATGTCTATCTGGTCTTGTATCTCTGGCACTGTTTGTCTGGTCTTGTCTGTATGAACTTTGTCCGTCTAGTCTTGTCTGTTTGGTCTTGTTTGTATGGCCTTCTTTGGCTGGTATTGTCTGTCTAGTATTGTCTGTCTGGTCTTGTGTTTCTGGTCATATCTGCCTAGTCTTGTCTATCTGGTCTTGTCTGTCTGGACTTGTTTATTTGGTCTTGACTCTCTGATATCTGACCTTCCCCCTGATATTCCGTCTAGTCTTGTCCGCCTGATCGTGAACTACACTACCGAGGAAGTTTTCTATGTCTGGTTTTAAATGCCCTATGTCTGGTGATTAAATAAACATCCGATGATGTCGCTCAAAAATACTCGTTTTTTTTTGCTTATTAAAATGAAACCTCTTATTGGAAGACCCTTTATAAGCTTGAGAAGTTTTTTTTTAATTAAAACCGATTAAAACATTTGGCCCTCAGATGTTATATTCATCGTTACACTTTAAGCTCATTTTGTACCAACTAATAACTTGTTTAGACTACCTCTTTAATCTCTTGGATTCCTTCTGACTCTTCCAGTTTCTCTGAGCTTCTCGCCTAATAGTTTCTATAATTAGAAATTCTTATCCTGCCTTATTTATATCGACTGTCTATATTCAGAGACAATAATTTGTTTAGTCTGTATTGTATTTTTATATTTTTCCTGGAATGGGTGTATAAATATATTTGTTAATAATAAAAAAAACTAAATATTTCTAGCCTTAAAATACAATCATCGAAATTTTATTCCAACTTTTATATAAAAGCGCAATGGACCATAGGTCTTTGTGTTACATAAATTCCTTTTAACAAATTTGACCTTTTTGTCACTTATTCCGTAGAGCACAGCGTTTTTTTTTATCCTCATGCTCGCCACTCGGCACTCTGTGGGATGACAAGATCTTTTATTCCTTTTTGTGGCCTCGTATTCAACAACAAAACCGTTCCCTGTGACCTACAACTGAAAAAATAGGTCGCTCATGCAACTAAGCGAACGATGCTCGAAGAAAGCTTTTAGACCTGATGTTTTTTTTCGCAACGAATTCAATTATCGTTTGCGTCAATAGAATGGATGCAATTATATTAGATGTGTGTATGATTAAAAAACGTGCTTCAATCTCTATATATTAATTATTTCAAAACTCCAATAAACTTCTTGTATTGATTTATTTAATAAAAAAATACACAAGATTCCTTAATTTATTTGTTTTTATTATTAACACTAATGAGATTATGTATTACTGCTAGTTGCACTTGCTACATTTGTTTGAATCTGATTTTAGCTAATCGTTCTAAAGCCCCCCATACACGTGCGAACAATTTGTGCAAATTCGGTGTTTGTGCAAACAGTTTGACCGTACATGGGGCTGTTTGAATGTTTGCGCAAACGGTTTGAGTAAAATCGGTCAGGATCGAAATAATTTGTACAAATACTTCTTGTTTGAGTACTTGTTTGACGTGTATGGTACGGTTTGTGCAAAGTTTGGGTTAGTCAACTTCTACTCCTAGACACTGTCAGGCAGTTTCCTTTCTATTCAGTGGTTGCAGTGGCAAAATGTCCATTCGAAGGTAGTTTTTGTAGTCTGCAGCTGACGTTATTTTGAGCTCAGTGACCAGGCGGTCATGACTGAATTCGTTCCTCTTCTGGAGCCAACTCTTGACCCACACTCTTCGCTTTCTTTTTCTTTTAACTATTCGTTTCTCAGCCACTAGGGCCAGAATAATGGTGGCACAGCAATCGTCCGTATCTGATATGTCCAACGAACAACACCACAAATCGAAATGATGTTTGCGCAATAGGTTGCTACGTGTTTGTGCTAGCGTATGAACAAACAGGTACTGAATAAACAGGTTTTGTACTACAAACACCCAACATTTTCGCACGTGTATGGGGGGGCTTAACGGTTTGAGATACCTACCATGAATTTTATTTCATAAATACATTTGTAATAATTTTTAATAAAATATATTTTTGAATTGAACATCAATAAAGTTCTTGGTTTATTTGAAAGCAAAGACATGGAGGTAATGTGTAAAATAAAATACAACAAACTCGCCTCTGCTCTGGCAACACACTCTTTTGATGAAATATTTCATGTCTGGGATATTTCGACAATGTTGTATCTAATTTCTTTTTTTTGCGGTCCTCAATGATTTGTGGTTTGTTGATCTACAGTTTATCCTTAATATTGAATTACTGCTGATTAATTCGCTCATTGTATTTTGTTTGCAAAACCACTGGTCTTCTATAGTCATATTGAAAATTAACTTGTAATTGCAACTTGTAATTGTAATTATTGGTTAGATTTGATCGTCTAACTAATCTATCCGTAACCAATCCGCTGTAGTACGGTGTTATCAAGCATGGTCTACAGAAGGTCAAGAACGTCGTAGAAGAGGAAGTGGACGGCCAAGACAGACAAATGTGGTCCAGGACTGCCATCTTCGATTAATGGCATTAAGAGACCGATTCTCGAGTAAAAGATCAATGGTTTGGAAACCAAGGACCTCCTATAACCCTTCGTACAGTTTACTGACGAATTAGAGCTTCTGGCTTGCAGTCCTATCGACCACATCTTGTGCTTCCGCTGACGGCTCGTCATCGACACCAACGTCTGGAGTGGTGTACCTTGCGACTGGATTGGGACGTGGAATGGCATAGAGTGGTCTTCAGTAACGTATCCCGAATCTGCTTGAAAAGGCACAATAGTCCAATGAGGGTCAGACGTAGATGTGGAGATCGTCGCCATGTGCAGTTTTCTGTTGTGCACCACACAGTGGGGGGTTATGGTATGGAGTGCTATTGTTCATGGAAGCAGGTCTCAGTTTGTATTCATCCGAGGCAATATGAATGCCCACCTGTACGTTGATGAATCTTCTATTTAACTTTTTCTTGTAGAAGCTATTCATCTGAAATGGGTTATTTTGTAACAGATAGCCCAGCATTTCTTCACTCCGCTCGTTTTTGCTTGGTAGTTCAAAGGGTTTCAGCGGTGTCCTGCTACATTCGCAATTTAGCATTGAAATCTCCGCACAGAATCGTAGATTGCGCTTGTTGGTCTGTGAGAGCGGTAGTTGTATCATCATAGAGACTTAGTCTACCTCCTCGTCACCATGGCTAGTCGCAGGTGCGTATACCTGTATGATCTTGATATTGTATCTCGAGGTCAGCTTCGGAATAAGACAAATTACTCTGGTGGAAATTTTCTTTAAGAAAACTACGTTTGCGTTATGGCGCTTCGGAATCCTGTTCCTCAGTTAGACTTGTGCCCTTCGCCTACATAGTATAGGCTATGTCCTGATTTTAGTGTGTTAAGTTGTTCTCCGCGCTTTCTGACTTCGCTGAGGCTTATGACATCCCACTTAAAATTCTCAACTTCACATTCAAGTTCAGTCAGCCGTTCCTGTGACAATAGGGATCTTGGGTTGAACATTGCAATGTGTAGTGTCCGGTTTGTGTTGTTGTTTCTTTCTCTTCCTCAGATGTTTGTCCCCCCTGCCCAGAAACCATGGAACAGACTGATTGATTATCAGTGCGAGATTTCGAAGATATTCTCCTACTCGCCTGGGGTAACTTAGTTTTAGCAACTGACATTTTCCATAGGGAGTATTTAGCCGTAAAACACCTTGCTGGCTATACGTGTTTGTGAGTTCATAGTTCAGAACAGACGCTGTCGGCAAGCCGCCCATTCTGGGTCAGACGCTGCCTGAAAGATTATGTATATTATTGTAGCGGCAACGAGCCGTTCCATTTTTATTTCTCAGTTTACGAGGGCATTACAATAATTACCCAAATATTTTCGAGCAATTTCCGAAAATATTTTATTAGGGTCGGTAATGTAATCCTCGAGTAGATTAAGAAATATTTGTACCTTTAGTATTACGAGGGCATTACGGTGATTACCCAAATATTTTCGGACGAATTTCCAAAAATATTTTATTAGGGTCAATGGTGTAATCCCCGGGGAAATTACGACAAGATGTTTTTTCCCGAGAATCGGTAATCACCAAAGCGACAAATTGCCGTAAATAGAAAAATAATCAATCCCAGACGAGGGACCAGTATACCTGGAGATAGTATAAATACCTGGACGCCCGAATAAACACCACATTTCGATCCTGACAGTTCAATCAACAGTGAGGCGCAACCAGCCAAGCAACACAGTCAGGCGCAAACAGTCAAGCAAGACAGTCAGAAGTCGATCCACAAAGTTCCGTCCAGACAGTCAGGCGAAAAACAGTCAGCAAGTCGACAATAGTTCAGTTCAACAGTGAGGTGCAACCAACAAATGAGTCTAATTCAGTCCAGCCAGTGCACCCATTCACACCGGTCCAGCCAATGAACCCAGCCAACCAAACTCAGCTAGAAGCTCAGATATTCAAGTAACCGACAGTCAGGCGCAATGGTCAGCAAATCGACTCCAGTTTTTTTTCAATTCACACAGTGAGGCGCAACCAAACTAAAAGCTCAGACAGTGCACGACTAGGCGCATGGTAAAACCCCTTATCCTTCCATTCTTCCTGGAGCTGGAAAACACGATTTTGCAACAGGATATTGCACGTCCCCACATTGCAAGGCATTCTATGGAGCGCTTCGAAGGCTAACGTCAATATCTTGTCGTGGCTTAGATCTCTCGACCTTTTGCCCATCGAACATGTGTGGGACATGATGGGTAGAAGACTCAAGCAATTGGCACTTCCTCCACAGACACTATAAGCTTTCCGGCATGAACTACAGATTGCCTGGGATGCAATACCTCAGGGAGAAATCGGCAACCTGGTGGAATTCATGCCTAGAAGGGTTCAGTTGTGTAAAACTAATAGGGATGGTCAAACACATTATTAATAAAAAAAACGTATGCGGTCAGGGGACCCCCGTCAGGAACGAAGAAAAAACCTGCCTCGAGGACTTTCGCAGCCCCACCAAACACTCCTTGGAAGACAAAGTCGATTTCGCAGCGTAATCACAAGATTAAAGTTTTTGTGGAATATTTAGACTGTATCTATTTTATTGCCTACTATGAAAGATGAGTGAACTAAGTGTTTAAGATAAAGTCTATCGTCCACATGGATGTTAAAGGATTTGCGAAAATATCTGTCATATATGACAGATGACGTAGGTGGTTGAGTATTTTATTTAGGTCAGGGGTGTACAAACTGCGCTCGCAACATAAGTTGCAATGCGGATTAAAATAGGACGGTTAATTTATTGAACAAATTCAAACTGAGCCTCATACGGACAAAATGCAATGCGGTCCTACATTTAGTAAATTAATGAAAAAGAAATTGTCAAACTGGGTCAAGATAAATTGATATGCGGCCCGAAACAAAAGCGTCAATTTGATAAATGAGTGAAAAAACTTAAAAAACGACTTTGCGTCGTATTGGAACTTGTCTTGTGGCCCGCGGGCCGCAAGATTAGTTCCAATGCAGCCCAAAACAAAACCGCCAATTTTTTTCATTTATCTTTTTCAGACACCAACTTGTGAGTAAAAGTTTTCAAATTACACCACGCAAGCAGTTAGTCTGTAAATTTAGACTAAAATCCACCGATTATATAGTGAGATTATTATATTACATCAAAACTTGCGATCGCAAAAAATGTGTGCGAAAATAATCTAGTCTGTCATAAATGACACATTGTAGTTGAGTATTTGATTTAGATCAGGAGTGTCCAACTTGCGGCCCAAGACCAGTTGCTATGGAAATCAAAACATCTAAATAGACCTTTTTATAATGTCAATTAATGTCAATTTCCGTCAGGTTTTCGGGCACTTTTTGACGTATAACCAGTGAAAATAACAAAATGTGCTCGAAACTTTCATATTCCCGCCTTTTAAATTTGACGGACGTGCATGCGCTTAACTAACCGTAAACAGGTCTATTATCTAGTCTGTCATAAATGACAGATGACATATGAAGTTAAGTTACTAAGATAGTTACAGCTTGGAACTATCAAACTTCAAACTTAAATGAAATTTCCAGAGGCTTTTGTAAAAGTCTTCAATTTTCCAAAACTTTTTAATTAGCGTTATTCAACTGTTGATTGATAACTTACTAAGATAGTTACAGCTCGGAAACTAACTGCAAAGGTCTGTTTTATTATTTTTAGTCATATAGTGAAATCTGTCGCTCTGCGAAAGAAATAAAAAGAGAGCACGCATTATAGAAATATACACTGAGAGAAAGAGATAGGCGTATAACGTAACGTAACGTTTTCTGCCGAATCACTCCTACCGAGACCTCCCTAAAGGAACTTCCTTCCAAAAATGTTATCTTTTGTTTAATTTCTTTGAAAACCTTTGACTAGTAAAACATTTCTGTGAAGTTTGTGTTGCATTTTTAATGTCACAGAGAATATATTTGCGATGTAATTTCCGCCGGCGCGTCCACCGGAGTGTTAAACCTGCATAGTATTATCGGATAATTTCTATAAGACTTTTCTTATTTCACTCGATAATTCTCGAGTAATTTTTCTCATACCTACTTGTTTAAGATTATTGACCATGTATATTCTATGTTGCATCAACATATTAAGACTTATCTATTACTGCCTGAAGAGAAAATCATATATACGCGTCAAGTGATATTCGATGTAATTCAACCGTTTTCAACTTATATATTTTTATCAAACAATACAACGTTAATCTTGTCCGGTTTCTCTAAAGAACCTGCAGAAAATACCAACAAAACTACATTGTGATTATCAGAAATAACAGTTGCATAGATCTAATTCGCTTTCGGGTCTATGTAGATACATTAATCATTGTTAGCCTGGTTTACTTGAAAGTCTGTTACGGAAATGCGAAAATGCATTATCTGTTAAAACGATAGTTTACAGTTATTACGCAACCAAACTGTTTAGAGAAAAAAAATCCAATCGGAAAACAGTTGTAAATTTCTGTTTCTTAATTCGTTGATAAAACTGAATGCACTAACGTAATCTCGCACGCAGAGTATTTATAAATGTTTCGATTCAATCGACACTCGGTCGACTAGAGTATTTTTAGATTGCAGATCATTAAATTTATTAGTTTCGCATCGGAAATCTTTTCTAATTATTTCGAAAGAGTTTCCTCTATTTGTTTGAATAGCGCCTGGTGTGTGTATTTAAAAATGCAAGAGAGCAATAAATTTTAAGAGGCTTTTAAAGAATTGATTGATGAAAACCACTTCACGTAAATTCACGTTATTTGACATTATTTCCATGGAATAAATAAACGGATATTAATATAAGGATATAAATAAAATTCTTACATTAAAAGTGTATATTTAAATGACAAAAGTTAAGTTTTTTGATTAATATGATATGATTAATATGATTTTATATTTTAAAACTTTCGTTTAAGTTTTGGTCTTTAGATTAACACCTAACCACCTGACATACGTCTCTCAGACCCAAAGTAGCAGTAATTTTCTCACCTGAGACTAAGGGTTAAAGAACCGGTTAAAATAATACGAGTAGTAAATATGGTTTGTTCACTGTTAAAAATGTAATGCACTACCTTGTACATCTGTTTTCCAAGTACTTGTCTGTATATTTTTTCTCCATATTTTCCACACGCACTAATCTAATCTGTACGGCATAAATATCTCTGACACGATTTATTGATTCCATAAACATTTTCACTGTGCGAAGTGTGCTTGAAACGTCAAAATACTGCAATAAATCATTCTTATTACATTCGTTTCTTGTTACAGAGTCCAGCCTCGCATCATCACAAAGATGTGCTCACAAAGTACGGATCGAAGCCGTCGACGGCCTCCTCTGGCAAACACTTGAAGGTCTCCTCGAGAAATGGACTTTCCTCGTCGAAATCGTCACTTATCAACTCGGAAGTGAGTAACTTCCTGTGTTTTAATCAAGTTTGAATTAACATTAACGCGCCAATGTTTACGAACAAAGGAAAACTGTTGATAATTTATTGCATTTTCCAATTCGCTTCGCGACGCAGATAATCGTCTAATCTACGAAATTGTTATCTATCGGAGAAATTGTATAATAACAGTGCTCCAACAGTTATCTTTTATGTGTGTATTTCCTGTTTTTCTTGTACGGATGGATGTAATTTCCTGGTGGGCAGCAATATATCGAAATTGGATTATAATTCTAGCAACTATTCGATTATATTTTCTCACGTTCGATATTTATCTCGGGTTTCATATTCTAAGGCAGGTTTCCAAAACTTTCTATCCAGTTGTATCCCTTTCAAATATTTTTTAACACTTCGTACGCCTTAGTAGAAAATTTCTGAGATAAGTTATTATAAACAACAACTGTATTTGTCCTTTTTACCTAATATACAGTCTCCAGATTGAGGTTTCAAATATAAAAATATAGTTATTTATTATACAAGCGGATAAAATTAAGGTTTAATGAGATTTAAATTCGCGAGTTAAGGCTTAATTTTATTCGCATACAAACTTTTTATTAATTTTGCTTTTCATTTAACAAGTTAAATTCAAAGAAAAGTCCAATTTGTTTTTTTTAAGAGAAGCATCGAAGTCGCCCTTTATTGTTTTGTTGTCATGACAACGATAAAATTGTTGATTCGTACGTCAAAATCTTGTTTAGTGTTTAAATAATTTGTGTTTTATTAACCGTAAATGGATACATCCTAAGAATTGTTAAATGGTGACGCAATTGCGGAAAGATTACTCCTGCGGAAATCAAGATATTTATACAAAAAAATGTGTAATAAGTTTTGTAATTTTTGTTTTTGTAATTTGGGGATCAAAAAAGAACATCAGCGAAGTCAACATTTATTGTTGTGTTTACGGAGCCCACAAGTGAATTATTTCGATGCGTTGCTATGAATACTTCTATTTCACTAGCGAAATAAATTTTTTATTTCATTACTGTTCATTTCACTGTTTTATTGATCCGCATCCAAGGAATGAAACATGACTTTTTAAGGTAAAATCGTATCTAAATTATTACAAATCTTAGGAAAAATGTTATTCTTTAACCCTTTGACGACGAATTTTAAAAAATGAAATTTTTGAAACTTTAACGATAGAAATCAGCTATATAGCTTGTTTAAAACGTGTAATGTTATTATTATTATTATTAAATCATTTATTGTCCTCCATACAAAGAAATATACAATCTGTTTAATTACAAATTAAAAATATTACACATTAAATACATATGTTCAAAAATGTAACTGAATGGAGAACAAACAAAAGGACTTATTCAAGAAATTTACTAGAATTTCTCAATCTCCCATAAGCCCTTTTAGTTATCTTTAGGTAAACCTTACATTGACTAACATAGGAAAAATAAGTAAACGAATATTAACGGTCATTTTTCTAAATGCTCACTCTATTTTGGACCCTGTATTCTTTGCCTTTTAAAAAAAATTTTATACCGTTCAACGCTCGCTAGTCTTAACTCCATTGGTAGATTGTTAATGATGGAGGTTATTTGGTAAGTGTACGAAGATTTAAACTTTGAGGTATGGTGTATAGGTGGAGTCATCAAGCCCTTATTACGCATATTAATTGTATGAACGTCCGTTCTGAAGGTTATTTTGTTGTACAGATACCTGGGTAATTTGCAGTATAGGATTTTTTTAAAAAGACATGTAAGATGAAATTTCCGAAGTTTTTCCATATTAAACCATTTGCATCGAATTTCCGTGGATATTTTTTGGCGAGGTCTTAGGCCATGTACAAATCTGATACACCTATTTTGTGCTCGTTGTATTCTGGCGCGGTCTGCATTATTAATGAAACTAATATACACCGATTCAGGATAACTAAGCATTGACAAAACATAGGCAGTCACTAGTTTCCTTTTTAAGTTTAAAGATAAGACACGCCTACAGGAATGCAACACTTTCAATTTCAAATAATGTTGATACATGTGATGAAAATTTTAATCTGTCATCAATTAATAGTCCGAGATTTTTTGCTTCATTTGTTATGTTCAGGCGCTGATCATGCATAGTAATTGTCAGTTTTTCCGTAATAGCCACTTGTTTCCTTTTTGAGGCAAATACCATGATTTTAGTCTTGCTCGGGTTGATCGTGAGGGAATGTCCAGCGGTGAATTTAGCTATACTTCTCAGGTCATCATTTATTAATCGTTCAGCGAGTTCAAGCTTATCAGAAGGGAAAGTATATATTACCTGTGTGTCGTCAGCATACTGATGATGAAGACCATTCTTTATTGATGCTCCAATATTTATAGTTTATAGAGTAAACAGTAATGGTCCCAACACAGAACCCTGCGGCACACCACCATTTACAACTATACCTTCCGAGATATCATTTTGTAAAGTAACCCTTTGACTTCTGCTCCGCAAGAAACTAGCAAAAAAGTTTATATTGTTTTTGGACATTCCTATATAGTGTAAAATACTAAGAAGCATACGATGATTGACCGTATCAAAGGCTTTGCTGAAGTCCAATAGTACTAGTACAGCTACATTGTGGCTATCAAGCGCCCTAGCTATTTCATCAACTACGTCCATTAGTACTGTAGTGGAGCTATGACCTTTTCTAAAACCGGATTGAGTCGCCGGAAAGATTTTATTGACTTCAAGAAACTTCCTAACTTGCAGGTTTTTCCTTTTTCAAGGATTTTGGAAATGGTTGGCAAAATAGAAATGGGCCTTAGATCAGTAATTAAGTTAGGGCATGCGTTTTTGGCAATTGGGTGGACATATCCGTGTTTCCATGCATCCGGAAATACGCTGTCTAGTAAGCAACTGTTAACTATATGAGTAATAATTGGAAGTATCTTTTTTATCATGTTGATATTTATTCCATCAGAGCCCATAGCACTAGATTTTATATTGAAAATTATTTTGTGAATATCAGTTTCAGTTACCGGCTTTAGGTTCAATAAATCTGAGATTTCCCTTATGAAAGAGTATTGATAACTTAGAAGAGTATTTTCATCAACTTCGTGAGCGATTTGGTTAGCAGACCCTACAAAATAGTGGTTTAGATCATTGATACTACCCAATGATTCTGGCAGGCCTGGTTTAGTCTTTGGGCAGGTAGTGTTCATGTTTTTTAAACCTTGCCAAATAATCTTTTCATCACCTAAAGTTGTGATACTTTCCAAATACGCTCTTTTTCTTGCCGCGTGGTAATTCTTGCAAGTTTTTGCAAATCCTTGAAACATTTTCTAACAGAAATACACCCAGTCTTATTATATTTAGAATGTGCGTCATTCTTCATCTTATAAATCTTTTTTAAATTTGGTGTAACCAAAGGTTTTTTTGGCTTATTGATTATTAATTGTTTAATAGGTGCATGGTGATCAAACAGAAATATTATTCTTTCAGTAAAGATTTTTATTTTGGCGTTTATATCCGGTACTATATAGATATCATCTAGTCTTAAAGCTGACAAGTCCATTTTAAATTGATTCATGTTAATTTTGCTGAGTATACGCCTCATATATGTTGTTTTCGCCAGGATAGTATCACTATACATCAGCTTACAACCTACCAAGCAGTGATCCGACATATTTACGTCTCTTACGTAGCCACTTTTCACAATATTGTGATCATTAACCAAAATAAAGTCAATTGGGGACGAGCTTGTGTGACTAATTCTCGTCGGATCATTGATTATTTGGTGAAAACCACATGCATCAATCATGTTATTGAACTCCATCACCTTATTATTTGTGAGCCGTGAAATGTCAATATTAAAATCTTCCATACACAAGATGTTGTCATTTTGCATCTTCAATCCTATTAGTAGATATTCAAGTTCATTAATGGAGTCCGTAATTCTACCACCAGGTGGTTTGTATACAGCTCCCACAATAAGTGAACTATTACCCTTTCCAACCCTTATCCATAAAGATTCCCAACATTTTCCACCTTTCTTAACAATATTACACGCACCCAGAGTAATAGCTACAAGAATTGCAACTCGTCTGCCATCCTGTCTGTCATGCCTATATAAGTTATATCCATCGAATTGCATCACATCACCAGGTATTCTATGAGATAACCAGGTTTCTGTAAGACATATTATTTCGTATCTCTCGCTGTTAATTAGGCATTTAAAGTTGCTTAAAATCGCACAGCGGGAGCGTATGTTCAAATGTACAACATTAATTAGTTTGAAATTTTTAGTTCTTTTCACTTTAACAATATTAATACACTACAACAATATAACAAAGAGATCACGAACCTAATAATAGGATAGGTTATCCAGATCATTCTCGTTTCTTATTCTGATAGGGTCTGTAGACTCGTCTTTGCGAACATATATACACCCATCCCGATGCCAAATGAATTTATAATTGAAGTCCCTTTGCGCTCTGGCCTTCCTGAATAGATCCTGCGTCTCACGTGGCAAGTCTTCATTTATATAAATGTTGTTGTCAGCACCAGGAATGCCACATTGTGTTAACATTTATAGTCATTACTACGTTGTTCAATACCCGGGTACCCGTGTACCCGCATGGGTTTTTTCATTCAATAAAATAATTTTCATACCCGGAGACTTTCACATTACAACTCGGGATTACCAATAGAGTATTCCACTACCCGAAAAACCCTATTTCTATAAATAAAACCGCGGGGTGGGCAAACTATGGGATCAAAATATGGTGGATATGTGTCGCCAAAAATTCATATCCATTGAAAGGTTAAATTTACACTGGCAAAATAACAACTGGCCGTAAATTAAATCAAGGCGAAAGAGTGGAAGAGGGTAAAAGATTTAGTTGGAAAATATAAAGGATTCGGAAGAAATATTACAATGGATAATTTTTTTACTACTTTACCTTTAGCAAAGCATTTATTGTATGGAACCTAACAATTGTAGTAGGAACATTGAAAAAAAAATAATTCTAGTAAACAAGCTAGCATCTAAAGATCGTGAAGAATTCTCTTCTCTATTTGGGTTTTATGAAAAAGTTACTCTATGCTCTTATGTTCCTAAAAAAAAGAAAGTTGTTATACTTCTATCCACGATGCACTCAGATTTGGAGCGAAGACAAAAAAACAAACCAGAAATTGCTCAGTATTACCATAAAACAAAAAATGGTGTGATATAATGGATAAGATGTTGGACCGTTACACAATCCACAGACGGACTAACCGATGGCTTCTCGCATTTTTTTAAATATTGTGGATATCGCCAGTTTTGCCAGCTATATCATTTAAATAATATAAAATAATAAAAAAGATATGTAAGTAAGAACATGCAAAAGGGTAACCGGGTACCTGGGCATTGACATAAGTGTTAATGTTAACTTTCCAAAGGATTTCTTTTTTTTAAGGATTTCATTCCTAGGAGCAACTTCTTTGAAGCTCACTAAGGCTAAATGTCCTTTTTTGGAATTCAGTCTTCTAATGTCTGCAATATCCTAGGAGTTTATGTTAGCATGAATACATTTGCTGATATTCATTATTAAGTTGACACTATCATCCTTATTCTGAATATCAATAGGGACACCACTAATAATTAAGTTTCTTTTCCGCTTGTTAACCTCAATTTCCAATGTTGATTTCAAATTTTTCCTATGCTACAAATTTGAAATTTTAATGCGGGACATATATGTCCCAACAGTGTTTTCTAACGGGACATATACGTCCCAACAGTGTTTTATAGAAAATCAAACTATTATAGAAAACTTTATAGAAATTTATAGAAAAATTAAAAAAAAGTTTATTCTTAATGTTACAAGGTACATTTTTATACATGAAATTGTGTAAAACAGCTATCGCATAATGGGAGATTGCATGAGGTGCACATCGTTTTCGTTCGATGTTTAATTTTCTTTTTAGCACAACTAAAGGACCTCCTGCGTGTTTTTCCTTGGACTAGTAAATGATCCCCAACGTTGTATAGATGTCTTGCTGACCTTGATGGCCTCCCACTTGTACGTTTTCTCTCAATTTTTGCACTTTCCCTTCCCTTACCTATTAGCTCTTCAGCCAAGTCTACCAAGAATGGTAGAGTCTTCTCCTTTTTGTGATTTTTTCGCTGTACAAAATACATGCATTGACTGCTGATATCATTAGTAATTTGTAAAACACCTTACGCCACCAGTTGAAAGATTTTCTGTCGAAATCATATACGGTGGTTAGGTGGTCTGACAGATCTACTCCACCTATAAACTTATTATAGTCAGCACAAGCATACGTCGCCAGTTTTTAACTTTCTATTTACTCCCACTATCTCATTTGAGTGGCAGTTGCTCAAGACAAGTACTTTTTCGCTTAGATATTTTTCACCCATACTGCAAATAAAAAAAATAAAAAAGTTGTCTAAACTAGTCGAAAATACTATAAACACGAGTGGAACAAGCGTTGGTTGTAATAGCACACAGAATAAGGCATCTATATTTTTATTAAATTTGACTGGGACATATATGTCCCGACAGTGGTCAAAGGGTTAAGATGGTTCGAGCGTAACTCATGAGTCAAAATAGTGCTAGAATTAGCTAGAATTATAATTATCCTATAATCCTATGAATTATCAATTATCCTAATAACTTTATTTTATTAAATAAATAATAATTATCAATTTTTAAATTTGTAATGTTATTATAAATAAAAATAATGAATTTTAACAATTATTATTCATTTAATAAAATAAAGTTGACTTCGTTATTTTTGACTTATAAGGTGACATAAAAAGATCTGGCAACATTAGTGTTATGAGTCGTCTGGTTGTATCAGAATTTTATTAGCCCAAGCAAGATGTTGGCCGAAAACCTCGAATTACTAAAAGACAAAAACATATAGATAATCTATATAAAAAGCTGGAGTGTATTCTATTAAATCGTTCCACAGACATTCAAATTGTTTGGAAATATGATAAAAAATTCTACACTAGAATACCCCCTTAATGCCTTGGCGAAGCACAACAAGGTCATATTTGCTTGAGTATCGAACCACAAGGGACTGATCGGAAACGAAATGGGCGACAAGTTAGCATAAATTGAAGCAAACAATACACATCAGTGCTAACAGGGAGTCATACATTACTAAAACCATGGCCCGAAAAAAAATCTGTATATGGATAGAAACTAACAGAGGCTACAGGGTGACAAAATAAATGGTCAGAAACACAGCAAACGAATGCTAGAAGATTCATCGGTTTCTTTAACTGCTGAAATCCTGCTACTGCCAAGGAAGCAGATTACAATTATGACGGGTCTATACAAAGGACACTGCCCTCTACGAGAACAATGCACAAAATGGGTATCTGGAAAGATGAACCATTATGGAGGCTATGCTATGAGGAGGATGAAACTGGTACAATAAATAGGCCGCACTGTTTAGGCAGTGGTTAGTCCGTTAAATAGAATAGGCCGCAGTGATATATACCAATACATCTAAAAAGGAAAGTTTACAACTCCTGCATATTGCCAGTAGCTACACGCGGTTAAGAAACTATGAGCTTGACAAAAGAAGAGTTCCGATAGTAACGGAAAGAGCCATTGGGCACTCAATGGTTGGGATGTCATTAAGAAAGTTAGAAATGAAATTATCAGAGCAAGATCTAGTGTATCCAACGTTATTGAACGCATAGCGTTTTTAAAATAGCGTTGGGTCGCAAGACTAAGAACAGATGGATTGCCAGAATTACCCAGTGGCGACCTACAGAAACAACAAGGAGCAGGGGTCGTCCACAAAGAAGGTGGTTGTGAAGAAGGGCGACATAAAATCGATCGCTGATAAGGACTGACATCGCAAAGCCCAAAATCGCCAGATGTGTTAGACTTACTAAGAGGCTTATGTCTAGGAGTGGGTGATGGAAATCTGACGAATAAGAAGGAGAGAAAGCAGTGTTTTAAGGGCTAGTTCGTCGAGCCCATATCATCAACTAATGATGAGGACAAAAAAATATATTACAACAAATTTCGGTACTTACTTATTAACGCCACCACCGCTACATTTTTAAATGCCGCTAATCTACACCTAAAATTTTTATGATAAATCTTAAAATAAAAATTAAAACATTTTTAAAACTCAAAATACTTTTTAAAACTCAAAATTATTTTTTAACCCCGGTTAGATTAGGTTGCCAGATAAATCAAGGCAACAAAGGCGCGCGAATTCTCGATCCATTATATAGCGGTGGTGGCGTTAATACGTAAGTACCCAAATTTCTTACAAATTCGCTGAGAATTAACACCCTGAACAGGGTGCGATTACTTCTATTTTCTTGAATGAAATAAGTAAAAAGAGGAAATATTTTAAATCTAATTTATTATGCAATTTATTTATCTATAGAATTTTGCGAAGACTTCATTTGATTTAACAAATTATTTCTTCGATATTTTCCAAAACTTGTTTGATATTAGATATTTTTAGTTTAATCCAAAAATAAGCCCATGGAACATTCCATGTAACATTTAATTCTATTGTAATAATATGTATTCTCTTACAAAAATTTCAACACAACCTTCACACCTTCACAAATGGAAGTTAATAAAGAAAATTTCGTTTCCTGTAAGATAAAATATAAAGCCATATTTTATAAATATTTCATTAAATTTTAATATTGCTTAAATTTTCTATTAACATTCGATTATTAAAGAAATAATCCCACGTATTCACATGCGGCATTGACTTGAACTTGATGAACCTTGGCTGCATTTATCCATTCATTAGTTGCTCATGTATCGAATTAAATATTTGATTTGATTAATCACCTTTTTGAGGTCCGTAACCGCTTGCAAAAAAAAAACAATAATTAATGTTAGTGCATGACGTGACTAATTGGCGGTTTATTAGCGTTTATAAAATTAGTCCTTGTGTAATCTCGTTTAGAGAGCAAGGACCTTTATCGATTCTTATACAGTTAGCTCAGGAAATAAGAAAAAAAAGTGATTTAATATAACCTAGAGATAGGATGTATTGGAATTTTATGGTTAATAAAAATATGTCGTGACTTGGAGAATAACATCTATAGCCTTGTAATTCGAAAACGTATTTACTATAATTATTTATTAGTGCGTAATGCAAAATTAAATATAACTTTAAAATATAATTGATTAAAAGATTATTATAGTTAGTGTTTTATATTAAAAATACTTTCTTATATATAATAATATTTAATATATAATCTTTCGAATGGCCCTCCTTTGACTACGCTTGTTCGACTGTTGGGCTTTGATCTTTGCCCAGTATTGTCGCCTCGTCTGCCGGTGTAACTCCTTTCCCTCTTTTGTCTAGGGGGTACCTTTCCTTTAGGTTTTTTTCCTGAAATCTACGGACTTTCTTCAGGGTGCGTCTCACAGACTGTCTGTTTTGGAGATCTGTTATTCCCAGTTCTTTAATATCCTTCTCGGTTTCTGTCAACCAAGTGGTACAAACCTTCTTGTTTTGCCAACGACAACAGTCGTTTAATATGTTGGTGAATACATGGCGAGAAATGGAATATCGTCTCAACGTGTCATCATCATGGCCTTTTGGTGTTCCAGTCTTGGATGAAGGCCTCTTTTTCCACTCTTGGCGATCTTGTGCCCGTCTCATCCAGTCTCGACCTTTATAATTCAGGGACATTTTGCCATGTAGAATTTGCTTATTGAGACCGAACGATACGCCTGCACGATACGCCTTTCCACTGCCGCTACCTGGTGCTCAAAGCCCGGTGTAACCTTATGCCCCAAATATATGTACTCGGTTACTTTCTCCACTGGAAGCTGGTAGTCTGTGATTTCGGGAATGTTGGTCATACTCTTGGTTTTCCCCAGGTTCATTTTAAGACCCGTCTTCTCAGATTCCACTCTCAAATCCTCCAGCATCGTCATTATCACCCCAATGCTCTCTGAGACCAGAACCAGGTCATCAGCAAACCTCAGATTGGTCATTCTCTCTCCATCAATTCCCTGCGCATTGCATCTGTTGGAATAAACATTCTAGTGTTAGGGTAACGGTTAGCACTCAACGTGTGCAGGGAAAGAAATGGATCCCACAATGAAGTCCATTAATGTTAAAACAAAACTTGAAAATACTCTCTTTTATTTTCTGTACTGGTTGAAGTAGTTTTTCGTTAATTTCAAAATTAAATTTATACTTAAAACTAGGGAGTTCTTTTTCAAACACACTAATATAAATTATTATAATTGAAATTGATATTGCATAATATAAATATTATAAATACATAAATTATTCGTACACATCCTTGTAAAAACAACATCATACATACAGTATTTACATATATATTAAACCTGTGTGGATCTATGGACAATGTACATGATTCTAAACATTCTCCTAGAAATCATCCAATACATCCAACTTGCCGGTAGTGTCCAATATTCTCAAAAGTACAATAATACTTATCTGATCAGATCACCCTTCTATTTTATTTGTTTCAATACGTATATCCTTGGAATGGTTGACTAGGAATACAAAGAAATAAATCCTATTTGCTGCGTTAAGTCGCGCTTGAATTTCTACGGCTTATTGTTAGTCGTTTGTTTGGTGTTAACAGTTCTCTGTATAATAAAATATAATATAACTCTATGAAACATAATTGTTTAAAAAGTGATTAATTTAGTGCGCGAATATCTTAGTAGCCTTTTTGAAATTATTATACATAAGCCTAGTAAGTAAAGATTGAGAAACTACAGATAGTTTATGTGGCCGTTCATGTTGAATCCTCCGGTGGGCGCGTCAGCGGCAATTATACCGCAAATGTTAGTTTTTAATAGGTTAATAATTGTTAACCCTTAACCATCTGCCATACGTCTCAAGTGAGAAAATTACTGCTACTTTGGGTCTGAGAGACATATGTCATGTGGTTAGGTTTTAATAACAGGTTGATAATAGTTTTCGCTAGTGTTTCGACCACATCCACTGTAGTATTCTTCAATAGACCTTTTTATAGTTGAATTTTTTTTATGCGCATACGTCAATTTTCGTCATGTTTTCGGGCACTTTTTGACGTATAACCAGTGAAAATAAGAAAATGTGCCCGAAATTATCATATTCCCGCCTTTTAAACAAGGCGGACGCACTTGCGCTTAACTAACCGTAAAAATCTCTATTGGGTATTCATCAAAATGTGAACAACTGATTAGTCTATTATTGATACTATTTCCTATCATATTACTTCTCCACGCATGTGGCATTGTTTTTCCGTTCCAAATCTTCTTCATTAAATCCCAGAGGATATCATTACCCCGGTCTCCCAGGCTTCTGTTGGCATAGGTTTGGATCTACTAGAGATATTTATTTGTTTTCATTTTGAAAACATGTTTGCGGTGTGTTTGCCGCTGTGCGTCTAGTCATGTAAGTTAAACTTTTGTGCCTTATCAGCATTTTATAGTCTTAATAATAAAATACGATATAATTATTAAAGTACGAAGTTTTATACGGAAGAGATGTTTAAAGACCTTTTCAGAATCGGATAAAACAGAACAATAAATAATGATTGAGGTTTTATAAAAATAATTTTTTTTAAATTTCTGATTATTTCTAAATTAAACAAAGCCTTCGATTAAGCCCTTATATTTTGAATTTATTATAAACTTTGGAAGTAAATTATCATTGTAAGTGTGAATCTAAAACACCCTACTTCCTTGGAAATTATTCGTCCTAAATTTGCATACATAAACACATCCGGGCCAAAACTTTATGTACATAGTCCAGTAAAGCTTCATTAGTAAAAGCGCTCTCGGAAGGAAGAGACAGTCATCAAAGACAACGCGCTTATTGTAACCGGTGATGGTAAGTTTAGTTTACAGGAACTTTTAGACGTAAATCCTTTCGCGTTTCAGCCCGCCAGCATTAATGGAACTCTAGGACTTTACCTAAACTTTGCGAGAGCACACGGATGTGCAGTAATAGAGGATGTTTATAGACCTTTTCAGAGTCGGATAAAACAGAATAAAATAGTTTTAAAAAGTTAAATAAATATAAAAGTTTTCTACTCCTAGATTTTTTTTTAAATTTATTTGATTAGATGATACTTATGTAATTATATGAGTGTATTTGGGTCATTCTTTTACAAATCGTACACCTATTTTGACTCCATGAATGGGATTCGTTAGAAATTGTATTTATCACTTGTTTACATGAAATGAGTCAACACCTATATCAGGATTTCGTTCGTATATGGGTATTTTCAGAAATATATACATTTTTAATTTTGGTAGTTTGCTGGATTCAGTAACATTTAACATTCATTATCTCCAGTTTTACTAAATGGATCGTTCTCGATTTTACAATATTTAACACCTTATTAGGTCAGCTTCTTAATCGCATGGTGCAAGTATTTTATTATTGTTAATTAGTATATAATAAAAACAATTGAAAATGATGTTCAAATGATGTTTTCATGCACATCCCCAAGTCGCATAAAATTGAAAAAAATACCATATACTTGCTAGGTCCTAATCTAAAAAACGCATGTTTCAAAGAGGGGGGGTCTCTATTCAATCAGAAGATATTAAATAATTTCAAGCGCGCGGATATAGTTCCAACGGATTCTTGATCACATTGGCGCTCATTTCTTGCTAATAGGTCACGTCATGTGAATAGAATATACATTATTCAGAAAGATAACAAATAAAAAGTGACCCTCATTATTTTACTGAATATTCTATAATATAATGATTCTATTTCTATGAAGAAAAAAATTGAATATTAAGATAGATCAAGAGACGATATAATTATTAACATATTTATTTTCGATATACAAAATACTATTTAGAAAATAAATACTATTAGATGCATAATAATATTATTTATGTTATATATATTTATATGTTTATATATTATATGCCGGAGCAGTTTGTGCGACTGTCTCAATATATAATATATGGAAATGGGCCAAAAGATGGACGTATATTAATATTATTTATGTGTACTAGTACATATCCCTTCTTTAGGGGAAAAACAAATTATTATATGCCAGAGCAGTCTGTGGGACTGTCTCAATATATAATATAAGGAAATGGGCCAAGGATAGACGTATATTAATATCATTTATGTGTACTAGTACATATCCCTTGTTTATGGGAAAAATAAATTACTATTATATGCCGGAGCAGTTTGTGCGACTGTCTCAATATATAATATAAGGAAATGGGTCAAGGATAGACGTATATTAATATTATTTATGTGTACTAGTACATATCCCTTGTTTAGGGGAAAACAAATTATTATATGCCAGAGCAGTCTGTGGGACTATCTCAATATATAATATAAGGAAATGGGTCAAGGAGAGACGTATATTAATATTATTTATGTGTACTAGTACATATCCCTTCTTTAGGGGAAAAACAAATTATTATATGCCAGAGCAGTCTGTGGGACTGTCTCAATATATAATATAAGGAAATGGGCCAAGGATAGACTATATTAATATCATTTATGTGTACTAGTACATATCCCTTCTTTAGGGGAAAAACAAATTATTATATGCCAGAGCAGTCTGTGGGACTGTCTCAATATATAATATAAGGAAATGGGCCAAGGATAGACTATATTAATATCATTTATGTGTACTAGTACATATCCCTTGTTTATGGGAAAAATAAATTACTATTATATGCCGGAGCAGTTTGTGCGACTGTCTCAATATATAATATAAGGAAATGGGCCAAAGATGGGCGTATATTAATATTATTTATGTGTATTAGTACATATCCCTTCTTTAGGGGAAAACAAATTATTATGTGCCAGAGCAGTTTGTGCGACTGTCTCAATATATAATATAAGGAAATGGGTCAAGCATAGACTATATTAATATTATTTATGTGTACTAGTACATATCCCTTGTTTAGGGGAAAACAAATTATTATATGCCAGAGCAGTCTGTGGGACTGTCTCAATATATAATATAAGGAAATGGGTCAAGGATAGACGTATATTAATATTATTTATGTGTACTAGTACATATCCCTTCTTTAGGGGAAAACAAATTATTATATGCCAGAGCAGTCTGTGGGACTGTCTCAATATGTAATATAAGGAAATGGGCCAAGGATAGACGTATATTAATATCATTTATGTGTACTAGTACATATCCCTTGTTTATGGGAAAAATAAATTACTATTATATGCCGGAGCAGTTTGTGCGACTGTCTCAATATATAATATAAGGAAATGGGCCAAAGATGGACGTATATTAATATTATTTATGTGTACTAGTACATATCCCTTCTTTAGGGGAAAACAAATTATTATATGCCAGAGCAGTCTGTGGGACTGTCTCAATATATAATATAAGGAAATGGTTCAAGGATAGACGTATATTAATATTATTTATGTGTACTAGTACATATCCCTTGTTTAGGGGAAAACAAATTATTATATGCCAGAGCAGTCTGTGGGACTGTCTCAATATATAATATAAGGAAATGGGCCAAGGATAGACGTATATTAATATCATTTATGTATACTAGTACATATCCCTTGTTTATGGGAAAAATAAATTACTATTATATGCCGGAGCAGTTTGTGCGACTGTCTCAATATATAATATAAGGAAATGGGCCAAAGATGGACGTATATTAATATTATTTATGTATACTAGTACATATCCCTTATTTAGGGGAAAACAAATTATTATATGCCAGAGCAGTCTGTGGGACTGTCTCAATATATAATATATATTCGTCCTCTATATAATGCACCTGCTTTGTCTTATCTGCAGCTCTATCTCCCTACTCCTTTCTGCCAACAATTTTTCACACTTCACGCCTTCCCTTTTCATCCTTTCTACCTCCTCTTTCGACCACCCTACTCATTCATACATTTTTTTCCATTCATTTCCCCATTTTGTTAGTCTAATCCCTCCGACACCTTCCTTCCTTAAACCATTGAACACCTCTTTCACTATCCTTTTATTCCCTAACCTATACACTTTCCTTTCGTATCTTGCCACTCTCAATGATGCTTCTACTGCAACTTTATACACATTCGCTTCTTGTAGCACCAGGTACCCTGGCGTACTCAATTTCAACGCCCTTTTTATAAACTGAAGTTGTACCTTTTCTACTTGTTCCATTTCGTTCATACCCCATATTTCCGCTCCATATAACAAAATACTCCGAACACACGCTTTCCACACTTCATTTTTGCCTATCTTCAAATTTATCTTTCCAAGCATTCCAAAACCTATTAGCAGCCACCCATGCTTTCTTACATACGAACTTAATGTGCTCATTATTGGACCCGTTACTACCAAACATAAATCCCAAGTATTTGAACCTGCTCTATAAACTCTTCCCCCCACATCAAGCTTTCTTCTTTCTTACCAACTTTCTTTCTAAACATCATCCACTTAGTCTTCTCTACATTCACATTTAAAATTCTTTTCTCAAAATATCTTTTAATCCTTCCAATCATCTCTTTCATTTCCCCTTTTGTTCTTGTTAAAGCAACTATGTCATCCGCGTAAGCTAGAGACCACACTTTCATCCTACCTATTACCACTCCTCCTGCCTGCCCATTTTTTAAAACCTTTTCTAAGTCATTTATAAAAACATTAAATAGGACAGGGCTAAGTGGACACCCTTGCTTTAACCCAGAATCTTTCGGATTTTTTCACTTATCCTTACTCTGCCGCTTGTCTTGCCATATAGATCTATCCATGTAACCGCCTTCACTAACCACCCACTAATACCTTTTGCTCTCATCATTTCCCATAGCATCTTTCGGTTTACTGTGTCATATGCCGCTTTAAGATCTATGAATTCAGCATACACTTTTCCACCATTCTATGACAGTTCTTGCTCTATCACGTATTTTAAGGTAAACATCTGTTCCGTTGTTCCCCTCCCTTTTCTGAATCCCCCTTGTACTTCCGGAATCACTTCCTTTTCCTCAATTTCTTCCTGTATTTTCATCTTCACTACTTTTGCATATATCTTATATCAGGCCTGGGCAAATTACGGCCCGCGGGCGATATGTGGCCCGCGTCGACCTTTTCTGTGGCCCGCGAAGCATTTTAATTACAAATAATATCTAGGTACAATAAAAACCAAAATAATAAGTTGGTTTTGTGATTGTGTCCGATCAAAATATTACTTCACTAATAAAGCAATTACGAATGTATCTATCTATACATAGCATCCACAATGAATGATCTCCATTCTATTTACTTCACTATTTTATAGACGCTGCACATTTACGGGTGTTGTCTGAAAATATTTCGTTTTACAAGCGGTATATATTCGGCTATGATTAAACCTAACAATATTGTTGTGTCTAGGCGAGTATATATGGAATGGTCGTGGTACAAATAACTAAAAATGAAAATTTTTTAATGCGGCCCGCCGTCAAATTTTCAGACGTAATGTGGCCCGACAGTCAAAAGATTTGCCCACTCCTGTCTTATATGATGTATCCATCAGTGTGATGCCTCTGTAATTTTCTGCTTCTCCTTTATTTCCTGCCTTGAAAATTGGTACGATGTCCCCTTTCCTCCAGCTTTCTGGAATTGCTTGCTGTCCTTTGAAAATCTTGTTCTATAATTCGTGGAGTTTTTTTTGTATTGACACCGGCGCTAGTTTCCATGCTTCATTTGGGATTCCATCCGGACCTGTCGCTTTTCTTGTTTTCAGCCCACCCAGCACTTGCTCCATTTCCTCCGACATAATTTCTGGTGGATGGCCTTCTTCTTCTTTTCCGTCCTCTTCCACTGTCTCCTCTGCTCCCTTATCTTCTTTTCCGTCCAGCAACTGCATAAAATATGCTCTCCATCTTTCCATCTTAATTTCATTAACTTTCCGGGTTGCTTTTTCCAAATTTTTGGCTATACATTTCCATATTTCTCTTTCACTATTGAGCTTTCTAGCCTCCTCCATTTGTTTTCTTTGCCACGTTCCTTTTTTGTTTTTCACAAGTTCTTTCATTTGGTCCCTCATATTTTTTAATCTACTTGGAGTTCCTCCGCTCTGTCTCCATTTCTTGACAACCTCTCTTAACTATTTTTTCTTGGAGATATATTCTTTATCAGCCCATGCGCTGTTATTATGATCACTCCGGACATTTTTCCATACTATCGTCTCATGGACTTTAGATACCAGTTGTTCTAGGCTATTTATTGATTTTAGCTGACAGTTTTCCAGGTTGCTCTTAAATCTTTATACCGCCTCTGTATTCCATATCGCTACTGATTTCTGCTTCTCCGTCTGCGTACTAACCACCGTTTTTCCTTTTACCGTTACTTCCAGCGGGAAATGATCCGACTCTATCCTGTTCCCTACTTCCATGCTGATTATATCACTTGTTGCTACCTCGTTTGCTACTACATAGTCTATCACTGACATCCCTCTTCCCCCTACATACGTTGTCTCTCCTCTCCAATCTCCCTCCGTGCATCCATTTAATATGTTCGATTTTCTTTCCGTCATCCAGTCAAGCTATTTTCTACCATCCGCGTTGATTATTTTGTCTTTAGATTTTCTTGTTACTTCATATCCTCTTTCCCTGAGATTCCCAACCTGGCTCTCCCTTATTCTTACGTTCCAGTCCTCCGCAATTATAACTTTAAACAAGGTTTCCTCGTTTGCTTCCGTCTCTATTTCCGTTTTAGTCTTTTATTATTATAAACTGTAATACATTTCCATTTATCCCCGTTTAATGTTATATTTCTTATTTGAATCCCTTCGTCATAATCTTTTCCCCTATAATTCTCTTCCTCTATGTTCTTCTTTACTCCGGTTATTAAACCGCCTCTTATTATCGCCCCATATTAAAATCTCTTTTTGCCCATTGGCACTTCCACGCGAAGTTATCTGGGCAGTTCGTTCTTCACCTCCTCCCAATCCTTTTCGTCAATCCATGTTTCCACTATTCCAATTATATCGAAGCTCTTGATGTAAACCAACAAGTCATCCTTATAATCTGCTCTTAATTTTCTCTTCAAACCTGCTACATTCCAACACAATATCTTTGTTTGCTTCGTGACCTGCTGGTTTTCCATCTTCCAATTCCAATTATTTCATTTTTTACTATTATTATTATATATTTTTACTTATATTATTTCAATTTTAACTTCCGTTGAATGTTCCTGCGAAGAAAAATGTTTTGCTTCTGCTTTTTTTTTCTGTAATCGGTATCATGCAATGATATGTTAACGTCCATTTCACCGTTAGAGCCATTTTGAATCTTGCCTCTAATATTTGTTCTTCTTCATTATATTCTAGAAATTTTAATGAAATGTTAGGGAGTGACTCAGTTGCCCATTCGAATAATTGTTTCGGCGTTTGGATTGGATTATTTATTCTTTGAAGACTAGTTCTAGCAGCTAACCTTTTCAAAGTTCCACCCTGGGCATCGCGCGCACCTTTGCCATGAGAAGTTGGAAAAAAGTGCCAATCTTTTAGATGATGAGTGAGATTTTCAAATTTTTTTCTGTTTTTGTACTGTGCACTTGTCCCATCAGAAAACTATGTAATTTTTTCAGTATTCTTAAAGTTTTTCTTTAGAAAATCCACTAAATGCTTTTGAAACACATGAAACGCAATTGTACCATGGTGCAAACATTCGGATATAATTACGAAACTTTTAATTCGAGTTTCGCCGTCAGCGTGCCTGTAGTAGATTGCAAATGGTTGCACTGTTGCACAATTTATAATTCCAGTGAATTCCTTGTACGGCATTTTGAACAACAAAAGTATAGTTCTCAGAAAAATCACAGATTACAACTTTGCACTCGTTTTCTGTCAACTCGTTTTTTTTTTATTCTTCATAAAATCGTTTTATGCAGAAACAAGGTATGAGTGCAGAAGTATTTTTTCTGAACCGGTCTTTAATTTTTCTAAATATTCGTCCACTGGGAATATCATAACTTGTAAAGTGGTCCTATCAACGTTAGTCCATTGTCTGTAAGTAATTTCGTCAATATAATTAAACTAGAAAATGTTTTCTAATTCGTCGATCAAATCTGTTGCACTAGGACACTCAGAGCACGTTCCAAAATAACAATTTGTTGATGCTTCAACGCAAACTCATGATAAGTTTGCATTAGGTTCGGTGTATCGGCTGTCAGGTTTTTAATATTCGACCCTTCGATTAATTATTTTAGATTTTCATGGATAGCACAAACACAGACTGAATGGGTACCACTTGCACCGACTAGCACGCAATGTTTTGCCCTCAAAGATGCGAATTTGGAAAAACTACATTTGACTTCAGGATCATTTTCTTTCAATAACTGATGAAGCTCTTTTAAATTCACTACCAATAATCGTTTTTGCATGTGAATGCGTTTATCGTCTGCTTTGACCGACACATAAACTTTTTGTCCTGGCATCATGCGGCTATTCTCATCCAGTTCATAAAAGCTGTTTATTAAATCAACTACTTCTTTTTCTGATAACCCGTATGGAAAGCGCGGTCAGGGCCAACGAGAGCGGGTGAAATGGTCCTCCGAAAAGGGGGTTTTGCGATGGGCCAACAACTCATCCATAGAAAAAAAAAGAAACCGTTACGAAACCACCAAACGTGCCTCGGACTGGACTGACTACTCGGCAACGACCACAGCAATGCACAAGGAAATCGAAAGAAATTACGATGGGAACATGGAATATAAGGAGCCTCTACCAGATAGGTGCACTAAAAGCCTTAACAAACGAAATGGAGAGATACAAACTCGACATAGTGGCACTACAGGAGACCAACTGGAGCGATAGCGGCATCATGGACATAGGAAAATATAGGATATGTAAAAGCAGTAATAATGGGAAGGCGCACAAGTTAGGAACAGGCTTCATACTCAAGAAAATTGTAGGGAAGGATATTATGGACTTCCAAGCAGTAGATGACAGACTCTGCATGATCCGAATAAGAATGAAGCTCTTCAATCTGACAATAATTAACGTACATGCACCGAGCGAAATGAAAACAGACGACGAAAAAGAGATCTTCTACGCAAAACTAGAAAGGCTATTCGATTCGATACACAACAACGACGTAAAGATGATCTTGGGGGATTTCAATGCTAAGATAGGGAAAGAAGACGTATACAGACCCACGATTGGAAAACACAGCCTACACGAAAATACTAACGACAATGGACAGAGACTAGTGGACCTAGCAGCATCTAGAAACCTTGTAATCAGCAGTACGCTATTCCCACATAAAGACATCCACAAGATGACATGGAGATCACCAGACGGAAGGACACTCAATCAAATAGACCATGTCTTAATAAACACAAGATTTATGTCCAGCATACAGGACGTCAGAAGCTGCAAAGGGGCAGACTGCAATTCGGACCATTACCTGGTGAGGATTAAATTAAAACAAAGGCTAGCCAACCCGAAAAAGCCAGCAAACAGCGGAATAGAAAAATGGGATGTGGAAAAACTGAACTTAACCAGGGTAAGGCAACGATACGAAGAAAAGATCGCCGAAAAACTAGGAGTGTTGACGGAAAATCATAGTATTGAAGAACAATGGACGGAAATTGCAAAGGGGATTAAGGAATCGGCAGAGGAGGCTCTCGGGAAAGTCCATAGGAAAAAACGAAACCAATGGTACGATGCAGAGTGTGAAGAAGCACGCGAGAAACAACAGAAAGCTAGGGCAGAGAATTTGCAGAGACCCACGAGAGCCAAACAAGCTGAATACAACAAGCAAAGAAAGGAAGCATCCAAATTATTTCGGAAGAAGAAACGGGCCCATTTTAACGACCAGGTGGCACAGATAGGACACCACCAAGAGAAACACGAAATTAGAGAATGCTACAAGATAGTGAACAACCTGCGAAATGGATTTCAGCCCAGAGCAACAATAATCAACAGTAAAGAGGGCACCTTACTGGCTGAAGAAAGTAAAGTGGTAGGTAGATGGGCGGAATATTTTAACGAACTCCTGAATACCTCACTACGAGTGGAATTAACCGGACAAACAGCTGAAGACGACCCAATTCACACACCAGAAGTAAGAGATCTGAGAGAAGATAACGAACCACCACAAAGAGAAATAAGCGAGGCGATAAAGGCACTAAAGAACCACAAAGCACCGGGACCGGACATGATACCATCTGAAATGATCAAAATGGGAGGAGACGCTCTGAACTGTGCTTTACACCAGCTGATAGGAAGAATCTGGAGGACAGAAGAGATACCTGAGGAATGGCGGGAGGGGAAGATATGCCCTATCTATAAGAAAGGAAACAAACTGGAGTGCAAGAACTATCGTGGTATAACTCTTCTTAACACGGCCTACAAGATGCTGTCATGGATAATCGGACGAAGACTCCAACCGTACGCAGAGAGCATTATAGGACAGTATCAGACAGGTTTCCGGAAAGGAAAGTCGACGACTGACCAAATGTTTACACTCAGACAAATACTAGAAAAGACATGGGAAATGAACATCAGCACATACCAGGTCTTCGTAGACTTTAAACAAGCATATGATACTATCGATAGAAGAACTCTCATGAAGACAATGGAAGAATTCGAGATACCACAAAAGATCATTAAATTGGTAAATTGTACGTTAAAAAAGACTTGGAACCAAGTCGGTATCCAAAAAACGACATCGCACAAGTTTGAAACCATTACAGGTATGAGACAAGGAGACAGTCTATTACCCATATTATTTAACATCGCGCTCGAAAAAGCTATAAGGAAAGCTCAGATAGAATGCAACGGTACCATCTACAATAAATCCACGCAACTTTTGGGCTATGCTGACGACCTAAACATCATCGGTAGATCGCTAACGGCAATGAAAGATGCTTACGGTAAAATGGAGAAGAGAGCCAAGGAGATAGGTCTGTCAATAAACAAGGATAAAACAAAAGTAATTATGGTAAGACCGGGAGCGCCAGCACACGCAGTAAATAATCTGGATATGGGAGAGTATACTGTAGAAGTCGTCAACAACTTTAAATATCTGGGATCAACCGTCACGGATCAGAACGACGAAGGGGTGGAAGTACAACATTGAATCATGCAAGCCAACAGGGCATACTTCACTCTTAAATCCATCCTTAACTCGAAGCTAGCTAGCAGACAAACGAAGTGTAATATATATAAAGCAATCATACGACCCATCCTCACATATGGAAGCAAAGCATGGACGCTGACCCAGAAATCGGAAAAGATGCTGGAGATTTTTGAGCGAAAGATCCTGAGGAAAATTTATGGGGCAATTAACAGCGAAGAGGGCTGGAGAATTAGGATGAACTTCGAACTATATCAGTTATACAAAAGCCCAGATGTGGTATCCCACATAAAACTAAGCAGGCTGAGATGGGCGGGACATGTGTGCCGGATGGCTCCAACAGCAGTGCCGAGACAAATACTCAGAGTGCCGGAAGGTAGAAGGAAAGCGGGCAGGCCAAGGGCGAGATGGGAGGAAAGTGTGAAAAGGGATGCGAGAGAGATGCTGGGGGTGCGGAACTGGCGGGCGGCGGCAGAGGAAAGGGAACGCTGGAGACAACGTTTGGTGGAGGCCAGGGCTCGCTTCGGGCTGTAGCGCCATTGGAGAGAGAGACTTCTTTTTCTATGGACGGATGACTCTTCGGGCTAGGATCGGCTAAAATTCCTTTTTTTTTCGGCAGTTTTCTTCGCAATCGTTATCATGTGAGTCGTAGCAGAAGGAAAAATGATTTTTCGAAAAGACCATTCTTTAAAAATAGTAAAGATTTTAATTTGTATTGCACGTTCCGTGGTTGAGTTAAATCTGCCTTTTAAAATTTGTAAAATATCATTACCATCATTTTCGTCAACGCTATCATTCACATTAATCGCAGTGTGGAAAATCCTTTCTGACATTGCTTCAGATATATTTTGCATTTTCTCCTTTGAATACATCTTTTGAGAAACTTTCTTCTTTTTAATGGGTGAAATTCCAATCAAACCCACACCCTTGTTGATTGCATCAATCGCTTCATCAATCACTTCTCTGTCTCCTTCGAACGAAGCATATGATCGGGATCGGGATATGATCCACGTCCCCATAATCTACACCAAACACTTTATCATTTGGCGAGGTGTTAAAATCATCAACTTCTTTGTGCTAAAAATATATTCATACCCACATCAAATATGTGGTTGTGAAATATAGATAATAAATAGTAAAATATATTTTCATTGTCTTTACGTAATTTCGACAAATTACGTCGGCACGTGTTGTAATTTTTTTGTCTCAGAGAGTCTTCTGTTATAGGTATATTTAATAGCAATAAATGTTGCCTCAGGACTTTCCTGAGGCTCTGGTAATTCCGTACTGTCGGATGAGGAGACAAATTAAACGGGTTCGAGCATCTATCCGTTCGTATTTTTGACGATTTCGATAATTTGGAGGATAATTTTGGAATTATATGGTTCAAACTTTACGTAGTTTCCACTAAGTTTTTAGGTTATAAATACCACGCGAATGTATCGCAGCGTGCCGAGGAAGGCTAATAAAAACGTCGCTCGGAAGCGACGCGCGCACTCAAAATTATTTAATATCTTCTGATCGAATAGAGACCCCAACTTTTTGAAACATGGGTTTTTTAGATTAAGACCTAGCAAATATATGGTATTTTTTTGAAAATCATACGTTTTGGGAATAAGCAGGAAAACATTATTTGAACAATTTAATCCTTATTATTTTATATTAATTAACAATAAAAAAATATTGTTAGCACGCGACTAAGAAGCTAACATACTAAAGTATTAAATAGTGAAAAAATGAGAATGATCCGTTCAGTAGAACCGGAGAAAATGAATTTTGAATGTTCGAGAATCCAGCTAATCAACAAAACGCAAAATGTACATATTTTGAGAAATACACATTTCCGAACTAAACCCCGATATACGTGTCTTTTGAATGAATAAGAAGGTGCTGGAAAAAAATTTGTATGTCATTCAAAAATGTAATAATTTTTTTTTGTTCAAATCCGTACGATTTGTAAAGGAATGACCTATTTACAAGAAGTGGATAAATCTAAAGCTTGTGCATACATAAAACCTTATTAATTTATTTCGAGTACCTTCAAAATTTCTAGGTACTCACTAGATATTGAAGTAAATATACAATGCAAACATTTTATTTAGATTTTCTAAGATTATCATTTTTTTTTTTTTAATATAGACACAAAATTACAATTATGTTCTAAATTCTATCAAGGAGGAAAACAATGCACATACTCACATTATACACATTTTGTTTATTAAAGTGTATGTAAAGAAAGGTGTCATAATGTTGACACATTGAAAATTGGCAAATAATGCAGCTCTGAAATCACCTTACTGCAGCCGGTCCCAAGCCCGGATAAAAGAGGAGGGTTGAGCGGAGGGTTAACTACCCACCCTCGGAAAAAAAGAAACTAGTTATGAAAACTGCAACTTTGCCTCGGAACCGGACAGACAAACACAAAAAACGACAAATGCAATGTAAAAGGACCATGAATATTGGAACTTGGAATGTCCAGAGTTGGTACAGACCTGGAGCTGCTGTAAATGCTGTGGAACAACTGGAAAACATAGGAATGGATATAACAGCCGTCCAAGAAATAAGATGGCCAGACGATGGAAATATAAAAATAAGTAAATCCACCATCTTCTTCAGCGGTAACAAAAACGGAAGACATGAATTTGGAACGGGCTTTGTGATTAGAGACAACCTAGTACAGAATATACTATATTTTAAACCTATAAATGAAAGGATATGCTACATACGAATGAAGGGAGAGCGATACAACATTTCGATTATCTCAGCGCATGCACCAACGGAAGAGAAGGATGAAGATATCAAGGATGACTTCTACGATGCCCTAGAAAGAGAGATAGATACGATGCCCAAACAGGATATGCGCATACTCTGCGGGGACTTTAATGCTAAAATAGGCAAAGAGCCCAGCCTATACCCCACAATAGGTAAACACAGCCTACACAATATATCCAACGACAATGGCTTAAGACTCACAGAAACTGCAGCAGCTAATAATATGCTAATAAAGTCAACCATGTTTCCGCATAACGACATCCATAAGCAAACCTGGGTCTCAAACGACATCCATAAGCAAACCTGGGTCTCAAACATTACACGCAACCAAATTGACCACATCATTGTAGATGCCCGTCATGGCAACAATATTATAGACGTAAGAAGTCTGAGAGGAATAGACGGAGACACAGATCATTACTTAGTCAGAGCAAAAGTCAAGTCCAGAATATCTAGCCACAAATACAATAAAACAACAATAAACCCACAATGGAACATGGACGAAATACACAATGCAGAGAAACAACAAAACTATAGAGAACAACTTGAACAAACCTTGAACTCTGAAAGAGAAGACAATGATATAGAACAGCTATGGGAAGCGACTGCCGAAATAATAACCAAGACAGCTGACAAGATCTTTGGAAGGAGTAAGCAGAAGAGGGCAAAAACATGGTATGACGAGGAATGTCGGAAACAACTGGAAAAAAGACAAACAGTAAGAAAGACTTGGATACAACTGCAAACAGACTAAAGTAAAAAGGAATATGACGACTGTCGAAAAGAAACAAGAAAAATAATACGCACAAAGAAAAGAAACTACGAACAACAAAAATATGAAACTATGGAGAGAGACCGGCCCAAACCAGGCTCCAGAGAATTCTACAAAGCAATTTCCTCTGAGAAAAGAGGGCATAGAGCCAATTCCATCCACACACTGAGAGACAACAAGGCCGTATGATAATCGACTGTAAAGAAATAACTGAAGAATGGAAAAAGTATTTTAGAGACCTTCTAAACATCATACAGGAAGAACAGCACAAAGAAGAGATCTATATCACAGCGGACATGCCCGTCAAAAATCCTTCCTTTGAAGAAACCCAAAAGGCCTTAAATAAGCTGAAAAATCACAAAGCGCCGGGTACGGACGAGATACCAGCAGAACTTCTTAAATATGGGGGAGACGCACTACATCGCCAAATCCACCAGCTAATAACGCACATATGGTTAGAAGAAAGGATACCAGCACGATGGAAGGAAAACATAATAGTGCCCATCCACAAAAAAGGGGACAAAACAAAATGCGCGAATTATAGAGGAATCTCACTCCTAAACACGGCATATAAAACCCTCTCAAACATCATTCTTAGTAGACTAATCCCTTATGCTGAAAATGTCCTAGGCGAATATCAAGCCGGGTTTAGGGCAAACAGATCAACTATTCACGCTGAGACAACTTCTAGAAAAGGGATGGGTGTATAACAAACCCATACACAATCTTTTCATAGACTTTCGACAGGCATATGATAGCGTAGAAAGAAGCCAAGTATGGAATGCCATGGCGGAGTTCTCAATACCAAAGAAACTCATTCGGATGACCAAAGTCTGTATGGAGGGTGGAATATCTAAAGTACGTGTAAATAATAAACTGTCTGGCAGCTTTGAAATCAACAGTGGACTTAAACAGGGTGATGCGTTATCTCCACTACTATTCAACCTTGTATTAGAGAAAGCCATGAGGTCGGCCGAAATAAAAACAGAATTGCTATCGGGTCAAGGTCCCAAAGTGTTACTCACATATGCAGATGACATAGATCTCGTTGGAGACTCCATTCTATCCACGAAAGACATTTTCAACAAGGTGGAAGGAGCAACAAGTGAAGTAGGGCTGAAGATTAATGAAGAGAAAACGAAATATATGTGTATAAATAGAACGACACGAAGAGACAGAATAGGACAAAATATGACGATCAACACCTTTAATTTCGAAAGAGTACAACGTTTTAAGTATCTGGGGGCCGTAATCACAGCGGACAACGATGTTACCGAAGAAATAAAAGACAGAATCCAATCTGCAAACCGCTGTCTATTTGCACTGAATAAGCTCATAAAATCAAAAAATCTCACAAGAAGTTCAAAGATCAAAATCTATAAATCCATCGTCAGACCTGTAATAACATACGGATGCGAAACGTGGACCATGACCAAAGCAAACGAAGAAAAGCTCAGACGCTTTGAACGAAAAATACTTCGGACCTCACCATGACATCACCACAGACCAGTATAAGATCAGAACCAATATCGAATTAAAAGCACTCTACAACTACACCGATATTGTCCAAGAAATTAAATCACAGCGACTAAGATGGGCAGGCCACGTGCACAGACTGCATAACGAAAGACTTGTAAAACTGGTATGGGAGGAGATTCCCACAGGCAAGAGACCGCTCGGACGTCCCAGAATGCGATGGAGAGATAACATCCAAGCAGATCTCCGGAAAATGAACATTCCATTTGACCCTAGGTTGATGGAAGACCAAACAAATTGGAAAAAAGTTGTACAGTCAGCCAAGACCCACCCAGGGTTGTAGCGCTACGTGATGATGATGATGATGATGTAAAGAAAGGCATTTCTTATTACAGAAAAAATCCAAATGATATCCTTTTGATCTATAAACGTCAATTGATAGCAATAAATGGCAAAGTTGTTGAACCAAGACAATCCACTCTAATTAATTTTTTTAACAGAGATATATCCATTGTCATCAGAATAATTATTTTCAATCATAAAATTCATCATCTACATAACAATGTAGGTTACACATTAAACGACTAAATCAAAGCAATTATCAAATAACAACCTCGGTTGATTATTTATCATAGAATGCAGTTAAGCCCGTTCCACTTTCATTTAAATTATAAAAAAAAAACGTTTATATTCGCTTAAATTTGTTTTAATTGAGTGGGCAAACATGACTGTTACTCACAGCAAAATGCAGTAGCAGAAATGTTTGAGCATATCGTCACATAAATTAACTTCGTTTCAACAGCGATAATGCATATATGTCTTAACATCAAGGACGATTAACACATTCCGGGGCGATAAATTAAAATATATTGCTAGTAATGTTTGCCAATTTATTTAGATCCTACATTATTTTGTCTTGGACGGCTATACAAAAACAGCCTCGAACGGCAGTTTAGGCGGATTCTGAATGCCGAATTCATTGATTAACTTACAATTGTGTCGCTCGCCCATTCAATTATTCAAATATTACAAGCCTTTATATAAATATTAATCCGTTTATCCAACATGTTTCAATGACAGTAAATCTGTTATCATACATAATATTAAAATTAACAACTATCACAATTGTTTGCAAATTTACTTTGATAATTTTAGCTAGCAGCTTTGAAAACCATAACTTATAACTGGCAATTAATCAATGAAATATTTTCCACTCACAGGGCCCGCTCTCCACTCTCCGGGCGGGTAACCGGGTAAGTGTGAGAAAAATATTGGTTTCCCCATCGATGTGGTTTGGTTCATTTTCCTCTACCTACCCTCTACTTCCCCTACATTATAGATAATCCATATAAACTTAATACAGTCTGAACACAGCCTGTATATATAAATATATTCATACTTTCCGGAGCTCTATAACATTATTGAGTATTTTTCTCCAATTCATATAATATTGGTAAAACCATACTACATTATAGATGTTTTTTTACACGGATTTCTACGGCTGTCGTCGCTTCTCCGTCCCCAGTTTCCATATTCTCCTATCAAGAGATTGTTCCTCGGTTAGGTTTCTTGTTTCCATCGCTTCATCTATTCCATCCCTTCAGCTTCTTATAGGTCTTCCTCTCTTTCTCCTCTCAGGCGGTATCCATTCCAACACTTTCCTAGGCCATCTATTCTCATCCATTCTTTTCGTGTGACCAAACCAAATCAGTTGTTTTTTCTCAACTTCGTCTGAAATATTTTATTTCGGATATCCTCGTTTCTCACTCTATCCCTCCGTGACACTCCAGAGCTTCTTCTTAAAAAATCGTAGTTTTCTCTTCAGTGTTTCGGTTATATCCCATACTTCTGCTCCATACGTTATCACACTTGAACAATACTTTCATATAGTCACTTTTTTGTTGTTCTCCTTATATTCTCTTCCCAGAGGATTGAATTTAGGGCTGTTATGATTTTTCTATCTTTATTATTCCTTTCTGTTATCTCATCCTTGCTATTGCCCTTTTTATTAAATACAACCCCTAGGTATTTGGACTTTTCTACTCCTTTTATGAATTCATTTTCTAAGAGAAGATTATTCTGGTTATTTATGCCTATTGCCAGGTATTCGCATTTACTCATGTTCATCGATACACCAGCTTTTTCGTATCCCTCTTTCAGTTTTCTGACCATATACCCCAAATCATCTTCATCCTCTGCTATCACAACCTGATCGTCAGCAAAGTATAAACTATAGAGCGTGTCATCTCCCACTCTCATTGTCAGACCAATTTGTGCACACTTTCTTCTCCACCTTCTAAGGGATCGGTCAAGGTAGATTTTAAAAAGAGTAGGGGATAGACAGCACCCCTATATGAGCCCCTTGGAGGTCTTAAAACTCTCTGTGAGGCCTGTTCCTAGCTTCACTCTTGCAGAATTGTCCCTATAGTAGTTTTTAGTGGCCTGTAGTAGAGTCGGTCTGAACTCTAGTTTCTCCACTCTTTCCCATAGTTGTGATATCGGGACGCTATCGTAAGCCTTTTCTAAATCAATATGGGCTATATGTGTTTCTCTTTGCATACACTTCTCTAATGCTATTTTAAGGGTGAAAAGGTTGTCAATTGTTGAGTGACCCGCTCGAAATCCAGTCTGTTCTTCAGGTTGTTTGTTTTTAATATGGTCTTCTATTAGGGTTTTCGGTAGCGAGACAAACGGAACAAAGACAGCAGGAAACGAGACCACCGCTCCCACCGAGACAAACAGCCCAAACACCGACAACTAGCCAAATACCAAAACCGGTAAGAACAAACAACAACCCCAACCCGGAGACAAAACCACCAATAAGCCGAAACAAAAGGAACAACAACGGAGTAATCAAAGCAGAATTGACGGAAATGATGTTCGACTTTGCCGAAATGGGACACAGCACAGAGGAAACAGAAAAGTTCATCCGAAGAATTACAACCATCATGCTCCTACTCAACAATGACCACTAGAAGAACTAGAGACAATCTGAAACTTATATTCTGGAACGCAAACGGAATACAAAACAGGAAACAGGAACTGGTGGCACACCTAAACGAACACAGCGTCCACGTGGCACTGATCAACGAGACGCATCTCAGACGTTGCAACCAACTGAAGACAAGACAACCAAGACAGAGGCGAGAAAGCCGGAGGTGGAGTCGCCATCATCATTAAAAGAAACATAAAACACCACGAACTGCCTGAAGTAGAAACAACCACCGACACGGAAACGGTAGGAGTAGAAGTACAGACAACCGACGAATCCGTAACCCTCTACGCACTGTACTCGCCGCCACAGAAACAAATAAACGCCGACGACCTGGACAAAATATTCGACAGAAATATAGGTACCATAGCCGCAGGAGACTACAACGCAAAGCATTCGCAATGGAATTGCAGAGTGACAAACACGAAGGGCCGACAATTACTAAGGTACACGGAAAACCGGAAGTTACAAGTAATACTTTCCAGGAGTTCAGCGAATGCCCGATATTTTGGATATAGCCGTTATGAAAAACGTTACAGCAAACGTGGAAATAGTCTGCATCAAGGACTAAAGCACAGATCACAACCCAGTACACATAAATCTCCAAGCGAAAACGGCCAGGAAAACAATCGAGAAAATTATCATAAATTGCAATAAATTTAAAGATAATCTGACGAACGTCACTTGTACAGAAATTACAAGCCGACCGTGCCTAGAAGAAGCAGCACGGACGATAGAAACGAAATAAAAGGAGCACTCGCGGCCGCCACAAGGAAACGGACAGCCAACACGACAACCGCCCGCCCACAAGAAATCAGAAACTTACTAAGAAGAAAGCGCAAAGCTAACAAAGTATTCCAACGGACGCTGGCACCGACGGACAAGAACGTCTTAAACAGACTGACAAACCAACTGAAAGCGGCACTGCGCGAACAGAACTCCGAATGGGAAGACAAACTAGAACGCATCAACGAAACAATAGAGGAACCGTCGAAATTAGCCAAGAATCTGAGTAACAAGGAGAGGAGAACAATTCCGCCACTGAAAACAACAAACGACACTGTAGCAAGCACGGACGAGGAGAAAACGGAGGAATTCGCAAAGGCGCTTGCACAGCAGTTTAAGCCGAACGCCGGCACACACCCACTCCGCAAAAGGCAAAAAATACGCGAAACCGTACTGAGTGTACTAAACAGGAGTATAGAAAACACAGAAATAGACGAAACAACAACCGAAGATATAAAAGGAATAATTAAAGACTTAAAAACCAAGAAAGCACCAGGCTGCGATAACATCAACAACGCCGCGCTAAAAAACCTAACAGCGAACGCAATAGACAGAAAAACACGAATCATAAACGCCGCACTTAAACTTGGAGTGTTTCCGACCCAATGGAAACATGCAACAACGATCCTAATCACCGAAAAAACCCCGAAACCTCAACTCCACTTACAGACCAATAAGTCTGCTGACAGGTGAACTTGTTATAACATGCTTAGGCAGGATCCGCCAGTAAAGCGGGAAATTTTGAAAATCCAATAGTTCATTTTCTGTTCACTAGGAGGCGTGCAGGTTTTGGTGTATTGTTTGACATTTAATGCCATTTGCAAAACATGGAGCACTGGTCTGGTGTATATCGTGGTTTCTGCGTAAAATCATTTTATAAAAATGATGAGTGTGATTGTCGTACAAAGATTATTCCGTAATCAGTTCAATATTCCACGACATGGAAGAGTGCCGTCCTCTCATGCAAATATGTCATGGGTGAAAAAGTTAGAAGAAACTGGTTCCACATTAAACTTAAAGCATAGAGGAGCAACAAGGTCAGTAAGAACAGAGGAAAACATTGAAAGAGTTAAGCGGCCCATACACTGTACAACTTGTTGTACAACTTGGTTTGGTTGTACCAAAAGATGGACAGCGTATGTGTAGGTTGTACAACCAGATTTTGGTTGGAAGGTTTAGTGGGACAAAATCAAACTACTTTTGATTTTTTGTGGGTGTGGCGTAATGTTGGTTAACCTGTCTGACAGTGTATTGCACATTTGTACAACTTCACCACCAACATCAGTTTACATTTGATTTTGTCTCGTTCACATCGTTGTATTTAAATTGTGTTGCTAGTTTTTAGTCGCATATTCTTTGAGGTTTTCAAAACTAATTATTACCATAAGTGATCAAAATAATGGCCAAAAGAGGCCAACAGAGAACGAAAAGTGGAAAACGTTTATACATGCACAGTATAATCTTGAGAATCAGATACATATGGGACCAGACAACCGCCGAATTATCAAAAAATCAATTATCAAGATCGGATTATTAAGATTAAAAGAAAACACTAAAAAAAATCATATTTTATGTATAATTCGATTTCAGGAAGAATAAAATATGTATCTATATAGGTAAACGTGTACTTAAAAAAATATGTACAAACTTTGAAAGATAGTAAGATAATTGTAGAGTAGAGTTAGCTCAGTCAGAATCGTCAATATGTTAGTATGTTTACCAGACCTTCTTCAAGGAAGCTGTTTCTCTGCTCTTCAAGGAAGGTTGCTGTTTTTGACTTTATTTGTTCTGTGCGCAAGATGCTCTGTGCTATAGAAGCGTATAGAAACGAAAAGTAACGTGTTTCCCCAGAGCGCCAGATTACTGAACATGCCGGATTAACCAACCGCCGGTTTATCAATATTATACGGTACACCGAAGTTTACCTGAAATTTATCAAATAAAAAATGCAATGTATAAAGATAAAAACAAACGTTATAAAGCATGGGAAACGCTTTTTTATAAAGCATGGCAAACTAAGTTAACAGAAATTGATGAAAATGCATCTTTAGATGATGTAAAAAAAAAAAACTAAACAATGTGAGGACTCGTTATGGAAGAGAACTGAAAAAGATGAAAAATCTGGTGCAGGAATTGATGATGTATACGAGCCAACATTATGGTATTTAGATGAATTAAATGATTTCTTAAGTGAAGAAATATTATTGTAGCACAACTAGCACAAGATCCCTGCAGATCAAATTTCACCTCAAAACTAATGTTGGAAGACATGGTATGACAGTGTAGGGCCTACAGTTACAACACATTGGAAGACTTGGTTGTACAACCAGTTGTATAGTGTATGGGCCGCTTTAGGAGTAACATTGGCACGTATTCCACGGCGTTCTGCAATTAACCAGTGAGGACTGGACATTAATAACACATCGTTATGACGATTTTGCATAAAGACTTATCTTTTCACCCTTACAAAATTCAAATAGTCCAGCAGTTGAAAGTTTAGCGATATACTGGCTCGCAGGATTTTCAGCGAAGAAATATTGCGACGTGTAAATGAACACTTTATTGACCGCTTGTTTATAGCGGAGAAGGATGATATGTTTTAGACCCTCCACCGCCACTTCCAAATGTTTGATTCTTCTACGAAAACGTGCCCGTTCAGCACAACATCATCCAAACTTAAGCCAGTTTAAGAACAGAGTAGCCAGCCATAGAATTAATAGTTCAGGGATTGATGTAGATAGTTTTATTAGTAAATTGAACAGCCGTTCATCGAGAATCCGCATTCTCAACAAATGACCCCAGATATAATTTTCGATGAATCTAACAGCCCCATATATTCACACGGCACCACTATGAAGTTTATGTCTGTTTAGGTAAATGCCTTACTGCCCTTCACATTGACGGGCTAACTACCGTTAACACATTATTAAGAGCTAGGCTATATCCACTTTTAAACAGCTTTTAATCAGCTTTAATTAGCTTAAATCAGCTTTAATTAGCTTTAATAAGCGTTTAAGCTTCTTCTTCTTAAGTACCATGTCCTTCTAGAACGTCGGTCACCAACAAGGCTATCCTTACTATGCCGACGGCAAGTCTGAACAGAGAGCTTGAGTTAAGTTTATACCAGACACGTAGATTCTTGATGCTTTTCTGCTGCCCGGCTTTCTTTTCCTATAAATTTTTCCCTGCACGATGTTCTGCAGTAATCGGTATTTTTCGCCTCTCATAACGTGCCCGAAATATTGCAGTTTCCTTCTTTTGATGGTGGTAAGAATTTCGGTGAATTTATTCAGACGTTAAGATAATCAAATCAAATCAAATTAATTTATTTCATTATATAAGAATATTATAAAAAATACACTAAATGAAATATGTCGGACAATAATAAGTCGGAATAAATAAATAAATTAATTAATTAATACTATAATACAGTTCATAGAATTACTTTACTCTAGCATAGAATTCTTCCATGGTGTATGGTTCTATATCCTTAAGGTAGTTATAAAGTTTCTTCTTTAAGCGGTGTAGTGTGGTGTTGTACTTGTATTCGGTTGGGAGCATATTGTATAACTTAATATTACTGCAGGGTGGGTTCTTTGCAGTCATTGTTATCGTGTGCTTAGGTAGTTCATACAGATCATTATTAAACCTTGTTTGCCGTTGGTTTGGTTTGTGGAAACCTATGAAGAGATATCTGCGTTTGATGACAAATAGTATCTATACATAATGTCTATGACAAATAGTCGTTGTAAGGATGTTGACTCTTTAGAAATGGCCTCTGCACGATTCTCTGAAATGTAGGTTATTGAGAATTCTTAGTGCCTGTTTCTGTATTCTGAATACATTGGCAGCATGTACTCCATTACCCCAGAACATTATTGCAAACCTCAGGTGGGCGTGAAAATTTGCAAAATATATTAATCTGAGGGCATCCACATCTACATATCGCTGGAGGACTCTTAATGCATAAACTGCTTTGTTCAGTTTTTTCGTTAGATGATCTATATGTGTTGTCCAGTCCATGGTGTGGTCGATATATAGTCCCAGCATTCTTACAGATTTCTCTAAGATCATAGTTTCCTTCCCCAATATAATTTCATGTGGGAAAATAGTTGTACACCGTTTTGTTTTGAATATGATCAGCTTTGTTTTATCCTTGTTGACAATTAGTTTGTTTTTGTGGAACCATGCAGTCGTGGATGACATTGCTGAAATTGCATTTCGACTTATATCATCCCTGGTTTTGCTGATGTGTGGTATCGTCCGCATAATTAACCATCATATGCTGTGGAGTGCCTAGCATGACTGCTAGGGGCAGATCGTTTATGAAAATTGTGAACAGCAGCGGTCCTATTATACTTCCCTGAGGAATACCGTTATTTATTTCCCTTGCACTGGATTTCACGGGACCGCAGGGAGTGTCAAGCCTAGTGATGTGTTTTCTATTATTCAGATATGACTTTATCCAATCCAATGCCACTCCTCTAATACCATATTTGTGAAGCTTGTTTATTAAAATGTTGTGGTCCACTACATCATATGCCTTAAACAAATCCAGTAACATTCCAAGTGGGATATTATGTTCTTCCAATTGATTTGTTAATTGTGTTATAAATTGATAACACGCCGTCTCTATACTTCTTCCCTTTATGAAGCCATGTTTGTTTTGGTTGATTAAATTATATTTCTCTAAAAGTGAGGATATTCGAGCACAAAAAAATTTTAATTCAAAAATGTATACATTTAATTTATTTCAAAAATCTTACAAAAAACGGAGAGAATACTTATCGGTCTGTAATTTGCAATATCTGTTTTATCACCGGCTTTGTGTATTGGGATAATTTCGGCTATTTTCAAGGCATCCGGGAATTTACCTGCATTAAATGTATTATTTATGATCGATTTTAGTGGAATTAGGATAGATGGGAGAATATATTTTATAACACTTGCTGGTATTTCGTCATGACCCACACTTTTGTTATTTTTTGGATCCAACACGACGTTTTGTAATTCCTTACTTGTTATTGGTTTGAGGAAAATTTTCTTTCTATTTTCCAATATATTATCACTATATTCCATTTTCTTTTTTGGTTGATTATTGGAGTTTAAGTGAGTTACTCTTTTTATGAAAAAGTTATTGATATCTGTAACACTTTTAAATGTTCTTCGTTATTATTAGGATATGATTCATTTGCTTTTTTAACTGTGTTCATTTTCTGATTACTTCCCAAGTTGTTTTCTGGATATTTGACGATTCCTTTAATTGTTTCTTAATTTTTTCTATAGATTATTGACTTTTCTTTTGGTGCGTTCGTCTTTTGAGGAATCATTTTTTTAGCCTTATCGGGCTGTTCGCTGGGGCCGCTGTCGCTGATAGTAAATACAGCGCTCTCCTTATCGCTTAATTCTTGCGGGTTTTTAAGCGGTTCTCTCGTGCTCTCAAGCGATAGATTTAACAATTTATTTTATTTTCCGTCAGAAACTTTATTTGTTCTGTCAATTCCGCAATAACCATTTGCAAGGGCTCAACATGCTTTTGAATTAACCCCGACATAAAATCTTCGAAATCATGGATTCGCAGGAACGTTGTTAAAATATCAAATTGTTTACTCGAGGGAATATTTGATCTTAATTCTCTTGCCATAATTATAGATATATAATCTATCAATCTATTTAAACTTTTTTAAAAAACTTCACGGAGTGTCTGCTCGATTTTATTCACTATGATTAATTTTTTTACTTTAATTTCACCGACGTCTGCTCGGCTCGAGTACTGCGACGAGACTGTGAGACTGAGATATTACCAAGTTGGATACTTTTTTCGTCCATGAATCTTTAAATATTTTCCTGTAAGCCGACATCTCAAAGGCTTCAAGTCGTCTTTCTTCGTACTTGTTTATAGTCCAGGCTTCCATACCGTACAGCAGGGTGGAGAAGAAATAATATCTGAGAAGTTGGATTCTTAGAGTTAACTTCAGGTCTCTACAGCACAAGACCCTAGTCATGTTTTTAAATGCTGCTCGAGCCTGCTCAATCCTTGATTTCATTTCAGTTTGACTATCCGCGCTGTTAGTTATTATGCTGCCTAAATATTTTATTTGGTTTACTTGCTTCAATAGATCACCCCCAACTGTTATGTTAGCTATGATATTAGGTTGCTTGCTAATTACTAATACTTAGGTCTTTTTTTTCGTTTAATCCGAGTCAGTCTATGGCGCATTTTTCGATGACTGTATCCAGTATCCGTTGTAAATCTTCCTGACTGGAGGCCATCAATCGGTGCCAGGTGTCAGGTGCCATTTTCGAGACTCAACTCACCCAGGTTCAGACGCACCAGACCGAAATCTAAAATCACGAATAAGGTATAATAACCTTTGAGGCGCATTTTTCGTCAAATCCCAAAAAAATTTCCGGATGCTTTGGCTGCGAAAATGCAACTTTTTTTTGCCGATTTTGCAATCACTTCCACTGACGCCCTACACTTATGTAAAGGGTTCCAGGTCGCTGATTGAATTCGTTCTCTTACGAACACGTACCCGCAACTATTCCGTTAAAAATTTTTAAACTGCAACGACTTTTTGCAATTCTGCGGCAGTTTAAAGAAAAAAATGCGCAAAAAGTGAAAAAACACCAGAGGTGTTTTGTGGTGGTACCTAGAACGCCCGAACCAATTGGCGGATCGGAACGGGACCTGCGCCGTCCGATCGGTCATAGAACTTTGTTTGGAAGTTTATTCCAGATTCTGTTGAAGATGGCATCGCGACGCCATAAAACGACGTTTCTTGGACGTCCGGGAAAACTCGCGCAGAATCACCAGCTTTTAGAAACAGTAACATCATAAGCTTATATAGGTGTGATAACATGCGTATTGGACGGTAGTTTTCTATGTTTGTGGTGTCACCTTTTTTGTGCAGGATGATGACCTCTGCGTTCTTCCATTTTTTTGGTATTTTGCCCTCGATCAAACATTTGTTTGTTAGCATCCGAAGAGCTTCCAGTAGTGTTCCGCCTCCCGCTTTTAGCATTTCTGCTGTTATCTGGTCGTCTCCTGGGGTCTTCTGGTTCTTCATTTGTTCTAACGCATATGTAATTTCAGCTGTCGTTATTTCCGACAGTTTTTCCGATCCTACATTTGTAATAGTTTTTGAGGATGTCGTTGGGTTCGGTATGGATGATGTGTATAGGCTGGCGTAGAATCTTTGGACTTCTGCGACGATGTCTGTTTTGTTGGTAATGATATTGCCATGGCGGTCTTTTAGTCTAACAGTAACCCCGTACAAGGACGAAAACTGCGCTTTTTCCACGAACCGTCACCGGATACCTTCAAAATGTTTCTGTATATTCTGTTTTGTTCCATCTTGTCCTGTTTCTCGCGTACTGCTTTTTTTTTTTGGCGTATCAGACCAAACACATTAAAGCCCTTCAAATAAATGCTTTGACACGCTGTCATAACAATTCTTGCTCAAACAGACACCCAAGTCCATTAATCCGCAAAAAATGTTTATCCCCTGCCGTCCGAGTCCTAGCATTCTTAGTACAAAAGTTATCCGTCTGTTAATTTCGTACCCAGTGTTAACAAGGGGGCCGGAGTTTATATGAAATAAGCCGCAAAGACACTGAACCGTCACTTTGAAACCAAGGCCTTATTATATCGCCGAACTTTACTTTCTGGATATCACCATTTCCGCGAGAGCGTTGAAAACACTCACGAACTCGATGATCCGGTAGAAATGAGTCAAAGAAACCATGACATCATCGGCACTGCTGGTTTTTAACTTTTTGGCGGACGCGCTGCTGCCCTCCGCACCATTGTCAGTGTTTGAATACTGGTTCCCCTTGAACTTCGCCTTCCGAAATCGGTTCGGGCGAAAGTTGGGACGATCCTGATCCCTTTTCCGATTCATCGCACTGCACTTTTGAATTCACACGTGCGACCGGCGAACGGATTTCAACATATAAATATAGGTTATGTTCCTGACGTGGTTACGGCTTGTAAACACGATGAACACGCCACAGCCTATGTCCGTCTGCCAGGCACTCACTAAAATGCGTTCCGGATGGCCATATGCTTTTAAGGACTTATTCTCAGAGAGATAAGAAGTAGTTTAAAGCAAAAAAAATATTTTTGCTTTACTTTTGCTAATTTTGCTAACTACTTCAAAAAGTACTACTTTTAAAATTTCTAAATGAGGCTACCTACCCCCATTGCCTCATTTAGAATTTTTTTTTTCATTTTAAGATGAGTTTGGTATATAATATATTTTAATATTACTTTGCATTATATTTGAGTGATTTATTAATTTATTTATATTTATATGAATCATTTATAAACTATACAGTTTTATACATTCAATATCGAATAACTTATATTACATTCATCTTTCTGACATAGTTATTGTAAGATCGTTTATAAATAATGTTGTTCTTGCAATATTTCTTCTTCTTACCTTAACCATTCTTCTTTATCTTATCAATTATTCTCAGTTGCCTAACAAAAATCTCACAATCTCAAAACTGCTACATTTTACATATTAATTTTCATAACTATTAACCTTATTGTTAGTTGCTTACGATAAATCTCACGTTTCTTTCATTTTGATTATTACGCATTGATTGGTTCTTATCTGAAAAATGTTTAAAATTCTGGTAATTTTCCAATTAACGATGTGTTAAAATCCTATCAAATTTCTCGGTAATCTAAAATAGATAATATAAATTCCACGATCCATAAACTTTATACATGAACTTTATACATCAACCATTAGAATTTCCCCCGTGGAATTGTAATAAAAGCATTCAGTTTTCAATTCCATGAATAATTCAGCTGCATCTAGAATTCATCGGATATCGCTTAGCATTAGTCATATTATTATTAAAACACGATGCCGTGTGTATATATTACAAATCCCACAGCGTGACGATTACGACCTTAACCGAATCGAAAAAGATCTGCAGATGCGGAGAACGCGACCTCTCGCATTCTCAAAACATCCAATTACAAATGCAAAATAATAACAATCATTATCGATAGTTTTCTTAAATATCGTTATCGTGTTGAATATGCGTCATTCTGTTGCAGTTGCCGCACTTGGAGCACGGAAAAGGAACTAAATTGATGGTGCAAGGCAAGACCGCAACCACCCCCATTTCGTCCTCGAGGGAGTGTTTCCCGGCAATAAACAACAACTCACGCAGCCAAATGAATTTATCCAACAATAATAAAGACGACGAACACAACACTAATGGTCCACTTACTCCAACAGGTAAAATTGATACTCTTATCTAGCATGATAATATACTACAAGAAACATTCAAGATAATTAAATAGCTTTTATATAAAGAACATATAATACGCTTCACAAGACGTACTAAGATTAGACAAATGTGGATAAGACAAAAAAAGACACGCGACTAAATAAGACTGGACATGAATGAAGAAAACTGGACAGGACTGGATAAGTCTATACAAGACTGGACAAGAGCAGACAAGACTAGACAAGAAGAGACAAGACCAAAAAAGACCAGACATGACCAGACAAATCCAGACAAGACCAGATAACATCAGACACCACTAGATAAAACCAGACAAGACTAGACAAAATCAGAGAAGGCTATACGCCTCTAGACAAACCGATACAAGACCAGACGAGACCAGAGAATATCAGATACGGCCAGACAAGACCAGACAAGACTGGACAAAATAAACAAGAGACAAGCCCAGACTTGATCAGAGAAGACCAGACAATGTCAGACAAGGCCACATAAGAGCAGACAAGACCAGATAAGACCAAACAAGACAGGACTAGACAAGACTAGACAAGACTAGACAAGACCAAACAAGACCAGACAAAAACAGAGAAGACCAAACAAGACCAGACAAAAACAGACAAAACCACACAGGACCAGATGAGACTAGACAAAATCCGCCAAAACCAGATAAGACCAGTCAAGACCAAAGAAGATCAGACAAAACCAGACAAAAGCAGACAAGACCAGACAAAAGCAGAGAAGACCAGATAAAACCAGACATGATCAGGCACGACCAGACAGGGCCCAACATAACCATACAAGACCAGACAAGATCCAATATTACCGGGCCAGACAAGAACGGACAAAACCTAACAGAACCAGGCAAGACCAAACAAGACCACACAAAAAACAGACAAGACCAAACAAGACCAGACAAAACCAGACAGGATCAAATGAGACAAGACAAAACCCGCCAAGACCAGACAAGACCAGACAAGACCAGAGCAGACCAGACAAAACCAGACAAGGCCAGACAAGACTAGACAAGACCAGAAATGACCAAACAAGACCAGATAAGATCAGACAGAACCATACAAGGCTAGACAAGACCAGACGAAACCGATCAAGACCAGACAAATCCAGGGAAGACCAGACAAAACTTCTTCTTCTTGCAGTCCTTCTCCTACCGGAGGTTGGACACCATCATGACTATTCTTATCTTGTTCACCGCTGCTCTGAACAGTTCCGTGCTGCTACAGCTGAACCACTCGCGCAGGTTCTTCAGCCAGGATACTCTACGCCTACCAATACTCCTGGTTCCTTTAATTTTTCCCTGCATAATAAGTCTTAGAAGACTATATTTGGGGCCTCTCATGAACTAGCCAAGACTAAACATGATCAAGCAGTACTAGACAAGACTAGACAATACCAGACGTGGTAAGACCAAACTAGACAAGATTAGACAATACCAAAGTATACAGACATATATACTGATCTAGACTGACACTTCTGTACCAAACTACATATACTGGACATTGATTAGCAAATGCTGTAGCAAAGTTTGTATAACTTATTGGAGAGGACAAGGAAATTCTACTTTCAGACATCGGTAGATATAATAGAACAGTCTCAGATTTCATTGCGGATCGTTTTTAGTAATAATATACTTGATGTATAGTAATAATATACTTATATGATATGTATATTAAACCTGTATTTTTTTCTTCTATTGGTAATTGTTCTCGGAAGGGAATTGAGCGAATTATTGTTGTAAACTTGTGTTCTGGGTAATGGGAATACGTTTAAGATTCGCGTGTCTCGTCAAAAGAAAAAAAAAATACATAAATTATACACGGTGGAACGGAATAACGAGTGAACAAATATTATTTTCTTACGATTAGGGCAAACTGGAAGGATTTGCCTTTTTAGGTGGATTCATAATTTATATGTTCGTGATGTATTTCTAAATCTACGCCGCTGTAAAAAAAAAGAAAAGAAGGAAATTGATGGGAAAGTAACATGATTTAGTATTTTAACATGATTTAATAGTTTATATAGACAGTATTTGACGATTTGAAGAATTTTCCTTTTATATATTCCAGACTAATTTTTCATTATTGTTTTTTAACGTAAACATTACACGGAATGGAATAGAATCGATAACGCAGGTTTTGCTTTAAAATTCAATAAACCCAAAATCAGTAAACCTGCTGCAGACGGAGATTAAAATGAAGAAGTTAGAATTACTATAAATTGTTTATTAAATTGGTACCGATAGAGAGAGAAACCGGCAAAAAGGTTCAGTTATTTCAAATTGCAACAAAATAGCGAAAGGCTAATCTTAAAATGTATTAAGTAGTAGCCGTAAAACTTAACATCGTTAGAAACTAATTTATGCATGCGAAGATTCGGTCATCCGTACGTTTTTCCCCCAATCATCTATCAATTCACCCTTCGATCTCTCCGAACATCCGATCCCTTCGTCAATCGTATGAATCATATATTTTCTCTTCCAATCGGATCCAATTAAAAAGTAATTGGAAACTCACCCGAAATATATAACTTCATCATCATCATCACGTAGCGCTACAACCCTGGGTGGGTCTTGGCTGACTGTACAACTTTTTTCCAATTTGTTCGGTCTTCCATCAACCTAGGGTCAAATGGAATGTTCATTTTCCGGAGATCTGCTTGGATGTTATCTCTCCATCGCATTCTGGGACGTCCGAGCGGTCTCTTGCCTGTGGGAATCTCCTCCCATACCAGTTTTACAAGTCTTTCGTTATGCAGTCTGTGCACGTGGCCTGCCCATCTTAGTCGCTGTGATTTCATTTCTTGGACAATATCGGTGTCGTTGTAGAGTGCTTTTAATTCGATATTGGTTCTGATCTTATACTGGTCTGTGGTGATGTCATGGTGATGTCATGGTGAGGGCCGAAAAGTATTTTTCGTTCAAAGCGTCTGAGCTTTTCTTCGTTTGCTTTGGTCATGGTCCACGTTTCGCATCCGTATGTTATTACAGGTCTGACGATGGATTTATAGATTTTGATCTTTGAACTTCTTGTGAGATTTTTTGATTTTATGAGCTTATTCAGTGCAAATAGACAGCGGTTTGCAGATTAAATTCTGTCTTTTATTTCTTCGGTAACATCGTTGTCCGCTGTGATTACGGCCCCCAGATACTTAAAACGTTGTACTCTTTCGAAATTAAAGGTGTTGATCGTCGTATTTTGTCCTATTCTGTCTCTTCGTGTCGTTCTATTTATACACATATATTTCGTTTTCTCTTCATTAATCTTCAGCCCTACTTCACTTGTTGCTCCTTCCACCTTGTTGAAAATGTCTTTCGTGGATAGAATGGAGTCTCCAACGAGATCTATGTCATCTGCATATGCGAGTAACACTTTGGGACCTTGACCCGATAGCAATTCTGTTTTTATTTCGGCCGACCTCATGGCTTTCTCTAATACAAGGTTGAATAGTAGTGGAGATAACGCATCACCTTGTTTAAGTCCACTGTTGATTTCAAAGCTGCCAGACAGTTTATTATTTACACGTACTTTAGATATTCCACCCTCCATACAGACTTTGGTCATCCGAATGAGTTTCTTTGGTATTGAGAACTCCGCCATGGCATTCCATACTTGGCTTCTTTCTACGCTATCATATGCCTGTCGAAAGTCTATGAAAAGATTGTGTATGGGTTTGTTATACTCCCATCCCTTTTCTAGAAGTTGTCTCAGCGTGAATAGTTGATCTATTGTTGATCTGTTTGCCCTAAACCCGGCTTGATATTCGCCTAGGACATTTTCAGCATAAGGGATTAGTCTACTAAGAATGATGTTTGAGAGGGTTTTATATGCCATGTTTAGGAGTGAGATTCCTCTATAATTCGCGCATTTTGTTTTGTCCCCTTTTTTGTGGATGGGCACTATTATGTTTTCCTTCCATCGTGCTGGTATCATTTCTTCTAACCATATGTGCGTTATTAGCTGGTGGATTTGGCGATGTAGTGCGTCTCCCCCATATTTCAGAAGTTCTGCTGGTATCTCGTCCGTACCCGGCACTTTGTGATTTTTCAGCTTATTTAAGGCCTTTTGGGTTTCTTCAAAGGAAGGATTTTTGACGGGCATGTCCGCTGTGATATAGATCTCTTCTTTGTGCTGTTCTTCCTGTATGATGTTTAGAAGGTCTCTAAAATACTTTTTCCATTCTTCAGTTATTTCTTTACCGTCGATTATCATACGGCCTTGGTTGTCTCTCAGTGTGTGGATGGAATTGGCTCTATGCCCTCTTTTCTCAGAGGAAATTGCTTTGTAGAATTCTCTGGAGCCTGGTTTGGGCCGGTCTCTCTCCATAGTTTCATATTTTTGTTGTTCGTAGTTTCTTTTCTTTGTGCGTATTATTTTTCTTGTTTCTTTTCGACACTCGTCATATTCCTTTTTACTTTAGTCTATTTGCAGTTGTATCCAAGTCTTTCTTACTGTTTGTCTTTTTTCCAGTTGTTTCCGACATTCCTCGTCATACCATGTTTTTGCCCTCTTCTGCTTACTCCTTCCAAAGATCTTGTCAGCTGTCTTGGTTATTATTTCGGCAGTCGCTTCCCATAGCTGTTCTATATCATTGTCTTCTCTTTCAGAGTTCAAGGTTTGTTCAAGTTGTTCTCTATAGTTTTGTTGTTTCTCTGCATTGTGTATTTCGTCCATGTTCCATTGTGGGTTTAGTGTTGTTTTATTGTATTTGTGGCTAGATATTCTGGACTTGACTTTTGCTCTGACTAAGTAATGATCTGTGTCTCCGTCTATTCCTCTCAGGCTTCTTACGTCTATAATATTGTTGCCATGACGGGCATCTACAATGATGTGGTCAATTTGGTTGCGTGTAATATGGTCGTTTGAGACCCAGGTTTGCTTATGGATGTCTTTATGCGGAAACATGGTTGACTTTATTAGCATATTATTAGCTGTTGCAGTTTCTGTGAGTCTTAAGCCATTGTCGTTGGATATATTGTGTAGGCTGTGTTTACCTATTGTGGGGTATAGGCTGGGCTCTTTGCCTATTTTATCCTGTTTGGGCATCGTATCTATCTCTCTTTCTAGGGCATCGTAGAAGTCATCCTTGATATCTTCATCCTTCTCTTCCGTTGGTGCATGCGCTGAGATAATCGAAATGTTGTATCGCTCTCCCTTCATTCGTATGTAGCATATCCTTTCATTTATAGGTTTAAAATTTAGTATATTCTGTACTAGGTTGTCTCTAATCACAAAGCCCGTTCCAAATTCATGTCTTCCGTTTTTGTTACCGCTGATGGTGGATTTACTTATTTTTATATTTCCATCGTCTGGCCATCTTATTTCTTGGACGGCTGTTATATCCATTCCTATGTTTTCCAGTTGTTCCACAGCATTTATAGCAGCTCCAGGTCTGTACCAACTCTGGACATTCCAAGTTCCAATATTCATGGTCCTTTTACATTGCATTTGTCGTTTTTTGTGTTTGTCTGTCCGGTTCCGAGGCAAAGTTGCAGTTTTCATAACTAGTTTCTTTTTTCCGAGGGTGGGTAGTTAACCCTCCGCTCAACCCTCCTCTTTTATCCGGGCTTGGGACCGGCTGCAGTAAGGTGATTTCAGAGCTGCATTATTTGCCAATTTTCAATGTGTCAAAATTATGACACAAAAAAAAAATATATAACTTATATATATATAACTTGAAAAATAATATCAAATATCCAATACAATGAAAGAAAAAATAATATTTATTTGTTTTGGATTTTATTATATTCTTAATTGAAAACCAAATTAATATTTTATCATAGCAGTAGTAAATTTGTTAGATCCTGCAAGCAAAGTTGAGCTAAAACAAGAAACGCAAAAATCTATTTAAGTTTATAATTATTAGAAATATTAAACTTTTTAAACTTCGCAACTCGTACAGAGTGTTCCCTCTAATTTTTGTGACCTGTGTGCGCACTTTTTTAAGTGTGTGCAGTTTTTTCCAAAATATAAATTTTTGTGTGGCATATATGTAATAAAAAAAATCAATGCTAATAAATAATAATTAATATTCAGCTAAATTTTGTACCTACTTATACACATTGACCTGATCTTACAGCATACCACTTGTACTACATACATTTCAACGGAACACAATGAAAAAAAACTACTCTAAAGTCAAGTAAAATCATTAATGTTCCATGCTATATTTCCAAATTATTTTTCTTTGTTTTTATGAGCAAATTGAAAAGCACCTATGTGACCACATTTTGCGACAAAGCGGAACAAATGGGATGAAATGAGAATTATAATTTAATTATGACAGCAGATCAATAATTCAAAAAAATATATATTTTATCATATCACATACCAAAATGAACACATTAATACATTATTGTATGTGAAGGATGCCATTATTATAATCGTGTGTAAAAGTAATCAAATCGTGCGTATAAGTCCAATGTAAATCAAATGGAGTTTTATTATTAAACGATTTCTGTTTGTAACAAAATACATAGACGTGGTGATACAATTTTTTTAGCAAGCGCACTCATTGCGATTAAAGCATTTTATACTTCGCAACTCCAATGTTCCAATGTAAGATTCCAATACGAGCGGTTGAGCGGAGCGGACGTGTTTTGTGAAGCGGGTTTAGCGGATTGAGCTTTTTTATTGTGACGCGTGTTTTTACGGCGCGCGATAAGGAAAAAAAGAAAAATTAAAAAAAGTGAGAGTGAAAGCGACCGAGGCGAAGATTGAAAAAGATAAAGAGAAGAGGGAAGAGAGTCAGAAGAAAGATTTAACCCTTTTCTGAAAAGTAAGAAACTGGAAAGATCACCGGCTAAAAAGGAAATGAAGATGCTGAAAAAAATTATGGAAGATGTAGGGGAGAAAGCCGGCGCGAGTGGTGTAGTGGTGACGCTCGTGGCCTCATGTTAGAGCGCTAACTGACAAGTATAGAGGTCCCGAGTTCTATCCCCAGTGCCGGCCGCATTTGTTCCAGAAGACAAATGTGAAAAATGGTAATTAGCGCAATTTACAATAACAACAGGTTTCTGGGCCTAAGTGAATGTGAATGTAGAATACAATAGGCTATAGGCCGACGTGTTCGAAGGGTCGGCAAACCCGGCATTCACATCGAACCAAACTTTAAAAAAAAAAAAAAAAATAGGGGAGATAAAGGAAGAGAATCGGAAGATGAGCCGGGAAATGGAACATTTGAAAAATATGATGCGTGAAAAAGAAGAAAAATGGGAAAGAGAAAAGATGGAACTAAATGAAAAAATGAAAAGACTGGAGGAGAAAATGGAAGAGAAGGAAAAAATAATGAGAAAAATGAATATTGTAGAAACGGGACTGGACGAAGGGGAATGTGAGAACGAGAAGAATCTGGAAGAATGGATAAAGGCAGAATTAGAGGTAGAAGTGACGGCGAAAGAGATGTATAAAGTAAGTGGAGGAAAAATGTTGGTGGCGGAACTTGGGACCTGGGGTGACAAGCGGAAACTTATGGAAAAATAAAAGGAAACTAAGAGAAAAAGGGAAAAGAGAGTATACATAGAAGACGATCTGAAGAAGAAGGAAAGAGACATACAGAATGAATTAAGAGCGCTAGCCAAAGAAGAGCGACAGAAAGGACGGTGGGTGAAAGTTGATTATAAAAAGATATGGATAGACGGAAAAGGATTTAAGTGGGATGATGAAAAGGGGGAGTTAAATACAACACATTTTTGAATAAGAGCACAAGGAAAAAACGATAGGACAGAAAACGGAAAACAAACACGGAGAGGAATAAAGAGGAAAAGGAGCAATTACGAATAGTGTACTGGAACACAGCGGGGATAAAAAACAAAGACAATGAGTTTTGGGAATATTTGGTAAAATTTGATGTAGTGGGATTGGTAGAAACGTGGGTGGAAGAGAAGGGGTGGGAAAAATTGGAAAAAAACAATGCCGAAAGAGTTTAAGTGGAACTGTCAATTTGCAGAGAGGGTAAGCAGGAAAGAGAGAGCTAAAGGGGGGATAATAATGGGAGTAAAAAAGGGTTTGGAAGAAGAAAACAGAACCGAAACAAAAGAAGAGGGATTATGGAAAGAACGGTGAAAAGTAGACAGAGAAATTGGAGAATTATAACAATATGCAGCAGAAGTATGAAAAAAACGAAGATAATGATAGAAGAGCGAGTAAAACAGCAAGACGAGGGAACTCTGGTGATTGGGGGGGGGGGGATTTTAACGCAAGAATTGGGGAAAAAGGAATACAGATGGAAGAAGAACAAACAACAATAGAAAGAAGACTAACAAAAGATGCAACAGAAAACGCCGAAGGGAGACTACTAATTAGTCTAGTAGAAGAAAGATTGTGGGACATACTTAATGGAAACAGCATAGGAGATGAGAAAGGGGAGTACACATATATCGGACCAAGAGGGGAGACAGTTATTGACTATATTATGGTGAATGAAGAAGCATGGGATGAAATAGAAGAATTCAAGGTGGTAGAAAGAGTCGAGTCGGATCATATGCCATTGGAAGTGAAGTCAAAAGGAATAGAGAAAGATAGAAGAATTGAGAAGGATGTTAGAAGAAAAATTGTGAAGAATATCTGGCCGTAAGAAGGAATAGAAAATTATAGAACAAGACTTAGGGAGGCAAGATACGAAGAGGAAGGGATAAACGAAAAAGTGAAAGAACTGGGTGATCACGTAAAAAATGCAACAGAAAAAAAACTGATAGAGACAAGAGTGAAGGTGGGGTCTTGGAAAAACGAGTGGTGGGATAAAGAATGCAGGGAAGGTAAGCAAGCAGTAAGAAAGAATTTAAGAAATTGGAAAGGAGGAAAAGCAACTAAGGAAGAGTACAAGAGAGCACGCCAGTGGTACAAATTAGTATGCAAAGAGAAGAAGCAAAAGAAACGGATGGAAGAAGAACTAAAGATGAAAGGCATACAGACGGAAGAAGAGGTATGGAAATTCATAAATAGGGAAAGAAAGAAAAAAGTAGAAAGAGTGAGTAATAGAATTACTATGGAGTAATGGGGAAAGTACTTCAGTGAGCTGCTGGGTGGTGATGAAATCAGACAAGAAAAGAAAAAGAGTCAACACAGAGTGGGAGAAATAGAAGAGATGACAAGAGAAGAATTAGAACAACAACTGAGTAAACTGAAAAAGAAAAAACCGGCCAAGTGCGAGTTGTGACTCGCGCACCGAGGGTTCCGTACAAACTTGTATAGGATAGTATTATTATGTAGATTATCAACATATTATGTAGATTATAAAGAAAAATTAGACGAAATATAATATATACAGGATGTTACGGGACTTGAGTATGTCGCATTTCGGTTATAAACAAGCAAAATTTAGATATAATATATACCCTGTATATATTATGTATATAGAGCGTACGTGATGAAATGCATAACGAATATAAACAAAGAAAATTCAGAATAAACAGCTTGGCGCCAACACATACTTTTTAACCTTCGGACCTAACCGAAGAGGACCTAACTGTATGCAACCCATATGCTTCTGGAGCCTGACAATACCACTACGACAACATTAGTGTATTTTCATAAGTTTCTAATAGTAAATTCGCATTTTTCTTGTAATTAAACTACATATTTACGGTTTTCAGATTTTTCCCTTTACATGTGCTGTAAGACACCGCTTCTTGCCAAATTTCATGTTTCTAGGTCAACGGGAAGTACCCTATAGGTTTTGAGTCCATTATGAAATCGGAAAATATGCGACATAAACGGTGATATCTTTTGATCGCGTTCACTTACAAGTTTGATTTTTTCACAGCTGAAAGAGGCCGCAGACCTGAGTATTTGATACAAATTTCAACTTGTTACCTCTACGCGTTTCTGAGAAAAATGGTCTTGACAGACAGACAGACAGACGGACAACAGAGTGATCCTATAAGAGTTCCGTTTTCGGTACGAAACCCTAAAAAGGCACCGAAGAGGGACGGTATACAGAATGTATCGTGGATATATGGAACGGAAAGGGAAGCTGACAGGTTGTTAGAGATAATGAATGGAGTGTGGAAGGGATGGGGCTTCCCACAGGAGTGGAAAGAGGGGATAATATGACCCATATATAAGAAAGGAGAAAGGGAAACAGCAAGTAATTATAGGGGGATCACCATGCTCAATACGGCATATAAGATATATGCAATGATTATGGAAGAGAGATTGACGAAGGAAATGAAGGAGCGGGGTGTGATACCAGACGGGCAGGCAGGATTTAGGAAAGGGAGAGGGACCATGGATAATGTATACATCTTGAATCACATAGTAGGGAATGAGATGAAAAAGAAGGGTGGCAAGGTGTATGCATTATTTGTGGACTTTCAGGCGGCCTTTGATAATGTGGCAAGAGAGGCACTGTGGGAATGCCTGAAAAAGAAAAGGATTAAGGAGCATCTGGTATCAAAATTAGAAGAGATTTATGAAGAGACAATAAGTAGAGTGAGAGTTGGTGAAAGGGTGAGCGAAGGTTTTAATACTCATAAGGGAGTGAGACAAGGCTGCCCACTAAGCCCCAGCCTGTTTGCAGCGTTTATTGGAGATATAGAGGAGATGTTCAGCAAGGCGCAGACGGGTGGGGTTGTGGTGGGCAAAGAAAATGTGTAGTACCTAGCCTACTCGGACTTTGGTGGTGCTAGCGAGAGACGAGAAAGGGATAAAAGAAATGATAAGAAACATGGGGAAATATAGGAGGAGGAAAAATCTGACAGTGAATGGGGAGAAGTCCAAGATGATGGTGTTTAGAAAAGAGGGTGGCAGGAGAAGAGTAATTGAGTGGAGATGGGAGAAGGAGAAAATTGAAGAAGTAAAAGAATTTAGATATCTAGGGTACGTGTTTAATGATAAAAATACTAAGTTAGTAAAGAAAGCTAATAAAATACTAGGAGCGGTATGAGGAATAGGAGAGAGAAAATTTGGACACGACTATAGAAGGAGAGTGATAATGTTTGATAGCCTGGTGAAAAGTGTGATGATGTATGGAGGGGAAATATGGGGATGGAGAGAGCAAGAAAGGCTGGAAAGAGTGCAAGAAAAATATTTGAAATGGGTGCTAGGAGTAGGTAGAAAGATTCCGGGGTATATAGTGATGGAGGAAAAAAAGAGAGATGGATAGAATAAGAATAGAAGCAGGAAAGAGAGCAATAAGTTTTGAGGAGAGAGTGATAGAGATAAGAGAGTGCAGAATTCTGCAAGAGTGAATATTTTTCATGTGCGCTATGTTTAAAATTTATGTGCGCGCGCAGCTTACAGGGAACACTGCTCGTACATAAAAATCCTTCATCACACACACGTGCATCATAAAGTGCTATTATGAAATTATGAAATAGTACATTTTTTAAGAATGCAGTAACTAGAAACCTGATTTACAATATGACAAATATTCTAGTTACAAAATCTAGTTATATTGGCGCTAAATTCAAATATAGTTACTTGAATATAAATTTTTTAATTTATTAATGGTTTGATTGAACATCTTATTATTATTGATTAAATACACCAAATGGCAACAATAGTAATAAAATACAAACAAATAAATGGAGAAAAATGCAAAATATCTAAATGATACAAACAGATTAGATGACAATTGTGAATTGACACGGCACCCATTAACAACTAACAGCTCAACATGCATTGGCGTACGAGAAAAATATACTTAGCAAATTATTTTTTTTATCTTTAAATTTAAAATTGAATATTAAATCATATATGAAAAATTATTGTATCATGTAGTACTTATTAGCATTACAATTAGTATAATTTAACGTTCTATTATATTTAGAATTTATCCGTAGTTTTATATTCATTTAATTACATATCACCAAATTCTACGCCAGTGACTGAATGTATGTGATAAGATAGAGATGGTGAAGTAAATATCGTCGGGGTGTGAACTTCTCCTCGATTTAAGTCAATCAGAGAAGAAGGTCAAATAAGCCCTATCCTCCCTGTACTGCATTCTTAAAAAAAATCTACTGTAGATAGTTTAATACCCAGCTATTTTATACAACATTTACATTGTAATAATAAATAGCATATATTAAATACCGGCAGAAGATGCGACAATACTGGGCAAAGGTCAAAGCCCAACAGTTGAACAAGCGTGGTCCAAAGTAGGCCTATTCGAAAGAAGAAGAAATAGCATATATTATAACATTTGCAAAATTTAAGAAAACGTTATTATTTATTTATACATAGATAAAATATATTTACTGCATACTTGGTATACAAAGAGGTTCCTCTGCCCGTTTAAACATGTTTTCTAACAATTATTATAATATTGAAAGTATCACTTTCAACTTTTTATGAGTGTCCTGATAAATTCTTATTTAGTGAGTTTCGAAATCCGAGGTGAGTTCGAAAGTGTTGTTTTGCAAATTTCTCGGTTACATAAGTTGCAAAAATTAATCGTAAGCATAAAAAAGCTATTTGTATTACACAGTCGCGACCTACAACAACCTTAATTCATGCTAAAATTTCACGGCATCGCATTACAACCGCGACAAATATTAAATATCGCAATAGATTCCTTGCATATCGAGTTTCGTGAAGATGAAAAACCTTATTTTATTGTTACAGAGGCGTTACGATTGTACGGAAACCGACTGACGGAATTTGAACGCTCGGAGATTGAGAAATACTCGAAAATCTGGTATTTAGGACTGGACGCCTGCAAAATTCACGGCGAACAGGGAGGATCCCAGAACGGAGGATACGACGATGACAGCGGAAGCTACAATAAGGTAAGGGATTTTAAAGAAAAACGGAGCAAAGTAAATATTTATTTTTCGGCTAAAGGAAATTAAATATTAATTGAGTTCTCTCCGGGTTTTTTTTATATATTTATCGTCTCGTTTAGGAAAATATTTTTGCACTTCAGGCGCTAAAAGCTAAATTTATTGGAAATATTTTTATTTTAAGTTTCTTTTCCTACAAAAATTATAAGCTAATATTAGATTTTCCTGCATTTATAAAATTATTTAAAACACGAAAGAAATAATTTATCCGGCAAATTTTAAACAAACTAATTGATAAAAACTGAATGTACATTGGCCTGTTCAAAATTAATGTATTACTTTCTGTAATTGAATCTAAACCAGGGGTTGGCAAATTGTCATAGAAGTCAAGTGAGATAAGAGAAGACAAAACAAGACAGACAAAATTAGATTTAGGTCATAATAGGTTATCCATTAAGACTGCCAACCCCTGGCATAAAACAATGTAATTTACTAATCCATACTCGGTGTTTTAAGATAGATTGATGCTGAAATATCAGACAGTACATATACAATATTAAATAATTAGACTCGACCTGACTTGGTTACAATACAATTAGTTTAAACCTTGTATTAAAGCCGACAAATTGTAACATAACAAAAGTTTTTCGTAAATTATTGTTCTGTAACGTTCGGCTGTTAAATAAATTTTTGTAAAGAAGCGAAAAATGATTCACGAATAATTCCACTCCACCGTTTTGCACAAAACAAAACCATTTTATTTAATTTAATATCCACCGTAATTTCAACGCAAAGCTTCTTCGAATGTCACATAAAACGCTTCTATACAAGTAAAATGGGAGGAATATTTTTGAATAAATATCACAAATTCGTTTGCAAGCAGTATTTTATAATCTCGAGAGAAAAAAAAGATTGTGTTATTAATGCACCAAGTGACAAAGTATCTTTTTCGAGCATCTGCTTTATCTCATTTATGTCCGCTTTAATTATTAATCTCCTTATGAACACGATGACTAGAAAGCGTGGGCCTTATAAAGTAATCAGATAAAAGATAATCTTTGCCCTGAATTATTTATTATGACTGTTTAACTAATGAAGCATTTAAGTATTTAATTTAGGGAGATATTCGCTTTAACGAACATTAAATTTACTAAAATTACAATTTATTAATGAACCGGCTACTCCAAAAATATACCAAACCATGTAAACAAAATTGGAAATTAATAATTAATTCTTCTTTCTGAATTGATTTTTATCCATAAATTTGATCACGATCTAGGACAGAGGTGAAGACTTTTTTAGTCCGGTGATATATTTTTATTTTGCTTGGTAATCGGGACCAATCTTATCGGAACTAATCTTTCATGTTTCATTTTGTCTAGCCTTGCTTACTCTCTCCTAGTCCTGCCTAGTCTGGCCTAATCTTGTTCGGTCTTATCCCATTTTGTCCGATCATTGTCTTGTCTGGCCTTGTCTAGTCTTGTCTGGTGTTTTCTGGTCTTTCCTGGTCTTGTCTGGTCTTTTCTGGTCTTGTCTAGTCTTGTCTGGTCTCGTCTGGTCTTGTCTGGTCTTGTCTGTTCTTGTCTCGTCTTGTCTGATCTTATCTGGCTCCTCTGGTTTTATCTGGTCTTGTTTGGTATCATCTGGTTTTGTCTGTCCTAGTATGGTTTTGTCTGTTATTATCTTATCTTGTCTAGTCTTATCTGATTTTGTCTGGTCTCGTCTGGACTTCTCTGACTTTGTCTAGTCTTATCTGGTCTTGTCTGGTTTTGTCTGGTCATGTCTGCACTTATTTGGTCTTGTCTGGTCTTATCTGATCTTGTCTGGTCTTGTCTGGTTCTGTCTGTTCTTGTCTAATCTTGTCTTGTCTGGTTTTGTCTGTTCTTTTCTAATCTTGTATTGTCTGGTCATGTCTGTTATTGTCTGGTCATGTCTGATCTTATCCTGCCTGTTCTAGTCGAAAAATGTTATTGAAGAAACGTTCAGAACGAAATCGGTCTGTAAAATGAACAGTTCTGTAAAAGATCGTGGACCAATCGGTATATGAATATATACAAAATTTTTTAAAAACTTTAGAATTTTAAAATTAAATCTAATGTGTAATGAATCGGGCTTAATAACTTTGTATTCAGTTTTTATGTAGGACTTGTTTATACTTTTTTTAGAATATCTCATTAATATGTAAATATAAATAGTTTCCTGTTTTATTTATGTGATGGTTAACAGTGTAAGTACAAACTAGTTCGAGGATAGATCATTCCATACTGGAAATTGATTTTTCCTGGTGCCATTAGAATTGCTTTGCGATAAATTATTTATCGAAACTCGTTCATGGAAACGTGTTTTGCATGTAACGTGGACGATTCAGAGGGATTCGATTTTCATCAACGACACATTAATCAATCAGGAAGTTGGTGTATATTGAGTTACATATTAATAGAGAACCGTTACAGCGTGGAAATTATATAACCAATATGCAAATTGGTATCATTGCATAACGCATGCACGGCTTAATCTATTGGCATAATTGTTGAGGAATTTTATGTGGAGCTGTTATTTATAGCATTTATGGAAAGTTTTCTCTGTTTTCGAATAGATTTTTCAAAAAATTTATGACAACCAGTGTATGTTAAGATAATTTATTAGTTTCTGTTTTATGTTTAAAATGGCACAGGAACGACAAATTAAGAGCAAATATCTACAATGAAATATACGTATCTACTTGGCAGCTTGATAGAAAGCAATAGTCAAATAACGGCTAGGCAGAAAAAACTAGACAGACAACACTGGACAGACAAGAATAGACAGACAAGACTAGACAGACAAGACTAGACAGACAAGACTAGACAGACAAGACTAGACAGACAAGACTAGACAGACAAGACTAGACAGACAAGACTAGACAGACAAGACTAGACAGACAAGACTAGACAGACAAGACTAGACAGACAAGACTAGACAGACAAGACTAGACAGACAAGACTAGACAGACAAGACTAGACAGACAAGACTAGACAGACAAGACTAGACAGACAAGACTAGACAGACAAGACTAGACAGACAAGACTAGACAGACAAGACTAGACAGACAAGACTAGACAGACAAGACTAGACAGACAAGATTAGACAGACAAGACGAGACAGACAAGACTAGACAGACAAGACTAGACAGACAAGACTAGACAGACAAGACTAGACAGACAAGACTAGACAGACAAGACTAGACAGACAAGACTAGACAGACAAGACTAGACAGACAAGACTAGACAGACAAGACTAGACAGACAAGACTAGACAGACAAGACTAGACAGACAAGACTAGACAGACAAGACTAGACAGACAAGACTAGACAGACAAGACTAGACAGACAAGATTAGACAGACAAGACGAGACAGACAAGACTAGACAGACAAGACTAGACAGACAAGACTAGACAGACAAGACTAGACAGACAAGACTAGACAGACAAGACTAGACAGACAAGACTAGACAGACAAGACTAGACAGACAAGACTAGACAGACAAGGCTAGACAGACAAGACTAGACAGACAAGACTAGACAGACAAGACTAGACAGACAAGACTAGACAGACAAGACTAGACAGACAAGACTAGACAGACAAGACTAGACAGACAAGACTAGACAGACAAGACTAGACAGACAAGACTAGACAGACAAGACTAGACAGACAAGACTAGACAGACAAGACTAGACAGACAAGACTAGACAGACAAGACTAGACAGACAAGACTAGACAGACAAGATTATTTTTTTTTTATTTATGGGGGGCGTAGCAAGCACTTTCGTTAACTTGAGCAAGTGGTCCCCTGGAACCCACACATCCTGGGACTGCTCCTCGCATAACATCAGGATGGTGGCGTCTCACATTATAGTGTTTGTGTATATTGCCTACATCCCCCTTCCACACAGGGTGATTAGGGGTTCAGGAGTTTCTCTTTAAATGTCTGTCTCATCCGTTCGTCTTCTTCCTTTGTTTTTAATATTGCCCTTGTCATGGTATCCGTTGCCAACCAGGATTCTTGAGACGTTAGCATTTCTTGGATTAGAGTTTTCGTTTGTAGTTTGGTGTGTGTTGTAGCTGTCCATTTGTCTCTCTCTGGGGTCCATCTGTCACATTCGAACATCGTGTGCATGACACTGTCCACAAGGCCGCAGTATTCGCATAGGTTATCAGGGGCTCTGCCAATGCTATTCAGATAGTCACGGAAGCATCTGTGGCCGGTGAGCGCTTGGGTGAGATAGTAGTTAACCTCTCCGTGCGTTCGTGTCACGCATGGTTCAAGTTGTGGTATTAAAAGCTTGGTCCACTGTCCCTTGTCTGCGGCACTCCAGTGGCTTTGCCACTCGTGGTAGAGCTTTGCACGAACCTGCTTCCTTCTCTCTTTGTTTGTTTCGTCGTCTTTTCTGCCGCGGGTCCAATAGAGTTCTGCCCTTTCCTCAATCATGTACTCGACTGGAGCTATTCCTGCGACCACAAGAACAGCATCTCTAGACACTGTCCTGTAAGCGCTGCACACCCGCAAAGCCATCCTCCTCTGCACCGCGGCAAGCTTATGCAGGTACGTTTATATATATATATTGCACTTGCTCAGACTGGTGCCCCATACAGCATTGTTGAGTGGGCAACAGTACACAACAGTTTCCTCTTGCTGCTGCTTGGACCACCAATATTTGGCAGCAGCCTTTCAAGTGCCACAAGTGTTTTAATAGTCTTTTGGGTTGCGTTTGTCACGTGCTCTTTGAAGTACAGCCGTCTGTCAATGTTTACCCCGAGGTACTTTATGGAGTTTTTTGGCACGATAGTGGTGCCCGCCACTATAATGCGTATTGGGCCTATTTTTCTTAATCCTGTGAGCAGCACAGCTTCCGTTTTATGTGGGGCCAGGCTCAGCCGCTTTTTTTCCATCCACTCATTTACTTGAGCTATAGCCGTGTTCGCTCGCCTCATTACATCTTTTTCGGTTGTCCCCGCCACCACCATAGCAAGATCATCAGCGAATCCAATGATTTCCGCACCGTGCGGCAGTTTCAATCTCAGGACTCCATCGTACAGGATGTTCCACAGGGTAGGTCCCATTACTGAGCCCTGTGGGACACCGCTGTACACCTCGCGTTCTGCAGTCTGTCCATCCGCTTCTATACATACTCTTCGACATTGCAGATAACTGTGCACAAGCCTCAGTAGATAAGGTGGGAAGCCTCTCATTGTTACTTCCTGCATGATATCCTCCCATGCCGTCGAGTTAAACGCATTTTTCACATCTAATGTGATTAAAATACCAATCTTTCTTGTCCTACGTGTCCCCTCTGTAGCTTCCTTTGCCAGTTCCAACGCTCTCATAATGGCATCAACTGTCGACCTACCTTCCCTGAACCCAAACTGCTTTTCTGACAGATTAAAGCCTCTTTTGAGTTCCGCCTTTATCCTCGCTAACAGGAGATGTTCCAGCAGCTTGCCAGCGGTATCGAGGAGGCATAGGGGCCTGTAGGATGAGGGATCTTTCATTGACTTGTCCCCCTTCTTCAATAGTACTAGTTTTGCCCTCTTCCACACGTTTGGAAAGTTTCCGTCGATCATTATGTTGTTCATTACTTTTAGTATATGCTGTGGGCATCTGGACACTGCTATTTTTATGGCCTCAGGTGGTAGTCCATCAGGTCCAAGGGCTCTGTCATTACGCAGTCGGTTACCGGCTCTGGTGAGTTCTTCTGCCACGAATTCTTCAAACTCAGTTACTGGTGGTTGTTGCCATTTCATTTTCTCGTGCTTGGGGAAGAGTACGTCCACCACCTCCAGTGCCTTCTCCATTGAGATATGTTGATTTGGGAATCTTTGCTTGAGGTGCCTAGTGGCAATAGCGTAAGCATCCCCCCAGACATTATCATTTAGCTTCTGGCAGAGCTCACTCCAGTGTGCTTTCTTCGCGTCATTTATTTTCCTTCTGAGTTCTTTTTTTTCGTTTGTATGTGCCATTTTTAGGGTGGCTTCAATGTCTTTGTTTACATGTTTCTTACACATCCTCTGGTAGATGCGTCTTAAAGAAAGACTAGACAGACAAGACTAGACAGACAAGACTAGACAGACAAGACTAGACAGACAAGACTAGACAGACAAGACTAGACAGACAAGACTAGACAGACAAGACTAGACAGACAAGACTAGACAGACAAGACTAGACAGACAAGACTAGACAGACAAGACTAGACAGACAAGACTAGACAGACAAGACTAGACAGACAAGACTAGACAGACAAGACTAGACAGACAAGACTAGACAGACAAGACTAGACAGACAAGACTAGACAGACAAGACTAGACAGACAAGACTAGACAGACAAGACTAGACAGACAAGACTAGACAGACAAGACTAGACAGACAAGACTAGACAGACAAGACTAGACAGACAAGACTAGACAGACAAGACTAGACAGACAAGACTAGACAGACAAGACTAGACAGACAAGACTAGACAGACAAGACTAGACAGACAAGACTAGACAGACAAGACTAGACAGACAAGACTAGACAGACAAGACTAGACAGACAAGACTAGACAGACAAGACTAGACAGACAAGACTAGACAGACAAGACTAGACAGACAAGACTAGACAGACAAGACTAGACAGACAAGACTAGACAGACAAGACTAGACAGACAAGACTAGACAGACAAGACTAGACAGACAAGACTAGACAGACAAGACTAGACAGACAAGACTAGACAGACAAGACTAGACAGACAAGACTAGACAGACAAGACTAGACAGACAAGACTAGACAGACAAGACTAGACAGACAAGACTAGACAGACAAGACTAGACAGACAAAACTAGACAGACAAGACTAGACAGACAAGACTAGACAGACAAGACTAGACAGACAAGACTAGACAGACAAGACTAGACAGACAAGACTAGACAGACAAGACTAGACAGACAAGACTAGACAGACAAGACTAGACAGACAAGACTAGACAGACAAGACTAGACAGACAAGACTAGACAGACAAGACTAGACAGACAAGACTAGACAGACAAGACTAGACAGACAAGACTAGACAGACAAGACTAGACAGACAAGACTAGACAGACAAGACTAGACAGACTAGACAGACAAGACTAGATAGACAAGACTAGACAGACAAGACTAGACAGACAAGACTAGACAGACTAGACAGACAAGACTAGACAGACAAAACTAGGCAAACAAGACTAGAGAGACAAGCTAGATAGAGAAGACTTTTTGTAATTTATTTTTAATGGAGATGTAGCAAGCAACTTTCGGTTAACTTGAGCGAGAGTACCCTCTGAAAGTCCGCACGTCCGTGAACTGCTCCTCGCATTACCTCAAGATGTAGGCATATCCCATTGTGTGTTTCAACTGGTTAGAACTATGAGTAGCCTTGCATCGCCCATCTACACAATACGATTAAAAGTTCAGGTATTCTGTAAGTTCAATGTATCTCCCTTGGTTCTGTTTACTTCCTGTCTGATTCGTTCGTCTTTTTCCTTTTTGCTTATGATCTGATTAGCTTATAATTGTGGATATGCAATAGGGGAAGATATTCTCTGGATAACCATTTTTCAGTGAGGCAGATAAAATAAGGGTTTTTGTCTTCGATAGCTAGTTCTAGTTGGTTGCTTTTCTTACGTAGTGCTTGGATATTTAGATACATAAGAATTTCCGATGGTTGTATATATCCAAATAGTTATATTACAAAAGTACAAAAGAAACAAGACTTGTTTAACAGTTTAGCATTGATATTTCGAAGAAGTGCATCAAGAATAAAATATTTTTTAATTTAGATTATATTAACAATTTTTATATTAAAATATGTTTAGATCTTATAGAATAACTTTCTCCTTATGATGAAATTACAAGTAATATTAGATTTCTTTAATAAACCTTGATTATAATAATAATATTTAACAAAATTAAGAGAAAGTTAATTTTAACACGTGGGAACAAAACAATAAGTTTTATTCTTTGCAATTATGGTTTTCAATGTCGTGAAAATTGGTCCTTCAAACGGCCTTTCCATCTGCCCATTGAGCACTTATTCCAATTACCTGTTTACACCTACAGATATATCAGCCTGTTTTAAATACAACTGATAATTATTACTTGCAATGCATGAGTAGAAATCTTTTGCACGCAACACATTGTTTTTAAGAGATAGTCTGAGGTCGTATATTAACGAAACTGATTTCAAAATGAGGTTAAAATATTTACATATTACCGAAAAATATATTCGCACAATAGTATATTAACTTATAATATTATTTAATATAAATGAAACATAAATAGTAATAATATAAAATAATATAAATCAAATAATATTATTTAATATAAATCAAACATAAATACTAATAATATAAACCAAATAATCTTTTTTTATCACTGATGCACAATAGTACTATCTTGGAGATGGTTTTTTAGTGCGATAAATTGTCAATATTACTTGTATTTTATATAACTTGAATAATGCACGCAAATATTCAATATCGCTTGGTTACATTAAAATAAACAATTAAATAAAAATAAAATGAATACAATCAAGATCTCTATATTAAAAAAGTGACAAGAAGTGTCAGATTTTTTTTTCATTCCAGAATAAAAATAAAAATTAAAGAAAACGATTTAAAGTGAGTGTAAATTCTATGGTGATACCGGAGACTGAGGAGGATTCTTATAACGAATCCACACCACCAAAGACCAGCAAGCAAATTCTTCATTTGTGATTCAATCTTTTTAATGGATCTCAAACTTGTAAGATACCTCCCCTTGCATGAGTGATAAAAAATATTGTTTGTAACGCCCGTGTTTATATGTATATTGTCAATTTCACTCTCGAGCGAATGCTTTCGAGTAATATTGACAACCTTTCGCCTTAGTGATAAAATCTACTGTGCTATGTGTTTTCTATTAAACATTCACTGTCTATGGATAGATATAAACAAAATATATGAAAACATATAATATAAATAACATATTATTTATTCTTGGATTTTTCAGATATTTTCTTGTATGTATCCATAGATAATGAATGTATATATACATATCGGGTTACATTGAATTGAAAAATTCACTTTGTTTTTTACCACACTTATATTATGTAAAAATGTTATATACGAATCCAAGAATTGAATTCCAAGGTGGAGTTTCGACGTTTGACGGTCATTTTCAAGTTAAAAGAACTTGAAAATGAGCGTCAAACGTCGAAACTCGAGTCGTGATATGTGTAGAAATTTATATAACTGTGAATAATAAGTTATATAACATTTTTACATAATATAAGTGTGGTAAAAAACAAAGTGAATTTTTCAATTCAATGTAAGTATGGATTACCACGTAGTAACTGTCGCAACCATCCTATTCATACATATCGGGTTATAACGTTTTACGTCTTCCGATTCCTAATCGCCACTCCTCTCTGTTCATCCACAGCCCTTCTTCCAGATCCGTCTCTCGAATTTCCTTGTCCACTCCGCCTCTCCAGCTTCTGCACGGTCATCCTCGTTTTCGGTTTCTTTGGGGGTTCCAGTTTAGTACTTTCTTTGGGATTCTGTGTTCTGACATTCTTTGGACGTGTCCATACCATGTTAGTTGTAATGTCATCAATAATGTCGTGTTGTATTCCCATTTCTTGTCTAATGGTTTTATTTGGGACTCTATCTCTCCTGGATTTTCCCGTTTTCCCGATAATGAATGTTTTATAGAAAACACATAGAATAGTAGATTTTGTAACTAGGGCGAAAGGTTGTCAATATTGAAACCAATTGATTTATGTCGGCGGGAACTTAATTTCCAACCAAATAATTTTGTTTTAATTTAAATGTTAATCATGATTTTGTAAAATTTAAACTTTTAAGAAATTTTTTTTAATTATAGAATCGCTAAATATAGAATAAGGGCAAATTTTCAACACTTGCTGCGAAATGAATTTTAAAAATTTAATTTTTTTTTTCTTTTACATTTTCGATCTAATTTTAAAATGCATTTTGGAAACTTTAAATCTCTTCGAAATAACTTAAAAATACATATCTGTTTCCACTTACTGACTATCTGTTTTCACTTCACGATAATTAACTATTTAGTATATAATTGCACAACGTTCCAGAAACTGAAAATATCAAATTTGAACTAATTTATCGATCTAAATTTATATATTTGGCTCACAATAACAATTCTAGCGTAATGATTATGCATGAATAATTAGGACAAATGTAATCAAATAGTTGAATGAGACATTGTTGCAATTCGCATTGCGGTCAATTATGAGATTCATCCACTATAAACTAATAATAAAATAATTGTTAATAACTTGAAATCCTCATAAATTCATAACAAAACCTATAAACCTAAAAGGGTAAACTCCCGTGTTTAATATCAACATATTTTAGTAAATCTTCTAAATAAACATAATAAAACGAAAAATAGCTTGAATATAAAATATTCAACCTGTTCGTTAATCTACAAAAATTGAGTCCTACTAGGACTTTAACAAATGTCTTATAAATGACTTAAATGACTTCATTTTTGTAGATTAACGAACAGGTTGAACATTTTAAATTCAAGCTATTTTTCGTCTTATTATGTTTATTTAAATGTAACTACAAATAGTGAGGCCCCCTTAATTTTCAAATATTCTCTTTCTGTAATAAAAATTAACGAAGAAATGCGGGATTTAAGTGTTACGAGCAAATTGTTTTCGCTCTTTGTGTATTCGCTATTTTTGTTTATTTGGCCCAATGATAATAAGTCATGGACTCATATATGTTACATTCTCTGCTGAATCACCAAACGAGGCTTTGAGATAGTTTTTGGGGCATTCTAACGTAGCTTTATTGTTTGTTTTATTACATTTTCTGTCTTCTGTATTAGTTATAAAAACAAATTTATTTGCGACGAATCAGTTTATTTCGCAAGGATAAGTTAGGATAATCGCTCGGATAAGTTAGTATAAAAAATAGGAAATGAAATATAAATTATTGTTTGTTTTTAGGGTTCCGTACCGAAAACGGAACCCTTATAGGATCACTTTATCGTCCGTCTGTCTGTCTGTCTGTCTGTCAAGATCATTTTTCTCAGGGACGCGTAGAGGTAACAAGTTGAAATTTGTATCAAATATTCGGGTCTGCGGTCTCTTTCAGCTGTGAAAAAAACTTGTAAGTCAACGCGATCAAAAGATATGACCGTTTATGTCGCATATTTTGCGATTTCACAAGGGAATCAAAACCTATAGGGTACTTCCCGTTGACCTAAAATCATGAAATTTGGCAAGAAGCGGTGTCTTACAGCACCTGTAAAGGGAAAAATCTGAAAACCGTAAATATGTAGTTTAATTAAAAGAAAAATGCGAATTTACTATTAGAAACTTATGAAAATACACTAATGTGTTGCATGATATTGTCAGGCACCAGAAGCATATGGGTTGCATACAGTTAGGTCCTCCTCGGATACCTTACTTACAAGTTTGTACGGAACCCTCGGTGCGCGAGTCACAACTCGCACTTGGCCGGTTTTTTTTTCTTCTTGAACTGTAACTGTTATGTTATGAAGAAAAAATTATTTGTTTAACTTTAACAAGGTAAATTTCTTTTATCTACTGGCACACCAAAATGAACACATTAATAAGTAAATTATTATATGTGAAGAGAACCATTATTATAATCGTGTGTAAAAGTATCCAAATCGTGCGTAAAAGTCCAATGTAAATCAAATGGAGTTTCATTATTAAACGATTTCTGTATGTTGTTACTATGGCAACTCGCGTCACTAAACAAAAAACATAGACGTAGTGAAAATAAATTTTCTGACGTGTATTAAAATTGAATTAATTTTTCTTATTTTTAATCAAGTCTCGATCTCTAGATTTATCTGGCTCTGATATAAAGCTACGTACACACGGTATAGAAAACTAGTGCATAGTCCTGTTATAGTTCGACTATAGCTGTGTAACCGCCTCGTATAGTGCAATTATACCAATAGTTTCGGAATGGCCACACAGCTATAGTCAAACTATAGCCGGACTATACGCTAGTTTTCTATACCGTGTGTACGTAGCTTAACTTAACCTAACTATAACATAATCTAGATTAAATCTAGGCTAACCTAGAATACATCGAGATCGACGAAATAGTTTTCCCGTCACTGTGCGTTTTAACTAGTTAAAAGTGATTTGAAGATTTTGTCTGTCAAAATCACAATTTTTACAATATCATCGTTAAGAAACAATTATTTTTTTGTAGATGCCACAGTATTTTAACGTGCTTGGTACATAAAATAATGTATGATACACGTGTGTGAAAAGCACTCATTTTTAGGGTTCCGTACCGAAAACGGAACCCTTATAGGATCACTTTGTTGTCCGTCTGTCTGTCTGTCTGTCTGTCTGTCTGTCTGTCTGTCTGTCCGTCTGTCTGTCTGTCAAGACCATTTTCTCAGGAACGCGTAGAGGTAACAAGTTGAAATTTGTACCAAATACTCGGGTCTGCGGTCTCTTTCAGCTGTGAAAAAAACAAACTTGTAAGTCAACGCGATCAAAAGATATGACCGTTTATGTCGCATATTTTGCGATTTCACAAGGGAATCAAAACCTATAGGGTACTTCCCGTTGACCTAGAATCATGAAATTTGGCAAGAAGCAGTGTCTTACAGCACATGTAAAGGGAAAAATCTGAAAACCGTAAATATGTAGTTTAATTACAAGAAAAATGCGAATTTACTTCGCAGTCCGTTTATGTTCCGTACGATGTTATGATTCTTCTCTCTCCTCTTTCCTCCCACCGCAGCCGACACTTTTATGGTATTTGCTAGCAACACGATAATAAATGTAAATTCGAAATTTACGGCCGATTGTTTATTTGCATTTGGGTAAATATTTTCAGTGCTATGATGAGGGTTCTTCTAAAACTCAGTATTAGTGTGTCTTGGTGTGTCTATTAGTTTGTCAACGAATAAAAGAACCAATAACTTAGATTTGGCATTTGATGCTCTGAAAACTATAAAACCAAGCTCAGTAGCTAGTGAACGAGTATTCTCAATTTCAGGCAATATTGTGTCCAAAATAAGAACAAGACTTTGCGACCGTTCAGTGGATATTTTCTGTTTTTTAAAATCCTATTTTCTTAGGAGAAATTAAATTTAGTGAAATAAATATAAATACCATTTGAATTTTTGTTTAAGCTTTCGTTATTTTCTGTAAGTAATGTGCAATCCTTATTTTTTTTATATTATGGCTTTGATATTGATTTAGTTCTTTGTTATTTTATATAAATTATATAAAATATTTTTCCCTATTCTATTTTTTTTGACAAAAATTCGAAAACCGGCTAAAACCGTTTTTTCGGAAAATCAAAATTCGAAAATCGAAATTTCAAAAAGTCGGTTTTTGTATAAACCCTAATTATGATAAAACTTTATTTTACTTATATATCACACTTATTATTATTTGTGGTAAAAACATACCGAATTTTTAAAATCAGTGTTTTTAAGAATGTATTCAATTTGTGATAAGAGTTACTCTTCCCGATATTTTATTCATAACGGTAAAAACTTTTCATTATATATTTGTGTAAAAAGTATGTGTCGGCACTAAGCTGTTTATTCTAAATTTTCTTTGTTTATATTCGTTATGCATTTCATCACGTACGCTTTATATACATAATATATACAGGGTATATATTATGTCTAAATTTTGCTTGTTTATAACCGACATGCGACATACTCAAGTCCCGTAACATCCTGTATATATTATATTTCGTCTAATTTTTCTTTATAATCTACATAATATGTTGATAATCTACATAATAATACTATACTATACAAGTTTGTACGGAACCCTCGGTGCGCGAGTCACAACTCACACTTGGCCGGTTTTTTTTGCACTCATTGCGATTAAAACTCGAGCAGAAGGCGAGCCCTTCTTCACACATCATCATCAGCTTTGGCTCCACCATTAATCCACCAAAACCCATTATGGGTCTTGGCCGCCTCTAGATTTTTTTTCCATTACAATCTATTCCGGGCCTTAGCTTTCCATCCGGTCACCTTCATTGCTAATAGATTCTACTGCACATTCTTCTTTTACCTTCTTCATTTTACCTTCATTCTAATTTTACCTTCTTCACATACTTGTATCATAAACTACTATTAAGCAAAATCTTAATATTATTTTATAAGAAAAATGTCCCAACACACGAGTTTTTCGCAAACTGCACCGCGCCAATTTATTTTTACTCCATGCTCTTTCAACAACATGCGGATAATTTTTGATTCCACATCTATTTTACTTTTTATCGATTACAGTTGTTTTCATCCATATTATTAGAGAACCATCCAGAACCAACTCGCAAAACGTATCAGGATCTCACTTTTTGATGCAATATTTTAAGCGTGTTTAAATTATAAATAAAATATTAACAAGAATATGAAATATGCGTTATGGTCATTATTGACAATGATAAAGAGTGTCCTAGACAAAACAGAGCTTTTGAATATTTATTTATTTCTTCTTGTTGTAACCTAATTAAACTTATCCATATAACATTCTCTGCCTAACCACACAGCTTTACTAGTAGTTAAACCTTTAGTCGCATAATATTAATTGCACATAATTGAATTCACAAATCTTACAGTCAAAAAAGAAAAACTAGAAACAGAGATCCCCTCACCAGCCTTAAACAGAAAAAAAGGAAGGAAAACAAAAAGCAAAAATAAATAACATCTCTAAAAAAACACACAAAAAAAACAATAAATATAAGATAAACGCTGATGGATAAAACAAGCAAACAAACAAAAAGAAAATCAACGATAAAAACAAACTACACTGAGCACATTGAACCCGAATATTTACATTTTAATACTTTCAACATGTATATGACGCCCGATCTACATTTGTCTATAACTTTTTACACATTTACACTCCTTGCACATTTCCTACAACTTGCCATCCAATGCTGCCACAGTTTGCTACCTCACCTTCTCGATACTCGACACATTCTATCTCTTGCAGCCATCCAAAATCTCCTACCCCTTTCTTCACTTCCGTATCTAAAACGAGCAATAGTCGCTTATAAGACCACAGGATTGAAGAGATATTTTGCATGTAACATAAATCTTCCAGTAGTACTGGAATTTTTTTTTTCCTTGGGAGGATGGGGAATCTTACATATGACACCCGTTGTTCAAAAAGGGTAGTGTCGGATTCTTTACCGACTAAACCGCCTCCCCCTTTTTCTCTCGCACATTACACTGGCATTCGCTCGCGCATTCTTTCAGTGCAATGGCCGTTTGTTTTATTTGCTGCTTAATTTCTCTTTTGTTTCCATAATTTGTCGGATAATTGTATATATGTGGTTTCCCATGTTCTCGCTGATTCTACCAGACCATCATATTCTTAGCATTAAATAATTTTCCTGTGTTATTTATGTATATTTCCCTTAGATTGTCCCATTTATGGCAGACGAAGAGAGTATGTTCAGCGTCGTCGATGTTTTCGCAGTGACAGCATTTATTTGAGTCCACTATCGTACTATCGTACAGGTATTTTTGGAAGCAGCCATGTCCTGACAGTGCTTGAGTTAAGAAGTAATCCATCTCTTCGTGACTTCTGTTGATCCACTTGTATATATCCGGGATTAATTTGTAGGTCCAGCGTTCATATGTCCCCTTTTCCCATTTTCTTGCCACTTTTCTAATAACTGTTGTACAACTCTGGCTGTTGTTTTCTCGATTCCTCTGCATCTGTCACATCTCTCTTTATTTTGTAATTCTATAGGAGGAATTCCTGCAATGACTCCTACCCCTTCGGCTGATATAGTTCGATATGCAGAGCAAACTCTAATGCCTATCATCCTTGTAATTCTTCCGAGTCTCTGTAGCTGTGTTCGGTTGTTTGATATCGAATGCCAAACTGGTGCAGCATATAATAGTTGAGAGTGTATCACACTCGATAATAGTCTCCTCTTGGATGCCTTGGGTCCTCCGATGTTCGGCATAAGGCTAGCGAAGGCAGTCATCGTCTTTTCTGCCTTCTGGATGGTTCTGTTAATGTGCTCGGTGAATGTTAGTTTTGGATCCAACCACACCCCTAGATACTTTACAGCTCTGCAGGGTGTAACTGCAAAACCCTGTATGTGAAAGCTAATAGGAGATATCTTCCTTTTAATTGTAAGAAGCACTGCCTCAGTTTTCTCTGGTCAGTTCCAGTTTTTTTTCTTCCAACCAGTTTAAAACTCGTTGTAGTCCAGTGTTTGTCCTATTCATTAGAATTTCTTCCTCTTTTGCGATTACCACCATAGCTATGTCATCTGCAACTCCTATTAACGTGCTTTCTTGTTGCATTTCAGTTTTCAGAAGACCGTCATTCAGAATATTCCATAGGGTTGGAGCCAGTACTGACCCCTGTGGTACACCGCTGTTTATTCTCATTGTTTTAGTAGTTCCTTCTGTTTCTAGAACAATCTTCCTTTCTGATAAATATGACGCTTTAATATTAATTAGACTTTTGTCGATGTTACTCCTTCTTAGTTCTTCTAGAATTTGCTGCCATGATGCGCTATTAAAGGCGTTTTTCACGTCTAGCGTTTATACTGCGCACAGTCTTCGGTGACGACCAGAATAGGCTGTTGCTTCCTTGGCAACTTTTATTACTTCATTGACGGCATTTATCGTTTGTCGACCTTCCCTAAAACCATACTGCTTATCCGACAAGTCCCCTGTACGTAATATTTCTTTTTGTAGTCTAATTAAAATTAATTTTTCAAATAGCTTGTACATAATGTAATAATGTAATAGCCTCTACATCAAAAGGGCAGATTGGTCTATAAGACGCCGGATTATCAATTGGTTTCTTTCCTTTTCTTAACAAGACTAGTCTTGCCTGCTTGCACTCTATTGGGAACTGTGCTTGCGCTGCCAGTTTATTGTATACTCCTAGTATATAATCTGGTTTTCCATTGCCACTTGTTTTATTATTTCTGGCGGAATGTATCCTGGACCAGGTGCCTTGTTGTTTTTCAGTTTTTTGGATGCTGTTTGTAGTTCATCTAGCGAGAAGTCAGTAAAGCTAGTATCGGTGTCTATGTCGAAGTTTACATTTGGATGAACAGCGAATAAATGGTTAACCACTTTCTCCATTGTTTCCATAGGCAGTTTTATTTTCGGAGGATAACCAATGATCTGTTTCTTGACTATCTTATAGCCGTCTCCCCAGATATCGCTGTCTATGTTGTTACAAATAATTTTCCAGCTGTTGTTTTTTTTTTGATACTTTTATGCTGTCTCTCAAAACTTTCTTACTCTCTTTGTATTTTTGCCATTGGTGCTGGGTTGCTTGCGGTGAATTTCTTTTAACAGTTCTGATATAAATTCTTCTTTCTCTTAGGCATTTCTTGCAAATCTTCGATATTTGCTCTGACCACCAGTACACTGGCTGACCACTAGTAGGTGCTCTTCTCTTTGGCATTGTTTTATCGCAGAGTTTGGTGAGAGTATTTGAGAGTATTTATCTTGCTGATGTTGTGTCCTCGTCATTAACGATCTCGTCCAGTGCCCGTCGCAGTTTTTTCTGATTTATCTTACTTGCTTGCCATCCTATACTTATCTTCTTCCGCCTTACTGTACTGAGTAGTACTGGGTTAAATGTACGCTCCCCCTCCTTTATGTGTTTCTGTCTCTCCTGCAACTCTACCTCTGTCGTGATCTCGTGAGTTTGTTTCTAAGAATTCGAGTTTCTCACGGGCCGGCAAAGATCCTCTGGTCGTATCGAGACGAAAAGAGTGTTTATATATTTTATGAATTCCACAAATTTTCCAAATAAAAAATTTGTTCGTATTAACCAAGAGAATAAATAGGATCTTCAAAACCAAAACAAAATGTTGTTTATATAAATATGAATAATTACCAATTAATACTAATAAAAAATAATTTTTATTTCTCATGCATTAAAAGTACTATCTTAGCGCACGTTTTTTAGTACGAGAAATGTCACTTTTGGTTGTATTACCACATAATTTGGGTAACTGACGCAAATATTCAATATCGCCAGGTTACATTAAAAAACACAATCAAGCAAATAAAACAAACACAATCAAGACCTCGTTATTAAAAAAGTGACGTTAAAGTGTAAAGAAATTGTTTTTCATTACAAAATAAAAATTAAAGAAAACGTTTTAAAATGAGTGTAATGAGAGTTCTTATGACGAATCCACACCACCGGAGACAATTGAAACAGCAAATTCTTCATTTATTATTCTGTTTTTCTTTGCCGCCCTAGTTACAAAATATAGTATTAAAATTGTCTTTATATTCATTATTTAGAAAGCTGAACATTTTTAATTTGATTTTTTTGGGGTTATTAATTTCACCCAAACCATAAAACACAGAGCAGGAAAAATGTTGAAATTATCCCTCCAAATGTATCTAGGCACCATGGACATTACGCCGATACCACACAAAATTCTTAGAGCTGACTTACGACAACAAACTGAACTTCAAGACTGACGCAACTTTGCGTAAGAAAAACACAGTGCAAAGGGGAAAATATTTCCGATGTCTGTCCTTGGTAAACAAGGGAATTTCAATAAAAAGTGCGTCTAACATCCACGAAGCTATATGCCGAACTATCTTAGACTATGGACATATAGTCCGGACCAACGCACGTAACTCGACAAATAAGATATTGTAAGTAGCTTAAACTAAAGCCCAATAGATCAAGTTGGTCACAGTGCAGAAAGGCTTTGCAGCCAAACGACCCCCACACAAAAAAGCCTAAACTACTGTGTGATAACGAAATTTTGGCACACAAAGAACCTCCTCCAGAATCCTTCCAACAGACTGACCGAAAATTCCATATATCGCAGCTACTAGACAAATTTAAAGACATGGACATTAATCGGACTATAATCGACACACTTTGGTTAAAACGGGGCGTGAGACAATCTACACGCAGACATCCTACAAAGGCACTATACGAAATATTGTACGACGACTAATCACCTCATATCACCTCATGTATATGTCTCAAATTACCTAATAAATTGTATTATCCCTGGCAGAAGTACCTAGAAGTCGGTAGCCCTTTGTACCATTTTTCTATGCTACAATAAATATTATTATTATTATTGTCAAACTAATACTTGAGAAAATTTTTAACAGATTTAACAAAATTCTTCATATATTACTTTTAGCTGTAAAACCAGAACTGACTATTAATTATTTTATAGTTTGTATAATATACGTTCTCCGTATGTTTTCAAAATATATGTAGAATGTAAAACAAAAAGCATATTTGGAACGCATCCAAACTTATCGTTGCATAAAATAGCTTTTTCTATATCGAAACAAAATAAAACTGTTATTTTCATGTATTGATTCACATAATTGCCAAATGTGTTATCGACTGGAAAAACAATTTTAAAACAGATTTTCGTTTATTCCTCTGTAAAATATTGCGTAAATAATGTAAAATTTATTTAACATCCAAATGGCTATTAATAGTCAGTTATCGAGGATTTACAGAAAAACAGGTTTTTGTCAAATATTGCGTTATGAAAATTACCTCCTCAAATGTATTAAATCAAGCGAGTATGCAATAATTATTTATTTAATTCGAATGCAGAATACGCAGTAAGCTTTAGAACAGACCTTTTATATACCACCTTTATCCTATGAAGGTACTTCCGACTGGAAGCATTTATCTAGAAGAGTAAAAGAACATAATGATCCTGAAGGACATCGGAAATCACAAATTAAAATATTGACATTAAAAAATGGATTAATTAAAGAGCAAACAATTGACTGTATTCAACAGAGACAAATAAACGCGGAAATACAACATTGGCGCGAAGTTTTGACAATTATTATACACTGTATACAATATTTGGCCGCAATATTTCGTGGAAGAAGTTGTACAATATTTACGGAAAGCAATGAACAATTTTTAGGTTTAGTTGAAATGGTCGCAAAATTTCATGTTCGAACGAGAGAACATCTTAAAAGAATAAAAAATAAAGAAATTCATGATCACTATTTGGGACCTGAAATTCAAAAAGAAATAATTCATTTGTTGGCGCAAAAAGTAAAAGAAACTATAATCACAACAATAAAAAATAGTAAATATTATTCAGTGCAAGTAGATTGGACTGCAGGCCATGTTGAACAATTAACTTTTATAATCCGAACTGTTCAATTGCCTTATGAAATTGATATAGACATTAAGGAATATTTTATTGGTTTTACACCAATTTATACGAGAACTACGGGTTTAGTGTTAGAGACTCAATTAGCCAATTCAAAAAAACAAGGAGTTCAAGCAAGAATTTTGTCAGGAAATCCATTGGCATTTTTGTACTATTTACTGCGTATACTTTAAATTTATTATTAGCGGACATGGCTTCGACTGTTCGCATGGCAATAACATTTTTTTGTGTAATTCAAAGGTTCTACACAACTTCTTCTAGCTCAGCTGCACGATGGAACATCTAGAAACATCTAGACATTAAAGAAACATCTAGACACTATAAACTTAATAAAGTCGGAACACACCTTCAATATATAAACTTCTCTCTCTCTAGTCGTTTACTTCATTGGTTGAAGTGTCGTGATCTTATGTATATCATTCATGTTATGCTGATTGTGATTTCTCTCCATTTATCTCTGTCTGTAATGCATCTCATAATGTCCTGCAGTGAATTTCCTGTGAAGTGCTTCATTTAGTCCATCCATCGCTTCGGAGTTCGCCCCCTAGGTCTTGTGCCTTAGATTTTTCACTGTATCACAAGTTTTTCCAAATTGTCATCTTTTCTCCTGCTCACATGTCCAAAAAAATTGAGAATTCGCTGTCAATACGATGGTTGATGGTCTTATATTAATTTGCAGTTCTTCTAATATTGATAGGTTGGTTCTGTGAGCAGTCCAATGGATTCTTAAAAGCCTTTTCCAGACCCACATTTCAAAGCTGTCCAGTTTAGCAATGCCTGTGGCCTTTAAGGTCCAGGTTTCTGCCTCATATAATGCTATTGGCAAGACAAGAGTTTCGACAAGTGTGTGTTTTGTTTTAATTGTTATTTGTTTGTCCTTCAATATATTTGTCCTTATATAAGTCCTTAAAAAAATATTCAGCATTTCCGGAGTTCTACAATATTATTGTGTCTTTTTAGGACAACCAAAACAAATCTCATGTGAAATTTGCCAAAGCAAAGCTGCACTGATGAGAGATATATCTCGAAACGCGTCTGCAGATGGCTATTCACATAAATTGATAAAAAGATATGATCTTAAAAACAAAGTTATTTTTCTGTTTCTCGTTTAGTGCCACGAAAGTGGACTGAGACCCAGTAAATGGCAACCTAGCGTTGCTTTCAATAGAAAATAAATTATGCGAGGACTTAAATTTAAGAGAGATAATGGATAAATTTGCTGAAATTAAAGCAAAAAAAATAACGTTCATATATGAAAATTAAGTTCAAAAACCCCCTTGGGGGTTTAGAAAGTGTGTCAGTTTAGAATTGGTGCATTTCTGTTACTGTATTTTCTTAAACCGTGGTCGCAGCGACGCGGCGCCGGTACCAAAATGCGTGTCTCGGCGGGGCCCACGTGCCGGTCGACTTGGTATTTAAAAAAAGCGACATCCCGGTGTCCCAAATCTACATTCAAGTTTTTCTCCGTGCCGATTAACAGTTATAAGTGGTCGTCGCGACGCGATTCCGCCACGTCCAATTATGGGTGCCGAAAGCCAAAACAGCGTTCTACAATCCACGGAAAAATCTAAAACATTCACGGGGGTGCTGCAAAAATATGGACGTTTTACTCTCGTCACTTGTTTCCTGCAATACGGCGAGTTTGGGCGGGCGTCGCGACGGTCGCAGACGATGCAGCGCGTTGCTACTTGCAGGAAAAGATGAAACGTTCAATTCCCTGCGGGAATCGCGCGAAACCGTTCCCGCAGAGCTCAAGTTGGCGGTTCCGTGGGAGTTTTCCTGGACTTCCAGAAAACGTAGTTTTTATGGCGTCACGGTGCCATCTTCGGCGCAATCGGGATTAAACTCCCAAACAAACTAAAAGGTTCTATGGCCGATCGAACGGCACCGGTCCGGTTTCGATCCGTCAATTTCTTCGGACGCCCTAGGGATCCCCGCAAAACGACTCTGGTTTTTCGCACTTTTTAAACATTTTTCTCTTCAAACTGCCGCAGATTCGCAAAAAGTCGTCGCAGTTTAAAAATTCTTGCTGGAGTGGCTGCGGGCAAGTGTTCTGAAGTGAACGAACCCAGCCGGCGACCTGGAGCCCCTCAAATAAGTCCTGGGCGTCCGTGGAAGTGAGTGCAAAATCGGCAAAAAAAAAAAAAATTGGCTCTCGCACCAGGTGAACGGGACGTCGCAGGAAGGTAAGCGAGGGCTCTAAACACGTGGCGCGTCGGCGGCTAGATGATCCGGAAAAAATTTCGATCCGACCACAAATGCGCCTCAAAAGTAAAAAAAATCGTGAATTCAGTTTTCGGGCTGGTGCGTCCGAACCGGGGGGAGTCGAGTCGCGAAAATGGCACCGCTCGACGGGGATCTCGATTCTACACCGGAAAATGTAGAATCCGGTATTGCGCCGCCGCCGCCGCTTCCGTCGTGCCGATTCCGCAAAAAACGTCGATTTTCGGGTGGGTTTTGGACCCCCGGTGGGGCGCAGCAAGACGGGGGACAAAACTTGGGGATGCACAACGTACGGACGGACATACTCAGTTAAACCGTCGAAGACGCGCGGTTAAAATACCCAAGATCTGCCTCCTCCGGCGGCATAAAAAAGCCAAATTTGAACATTATAAGATGCACGTGGTGTGGTCCCCCAGATGAAATTCGGGAAACGCCACACGTCAGTCGTCTCAGAATTGATCGAAATTAGCGATTCCGTTGCAACCGGGCGAATCAGGGCGAACGCTTCCCCACATGGACCCCAAAATTTTGCATTAAAAAAATTACCAATTTTACGGAAGACGCGGTGAAGATGCCCGGGGTAAATTAAATTCACGCAAGGATTCCGGTAGAAAACTTGCAGACGCGTCATCAGATACCACTCTTGTTGCTGCGCGACTTTTATCGGCGACGTTATTCACATTTTTCTGCGAATCCGGGCCCCCGACTAAAAGGCCGCCTCCGGCGGTCCCCCTCTCGAGAGGGCTGGTGCATCAGATTCTTGTAGCCAAAGAACAGACGAACGACCCCACGTACGGCGATTTTCGATGAAACTTGCGGATCGTGTCATTTAGGCGTCTAAAAATGGACGAAATGTTTACAAGAAAATGTCGAGTTTTTGGCACTTGCAAAAAAATTAAGTAAAAATGTCGAAAAGTGAGGTGACGGTCAGACGTGTGGCGATGTGGCGGTGCCGGCGGCAGGTCCGTGCGACGAAAACTGTCCGAGTTGTGGGAGAAAAAGTAAAAAATCTTGAAAACCCTGCGCAACAGCCCCCGGAGACGGAAGAGAGTTGAAATTATTTTTAGAAAATAGTTGTTGCATCTTGTGCAAAATTTCGAAAATTTGTACATTTTTTAAAATTGATTAATAAATTTTCGAAAAATCGGTGTTTTCTGTACCCCTTATAAGTTCAGGGAAGGCTCGTTATTCAATTAGTATGGTAGATGTAAAGTTTAGGAACCTTTGTGTGTCAGTTTAGAAAGTAAATTGGTGCATTTCTGTTAATGTTCTTAAAACCTCCCCCGAAACTAAATCCTGGTCTTAAACTAAAATAGAGGAAAATTGTTTCTTCCGTATTGACATAATTCCGCAGTGACTCTAAATAAATACGTGGAGCGCCCACGATTATTAAGTTAATATAGTTTAGCGCTCAACCTTTTTATTTATAGTCATATTTTCTGCTTTTAGTGTGTTATAATAAAAGCGTGTTTTTAAAAACTTTCTTATAACTTTTATTATCTTTATGTTTTATTCATTAACCTTTGATATTTTGATACCGTATGGATTTTTTTCACGCTGCATTATTCCATTATAAATACCATCTAAATCCCTGCATAGCGTTTATAGTTTATATAAAAGACATTCAATAAATATGCTACAAATCACCGAGAAATGTCTCTAGTTTATTCGCAAGTATTAATAAAACTATAAATAACTCTCACTGACGACTTCATTTCGCAGATGCGTGCCCGGAGAACGATCAATTTTATTGTTTATAGGAAAGATGTTATGTCAAGGATTGTAAACAAATGCGAAGTTCACTGGCATTTTTAACGGTGTTTTAAAAAGAAATCCCGAAATAAATCCTGCGCAGAAATTGATTGAAACGTTAAGCAACGCAAAGAAAAATGTTTAATAATATTTCAACGAATGTTTCGCTTTCCATCAATAAATGTATGCAATAAAACTTTGTTTAAAATAAAACAAATATTATTTCAACACCGATTACAAAAGCGCCTGAACATTTACTCTTACGAAAACAAATAAATTCGTTTTTTTTATACTAAATCTGTTTTTTGCAATTAGTGCTGTTCTATTTAACGAAATATAAATCTTAATTAAGTCTTACCCAACGAATTCATTTTCCTGTTAATTATCGATTGCATTCGCGTTAGTATTTAAGGTTCAAATAGTCATCTATAATTACAAGAAATCGTGCGAAAACTCAACGACCGTTTCAAATAAAGCAAAAACTATATTTAGATATCAACGCGAATTCTATTCCTGTATTTAGCAATTCCTTCTATTTTTACAACAAAACTAAACTCCCGAAAATAAACTTGCCAATCTAACTTTTATTTTTATTTTCTTAAATACTTTAAATTATATTCGTTTTTATAGATATACATTGTCCGCATTGCGTATAATAGAGTGAAATGCGTTTGCATGACTTGAAATTGCCTGTCGGTGAAGCGAATTAATATTGAAATGATTTATGCAGGTGTTGCACGACCACATAAGCTATCGATACGAAATACTCGAAGTCATCGGAAAAGGAAGCTTCGGACAAGTTATCAAGGCTCTGGATCACATGACCAACAAGCCGGTGGCTATTAAAATCATCAGGAACAAGAAGAGGTTCCATCATCAGGCGCTGGTGGAAGTGAGGATCTTGGATCATCTGCGGAAGAAGGATAAGGATTGCGGACACAATGTCATTCACATGCTGGAATATTTTTACTTCAGAAATCATCTGTGCATTTCATTTGAATTGATGAGGTAAGATTTATTATTATTATATTTACTTATTAAATAACAACAAAACATACACTAATAAATCTATTGAGGCAAAAAAAAACCTTGTGGAATATTTTCAAACTTATTAAGGGGTTTAATTTTTTTCCAGGAATGTTCATTTGATTCAATTAAAAAAAATAAATTATAAAGGGTTTTTCAATAAGAGGTTTTATTTTCAATAGGCCGCCATTTTAACAGTTGTCATGAGTCCATCTGTAAGTACTTGACAGATGACAAGTAAAAACTACGCCATTAATAAAAATGGAACGAGATACCCTTCAACAACGCATTGAAATTATTAAAATTCACTACAAAAATGGTGAAAATTTTACGGCAACAAAACTAAATTTGTGTTTTGCATTTTTGTTTCGTAGTGAAGCACCTTTTCGACCAGCAATTGTGAAACTGGTAGAAACGTTAGGTTTTGGTTTAAAAGTTTTTAGGTTTCGTTTGGTTGAAAAGCTTTGAAAGTGCTTTGTAAATGCTGCTGGGACAAGTTAGTGATGTGAAGAAGATGTGAAGATGATATTGCTGTGTGTCCCATAGTGTTTAATCATAGAAAAACCCAGGTTTGTCCATTTCTCGTCGATCTTTGCAATTGGGCATTCTACAAACGACATTACACCGTATTTTGCATAAATACTTACGTCTATTAAAGTTCAGTTAACACAAGAACTCAAGCCTACCGACCATCAACAACATCGTGTCTTAGGTGACTGGGTCCTTAACCCCTTGACATACCAATGAAATAGTCGTTGACGTGTCCATATACATGTGATCTTATCCCATATACATGACGTCTTAGAGACGTCATTGTATGTGAAGGGGTTAAAATGCATCAAATTGATCCGGAATTTCATCAAAAAATCATCCTGATTGATAAGGCCCATTTTCACCTCTGAGGCTTACGTTAACATACGTAGCTTATGTGGCCAGCACTCTGTCTGGTGGACACTATGCTGGGAGTCTATTACCAATCTTTGTAATTATGTTATTATTTTCATAAGTCCTATCCTTTTATTCCATTTTCTAATTCTTAGGGTTCCGTACCGAAAACGGAACCCTTATAGGATCACTTTGTTGTCCGTCTGTCGGTCTGTCCGTCCATCTGTCTTTCTGTCTGTCTGTCAAGACCATTTTTCTTAGGAACGTGTAGAGGTAACGAGTTGAAATTTGTATCAAATACTCGGATCTGCGGTCTCTTTCAGCTGTGAAAAAATCAAACTTGTAAGTCAACGCGATCAAAAGATATGACCGTTTATGTCGCATATTTTGCGATTTCACAAGGGAATCAAAACCTATAGGGTACTTCCCGTTGACCTAGAATCATGAAATTTGGCAAGAAGCGGTGTCTTACAGCACATGTAAAGGGAAAAATCTGAAAACCGTAAATATGTAGTTTAATTACAAGAAAATTGCGATCATTTCTATGATATTTACTATTAGAAACTTATGAAAATACACTAATGTGTTGCGTGGTATTGTCAGGTACCAGAAGCATATGGGTTGAATACAGTTAGCTCCTACTAAAGATACCTTACTTACAAGTTTGAACGGAACCCTCTGTGCGCGAGTCACAACTCGCACTTGGCCGGTTTTTTTTTCGAGAGATCGTTGTCTATTTTCTTGAATTTAGTTGCACACCTATCGAAGGTTCTCCACCACTTTTTATTTTTATTAATTTCATTAAGTTGCTCTTCGTTGAGCAACATTAAGTTGCTCTTCTTTTGACCAAGAGCATTCTGTTCTGACGAATCTTAGTTTTGTTTGCCTCCTTCATTCAAATATGATGGGGCATTTGAATAGAACGTGAGCGGCAGGTCTACCACGCCACAGTCGAATAGAGTGATTGTCTTAGTCCGAATCTGTGGAGGTAAGCCTGGAAGTTACCATGCCTTGTAATGAGCTGCACTGCAAAGTTTGAGAGGCTAATGTCCATCCCAATTCATTTTCTGATGGATTTTATAAATTTTTTGGTCCGCTGTCCAGTTTCTATCGTGAATGCCACTCTGAAGATTTTCGAATATTCCGAGATTTATTACATTCTCAGGCATCTTATTGAAACATATGCTGATGTCTTCATTCCCAGAGGCTTCCTTAGCCAATCTATTTGCATTTTGGTTGTACAAAAAGTCAGCATGCGCCTTGACCGAATGCAGTTGCAGTGTAACTTTTTCGGAAACTTCCTTGAGTAGCAAGCATGAGACTACTAGTAACTCTGTTGGAGATTTCATGTATCGCTGAGCATCGAGAACAGATCGACTGTCCGAGAAAATCGAACATTCCTCCGTACCAAAAGTTCTTTGACGAGTGTATTGAAGGGCTCGATTAATGCAACTAATAACGGGGGAAGGGAAAACTTTAAAATAATAGCATGTTACATAGTAGGGCTAAAGAAAAGATTAAAAGGAGGGGAGTGGAAATCTATTAAGTAATACTTACAGAAATTCCACGTGATAGGGCTAACGGAAACATGGGTTGAAGAAAAGGACTGAAACGAAGTAAGAAATCTACTGCCAGCGGAATACAGAGATGGAAATGTCAATCGGCAAAGAGGATCTCCAACAGAAGAAGAGCAAAGGGAGGGATAATTACCGGTATAAAGCTTGTAGCAGAAGAAGAATGCAATATGGATATGGAGAACATCGAAGGGGTACAAGAGAGAGCAGTACGAGTAGGCGAAGATAAGTGGAGAGTAATTACTGTCTATAACAACAACAACCTAGAGAGCATTATGAAACACATTGAGAAAAATGAATCTGGCAAGGGATTCAGGAGAGAAAGTACTGATCGTCGGAGACTGGAATGTGAGGATCGGTGAACTCCAAGCTGGAAGTCTCGTTGCAGAAGAGGTGGAAATAGCTAGACTTTCGAAAGACAAAACAGTTAACAAGGAAGGAAAAAAATGGACTGAATTAGACTTAGTTGAGAACCATATCTGGTATGTGCTAAATGGGTGCACAAATGGCGATTGGAAAGGGGAGTTAACGTATGTTGGTGGTACCTCGGTCATTGACTTCGGAATCGCCAACGAAGACGCCATAAGATGTATTGATGTTTTCAAAATAGGAGAAAGGCTGGAATCGGACCATCTACCACTAGAAATTACCCTGTATGGTGAGATAAACAGCTGGGGGGAAAGCAAGGGTGTGGTTAAACCAGGGGTCTCCAAACTTTCCAGCCTTAGGGCCATACTGATTACTCCAGTAAGTTCCGAGTAAGGTTCCCAGTATTAAAAACTGTATTCGTGGAGCAAAGTCATTACAATTCAGTGCCTGGACTTTGTGAATTCTAAAAGGGTGTAAGAGGTGTTCGCGAAGAACTCATCACACTGTTGAAGCACTGGTTCCAAGTTCGTGTGGTACAGTTCGAACACTCAGATTATTGGCAACAGCATCCAAGACATTTTCCACAGCACGAACCGTTCTCATCATAAAAATTTTTCAGAATAGGCAGCTGATCATACAGCTCATCAATAGCAGCCTCATCATACAAATTTTGCAGCAATTCATCGACGTCTTCGAGAACGTGGACGTTTGTGAGTTCTATGACTGATGCAGGATCACGTCCATCTGTCAAGAACTCACAAATTTTCCACGTTCTCGAAGACCTCGATGAATTGCTGCAAAATGTGTATGATGAGGCTGCTATTGAGGAGCTGTATGATCAGCTGCCTATTAGGAAAACGTTCTCTATAAATCCTTACAGCCTTACGGCCGTTAGCAGCCCCATAAGTTAAATGCATATCTGCTAGTTCTTCCGAGGGCCAAAACCATATTATCATTGTTGCCGGTGGTAAAAAGTGAAATAGTCCACTGATGAAAAAATGAAAATGCTTGGATGAAATGCTTGGATAGACAAGGAACTAATAGGCATTAAGAAAAGAACTAGAGCCGAATTTAGAGCCTGGAGAGGAGGAAGAACAAAACTCGAAAATCTCAAAAGACAGAATAAAGACATGAAAGAAGCAGAGACGAGAAAGAAACGAGTGTGGGAGGAATGCCAAATAAAGAAAATCAGCCAGCTGAGCAGAGAGTCGGACATTTGGAAACTGATTGCCGCAAGGAAACCAAAAAGAGAAATCTCATCAGTAATTAGCACGGAAAGGTGGAAAAATCACTTCTGTGAGTTGCTGGCCGGAGAGACGGAAATTAGGGAGCAAAGATGGAGAGATTTTAGACCAGTGGAATCGCAATCACAAGAGATTACAGAGGAAGAGGTTGAAATGGTTATGTCAGCACTCAAAAGAAAGAAAGCTGCCAAGTGAGGTGTAGTGTCTAGCCACACCAATTGTGAAGGAGAGACTTCGTGGTGAACTTAACAGCTTTTTCAAAGGTAGCAAACAAATTACTGACAGTTGGAGGGAAGGAATTATGGTACCAGTTTTTAAGCAAGGTAAGAAGGAGGAACTAGAAAGCTAACTCTAATGGACACGTAATACAAGATCTATGCAAAGATACTGGAAAACAAGTTAAAAGAAGAAGCAGAGGAGAGGAATCTAATCCCAGAGGTACAAGATGGCTTCAGAAAAGGACGCGGAACAACCGAACTGAAACACATATTGAATTATATCATACAAAGAGAAATAGCTAAACCTAAGGGGAAATTGTAAGCGGTATTTGTTGACCTCAAAGCTGCATATGACTCAGTAGTGAGACAGAAAATGTGGGAACATATGAGGGAGAAAAGTATATCGCAACAGATCAGTGAGAGCATTGAGCATCTATATTAGAGAACATGGTGTAGAGTGAAGATAGGTGAAAGGCTATCTGAAAGATTTGAGGTTAAAGTAAGATTAAGTCCACTATTATTTAATCTATTTACTGCGGACCTCGAGAGAACGCTAAGCTTGCGTCAAGCTGGTAATAGGGACGAAAAAGATTTGGAGTCCAGCTTATGCAGACGACGTCGTTGTCTTAGCAAGTTCGAAATCTTTCGCAAGTGGAAATCAAAGAGGTGTTGGTACGAATGGAAAAGTTTTTTAGAAAACGAATGTTAAAGGTAAATGTGCTGAAAACAAAGTGAATGCTGTTTCAGAAGAGAAAGGGATCAAGGAAAGAGAGTTTGGAATGGGAAGCGAGTGAGATAGAACAAGTTAGCAGTTTTAAATACCTAGGTTTTATGTTCCAACAAAATGGGTCGTGCGCTGCACATATCAAGTATATAATAATAAAAGCGTGGGTGACTGCTAACGGGCTCTGGGATACATGGAGAGTATACTTGAGGGAAAAATTTAGGGCGAAAATGATTGCGTACGTAGTATTATGATGTATGGAGCAGAAATCTGGGGTGTGAAAGAGGAAAACGACATAGAGAGAGTGCAGTTACAGTTCATAAAGAGGGCCCTGTAGCTAGAAAAGTCCACCCCCTGGTACATCGTTCAATAAGAAACAAACTCTAACAATGTGGCAAACAACGCGGTTATGAGAGTGGCTAAATTTGAAAGGAAAGTGAATAGTGCGGGAGAAGAAAGAATAGTGAAAGACGTTCTGAAGGCGGTAAGAAAGGAGCGTAAAGGGAGTAATAAGGAAACAAAATGGGGATGTCTGCGCAAGCGCATGTATGAAAGAGGAGGATGGAACCAAGAAGAGATCGAGAGAATGATTGATGAATGAGGGAATGTTATTGGAAAGGATTCTGGCAGATAGACTACTGGAGATAGAGCTGCAAGAGAGACAAAGACACATAGATGAGAGTACCTATAATAGAGACTACAACAAAATCCAAGTTTTTGGCAGATGTCCAGAGTATCTAGTTAATGCTAAAGCCCCACAGGTTGCGATTGTCCGGTTTAGGTAGTGAGGAAAGGGGTAGAAGATATTGGATGGCTGCAACAGATAGGACTTGTCGAGTATGTGGGGAAGGGGAGGAGCTGTGGGAACATTGGGTGTTAAGCTGTAAGAAATGTGAATTGAGCGAAGAGGAAAAGTCAGTGGCGAAAAACTGGAAGAAGGTTATGGATGAGAGTGGCTCCGATTTTGTGTACATGAAAAAAATATTAAAGTGCAAAGGACAGGGTTAAAGGCTTCCTTTTTTTTTTTTTTGTATTAATTTGGATATTTTTATTTTCCGTTTCATTCTGGTGCCTGTTTTTTTGTTGTATTCTTTGTTTTATTTTTTGTTCTATTCTTGTCACACTAGTGTACGAACGGTCGTGTATTTATATTTGTGCCAATAAAGGATTATTTATATATTATAATTAAAACTACTTCTGTCTGAAAAATGGAACGCAGAATATCTGCATTTCTATATTTCCTCGACATCTCGATAAACGACAAAAGCTACTCCTACGACCGATTCAGCTTTTGAGCCATCTGTGTAAGAAGCTATGTGTGTTGTTGGTTATCAAGTGGTATGTGATCGGGTTAATTGTGGCGGGGTGACTTATTTGCTGTAGAAGTTGTTTCTTTTCCATAAGTTCAAGTAATACGTCAAGTAACTTCTCTAAAGTTTGTTTCGCCCATTTCTCTTCTATTTAGGTACAGCGATACTTCTTTGAGGCGTAGGTCGATTGAGAGAAGTCCCGATATGACGCAGGCGACCTCAATCGACATAGTTCGGTAGATGTCGAATACAATTATTCAGTTGATGTATGAAATAAAACTAAAATTATTTCAGACACAACCAAACTTCTTTGAGTACCGCATCGTTTAATTGTCCACCCGAGCTTCGTCTACACTAGAGAATTCAACCATCCCCATTTTCTATGACTTGGCGCAAAAATCTGACGAATGCAAGTTCAATGTTCAATCTTAATGCATCAAATATTGGTGGTCTGTTTGCATACAAACATACATAAAAAAAATACATAAAAAACCTTAGATGTCAAACAGCGCTACAATAAGTAATTTAAAGGAGTTAAGTCACAGCTTCTTGGAGGTCTATGAACATTTGCATTCCTTGAAAGTATCCAACCAGTGTTACAAGGCAAATTTCATAAATAACAAATGCCTGAAAATTCATATACTACAGGAATAAATACTGGGTAATTAGACGCACTATTCTAATTACAATTGTTAGATCTCAGGTACTTACCTCAGGCTAGGTATATAAGCCAACCTTAGATAATACAAATACTAGGGATCTGATGTGAATGTTCCTTTGTGACCTTGACTAATGAGACAGAGTCCTCTAGAATGTCCACGTGTGTTGCGATCCAGGCGGCGAACAGATATGACGCGTGCTGGTCCTCAGTTCTATCTCTAAGTCGCTAATCGATGTAGAATCACTAATATAGGTAATTCTACTCCTAATCTCGGGAATACCGCTGACAAATAGACTGGTTATTCACCGGTAGACACAGATAGGTCGTATATTAGGATTCGGGTCTATGTTAATTAATTAGACACATAATACGGAATCATGGTCTTTTATTGTTGACATATACGTGGTCTGTTAGAAAAGTATCCGACCTTTTTTTTTTTTTTGAAAACCTGATGGATTTGAATCTTGCTTGCATGAACTTGCATGTGCCGACCTTGAACCTTCGTGCGCATGCGTGAATTTTTTCCCGCCTGTACATAGCGTCAGTTGCTGTTAAGCAGTGTTCAAGTGACGTAGTGTGTAGTGCTCTCGTCGGTTTTTCAAAAACAACACAGGGTCAAACGATCACCAAAGAGTACTATAGGGATGTCCTACTTCGCCTACGTCATGCTGTGCGGCGTAAGCGACTGGAGTTGTGATAATCAGGAAATTGGCGACTCCATCACGACAATGCTCCAGCACATTCTTCGCACTTGGTTCAGATTTTTTTGGCGAAAAAACAAGCTCCTCTGGTTCGACAGGCTCCTTACTCTCCTGATATGCCCCCTGCGACTTCTGGCTATTCCCCAAAGGTAAGAGGCCATTGAAAGGAACGCGATTTCAGACAAGAGAGGACATTATGGCTGCAACGACAGCTATAGTCGTTTCCGAAAGAGGCTTTTTCGGAATGCTTCCAACTACTTAGGAGACTACTTTGAGGATGATTAGGTTTCCAACGCTTCAGGTATGCTAGATTTTTTTTACCGGCTAAAGGTCGGATACTTTTCTAACAGACCACGTATATGTTTAACGCTTAGAATCATTCGAATGATTGTAGTTCTACTTGAAAGTAGACAAACTTTTCTTGCAATACGTCGATAGTTTCTTTATCATTGTAACATGTGTCCACCGTCTTGTTGGAACCACATAACGTGACAAGTAAGTTACGGGTCATTTAATCTTATGATTACTGCTACTCAGACCGGCTATAAAACTTCTAAGTTCTAAATTTGGTCAGAAAACATCTGTCGGTATTCAGTTCACCTTTTAATGTAACTGCATCTCCTATCTCATTTTTGACGAAGAAACTGATCCTATGATGCCATCATCCTGAAAATCCCTGAAATCACACCATAAAGGATATAAAGGCATCTCGAGAATCTGTTGTAGATTGTTTTCACTCTGAAAACGGCAGTTTTGCTTGTTAACGTAGTATCCACTTCCTCTATCCACCCAAAATTAGATTTTTTTTTCGCAAAATTAGGATCCATTTCAAGTTGTTTAAAAGTTTGTCAGTGACTTAAGTTCTTGGGTTTCCAAGGTAGAGTCCATCGTCAAACATCTCTTCCCCTGAACTGGGCCAATGACGATCGGGAGAACGTCGACCACGCGACATCCCCCCGGTCACACGGAGGGAGGTCCTAAACGCTTGTCTGCGTTTTGGCACGAGGAAAGTATCCCAAACCTGGCTGAGTGCGGCCGTCAAAGCTGCCCCCACGATCTTCACCAGGGTGTATGACAGGTGCCTACGCGAAGGTGTCTTCCCGGAGGTATGGAAAAGGCAACGCCTTGTCCTGATCCTAAAACCCGGGAAGCCCTCCGGAGAACCATCCTCGTATCGCCCACTGTGCATGCTTGACACGGCGGGCAAGATCCTGTAGAAGATCGTTCAGGAGCGCCTCCGCGGCTGCGTGGATCACCACTTGATGGATAACCAGTACGGTTCTAAACCTGCGAGGTCGTCTACGGATGCGGTAGAAGAAGTGAAGCATTTGGTCACCAGCCACATTTTCGGACCACTTAAGAGGAGGAGACTCTGTCTCATGGTTGCACTGGATGTGAGAAATGCTTTTAGCTCTGCAAGATGGGATATGATCTGTGAGGCCCTCTGTCGGGACTTCAACGTCCCTGGATACTTGACAAAAATCATCTAGAACTACCTCAGCGACAGATCACTATTCGCGGAGACAACGACTGGAGTCAGGGAGTTCAGCATTATTGCAGACGTTCCTCAGGGGTCGGTTCTTGGCTCGGATTTATGGAACGTCCTGTACAACGCCCTACTGAAGCTGCGCCTGCCAGGTGACTATCGGCTGGTAGCGTACGCAGACGACGTTGCGGTTCTCATACCCAGCACCGACTGTGACGCCATCGCTGCACTGTTCGAGGAAGCCATGGAGACTATCTGGGAATGAATGGAGTCAGTCGTCCTCTCCTTGGCCGTACAGAAGACTGAGGCAGTGCTGTTCACTGGCAGAAAGGTCAGGACCTCAATGATACTAACCTACAGGGGATGCACCATCAGGAGCAAACCTGCCATCGAGTACCTGGGAGTGATGCTGGACCAGAGGCTCAACTTCAAGGAGCATCTCAGATACGTAAGAAACAAAGCCGCTACAACTGCCGCAGCTATATCCAGGATACTGCCCAACCTTGGAGGTCCGCGCGGTGCCAGGAGAAGGCTGCTCGTCTACGTTAGCACCTCGATAATTCTGTATGCGGCGCCGACCTGGGCATAAATGACGGAGGTTCCCGCGTACCTAAGGCTGATAGCCCCCGAGTGCACTAAGGATCGCATGCGCCTACCGGACTGTATCCGCAGATGCAGCACAGGTCATCGCTGGCCTGCCGCCAATAGAGCTGCTAGCAAAAGAGCGCATGCGACAATACAGAAAGAAGAAGGTGCCGGCTCAGGACGATCCCCAGAGACGGGGTCCGACAACGACTCAGCACTGACAGAGAGGGCGATCACCCTAATACAGTGGCAGGAAAGATGGAACACCCGGCTTAATCCCGTCCATCGAGCCGTTGATCTGCAGGATGCACGGTGAGGTAAACTAACATCTCACCCAAATACTCATGGGACATGGGTGCTTCCGTGAGTACCTCCACCGAATAGGGGCAGCAGTAACACCCAACTGACCCCAGTGCTGAGGGATCTTGGAGACGGCAGAATTCGTCCTGATGGAATGCCCCAGATTCCAACAGGAGAGACAGAGATGGGAGTATAATTATGGCGCACTCATAACCGCCACTGAATACGGTGCGTCACTGATACACTCCGAGGCACAATGGAATGCTGGCTGCGAGCTAGCCGTTAACATTCTGAAGATACTACCCCTCCAGGAGGAGGCGGATAGGCCCATTTTCATTTTCTCGTCGTGCCCAACCTAGTATTCTGGAGAGTATGGGACTCACCTTCCTCTTCAGGGCGAAGAGGAAGGGATGAGTAAAAAAAACATACTCGACAAAAGTGAACGTCGGCAGGGCCGAAGCTTCCCCACCCCCGCAAAGTAATGACTAGCGTCGGTTCCACGGGGGATCCACGGGAAATATAGAGGTTAGGTTTTAGTGGGTACTTGCGTCCCGGGAATACCGGTGGCGATGAGTCCCATACTCTCCAGAATACTACGTTCTGGGGGTCGTGCGTAAATGCATCTCCTCTTCTTAAAAAAAAAGTTCTTGGGTCAAAACAATCTTATGCGGGTGTAAATTCAAGCCTTCTTGCAAAATCCACCAAGTTGCCATGTTTTAAATGCTAAAACATTTGGGCACGACGAGAAAATGATAAATTTGGATTCTCAGCAACACTAACTCACACAGCAGCACAACAGTTCTGGCATTTAGACGTCTTGCTGGTGTTGTTTACATCGTGATGTTTACATCGCTTTAAGAACCAAACGTTCTTAAAGCACGTATTTAGCCATAATATATTTTTAAAGTATAGTGAACATAAATGACAACTAGTTATGTCACAACAACTAGGACAAGAACACAGACAACTAGGTATATCTCTCTTAGTGGTTACCATATCGTTTCATAATCATATCATTCTTATTGGAAAACCTTTTACTTCTGTTTAACTTCTGGCAAGTTTAATAAAAAAATTCACGTCACAAAGAACCCATACTTTGTAAAATTTACTTGACATCGGATTGTTATCCAGTTGATCTATAGATGAGGAAATCTTGGAATATAAATGGGTAATGTTCCATAGAAAGCGGGCTAAAGCTATTCCGATTCCATCCGTCGCGACGCCCCGATATGTTATCGAGATGAATTTTAATCAGATGTCGAGACGAAATTTCTGACTTAATAAACCATTTCATTCATTTAAAACATTCATCGTTTGAAAACAGAAAAGAAAAATTTAAAAAATCAGTTTAATATTGATAAATATACAACAAAGATGTAATTATTATTTACTTTAAATAGTATATTTTGGTAACTAATATAACTTATACTACTTATACTTACTAATATAACTAATATAACTTATAACTTAAACTTACTAATATAACTAATATAACTTATATGGAGTCAATATAAGATCAGAAAATATAAGTATTTTATAATATAAGTACTTTACTTATATAAGTACTTTATAAGCAAAAATAAGTACTAAATATAGATCTAGATAATGATAAAAATGCCAGAGTTATTTAGAGCATATAGAAAATGCATCAATGTGTAATTTAATTTTAATAACTGATGAACAATAGACTAACCTAACTCGCTTTAATATATTACCTTTGTTCGCCAAAATATAAAGCACAAAATGCCAGTAAATCATTAATTAAATTTCAAATTAGAACTCCAACACCATTAAACTAAATTTACCTTTCCAGCATAAATCTCTACGAACTAATCAAAAAGAACAACTACCAAGGATTCAGCCTGAACCTCATCCGAAGATTCGCGAATTCTCTACTCAAATGCCTGCGTCTGCTCCAAAAAGAAAACATAATCCACTGCGATCTGAAACCGGTAAGTACAACGTAATTTTCTATTGTAACGTCTGCACCGTTTCCCTGATATTTACTTACGTTTTCGAGCCCGATTACCGCATTATTCGTCGAGTAAACCGATCCGTATTCCGTGCGGGGTTCCAACGGTCCCACCCCCGGTGTTTTTACGGCACGTAAACTTTATATATTGCGAATTCCGACCACGTATTTGCACTATATGTTTCGCGGCACTAAGGTCTCCGTTTTATAACGAAATAAAGAAATACGCAAAAAATTTGATCATTCCGAAGGAATGAGTTTCTTTGCATTATTGTTTTGCGAAATGATAAAATAACTCCTATTTTCAATTAATTTATCATGGAGAAGAAATTTTATTATTAATTTATAAATCAAGATATATGTCAGCAAAGCTTTGGGAAAAAATGTAATATTGATTTCAGATCTGTGTCGGTAAATAATTTATACAGAATCGTGAATTTATGAAAAAAACTTAATTCCCACTTGATTTTTGGCAAAATTATAGCTAGGATTTTGTACCGAGTATTGCGGAAGTAAAGAGTCTTCTGCAAACTTTCGCAATTGGCGGTTGTACAGAAAATCGCGAAACTAAATAGAAATTGGGTTTTGTGAACTGTCCTCAAAAAAACTCGAATTTGGAAAATTTACTGTTTGTTCTTTGCTTTCGGAAAAACTAACCCTATCAGTATTTTTTTTAATTCTCCTGGATTATTTACGATCTGTCTAACGACAATAAGTAAATGTGTATTTACCCATTGTTAAATACTTCTTCCTCCAAGGGTACTCATATTACCATATCAAGCGGGAGTCTGCGTTTCAATCTACGATTTCCATGTCCAGTGAGAAGTCGGCTTGTAAGAATGTTCGGGTGTACTTTGAGTCTCTCAGAGTATGTGATGGAATGTTCTTTAATCACTCCTTTCACTAGCTTAATGTCAAGGTCGTGGTTAATGATACTATTTGTTACAAACCATTGTGCATTTACAATCATTCTTAAGGTTTTTGATTGAAATCTTTCTAGTATCTGGATATTTTAGTTGCACGCTGAACTCCATAGCTGACTCCCATAGCTCCATACTGGTTTGAGAACAGAGTTATATAATAGAAGCTTGTTTTCCAATGAGAGTTTTGATTTTGGAGCGAGTAGCCAATACATTTTCTTTAGTTTAAGATTAAGTTGCTTTCTTTTTGTCCATATGTGCTATCACCATGTAAGTTTTTGATCTATGTGCATACCTCGATATTTCGCTGAGTCTGATTAAGGTATCTGTCGGCCATTCAGTTTTACTGGTGGACAGGTTTCCTTTCTGAGGGAAAAGGTGACGTGGACCGATTTTAACTCATTTTCTTGGATTTTCCACCTTTTCGGCCAGTTTTCTAGTGCATTAATGTGCAGTTGGACTCGTTTTGCTGCCACGACTGGATCTTAATGGGATACCATTATCGCTGTGTCATCTGCATACGTTGCTGTTAGAGTGTGGGTTGTGGTGGGCACATCTGCGGTGTCTAGAAGGAGTACTGGGCCTAGTACACTTCCCTGTGGTACACCGGCTTGAACTAATTATAGATCGCTTACCTCGTTCTTGTATTTGACTGCAAAATATCGATCACTTAAGTATTTCATACAAGTGATGTGGAAGTTGCTGTCTGATCTTGTATAACAGTCCAGTATGCCACACCTTGTCAAACGCTTGTGCAATATCTAGAAATACTGCTGAGCAGTATCTCTTCGTTTCAATGCCCTCACTAATCTTTCTAACGATTCTATGGATTTGCTCTACCGTTCCATGTTGTTGCCTGAATCCGAATTGATGTTGTGGGATTAGATTTTTGTTCAATAGGATTGGAGTTAGTCGTTTTAGTAAAAGTTTCTCGAATATTTTTCAGAAAGTGGGCAACAGACTTAACGGCCTGTAAGAGGTAAATACATTTGGGTATTTTCTTGGTTTTGTTATTAGAACTATTTGGTCTAGTTTCCACTGCGCAGGTCCAAACAGTCCAATCAGTATTTTCAATCGGAAAATCTGTCTTTTTTTCGAATTTCTCTAGAAAATTGATTTGCCTTTCTCTTAGTTTGCATTTTTCGCAATTGTATACAATTTTTTGTATTAATTCTTAAGAAAAGGGGGCCTGTCCTTGGCGATAAGTCCCTTTGTAATCGCGCGACCTGTATGGTGTTTTTTTTTCTCTTCCAATGTGGATATCAGGTTATTTCCGCCCTTCAAACACAGCCGCCGTGTGGCCTATTATATTTTTCCACATTTTCGATGTTCATCCTTTAGATGCTTTATCCTTTAGATATTCTTTTACATAGAAGAAGGTGTAGTATGAGAAGGACATTTGCTTACCTCCTTCATAATGTTTGTTCAGAAAGTATCTTGCCCGTTTTATCATTTCTAGTGATAAGTTTTGAAGATGTTTCTCTTTTCCCCCTACTCACAGCCTCATGATATGGTACCAGTACTACAATTAAACCACCCCCCATCTTTGATATGGTACCATTACTGCCCCCGCCATCATTGCTATGGTGCCAATACAAGTATAGTACTGGCCTTTATCTCTGCTTGGTCTGGTCAGTGATTCAACGATATCAACGACTGCGCCCCGGCTGCAGCCAAATTATTGACGCGTGCCGTCAAATTTTGGAAGGGCAAACAATAAAAATAAATTGGTATGTACTTTGATACAGCTTATTTATTTATTATTTATTTAGTCGCCAGCACTCCGTCAACAAGGACACTATGCTGGTACATAATAATCAGTAGCGTCGCTAGCGTCGGTCAATCGGGCGAATGCCCGGGGCCCACGGACTAGGGGGCCCCCACAGTGGCTTCAGATCGATTCTGAGACGACTGACGTGACCGCACAACGTGAGTTTTAAAAAGGCTCAAATTTGACATTTTTATGCCGCCGAAGGCGGCAGATCTTGGGTATTTTAACCGCGCGTCTTCGATGACTTAACTGTGAATGTCCGTCCGGGGATCCAAAAGCCACCCTAAAATCGTGGTTTTTGTGGAAACGGCCCGACAGAAGCGGCGACGGCAGTGCACAACGGGAATGTACATATTTCCGGTGTAGTTTTCCGAGATCCCCGTCGAGCGGTGCCGTTTTCGCGACTCAACTCCCCCAGGTTCGGACGCACCAGACCGAAAACTAAAATCACGAAATTTTACTTTTGAGGCGCATTTTAGGTCGGATCTCAATTTTTTTTGCGGATCCTTTAGTCGCCGCCGCTACACGTTTTTAGAGCTCTCGCTCGCCGTCCTGCGACGTCCCGTTCACCTGGTGCAAGAGCAAATAATTTTTTTTTGCCGATTTTGCAATCACTTCCACGGACGCGCCGGACTTATTTGATGGGCTCCAGGTCGCCGGTTGGGTTCGTTCTCTTCAGAACACTCGCGCGCAACCTTTCCGGCAAGAATTTTTAAACTGCGACAACTTTTTGCGAATCTGCGTCAGTTTGAACAGAAAAATGCGCAACAAGTGAGAAAAACCAGCGGCGTTTTACAGGGATACATAGAACTTCGGAACCAATTGACGGATCGGAACCGGACCGGTGCCGTTCGATCGGCCATAGAACCTTTTAGTTTGTTTGGGGGTTTAATACCGATTGCGCCGAAGATGGCGTCGGGACGCCATAAAAACGACGTTTTTTGGAAACTCCCACGGAACCGCCAACTTGAGCTCTGCGGGAACGGTTTCGCGGGATTCCCGCAGGGAATTGAACGTTTCATCTTCTACTGCAAACGGCATCGCGCTGCGTCGTTTGCAACCCAAACTCGCCGAATTTTATTTACACCTCAATATATATGCCCGGGGCCTCCAAATCCAAACGACGGCGCTGATAATAATTATTACATTATAATTAATAACATAATTGTCTTGCAAGACTGTCCGCTCTTTCGTTACCTGTCAGGCCGTCATGTGCCCTCACCCATTGAAAGCTTACATTAGTGTTTTGTGAGACCTCGTTATAGAGCTGTCATGTGTCGAATAGTATCTCGGTTGGCGAGGCCATGTTTTTAAGAGCATCTAGAGCAGATTTGCTATCGGATAGTATTGAGCATTCGTCCATTACTTCAGGTTTCGAAAGTATATACGCTAATGCTCGGTTAATTGCAATTAACTCTGCTTGAAATATCGAGCAATACTCAGCCAAACCAAAAGTTTCGAAATGAAACTCCTCTTCTTCATTGTATGCTACAAAAGCTGCTCCAACTCCTGGGTCTGATTTAGAGCCGTTTGTGAATATTTATATTCGGTGTGAGTTAGTGGGTGACGTAGTGTAGACAAGCGAGCGAAAATAAGCGGGATCAATAAGATTCTTAAGGTGTTTCTTGTTGTTTTCTTGGTCTTGGTATTTCAAAGTGATCTTTGTTTCGACAAGGTCGGAGGATATGTTAAGGCCGGTTATTTCTCTTAGGGTCTGGTTTTCTAGGGAATGTCTGGTTTGGTACAATGAAACCTGTTTTAGTCGGAGTTCGGAAGGTATAAGGCCGGAGATAACGCAGGCAGCCTCAGTGGACACCGTTTGATAAGCTTTCGCCGCTCTTAATGTGCAGACTCGTTGAACGCCCGGGAGCTTAGCTTTTTCCCTAACTCCACAAGACTTATGCCAAATGGATGCGGCGTATAATAATCCTGGTTCAATTGCTCCGCTATAAAGTTGTTTCAAAGCTATTTTGCCTAAGCCCCATTCCTTCCTTGCCACCCGGCCAAGTTGAACGCGCAACTGTTTGGCCTTTCAACAAGCTAGTTTGATGTGTGGTTTAAAGTTTAGGTTTCTATCTTTTGTAATCCCCAGATATTTTAAATTATCCTGACACTTAATCTGGTTATCTCCTAGTGTAAAAACTGGTATAAGCTGCCTAGGATTTTTTCTAAAGAATATTGCCTCGGTCTTATTAGCATTATAGATTAATTTGTGGTTCTTGGCCCAAGCTAATAAAACTTCCAGAGCTTGATTGATTTTCTCTTTTAGGCCCAATATACTACCACAAGAAGTAATAAGCATGGTATCATCCGCGTAGGCAACTATATTACACCCTAATGGAAGATCATACTCGAAAATTGTGTCGTATGGAATATTCCAGTAGGTAGGGCCCGATTTCGATCCTTGTAGGCAACCTTTACTGACTGATCTCTCCTCGCATAAGTCTGGTTCAGAGATTATGGCTTTACGGTTGCTGAAGTAATCTTTGCTCAAGCTGATGAGATTATTAGGGCACTGTTTGATAACTAATTTTTCTATAATGTTAGGCCACCAGGCATTGTCGAAAGCACCGCTTATATCACTGTACTTTGATACAGCATGCTTGTATAGTTTTACTGCAAATCTGGATTAAACCCAAACAAAACTATTTACTAACAGAGTTTTCGGCTAAAATGTAGTTCGATGGATGTAAGCCGTGGCACAAATTAGAACTAACATAAAAAAAGACAATATTTTACTGATTTCACGGTTTTAACCTAGGTTAGGTCTTTGGGTAATATTAGAACAGATATATCCAGATCATATATCACGCGGTAGCGCGATCTCTCGATCCTAAATAAGAAACAATAATTCAAATAATTTACCTTATGACGCTCTCCTTACATGCGCTATAATTCAAATTTTCTATTTATTCAATTTTGCCTCATAAAGTCATGTTTACTTCCTTGCATATGGATCAATAAAACAGTGATTTATTCACTAGTGCAATAAAAGTCTCTATGGCAACGCATCAAAATAACTCACTTACGTGCTCCGTAAACATTATCATTAATGTTCGCTGATGTTCTTTTTTAATCGCCAATTACAATAAAAACAATTAACAATTTATTATACCTACATTTTTTTTTGTACAAATCTCATGATTTTTGCCGGGGTAATCTTTCCGGGTCGCTATCTAACAATAATTCTTCGGATGTATCCAGTTACGTTTAATAAAACATAAATTAATTAAACATAAATACAATAATTTAACAATAAATACTCTAAGCAAAATTTTGACGCACAAATCAACAATTATATCGTTGCCATGAGAACACCACAATCCTGACCAACTTTTCTTTGAATTGTTTAAACAAAAGCCAAATTGAATAAAAGTTTGTATTTCATTCGCGGATAACGTTAAGGTTTAATTCGCGAATTCAAATTTAATTTATTAATCCGCTCGTTAAACCATAATGTTATACCCTTTCATAATAAATGACTATTAAACTCATTTTATTATCAGTGTGCCACCAAATTTTGATGTTTTGAAAGCGTACCGCAAGAGAAAAAAGGTTGAGAATCACTGGTCCAGGTTTTCGAAGGTTTCTTTCTCCCTTTTCATTGTGATTTTGGTATGGAAACTTAAAACAAACAGAACACAGTCTGAATATATAAATATATTCAGCCTTTCCGCAGCTCTATAACAATTATTGAGTCCTTTTCCACAAAAACTGTTCAATTAAACTTTTTGACATTATAAAACCAATTAAAACTTAAATAAATTTGAAATGTCATATTTTACGTGATAATAAATTATATATTTATTTGCATTATTACCCATAAATCAATCAGCCCATATTTACCCATACTTTTTATCATAAATCTATCAGCGAATATTAGAGACATGATTTCTATTCCATTCATTAAGTATATACGTATTTAATCATCTGTAAAATATATTTATTCAATATGTAAATTATGTTTGGATAAAGCACGAAATAATTAAACAAAATAAGCTTGATATATAAAATTTATATATGAAATTATGGTTTTAGAAATAAAATATTGATCGCTTTAGGAAAATATATGAAAACAAAATAAGCTTGATATATTAAATTTGTATATGAAATTATGGTTTTGGAAATAAAATATTGATCGCTTTTGAAATATAAGTAATATCCTTTATTGCCATAAAATCTACAAGCGGACATAGCAACGTCAAATAGGTTTAGGTTACAGAGAAGGGTTGTTTATCAGACATGATATACAAATTAGAGTATAAATAAAATGTACAAGAAGGAATTAATCACAATTAAAAATTTCATAAATATAGATATAAAATAAGCACCTAACACATATTTTCACAAACATAATACAGACACGTATATACATATAGATATATTGAGATTGATCTCTTACCTGCTATTGAAATTGTAATAGACTATTTTTTCTAGTAGTCTGTGACTGAAGTTTTGAACTTTTTTGTGTGTACAATATTTCTAATTTCAATAGGAAGAGAGTGATAGGCTTTAATTGCTCTATACTGTGTCCCTTTTTCAAAAAATGATGAGTTGTGATGTGGTATCCTGAGTTCATTTCTATATCTTGTATTAATTGTCATTTGGTTTGAATATGAATCACAGTTTCTTGTAAAAATATTATAGTGTTTTTTGGCAAATGTGACTAGTTGTAGAAAGTATAAAGATGGTACTGTTAAGATTTCTAAATTGACAAAGTTGGATTTACACGATTTTCCATGTGGTAAATTCGACATAGATCGAATAATTCTTTTTTGTGTTTTGAATATTTTTTCTCAGTGGGAGGAACTTCCGCAGAAGATGATGCCATACTGTATGATGGATTGTACATGGGCATAGTAATATATTTTGAGGCTATTTATTGATACCTGATCGTGCAGAGCTCGAAACTCCACATAAAGAGCAGAGTCTAGAATTTAGAATATTTATGTGTGTTTCCCAACTGAGACTGCTTTCCACTGTCACCCTTAAGAATTTGATTTCATTTATTAGTGGAATGGATTTGGAGTTTAGCCTAACATAGATAGACTCTTGCCTAAGTTGATATCTAGAGAATGATATAAGCCCTGTTTTCCCTGTATTAAGCTTAAGTCCATTTTTTGTACACCATGTTGACATGTTCTCTGCTATATCTGATAATCCCCCTGAAAGCTCTGCAAGCCCAGGAGTGGACATTATTACCGATGTATCATCTGCAAACTGATAGACCATCCCTGGTCCCAAAGCCTCCGGGAGATCACCAACATATAGGGTTGGTCTCGATAGATATGACTTTAAGAGATCATTACACTTTCCTCTGACTCCATATTCTTCTAGTTTACTCAATAAAATACTGTGGTTTACCATATCGAAAGCTTTTGAAAGGTCAAAATACAAGCCACCTGTAACCTTATTTCCATCGATTTTGTCAAAGATTTCAGTTATTGCATTATATATTGCTAGTTCTGTTGACATGCCTTGTCTGAAGCCATTTTGTTGTGGAGCAAGTACTTCAAATCGATTTAAAAATATCACAAGCCGCTTGTAAATTCCCCTCTCAAAAATCTTCGAAGGTAAAGGCAGAATAGAAACCTGTATTTATTGATTTCTGTTTTGGCACCTTTTTTGTATATGGGAATTACTCGAGCTATCTTCAGATTATCTGGGAATATTCCTGAAGCCATACTTTCGTTTATCATGTCCACCAAAGGTTTGCTAATATATTTTCCTACTTTTTTCAGTATGAATGGAGGGATGTAGTCCACCCCGCTTGCAAATTTGGGCTGCAACTCATTTAAAATATTGTTGATTTCAGATTCTATGACTGGATCTAGAAAAATGGTTTTATTATTGTGAGCTACCTTCGTACCCAGCAAACCATTGTTGCAAGTTTTTTGTGTGAAATGATTGTTGAATTGTTTAGCAATTTCTTTGGGATCTGTTATAGCTCCAATATCTGTTTTTATTTCAATAGAGTTTTTGTTCACCAATTTTCCATTATTGAGGTTTTTAAAGATATTCCAGACTGTTTTTGATTTATTTTGTGAGTGAGATATTTGACTATCGTTGACGGATTTTTTATAGTCTGACAGATACCTTCTGTAAGCACCCTTTTCTCGCTTATATTTAATATATACATTTTCGTATTTTGTTTCAATGTAGAGTTCATAGAGATCTCGGATATAGAGAGAATAACGATTTATTTCAGAATTTATCCAGTGGCATTTGTTATTTTTCGGTTTGGATAGGGTTAATGGAAAACATATGTAGAAGTGGTAGTATGATATGTTGTAGAAATTATTATATTTACTATTTATATCACTTGCTTTATAAACATCATCCCAAGTTTCAGTTTCTAGTGCTGTCATGAATCTCAATATATTTCTTTCTATGAAGAATCTTTTTCTACAGCTGCTTTGTTTGTTTGCTACTCCTGTAGTATACTCGATCTCAAAGATCTGACTAAAATGATCTAATATAACTGTTTTTAGTATGGTACAAGTTGATATTTCTTCGGGTACGTTTGTGAATATATTGTCAATCAGAGTTGAAGAGTGCTGTGTGAATTGTGCTGTGAATTCTAGTCGGTGAGTTTACTCTCGGAGTTATCCCAAACTGACTGAATAATTGTAATAACATTAATGACTCATTTTCAGGTTTTGCAAAATTAACATTGAAATCTCCACAAACTATGGTGAGTTCTGACCGACTAGTAATGAACTCTAAAATTTGAGACATATTGTTTAAAAAACAATTAAAATCTCCTGATGGAGATCTATATACACAAACTAAGTGACATATACATTTATTTAGTGCAAATTTACAGCTGGAGTATTCAAATGATTTTTCAACTTGCGCAACTGGTGTTTCTGCAGTACTAATTGTAATTTCTTTTGAGGCATATATTGCAGTACCTCCTCCTCGATATTCACTTCGATAGGAGTAGCACACTAATTTATGATTACCAAGACTTATTTTTTCTATCTCATCACCCCTACACAAATGTTCAGTGACACAGAATACTTTTGGAGATATTTCGTCTAGAAGAACTTGTACTGTTAGTATTTTGTTTTTGAGGCTTTGCAAATTAAGATGTAAAACTTTAGTGGTTTTCAAACAGTTTTCATCTTTGGGTACGTTATTTGTGTCCACTGCTTGTTGTGCTTGTTGTGTTAGAAAAAAAAATTCGATTTCAAAAATTCACCGTGGATTCTGAAGTCGAATCTTTTTATCCCTACTTTGTTTGGCCAGAAATTGGGATCATACATTTCATCTTTGCGATTTAGTGAAGCTGTAACTACAAACCTCTTTAATCTTCCTGGATCTGAAGGTAATTCTTGTACACCAATTTCCTCGTTTTTAAAAGTGTCTTTTTTTACAATATAGTCCTTTATCATTTTCTCAGGCATGTGTCTTTACCCTATAAATATATAACCAGACCTTTCGATCTGCTCCCACAAATCCATTGGCATCTTCCTCGCTAACTTTACCTGTTCCTAGTCGACGCTTTGCAGATCTTTTCTGTTTTTGGTATTGAAACCCTTCATTTTTTCCTGCTTGTCTGTTGTTCTCCAGATTAAAATCGTTTGATCGTTCATTTTTTTCGAACCAATCACTTTCCCTTTGATTGTTTTCATTTTTTCCTTCACTGGTACAGCTTTGTTTATTTTTGGGGTTTGTTGTTTCACATTTTTTCCATCCTGCCATCTGTGAGTGCTCTTCAACTTCTGAATGGAGTGATGTGAGGGGTGCCCCCTGGTTGTGAGTAGATGAACTCGTTGAGGTTAGATTTCCAATGTGGAGTACTTTCGATCTTTGGTTTGCATCTTGAGAACTTGAACCTACTTTATTTGCCCAGTTAACAAATGATGTTTTTTCAGGGGCCTTTTCTGCTTCAGCCCATATTTTCTCTTCAAGGTATTTCGTTTTTTCTAATAGTAAGTTGTTGTTTACCATAAGGATGTTATTTTTCTCCTGAACTTCATGCAATAGTTGTTTGAGGTAATTATTTTCCAAAACTACTTGTTGCTTTTCCAACTCTTTCACTTGATCCGAGTTGTCCCTGCTAACATGGGTTATTTTCTTTTCACAACACTCTATCTGGAGTTCACTGATTATTTTCAAATTTGATAATCTTTTTGCGCAACTTTTATGAAATACACTGTTACAGTTTACACATACATAAACTGTAATATCTTTGGCACAACATTTCATTTTATTTTCGTTATCAGGAGGAGGGTCCGACAGAACATCGTCATTTCCCTCCATCTTTTTTTTCGCTGAATATATATCAAAGGTTTAGTTTGTCGACAAACACGAAAGACACAAGTTCCCAAAACCAGCCTATTTCAATATCTTTCATTCTTCTTCTCTTTGTTTGCTACTTTAAAATTTAAATCGGTTTATCTAATTTCCAGATCAAACAGACGTCGCGTTTGTAGATTTCTTGACTAATTAATTAATCTTGAAGTTCCCGGATTTTAGAAACTTTTGGAGAAGTTTATAAACTCTTTTAAAGGTAGAACAACATACATTTCCGGAACTAGCTAACTTTTAATTGTCAGCAATGCTTTAATGTTTGCAAAATCACTTCAAGTTTAGCATTTTAAGATGACAGTGGTGTAAAATTATTTAAATATTTATTATATTGAAACCTTATTAGATTTCAGATATTAATTTTGATTTAATGAAAACTCAAAGTAATGTTTGGGAAAAAAATTATTTGCTGTGGGCCAATTTTCAATTTGGCCAAAAGTCCAATTTTCAAAATTCCTTCTTGATCATTAGATGTTCGCGCCAATTTTAATAAATCTATATTTTAATTAAAAATTTGAATCGATTTCGCATCGATTAAAAGAAGGAGGAGATGTGTCGACATGGGCCGAAATCGCGCGATTTACCTATTAATTTACGTCGCGAGTTTATATATTTCTGGTAGTGTTGTGATCTCGCAATTTTGGTTTCAAAGAATTTGAGTTTCTCACGAGTCGGCAAAGAAAACTAAGTGGACACCCGATTAGTTTTTGTTTATTTAGGACCATTAGTCTAGTTTATCTAAATCATGCGGGCAGACGCTCGAACTTAGGGATCGTGCCGAGACGCCGAGAGGATTTTGTTTTATGAGTTCTGGAAATTTTCCATAAAGATTAGGGGAGGACTCACACCAAGACCGAGGTGATGAGGTAGAGGGGAAGTTAAAAAGGGGCAGTCAGAATTGAGCTAGCAAGAGAGTAATTTGGGTTTTGAAAACGAACCTCCGTATTTTCGTCGAAGTAAATTCCGGGTTTCGACCACAAGTATCGTAGAATTAAGTGTATTATTGTTAGTTAGTAATTATTGTAATAAGTTAGCGATTAGTTGTACATATTGTAAGATATTAGTAGATAAGTAGTATTTAATTACATATAAAGGACATATTTGCGTGTAATTAATTCATCCATTGTCCTGATCCTGGAGCAGCACCATACCAAATTACCAGTTCGCAACAGTAGTACGCTTCGAGTTTGAGAAGCGTGAAGACCAAAATCGAAGCGCGAACCAAGTTCGACCGACACGTGCACGCATTTAAGTTTATCGTTTCAAGTTAAGTTTAACCAGGGTGGTGTGATCACTAGCCGAAGGGCTGCAGCGGCATTCAACGTACGGACTGACCCATGTTAAGGGTATCCCTCCCCACATATATCCCGATATTTATTGTTTTCCCATTTTCCTCCCTTGAAATAGGCGACGGAAGGACGGTACACACGGGGCGGATACGCAAGCAACCCTAAAGGTAAATGGCGAGACCATACCAATTTAAATTAGAAAAGAAATTATTTTTCGTGAGACACGGTCCAAATAGTAGAGTAAAATCTATAGTTTAATAACAGGTTAAGTGCTTAATGTTAAATAAACAAATAATACTTAAAAAATACATCGATTAGATGACGTCCGTTTGCTTCGATGCATGACTGAGATCGATGCAACATTGAACACATTGCACACTGGCACATTTCTGGCCAATGGCTTGTCCAATTGGCTGGACCAATCTCACCAATAGCTTGTCGAATGTTTCGTTTTAAGTCTGCCAGGGTTTCAGGTCGGTTTTGAACTTGAGATTTAAGGTGACTCCCTAAGAAATAATCTAAAACCGACAAATCCGGAAAGCTAGACTGATTCCCACGCTGTGAAATCAGTCGATCATTAAAAACTGACAACTACTGCGTTTCTCATTTCTTCTTCAAAACAATGCGGTCCAAATATTGCAGCTAAGTATATTCTATAACATACAGCCGCGCTTTTTAGAATGCCGCGTATATAACTTAATTTCTTGGAAAATAACTTAACTAACGTAAATGTTGTTTGTTCCTCTCCGCATGCACTATCACTCATAATTACTCTGTTGACAAAATTATCCCCTTTGCCCAAAATCAATCGTCTGTATTCTAAACGTGAATTAGGTCTATTGGAAGAAGTTTTTGCGCTTTTTGCCATTTGTATGGCAAAAGTAAATCTTTCTTTAAAATTGCTCCTACCGATTCGTGAAATTCCTACTTGCTGCGATGAACGTCACACGGATTTATTGGTATTCTCTTCTATTATGTTTGTAACAAAGTATTTACGTCTTTTTGCTTCTCCGCAAGTTTAGTATTCTTAAGAGAACCTGTTCTAACTTTGTCCTGCAATTTAACCGCGCTGGAAATTAAACTGATACAGCCTCTGAGTTTCAATAATGTAGTACGCTCTAATAAAATCTCTACAGAAGCAATCCTCAATTTTAGAAAAATACTTCACTGTTCACGGTTCCCTGAATATTCATTATCATCATTTCCTTTACTCCTCGTGGGAGCATAGGGCATCAACAAACGCTCTCCATCTGATTCTATTCTGAGCCAGGGCCTTTACCTCGCGCCTCTCCTTTCCGCTTGCCCTGGCTTCCTGTACGACTGTCCTCCGCCACGTGATTTTTGGGCGGCCTCTCTTTCTTGAACCTTGGGGGTTCCAGTCAAGAGCTTCTTTTGCAATATCCCCCTCCGGCCTTCTAAGTGTGTGTCCGATGCATTTCCACTTCCTTCTTCTTATTTGGGTTTCAAGACGCTCCATATTTGCTTTTTTCCAAAGTTCAATATTTGCTATGGTATTGGGCCAAAATATTTTAAGTATTCTTCTCAGACACTTGTTCGTGAATACCTGAAGTTGTGATACTATGATGGTAGTCACTTTCCACGTTTCGCTACCGTAAAGAAGATTTCCCTGAATATTAGACAGTTAAAATTGTGGTAAATAGTCAAAAATAGGAACAAAAATTAATACAAATAGGACACCCTTTATTTTGTCACCCTTTATATAATATAGATTTTATAAGACTTTGTTGATATTCTAATTCCCGGATTTTAGAAACTTTTAGAGATGATTATGACTACAAACAAGCTTTTGATAGCGTGTCTAGAGAAGAGCTATTGTACCAGTTACTTGCCCTTCGAATTCCTCAAAAACTTATAAGAATGGTAAACTTAACTCTAACCAGTACACGTGCTCAGGTATTAGTAACATCCAAACTCACGGACGAAATCGACATCAGGACAGGGGTCAGGCAAGGTGATGCGGTATCTGTTATGTTATTCAACTTTGTACTTGAATCAGTTATTAGAAACCTGCACATAACAGGCCACATACACACAAAATCTCAGCAGCTAAGAGCATATGCCGATGATATAATTATATCAGCACGAACAGCAGAAAGCCTAAAAGAAGCTACTGCCACCTAGAACAGAAATCTACAGTAGCCGGACTAGTAATAAACGTGAATAAAATCAAGTTCATGAGAAGTACCAGGGATCCAACACCCTGGCCAGAGCCACTACAAGTCAACGCATTTAATTTCGAAGAAGTCGGAACCTTCTCTTACCTAGGGTCGAAAATAACTAACAACAACAGAATCAGCGAGGAAATCAGTGCGAGAATTGTAGCAGGAAAGAGAGCTTATTACGCGAATAAGAAGCTACTGGGAGAGAAGCTTCTAAGTGTCAAATCAAAGTTAAAGATCTATAACACCCTTATTAGACCCGTCATAACATACGCGTGTGAAACATGGACCATATCTACCATCAACGAAAACGCACTACGAGTCTGCGAAAGAAGCATATTACGCAGAATCTTTGGCCCCGTACAGGAAAACTGTGGTAAATGGAGATGCAGAATGAACCATGAACTGGACAGACTAATTGGAGGAGCGGACATCGTAAGACATGTAAAGGCACTACGGTTACAATGGTTTGGACATGTTATGCGTATGGAAAGCACCCGAGGACCGAAAATACTGACGAACTGGAGTCCACATGAAAGAAGAGCTCAAGGTAGACCACGTAAGAGATGGCGAGATGTCTGCATCGACGACCTAAAGATATTAGGTGTGAGAAACTGGCTGCAATTGGTTAACAGGGAGAGATGGAAGGATGTTGTAACTCAAGCTAAAGCCCACCCAGGGCTGTAGAGTTATAGAAGAAGAAGAGATGATTGTAAACTAGTTTAAAGGTAGAAAAATAAGATACATTTCTAGCTAAGTCATCATACTAGTTAACCTTTATTTGTCAGCAATGTTTTAATATTTATAAACCACGGTTCAAAATTATTAAAATATTTATTACATCTTATATATCTTATTATATTAAGAAATCTTATTATATTTCAAATATGAATTTTGATTGTTGGATTCATATATAAAAGAAAAACTCAATTTAATGTTGGAAAAGTTTTGAAAAAAAAAATTAATTGCTGCGGGCCAAGTCCAATTATACAAGTCTCAAGAGATTCGTGTTTAGAGTGGCTTGGAGTACTTTTTTTGAAGAACTTTTCGAATAAATTTTCAGGAACGAATAAAATGTAGAATGGAATATGTCCAAAACAGGAAATTATTTTGTTTTTTTTTTTGCAGTGATCTTTAATTGAAACTGCACATTTACGAGTCTATGCAAATTCAATTCTTTGCTACATTTTTTATTTTAATTTCAAATTGTTTTATTGCCATCAATCTCTTGTTGTAAATAATAAGAATTTAATAATTCTTTATTTCTATTCTTTTAAATAATAACCATGTTTTGGAGTATCAAAGGTTCTTCAAAGACAACTCTTTAAAGTAATTAGATTTTTTTAATAGGGAAAATCTTCTAATTAAACTTTAGTTAGAGTTTCATTAACTTCTATGCAATGTAAACAGTAAGTAAGCAATTTAAATACTTAACTTCACCCATTAAAGTCTGGCTCAACTTTTTGTGGTATAGCTTATTCGTTTAATTCGTTTATATAATTTAAGTTATTCTTTTTTATTATTCTTACAAAACTCTAATAAAGCTGTCTTTTATGATTTAGAATTTATATAAAAATACTCCACTTTATTGCCACTACGAAATGCAATGTAAATAATTGCATAATACTATATATAATCCTAGTTATATATGATAGCAATTAATTGGAAATAAAAAGAGGCACGCGCTGCCAAGAAAGTAAATATTATTAAGATTTCTAATTTCGAAACATTTGTTGCGTTCAGAGAAATATAATAATAAACGACAATCAAATTCCTCAATCCCTTATTTGTTGACATAATAATATTAAAACAGTCGATGGTAATCTAATGTAGCGCGGAGGATTTTAAATTATGGACATCTATTTCTGTATTTTGCGGATTTATAAATAGAACGCGGAATTGAATGGAATTGATAGTTCGTGCGATACTAAAATCGATCTTTTGCCGCCGTAGTTATTATTTTTTGTAACTGCAGTGAATGGGTTCTTTGTTTACTATAATCAATTTTGAAATAAAAATTAATTTTCTTGCGTTGATTAGCCGTTAATTTACCAATGGAATTAATTGTATTTTATAACCCTGTCATTTTAAAGAAATCGTGTTGCTACAAAATACATTTGAAATGTGAATATGGATAACTAAAAGTTTTAAATTTATATAGGATATACTAGTTTTTCAACGATTTGCATTGGCCATCTCAAGTAATATATCCCCATTAAATTTAGTTTAGTACGTGAGAAGTAATGTCTAATACGTGAGCAGAGTTTAGAAATCCCAATTCATACAAATTAAGTATAAAGTGCATCTCTATTTTGTTTAGGATTGCGAACATTTGGCCAGTTTGATTTAAAAAAAGGTAAAAATATCAAACACGGAGATTGATCGCCAATCTCGGAGCCGGATCGCCAATCACGGATCAATATGGCTAACAATCTTATGAGGTTATACCAGTCGATCCAATAAAATCAAATAAAATGAAAAATAAAATCTTAAATCATTCAATTAAATCATCCATTACTAAATCTGTCAGTTTTAATGTTGTTTATACGTTGGAAGTTTTAAACTGGTAATAAAAAAGATTCACTTATCTCATTCAACTGCTTTTAAAATGTTTATACAAACAAAATGTTTTATACAACACAAGCTTGTTTTTAAATGACTTTCGACAACAATTTACCCCACTAAAAGTGTGTAAATGTGTTTTTTGTGGAAGCAGCTTATGTCGAAGAGTTTCCTTGTTTATACATATCACAATAGATGATTTACTGTATTAAATCAAAGCTTTTCTGTGTAAATGAAAATTGTAAGAACACTAAATAAATTTCTAGAAATATTTATATTCTTGTTAAACAAAGGGATGAATGCATCTCCTCGTGTAACCTTCAGAGATCTTTGGAACATTGGTTATGCATTTACTGATTAACATGGATCAGATGGATGCCAGACCTGCCAAAATCAATATAATACAAGTATATGCACCAACATCTGATACAAGTGATAAAGATGTAGAAGAACTCTATGCAAAAATAACTGAAATACTTAAAGTACTACCAAAGCAAGACCTGACAATAATAATGGGAGACTTTGATGCTAAAATTGGTAGAGGACGAACAAACGAGTATATAGGTCCATATGGTCTGGGAGAAAGAAACGAAAGAGGAGATCTGTTGAGCATATTTGCAGAAGAGAACGAATTTGTGATAGCAAACACTTGGTACAAGCTTCCAGCAAGAAGACTATATACATGGAAAGCACCTGGAGATACTCCCAATAAAATAATCCGAAACCAAATTGACTACATTCTAATTAATAGAAGACATAGAAATAGTTGCACTTCCGTAAAAACATATCCAGGAGCCGATATCCAATCAGATCATAACCCTGTGGTTGGTGTATTCAAAGTAACAATGAAAGCCATAAAAAGAAAAAACAATATAAACAAATACGATCTACGTAAGCTTAAAATACCAGCAATAGAGGCTAGAGCTCGAGAACTGATTAACAGCAAATACGGAGTAGTACAAGAAGATGGGGACTTTGAAAAGGAAATTGAGTTATTGGTCCACACTGTTAAGGATGTTAAAGAAGAACTTTTGAAGGCTGATAAGGTTAAAAGAAAATCATGGATGACGGATGAAATTCTGTATCTTATGGAAAAGAGAAGATCGTTAAAAAACAGCAACAATACGAGAGAATATGCAGAAATAAAGAGGAGTATCAGAGATAAAATCAGAGAAGTCAAGGAGAACGAACATATAGGTCAATGCACAGAGATTGAAGAACTACAAGACAAGTACGATAGCTTTAACGTGCACAGAAAAATTACAGACATGACAAGCAGAACAAAACCGAGAACGATAAATAAATTGGTGGATGGCGAAGGAAAACTGATCATTGACACAGGTGACATAAAGGAAACATGGAGAAGATATATTGAACAACTGTTTCATGATACTAGAGCGGAACCTCCATCCATAAACAACTCGGATGGACCGGAGATCCTGATGGATGAAGTAAAGCAGGCAATAAAAACAATGAAAGACGGTAAAGCACCTGGACCAGATGAAATCCAATCGGAATTCTTTAAACTACTGGATGACGACAGGGTAAAAAATCTGACAAAAATATTCAACCAAATTTATAACTCTGGAAATATACCACAAGAATGGCTAAAGTCAGAATTTATAACATTACCCAAAAAACCAAAAGCAAAGAAGTGTGAAGAGTTCAGAACTATAAGTCTCATGAGTCACCTTCTCAAATTATTTTTAAAAATAATTCACAGAAGAATTTACAGAGTTTGCGAAGAACAAGTATCACCAACTCAGTTTGGTTTCAGAAATGCGATGGGTACACGAGAAGCATTATATTGCACGCAAGTACTATTTCAACGGTGCAGAGATATGAACTGCGACATTTTTGCCTGTTTTGTTGACTACCAGAAGGCTTTCGACAGGGTCAAACACCAAAAAATGATTAACATCTTAAAGGAAACTGGGATGGACGGCAAGGATCTACGAATTATTACGAACCTCTACTGGAACCAAAAAGCCGTAGTGAGAGTAGAGACAGAAAAGACCGAACAAATAGACATAATGAGAGGAGTGAGACAAGGATGTATATTGTCCCCTCTTATTTTTAACATCTATTCTGAATACATATTTAAAGAAGCTCTGGAAGAGTGTGAAGCTGGCATCTCTCTCAATGGCGAAAAAATCAACAACATACGATATGCAGATGACACAGTGATGTTTGCAGATAGTATAGAAGGACTACAACATCTAATAAACAGACTTGTAGAAAAGAGCACAGAATATGGCTTGGATATTAACATCAAGAAGACAAAACTTATGGTCATCAGCAAGTCCTATATTGAAAACTGTGAACTTACTGTCAATCAAGAGCCAATCGAACGGGTGGAGAGGTATACATATCTTGGCACAAATGTTAATGATCGGTGGGATCACTCTCAGGAGATAAAAATTCGCATTGAAAAGGCAAGATCTGTTTTTACCAAAATGCGATCTGTACTAACAAGCCACAACCTAACAATGACTACAAAGCTGAGAATGATGAGATGCTATGTGTTTTCGGTTCTTTTTTACGGAATGGAATCGTGGACACTGACAGAAGCCACCAGCAAAAAGTTAGAGGCATTTGAAATGTGGATATATCGCAGAATGCTGAGAGTCTCCTGGAGGGATCGAATAACCAATGATGAGATCCTCCATAGAATGAACAAGGAGAGAGAGGTTCTAAACACAGTCAAGTGCAGAAAGCTAGAATATCTTGGCCACATCATGAGAAACGAAGATAGATTTCATTTGCTGCAGAAGATTATCCAGGGAAAGGTGGCAGGAAAGAGGTCAATCGGCGCCAGACGAATATCTTGGTTGAAAAACCTAAGAACCTGGTTCGGCATGACGACAACAGAACTTTTCCGTGCCGCAGTGAATAAAGTAATCATAGCCCAGATGGTTACCAACGTTCAGAACGGACATGGAACTTAAAGAAGAAGATTAACATAGTTTGAAAACGAACGAGTTGGTACGAAACATTATTTATATAAAAATATACAGTGGACATCCGATTACTGGCTATTACCACAGTTCCGCCGAATTACCCGCCATCCTGAAGGAAATCGAATTTGGCTCACGATACAAATATAGAAAGGAATAATAAATAAACCCCTTGTAATATTAACTATTTGAAGCAAGGAATTTTAGAAAATAAAATAGATATTGCACAAATATTATAACGGCACAAAGATTATAATAATGGCATCCTTTACATACAATAATTTACTAATGTGTAAATTTTGGTATGGGAGTAAATAAATCAAATATCGGCACAAACGACTTTTTAAGATTCAATATTTTATCTTCAATTTCACACATTTTGGTCAAGATACCAGCCTTATTAAATACATAGCATGGAAAATGTTCTGTTTCATATATTTAGAATCTTTTCACGCGGTAAAAAAATATCCATTCATATTAAGTCATTAACAAGGTGGATTTCTTTTCACATCACCAGTTTCGAAGAATCAAATGATTATCAATATCATTCAGCTCTCTGTGTCCACTGCTGGACATAAGCCTCCCCCATTTCTGCACATTCCCTCCTGTCTTGAGCTCTCTGTATCCAGTTGCCTGCACATCTTTTTAGATCGTCAGTCCAACGTGTAGGGGGTGTTTTATTTCTTTTATCCAAGCGCGGTCTCCACTCGAGCAGGCTTTTCGCCCGTCCGTCATTCGTGCCACATGTCCAGCCCACTTCCACTTGAGTTTGCGAATTTGGATAACTACATCTGTGACGCCGGTTCTTCTTCGTAAATCTTCATTTCTTATATGATTCCGCAGTGATACTCCGAGCATGGACCTTTCCATCTTGCGCTGTGTTACCATAAGTTTCTTATCACTTGCTGTGGTTACTGTATAGGTTTCAGCTCCATAGGTCATGACGGGCAACACACACTGATAAAACACTTTCCTCTTTAAACATTGTGGTATGTCGCTTTTAAAGACTTCCACAAGTTTTTCATTGGCTGCCCAAGATAGTGTAACTCTTCTTTTCATTTCTCACGATTTGCTGTTTCGTGAGATTTGGATTTCGTGACCAAGATAATTGTACTTATCCACCAGAGAGTTCCTCATCACCAATGAGAATTTGCTCACTGGGAACTAAATGTGTCATATATTTTGTTTTTAAAATATTCATTTTTAGACCTACGTCAGCACATACCTTTTGTAGTTTATCTACATAACATATCTTGAATGTCTTTAAGGTTATCTGAGAGCAAAACTATATCAGCAAAACGTAGATTCGTTATGTTTCGACCATCTAAGTTTAAGCCCTTATTTTCCCAATTGAGTTTTTTAAAAGCATACTCCAAAAGTGTGATAAAGAGTTTGGGCAATGTCGTGTCTCCCTGACTAACACTCCTGCCCATTTGACACCCATGTAGCATTTTTGTAGATATTGTAAATCAGCTTTGAGTATCTGTAATCAACTCGACACTCCTGTAATGCACTGAGGACCGCATTCAGCTCTAGCGTATCAAATACCTTTTGAAAGTCTATGAAAGCAAGGACTAATGGTCTATTGCAGCTATTCTCAACCGCTGGTCCGGCGGACCACCAGTGGTCCGCGGAGAAATTTTACTGGTCCGCAGACAATTTTTTCTATCCGCGAAAAAAATTTACTTATAAAAACTAAATTTTAATTTATAAAATTACGAAATACAAATATCTTATACTAATTTTAATTCTATGTAATTTTTTATTAATACGGCACTGAAGAAAAAATAAGAAATATAATTACATATCTTTACATTTAAATATTATTGTAAGTAAATGATAATAAAAATGTTACAATCAACTTGTAGTAGTTCTACCAACAGGTAGATTTTTGGTGATGGCTATATATTTTTCCTTATTTTGGGGGATGATATCAATTTTTTCCTCGTCAGATCCAAATTCTTTAATAAATAAATGAACATCATAATTCGACATGTTATGGAAAAATACCGGGATCATTTTAGGTATTTTATAATTCAAATTACAATTTGAGTGGGCGGCTCCCCGAAATTTACCCGTTAAATGATCGTGATCGGCGACTTTGTCTGTTACTTGTAATAATTAATTACATATGTGACAAGAAGTGGCCGTATCGTAGGAATTTTGCTCATCTGCAGTTAATTTAATCATCGGAAGTATAACGCTTAAATGTTCCCTGTATAATTCCTTAACATATGCATAGAGGTTCTGACAAAACAATTTTGGGCAATCTTCCCCGGAATAAGAGAAAAATTTACTCAATGAGTCATTTTATATTATAGGCGAAACTGTATGGTACATGGATATGTGTCTGATTAGTATAGCTATTGTCAGGGTTCGGTGAGCATGTATCAACAGGTTTTAAAATTGATTCAAAATCTGCGTATGCAACAAAGGGTATACGCATTTTTCTATCGAAATTTTGAAATTTTAATATATTCCCCGGCATCATATCACCTCTCTTATGTTTTACAAGGTCTTCCGTCGGCATAATAGTGTAAATTTTGCTGCAGTCATTCAATTTATGTTGATTAAACGCGAATTCGTTTGAAAAAAAGGTTAAACAGCCGTCACATAAATATTTTTTTCTACAATCTTCCGAGATTTGACTTCTTAGAAGCCGTGAAATATTTTCAATATAAACATAATGACCTTTAACCCCTTCTTCCAAATATAATAAATTTACATGTCTTTCCCTAGTCGCATTAGTATGGTAAATTGGTCCTACTACGTCATGTTGTTTAGATTTAAAATTAAACTCCAAGCTATAAACGTTAATACTAATATTATTCATCTGTTCAAATTTAGGAATGTCTTTGATTCTAAGCGGAAACTCTAATCTGTCATATTTTAAAATTGAAGAAAAGTAGGGATATGATGCCGGGCGATCAGAACTCACATTCGTGGGGTGTAATGCGGATACAATGCTCCATAAAAAACAAAATTCGTCTACATTCTGAACATTGATACAAGCTTTCCGATCCCTAATCTTTTTGGCAGTTCAATAAATGACGACCCACGTATTGGTTTATATTTATTGATATTGATTTCTAAATGGGAAATCTCCCTTAGTGACCAACCCGAATCTCTCTCCTGAAACTCGCTACATTTGGTTTTAATTTTGGCACACATACTGTCATAAATTTCATCAAAGTTACTCATGCTACGTGTTATTTCGCGATATTTTGTATTAAATGACTTTAATTCACCTTTGTGTAGTAGTTCTTTAATACCTAGTAAAATTTTGTTAAAAAAATATCACTGGTCCGCGAATCTTTTTTTTTAATTTTACTGGTCCGTGGGCCAAAAAAGGTTGAGAAACGCTGGTCTATTGTATTCGATGCATTTTTTTCCGCTGCTCTAGTCATTCCACCTGCTCTAGAAGTTGATAGAAATCCGGTTTTTTCTCAAGTTTCGTTGTTATTATTTTTGTGAACAGTTTATAGATTATAAATGATTATGTTAAATATAAATTACGTGAGAAAATGAGAAAATTATATTCATATACAACTTTTTAAAATATAGATCTGTTTGTGCATGCATTTCCCACAAACATATTTTTGCATTCATCTCAGATATTCTGAAATCCTGAACCGTAAATAACACCGATAGTTTCGTTTCAGTTCAAAGTTCTTCCTCTAAAAAAAACACCCAACAGTTACGTCTTATTCGTCCAGTCGAGCTACTCTAGTCTTGTTTGGCTACTATTGTCTTTTTTATGGAGACGCAAGCACATTTAGTTAACTTAGAAAGAGCCCCTCTTGAATTTACGAGTATCTTGGAATTACTTTTCGCTATCCTCGCGTTATGCATAGGGATTGCAATCCGGTGTCATTTTCAATCCGGCCGGATACGGCCGAAAGATGCCAATCAAAAGTTACAATTGCTTATTATAATAATTGAAAACACTGTTTTTTTTCAAGAAGTTTTAATTTAACCCCATTTTGCGCACAGTGTTTAAAGCCTCGTCAATTTATTTTAACAGCTTAAATTGCGGTTTATAAAGAAACTAAAATTTTCCACAATATAATAAGTTAAGTTTTGACTGTTAGTTATCCATTTGTCAGACGAAAGAAGAATAAAAAGTTTTTTGAGAAAGAAAATTGAAAGAAATTATGTAAAGTTCCTAGTCAATTCAAGTAAAATAGGGGTAAATAGTGCAGTTGTTGGTCAGTAGGTAGTGATTGGTCATAATTTGAAAACTATATAACTATAAGACAATCTTTTGGTGACATAATTGTTTATTAACAGAAGAAAATTCTATATTCTTTTCTGTATTGGATACAACCCATAACTTTGTTATAACTTAAAGTTTCATGTGTGTATTTAATTAATAAAATGACCAGTCGTAGATTTACGTCATTTTAGACAGAAATGTACAAAAAGTAACCTTACGATTTCTAGATATTTTCATAATTTAAAAATGATTTTTGTGCTGATTTTTGACATTTCTAAATGAATACAGGTTTAAATTATCGAAATAAAAAGTTTTTTGATAAAAATAAAGTACTGACTGTGAAAAATATGATAAGATAATAAATATCGCACGATATACAGTTTTTATAGTGATAGGTCATCCGACCAATTAGTATTTTGACGTTAGAGAAACTATGTGACAGTTATTCCTAGAGTGTTTAACCTACAAATAAGAGGACAAGAAAAATATTCAGAACACAATTTTAAAGCAAAATGAAAAATCTATTTTACTTGAATTTATTTATGTATTTGTTATTGTAGTTAGTGAAAATACTAATTTATTTATTTCTAGGTTAAATACGCGAGTATTAATATACATAAAATGGCAAACGTAAGATAAGGTACAATCTTAAAACAATCGGAATACAGCCTGAATATATAAATATATTGAACCTTTCCGGAGCTTTATAACAATTACTGAGCCTTTTTAGGACTACCAAAACAAATCTCATGTGAAATATGCCATTTGTTTACCAGTTTTATAAAACAATATACGGATAATCAAATTCAAGATGCTATTAATGCAGTTTAAAATGGGATGTCACAAAGCACAGCTTCAAAAAAGTATGGTATTTCCAAACCAACAATTCAATTTAGACTTAATAATGCATTCATCAAATCTACTACAGGTCCGTCTCCTGTATTAGGATGCAATGCAGAAGAGGACCTAGTGCGTTGGATAATCGATTGTCAACGAAGAGGATTTCCTAGAAGAAAGATCAATATACAAGCATTGTCAAAGAGTTTTTGGATCAAAGTAAACAATGTTGATGTTTTGTGATTTAATTTTCCAAAAATCTTGGCAGAATAACTTACGTTACTAACGTTAATAACTTATTTCTTTCTCCTCAATACAAAATGTCAAACAATAGGCTTATTTCACTTTTAAGAATGTGCCATAATGGCAAGAAAATGTATATACCAATAATTTATAGCTGTTATAAAATACAGGCATATCAAATTATTTCTTCGTTACAATTCCCGAGACATCCTATAAAATATCAATACAAAGCTATAAAGAAAATTTGAATATCAATGAAAATATTCTTGTCCAATGGAAAACAACTGAAAATAAATCTAGGAATTACATGAATTTCGATATTATAAGCTTTTTTATATTTATTTGTTGTATTTGTGTTTGTGCAGGCGGAAGAACTGTAATCCTTGGATATACATAATTTATCCATATCTATGATCCCTCTAAGGGTGCCTTATTGCCTTTCGGGATTCTTTTATATGGTTACGTTCTGAGATAAAATAATGCAATTTGGGATCGTGCTTGGAGCAAAGGGTCTTAAATGGCTCACTAGTTTTACTATTGTTCAGCATTGTATCGATCAAGTTTACTATATTTATCTAATTGAATTATTCTTTCGAAAAGCATATTACAAATAGAAATTAAAACAAAGCAATAGTCTAAATTATTTTTTTTTAGTTTTCTTCAAAACAAAATTGTTTACATATTTGTAATTGGACGGGCATAGTAATGGAAAAATAAAAAAAAAACATCATAGGAAAATCACAGGGTTATGTAGGACCCAAAAAACTTTCTTAATGTAAGTATAGAGTCTAAGAAACAATAAAAAAGAATTGCAGCCATTCGCATCCCCGATTGTTTTTTTCAAATTTTCTAAAATGCCATCTGAAATCACAAACTTTCAACTTTGGTAGCTAGCTACTACCAAAAAAGACCGATGTGGTAGAATTATTGACTACATATCGAGTAATGTATCCGGTGGATCGCAAGCAAAAATTGATTATAAAAAACTGCAAGTTTTTATCAAACGTCTATGCGAAAATTTTGATACCAGATGGACTAAGTCGTATCGGACAAAGCATCGATTTTGTCGTAATAACAGCCAGTGGTTGAAATCTAAAGTAGACATATCTTTCTTCGTCATAAGTTCAACTGTTAAAAGAGCTGGTGGCAGGCCAATTAAAAGCTTTGATGATTGTAACCAACGATCAAAAGCAAAAAAAGCTAAAGAGTTACGCGAGAGTCTAAATGATGAACATTTATTTATGGCGGCTGAAATGAAACTGCGATCAACAAGGAAACGTGATTCAGCAGGCATAGTAAAGGAATTATTTAATGCATCTCCAAAAAGGGGTACCTCTGTTAAAAAATCAAGAATCGATAGTGTGGCTCCGCAAAGACTCTCTCCAGATAAAGCTCTTGCGATGATAATAGATGCTGGTTTGTCAACACATCAATACAATTTGATCAGGCAGCATACTAAATACGTAAACCCTAATTTATTTCCAAGTTATGATCTGCTATATCAATCAAAGCATTCACGCCACCCTGAAAACATAACTGTGACGGAATCATGTGCTGAAATAAATTTACACTCATTAATTGAACATACAGTTAAAAGGCTATGTCGTGCGCAGGAGGAAGTTTTGAAGACGGAGTCCGTTAATTGCCGTGAAATGAATGCGATATTTAAATGGGGTTGTGATGGAGCGACCCAAAATTGTTATAAACAAGCAAGGTTAAAAGAGTTCAAGAGTGATCAAAGCTTATTTAGCGTCTCGATGGTACCAATACAAATATATTACACCAGTATGAATGGCAAACGAGTTATTATTTTTCAAAATCCGGCACCGTCTTCTACAAGATATTGTCGGCCCATTAAGTTTACATTTGAAAAAGAAACTACAGACTTAATTGTAAAAGAAGTGGAGGCAATAAAGAATCAAATTCGAAATATACGTCCCATAATAATAAAGATAGGCAAAGACGAAGTTTCAATAAAACCAACGGTAATTTTGTGTATGGTTGACGGAAAAATATGCAATGCTTTATCCACCTATAAGTCTACTCAGACGTGCTATATATGTGGCGCTAAACCTAAAGAAATGAATAATCCTTCTGTTCTCTCTACAAAGGATGTTGATGAAAACATGCTTGAATTCGGTTTGTCTCCTTTGCATTCTTGGATTATGTTCATGGAGTGCTTGCTACATATAGCATATAGACTAGAGGTCAATAGTTGGCAAGTTAGGTCGGCCGAAAATAAACAAAAAGTTGCGCAAAGAAAAACCTTAATACAAAATAGATTTCAGCAAGAGATGGGTTTGCTTGTAGATATGCCAAAGCAAAATACTGGAAACACCAACGACGGAAACACAGCACGCTCTTTCTTTAGGAATGTAGAAAAATCAGCAGCAATTACCGGATTAAATGTATCCCTCATTAAGCGGTTTCACAACTTATTGAAATGTTTGGGATCTGGATATGCGGTAAATTCAGATGCCTTTGACAAATATGCAGCATGTACAAGCGAACTTTTTTAAATGAATATTCCTGGTACTATTGTGCCAGTTACTGTACACAAAGTGCTTTACCATGGAAAAGTTATCATTGATCACTGCATTCTTCCCATAGGACAAATGTCAGAAGAGAGGCTCAAGAGGCAAGAAACAAAGATGTTAGGCACTATCGATTGAAATACATACGAAAAACATCTGGCGTTCACACCAATCAAGATCTGCAACATAGGCTTTTGATTTCATCAAATCCATATATTTGTAGCTTCACAAAGTCTCCAAAAACTAAACGGGGAATATTAACACCCGATGTATTGCAACTTTTAAAAGATCCCGAAATGAACACCCATGATTTTGATATTATGAATAAAATGAAATTTATTTGACAGAAGACGTTGTATTATAAGAAGATGTGTGTATGACTTTGTTGTACCAGAAAGTTAAATATTTTTTTACAAATCAAATAAAAAAAGGGGCTTAGTCATAAACAAGAAACTTCAGTACAAAATTTGATTTGGCTACCTTTTGTAGTTAAGGACTTAGGGAATTAAGTGCAGTCAAACAGCGAAAATCTGACACTGTGCGCCGTGGAGAATAATTTTTCCTTCAGGTTTTTCTGCAAATATCTCGTCAATGCTTTAAAAAATTGCGACTTGAACCACCACATGTAGGACGTTTGTAGCTATAAAAAGTATTCATTGGAAATTTTGCAAAATCGTTCGGTTTAGTCACAAAAGTGAAAAATGTAAATAGCGTTTTTTTTCAATTTTTTTCATCCCTTCTTTGAATTTGGTTCACTCTTCATTCACGTTCTGCAAATCGAAGTTTATTTGTGCGTATATACTCAATTTACACATATTTACAAAGGAAGGACGGAGTAACTTGTGTTATCGAAACGGCTAGCGGCTGAATCATGAAATTTATCAAAATTATCGATGAAAATCTGATTTGTCAATGTCTGTTCCCGATCAGAATTGGTCAAAAAACCCATTTTCCGTGGTCGTAGTTCGTGTCAACTGACTGACGGTGTGTTTTATTGTTAAATTCACGATACAGAAAATGCTGAAAAAAATTTAAAATTCGAATAGTCATGCGATGGGACTTGTGAGGTGAAAGTGCGGAAATGCGTTTGCTACCGATTGGTGTTTCTCGTTGCATAGAGTCATTGAGTAGCTGCTCTCGTCTACCTTTACCTGGTATGAACCCTCTCTGTTCATCCGATATTTGTAGAAGTAGAAATATTATCAAAGGTTCATTAATTATGTGGAGTAATACTATGCTTGCGTATGAAATGAGGGTCACTGTTCTGTAGTTGTTACATTCATCCTTTTTTATGGATGGGGATGAATATAGATCCGCACCATTCCATTGGCCATTCGCCCATTTCCCATATTTTAGAGCATAACGCCTGCATTACATTTGTTCCGTAGTGTCACATGGCTTAAAGTATTTCAGCTGTGATGCCGTCTGCCCCAGTTACCTTCCTGTTTTTGAGTGTTGTTAGCTTTTTCTACTTCTGATTTTTAGATCCCAGGTTCTCTTTCTAGTGGTGTTACTTGTTCATCCGATGTTGTCGGGCTAACTGACTTATATAAATCTTTGCAGTGTTGTCTCCATACTTACAAATGTCGCGGTAAGAAAATTCCGATTTTAACGTACTCGAAAATTGAGGAATTTTGGAAAATTCCGAATGCTCACGGAACCGCAGCCGGCGAAGAAGCGAAATTTACGACTCTTGCAAAAAAGAGTTGAAATTTACGAATTGCCGCGGTAAAAGTTGCTAAAGTTGAAAGACGGATGAAATATGACGCGCGAAAAATGGGCTACGATTCCCAGGACTCTGGAGGTCGCACCGTGCAAGCCAAATGTGCAAACTTGGTTTCAGAATGGCGGCAATTTCCGGCGTCCGCACGGCCATTTTTGCAAAAAATCACACGGCCTCTTCGAAGACCCAGAGAGGAAGAACCTACGAAACCGGATCCGCAAACGGGAAAGCGTTCCGTTCAGCGGTCGGCTCGCAATAGAAAGTCAAAGAATATCGTTCTTTTCGGTTTTTCGCACTTATCTGCAAATTTTAAGCGAAGACTCGAAAATTCGAGATGACAGTTTTGTGCGGAAAAAATCGGCGCCCCCGATAGCACCACTCGCGTCGCAATCGGTCCAAATACAGCCGCTCGGCGACCGAGAAACGGAAATTTCGTTTTCGCGCCGCACCCCCGCCGGCACTACAATATTTCAAAGATTCATTAATTGTCTGGAGTTTTTTAAACAATTTACCACTTTTGCCCGCCAAAATTTCTTTCGAAAATCACTCAAAACGTTCGTTTTCATTCTCCAAACCCGATTTGACGCATTTCTCCCGCCCCCTCCTAGAAAGGCGTGCCATATTATTTTAGTATATGTAATACCGATATAATACCGATTTAATTGAAACGTGTAAAAAATAGAAAATTGTGTAAAAATAGTAGTTTATAATACAAGTGTATGAAGAAGGGCTTTTTGCATGAGTTGCGAAGTTAACAACAAGTTTTTCACACACGTGTATCATACATTATTTTATCTACGAAGCGTGTTAAAATACTGTTGAATCTAGAAAAAAAAAATTATTACCGATATTATTTAAAGTGTTCAAATAACTGACACAATAAGGTTAGAACGTTTAGCGACTCCGTGGTAAAAACTGCTAACTAGCAAAAACGCGCAGTCACGGGAACGCTACACTGGTCGTTCTCAATGTAATCTAGGTTCTTCTAGATCAGATTATGTTTAGGTTAAGTTATATTAGAGCCAGATAAATCCAGACTGAGACTTCTTAATTCAAAATATGAAAAGTTAATTCAATTTTAATATACGCCAGAAAATGTATTTTCACTACGTCTATGTTTTTTGTTTAGTTACGCGAGTTGTCATAGTAACAACAAACAGAAATCATTTCATGGGCGTAGCCAGGGGGGGGGGGGTTCAAACCCCTCCCGAAATATATATAATATGCAAACCTGTTAAAATTGGTGCATTTCTGTTATTATATTTTCTTAAAACCCCCCCTGAAACTAAATCCTGGTCTTAACCCCCCCCCCCCCCCAAACTAAATCCTGGCTACGCCCATGAATCATTTAATAATGAAATTCCATTTGATTTACATTGAACTTTTACACCCGATTATAATAATGGGATCCTTTCCATACAATAAGTTGCTTATTAAGGTGACGTGACTGATGTGTGTGAAAGGACCTTTAGAGCCGACGCCGTCCAGTCTCAGTCAAAATAGCGACTGTATTCACATCTATCCGTCATTTTTCTATTTTAATCGAATGGTTAAGATGTAGCAACAAGGTAGAATATTGACTAATTTGTTGTTATTGAAAGTTTTCTGATATTTTCCCCTGAAATAAAAATTGTTCCCTATTGAGTCCCTATAATATTAGAAAAAACTGAATTCCACAAGTAAATTTAAACTCCGAAATATATAAGAAAAACATTAAACTACTAAATATTCTCAAGAATCAAATTTCTATATTGCACCAGATATAATATAACTATTATATATGGGATTGTTATTCCGATATATTCCGTTTTTGAAAACGATATCCATATATTTACTATTTGATAAGTCGTAGAGTACAGTGTATTTTCGAACACATTCAATTAACTTCTCATTATCACCCATTTTAACTTTTCAAAAAATCATAAAACGCCGTCAGTCAAACAAAAAATATCGTTGAGAAGAAATCTACTAATGACGGTTCGGTGACTGAAGTACGACGGCCGGTTCGGATTCGTGACTGCGCCGGCTCAGTGTAGACAGCGCCATTTGACTACCATGAAAACATATTTTTTGTAACTGATACTTCTCGGACCTGACGGAACGGAGACGTGACGTGACTGATGTGTGTGAAAGGACCTTAATTCGGAACCTTGACTGAAACGTGACGTGACTGATGTGTGTGAAAGGACCTTTAATGTGTTCATTATGGTCTGCGAAAAGATAAAACTTTTAGCAAACTAAATGAATAATTGTTTGCATCGTTAATCAAATTTTATATTGTTATCCTTCTAAAAGTTATTCTAAAGTCAATTTTTTTTCTCAGCTATTTCTATTCATCCGGTGATAAAATTTAAACACCTAAACAATTCAATCCAATAAAACAAATTTCCGCGAATCGCAAGAATTGTTCGTTTATACGCGTCCTAAATAGGAATATTTAATTCGCCCCAATTATATTGCCATTGAACTTGATATTCTAAATAGCAGTTTACTACTATGTTTTATTCAGTAATTTACTTTATTTCATTAAACTGCCATTTCGCGATTAACCCATTCATTTACATTTGTATAATTCTGAATTTCCATCGCACCAATTGAAATATGTGTACCTATCATTACTTTCGATATTCATAAAATTTAGTTTCGTTCTTGTTGTTTGCTTGTATTTTATCTTGACTTGTCTAACATGGTCTTTAAGAAACCAAAAATATTTCTTTACAGACAACAAATCTTTAAGTTCTTTAAAGTAGAGAAACTATCCTTAAGCAAAATTAGTTTGCGTTAACATGTGCTGGATTGACAGTCTAATATTGTTAAGTCTTGTCCTCCAGCCTCGTCTAGTCTTGTCCACTCTCGCCCAGTTTTGTTCAATCTTGTCCAGCACAGTTTTGTCCAGTCTTGTGCAGTCTTACTCAGTCTTTTTCAGTCATGTCCAGTCTTGTCCAATCAGGTCCAGTCTTGAGGACTCCAGGACAAAACTAGACAAGACCGGACCTTGTCCAGTTTTGTCTAGTCTTGTCCAGTATTGTCTAGTCTTTTCCAACCTTGTATAGTCTTGTCTAGTTTTGTCCAGTCTTGTCTAATCTTGTCCAGTATTGTCCAGTCTTGTCTGGTCTTATCTAGTCTTGTGTAGTCTTTTTTTTTGCACGTGCTCGAGGTGAAAATCTACAAACAGACACCACCCGACCCGTGTCGAGTGGTAATGTGAGGCTGCCCCCCAAAAGGGGCGAATCACTAAAAAAATCCCATCATTCAGACCCCTCCCGCCAAAACCGGAGAGAACGTGATGGAATCCAAAATTTGGCATAACTTCATCACGTTCCTCTCGCTTTCATGTCAAAAACATTCATCCACATTCACTCGTTGTGCCGGGGCGGCGTTAATCGCGGTGCCCCCCCTCACATCAGAGATTATAATAAATTTGTGCGCCCCCTTCGCACTAAGGGTGACCCGTCGTTGGCACGCACGGCTCGCTACGCGTAACCCCTCGTCCCGCCTTACGCTCCTCCCTTTCATCCTTCTCCTTTCTCCTCATTATATATCCTATCATTCCAGTCAGCACGCCCCATTCAAACTCACTGCGGAGCATGATTCACACCATACTCTCCTTATTTACATTCTCTCCCACCTTGCATTATGCGGCGCTCTTGATTCTCTCCCATCTAGTACACTCGAAGATGGTATGCTCCGCAGTGTCCTCAGTCGCTCCACAATACCTACAGTGCGCCTCAACCAGTTTCCCGATGCGCACCAGGTAAGACCCAGAACATCCATGCCCGTAAGCGCCTGGGTGAGGTGGTAATTCACCTCCGCGTGCCCACGGTTGACCCATTCATCGATAGTCGGAATCAGATGCCTGGTCCAGGCTCCCTTTTCCGACCCCTCCCATAGCTCCTGCCATACACGCATTGTTTTTTCTCTTTCAGTTCTAGGGTCATTACCTCCCCAAACTCTCACCCTTTCATGCGCCAGAAGGTCTAACGGGATAACTCCAGCAATGACCGCCACGACGTCGCCAGAAACAGTCCTGTATGCGCTGCACACACGCAGCAGCATACACCTTTGCACTCTCATCAGTCTGGCTCTATTACATTCAATCCTGAACGCATTTATCCATGCCGGTACCCCATACAGGAGAATGGAGTACACGACCGCATTCATAATCCTCCTCTTGGAGACCAACCTATATTGAAAAAACCTAGTTGGACATCAGCCGTCCAAGGGCTCTCACAGATGCTGTTGCTCACCACTCGGGTGACCTGATCGGACACCCTGAGATTGAAGCTCTGCCCCAAGGTATCTTACAGATTCCCGAGCCGTTACGTCAACTGTCTCCATTTGCAATTAGCAGGACCGCCTCGGTTTTGTGGGGAGCCAGAGAAATCCCTTTTTCCCCCATCCACCGATCAATCCTTCAAATTGCCTCATTCATTATCGTTTTCAGACTTCCTTCCGTTCTTGCGCCAGCGACCATCAGCGTACCCTACAAGTGTAACCCTGTCTGGCAGCCTCAATCTCAAAACCTCATCACAAAATATGTTCCACAGTATCGGCCCAAGAACCGAACCCTGTGGAACACCCGCACTCATTTTGAAGATTTTATCTTCCACCGTCACTATTTCCATATCATTCAAGTAGCTCCCCACCATCTTTCTAAGGTAGGGAGCTACCCCCTTTAGTTTGATTTTGCCCCATGGGACCGAATTGAAAGCATTTTTCACGTCCAGGGTTACAAGTACGCAGTAGCTACGGGTACGCCATGGACCCGTATTTAACCTTGCTCTCTCTATCACACGCATCATTGCGTTCACCGTAGTGCGGCCGCCTCTGAACCCATACTGTTCCTCTGAAAGACCCCCTGCCCTCTCGAGATTCTCATTTATCCTAGCTCCGATCACACTCTCAAACATCTTCGCTATCCCATTTAGTAGGCAGATTGGCCTGTAATTGGCTTTCTCTCCTTCCTTTCGCCCTGTTTCAATCATCACCAGTCTCGCTCTCTTCCAATCTTTGGGGAAACTGCCATTCATCAACAATTCATTCATCATGCTTAAGCACATGTCCGCGCACACATGCCCAAACACCTTGCACGCTTCGGGTGGAACACCATTATGACCCAGCGCATTTCTCTCCTTTATACGGCCAACTGCTAAAAGGGGCGCCGATCTCATCCCACGGGTTCCAGCCAGTTCATTCGTTCATGTACTGGGAACAGCTTCTTGACTTCCGTCATTAGGCTATCCCCCCGGAGAGTATTAACCCTTGTTGCAATTTTCCTGGTGACGATCTTATAGCCGTCACCCCAGATGTTATTATTCACCTCTTCGCAGAGCACTCTCCAAGCTTCTTGCTTGGAGTTCGCGATGACTGCGAAGTTCCCTGCGCGCCAGGTTATACTTCCTTCTGCACTCCTCACGCACTTCCTCATTTGCTCGTCTATTACTCCTCACCATGCATCTCCTTAGTCTTGTGTAGTCTTGTCCAGTCTTATCTAGACTTTTCCAGTCTTGATTTGTCTTGTCTAGTCTTCTCCAGTCTTGTGCAGTTTTGTCCAGTCCTGTCAAGTCTTTTCCAGTATTTTCCACTCTTGTCCAGTCTTGCCCAGTCTTATCCAGCCTTGTCTAGTCTTCTCCAATCTTGTCCAGTCTTGTCGAGTATTGTTTGCTTTTATATGGTCTTGTCTGGCCTTCTATGGTCTTCTCTGGTATCGTCTCATCAAATCATATCTTGTGTGGTATAATTTCATTTTATTTATTCTATTTCGTTATTATCTGGCCTTCCCTAATTTTTGCAGGTTCTATTTGCTCTATCCTGTCTTGTCATGTTTTGTATTCTATTGTATTTTCTAATACTATCCAGTTTTGTTCAAGTATTATAATTTTGCTTTATATTACTATTTCTAAATATTTAATTTTAGATTGCAATCATTATCTCTAAAATTCAGCTTTCTATATTTCAAAAACATTTATATTATAACATATAATCGGTTTTAAAATACGTTTAATTATCGATAAAAACCAATTTGATTGCAAAATCCAATCCGTTCGTTACTTTCCATTCAGTATTAGCGAGTCAAAACATTTTCACACAATCGCAATTATCCCAGGCTGGATGTTAAACTTTTAAATTAAATCGATCTATATGGTCTTAATTAAATGTTATTGATACATCAAACGTGTAACAGCCTTTTATGTCTCTTCCAATTAAATCCGATTAAGCGGCTTGTTTCGAATTCCCCGACATTGTCTAGCACCGCTGCGTTTATAATTACACACACGACATTCCGCATTAGTAAAAATAAAATTTAATTGTATTAGAAGCTGTAAAGCGTGCACTTGTCGTAAACAATGTTAAAAAACATTAAATAAAAGTAAATTTCAGGAAAACTATGCAGTGTAGCTTTGACTGCTGCCCCTGTAAATTATGTTTTTTTGACTTTTTATGTTTTTTTTACTGTAAATGATGTTTTTTTTTAAAGGAAAATGTGTTACTGCAACAAAGGGGAAGCTGTTCGATCAAAGTGATAGACTTCGGAAGTTCTTGCTACTCCAACCAGCGTGTCTACACATACATTCAATCGAGATTCTATCGTTCGCCTGAAGTTATTTTAGGACTTACTTATGGAACTCCAATAGATATGTGGAGTTTGGGTAAGTGAAAACTTATTTTATTGATAATAAGTGTCTAAAATACATTTATAGGACGTAAATTAAAACATACAAATTAATATATTTTTACAAAAAAAAAAAAAATTCAAAGTAGAATTAAATTCAATTTAAAAACTGATAAAGACTGATCAGTCAACCCTACACGCTAGCTAATATATTCCGGAGGGCCCCGGAATATCTTCTTAGCACACGTTGCTCAAGATGCGTTGTGTGAGCCGTTCGCTGCGTCAAAGCGAGTAACAAGAACGGTCAAAACCTAAAATTGTCAGGGCCTGAGGGGTAGCAGTTTATTAAGCACTAACATAAATAGGAGTAAAATAAATAGAAGATACAACAGGGACATCAATCTCAGGATAAATGAGGAAAACACTCAGTCAATGTGTTAAACGAACTCCTCAACACAAGCGGGCATGCCAGACAGGAAGTTACCTGCTGATATGTTTTTAGTCATCAAAAAATCAATTTAATGAAATTATATGTACAATTCTGATATGTCAGTAATATGTATTGAGGTTTAACATCCTCGTTGTCAAATAATATGTATTGTGCTGAACAAGAGGATAGCCAGTGAGGTATTTAAATTAACTATTACGACTCAACAGTGTATATTAAAACTGAATACGTGGTATGTTAGAAAAGTATCCGACCTTTAGCCGGTAAAAAAAACTGGCATACCTGGAGCGTTTGAAACCTAATCAACCTCAAAGTAGTCTCCTTGGGAGTTCACACACTTCTCCCAGCGGTGCCGCCATTGTTGGTAGCATTCCGAAAAAGCCTCTTTCGGAATCGACTTTCGCTTGGCTGTCGTTGCAGCCATAATGTCCTCTCTTGTCTGAAATCGCGTTCCTTTCAATGGCCTTTTTACTTTGGGGAATAACCAGAAGTCGCGTGGGCCATAACAGGAGAGTAAGGAGCCTGTCGAACCAGAGGAGTCTGATTTATCGCCAAAAAAATGTGAACCAAGTGCGAAGAATGTGCTGGAGCATTGTCGTGATGGAGTCGCCAATTTCCTGATGACCACAACTCCAGTCGCAATGTCTCGGATAGTCAGACGACGGTCCCGCATCACCACAGCGTTCACTTTGGCAATGACATGGTCATTTCGGCAAGTTGATGGCCGACCAGAGCGTGGCTCGCTTTCCACCGACGTGCTGACCGTCTTTAAACCGGTTGTACCACTCCTTAATCTGTGTGATGCCCATAGCATCGTCACCGAAAGCCGTGTGAATCTTCCGAATGGTTTCCACCTGGTTGTCGCCCAGTTTCTGGAATAATTTGATGCAGTACCGCTTTTCCAGTCGTTCCGTCATTTTATTTGCATTGAAAAACCGACGAGAGCACTACACACTACGTCACTCGAACACTGCTCGACAGCAACTGACGATATCTACAGCCGGGAAAAAATTCACGCATGCGCACGAAGGTTCAAGATCGGCTCATGCAAGCGTGATTGATTCAAATCCATCAGGTTTTCAAAATAAAAAATAAGGTCGGATACTTTTCTAACAGACCACGTATAGGTAGTGAGGACTCCAAAGGTGGTACGTGAGTAGATAATATGCGATACATACTTGCCTTCAAATAAAATAAACATCTGAATTTTAAATCTATCTGTTCTTATACATTTTATATTGTAAATGGCAGTATTTCTTATAACGCTACAAGTTCGCTGGATATCTAATTTCAATTTATCTACTAATTACGTCCGATAATTGAGTTCATAGTATTAGAATATAAATCTGTAAATGTTCCGTTTGTTATGTTATGTTAATTTCATCCGTTTATTCGAAGCCATTATGGTGAAGTCTATTTTAGAATATTTTTTAGGATCCAAAACATTTGCTAATTTGTTAATGATTCCTTTGTAATTTACGAGAATTAGAAAATTAAAATTGTTACAAATTTGAGTTAATTAATTAAATTTAATATAGTTGGCAACTATAGTTAATTTAATTAATTTATTTTTACTGGAAGGTAAAATTTGTTGCAAATTTCAAGTTTTCACCAGACTATTTTTAGTTTGATTTGATTTTATTTTTGGAAAAAAATATTGTTAGCACATTCTGTTACATCTCGGTCCATTAATAACCAATGAGTTTTTTAAGAGAAATGTGTTTTTCCTCTAAATTTAAAATAGAAGATAGCTATTTTAAGACAAAAAACGTAATTTACGACTAGGAATCATATTACAAGATATTGTATTAGTGAAATAGTTGAATTTTAGAAACAATCATTTAGTTCATAATTAATCTTTTTGAATTCAAAATATAATTCGATTGAAATTTGCGAAAATCAATTAAATATCGAAAAATCTACATTGGAATGGCTTCTGATTATTGACACGAAGGTAATATTTCCTGCAAATTTGATCATTTACTGAGTATAATCATTTTTAATTAAAAAATGGAATTTCGGTTCATTACTAATTCTTTTAAATATTAGATATTTTAAGGTAATTTACGACTGAACATCTTAATCTTCTTGTTCTTATTATCACGCTCTCTTCTGCCGAAGTTTGGCGATCCAAATGGCAATTTTAGCTCTGGAAGCTTCAGCATGCAACATTTCTGCATACGAGCGGTCGAACCATCTCCTCAAATCTATCAGCCACGAGTTCTGGCGTCTTCCTACTGATCTTTTCTCTTCTACTTTGGCCTCTATTATGAGGCTTAATATTTCGTATATATCACCCCTCATCACATGTCCCAGGTATTGCATTTTTCTTTCCTTGGTGATGTTCAGTAATTCTTTTTGTTTGTGCACGTGCTGGAGTACTTCATCGTTGGTAATCCTTTGTACCCATGAAATTCGCAGCATCCGTCTATACACATACATTTCGAAGGCTTCTATTTTCTTTTCGGTCTGTGAATTTAGTGTCCGGCTTTCACATCCATAGAGTAGGACAGAGAAGACGTAGCATCTGATCATTCAAGTTCTGAGTTCCAAACTGAGCTCTAGTCTTGTAAACAATGATTTCATATTCATGAAGATTTTTCTCGCTTGCTCAATCCTTGAAAGTATTTGCCTTTTCGGGTCGCACGGGTGATTTTTGATGTTAGCTCCCACATATTTTCTTGAGGTCCCTTGTTCGATAGTTTGTCCCTTAACACGCTGGTGTGCATTTATTGGAGTCTTAGAAAAGACCAATAATTTGGTCTTGGAGACATTGAGATGCAATCCAAACATCTCGCTATAGTAAACTACGGAATCTATGATGCTTTGTAGTTCTTGCACATCGTTGGCTATTATAATCGTATAATCGCCGTACCGGATATTGTTTATTGGGGTTCCATTGATCTTGATTCCGCCCTGCATTCCATCCAGTGCTTCTCTAAATATAGTTTCCGAGTACAGATTAAACAGGAGTGCAGACAAGACGCAACCCTGTCGAACACCCCGTCTGATTTGCATATCTTCCAATGTTGATTGTTCCATCTCTACTACTGCCTTTTGATGGCAATAAAGTTCTGATATGAAACGTAGGTCCAGTTCGTCGACTCAGGTTGTTCTTAGAATTCCGATCATCTTCTGATGATTAACACAGTCGAACACCTATCGAAAGTCTATGAAACATGCAAATACATTCACATGCATGTCTCTACACCTTTGTGTCATTACATTTAGGGAAAAGAGTGCTTCACGTGTTCCGAGTCCGTTTCGGAATCCCCACTGGGTGTTGTCCATCTGATATTCGCACTTCTGGTAGATTAGCGTGTGGATGATTCTTTTTTTTTCTGTGTTTTTCTGTGTGAGTTTTTGTATCTTGTACGGGCACATTTTTTTCTTTGGCGTATCAAATATGAATTGTACTGTACATCCAAAAGATAAATATTTTCATTTGATTTAATTTGATGTCCGTGAATAATTTCAATTTGTTTTCAATTTGAAATGACGTTTCCTTTCGCTCCTTTTCGGTTTGTATTTAAAACGTGAAACTTATTGATAAAAATACATTTACGTTAAAAATAGGTTTCTTGAATAGAATGAATTTTCTGATCCAACAAAAACCTAAACTAAAATATTCTTACCGATATTTCCTAATCTTTCGCTGCACACCTGGAAACTCTCGAGACATACTAGTGCTGGATATGAATTACATAGAAAACTTGGATGTATTGTTGAACTTGAGTTCTAAAGAAATGAAATTGAACAATCAAGAAGTGTTCCAAGGGGAACCAGAAATTGTAGGTCATTTCTTCCATACGCATTCTACATCTGCGAAATTGTTTTATATTTTTCCTATTTTATAAATGTTTGTTGTGCTTACAGAGTAATAAAATGTCACGCTGCGTGTAAAAGTTCTTTATTGAATAAGTTACGTCAGGTGTCCATTTTCTAGTTAGAAACTTTGTTATATAAAAACAAAGTTTGCAAACTTTGAAGATCCATTTATTTGATAAATGTTAACAAACATTTGTGAATGAAAACGATTTAGGAATCTTTCATAGCTCACATAATTATGAAAATTTTTGAGATAATATTTATTTTATTATATCATCGTATTCCTTTTGACGGAAGAGTTGTGCTAGATGGAATAGTTGAATAGGGTGGAAAAGTTAATGAGGGTGTAATGATTGTTGTAGATGGAATAGTTGTAAGTTGGAATAGTATGTAGAATCTTGAAGAGCCTGTCACATGATTTTTCATGAGTATGTGGTTCAAGCAGATTTGAAGGATGTGCGACTCTTGTGGCGCTTTTAGTGCTACCTGGGTTGTGTAGGTGTGAAATTAAGGGAAATTGCAAATTGGACGACTCCTGATGTACACAAATATATTTCTAAACATCCATAAAGTTGAAATAATTTTAACGGTGTCAGGTTTTTAAAACAACAAAATCAGTTTTTGAATCAATTTATTCATACAATGTTACTAACTGTCTGGAATCAAAGTTACTATATTTAAAGAAGTGATATTTGAAATGAAAAGCTGCCAGCATTGATAAGAAAAAGTGACTTTAAATAGCGATGTGATATTAGTTACTAAGTCTTACACACACAAAAAAACAGCTGTGATGTAAAAGTAACTAAAATGAAACTCTAAACTTTATAACCAATAAATTAATTAGCTGACACCGGTATTGTTTACTTTGACGTAACATAACCATCATATATGGTTTATTCAAGTTGGTGTTGCGTCAAATGTGACAAGTTACATAACCAAGTTAAAAAAAATCAGCTCTGCGACAGACTTTTTTTTCGTCAAAGTTGTATGCCAACACCAACAATCCTTGCCACATTATTTTATTTCTCAGAGTATAAGCTGCTCAGAACTGAAAGAATTTTGAATACATGTCCAAGTTTCCAAGCTATAGTAATTTGAATGACTTACCTTGTGGTGCCGCTTTTAGTTTGAGGGGCGGCGGTCGCCCGAAGATAATATATTTTGCAAAATTCATAAGAGGACTTGATAGAATGACCCTTTCTCTACATATTTGTAAAATTTTATTCTTCCACATAGTGTGAAACCTATTAAAATATTTTTTTTTAACAGATCCAGACTCGTCAATCATGAATTGCAACCAAAACCGAATACGAACATTTCAATATATTCAAAAATTGACAAAATGTAGTAACCCTTGAAGGCTTTCAATGAAACATTTACAAAATGTAGGTGGCCACATGAAGTACCCGCTGGCCAAATTTTAACGCTCCGCCTCGACTGGAGGCGGTTTGGGGAATTATTTTTGCTTAAGAGGATTTTTTGCAAATATCTTGTCAACGCATGAAAATAGAAAAATTTTATATACGTGATCTCCGTATGTACGACATTGGTGTCTACAAAAAGTATTCTTTGCAAATTTTGTAAAACCTTCCGGTTTAGTCACAGAAGTAAATAATATAAAATGCAATATTTTTCTCAATTTTTAATGCAGAACGCGATTGGAAGTTTGAAAAAAAAAATTCCGTTAAAACGGTTTGCTATGGAAAGATGGAAATGACACAATTTTCAGATGAAAATCTGCTTTATAAAATAGTGATAAATGCATGTTTGGTAGACTTCCGAGAATTAGACAAAAATATATATTTGCAAGTTTTTCTATTTCTTAATTAGAGAAAAATCCTCTGTCAAGGCTATCGGCCACGAAGATACCAAAACGTCAATATCAATAGAAAAAAGTATAATCTATATAGATCTGAAAGAAATTTAAATATATCTATTGCAGTTTTCAATTTATAGTTATTTGTATTTATTATTTTTTGTTATGTCCGAGTTTGAGGGGCGCCGACCGCCGCCAGATACAATATTTTGCAAAACTAATTGATGGCTATTATAGACTGACTAATTCTCTAAAAGCGTGTCAAATTTTATTGTTTCACGTTGTGTGAAACTTACTAAAATAATTTTTTAAACAAATTTAGACATGTCAATTACGAATTCCGGTCAAAACCGAAGACGAAAATTTTAAAATATTCGAAAATTGCGACAAAATGTATTAAGCTTTAAGGATTTCAATGAAACTTTTACCGAATGTGAGTATCCACCAGAAGTATCATCTGACAGAGTTTGAACGCTCCCCGTCTAATAGGGACCACGTGGAAAATTATTTTGTCTTCAGAGCTTTTTTGCAAATATATCGTCAACGCCTCAAAATAGAATAATACTTGTTAATACAAGTTAATACTAGATGGTGGAACGACGAAGTAAAAATGGAAGTAAAAATGAAAAAACAACAATGGAAAAAGTACCTTACGAACAGAACTACAGAGAACTATAATAATTATAAAGAGCAGAGAATGAAAGTCAAAGAATTAGTGAAAACATTGAAGCAACAATCCTGGGAAGAATTCGGACGCAAGATGGAAGAAGATAGCAAAGGAAATCAAAAGTTATTTTACAGAGTCTTAAAAACACTTCGAAAATGAAAACCGAATAACAGCATAGCCATCAAATCTAAAGAGGGAAACTTAATAGAAAACGAGAAAAATATAATGGCACGATGGAAGGAGTACTTTCAAGATATGTTAAATACAAAGCAAAATAATACAGGAAATAAAACCGAAGGAAAAAATGAATACATAGGAAACAAGGAGAATATGATAGATGAAGACATAAAGACAGAAGAAGTAATTGAAGCTATAAAAAGGTGAAAACGGGGAAAGGCTGCTGGACATGATGGAATAACAACAGAGATGGTAAAGAACATGGGCAACAATGGAATAGAAGTGTTAGTAAATTTTTTTAACAAAATCTGGGAAGAAGAAATGATACCTGCAGACTGGGAAATAGGAGTACTATTACCACTCCATAAAAAGGGAGACAACAAAGATTGCAATTATTATAGGGGTATAACATTGATGAGTACGATGGTCAAGATATATGAGCGAATCCTGGAGAAAAGATTAAAAACTGTGACTGAAGCCCAGATGGAAGAAGCCCAGAGCGGTTTTAGAAAAGGTAGAGGAGTACAAGATCATATATTTACCATGAAGCAACTAATAGAAAAGAACGTAAGTAGAAAAGAAAGTAAATATATGTAGTTTTTGTCGACGTTGTAAAAGCATCTTAGAAACTTACAGTCAGAGGAGTTCGTAACCAAAGAGGGATTAAGACAAGAGGGAGCACTGAGCCAGACTCTATTCAATGTAGTCATGGATGACATAATAAAAGAAACAAAGAGAAAAACAAAGAAATTAGAAGTGGGATATAGAAACATGCAGAGGGTGGAAATAGTGGAATGTGCTTTTGCCGACGATCTAATGATTTATGCAAAGAACGAAAAGGATTTACAAACGAACCTAGACATTTGGAAGACAGCGTTAGAAAACAAAAATATGAAAATAAACGTCGCCAAAACCAAAGTAATGACCATCGGGAAAGGAGAACCAAGCATAACGATAAAAATAGATGGAAAAGATATAGAACAAACAGAAACATTTAAATACTTAGGAGTAAATATACACAATGACGGAAAGGAAGAGGCTGAAATCAACACCAGAATTGAAAATACAACAAAACTATTCTATGCACTTAATAATACGTTTATAAGAAACAAAGATATATCGAAGAAAACGAAAATGACAGTGTACAATACTATATACAAACCAATTCTGACATACGGTGGTGAAAGCTGGGTGCTAAGCAGTCAAATGAAAAGTAGAATACAGGCGCTAGAAATGAAATACCTAAGAAGCACCAAAGAAATTACTAAAAGAGACAGAGTAAGAAATGAAACAATTAGAGCAGAACTTAATGTCGATCCAGTCCTGGAAAGCATAGAAAAAAGGCGATTAAAATGGTTTGGGCATCTAGCAAGGATGGAAGAATGAAGACAAACGAAAAGAGTATGGCTAGCCAAATCTACACAGAAAAATCAAAGAGGAAGACCAAGGAAAACATGGAACCAAGCAGTGGCAGATTCTTTGAAGGAACGAGGAATATCCTGGAATGAGGGGTTGAAGATGGCAAAAAACAAGAAAGAATGGGCAAAATTTATTTATGCATGAAATGGGTTGATTTATTTTATTTTATTTTATAGTGTAAATTTGATTTATTGTTACGGTAAATTAGTATATTGTAATAACTACCTTATGGTAAATTAGTATATTGTAATAAATACCTTTACACCTTAGGGTAATAAAGGTTTTTACTGATTAAAAAGAAAAAAAAACAAGTTAATACTTGTTAATTTGTTTATTACAAAAAAAATATATTTAAAACTCGGAATAGAAAAACAGTTTAAATAACCACAAATATTTTGGCACATAATTGCACTAATATCACATGTTCCAAAATTATTTTCACTGATTTCTCTTCTCGGTCAGAATTGTTCGAAAAGTTTTTGAGTTTTGTCCGAAAAAAATTTTCAGCGGTCGCAGTAGATTTCAACTGACTGACGTGTTTGCGTTCCGTCAGCAGCGCCGATGTGTTTTCTTTTTGAATTCTTGGTTCAGAAAATGCAGAAAAAGAATTGAAAATTCGAATCATCTTGCGACGGGACTTGCAGGTGAAAGTGCGGAAATGTGTTACCACCGATTGGTGTTCTTCGTTGCAGCGTAAATGTCGTGGTAAGAAAATTCCGATTTTGACGTACCCGAAATTTGAGGAATTTTGGAAAATTCGCCCACGCCGAACCGCAGCCGGCGAAGAAGCGAAATTTACAACCCTTGCAGAAAAGAGTTGAAATTTGCGAATTGAAGCGGTAAAAGTTGCTAAAGTTGAAAGACGGATGAAATATGACGTGCGAAAAATGGGCGACGATTCCCAGGGTTCTAGGGGGGCGCACCGTGCAAGTGAAACGTGTAAACTTAGTTTCAGAATGTCGGCAATTTCCGGCGGAAGGACACCGTTCAAAAATTTCTGAAAAATTCGCATGCGCCTCTTAGCTAGGACTCAAAATGCGAATTTCGTTTTTTTGCAATAACTTTGCCAGTTGCGAACTTTTTGGAACTTTTAATAGCCTATGGCACGGTCCAGTCTGTTCTCGATCTGCCACTGTAGGGCAGGAAGTTGTGCCATTTGTACTTTTGTAGATTTCGATTGCGGATTGACAACCTACCGGTTTGCTACTATCGGCCGTGGCGACCTCGTAGTTTCTGCGAATCGGCAAATCGGCACATCGTACGCAAGATACCGTCGACCTCCATCGAACGCTTTAGAAGAAATTGCAAAATTCGACCCACTTCTGGATCGGCAGCCGATAACGTCCGGTTTTGCAAAAACATGTACCGCACGGCCATTTTTGCAAAAAATCGCACGGCCTCTTCGAAGACCCAGAGAGAAAGAACGTACGAAACCGTGCGAAGCAAAAAATGGACACTACTTTCGAGATATAATTTTTCATAATTAAATTTAAATTATTCTCCATTAATAAAGCGCTGTATTTTAAAAAAATATTTAATAATTGTCTTAAATAAAAAGTAATTTTGAGCCACCCTGTATTATGCACTATGGAAATGTATGAGGCGCCATTCGTGCGCTAGGACACGGACGCGCTCAGCGTCAGTGCGCCAGTGTCGTCTATGTTGCCCCTTCAGTATCGCTGCGTTAGTGACTCCAGAGCCGCTTTTCTCGGAAGTCTATTTTTAACTAAGAGAGCAGGTACGCTGGCGTCGTGTACTTCTAATCTCTAAAATGAACAGAGGCAGAGATGGGCAGAATTTTCATCCAAATTTTATTACAAAACATCGTAATCTATACGTTCCATATCTCAACTTCTTGATCCCCGCTGAATAGATAACTTTTTGATAATGTATGCTAAATTTTCTTCTACAAGAAGAACCATTATGTAAATACAACTTTGACTTCATTTCTAACACACGCGAGCATAAATGGAACACGCTAAAACACACTAAGAAAACCACATCCTAAAATTAAAAAAAAACAAACGTCAAAATACACGTCGAAAATACCACACAAACAACAATCTGCGGCAGGAACCCTTTAGGGCAAGTTTTAGCCGCTCTCTTTCTTCTTTTTCGGGAGTGTCTGTAGCGAACATGCACTTGCCTCGCCTGCGATTGACTTCTTTTCATGGCTTCGCCTTTGGATAAGCCCAGATTTCTTCCGGAGTACAGATCTGAACTTTAGCTTGTCCTTGGTTTGAAGATGAAGGCGTTGCTTGAGCAGGCAATGTATTCGAATTCACACCAAGTGATTGTGGTGAAATTTAAGCTTAAGGCTTTAAGTCAGGTGCATGGAGGAATCTGGCCGTGCGTCAAGTTTCTTAACTGTAGGCTGCTTGTCCATCGCAGGGTCCGCGGAACATGCATCTGGAGCCTGAAGAGATGCTGGAATAGGGCGATTTGAGAGGGCTGAACAGAGAAAGTCCTCTTCTTGAAAGATATTTCGGTTGAATGGATAAATACAGCATTTCTCAAAACCTGACACTATGGTGATACGTCTTATTCCAAGCGTCGCGCAAACGGGAAGGCGTTCTGTTCAGCTTTCGGCTCGCAATAGAACGTCAAAGAAGATCGTTTTTTGCAACTTTTTTTTCGGTTTTTTGCATCTCCAAGTTTTCAGCGAAGACTCGAAAATTCGAGATGACAGTTTTGTGCGGAAAAAAACGGCGCTCCCAATAGCACCATTCGCGTCGCAATCGGTCCAAATTCGGCCGCTCGGCCGAGAAAGCAAAATTTCGTTTTCGCGCCGCACCCCCGCTGCCTCCGGCGGCGTTTGTCTGGAGTTATGGAGAATTGTCTGGAGTTTTCTAAACATTTTACCACTTTGTCCCAGCAAAATTTCTTTTGAAAATCACTCAAAACGTGCGTTTTAATTCTCCAAACCCGATTTGACGCATTTATCCCGCCCCCTCCCGGAAAGGCGTACCAAACTATTTTAGTATATGTAATTATTGTTGATATGTTTTATATTATTTTTGTTTAAAATCCGTTAAAATTATATTATTACTTATAATTTGAGATATAAACACAAAACTAGAAAATAATACAGTAACATCGAAATTAAGTTTTTGTTTCTAGTAAACTATTACAACAACATTTTCCAAAAGAAAAATGTATCACCCAGAAAATATGACATTTAAAATATCTTGACAAAGTATTTTTAATAAAAAAATGTTCTAAAGTAAAGATAATATATGCATTTTAAGCTATAACAACAATTATTAAATAGTAATATTTGTATCTGTTCTTCAAAAAAATGTTACTATTTAATAATATCAATATCTTCGGTACTTACGTTTTAACGACACCACCGCTGTATATTGGATCGAGATTTCGCGCTGCTCCACGTTGTTGTTGTTTTGTCCGCTTCGCGGCGGGCAACCTAATCTAACCGGAGTTAAAAAATAAAGTATTTTGAGTTTTAAAAATGTTTTCATTTTAAATAAAATGTTTTATTTTATGATTTATCATGAAGCTTTTAAGTGTAGATTGGCGGCATTTAAAAATGTAGCGGTGGTGGCGTTAATACGTAAGTACTATATCTTCAAACTCAACAATATATAAATAACTATAACAACAAGTTTTTTCTTATAATAGCATAGATTAATTTCAAAAGTTCGCATTCAAATTATGAATGAAATAAATATTTATCAACGAATTTAATTATAGTAGAACATATAGTAATTGGCACTGAGACATAAATATTAATAGAAGATTTAATGACTTTTAGATTAATTCGATAGTTAGACAGGAATAAATTTGGCAAACAATTTTGAGCGCCGCAGACAAGATAAACTATCTTAGATTACGAATTTAATTACGGCCGCAGACAATGTAAAATAAAACTAGAACTATTTAGAAAAGACGGCGTGTTTATAAATCCGTTTTAATTTCAGGTTGCATCTTGGCGGAATTATACACAGGGTTTCCGTTGTTCCCGGGAGAAAACGAAGTCGAGCAATTGGCTTGTCTCATGGAAGTTCTGGGCGCTCCTGGTGATGAGATTATTAGCACTGCTACCAGAAGAAGGCTTTTCTTTGGTAAATATTTACAAATCGTTATCTCACGTCTATATTTATTTAATACTTTCTTTCAGTTAGTGCGTTAATACTGTTAACGTTTTATTTGTTAACAAATTTAAAACGTTGTTTAGAAATTATTAATTTGTTTTCATTAATTTTACGTTGAAATAACATGGAATAAAATAATTAGCATATTTTTTCATTTTCATCGAAGTTTCTTTGAAGAAGAAAAATTACACTTATTAATTGTATGCTCTTATGTACTCAAAATCTAGATGTTTATATACACAATTGAAAGTCAATTATATGCACATTATGCACACAATTCTTTAAAATTTATGGGATTAGTTATGAAATTTGGAAAAAAGAATCAATTTTTTTGCATGAATCTTGAATCAATTTTTTTTATATCAATCTTGCATCTTCTCCTTGTACTTCTTCATGACGATATATTATATAAACATAAGTATAAACTTAATACAGTCGGAACACAGTCTGAATATATAAATATATTCAACCTTTCCGTAGCTCTATAACACTTAGTTCATGAACTTAGTTCATGTCTCTCTCACAGAATGTCAAATTAAAAATAACTAACCCTAAACACCCACATGGGTTTAAAGTAAGTATAGATGTATAAAGTATATATGTAGTTTACAAATTGTTGTTCATAAAAGCAAAGCTGTACTGATGAGAGATAAATCTCGAAACGCATCTACAGATGGCTATATCCACTTAAGGTATCGGAAAGCCACGATCTTAAAAAACAATGTTATTTTTCTTGAGTGCCACGAAGGTGGACTGAAAACTATAAAATAACTTACAAATTTCACTTGAGATTTGTTTTTGGTAGTCCTAAAAAGACTCATTAGTGTTATGGAGTTACTGAAAGGTTGAATATATTTATATATTTAGGCTGTGTTCCGAAGTTTATATGATTATCTATAATGTAGTATGGTTTTAAAAATTCTAAATATAAGTAGTTTTACTACCCTGTCGGAAAAAATATCTACAACTCGTGCGGTATTGTCAATTGCCCTCTCGAGCAAATGAGCAATTGACAACTTGCCGCCTTTGTTGCACAATATAGTGTTCTTTCTTTGGAATTTTATAGAGCGTTGACAAATTCCACAAAAAAATTATTTTTCGCTAACTCTACTGGTTCAAAAGTTATTCGAGGTCAAAGTTATCGTCAACTTGACAGATTTTTTATTTTCATAATATTTAATTATCACATGTCATGACATTCGTTTCAAAAAAATAATTAAGGTGAAGTAGGAATTTGAACATGACATTGTAAAACCAGTCGTTTTGACTGGTGTGGTAAATCTAGTGTTAACATTTAGTGCAGTTTCCATTCTTCTACAACAGCATTGCTAATTCCGTTAGAGAATAATGGTCACCACCATAATCTTGCCTAAATTTATTATGTATAGTTATATCACTTTATATTCATTATTGGCCCATGAAAGCTTCCTTATTTAAGCCTTTTCTCAGTTTGAATTGGGCTTGATCTCACTCGAACAGATGACTTATGAATGTTCTCTAACCCATGCTGAAAAAGAGTTTTGAGTTTAAAGAAATTTGTTTATATATTCATTTAGTCTGCATTTTGTCAAGTTTTAACACATTATGAGTGGGTCGGGTATTAGTACCCGTTTCGCGGACTTCCGTCTATCAACCGGCTGGGTATTAGTACCCGTTTAAAAGTACCTACGTTAAAAGCGGGACAAAGTTCAATTTCAATAAACATTTTGACCAATAAACATCTTGACGTACACCTGCGCATCCACCATCACGCATCCGTCCGGCGCATCCACCATAAGGATCAGCGATCCTCACTCAACCTCCTAAAAATTTGCGGTTTTTTGAAATTTTTGAAAATGTAACCAGTTTTAGCCTCACAAACTTTGCTTCACAAAAATTTGTATTTGTAAACTAAGGAAGATCCTAAATCATCCCCTATTTTACCCCCTTGAGGGATGATATTGCAAAAAACGATTTTTTTTTTAATTTCTTACCAAAACTTTAAATATAAATTTTCACATTCCTAACTTGAGAAATGATGGGTTCCCCATACACACTTTCATCCCCTATTTCATCCCTTTCAGATTTTTTTTTTAAAAAAGGTGCTTCGAAACTACGGTTGACCTGTGCAGGTTACAGGTAACCTCTCCGGTAGACCGTACCGTGTATGGCGGGCATAAAACAACAAACATAAAACACTCAAATCAACACAAAAAAAAATAGAGATTTTGGTTTTTGAAAATTTGACAATAATTGCAGATTATTTTGACTTTTTCGTCCAATTTTCACATAAAACAAAAGTATTTCGCAAAGTGTGTCCACTCAAATCAACAAAAAACAAAATTAATTTCGAATAGAGATTTTGGTTTTAGAAAATTTTTAGAAATTTTGCAAATTATTTTGACGTTTTTGTACGATTTTGACATAAAATAAAAGTATTTAGCGAAGTTTGTCCACTCAAATCGACAAGAAAAAAACAAAATTTGTTTCAAATAGAGATTTTGGTATTGATGATTTTGGATTTGGCAATTTTTGCAAATTATTTTGACGTTTTCGTCCAATTTCGACATAAAACAAAAGTATTTCGCAAAGCTTGTCCACCCACTCATATCAAAAAAATACTCATATCAAACAAAAAAAAATCGAGAAATGTCCTTTCTCAGGATGCAATCGCAAACCCAACTTTTCATAAAACAAGGCCTCGAAAAATACACCCGCTACGCAACATAGTTGCATATCTTAGGATACCCGCTCAAAATGTGTTAGTAATGTGTTTCCCTTACGCACCATTGGGAAGAATCGGTTTAAAAGGATTTGTAAAAATGTATAATCAATAAATTTACAAAGCCAAAACTAAATTATAAAGTGGAAACATTTAGTACAATATCTCTGACAGCAACCGTACTTATCATTTCACATTTTTATAAATTTCAGGGAAAAAATAAACCATGTTTTGATCAAATAATGATTTCTTTATTTACTTAATTTTACTGTAATAAAAATCCTATACGTTAGGGTTAGGCAATGGGATAGCTATTTCAATATTTCGTCTTAAGGGAAAGATTTATGATCATAAATTAAGTGGTTAATTACAAAAAATAATTATTTGAAGATGCAAAATGATGATGCAGATATCAAAAAAGCGAAATCAATTATAAGAAAAACTAAATTGGTAATGTTAAAGAAAGATTCAATTCTCAATAATGATGTAAATTCCTAACCAATTTTCAAACCTTTCTAGATAAACTTTCTAGATAAACAAAAAAAATGTGTATAGAAAACAAATATTTTTTGAAAATATTTACACTTTCACTAAGAGCTATCGACCACGAGGTCTTTCTGACCAATTGAATAAATTAAATTTTTAGTTTTTTCAAATATACAAATGGACGGCCTCGGGGCAAAAGGTAACAAGTCAATTTATTACATTTTGCACAGATGTTATTTTAATGGTTGTGACTTGTTACTTTTCAAATGACACTGATAATTCAAACTTGCTGACGTCGTCAATGACTTGTTTCAGTTTGACACAGAGCTAGATACTTACAAAATAAGTGTATATCAGTTAAAAAAATATTAAAAAAATGACTTGTTACCTTCTGCCCCGAGGCCATCCAAATATTCTACCTCTTTTCTAATAATAGCAATTACACCTTCCAAAATTTTGAGTGTTAACAATTAATAGAACATATATTATTACTATATACGATATGCACATATTAATTGTTTTTTTTTTTATTCTTCTATTTCATTATACAATTGATTTTAATGTTTGGTAATCATCCGCAGACTCGAGAGGAAATCCCAGATGTCTTACGAACACAAAGGGTCGCAAAAGGAAGCCAGGATCCAAAAATTTGGCCATCGCAATGAGATGCAACGACACACTCTTTATTGATTTCATTTTAAGATGCCTCGAGTAAGTTTCAGAAAGTTTATTTCTTAATATACGTCTATAAATATGTATAAATACAGTATGCGTTCTACTTTCCGGAAGGAAACTTTTAATTGACTGTATGTCATAATTTTTACCTTATTTATTAATTCAAATAACAAAGAAAACATCGAGATATTAAAAAAATTACTTGTGACATCTTGCAATATATTTGTTGAAAATAATGGTATTTATTTACTATATATTATGCATTATGGTGCATTTCAAGGACCCAATCAGCTAAGACACAACGTTGTTGTGGTGGGTAGGCGTAAGTTCTTGTATTAACTGAACTCTAAAAATCTTTCGACCTATGCAAAATGCATTGTAATGTAATTTGTGGAATGCCCAATTTCAAAGTTCGACGGGAAATGGACAAACCTGAGTTTTGCTCAACACTATGGGCTACAGCAGCAATATTCTCTGATGTTCTTGAGCGACGTGCACGAGTTCGGTTCTTCACATCACTAACTTAATAAAATAAAATTGCTATGGCTTTTAATAGCTTCTTGGCCAGAGCAAATTATTAAAAACATCAATCCGACTAGCATAACAAACAACCACATGCAATTTATCGTGGAAACCATGAATTTAGAAGATTTTTGTGAAAGAGAATTATTCAATCTTCTAAACAAAATTTAAAAAATAAAAACTCACATGGGCCAGATGGTTTACCCTATGGCTTAATTAAGAAGAATTTAGAACATCTAACGAAGCCGCTACTAAATATAATAAATTGCTCCTTGAATACCGAAGAACTTCCGGCAATTTTAAAGGTGACCACTATTCTACCTATTCATAAAAAGGGAGCCAAGACGGCCCTCAATAACTACAGACCAATTGCTTTAATCTCAGTACTGTCTAAGATATTAGAATACTGTTTCCTGGAGAGACTTCGCCCTTTCATTGCGAAGCATAAAATAATACCCCCGGAACAACATGGCTTTCAAAGCGGGAAATCTACTAGCACAGCTATCCTAAAACTTTATAACAAAATCTTATCTGATGTAGACAAGGGCAATTTCCCAATAGGTATTTTCTATGACCTAAGAAAAGCCTTCGACTGTGTATGCCACGACCAATTGCTTGACAAATTATGTTATTACGGCTTAAGAGGAAAAGCAGGAAATTGGTTATGCTCCTTCCTACAAAACCGATCCCAATATGTAGAAATAAACTCCTTGGATAAGGTAAGCATGTCTCCAACAATTGCGACGAAAACAGGGATCCCCCAGGGTAGTGTGCTCTCACCAACACTATTTATCTTATTTTTGGCGGATTTAGTGGCATATCTACCCCAATGTGATTCTACGTTATATGCTGATGATGCCAGCTTTTTAATATCTGAAAACAATGGCAATCTTCAATTAAAAAATCTAACACAATCATGGAATCTGTAATACAATGGTTTTCCTTCAATAAACGGTTTCTTAACATGAAAAAAACTGAATTCATAGTTTTCCAAACCAACAGAAGCAAATACGTAGGAAATATCCAAATAAAAGCTGGAAACTCCGCACTAAATCGAACAAAATGCACAAAATTTCTTGGAATACATATTGAAGAGCACTTAACTTGGCACACTACAACTCAGAGCATATGCAAAGTACTGAATCAGAAAGCATATTGAATTCGGTTCCTCAGAAAAATTCTTAATCAAACCGAATTATTAAACTACTACTGTGCTGAGATCCAGTCAGTGCTTACTTATGGCATTGTAGTGTGGGAATCGTCACCCGAAATATCTCGAATTTTAAAAGCGCAAAAAAGGATCATTCGTGCGTTAGTCGGCATTCCCACTTATGTTTCATGCAGGTCGCATTTTATACACCTACATCTGCTAACAGTTACTGGCCTTTATATCCTTGAAACTACGTGCTACATCCACAAAATGAAACTAAGGATTCTTTGGAACAGTGATAGGCACGGCTACTGCACTCGAGGACACCTTAAGCTCTACCCTACCAAAGTAAGGCTGGATATTTGTGGCAAAGCCCCAGATGTCAGAGGCATTATTATGTACAATAAGCTCCCAACGAGCCTTACGGAGGAGACCTCATATAAGAGGTTCAGAAGCGTAATGAGAAAATTACTTATTTCACAGTGTCCCTACGACTACAATGAGTTTGTAAATTCACTCAATTCTATATAGTTTTCTGTATACATTGTTTCTTTTGGTACCCATTTGTATCTGTATATATGTACATTTTGTGGTCAATAAATGAATTGAATTGAATTGAACTTGTCCCAACAGCTCAAACTTTTCCGTGACCGCGATATTTTCACCATTTTTGTAGTCTATTTGAATAATTGCATTGTTGAAGCGTATAACGTTCCATTTTTATTAATGCGGTAGTTTTTACTTGTCATCTGTCAATGGTTAATCAATGTAATGCCTCGGTAATTTGAGGGGTCTGTTTTCTTGCCTTTTTAGGGTTCCGTATCGAAAACGGAACCCTTATAGGATCACTTTGTTGTGCGTCTGTCTGTCTGTCCGTACGTCTGTCTGTCTGTCAAGACCATTTTTCTCATGAACGCGTAGATGTAACAAGTTGAAATTTGTATCAAATACTCGGGTCTGCGGTCTCTTTCAGCTGTGAAAAAATCAAACTTGTAAGTCAACGCGATCAAAAGATATGACCGTTTATGATACGATTTCACAAAGGAATCAAAACCTATATGGTACTTCCCGTTGACCTAGAATCATGAAATTTGGCAAGAAGCGGTGTCTTATATAATCTTATATAATTACAAGAAAAATGCGAATTTACTATTAGAAACTTATGAAAATACACTAATGTGTTGGTTGCGTGGTATTGTCAGGCACCAGAAGCATATGGGTTGCATACAGTTAGGTCCTCCTCGGTTAATACCACGACAGCGACATCTTGAGGTTATGCTTGCAGCGGTAGTAAGATGGTCGTGATTTCAGGAAGGCCACTTGTCAAGTTAACTGAATGTGCTTGCTACGTCCTCCACAAAAAAAGATACTTACAAGTTTGTACGGAACCCTCGGTGCGCGAGTCACAACTCGCACTTGGCCGGTTTTTTTTAAATATTGGGGTGGTAATAGTGCTTTTCCAGCTTAATGGCACTATTTCGGATTCTACATTTTTTTTTTAATAGGATGGAGGTCTCAGCCACGAGTTTTTCGCCGCTGTATTTTAGAAGTTCGTTGAGAATGGTGTCTTCGCCTTGCGCATTCCTTGATTTCAGGTTTTTGATTTCGCGCCTTATTTCTTCTTGACTAATAAAACAGTGTGAGTCCTCCATTGTTTGTACTTTCGCTGAGGTATTAGTTCCTGTCTGGGAGGTGGTGATCCCTGTTTCGTATAATCCCTGAAAGTACATTCTGCAGGTGTGATGCATTCTGTTTGGTGTTGTTCTCCCAATGGTTGTTTGTACTTAAAGTTTCCAAATCTTCTTTTGTCCGCCATATAGGTCGTGTTGTAGTTCGGTGCTGAAGTTTTCCCAGTACTGATCTTGTAGGTGTCGCACCTCTGTTTTGCACCTATTCCTTACAGCTTTGTAGTTTTCGTAGGCTTCCTTGGTTCTTGTGTCCATATACTTCTTGTAGGCTTCTGATTTGTGTCGGGCTATGTCTTTAAGTTCCGGATTGTACCAGGGTTTGTAGTTATGTCGTGGAGGTTTTCTGACTGCTCTTTGTTCGATGGCCTCAAGTGCACTGCATTGCCTTGCATTTCAGTTTTTTCTCTCAGGCTTCGTCAATGGTGTCCAGGTCTTGTATCCTGTTGGATTTTATTTTCTCTGCCAGCCGATTCTCATATAGCAACTTTGTGCTTTCTGTTGTTAGTGCCTTTAGATTAAACTTATGACCTTTTGCCGGCTCTTTGTGCTTTTGTCTTGTCGCTTTGAAGCGGTATTTGCATACAACAAGTTGGTGTTCTGTGCCTATGTTAGCTGGGGATACCCTTACGTCTGTGATCTTATTTGGGTGGACTTTTCTGTTGGTGATGATGTCGTCTATTATAGACCATTGCCCTCTCGTGTTTTGATATGTAAATTTTTCTTGGTCTTCAAGTTGGAACAAGGTGATGGAGCAGGTGATGTGCTTTGCCTACCTTGGAGTAGAGATCTCAAGCGACAGAGGCCTTAAGCTAGAGGTACGAGCAGCAACGAACAAAGCTCGACGAATATCTGGCGCACTAAATAACATAATCTGGAGAAACAAACACCGAATCCGAATGTACAAGACAGCAGTAATACTCACATATGCGGCTGAAATAAGGGCCGACACATCATCCACTAAACAAGCGACCGAAATGCGGACCCTGAGAGCAATAAGAGGAGTCACATTAATAGACCATGTCAGGAGCTCTAAGATCAGAGCTGACCTACAAATCCAGGACGTCGTACGCTGGGCAAAAGCCCGTCGAAGATACTGGCAGGATCACGTGGAACGCTTGGCGCCACACCGAATCGCTAACTGGGCCATGACACAAAAACCCAACAGAACGAGACTATCTGGAAGACCACCGAAGAGATGGACAGACTCCTGGACTTTCAAATCGCAAGAGCCGAAGGACTGAGTATAAACTTACAGAAACAGGCACATAGTGCCTACACAGAAGAATAAGAAGAAGAAGAGCTATGGCAGGCTACTAAAATGAAACCTCTTATTCTTCTTCTTCGAGTGCCGTGTCCTCCTAGAACATTGGCGATCATTCGCTTGATCCTCACTTTGTCCACAGTCGATCTAAAGAGTGTCGTTGTATTAAACCTCTTATTGAAAAACCCTTTATTTATATTTTACTTTTTTTCGATTTTTAGGGTTCCGTACCGAAAACGGATCCTATCACTTTGTTGTCCGTCTGTCTGTCTGTCTATCTGTCTGTCTGTCTGTCTGTCAAGACCATTTTTCTCAGGATCGCGTAGAGGTAACAAGTTGAAATTTGTATCAAATACTCGGGTCTGCGGTCTCTTTCAGCTGTGAAAAATTCAAACTTGTAAGTCAACGCGATCAAAAGATATGACCGTTTATGTCGCATATTTTGCGATTTCACAAGGGAATCAAAACCTATAGGGTACTTCCCGTTGACCTAGAATCATGAAATTTGGCAAGAAGCGGTGTCTTACAGCACATGTAAAGGGAAAAATCTGAAAACCGTAAATATGTAGTTTAATTGCAAGAAAAATGCGAAATTACTATTAGAAATACACTAATGTGTTGCGTGGTATTGTCAGGCACCAGAAGCATATGGGTTGCATACAGTTAGGTCTTCCTAAAGATACCTTACTTACAAGTTTGTACGGTCCCAACTCGCACTTGGCCGGTTTTTTTTTTTAAATATTAGGATGGTAATAGTGCTTTTCCAGCTTATTGGTACTATTTCGGATTCTACAATTTTTTTTAATAGGATGGAAGTCTCAGCCACGAGTTTTTCGCCGCCGTATTTTAGGAGTTCGTTGGGAATGGTGTCTTCGCCTGGCGCCTTCCTTGATTTCAGGTTTTTGATTTCGTGCCTTATTTCTTCTTGACTAATAAACCAGTTTGTTCTCTATTGTTTGTACTTTCGCTGAGGTGGTGGTTCCTGTCTGGGCGGTGGTGATTCATGTTTCGTATAATCCCTGAAAGTACTTGGCCCATTCTGCGGGTGTGATGCATTCTGTTTGGTGTTGTTCGTCCGATGGTTGTTTGTACTTCCTGAGTAGTTTCTAAAGCTTCTTTCGTCCGCCATATAGGTTGTGAGTAGTTCGGTGCTGAAGTTTTCCCAGTACTGATCTTTTAGGTGTCGCACCTCTGTTTTGCACCTATTTCTTACAGCTTTGTAGTTGTCGTAGGCTTCCTTGGTTATTGTGTTCATGTACTTCTTGTAGGCTTCTGATTTGTGTCGGGCCTTTAAATTCCGGATTGTTCCAGGGTTTGTAGTTATGTTGTGGAGAATTTCTGACAGCTCGTTGTCCGATGGCCTCAAGTGAGCTGTTTGTGATGTTGCATTTCAGTTTCTCCCAGGCTTCGTCAACGGTGTCCTGGTCTTGTATGACCTAGAATCATGAAATTTGGCAAGAAGCGGTGTCTTACAGCACATGTAAAGGGAAAAATCTGAAAACCGTAAATATGTAGTTTAATTACAAGAAAAATGCGAATTTACTATTAGAAACTTATGAAAATACACTAATGTTGTCCTAGTGGTATTGTCAGGCTCCAGAAGCATATGGGTTGCATCAGTTAGGTCCTCCTCGGTTAGGTCCGAAGGTTAAAAAGTATGTGTTGGCACCAAGCTGTTTATTCTGAATTTTCTTTGTTTATATTCGTTATGCATTTCATCACGTACGCTCTATATACATAATATATACAGGGTATATATTATGTCTAAATTTTGCTTGTTTATAACCAACATGCGACATACTCAAGTCCCGTAACATCCTGTATATATTATATTTCGTCTAATTTTTCTTTATATGTAGATATACTAGTATATAGTATATGTAGATATGCTTAAATCACGTACGCCCTATATTTTTTGGTAGTCAATTGCCCAAAAGCAGTCAATTAAACAACTGAATGTTAAGAGTATCGAAATAGATCTAGAAATAGTTAATATATTAGTTTATATTAGATCTAGAAATAATTAGATCTTAATATAAGTTAGTGAATAAGTGTAATACTAAAATAAAGTTTTCTTTTTATGTTTAAAAATATTCGCGTTATTTAAAAAAAAGTAAACAGGCAAAATTGAGCAGTAAAAACAAATAGTGAAGTTCCAGAACCCCTAAACACTCATAGTGAATGGGGGGATGCATGGGCGTAGCCAATGGGGGGTTTTGGGGGTTCAAACCCCCCGAAATATGCAAAATATATACATAATATATACATAAATGTTATATTAAAATAAGGAGACGAGTCTCTTCAAGAGAGCATGGTAAATGTGAAGTTTAGGAACCGTTGTGTGTCGGTTTTATTAAGTAAATTGGTGCATTTCTGTAATTGTATTTTCTTAATTTTCGCACTTGACCGTTTTTTTTTTAATTTATTTTTGATAAAATGTATTATTCTATAATTGTTGCAGTGTAGTGTGTCATGTAGGTACTAGTTTCAGTTATTATATACTCATTAATATGCTTCCTTTAAATTTTAAACGATTTTTTTTTCTTTCGTACGTATGGAACATTATGTTGCATAGTTTGGTTGTTCCTGCAGTCAGGTTATAAATTCGGAATAAAATGTGCACTTCAAGGGTGTTTTGAATGCGGATGAATATATTAAGGCTAAAATCAATACCTCAAGAAAACTCCCCAAACACATGTGTCAAATTCGATGCACAAGCATTTTTGAGGTTTAATTAAATTGCGTCTCAATTTTGCAATATTAACATAATCAAGATTATCGATCTTAATAAATGAATTATTGAAAATTAATTAATTTTGATTTTCTAGTTTTTTTGTCTCCTTTTTATTATTTCCAATTATTCAGTGGAGAAGGATCATAGGAAAACATTCAACTAATTCTAAACCTTAAAATTTTTTGAAAATTTAATGCTCGGGTGCTAAAAACTTAGTTAAATTGAAATACATGCGAATATATTCAAATATATTCAAATCTTATACCAAGGAAACGCTCATAATTGAATACCAATAATTTCATAAAGTAATACGATGATTGAAGCATCTTAAATTATGTACAAAAAATAACTTATCCCACTTATATTCCTGTATTATGTTTGTGTACAAATATGTAAAATATTCCTTACGGTCATATAAAGATAATCATGATGAATGTATATGCAAATGTTTGAAATATGTCAATATATAGAAAGTATTTTTTATTAAATTTTATTCAACATATTTGAAAACTCTCCCACAAACCTAACAAAAACTTATAAGCATTTTTAAGATTCCGTACCGAAAACGGAACCCTTATAGGATCACTTTGTTGTCCGTCTGTCTGTCTGTCCGTCTGTCCGTCCGTCTGTCTGTCTGTCTGTCAAGACCATTTTTCTCAGGAACGCGTTAGAGGTAACAAGTTGAAATTGGTATCAAATACTCGGGTCTGCGGTCTCTTTCAGTTGTGAAAAAATCAAACTTGTAAGTCAACGCGATCAAAAGATATGACCGTTTATGTCGCATATTTTGCGATTTCACAAGGGAATCAAAACCTATAGGGTACTTCCCGTTGACCTAGAATCATGAAATTTGGCAAGAAGCGGTGTCTTACAGCACATGTAAAGGGAACAATCTGAAAACCGTAAATATGTAGTTTAATTACAAGAAAAATGCGAATTTACTATTAGAAACTTATGAAAATACACTAATGTGTTGCGTGGTATTGTCAGGCAGCAGAAGCATATGGATTGCATACAGTTAGGTCCTCCTAAAGATACTTTACTTACAAGTTTGTACGGAACCCTCGGTGCGCGAGTCACAACTCGCACTTGGCCGGTTTTTTTTTCCAAAAGGGGGCAATTTCAAACGGGGGATATTAAAAACGTTTCTATCTGCCCAAAACCATCCGGCGTATACCGAAATAACTTTTAAACTGCCCATTAAATAAATAATTTTAAATTTACAAAGCTTTTACACCGCAAACATAATTCCGGAACAATTATCCCCGGAAATTAGATCGTCTACTTAACACCTTATTCTACTTTTTCCTGAATATTATACGCGTTATGAATGTTTCCCCTCTATGTGGCGAAATTAATTCAGTAACCCACTGAGTTTTATTATCTTTGCACTATGTCCTCATCATTTTCATTCAAGTAAATTATAAATTCCTTTATAATGAGAAATTTTTTTTTTCATTATATTTATGACCAAACTAAGTTTATTATTTAGATTATCTAACAAAACAATATATGTTAATAATATATTGACCAGTATCTACAATATCTTTTCCAAATAGAAAAGATATTGTAGATACTGGTCAATAATGTAAGCTTAGATAATATTGAAATATGATTGATATGGTAATGAATGGATAATTGATTATAAATATCATAACAACTCCCTTTAGGCAGTTACAAACGATGCCACTTTGTAAAACGTTTAATGATAAAATAATAAGGGACACGCAGCGTACAGTGACAAATGATAAATGTTTTTGCTTCAATAAATTCAATTTTGTTTTAGATGGAACCCCAGAAAGAGAATGACCCCAGACGAAGCTCTGAGACATGAATGGATTCAATCAGCCCTGTCTCAGAAGCCAGGCGATTTGAGACATAGCCAGTCTGAGGCGAGTGTCAATCAAGAGTCGTCTAGCCATTCAAGCAGCGGCACTTCCAGTAGTTACTCACGACAGCATTACAAGTGCGTCGTCGTGAAAAGTGATAAAGTATTAAAGGCCAAAATCGTAGACAGTAGTAAATTAAATGAAACTAGTACGTCAGTAGATTCGAATCTGAACGATTCCGGAACGTTCCTTCCGCCAATCCTCTAGTTCTTAAGGGCCAACAATTGGACGACCAAATTGCTATAAAATTATATTTATATATTAAGTATGTTGCGTTACCCTTTAAGTTAGTACAATCGTAAGTATTAGCGGAAAGAATCATTTTCTACTGCTCTCTATATCTAAACGCGAATAAGTCGCGACGCCAACATTCTTAATTTTGTTTAACAATTAGATAGAGAATTGTTGTTGTGACTGATAATGCTGTTCGAAGTTGAAAATCAAATGTTTCAAGCTTGTTAATGTAAGTAAGAAAAATAGCTATTTTAGCAAAAATTATATATTTAAGCAGAGGACAGAAATGATTTTTAAAAGTATTTATAATGCCTTGAATATATTTAATTGCAAAAAATTTTATTCTAATTCTAGAAGTGTTGTAATAGTGTGTTATATATGTGCCGGTCCTTAAAAAAAGAACCATTTTGCAAATAATTCGAGAGTTTCTCCAACAACGATAAATTCTCTGTCCTGTAAATTTCAACGAATTTTTTAATTTTCTCATTAGCAAATCCTGGAATCTTTATAATATTTGCAAACGAGCTTTTTCAGGACCGTCACTTAGTTTTTCTTAGTTGTGCATAAGTCTTTTTCAGAGAAGAATATTATAAAAAAATTGGGAAATTACATTGTAATGAAGCTGCCTTACGGACCACAAAATGAAATCGTAGTTTGTTATTCCACGCTGTGTTCTCTGAAATGGGCTTCAAAATTAACAAAAAGAAAAGGCTTTAGTTAGCCAAGAATATATTAAAGATAAAAGTGTATGATCCCTAATGTGATATCAACTGATAATATTGTAAAATGTAGAACCCTGGCCTAGAATATAACTGTTTACAGGTTTTATTACATAATCAAAGTATTATAAGCTGTAGATAGGTTTCGTTTCAGTTTGTCTCTACACAAAAATGCACTTTGATACTTTTACACGTTTTATTTTAATCAAAACTATTCGAGAACATGTAAGATAACAAGTGTAAGATCGCGAATCAAGACTGAAACGGAAAAAAATCAGTAAGTCTTATATATTTATTGTACGAGCATACTCCATTAAGAAATCTTAATTTCATTCATAACTCATAATTGTGTAATCTATATAGAAATAAATCTACTTTAGAATAAACCAAACACAAACGACTTTTCTTTTTAACAACTTTATCTAAACATTAAAATTACCAACGCAACGGATGTCCAAGTTTGACTGTCCAAATGGATGTCCAAACCATACGGGTAAGGCCTAGGCTGCACTACGGCTAAACCGCCGCGGTTTTTAATCGCGTGATTTTGTGACTCAACTAAGTTAATACAAACGGCCCCACTTACGTTTTTTCCCATAGCGTACTGTGTTTCTCGAGCGGTTTCGCGGTTATAGCGGTTACCGCTCGTGTCAAAAAACTGTAGTGCAGCCTCCTCTGCCTAACAGTAGAAATTTATGATTTACAAATTACCTCCATATTTGACGTCGATTCTTTTGCCAAAATTATCGATGTTCAATTTCAGTAATTGCATTGATAATGTCTTCAGTATCGATTGCATTAGGATCGTTTGCGTTAATTTCCCTTCAACTAACCACAAAGAATGAAATTCAATAATGGGGCCTCACTAAATCAGGATCCGTCACTGGAAGAAGATAATAAACCCAAAAAACGTTACCCCACAAACATCGGTAAGCCGCTTTCTATTATTAGTATTAAATGTTGTCAGCTCTGTTGTAAATCTATGACAAACAAACTACCAGGTTGTTCGTCTGTAGGCCGTTTACCACTAAGATTATGTTTTCTGTCACTGTGTATTCTGACGCAACTTTTCCGACCTTTCTCAAAAATTTGTCAATATTCAGATGGTGCAATGTTTCCCTCGAAATTAGTATTCCCTAGTTCCTAATTCCCTAATAATGTGTTTTCTAGCCGCTTTGGCATAAGATTCCCCATTTTGGTAACAAGTTTTTAAAACACAGAACGAGTATTTGTCGCTATAAAATCGTTCCATAAATGTAAACTAAATGTCAACAAATATGAATCGAAATGTCAACTTCAATTCAACTACAATTTTGAACACCTTTACATTCTTTCTTTAACCCTTTCGTTCATATGATTGTGTGCTCAATATTCTGAACATTGCATTATAGCCCGTGCGGAATACTTTTATAACTTTGTATTATTTGCAAATATTGCCAAATTAAAAAAAACAAAATCTCCATTCGAAGCAAATTTTGTTTTTTTGTTGATTTGAGTGGAGAAACTTTGCAAAATTATTTTGTTTTGTCTCAAAATAAGACGAAATTATCAAAATAATTTCCAAAAGTTGGCAAATTTTCTAAAACCAAAATCTCTATTCGAAACAAATTCTGTTTTTTTTTTGGTTGATTTGAGTGCACACACTTTGAAAAATTCTGTTGTTCTAATGAAATTGAACGAAAACGACAAAATAATTTGCAAAAATTGCCAAATTTTCAAAAACCAAAATCTCTATTCGAAGCAAATTTTGTTTTTAGGGTTCCGTACCGAAAACGGAACCCTTATAGGATCACTTTGTTGTCTGTCTGTCTCTGTCTGTCTGTCTGTCTGTCTGTCCGTCTGTCTGTCTAGACCATTTTTCTCAGGAACGCGTAGAGGTAACAAGTTGAAATTTGTATCAAATACTCGGGTCTGCGGTCTCTTTCAGCTGTGACAAAATCAAACTTGTAAGTCAACGCGATCAAAAGATATGACCGTTTATGTCGCATATTTTGCGATTTCACAAGGGAATCAAAACCTATAGGGTACTTCCCGTTGACCTAGAATCATAAAATTTGGCAAGAAGCGGTGTCTTACAGCACATGTAAAGGGAAAAATCTGAAAACCGTAAATATGTACTTTAATTACAAGAAAAATGCGAATTTACTATTCGAAACTTATGAAAATACACTAATGTTGTCGAAGTGGTATTGTTAGGCTCCAGAAGCATATGGGTTGCATACAGTTAGGTCCTCCTCGGTTATGTCCGAATGTTAAAAAGTATGTGTTGGCACCAAGGGGTTTATTCTGAATTTTCTTTGTTTATATTCGTTATGCATTTCATCACGTACGCTCTTTATACATAATATATACAGGGTATTTATTATGTCTAAATTTTGCATGTTTATAACCGACATGCGACATACTCAAGTCCCGTAACATCCTGTATATATTATATTCGTCTAATTTTTCTTTATAATCTACATATACTTAAATCACGTACGCCCTATATTTTTTGGTAGTCAATTGCCCAAAAGCTGTCAATTGAACAACTGAATGCTAAGAGTATCGAAATAGATCTAGAAATAGTTAATATATTAGTTTATATTAGACCTAGAAATAGTTAGATCTTAATATAAGTTAGTGAATAAGTGTAATACTAAAATAAAGTTTTCTTTTTATAAGTTTAAAAATATTCGCGTTATTTAAAAAAAAATAACTTGTATACCTTTATACAGGATATAATGGTATACAGGCAAAATTGAGCAGTAAAAACAAATACTGAAGTTACAGAACTCCTAAACACTCATAGTGAATGAGGGATGTGTGGTAATAAAATATAGGGTAGAATTCCATCGTACGACAGCGACATCTTGAGGTTATGTTTGCAGCGGTACTAAGATGGTCGTGATTTCTGGAGGGCCACTTGTCAAGTTAACTGAATGTGCTTGCTACGTCCTCCACAAAAAAAAGATACCTTGCTTACAAGTTTGTACGGAACCCTCGGTGCGCGAGTCACAACTCGCACTTCGCCGGTTTTTTTTTTATTTGAATGGACAAACCTTGCAAAATTCTTTTGTTTTGTGTCAAAATTGGACGAAAACGTCAAAATAATTTCCAAATATTGCTAAGTTTTCAAAAATCAAAATCTATTCAAAGCAAATTTTGTTTTTTGTTGATTTGAGTGGACAAACTTCTCAAAATTATTTTGTTTTGTGTCAAAATTGGACGAAAACGTCAAAATAATTTCCAAAAAATGCCAATTTTCAAAAATCTAAATCTCTATTCAAAGAAAATTTTGTTTTTTGTTGATTTGAGTGGACAAACTTCTCAAAATTCTTTTGTTTTGTGTCAAAATTGGACGGAAATGTCAAAATAATTTCCAAAAAATGCCAATTTTCAAAAATCAAAATCTCTATTCAAAGAAAATTTTGTTTTTTGTTGATTTGAGTGGACAAACTTCTCAAAATTCTTCTGTTTTGTGTCAAAATTGGACGAAAATGTCAAAATAATTTCCAAAAAATGCCAATTTTCAAAAATCAAAATCTCTATTCAAAGAAAATTTTGTTTTTTGTTGATTTGAGTGGACAAACTTCTCAAAATTCTTCTGTTTTGTGTCAAAATTGGACGAAAATGTCAAAATAATTTCCAAAAAATGCCAATTTTCAAAAATCAAAATCTCTATTCAAAGAAAATTTTGTTTTTTGTTGATTTGAGTGGACAAACTTCTCAAAATTCTTCTGTTTTGTGTCAAAATTGGACGAAAATGTCAAAATAATTTCCAAAAAATGCCAATTTTCAAAAATCAAAATCTCTATTCAAAGAAAATTTTGTTTTTTGTTGATTTGAGTGGACAAACTTCTCAAAATTCTTTTGTTTTGTGTCAAAATTGGACGAAAACGTCAAAATAATTTGCAAAAATTGCCAAATTTACTAATAACCAAAATCTATATTCGAACCTAAGACTATAATATATAAACTACGAGAAGAGATTTTTTCACCTCAAATCCACATTTCATCTTCAAATTCACGTTGAAACAACTTCATGTTGAAACAACTTCCTGTTGCGACAACTTCATGTTGCAACAACTTCATGTTGAAACAACTTCCTGCTGCGACAACTTCATGTTGAAACTACTTTATGTTGCGACAACTTCATGTTGCGGCTTTGTATTGCAACAACTTGAAGTTACAACAACTTCGTTTTGAACTTCAATTAGACTACTAACTTATAATAATTAAGTGGACCATGGAAAGCACAACCTAATACATCTAGTCCAATTCAATTAGCACTGTAGACAATTCATTAAATTAACTACATTTTAATCTAGTAGACTACATAGACAAGACAAGAAAGAGACAATACTAGATAAAGACAACAGGGAGGCAAGACTAGACAAAAATGGACAAGACTGGATAAGACTAGACAAGACTGGACAAGAGTGAACAAGACTAGACAAGATTAGATAAGACTAGATATTAATAGACAAAATTAGACAAGACTAGACTAGACTATTAAAAATAAATATATGGCTATCCGCATAGTTTTTTATAGAATTATTTCTTGGAATTTTGTGAAATATTTATCTTTCCAGCGATAAGACCCTAGGTGCAGGGGTGAGTCCCAAATCTTTCACCTAGGGCAACGCAACGCTCCAATGAGTGTATGAATTTATTAATCTCTTTGTTTTGTTAAAAAAAGCTACAATTAATTCATAAAGTCTGTAGACTGCTATAGCAGTCCATAGCATCTGACCGCCCAATCAATTGGACTATTATAACAGTCCATAGCACCTGGGCATCAAATCAGCAGCGAAAGGGTTAATCTCTGCGCCGTCGTTTTGATTTTGAGGCCCCGGTCATATATATTGAGATGGGCCCCCCGTAAATAAACAAATTATTTTTTAAATTTTTAATACATACAAGAAAGGAACATATGTATAGAAGAAATATAATATATTAATATAAAAGAAAAAAAAATGTAACTTTATTTTCCTTGCTTTAATTTCAGCAAAATGGGGGGGGGGGGCACAGCCTCTGTGGGGGCCCCCCCTAGTCCATGGGCCCCGGGCATTCGCCCGATTGATCGACGCTAGCGACGCTACTGGTTAATCTCCATGAAATATTTACTGTCTCACTGTATTTACTATTTTTGTTAGAATAATCCAAACTACCCTACTACTTTATAACATATTTTTGTTCATTAATTTTATTTTCTTTGTACAAACATTTAATATATCCAGGTTAGATTCGTTTTATATACTTTTAAATAGTTTATAAATAGATACACATTCGTTCCATTTTCCTATAATAATTCTAACTTCTTGGCAGCTAAATTTACGTGTTTAGTCTACTTGAAATATTCGATAATGTTGAATTGAAAACTAGCATGTTACAATGATTTAATTCGAAAAGTTCTTGGAAAATTTTCGCATAATTATCCACTAAAAAGCAAACGAGTATTGAATATTGCCCCAATAAATAAATGATCATCGTTTTATGAAATTAATCAATAAGAAAAACTAATTAAATCTGAACGCGTTAATCTCAATACCAAATGTATTTACTAGAAATAATTGCAACAATCAATTACAATGTGTAGAATATTAAATATATTACTTCATCATTGTTGGTTCTGGAAATAGCATTTCTTACTATCGACTCATAATAGAAAATAATTAATTCATAAATATGAACCCAATTAATATATGATTTTTTTCAAAATTAATACCGGCACTTAAATAATCAATTAAATAAAATATAATATTATTAATATGTTTACTATATTAACATTATATGACAACATCAATGAAGCATTTGAAGAAAATACTATCACACTCTACTGAGAGGCGACTTCAATACCAAACTATGAAGGAAACAAGATGAAGCCGAAACTTCACTAGGCACCCATGGATTTGATGAAAGAAACGAGAGAGGAAACCGACTCCTCAACTTCTTGCAAGAACATGGTTTCTATTCAATGAACTCTTTCTTTGACAAAAAACTACAACGGAAATGGACTTGGAGCCCAGATGGCTACACTAAGAACGAGATAGATTATATCATAACAAACAGGAAAGAATAAGGAAATAACATAGAATTATCCGAACAAATGTTTCTATGAACATCAACATCCTGGTTACCAGATGTCCTGGCTCGTTGTGCCTTGCGCCTTGAACGTAGGCATTCGCGTCTCAACGCCGCCAGATTTGTAGACCACAAAATACGGGCGTCTTTTTTCAAATCCCAGATCTTCTGGGCATCGACGCGTCGCAAGCTCTTTCCACAGTCGTTATAGCAGCCATGACTAAGTCTTCTGGTTGGGAACGCCTGATTTTTCTTGCCTCCTCGCATATGCTTGTTGTAAAGGCTTCTTTGTCCATTTTGTTGGTTGCCCAGCCCCTTGTCTGAAGTTGTGGTCTCAATCTTCTAGTAGCCGGCTCAGATCTACCGTATGTTATGTAACGGTGGTCACTCAGAGTTACCCCGTCTCTCACTTTCCATCCGCTAATAAGTTGAGCAAGCCCCGCACTGGCAAAGGTCACGTCAATCACCGAAGCCGAGCCTGTGCTCTCTCGGACCCAGGTCGGTACTGTTCCTTCATTAAGGGGACGTATATCAAGTCTCGCCATTAACTCTGCCAGTAGAAATCCCCTGGCGTCTGTGCGAGACGAGCCCCATTCCGTGCATTTCGCATTGAAGTCTCCCGCAATCAGTACTTCACCATCAGTTGACCGAATGCTTGCTTCAAGATCATCTAAGTGTGCGCCGAAATTCTCTAAGGTGATGTTGGGCGACAGGTAGCAGCTGTCAACTAGTAGCAACTCCCGAAACTCTCGCCCATATAAAACCAACACCGCATCCCCCAGGATTGATTATTATGTTTTGGTCCTTGATGACGATCGCCGCACTAGCTGTTGTGTCAATCTTCCAAATTCCCGGTCCGCCGGCTCTGTTGTATTGGGATAGTAGAAGAACTCGACTGCTGCTTTTTCTTCTCTAGCTGTTTGGTACACCAAGTATTGGGCACCTCTACATCTATTTAAATTTAGTTGGATGTACTTGGGCATAATCTAGCTATTTCCCTCTTGAAAGCCGGGCAACGGTAACTGCCCAACATATGACTGGCTGCCTCCGCACCGCCGTCCCCAGCACACAGGCAGCAGTAGGGAGCCACTTCACACTGTGCAGCCTTGTAACCCGTTTTTCCACACCGTCTGCAAATAACTGATCTGTCTGTTGGGTGTCTGCAGGCGTGACTGCGATATCCAAATCCCAAGCATTGATAGCACTTTATTACTTCTATCCTTTCTTTTAGTCTTGCATTTATCCATTCCACTTTCAGCCGTCCCGTCTTCAGGAAATTCTGTCCCACATCACTTGGTAACCGGATAATCGCTAATTGTGATCCTCTGTACGCTGGCCGGAGGTTAATTTCCGGGGAGTCCGGCAGTCCACCCGTGTCCCGAAGAAGATTCGTGAGGGCACTTCGTAGCTGTTCTTCATCTGTCGAACCGTCAAGGTCTCTGACTTCAATCGTCATTCGAGGCTGGAGAGTGTGAACCGCGGCTAATACACCCAGGTTAGAGGACACTGCATCCCTTAAAGCTTCCACCGCACCGTCACAACCCTTCCCCAGTTCCATGACCTACTAACCTATCTATAACTAACCTATCCTAAAGAATTACCTTTATTACCTCCATAGCATTACAGAATTTTCCACAGCATCCATGCAATTTCGATAATAATATTAATACCACTGGTTTTGTCGGAGGAGATAATCCAGTATTGACCCAATTTATACAATGCCAGGCATATCAGGAATTTTTTAAATCCTATAACAAATAGTAGCCATGCCATGCTTTTCAAATCATGCATTTGAAGTCCCGTAGGATCTTTGGGTCCTTAGGGATCGCCTAAGCGCCCATAATTTAGCTACGCTTGAAATGTTATGTAATTATCATTAAAACGTAGAAAATGATATAATATTTTCCAAATATATAAATAAAAGTATTTGGTATATGCATATAATTCAAATTCCGTATCTAATATATAATTAACAAAAAAAATTTATAATGGCATGTTTCCATGTTTTTTAGATGGATTCTTAAGCTTCTTGGTTTCCAAAGCATCTAAATCCCGACATAATCTCCAACGCGTTGTCCTAGGCTCAATAACATCGTCGACAAAGCCCCGTTTAGCGGCGAAGAAAGGATTGCCGAATTTATCTATGTACTCCGCCTCGTATTTGTCAACATTCTCTTTTCCCCTATACAAAACTGAAACTGCTCCTTTAGCGCCCATTACTGCCAATTCCGCTGTCGGCCAGGCGTAATTCACGTCGCCCCTTAAATGCTTAGACGACATTACGTCGTAAGCTCCGCCATATCCCTACAAATAAATAGACGTAATAAATTACAGGAAAAGAATCAAGGACTGTCAACCTTTCTTGTAATAACTGTGAGTTTGGGCACGGTGGCTTCCGCATACGCATACAATAATTTGGCTCCGTGGCGGATTATTCCGGATGCTTCCTGCTGGACTCCGGGTAAAAACCCGGGAACGTCAACTAGGGTAATCAGTGGAATATTAAATGCATCGCAGAAACGGACGAAGCGAGCCGCTTTTATTGACGCATTGATATCTAAACAACCTAGAAAATTAGAACTAAAATTAATACTTAAATTGTTAACAATTTCTCCGATTTTTTCTTATAATAATCGAAAGTTATGTACAAGTTTGTATGTACAGATTCTGTCCGAAAATTATAAAGTTTGATGTAAAAAATATTTATAAGATACACTGCACATGTAGACACGTAAATATTTTTCAAGTACACTAATTATACTCTTCCTGGAACGTGCAAATCGCAATGCTCTTCATGCACGTCGTCTAAGCCGCTTGAACCGCCTCAATCGTCTTAAAACGATGACCTTTTTCAGGCTTATTTTCAACCAAGGAAATAATTAAAAGAAGAGAGTAAGTAGTTGCGGCTGTGATTATGGATAGATCACAGACTATATACTACATACTTTCATTGTTCACGCCAATTTTAATAAATCTGTATTTTTAATTCAACATTTGAATCGATTTCGGCCCCGATTAACAGAAGGGGAAAGGTGTATCGATCTGGGCCGAAATCGCGCGATTTACTTATCAATTTACTTCGCGAATTTATATTATTCTGGGAGTATGCTTCGAGTGTGAGAAGCGTAGAGAACGAAATCGAAGCGCGAATCAAACTCGACCGACACGTGCACGCATTATTAAGTTTAGCGTTTCAAGAGAAGTTAACTAGGGGTGTAATCACGAGCCCAAAGGGCTGAAGCGGCATCCAACGTCTGGAAGTCACCGATTTTAAGGGCTAATTATCCCCATTTCCTCCATTAAAAAAGGCGCCGGAAGAACGATCCACACGTGGCAGAGACGCGAACGACCCTAACAGGTAAGTGATTAGACCAGCCCGGTTTTAAACTGGAAAATTTGATTGAGACACGGTCCAAACATTCATCCAAACATTTATTTCTTGTTTTTTTGCTGAAAATTTATTACTTTTATAATAAATCTAAGTTTATACCTGCCGCGATTTTTGGTTGATTTCCAACAACACCGACGGTTCTGCCATTCATCCGTCCGTATCCAACGATAATATTTTTAGCATAGTTCGGCATAATCTGAAAGAAATCCCGCTCATCGACAACACTAAGGATAACGTCCAACATGTCGTAAGGATCCGTCGTTTTTAACGGAATCACTGTATCCAAAAATGGAACATCCTGATCACTAAAAAAAAAAATTTGAATCAATCAGACAGTCAATATACAGGGTGGGCCATTTAGCATGACCGCCCCAAATATCTCCGTTGCCTTTAGTATGACGAAAAAATGTCAAAAAGGAATTTCATTGATTTCGAAGGGCTGACACGGTGATTAAAAATTCTTTTTTGTCAAGGTTACAGTTTATGCGTCCTCAAGGTCATCAATGGTGTCCTCAAGGTCATCATGTTATTTTTGTATCAACACATTGTAGCCACTATTCAAACGAATCCAGTAACCCATGATATCATGAACATGACCAAGAGTCGCAACTCGAGTCGTGATAAGTGTAGCAATTTATATAACTGTGAATAATATATTATTTAATATTTTTACTTATTATAAATGTGGTTAAAACATAGTGAAATTATCAATTCAGTGTAACTAATAACTAGTTAATAAATAATTTCTTTTTAGATATCTTTAAATAAAATCGAAAGAAAATAATACCTTGGTTCATCACACTTTATAATGGGAGTTGGTTGAGAATTTGATTGCGGCAAGAATCCTAAGAAATATCGTAACTGGATTAAAGCGTCGATATCGTTCTTGAATGATTTATGAGCCACGCCAGAAACAGTGGTATGTGTATGCGCTCCCCCTAATTCCTCCTGAGTTACGTCCTCGTTCGTAACGGACTAGAAGTAAGTTAATTTATCGGGGATGCACTACATAATAAATAAAATCTTTACTTTAACTACATCTGGTCCAGTAACAAACAAGAATGACGTGTCTTCCACCATAAACGTGAAATCTGTCAGTGCTGGAGAATATACTGCACCGCCTGCACATGGACCCATAATTAAAGATATCTGCAAACAACATAAATATTTGTCAAACATGTTTTAAGACTAGATTAGACAAAGAAGACCAGACAAAAAGTTTAAATAATCAGAACTAGACACAAAACCACATTTACAAAAGTTGATAAATTATACCATCATATAGCCTATTTGTATTTTTCTTCATGTGCAGACTAGCGCACGAAGGCCAGCATTCCGTCCAAAGGACACTATGCTGGTTATAACGCTATCAGTTTTACTTTTCTCTTTTTATGTACTTTCCCGGGATCTCTGAACCATCTCTCTGGAGTCATTGAATTCTGTTGAAACTGTTCATCATGATCCAGTCTAGATAATTGCTTGGCATGTTTTTCAAAGACAAGCCACCACTCTCTCGATTTTGGTACTGTTAAGATGTCATCTTCATCCTTGGGCCAGGTAAGTTCATGCAACTGCATATCTGTCTCCAAAGATCGTCTCCATATTTCGGTATCTGAGCAATAAAATAGCACGTGTGCCGCGGTGTCATTTTGACCACACTCACAGAGGGGACTTTCTCTTTTACCAAATCCATGAAGATATGCTTTAAAATTACCGTGGCCTGTTATTAACTGGATTGCGTGGTGGGACAGACTCATGTTGAAACCCCTCCAGGTCTTAATGGACGGTATAAATAGCTTGGTCCACAAGCCTGTTGTAGCCACATCCCATCTGTCCTGCCAGAGCTTCTCGAAAAGCCCTTTAGAGCCCTTAAAGCCTGTTTGGGCAATTTACTAAAGGAAATTGGCAGATCTTCCTTGTCAGCTGCTTGTTTGCCAAGCATGTCTGTTCGTTCATTGCCTTGAAAACTAGCGTGTGCCTTAACCCAATGCTAATGGATCTTGCTCTTTCTTGAAACTCTGTCTTCTACGTCTCCAACAATAATTCAGTGGGTGAATTTAAATTCTTCAGAGCATCCAGAATAGATCGGCAGAATAGATGGGAATGCCATCATACAGGCATCACTCGGAAGATAAGACTCGATAAACAAGATTATACACCGACGATTAGAAAAAAACGGTGGGGTCAATAGTTCTATAAAGGTCACCTCCAAATCAACAATCTACAAGCCAAGTTAGACAAACAAAACAAAAGAAACATAACTAGAATTAATTAATTAAGTACATAAAGCTACACAGACAATACAAATCAAGAAAAAATAAATACAAGAAGCTAGGTAGGGAAGATTAAGTAGAGAAGACTAGACAGGTCGAAACTAAGTGAATAGAAGTAAATAAACTTCTATACATCTGGCACAGTCAGAGACCAATACGAATATAGTTATTAGAAAAGCAAATATAGTTAAAGAAACAATTATGATAACTTTAGATATAGTCTTGTAAACTATTATTAAAAGAAATTTAAGTTTTAAGAAAGCAAGATTATATTTGGGGATTTGGAGAGATGAACCACTGTTCAGACTATGCTATGAAGAGGAGGAAACTGCCTCTCATATAATCTTCATCCATTGTGAAGCAATTGCACGTAGGCAGGGGCGGACTAAGACCTAGGCAAACTAGGCTTGTGCCTAGGGCCCGTAATTTCTGGGGCCTGAAAACGTATTGTATCTTATGCGAGTTGTGATTGATAACTACATACTATATGCTTTAAAACCAAACTACCAAACGCAAAGTATGTGTCATGACTGAAAAATAGACCCGGAATTACAATGTTGCTAGGGTCCGCTTTAGCCTTAGTCCCCGGTGAAAAACATGGCACATAGACTCCTAGAACTAACACAGGGGCTGGATCTATTCGCACGAACTGAACATTGTGAAGAAATACAATAGCCCACAAGGCCGCAGTGTTTTTAGGGCTTACAGTCCTAGACCCACATTGGTTGCAAAAAAAAAAAATTGAAAATAAAATCATATAAATAAAACCGCACCTGTGGTATTACACCCGATGCTAAAACATTTCTCTGGAATATATCAGCATAACCAGCCAAGGAATCTAATCCCTCTTGAATTCGTGCACCTCCTGAATCGTTTAATCCCACGACGGGAGCACCCACAACCATGGCTTGGTCCATCATCTTACAAATTTTCTTGGCGTGTGTACTTGACAAACTGCCACCGAATACTGTAAAATCTTGACTGAAGAGATACACTGGCCTACCATTGACCAGGCAATGACCCGTTATCACTGAATCACCTGGAAACTAAGTATTATTTTTAAAACAACATTGCAAAAATGTAATTCAGAAGAATTTATCGATTTATATAGAATGGAGCATAAAGTTCTCGTATATTTTGAGGAAATAGTGTATGAGCTGTAACTGGGGTAAGTGTAAGTTAGTTGGTTAGGCTCTTTAGGACCCATCATGAATTGGAACGGTAAACATCTTAGTTTATACAAAAGCTTTCTTCACAATGCTGCTTTGTTTTTCAGGGGAATATACTGTGATAACGACCTGGAAAAATAAATCATTTATACCAGTTCGGAATACGATTTTTACATGGATTTCTAACCATTTGAGAACTATAATCATAAGAACATGCATTCAGCAATTACCAATGTATTTCGCTCATAAGCATGCTCATACGCATTTGGTGATATCAAATCAGAGTTTGAGAAAGACAAACTTTAAATGAGAGAGAACATGCCAAAATATGAAAACTTAATCAGGTCTTGCTGCAGCTTCTGTTCTGACAACGAGGCCTTTCTCAATGCCATTCTTGGTTACGATTTCAATTAATATTGAAGGAATTTCTAGTCTTAAGGAAGTTTTATTGGCGGACATGTGCAAGCAAACAGAATGCGACGAGCTTCTGGTACAAGAGACCCACCGAGGCATCACGCGGAATAGACCAAAGATGGCTGGCATGATGATGGTTGTTGAGAGACCACATGATCAGTAATATGGGAGCGCTATTTTTGTCAAGCCTGGTGTTGACGTCATCTCCACCTCCATGACAGATTTAGATAATATCGAGCTGCTGACCATCCGTACTCCCAATTTTTCAGTGACGACAGTGTACAAACCCCCGGATGTCAAGTTCAAGTTCTCAAACCCGAACGATTTCCGCCAGCAGGACATCAACTTTGTCATCGGTGACTTCAACTGCAAAAGCTTGGCCTGGGGCTACAGTGAAACGGATGAGAATGGGGCAGAGCTCGAAAAGTGGGCCGAAACCAACGAACTGCAGATAATACACGATCCCAAACTCCCACCCTCCTTCCACAGTGGCCGCTGGAGACGAGGATATAACCCCGACAACATCTTCGTGAGTACAAGGGTGGCGGCACAATGCGAAAAGAGCATCGCGGAACCAATACCGCGAACCCAACATAGACCGTTAATATGTTCCATCAGCGCCGTGGTAAAACCAGAGGATGTACCCTTCAAAAGACGCTTTAATTTCAGGAAGGCTAATTGGAACAAGTTCAGCAAAGACCTCGATGTAGAGATAGCGAGAATCGCTCCTCAGCCAGAGATGTACGAAGCATTCATAAAATTGGTTGGAGAAGATTACTGGAGTGACGTTCTTCGATTTGACAGCCGCTTATGACACTGTCAACCACAGGAGGCTGTTAAGAAAGCTTTATGAGACAACAAAAGACTATAGGCAAAAGACTATATGGTCATCGTCCTATTCCTCCAGAACAGGAGATTTTATGTTTCACTCCAAAACAAGAATAGCAGATGGAGGGTCCAGAAGAATGAACTGCCGCAAGGCAGTGTCCAGTCCCCACTCTTGTACAACGTGTACACGAACGACCAGCCGATTCTTGACAATATAAGTCAATTCATCTATGCCGATGATACAGCTGTGGCAGCCCAGGGCATAGAGTTTACCGAGGTGGAGGAGAAGTTGGAGGTCGCCTTTGAGGAACTGGCTATCTATTACCAGAAAAACCACCTAAAGCCGAATCCCAGCAAGACTCAGGTCTGCGCCTTCCACCTGAAAAACAAAGAAGCACGACGGGAGCTCGAGATACATTGGCGAGGCGAACGACTGGAGGACTGCCCGACGCCGAGATACCTGGGCGTCACCCTGGACCGTACTCTGTCCTTCAGACAACACTGAATCAATACTAAAGCCACAGCATGGGGAGCTCAACCAGAAACCCTCAGAAGCTCGGCTTTGGCGCTCTGTGTGTCCACTGCGGAATACGCCGCACCGGTTTGGGCAGCTTCAGCTCACGCGAAACACGTTGACGTCGCTATCAACGAGACAGCAAGAATCGTGACAGGCTGCCTAAAGCCAACTCCAGTTAATAGTTTGTACCCACATATTGGCGTGGCACCCCCATCTGTGCGAAGAGCCGTCGCCACGGATGCTGAAAGGACGAAACAGAAAACCAATGCTCGCCAGCTCTGCACCAACACGAGCCAGCCGGGCGACGCCTAAGATCAAGCTTCATGGCAAGATCACAAACGAGGGGTCCATAGAAAATAACCGTATCACTAGGTGGACCCAACAGCTAACTACTCGGGAACACCCAAGAGAAGAAATGGCCCCAGGCAAACACCTCCCTTTCGCGGTATGGAAATCCCTAAATCGGCTCAGGACAGGAGTGGCAAGGTGCAAGACAAATCAGTTGAGATGGGGAATGTCTGAGAACGACGATGTGCTGTGTGCGTGTGGTCAGCCCCAGGATATGAGCCACATACTGGTCTGCCCACAACTGGAAGAAGGATGCACTTCGTGCGTGCACGACCTAATTTTATGTAACGACAAGGCTATTGCAACCGCTATTTTTTGGAAAGATGTCGCATGAGCCGGACACGGAAAGTAAGTAAGTATCCTTTCATGTCAGTGGAGTTATAAATAAGAAGATTTTTCGTTATTGTGCCGTATGCTATTACACGAATTTATTCCTACCACGAACCACGATGGTTTGGTGTGCATTTATCGACATCGGTGTGATCACCTAGTATATTTTTAGAAGTGGTGCAACAGTAACTATGAGCTGTGACACGTATGTTAATATGTTGTAGACTTTTCTGTGCGTCTAACTGGCTGATGTAAATCCATAACGTGTGATTTCAAAATAACGGAGCAACGCTCATGCAGCACGACATTCAATTTGAATGTTAAAGAAAGTTCATTTGGATCACTTTAATGGGTGATGTGGAATGTTCGACAAAGTTTTGAGAAATAGCGACGTATATTTTTTACATCGGTCTCGATTCCGTAAACAACGTAACAATCGACACATTTTCAGAAAATTATTGTCATTCCACCTCAGATGACCTAAAGAGCGAAGGTGAAGTTCGTCTTCAACAATATATTGACGCCCACCAAGGTTATCTGATAAGATATATAAAGGGGCTTGTACACGAGCAATATTTTAACGGTGTTTAAATGTGTGGTCGGCAATAATGGCTGGGCAACATTGCTCAATATTTGGCAATATGTACATCGGATCGGCAATATATCCGTGTTTCCAGCAATTTGGCCCGTTATGTCAATACTGGCCGGCATGTTGTTTTTGATATCGCTGCCGGAACGACCACTAGTCTACATTGCCGTTAATTTTTTAATGTCAGTGTCAGGCAAATGCGAACGAACATTGAGTTTTCCTGCTTATGAAAATATATACTACAATCAGTTCAACGTTTCAACTACAATCAGTTCAAACAAGTTTCTCAGCACGAAGATATTAGAAAGATTAGAAGAGAAAAAATTAGAACTCCTATTTTCATTATGAATAATTGGACAAATTAAAAACAGTAGATTTCATAAATAAAATACATTTAAAACCTATATTTATGGGACATGGAGTCACCGGAATATAAAGATAGAAATCTTAAAAAAGGATGCTTGGGTTCTCGGGCAATACTGTTGTCAGAATATTGCTGAGACATATTGGGCTACACATTGCCTAGCAATATGTTGGCAACACATTGTCCAGTAACATTGCCGGGCCATCATTTCCGAAACATTGCCCGGCAATGGACATTTTTTGTTACTCGTGTACAAGCGCCATAAAACCCATTATAATAAAACTGTGTTTATGTACAGATATACTTTTTTTTCTCTAAAATAGTTTAATGTTTATTTTCCCTCAAAATGCGGTAGATCTTTATGCCTCACACTGTAAAAGCAGTATTCTAAAAGTAATTAAAATTTTTTTTCTCCAAAGAAAATCTCATAATTACTAATTTGAAATTCTGTTTTCTTTATTGCAAGAGAAAAGTGGGATTAAAATTGAAACATGGACTTCCTCTTTACTTACGATGATTACCTACATTACCTTTTGTTTTTCCATTTCGAAGTCAGTGCAGGTGTGTTCCATAAACATATCATATTCTACAAACGATCCTGGATCAGCAAATAAACTAATACGTTCACGTGCCGTCAGCTTCCCCTGGAAATATCAAAGAAGTTACCAAAAATCAAAGGACAGAATAAAAACGATTTAATTTATAATAAGGGAATATACAAGCTGTTTTATTCAAGGATACATTTCGTTTTATCTATATGTAGACAAATTAAGTTTATGTTAAATACGATGCAAAATGATCTAGCAAATAGATATAAATGCACTATACAATAGCCAGCATACGTACATCAATTCAGGGAAATCAACTCAGAGACTGTTTTCCAGTGCTAGTTTATTAAATCTTATCAACGATCAACGATCCCAAAGTATAAAGTGATCGACAGAAAAGATTTAGATACATCAGTCTAACATTTTTTATGTTAGATATGATGCAAAATGATCTCAGTCATATAGATATAACTGCACTATACAATAGTCAGCATACATACAATTCAGAGAAATCAACAGAGACTGTCCTGTGCCAGTTTATGAATCTTACAAGGGGATCCCAAGGTACTTCCCAAGTACTCAAACAATGATTCTAAAACAATTTGAACAACCTGCAACCCGGGGTAAACAAGGGGTAAATAGTGGTAAGTGAGCTCTGGTGTAGAACGTAGTGATGCAAACTAAACAACCCTAAAGTAGATGTACACTGAAACTGAATGAAGAAGAAACATCCAGTACGGACTATAGTAAGATTATCGAAAATGATCGGCAATGAAGACTGAAATAACCTTGCCACAAAAATCTCATGGGCTGGGAGTAACACAGGAAAAAATGCTACGATATGGTAAATTCATTATGAGAAAAAGTATTCTACAAAAATGTGTAACAGTAAATGTAGATGGAATAATGAATCCCCAGTATACCTCATAAAAGCAAAAAAGTGCTATAAAAACGGCACAAAGATAAAAGAAGCCATAAGAACAGGATTATTTAGACCAAGCAAGAAATAAACCAAAGACCCTAAGGCGTTTGGGACCACTGGTGAAAATAAAGTGTCGTATGAAGTGTCGTCGAAGTGCAACCAAGTGTTTCCAAAACAAACAAAGTCGATGTGCAACGCAGGATTTTCGAGACAAAATGTCGAGTGACACGAACGTCAACACTTTCCCGAGACTACGACAACATTTCACAATAAAACAGTTCAACGACCCTTCACTGATACTGCGATTGCACGAATATCAACACTTTCCTGACACGTCGACGACACCTCATAGAAAATCAATCCAGCGAAACTTCACTGCTCAAATTTCGATGTTCCAAAAACTTCGTCGACACTTCGTTCAAAACTTCGACATTTCATTTTCACCAGAAAAAACGAGCAGCATTGATCTATAAAAAAAGTATGTACCTCAGGGCACACATGTATGTATATTTTCCTCGCCCAAGGAGTATGTGCCTCAGGGCACACACTCCTTGGGCGAGGAAAAAAAACAATATTTGAACCAGATTCGAATACTGACGTTCTTCAAAGAATCAGGGTTTGATGAAAATAATAGATCTGTTTCAGTAAACTGGGTCACACCACAGCGGACACACTGCAATCGTAACAAAAATTGTAACACACCAAAATTCTAGAAAAATATGAACAACTCAGTGGCAAAATAATAGATCTGTTTCAATAGACTGGATTACACCACAGCGGTCACACTGCATTCGTAGCAAAAATTATAACACACGAAAATGTAGAAAAACCCAGTGGCAAAATAACTTTCTAGAAAGGCAGATACAGTCCAGTAACCAATTTGTTAGTTCAAACAACAATTCAATACAGACCACATATTGCATCAATTCGGAAAATTAAAAAAAAACGCGGATTGCCACATGTCTCCACCGGAATGAAGATCGGCCAAAAACATATTAAGGAAATGTGAACGAAGAAACAAGATATCTTTAACAAAGTTTATTCAAACGCACGATTTACAATCTGCTGGTACAGGAGATTTAAATCAAAGTCAGCAATTACTCATTAATAGAATATTCGACAAGTGATTTGCTACGATAAAGTTGAAATAAAAATGTAAAACGAAAATTAATTTGGAAAAGATAATGGACGACTTTCTGATATAGACAATAGATTAGTTAGTCCTATAAATGCTTCAAACTGCTATAAATATTTAAAAAGCGAAACTTTTATTTAATCATACAAAGTTCTTAAAAGAAATACTAGATGCGAAGATATGTGAAAAAAATACAAAGCCATTGATCATACAAATTGTTAATCATACACTAAGGATCGTAAAACCTACCTCAATATAATTCCTACCATTTACAATAATAAAATAAGTCCAGAGCAAATTGTATTGTTTGGAATGAACAGGTAGGAACAGGTGGAATGAACAGGTATAATTTCCCATAATAAAACTTGAAAATTATTTTGTCACGAAGTTTTATTATTTTTTATTTAGGCTATACTTGACTAAATAAAAGGTTCAAAGAAAAATATAAATAATTCCATGGAACCCCTAAATAAAAGGGCTGTACACAGATGTTTAAAGGGCAATAAAATAAACCCTCTTATAAGGTTCTTCGAACAGACTGTTACACTAATAGTATCATGTTATAGAATAATCTACTGGCTATACATTTTAATCGAAAACAAGTCAGAATAGTTTATTAATGATAATAAAAAAAAACAACAAAAACCATTTCACCTTATTCCGTTTGCGATTGTATAGTATAATTCAACCGAGCCGCTAAAGGAGTGGAGCTAAAGGACGAAAGCAAGTAAGAGGGACTTTATAGAATCGAAGAGAAGATACAGAGAAAGATGCAGAAAAGAAGAAGCAGAAGCGAGAAGAGAGAGAGAGAAATAAAAGCTATAAAATAAGAGAAAGAGGTGTGAATTACATCAACATGGTGAAAAAGAAAAAAGAAACAGTGAACGAGGAAACAACGATGAGAGAGTTGGAAGAATATTTCATGAGGCTCGTAGACGGGAGAAAGGAAGAAGAGGAAGCAGAAACAGTAACGGGGAAGACGCAGGGAGCTCAAGAGGGTACAGAAATCACATTAAAAGAGGTATAGAAGCAGGTGAAGAAGCTGAAAAAGGAAAAAGTACCAGGGAGAGATGGAATGCAGAACGAAGTGTGGATCTATGGAACGAAGAAAGGGATAGAGAGACTGGTGGAGGTAATGAATGGGGAGTGGAGAGTGGAACGATTCCCGGCAGACTAATTCCCGGCAGCGACCCGGCAGACCCGGAGGTAATATATCCGATTTACAAAAAAGAAGAAAAACAAAATAGAAAACTACCGGGGAATAACTATGTTCAACACCGGGTACAAGTTGTATACACCAATTTTGAATGAGAGGCTGAAGAATGAGATAGAGAAAAAGAGAATAATCCTAGACGGCCAGGCAGGAGAGAGGGGAGAGGAACTATGGATAATATATACATTCTGGATCATTTAACGAAGAATGGATTAAAAAAGGTACGAGGAAGGGTGTGTGCATTATTTAGAGATTTCAAGGCGGCATTTGGCAGAGCGGATAGAGAGAAAATGTTTGAATGTATGAGAGAATGCGGAGTAATCGGATGGTTGGTAGGGAAGGTGGAAGGGATATATGCAAAAACCATAAGCAAAGAGTGGGAGAGAAAGGGAGCGACTGGTTCGATTCGACAAAAGGAGTAAGATAAGGTTATCCCCTTAGCCCCTATTATTTATGATATATGTGACAGATATGGAGAGAATGTTTAAGAAGGTGTGTGCTAGGTAGAGAGAAATCATGGAGTCTGGCGTTCGCGGATGATGTGGTAGTAATGGCAAACAGCGAAGAGGAGATGAAAGAAATGTTGAAAAGCTTAGGGAGGTATGTGAGCAAGAAAACCATAGAAGTGAATGTGGAGAAAACGAAAATTTTGATGTTTAGTAAGAGAAAGAGGAAGAATGAGGAGAAGGAATGGGACCGGGAAGGGGGAACAATAGGGTTCAAAGGGTAGTGCATGCGCAACCGCACGACAATCGCACAGGAAGAGATTGGAGCATAGCCTCTCCTACCCAAGTCCGACTCTCACCTCCACGTGGTGAACCCTGGTAACCTGAGCAACCAAGCTGGAGATGCGGTAACCAATCCGTATGGAAAGCGCGGTCAGGGCCAACGAGAGCGGATGAAATGGTCCTCCGAAAAGGGGGTTATGCGATGGGCCAACAACTCATCCATAGAAAAAAAAAGAAACCGTTACGAAACCACCAAACGTGCCTCGGACTGGACTGACTACTCGGCAACGACCACAGCAATGCACAAGGAAATCGAAAGAAATTACGATGGGAACATGGAATGTAAGGAGCCTCTACCAGATAGGTGCACTAAAAGCCTTAACAAACGAAATGGAGAGATACAAACTTGACATAGTGGCACTACAGGAGACCAACTGGAGCGATAGCGGCATCATGGATATAGGAAAATATAGGATATGTAAAAGCAGTAATAATGGGAAGGCGCACAAGTTAGGAACAGGCTTCATACTCAAGAAAAGTGTAGGGAAGGATATTATGGACTTCCAAGCAGTAGATGACAGACTCTGCATGATCCGAATAAGAATGAAGCTCTTCAATCTGACAATAATTAACGTACATGCACCGAGCGAAGAGAAAACAGACGACGAAAAAGAGATCTTCTACGCAAAACTAAAAAGGCTATTCGATTCGACACACAACAACGACGTAAAGATGATCTTGGGGGATTTCAATGCTAAGATAGGGAAAGAAGACGTATACAGACCCACGATTGGAAAACACAGCCTACACGAAAATACTAACGACAATGGACAGAGACTAGTGGACCTAGCAGCATCTAGAAACCTTGTAGTCAGCAGTACGCTATTCCCACATAAAGACATCCACAAGATGACATGGAGATCACCAGACGGAAGGACACTCAATCAAATAGACCATGTCTTAATAAACACAAGATTTATGTCCAGCATACAGGACGTCAGAAGCTGCAAAGGGGCAGACTGCAACTCGGACCATTACCTGGTGAGGATTAAATTAAAACAAAGGCTAGCCAACTCGAAAAAGCCAGCAAACAGCGGAATAGAAAAATGGGATGTGGAAAAACTGAACTTAACCAGGGTAAGGCAACGGTACGAAGAAAAGATCGCCGAAAAACTAGTGTTGACGGAAAATCATAGTATTGAAGAACAATGGACGGAAATTGCAAAGGGGATTAAGGAATCGGCAGAGGAGGCGCTCGGGAAAGTCCATAGGAAAAAAAGAAAACAATGGCACGATGCAGAGTGTGAAGAAGCACGCGAGAAACAACAGAAAGCTAGGGCAGAGAATTTGCAGAGACCCACGAGACCCAAACAAGCTGAATACAACAAGCAAAGAAAGAAAGCATCCAAATTATTTCGGAAGAAGAAACGGGCCCATTTTAACGACCAGGTGGCACAGATAGGGCACCACCAAGAGAAACAAGAAATTAGAGAATGCTACAAGATAGTGAACAACCTGCGAAATGGATTTCAGCCCAGAGGAACAATAATCAACAGTGAAGAGGGCACCTTACTGGCTGAAGAAAGTAAAGTGGTAGGTAGATGGGCGGAATATTTTAACGAACTCCTGAATACCTCACTACGAGTGGAATTAACCGGACAAACAGCTGAAGACGACCCAATTCACACACCAGAAGTAAGAGATCTGAGAGAAGATAACGAACCATCACAAAGAGAAATAAGCGAGGCGATAAAGGCACTAAAGAACCACAAAGCACCGGGACCGGACATGATAACATCTGAAATGATCAAAATGGGAGGAGACGCTCTGAACTGTGCTTTACACCAGCTGATAGGAAGAATCTGGAGGACAGAAGAGATACCCGAGGAATGGCGGGAGGGGAAGATATGCCCTATCTACAAGAAAAGAAACAAACTGGAGTGCAAGAACTATCGTGGTATAACTCTTCTTAACACGGCCTACAAGGTGCTGTCATGGATAATCGGACGAAGACTCCAACCGTACGCAGAGAGCATTATAGGACAGTATCAGACAGGTTTCCGGAAAGGAAAGTCGACGACTGATCAAATGTTTACCCTCAGACAAATACTAGAAAAGACATGGGAAATGAACATCAGCACATACCAGGTCTTCGTAGACTTTAAACAAGCGTATGATACTATCGATAGAAGAACACTCATGAAGACAATGGAAGAATTCGAGATACCACAAAAGATCATTAAATTTGTAAATTGTACGTTAAAAAAGACTTGGAACCAAGTCGGTATCCAAAAAACGACATCGCACAAGTTTGAAACCATTACAGGTCTGAGACAAGGAGACAGTCTATCACCCATATTATTTAACATCGCGCTCGAAAAAGCTATAAGGAAAGCTCAGATAGAATGCAACCGTACCATCTACAATAAATCCACGCAACTTTTGGGCTATGCTGACGACCTAAACATCATCGGTAGATCGCTAACGGCAATGAAAGATGCTTACAGTAAAATGGAGAAGAGAGCCAAGGAGATAGGTCTGTCAATAAACAAGGATAAAACAAAAGTAATGATGGTAAGACCGGGAGCGCCAGCACACGCAGTAAATAATCTGGATATGGGAGAGTATACTGTAGAAGTCGTCAACAACTTTAAATATCTGGGATCAACCGTCACGGATCAGAACGACGAAGGGGTGGAAGTACAACATAGAATCATGCAAGCCAACAGGGCATACTTCACTCTTAAATCCATCCTTAACTCGAAGCTAGCTAGCAGACAAACGAAGTGTAATATATATAAAGCAATCATACGACCCATCCTCACATATGGAAGCGAAGCATGGACGCTGACCCAGAAATCGGAAAAGATGCTGGAGATTTTTGAGCGAAAGATCCTGAGGAAAATTTATGGGGCAATTAACAGCGAAGAGGGCTGGAGAATTAGGATGAACTTCGAACTATATCAGTTATACAAAAGCCCAGATGTGGTATCCCACATAAAACTAAGCAGGCTAAGATGGGCGGGACATGTGTGCCGGATGGCTCCAACAGCAGTGCCGAGACAAATACTCAGAGTGCCGGAAGGTAGAAGGAAAGCGGGCAGGCCAATGGCGAGATGGGAGGAAAGTGTAAAAAGGGATGCGAGAGAGATGCTGGGGGTGCGGAACTGGCGGGCGGCGGCAGAGGAAAGGGAACGCTGGAGACAACGTTTGGTGGAGGCCAGGGCTCGCTTCGGGCTGTAGTGCCATTGGAGAGAGAGAGGGGGAACAATAGAGCGAGTAAGTTTTTGTTTCGCTACACATTGAACGGGCCTCTGATAAAGCGCATGTGAGAGAGTTAGCCAAGAAAGAAAACAAGGTAATGGGGTGTATTTGGGGGATAGAAGAGATAAAATGAGGTAGCAACTTCAGGAGGAGAATGATGATGTTTGAAAGTTGAGAGAAATGAGAGTATATTAATGTATGGAGCAGAAATCTGGGGCTGGAAAACAGAAAGAAGTTGAGAGAGTGCAAGAGAAATACGAGCGGGGGTTTTAGGAGTGGACAGAGAAACTTCAGGATACATAGTGAGAGAGGAAAAGGGGCAAACTGAGAGTGAAAGCGAGGAATAAAGCAACTTAGTTCGAAGATAGAATGAACAGAAGGAATGACTGCAAAGAAAAAAAAGAAAAATGCTGGAAAGAAAAAAAAAAGGATATATAAATGAATGGAAGGGAGAAAAATTAGAGAAGAAATAGATATGCGAAATAGAGAGGCTAAAAGCAGAAGGCAAGTGGATAAATGGTGAGACGAGCGAAAGAGACAAGGACCTATAGTTCATTTTTTTAAGAATGCAGTACAGGGAAGATAGGGCTTATTTGACCTTGTTCTCTGATTGGCTTAAATCGAGGAGAAGTTTACACCGACGATATTTACTTCTCCATCTTTCTCTTTCACATACATTTGCAGTCACTGGCGTAGAATTTGGCGATATGTAATTAAATGAATATAAGACTACGAATAATTTCGAAATATAATAGAACGTTAAATTATACTACCGCTAATAGGTACTATATTATACAATAATGTTTCGTATTCAATTTTAAATTTAAAGATGAAAAAATGACTTAACACCAAGTATATTTTTTTCGTACGCCAATGCATGTTGAGCTGTTAGTTGTCAATGGCTGCCGTGTCAATTGACAATTGTCAGCTGATCTGATCTATTTATTACCTGGACGAGACGTGGGTGAATACAGGCCATACAAAAACAAAAGTTTGGAAAGACAAGACTGTAACAAATTCACGCCAAGCCTTTATAGAAGATTTGTCTGTGGGCCTAAAAGATCCCTATGGCAAAGGTCGCCGGTTAATAATTACCCACATAGGCAACGAAAATGGATTTGTAGAAGGTGGGTTACTAATATTTGAATAAAACAAAAAAGGTGATTACCAAGAGGATATGAATTCCACCGTATTTAAAGAGTGGATGGCAAACATTTTGTCATCTTTAACTGAAAATAGTGTTATTGTGATGGACAATGCTCCGATGGACAAAAAACCATTCCGTCAAAATGGAAAAAACAGTGACAACCGCTTGGAGGAAAGATGATATAATAACATATTGTTGTGATCTCGCGATTTTGGTTTCAAAGAATTTCAGTTTCTCACGAGTCGGCAAAGAAAACTAAGTGGACACCCGATTAGTTTTTGTTTATTTAGGACCATTAGTCTGCTTTATCTAAATCATGCGGGCAGACGCTCGAACTTAGGGATCGTGCCGAGACGCCGAGAGGATTTTGTTTTATGAGTTTTGGAAATTTTCCATAAAGATTAGGGGAGGACTCACACCAAGACCGAGGTGATGAGGTAGAGGGGAAGTTAAAAAGGGGCAGTCAGAATTGAGCTAGCGAGAGAGTAATTTGAGTTTTAAAGACGAACCTCCGTATTTTCGTTCAAGTAAATTCCGGGTTTCGACCATAAGTTTCGTAGAATTAAGTGTATTGTTTATTATTTATTATTTTTAAGTTAGTTAGTAATTATTGTAATAAGTTAGCGATTAGTTGTACATATTGTAAGGTATTAGTAGATAAGTAGTATTTAATTACATATAAAGGACATATTTGCGTGTAATTAATTCATCCATTGTCCTGATCCTGGAGCAGCACCATACCAAATTACCAGTTCGCAACAATATCTTCGAAGCAAAGGAAAGGAAGTAGACGAATATTTATTAAAAGTAGAGTTATTGGATATGGAAAAATTAGACATGCAGAAAAGGAGAGAAAGATTAAGAGAATCTAGGTACAATATGAGATATGACAGCTGTATGATAGAAGGGATTCCGAAGTACCTAGAAAAAGGAAATGTGAAAGAAAGGAAGATAATGTGGAGGTTCAGATATGGAAACGAGGAGGGAGAAAATAGATATTGCATGGAAGAAGAAAAAAGAATGTGTAGGATGTGCTACTAGGAGAGAGAAACAGTGGAGAAACATATGGAATGAATGAGCAGAGATTAAAGAAATTGAAGGAAGGAATAGAGAATAATTACTGAATGAAGTTGGAAGAGATACAGTGGATGAAAGAAGTATGGTAGAGGATGGAAGGGTTGGATAGGGAAAAGAAGGAGCAGGACAAGAGAAGCTGGTTTGAGTTAAGGCCCTAGGGCAGAGCTTTCCAAACTTTTCATATTGGTGACACACTTTTTAGACAAACAAAATTTCGCGACACATTAATACAGTACAGTAGCAAACTAGAGTTTAAAAGCGAAACTAACCCCTTATAAAGGATACAATAGTAAAAAACACATACAATAGCAAAAAAAATTAAGAACTTCTTATCATTTTAATGAGATACATGAGCTTGATTGGATGAACACAGCTTTTTAATATTGGGTGGAATATTAGACAGACACTCGCATTTCGTCATCAAGCATTTTTAAGCTTCCACGTTTCAATGTCTTTATGTCTGTCATTTGAACAGGATACTTCACAAATGTATGTAGTGGAAAACTGTAGAAGAATTTTTTACCGATGTTCGGATGCATTTTAGAAACGTAAATCCAAAAGTTGTCTAAGTTACCCTCTTTATACATCATTAACATATTTCGATCATTTTTTATTTCAGCTAATTCTTCTTCAATAAGCGAGAAGTTAATCGTTGCAGTTGAAATAAATGGAGTTCTGATCCAATCATAGTCTTGGATTTCAATATTTGGAAAGTAATGTTGAAATTTCTGAACGAGTAATGTTAAATGGTTAACAATTAACGCACTAATATCATATTTTAGCTCACATTCATCAGTTTTGGAAAACATTTCAAAATTTTCTTCTTTCACTTTCCTTTTCCAAATTGCTATCTTGTCTCTCATAGCACAAATTTTATCTACCGCTGTTAAAAGATTTTCTCCTTTTCCTTGTATACCGGTGTTTACTCTATTCAAATGTTCAAATATGTCAGCAAGATATGCTAATTTTGTGCACCACAGTTTGTTTTGAATTAGATCGCAGAATTTATTTTGCTGATTTTCTTCAAAGAGTCTAAGCATCATTTCTCTCAATTCGTATACACGACAAAGCACTCAAAAAGCACGACAAAAAACCTAACCTCTTGAAAGCCAACGCACTTTTGTGTGTAGTAAAAGCTTTTTAAACTTTGCCCCCATTTGTTCACAAAAGTGAGCAAATAGTCTTGATTTAACAGGTCTACCTTTTATGTAATTCACCATTTGTACCACTTTGTCCATAATCTTTTTCAATTCCCAATTAATGGTTTGCGCCACTAGTGCTTCGCGATGTAAAAAGCAATGAGTTAATATAATATTTTCATTCTCTTTCTTTGCCAAAGCTATAAAACCTTTTGTTGAACCAATCATTGAAGGAGCGCCATTTGCACATATTCCTACACAATTTAACCAATTTAAATTATTTTCGTTCATGAAGTAATCTAATGTTTTAAATATATCTTCGCCCCTAGTTCTCAATGGAAGTTCTAAGCCACACAAGAATTGTTCAATAATTCTGTCAGTATGAATGAAACGTATAAAAACTAGTAATTGTGCCAACCCACTGACATCTGTAGATTCATCTAACTGTAATGCAAAGGCCATACTTTCTTGAAACATGTCCTTAATTTGCAGTTTAATGTCATCAGACATGTCTTGAATACGTCTTCCAATCGTGTTATCTGCCAAAGGGATTTTATTGACTTCTATCTCAAATTCTGGTCCAAACATTGTTCGAACAATAGCACAGCAAGATTCCTTTATAGTAGTTTCAGCTATAGTGTGTGGCTCCTTATTTTTGGCAATTATTTGAGCAATCAAGTAACTTGCCTCTTGAGCTTTATCTGATATCTTCATTCTCTTGGTGAATGATACAGACTGCTTCTTTTTGAGATAAAATGGCGCTTTAATTTGTTTGGTACCATACTTTCATTTGATTTTTTTCATTACCAGAAAATGTGAATCCTAGTTTCATATAATCATTATTGTATAAACGAGACGTAGAATTTTTTCCTTTACAATTTTTACGTATTAATGCAGACCATTCAACAACTGATTCTTCCATAAGCCATATCATAGGTTCATCACAAACGTCAACTTCAACTTTTCTTTTTTTAATTAGAAACTTATCGATTTTACGAGTAATTCAACACCAATTTAAGAACTAAGACTGAACTATAACTAAATTTACAAATAAAAAACAAAGCTTATATATCCTAATGCGCATGGTTAAAGGTGGGGATATTTGAGCTGAAAAGAACAAAGGGTCGATAATATTTAATCATTTGTGTTTTTTTTTAAACCAATTTTAAATATGATTATTTGTTAGATGGGAATACCTATGTTATTAACACGTGCAATGCTGACAACGCGCCTAGCGCGTTCTTGTTTACAATAATTCTCGGCCGTTGACAACGCGCCCGGGGCGACCTGTAGTTCTAATTATTTAAATAATTTACAACACAAATAAATTAATTGAAAAGATAGAACAGAGAGGTCGCACCAGTCGCGTTGTTAGCAACGACGGTTGCAAACATTTACGCAAATTGTTAGCATTGAACGTGTCAAGGATAATAAAGTCCAAAAATTCGAATCCTTCATTATCCCTAATCCCATAAGTATTCCCATCTAACAAATAAGCTTTTTTTTAATTCAATGTTATAGTCGCCATTATTCCCGCGACACACCTTCACACTGCAGGCGACACACTAAAGTGTCGCGACACACAGTTTGAAAAGCACTGCCCTAGGGGTATAAGCATGGTGATTCGGCCCCGGAAAGATATTTATATTATACTCGGAAGATATGTTGGTGCTAATTAAATAATAAGATCCTGAAAGTTTCAGATCGCTAACTCAATTGGTTTTCGAGAAAAAGTGAAATGTGTCAAAAACGAACAAACATTTTTTTCTCAGTAACGGCTGAATCGATTGATCTAAAAATTTAATATGTTTTGGGGACCGATAGGAGTTCTTACGAAAAAAATTAACAGCTATATAGTTCATAAGATTCTTGAAAAAAAAACATTTTAATTTTAATTTTTTAATCATGGTACAGTTTTGGTACAATTATGAAACTTTCTTTTTTTCAAGCCCTATATATTACCCTTTAACTTTATGAGTTTTTAGGATTTTTAAAAATGGTAGGCCATAGCAGAAAAAAATAAAAACCATTTTTGGCTCAAATAATGCATTTATTTAATGTTTCAAATTTTAATTTCTTTGTTTTCATTTAGATTATTTCTAATTATTAGAAATAACACTTTATATTTAAAATAACAACAATAGTTTTTTCTTCAAAATAAAAAATTTAAAAAGTTAAAAATAACTAATTATTATTAATGTTCCGTCGTGTAGCTAATATATAAAATAACGTGTAATAATACAATGATTCTTAATTATTGGTTAGATAATAATTTTATTTTGTTTTAATAATTCACAGACGAAAACCGTTACGTCTGCTAGACAGCCATATAAATAATCTATTTATGGCTTTAAAAACGTGCATTTAACACCTTTTATTTTATGTAAATTTTAAATATATTTTGTTTTTCGATTTATTTATGGCTGGAAATAAGTAATGTAAGCTTATACTCCTGTCTAAAGTATATTGTTAGATACTTAAGTTATTTGCGAGGTTTTAAATAGTAAAATCGTTTTTAGTTTATTATCCTTATTCTACTTATAATTGTAAATCTATCGTATAGATATTCTCCTAGTAATGTTTTTTTTTTTTTGGGTCTTTTTGTTGATCCGCTTATAGCCATAAATTGCATACCAAAATTATCTGAAGGGATAGGTTTATATATCGTTTCAATCTTATAATCTGTGTAAATATTTGTAAATGTTCGGCCCATCCAGGTAGAAAGTCTTGCACCTTTCTCCCCTTCCCTGCATAGTTTCCGAAGTGCAGGATTTGTTAATTATCCCGCCTTATAATCACTTTCCTACGTTACTATTCGTTGCCGAATTTCCTACCCCTGATTTTCCTACCTTTTAGTTTTAACGCCTAGATCTTATTTTAGCATAAAAAAGGTTTGTGTCATCTGTTCACGACCAGTCCAGTTGAGAGTTTCAGTTCTATCACTTCTATGTTAAGTTAAGTTTTGTGAGTTAAATTTGTTTAAAGTTAAGTTTTATACTTTGTAGCGCCAGCCGCATTTCAAATACACTTGTATCTCCTTGTTATATTCTTAACTCAATTCACCCAATCACTTAATTCTTTCTCCTATATCATAAGACATTTTTGGTGGAAATATAACATTAATTTGCACGTAACATCATAACTCGCGGTAAACCAACCGCGAGTCGCCACAATTAATTTCAATAAATATTTTGAGAACTTTTTTTTAATACAAAGCTCGATTATTGTTTAATATATTAACGATACAAGAACATTTCTTTTAATTTTTGTGTTGAAACTGCACGTCTTGACTGGCTTGAAATGGGAAAACTTGGGAAATGGGAAAACATTGAACTGCGGAATTTGTCATAATCAATGAGAAACACTGGCGGTCGAAGTATACCTCAAGCACTCATTGCCTTTTTAGTCAAGCTTCGCACAGGCAATTCAAATAAGTTGATATCTACAATTTTAGAGATCGAAGAAGAGCAGTTCATGACAAAATATTGTGAACAAGTGACTCAATCTTTCGAACAAGACGTATAACCTCTTCATTTTGGATTTCATGCAATGTCCAGAAATGATCTCATTCAAAATCATTCATCTGCGTTTGCTAAAAAACTTAACATAATAATCTCAATGGCAAACTGAAACAATCAGTACCAGAGAAAGTGATATTCTGGGCAAGTAAAACATTTACGATTTGTACAACTGATGGATACATTATCGATATGTTAGAATCGTATTAAGCTACCCAAAAATGATGCTAATATTATGAGAGATATTATAGATAATCCAAATGCTATATGTAATTTATTGAAACCTGGTGATGAATTTGTGGTTGGTCGTGGGTTGCGTGATGTTAAAGAGCACCTAGAAAGTAAGAGTTTTGAACTATTAATGCCAGCACTAAAAGGAAAACGCAATCAACTTACAGTTGAGTCGAATGCGTCAAGAAACGTAACGAAAAAACTTAACGAAATTGCGTTGGCCAGTGGAAGCAGTCACGGAATGTTAAAACAAAAATATCTGCTGGATCAGAAAATTGACAACAAAATGCTTCTTAGAATCGGTACTTTTTTTAGAATAGCGTCGTTTTTCCATAATAAATACAGCAAACGCCTAACTTCTGATGCCGAGTGCCTGGATGATATTGTAGAAATGATGAAATGCCAAAATATATTAGCTGATGAAGTGACGCAAAATGGCTGGCAACTTAGAAAACTACCGTTTCAGACAGATGATTTAGAAGATTTTCCAGAAATGAAGGAAAAAGATCTAATATTTTTCACTGGTTCTAACCAATTTAAACAAGCGATATCATATTTTTCAGAAACGATGGATGAATCGGGTGATATCACCATTCGGTATGTACAAGACCATTCAACCAAAATAAAATCACAAGTTCAATCACGTCACATTAGCAGGAAAGTTTAGAGATATATTTTTCTTTATTGATCACAAGGCAAATACTATCGGATACAAAAGCTTTACGAGACGCAGCTCGGAGTGTGCAAATGGTCTTAGAAAGAATGTTGCCGCGATTGTTATTTGTCGCACGGGAGATACTTATCAAAAAATCCTAGAAAGACAGTGATGAAGATTAATAAAATTCTATTCATCTATATTTTTGCTGTATATATCGTATTTGTTATTCTTTTCTCTGTTGTTTATTTATTGAAAATTAACTTAATAAATTGAAAAAATATGTTCTTTTATCATTAATATATTTAACTGTGGTTATATCAATGAAATTAATTTAGTAGAATATAACAATAATCGAACATTGTAATAAAAAAAGTTCTCAAAATATTTATTGAAATTAGTATTAGTATTATAATTATTGATGTTATTTTGAATATAAAGTGTTATTTCTAATAATTAGAAATAATCTAAATATGAAAACAAGGAAATTAAAACTTGAAACATTAAATAAATGCATTATTTGAGCCAAAAATGGCACTGCTATGGCCTACCATTTTTAAAAATCATAAAAACTCATAAAGTTAAAGGGTAATATATAGGGCTTGAAAAAAAGAAAGTTTCATAATTGTACCAAAACTGTACCATGGTTAAAAAATTAAAATTAAAATGTTTTTTTTTCAAGAATCTTATGAACTATATAGCTGTTTATATTTTTTTCGTAAGAGCTCCTATCGGTCCCCAAAACATATTAAATTTTTAGATCAATCGATTCAGCCGTTACAGAGAAAAAAATGTTTTTTCGTTTTTGACACATTTTACTTTTTCTCGAAAACCAATTGAGTTAGCGATCTGAAACTTTCAGGATCTTATTATTTAATTAGTACCAACATATCTTCCGAGTATCATATAAATATCTTTCCGGGGCCGAATCACCATGCTTATACCCCTAGGGCCTTTACTATTTTGTAATGGCAAATTATGTTTATTAAATGTAAAGACAGGGATTCAGAAACCCCGTAGGGGAAATAAAGATGTTACTTATAAATAAAATAGTAGTGTACTTTACGTTTCAAAGTAGAAACAATTACATATATTTTCGTAATGCCATCAAATTTATTTTATTTTCGAAATTTTATTTCGAAAAGCACTAGTCCTTATTAGTTTTGAAATAATTTATTACTTATTTAATAATCATCGAAAAAAAAACCAACAAATTACGCTACGTACAGGTGTACACAACCGTGTACAGAGAAAGTTAATGGGTTTTTTTGAAATGTCGAAATAATGGCGCATTATTAATATCACAACCGAAGATGTTACAATCGTCAGAATTAATATTTACATTTTTCTTTAAAAACAAACAAAAATATATAATTGTAGCATATACCGAAAATGCAGTAAGCGATATGATCAAAAACCAATTACAAACGTGAAAATTACTATTTCCAGAAACTGGAAATAAATCAAAACATCGTGATCTATATATTCTATATCTCAACTTCTTAAGCCCCGCTGCGGTGATAACTTTTTTGCTAATTTACAGAAATTTTTTTACTAGAAAAACCATTATGTAAACACATATTTCACATGACTTCTAACACACGTGACTATAAACTAATGAAAACGTTATATATGTAAAAATCCTTCCGTAACACCCTCCATCAAACAGAAATGTACAAGAACACTCTAGTAAGAAGTTACACGCATTTGAATTAACAATTATATTTCAGAGCCGCTACACGTGCTCGCGCTATGCTGACAAGGGTAACTTTGAAAGAGCGTAGCGTCTCAGGGAAAAAAGATCCCACTTTTCTTTTAGAATACCATACACCAAAGTATTCTTTACAATATTACAATCAATTTATCAATATTCTTATAAAAAACAATAATTAGAAATAAACCCATTCGGTGAATATAATTTTTTTAGATTTTTGGCTAACTTTTTTCAGATTCAGACCACTGTGCCCAGGTGCCAAAAACAGGAAATCGTTTCTAGCACCTTTGAGGAGCAATTTTGGTCCAATTTTTTTATTGCGTCCTCTGGTATTAAACTAAAGCTGAATCGCCGAAGAATATAGTAATCTTAATATTGAGATTATTTTAACCCATTTTAATATACAGGGCGTTTAGGAAAAGTACAAAAAAATAATCAAAAAGTACAAAAAAAGTAAAATAAAAATAATTGGGTTAATAAACCTTGGTTTATAATTTCAAAAAATTGTTATTAAATAAAAATGGTTAGGTTAGATTTAACACTATTTAACTACACGATTTAACTACACTAATTATCGCATAAAACATTCATCAAAATAATATTTAAAAGAAATACGAAATACAGTGTATCCCAACGAAAATTTGACCCCCCCCCTATAATTGGAAAACCGAATGATATTTCAAAATTCGCCGAGACCCGTCGATTTTTGTTCTTGGGGGGAGCTTTTTTGACAGTCAAGCCAACTCGATATGTTCATGCCCCTAATGCCTAGCAACCCCAACTTAAAAATTTCAAATGCAACTACCCCACTTGTGGCACATCATTTTAAAGCCCTTTTCATTGCGAATACAGTGACCTACCGTTTTTAGAAATCGGTTGAGATTTGACAGAATTATTGGTTACAAACGAAAAGATGACAAACCAACTTACGCGTAGTAATTTCTACACAAATGCCCACCACTAATTAGTTTTTCATCTACTACACATGACCGCATTACCTAATTGTTATTGATGTGTCTATCAGTTTAGAAAAAAGTCAGAAATGAAATAAAAAAGTTGAAGCAAATAATAAATCAGATTTATTTGATGAATTGCTCAAAATGACCCCCGTTAACTTCCAAACAATAATACAGTCTGTTTTCAAATTCTGTTCAAACATTATTAAAGGCATCCGCAGTTATTAATCGGCATTCTTCTACAATTCTCTGACGTAGCACTTGCAATGTTTCCGGCTGAGTGTGAACCAGCGTCATCTTAAATGGATGAAACTTGTGTTTTTTCAAAATTCGATGAACACTGGAACGGGATAAGCCAGAAGCTTGAGACACAGTTGTAATCGATTGCTTATTATCCATCTGTACATGACCCAAAACTGCCACTTCAACTGCTTCATTTCGAACTGGCCCAATTACTTCACGTTTCTTGTTTAAAAGCGAACCTGTTGCAACAAATTTGTCAATCAGGTGTTTAACGTACTGGTGGTTACATTTTTTTTTCAAGATGATTGGCATTAAAATTTCGTGCTGTAGCTTTAGCGCAATCGTGATTTCGATAATAAATTGCAACAATTTCTACTCTTTCCGCGATAGAATAAACCATTTCGAACACACGTTAATACTTTCAATAACGGCTGAAACTAACGATTTCTTGGTCACAAGCAAAAAACACCGACTTTTTTTGTAGTACTGATTTTTTGTTATTTTGAAAAGGTCTGAATTCCTATAAACTTAAGTATCTTCTACTAATAACTATTTTAGTATCTAGTTTTATTTGCTTAAGCTTTTTTATTTCATTTCTGACTTTTTTGTAAACTGATAGACACATCAATAACAATTAGGTAATGCGGTCATGTGTAGTAGATGAAAAACTTATTAGTGGTGGGCATTTGTGTAGAAATTACTACGCGTAAGTTGGTTTGTCATCTTTTCGTTTGTAACCAATAATTCTGTCAAATCTCAACCGATTTCTAAAAACGGTACGTCACTGTATTCGCAATGAAAAGGGCTTTAAAATGATGTGCCACAAGTGGGGTAGTTGCATTTGAAATTCTTAAGTTGGGGTTGCTAGCCATTAGGGGGATGAACATATCGAGTTGGCTTGACTGTCAAAAAAGCTCCCCCCAAGAACAAAAATCGACGGGTCTCGGCGAATTTTGAAATATTATTCGGTTTTCCAATTATAGGGGGGGGTCAAATTTTCGTTGGGATACCCTGTATAATAAATTTACAAGAAAAAAATAATAATTATTATAAATTATTTAAATGAAATATTAATTCCCCTGTAAATATTCCCTTGTTATTGTAATTAAATATAGATAATAATAAAATATTAAATACATAAAACCTTTTTATGTTGTTCGTCGATGCGTTTCTGTCCACCTCCATTTAACGCTTGTTCCCTAGTCCGTTGGATTTCCTTTTCAATTTTTAATCGACTTGAAACCGCACAATATGTAAAGCGCGACAACTTGAAGGAATCACAAGATATTTTAAACAAGAACTTTGGTCTCAACACGTGCAACGTCATTTTTCATTCGAGGAACTCGCTCGACTGAACTGGTTGAAGTTCAGTCGAGCGAGTGGCATTTTTTTATAATCCTAGATATACACACATATGATTCGCATCCGCGTGCTTCTGTTTACATCAGTCACAGGCGGACCATTTGACCTCATCACTAAAATTAGTGATAAATAAATTGTCCTATATTGGACAAGTTATTTGATACAAAATATTTAAACGCCGAAAATAACTGGAATATTTACATCGAATATATAATCGCATTTTGTCACCTTAATATTATTTTAGAAATATTTTTAGATCGCAATCTCTGCATGGGGTAAATTTTTACATATCTTGTAGTTTAGCGTCAAATATACTAAAATGTACATACTCTAATGCAAATTAAGTAAAATATAAGTTTTAGTAGTAAATAAACCATTAAATAGCATCATTTAAAACCGATATATCCATAAACCCATATGATAAAGTAATTTGAGGAAAAAAACAAACATACCATTGATATTAATATTCTGCTGCGCTATTTTATAATAGGGAATATGCATGAAATTTAAATTTAGTTCAAATATTTTTTTTTCCGAATCTTTATTGACCGGATATTTGAACTAAACCATTATTCTTGTAATTAATATCTTTTGAAATACTTAAAATCAATAAATAAAAGTGCAAATTAAGCGAGGGAAATTTAAATTGGTTTAAACGAAAGTGACGTAACATCCCATATAAACAAGTCCGTATTTTTTCATTTGTATGTCATTGCAGTCTTTTGGTTAGAAAATAAACGTCAAAAACGTCAAGATAAAAATGAAAACAGCTGTAGTAAACAATGGATCTGTTGATGACGTCAAAGATCCCAGATCTTTGACGTCATCAGCAGACTGCGCGAAAATGGTGGCGTTTAAACAGCTCAATTTTTTTCTCAATTTTAAATATTTTTAAATATTTAAATATTAAATTTGATTATTAAATATTTAAATATTAACTAAATTTCAGCATTTTTAAGCAGTATATATATTTTTTTCCATGTTATGACGGTGTAAACTGTGAATTAAAAATATTAAAAAAAACATGCCTATTCCCTATTCAATTTAATTAAAATGAATAATACAAACATTTCCTATCCTTTCAACCCTATGCTGGAATATATTAGATGTTACAAACAAAATATTAATACCGTTTTCGTTTTTTACATATCCTATAAATTTTCTGCAACAGGGTACTGAGTGAAAAGTTGAAATAGATAGTTAATATTTGAAAGAGATATATAGAGAATTCCTTGGATAGCTATGCACTTACATGAAACAAAAATAACATACATGAAACAACATTTAGTGCACTCCCGTTCAAGAAATCATCACTTTTGGACAGCAGAAAGGAATCAGACAACGTAAATTTAAGAATACATATAGGAAAATAGTTGGATAAAATGAAATAAATATTAACGAAATTTTATTCCTCGAATATAAATTAAATGTTACAAAGCATTTACAACTCAATTAAAAATGTATCCATGAAATTTGGATTAAGAGAAACTAAAATATATTTACAAGTTATGTTTCTTCACATACCATTCAGGGTATACCGTTTTCCTTTCTTTCATATAGTCCGTTAACGAATCGTTATTTCTGAAATCAAGAAAAAAAAGTTATAGACATAAAATGGAAATCCTAAATCTATCGAAAAAATGGAAGATATCAGTATTACAATAATCTCCTGCTGAGACAAGGGCGTACCCAGGATGTGAACTTGGGGGGCAGGGCAGCTCATATTTGTTTCGAGGCAGTGGCGGATCCAGGGGGGGGGCTAAGGGGCTCAAGCCCCCCCCAAAAGCATCTGAGTTCTTCCGTGGCAAATTAAAGTGAAGTCATAGGAAAATATATTATCATAGTTCTTCTTCTTTTTGGCGCAACAGCTTAACTGGGACCTAGGTCTCCTCCCTTTACGTATAATTGTGTTTGGTGTCTATGTCTTAGACGTAGAAGTTTCCTTTTTACGTTTTTTAACGTGAGCGGCGAGCCACATTTGAGGGAGGTATTCTCGGCAATTTGCTGTGATGGCTTTGCCAGAGTAATGCCATGCATAAGAGGACGGTGGCTTATTACAATACGTGTCCCGAGATCCAACCGCTAGCTGTCGAGAAGGCATGCAGCTTGCCTAGTGTTCGCAATATGATGGCAATAGTAAATAATATTACAAGTTTTGTACGAGAGTCAGAAAAAAGATTGGAAGTTTTCAAACGAGCTATCGTTCAACAACAAGCTATCGTTGTTTTTAAAAAACACCCACAGACGAAAAGAGTCCAGTTGCAAAGTCTTAGTGATACACGCTGGGTTGAAAGCTATGATGCGATCCTTCAATTCAAAGAGTTCTTTGACTCTATCACACAGTTCCTTGAAGAAATCGACAGAACTTCTCCGTCATTGAAAAGTGCAAGATTTCTAGCTTCTATTCAACGATTCGACTTTGTCTTATCTTAATGGTAACCGCCGCAGTATTTGAAATCACGGTTTCGCTTTCACAGGAACTGCAGGCTGTTGCATTAGATCTTAATCTTTATTATGAGATGGTAGAAAGTGTAGTAAGAACGAGAAGTGTCGCTTTTCGAGAGCAGATCATCGATTGTAGATGCCATACCGAACCCGGCTTACGCAACCGTGTAGGGTCTCAACTTGCCTAAACTCTTCTCTGGTAATCAATCTTTAGTGCTGAGGTTGGATACGGGCAGAGAATAGGCCGGTGCCCCAGGAGAGAGGATATAAAAGGCTGATAACAAACGAACGAACCATATTCTTCAGCATACCCACGGTCTTGTAGAATGGGCAGAAAGGATCATACAGCGAATAGGAGTTTTGTAGTAGGAAATCTTCCTTCAATGTCTTAGCTATGATCAAGGTTATCTGTTTCTGTCAATGAACCTTTTCACACAAGTTGTACGATTTCGGCTAAATCTTCTTCTTCCTGGAGGATTTCCTTGACTGTAGTTCTGAGGGAAACGAATTCCTCAAAATTATTGTCGTAGAAATCGCTCAAAGCAATTCTGTATTTGGAGTATGAGATGAGCCAATTGATGGAGGGAAAATATTTGCGTACTTTTTAGCAGTTTACCAACTCCTTTAGGTACCTTGGGCCTCGTCTCCAGAGTGATGGCAGTTTCAGTGATGAAGTAAGAGCCAGAGTAAATGCAGCCTGGATGCGGTGGAAGGAGGTCGCGGGTGTACTTTGCGACAAGAAAATGCCAACCCATCACTCAATTCCCCAACCCGGCTTACGTAACCATGGGCTCTCAACTACCTAAACCCTTCTCTGGTAATCAATCTTTATTGCTGAGGTTTGATACGGGCAGAGAAGTGGCCGGTGCCCCAGGAGTGGGGACATAAAAGGCTGATATTCGAAAGATTCGATTCTCGATATGTTCCACCTTCTACCAAGTGCCATCGTAAACACAGAAAATCTGACCTCGATAGTAGCAGCTGCATGCGTTTACAGTGACGATTTATCTCATCCTCTCTCGTTATCGGGATAAATATCTCTTTGAAAGGAGCTATGGAGTGGTAGGTTCTCCCAAACAGCAGCTGAAGCGCATCAAGAGACAAACGGTGAATATACATGGAGTTTTTTTCCAAATATATAAAATGTTGTTACAAATTCGCTACATTACCAGTAACCACTTGTATTGTGGAGCTTCTCTTCGCTTAAAATAATATAATCGTACCTTCGTACGACAATCACCCAAGACAAGTTAAGCGGTTTGGCTTCCATGTATATTCACCGAGATATCTCTGCTAATCTACAACCTAACGAAGTCATTGAGGAATTTGCGAAAAGTTATCCGAGGAGACTTACTATGTGCTAAGCAAAATAAAATGTGTGTTTTTTAGTGTTTTCTTTGCTACTCTTTACTTTATCTCGGCGGGGTCAAGCCCCCCCCAAATGACAATCCTAGATCCGCTCCTGTTTCGAGGGTTATGAAATGAATTATGCATTATGAAATGAGGTATCCATCTGTCGTACAATTTCAGAACTGCTTTGCAGTGCTCTTTGCACCCGAAGACGCCAGCGTGAGGTTTTAATATTGTTATAGGTATTTCTGTGTGGCGGGCTAGCTTCTGGGGGCAGCTGCCCCCTGCCCCTCGCTGGGTACGCCCTTGTGCTGAGACTACTACACAGTTATCTACATGATCGTAAGATCATAACCGATGCAGGCGGTGATGTCGTGGAGCGAGAAGTGCACAGCGATGTTCCACAGGGCTCAGTAATGGGACCTACACTGTGGAACATCCTGTACGATGGAATACTTAGGCTAAAACTACCAGAAGGTGTTGAGATAATAGGTTTTGCTGATGATATTGCTCTGGTAGTAGCAGGAAACGACGGAGAGAGTAATGGAACGTGCAAATAAGGCGATTGCACATGTTGATAAATGGATGTAAAAAAGCGCTTAAGGCTGGCTCCTGAAAAAACGGAAGCTGTTATACTGACCGGAATGAGACATGTAGGACCGATAGTATTTAAGGTTAGAGGCATAACCATAACGCCCAAGGAGGCAGTTAAATGTTGTGATTATTGATAAGAAGCTATGTTTTACACCATATATCATGCGAGCAAGCGACTAAAGCTCTCAAGGTAAAAACAGCACTGGAAAATATAATGCCCAATATCGGCGGACCAAAAAGTAGCAAGAGAAAGATATTATGCTCAGTCGTTCACTCGGCAATACTCTATGGCGCCCTGGTCCCTAGTCGAAAAAGAGACCATTAAAAATAAGCTGTGGTCACAGTGCACAGAAAACTGGCACTGTTGTTCCTCAAAGTTTCAAATCTCCGCGTCTGTTTATCTCTCTAGTTGCAAAAATCCTCATAAGTCTACAATTATTACAATATATAAATTAGGAAAACCTCATTAAGCACGATTTTTTGTGAAATTGAGATTAAGTTCTCATAGTTTCTGTAAGGTTGAGAGGCTTATTGTTCTTCAACAATTTAATCTTTCAAACAATTTCAATTCCGCAATTGCTTATCTCTCTAGTTGGAAAATTCCTCATAAGTCTACTTCGTCATCATGCATTAGAACGGTGAGGAGCGTGCGTTTGTCGTCGAGGCCTACTTTTCGAATGGATGTTTTGTGATCGCAACCCTTACGAAATTTCGCCTTACAAAATCGCTTCAATATAGCCCCGTTGGGTCCTGCCCCGGACCGGAAATCAATTTTTATATGGGTCATTACGTTCCGACAAACCGGAAGTTCCTTGGCCCATCAGATCGTTGAGAGCTTCAATCTTGCAATCCCCACGGCGTTCTGCGCGCAAACATGCGTCTGCCCTTGGACTTTCAGATCGTTCAGTGAGGCGCATTCTTCAGGATGACCTTCGTTACCATCCCTACAAGTTGGCGATTGTGCAGAAACTCTCAGAACGAGACTTCAATATTCGACGAAACGCATGTGAGGCACGTCTAGAAAACGTCCTATTGTTTTTTTTCAGTGATGAAGCACATTTTCACTTAAGCGGATACGTTAACAAGCAGACCATATGCTCTACTGGGCTGACACCAATTCCCTAGATTTGCATCAAAGGCCTTTACATTCACCCAAAGTCACAGTATGGTGTGCAATTTCCTCAGCTGGGATTGTGGGTCCCTGGTTCTTTGAAGAAAATGACGTCACAATGACAGTGAATTGGAACAGGTATGTGAACATGTTGGACGAATTTTGCTTTCCACAACTTGATCATTAGACCTAGGGGACATTTGGTTCCAACAAGACGGAGCAACTGCTTATACTTCAAGGGCATCAATGGCTGTTTTGCGGGAATAGTTTCCAGGGCGCCTCATCTCAATAAGTGGCGATTTGTAGTAGCCAGCCCGCTCACCCGATTTGGCCCCTTGCAATTTCTTTTTCATGTCAACCGTCCAAGGACCCTACAAGACCTGAAGGCCAATACCCAATAACATATCCGCTGATATGGGTCATGGCTATTGCCAGAACTAACCTAACCTATCTGACATAATTTTCAAAACTATGTAAAACAAAACTTTAGATATGTATATACATTATAGAAAGTTTGTGGTTTTGAATAAAAACTCTAAAGTTGAAATTAAAAAGAAATCTGAATTATCTAAAAATTGAAATCATTTACGGTAATATTTGCTACGAAGATTTCTACGCGCGCCTATATACGTCCAAACCAAATCCAGAAATATCCAACATCAAAGTGTGCAACGAGGGGTCAAAAGAGATACCCGACATTTCGAAACCGGAGATATATTAGGCATTAAAGCGAATGAAGAACAACATCACGTGCGAAATGTTGAAATTCGTGAGAGACTTCCTACAAGAGACCTTACAAATAGTATTCAACAAATGTCTAACGGAGGGAAGAATCCCTACAGATTGTCAAAACGCCTAGGCAATATTGACCTCAAAAAAGGCGATAACAACATCGAAAACTTCCGCCCAATCAGTCTGTCTCACACGTATAAACTAATGACAAAAATGTTGACAAACAGATTAACAAACAAGTTCGATGATTGCCAGCCAGTAGAACAGGCAGATTTCCGCAAACGAATCAGCACCATAGACCAGTGGTGCGCAAACCATGGGTCGCGACCCCGAGAGGGGTCGATAGAGAATATTTTTTGGGTCGTCGAATTCATAAAAAATTAACAGCATTTCGTGTGTAAATTAGAGATGAGCATGGGATCCCATCGTACCACCCCACCCCATCCCATCCCATCCCATCCCATCCCATCCCATCCCATCCCATCCCATCCCATCCCATCCCATCCCATCCCATCCCATCCCATCCCATCCCATCCCATCCCATCCCATCCCATCCCATCCCATCCCATCCCATCCCATCCCATCCCATCCCATCCCATCCCATCCCATCCCATCCCATCCCATCCCATCCCATCCCATCCCATCCCATCCCATCCCATCCCATCCCATCCCATCCCATCCCATCCCATCCCATCCCATCCCATCCCATCCCATCCCATCCCATCCCATCCCATCCCATCCCATCCCATCCCATCCCATCCCATCCCATACCATCCCATCCCATCCCATCGTCTCATGGGATGGGATGAGTGGTATGAACGTTGCGTAGGATGGGATCCGATGGGACAACAAATTTCTACGGGACGGTGTGGGACGACTTTTGATAATCGTGCAAATACGCACATTTTCCATAAAATGTCCAGCCCAGGAGATTTCTGTGATGATGATGTAGTTCCTGACGATGAAGTCTTGCGATACGTTTGCGACGAAAAAGATTTACTTACTGTCAGGTCTGCTGTATGGGAAAAATGGGATGAATGGGACGGGCCACGAGACCGGGATGGGATGAATGGGATGGAACAAAAATTTTAGGTTTGTGGGATGGGAGAGTGGGACGAAAATATGATGGGACGGGACAGTGACAGGGATCCGTCCCACGGGATGGGATCTGGAACGAGAAACTCGTCCCAAGCTTATCTCTAGTGTGAAATGTTAATATAAGGAAATTTAAAAAACATTGATATTTTCCAACATTGTTTTCTCAAGAACTAATTTGAGGATTTGTTTCAAGTTTTGTGAAGATGTTGGTAGAACTGTTTAGAAATATTTAGCAAATTTTCCCAATATTTTAATATTTATTTTAGCAAATATTGCAAATTCCTCCTTGAAAATCGAATTTGTAAACATTTAAATTTTCAAACTTAATTTTCTAAAAAAAACCGGCCAAGTGCGAGTTGTGACTCGCGCACCGAGGGTTCCGTACAAACTTGTATAGTATAGTATTATTATGTAGATTATCAACATATTATATAGATTATAAAGAAAAATTAGACGAAATATAATATATACAGGATGTTACGGGACTTGAGTATGTCGCATGTCGGTTATAAAAAAGCAAAATTTAGACATAATATATACCCTGTATATATTATGTATATAAAGCGTACGTGATGAAATGCATAACGAATATAAACAAAGAAAATTCAGAATAAACATAGAATAGGACCTAACTGTATGCAACCCATATGCTTCTCGAGCCTGACAATACCACTACGACAACATTAGTAAATTTTCATAAGTTTCAAATAGTAAATTCGCATTTTTCTTGTAATTAAACTACATATTTACGGTTTTCGGATTTTTCCCTTGACATGTGCTGTAAGACACCGCTTCTTGCCAAATTTCATGATTCTAGGTCAACGGGAAGTACCCTATAGGTTTTGATTCCCTCGTGAAATCGCAAAATATGCGACATAAACGGTCATATCTTTTGATCGCGGTGACTTAGAAGTTTGATTTTTTCACAGCTGAAAGAGACCGCAGACTCGAGTATTTGATACAAATTTCAACTTGTTACTTCTACGCGTTCCTGAGAAAAAGGTCTTGACAGACAGACAGACGGACAGACAGACAGACAGACAGACAGACAGACAGACAGACGGACAACAAAGTGATCCTATAAGGGTTCCGTTTTCGGTATGGAACCCTAAAAACAATTTGGGGATTCGCTTTAAATTTTCTGGAAATATTGGTAGAACTGTTCCAGGATGTTTAGCAAATTTTCTCAATATTTTAATATTTATTTCAACAAATATTGCAGTTTCTGCAAATTCGACCTTGAAAATCGAATTTGTAAACATTGAAATTTTCAAACTTAATTTTCTGACAAATTAATTTGGGGATTTGTTTCAAATTTTGTAGAGATGTTGGCAGAACTGTTCCGGGATGTTTAGCAAATTTTCCCAATATTTTAATATTTATTCCAACAAATATTGTAGTTTTTTGCAAATTTGACCTTGAAAATCGAATTCGTAAGCATTGAATTTTTCAAACTTAATTTTCTCAAAAAATAATTTGGGAATTTGTTTCAAATTTTGTGGAGATGTTGGTAGAACTGATCCAGGATGTTTAGCAAATTTTCCCAATATTTTAATATTTATTTTAGCAAATATTGGGGAGGTGAAGGCTGGTATGGTCTCGTAGGAGTGCTGATGTCGAATAAGCAGGATTTTTCCATGCTGCAGAATTAAAGGCATTTCTAAAGTTCATGTCTGGTTGCTCCTAGACCGGTTCTTCATGGGTTGGGAAAAAAATCTGTAGTGTCGTTTTCATTGGGACCTTAATGTTTTGTTGCCTTAATTTCAGACCTCTCATTGCAATTTGGAATTCGTCCCAGGTGCAGGTGTCTTCGTTGATCTCGTGAAATAGGTTTTGCCAGTGGTCTCGTTTTGATTTATTGATTTCCATTCTGAGGTTCTTTTTCGCAGCTGTGTATTCCTGCTTGATTTTTTGCTGGTTTTGTTGGGCTAGGTTTTTTAGCTTTGCGTTGGTATACGCGTCTGGCTTTATTACAGGCTGTGCTTGCTTTAGCCATTGTATAATTCCACCAGAGGACCTGTCTTTTTTTTCTGCATTCCCATTTTGGTGGTAGTGTGGCATCACAGCTTTTGCATATAGCGAAGTATACTAGCCAGATTCAATACGAGGGCCAGAAAACTGACAATTGTACAATGCTATGCACCCACAGAAGCAGCAGAGACAAAAGTCAAGGAATGATTCTACGGGAAATTGTCAGAAACATTCTTGATAATCCGGAAACAAGACATTGTCATATTAATGGGAGATTTCAATGCACAGCTAGGAAGCAACAACGTTGGTCTAGAAAATATCATGGGAACACATGGAATCGGAAACTGTTCGTACAATGGACAAAAGTTCATTGACTTCTGCAGCCAACAGAATTTGGTAGTAGGTGGAACGCTCTTTCCGCATAAACGATGCCCCAAGGTCACATGGATATCCCCCGACGGCCACACCCAGAATCAGATCAACCATATTGCGATTAGTCGAACATGGCGAGGCTCGCTTCTTCAAGTAAGGAACAAGCGAGGAGCCGACATTGACAGCGACCACCACCTATTGCTGGGAGAAATAAGACTTAAAGTTGCAGTTCTTCTCAAACAATTAAACCGCACCAGCAAAAGGTACAACGTTCAAAAGCTAAAAGACCCAGAGATTAGAGCCCAATAGACCGAGGAGCTAAGAACGATAACAAATACGATAAACAAATTTGCAAAATCTGGGAATAGAAGAGACATGGCACCAGATAAGGACCAACTTTACTGAAACCAACAACACTGTACTAGGTTTTACCGAGAAAGGCATGAAGGACTGGATGTCGCCAGAAACATGTAAGCTAATCGTAAACAGAAAGCTGTTAAAAAGGAGTATCTTACAAACCCATTGCCCATTGGATAAAGTTCTACTAAAAGAATTATATAAGCAGGCTTGACTTAACCTCAAGCGGAGCGTAAGATTGGATAAAAAAACGTGGGTGGACAATATTGCAGAAACTGCTCAAAGTGCTGCTAACCAAAATAACCTGAGAGAATTGTATAAATCCACCAAGCTGCTGTCGAACAAGAAAACTACAAAAACAAAGCCAATAAAATCAAAAGATGGGAAGCTACTGGTTACAACAGAAGAACAACTCAATAGATGGCAGGAACATTTCCAGGAGATACTCACAGGAATAACTCAAAAACAAAACAACAACGCAAACCATCATGCAACACGGGCACAACTAAACATAGACACAAAACTTCCAACCAGAGCAGAAATAAGCAAGGCCATTAAGGAACTAAAGGACGGGAAAAGTGCAGGCATCGACAACATCACATCTGAAATGATGAAAGCTAACTGCATGACCACGACTGAAATGCTGGCACCTCTAATAAATAAAATCTGGGAATCCGAAACACTACCGAAAGAATGGAACAATGGCCTTCTGATAAAACTCCCCAAAAAAGGAGACCTGAGCAATTGCAACAACTGGAGAGGCATAACACTATTAACAACTGCATTGAAAATACTCTGCAAAATAATACTCACCCGAATGAGCAAAGCAATTGAACCTACATTGAAAGAAGAACAGGCTGGTTTCAGTCTGGGAAGATCCTGTGTAGACCCAATAAAACGTTGCGGATTATAACAGAGCAAGCAATAGAATGGCAAACCACGGTATTTCTATTATTCATAGACTTTCAAGAAACTTTTGATACTATTAAATGGGAAAGCATTTGGGCGGCTTTAGACCGGAGAGGCGTCCCACCCAAAATAGTAAACATCATAAAAGCATTGTATGCGGACTACTCTTGCAACGTGGTACACGAAGGGAATCTCTCAGAAGAGGTCAAAGTGTCCGACAGGGTTGCTTGTTGTCCCCGCTTTTATTCCTAATAGTACTAGACGAGGTCATGACTAGCGTTACAATACAGCCTCGAGGAATACGCTGGGGACTATCAAGCAGGCTAGAAGATCTCGACTACGCCGATGATATCTGCCTCATGTTCCATACACTCACTGACATGAGGGACAAAACAGCTAAGCTACAACAAGAAGCTGAAGAGATAGGCCTCTAGGAGATGCGGATTGGCGCTACCACTAGCAGGGACATACAAGTAAACGGCGTAACAGCAAAAAGATGCGAACAGTTCTGCTACTTGGGCAGCATCATAGCAGTGGATGGAGGGGCCGACCTAGACATCGCCAGAAGACTCAACAAAGCGAAGGGAGCGTTCGCCCTACTGAATAACGTTTGGAGCTCTTCAATACTTTCCAGTAAAACGAAACTCAAACTATATAATAGTAACGTCAAATCCATCCTGTTCTACGGCAGTGAGACGTGGAAAGTAACTAAAAGCAGCACAAACAAACTGCAAGTTTTCGCAAACTGGTGTTTGAGATGGATCCTTAGAATCCGATGGCCTGAAGTGATATCGAACCATGATCTGCTTCATTCTACAAACCAACTTCCAGTAGACATTGAAGTAAAGAGAAGAAAGTGGAACTGGATTGGACACACCCTACGGCGCAATCCACAAAACATTGCAAAACAAGCATTGGACTGGCATCCCCAAGGCAGTAAGCGAAAGAGAGGAAGGCCAAAAACAACATGGCGAGGTACAATTGAAGCCGAAATCACCTCCACCGGCAATTCGTGGAATGAGTTGAAGGTCTTATCTCAAAATAGAGTCAGATGGCGACAATTGGTAGAAGCCCTATGCCCCACTGGGGGAAACAGGAACTAAGAGAGAGAGAGGATATTTTTTGTTTCCTGTAAAGTTTCTCTTTTGGTGCACTTAAGGTGCAGACTATGCAAGTAAATGTGCTTACAGGAAGTGTTTCCTAGCAACAGCGTTTAGGAAGTGGTTTCACGAGCAGACTAGACAAGTTTTACTTTCACAATATAAACACTTTCTATAAGCACTTTCAGAAATCGCTTGCATAGTCTGACTGCACTTTTACCAGGTTTTCCCGATTTATGAGCGCTACTATATTCTTATCCCTGTTATCTAGTATACAAATAGTAAAACAAAAACTTACTTGGGTTTGATGTCAAGCTCCTTCATCAATTCTGCGAAGTATTCCTCATCAGAAAGAATAACTTCACTAAACTTATCCTCTTCCGACTCCCCTTTGTGTAAATCCTCCTTCGGAGCGTCAATGCAATCAGTTGCCTTTATATATTCCCCAGGCAGCAAACTCTTAACCATATAAGGTTCTTCTAAATAATATCCCAATTTCCTATAATAATTTCTTGTACCAACTCCAGATATAACTGCAATCTTTTTCGATTTAAACTCTTTAATTGCAATAGATTCTGCTTTTTCCACTAAAAGCGTTCCATATCCTTGATGCTGAAATTTATCCACATTCCTTTCACTAACAGGTACAACACTACCATATACATGCAGTTCTCGAATAATAGCGACGCCTCCCTTTAATTGCGGCAAGAAAGTGTATTTTTCCGTACATTTTCTAAGACGCAAGAGGCCGATTAAAATATCTTGTTCTGGGTCTTCATATGATAGAAAAACTTCATTTCCGCCGTTTGCTAAGTAATCTCGTCTTATAAATTCTATATTGTCTGGACGTATTTTCTTGTGAATTTCTGTTATTCCAACTTCTCTTGTACGAACGTCGCGGCACTTAAGGCCTAAATCAGCCATTCTGGCTAGGGCCAACTCGCGGAGATTTCCATGTTCAACACCAGAACTAAAAAATAATTAAAAATATTACTTTTTAGTGTTTACAAAAATTTATTATAGATAAAAATTCAAAGTAACATTTGTGGCTTGTATCGCGTCGTAAGAACACCCATTTTTTTTTTCTTATTTATTCTCTTCGTTTGTTTTACCATGGTTACTACCATACTGAGCAACTATGATCTCCTACAGGACTCTTGTTTTTTTATGATTACAATCATGCAACTGTGATGTCGCTACAACTTTCTTATATTTTACTAAGTTATACAGGGTGAACTATAACGGTTGTAACATATGTGTGATTTCTTATAGAACTAATGATAAATCGTTATTGTACTTTGTAGGAAAATTAAATAAATTTAATTAAAATGGTTACGTCTTAAAAAAATCGTAAATTGTATGCGTCACAAATAAGTGCATCAACGCCAATAAAAATACAATTGTTCTTACCTGACAAGGGGCATAGGAATATCCCTCTGTACTCTGTAAACTCTTGTCCATGGAGGAACTAGAGCAAGAATATTTGCAATCAAATCAACTAAGACAGATGGTGGATAGCTCTTGTATCTTCCAGTCTTCCATAATTCATATAAACCAGTTCCTCTGATTACTAGAGTTGGATAAATCTTCAAACCATCAGAACGAAAATTTGGATCTTCAAAATATTGCTAAAAAATACATTTATACGAATGAAATAATTAATTAGAATTGGACAATACTAATCCCTTAATATTATCTATTAAGGCTATTCCTATAATATTCTGGTATTAACACGTAGGCTGCCACGTGAATCGCGGGTGTCTCACAGGTATTTGTATTTTATTTTACAATTTGTTTTGGGTCAGTTAACGTGTTAACTTTAAAGATACACATGGCAAAATAATTCTTAAAACCTGTGAATTAAGTAGTAAACTTACAATAAATTGTTCTAAATCACGTTCCAGATCGACGTTAGGTAAATTAGGCATCATGTGGGCAACCACTTTGAAACCACAATCTTTTGCAAGACAAAATGTTTCACACACTTCAGCTACAGTGTGACCCCTGTTTGTATCTCTAGCTACATCCTCATATACAGATTGCACACCTAAAATTAAATGATAGTTCTATTAAATATTATATATCTTTTTAATCGCTAAATCTTTTGTATTTATAAAATTTATTATCAAAATGTTTAGTAAAAAGTCAAATTATCAATATTTAAATTATAATACATACAGTAAAACCTCTTTTTGTGCGGTGGATAAAAGAAATCGTACAAAAAAATATTCGGAAATTTTATAAACACTTACATATAAAATAAACAATCATGTACGATATACGACCTAAAATTTTTTGGACGAGGACACAGCGGTCTGAATCTGAAAAGCGTTGAGCAAAAATCGAAAAAAATCATAGTCACTGAATGGGTTTATTTTCAAAGAATCTTGTAAAGGATACTTTGGTGTGTTATTCTAAGAGAAAAGTGGGGATATCTTTTTTCTCTGAGACGCTACGCTCGTTCTAAGTTACATAGCGCGAGCACGTGTATCGGCTCCGAAATATAATTGTTTATTCAAGTGCGTGTAACTTTTTTCTAGATTGTACTTTTTAATTTCTGTTTGATGGAGGGTGTTAAGGAAGGTAAGTAGAATTTTTACATATATAACGTTTTCATTAATTTATACTCGCGTGTGTTAGAAATCAATTATGTCAAAGATGTGTCGACATAATGTTTTTCTTGTAAAAAAATATATATCTGCCCGTGTACGTTTGAGATTTGAAATACGAAGCGCCGACTGGCATGCCGACACGCCGGGCAAACTGTTTCTTAGTTTAGGATATACGCAGACAGTGTTGGGGTGCGGAACTACCTGCTATTGCAAGATTTCTTTGATAATCAAATATATAATTTTATGATTAATTGGTTTGATAAACCAAATCAACTCAAATCAAAACAAATCAACTCTAATCAAATCAAATCATATCAAATCAAACCAACTCAAATCCAATCAAATTAAATTAAAATACCCTTATACACATATTTGCATGATATTCCAAGCATTTTATATAAAAGTGCTCGGCCATCTTGAATTCGCCATTTTGAATTTTTTAATTAAACAATGAAATTTATAATCAATGAACTCGAAAACACTTATATACCAATTTATATGAAATTTTGACCAATTTTGAATGAAGTACTCGGCCATACTGCATCCGCCCTTTTGAATTTTAAAATTAAAACCATGAATTTCATCGTTATCAGTGACCTCGAAAACCCTCGTATACCAATTTATATGAAATTCCGATCAAATTTTAATGAAGTACTCGGCCATATTGGATCCGATTTTGTATTTTAAAATTAAATTATGAAATTCGTAATCAGCGGCCTGAAAAACCCCTATATACCAATTCACGTTTAAATCTGAAACTTTCTATTCTTGCCCAACTTTTTTGAAATCCAGACCTTTATGGCATTATTATTTACACAACACAGAAACTTCCTCACTATACAAAAAAAAAACAAAAAAAATAAGAACTAAGAACCAACAACCAACCTACCAAAATACCCCAAATACCCGAACTTAAAAATTCTTCGCCCACACTAACTTTTCTCACTCCCAAAAGTCTTTCCCATTCACTACCTTCCGCTCTAAAATTTCACGCGTTCTGGGCCACACGCTGCCTGATTCGTCCATGCAAGACTCTCAATCTTTACACTATTTCTTCTTCTGTACTTGTTTCAGCGTGCTTTTTATAAACTGAAGCTGCACCTTTTCTATTTGCTCTATCTCTTCCATACCCCATATTGAAGCTCCATACAACAAAATCCTCAACAATAACCCAAAATAATTCATAATATCAAATTAGAACAGACTGTATCATATAAATATCTAGAACACCAGATTCGAATTTGTAGAGATAATCTAGCGAACGAATTCTACAGACGAGTAGGACTAACCTGGGCCGCTTTTGGTAAGGTGAAACACGTGCTGATATACCCATCTCCTTGAAAAGACAGATGTACGACCAATGTGTCCTGCCTGTCCCAACATATGGAGCGGAAACGCTTACATTAACAAAGAAAGTTATAAACAAAATCAGGGTAACAAAGCGGAGCATGGAGCGGTCCATGTTTGGAATAAACCTGCGTGACAAAATCCCAAATTTTGCCATAGTCTTCAGATGCTGTAGAGAGGATCACCCTCCTGAAGAGAATTGGGCAGGCCACTTACGAAAACGTATATATACGACGAAACGTATCATTGAATGGAGGCCTAGACAACAGGCATACAGAAGCAGAGGTCGTCCACCGACGAGATGTAGTGACGATATAAAGCGTATCACATCTAATTGGATACAAGCAGCGCAACCGCGAGAAGAATGGAAGGAATTAAAGAAGGCTTATGTCCAGAAATTACCAAAATATTCCGAACACACGCCTTTCACACTACCATTTTTGCAACGAAACTCTCTTCAAATCTATCTTTCCATGAATTCCAAAACCTGTTAGCAACCACCGAAGCTTTCTTACATATGAACTTAATGTGCTCATTATTGGACCCATTATTACACAATATAAATCTTAAATATTTGAAGCTGCTAACCTGTTATATAACCTTTTCACCCCACATCAAGCTTTCCTCTTTCTTACCAACTTTTTACCAACAGGATTTATCAATCCATTGTTCTCTAGTTCTCTTGACCAGTGGTGAGCAAACCGTGGGTCGCGACCCCCAGAGGGATCGATAGTTTTTTTTAGGTCGTTGAATTTACAATACATTTTTTACTATGATAAGGCTGTGTGTAAATATCAGGTAGATAAAATTTTGCAGAAAATGTTGAGTCGCAAATGAAATTGATGAAAAAAATTAAATTAAGTTTCCGCGGTATTTTTTAATTAAAAGCTTCTTAGGAATATGATGTATGTTTTTCGACGAATTTTGGGATGCTGAATCGATTAGTAAAAACTAGAAGTCTCTGCGATAAGCTGTTCAAAAGTTATAACGTGAAATCTGCGGAAAATGTTTTTCATGAGAAATTCATTTTGCTAGCCGCTACCGTTCGCGAGATATGAAAATTGGCAAAATCGGACAAAATTTCGAAAAATTGGGTCGCCCAGACAGAGAACTGGGAACTAATTATAACTTATTAATAGGGAAATGGTCTCCTGAAAAAGATGCCTCAATCGGTTTTTAATTATCTGCAACCATTCTCGAGATATACACTTATGAAGTCGAAATTCTCTAAAATTTTAATTCAAAATTTCGCAATAAAAAATTTAATCTTTCTAAACAATTTACACATCGATTTGCTCGTCTTGTCTAGTTTCAGTGTGCCCAAAATTATTTCGCTGCGATTTATAGTTTCAGAGAGGATTGTAAAAAACGTAATACGCACTTTTGTCCGTTTTTTTTCAGTTTATCCGAAGGAAATGGACGTGCTGAACACGATTTCTCAGTTTATTACCGTGTAAATGGTCAAAATACCCAATATAGCGGTTATTTAGCAACTTCTAGCCATTTCCTCGGACTTATTGCAAGTTTTTCCTGCAGAAATTTAACCGAATTCCTGGAATTTATGGAAATCGATTGAAACATTCCCAAGAAGTGAATTAAAATGTAAGAGTCCTTCAGCGGATCGATGGCTGGTTCGGTGGTATCTTTTTAATTAGGAGCTTCCTAGAAATATGATATATATTTTCCGGCTAATTACAGGATGCTGAATCGATTGGTGAAGACTGGAAGTCTCTTTAGTGAGCGGTTCAAAAGTTATGACAGCGTCAAATCAGTAGGAAATGTGTGATTGTGTACAGCGAAAAAAAATATAAAATTTGTTTATTTGTAACTTTAGTGCGAAATAAACTGGAAAAACCATTTTTAGCACTTCGATTTCCTTCGGGTAACCAAAAAAAATCACGAAAAAATTTTCCAAAAAAATTTTCAACAAAAATTTGTCATCATTTCGTTCGAAAAATATGCGCTTTTTCGGTTTTTTTTAGATTTTCTCAAGAACGGTAAAAAGCAGCGAAATCATTTTAGGCACACAAAAACTACACGACAAGACGAACAAGTCGATGTGTAAATTGTCTAGAAAGATTCAATAATAAGTCGAGAAATTTCAAAATGAAATTTACCCGTTTCTCGATTTGCTAAGTCGATCTGTCGGAAACGGTGGCAGATAATCAAAAACGGATTGCGGCATCGTTTTCATAAGGTCATTTTCCCTTGCATAGACTAAGATTGCCCTCCGGAAATTCACGACTTTCCGAAATCTCTACTCGAGCGGCGAAATTTCTTAAAAATGTCTTCAATTTTTGCAGGAGAAAGTCAACCGAGAGAGCTAGCGCAATATAATTTGCATATCTGTAATCAGAAGCAAAAATGCTTTCAGAAACGTTTTTAAATTTTGCTATGACTCGAAAAATAACGATTTTGAAAAAATCGATTTTCTCGCATTTCGTCGTTTCCGCGGTCTAGACTTCCCGAATCGATGATATTTCTTAACTTAAAGCTCTCCGGGGAATATTATATACGTTCTAATTTTGGGACGCTGAATCGATTGGTGAAGACTAGAAGTCTCTGTAGTGAGCGGTTCAAAAGTTATGACAGCGTCAAATCAGTAGGAAATGTGTGATTGTGTACAGCGAAAAAAAATAGAAAATTTGTTTATTTGTAACTTTAGTGCGAAATACCCTGGAAAACCGTTTTCAGCACTTCGATATCCTTCGTGTAACAAAAAAAAAAAATCACGAAAAAAAATTGCAAAAAAATTTGCAACAAAAATTTCGTTCGCAAAATATGTGCTTTTTCGGATTTTTTCGATTTTCTCCAGAACGGTAAAAAGCAGCGAAATCATTTTCGGCACACAGAACCTAAACGACAAGACGAACAATTCTATGTGTAAATTGTCCGGAGAGATTAAATAATTCGTCGATAAATTTCAAACTGAAATTTACCCGATTCTCGATTTACTAAGTAGATGTCTCGGAAAAGGTTGCAGATAATCAAAAACGGATTGCGGCATCGTTTTCAGAAGGTCATTTTCCTGCGAATACACTAAGATTGTCCTCCGGCAATATACGACTTTCCGAGATCTCTACTCGAGCGGCGAAATTTCTTAAAAATTTCTTCAATTTTTGCAGGCGAAAGTGAACCGAGAGAACTAGCGAAATATAATTTGCATATCTGTAATCAGCAGCAAAAATGCTTTCAGAAACGTTTTTAAATTTAGCTGTTACTCAAAAATAACGATTTTGACAAAATCGATTTTCTCGCATTTCGTCGTTTCCGCGGTCTCGACTCATGGTATTTCTTAACTGAAAGCTTCCTAGGGAATATTAAATACGTTTTCCGAGTAATTTTGGGACGCTGAATCGATTGGTGAAGACTAAAAGTCTCTGTGGTGAGCCATTCCAAAATGCGAGATGTATTTCCTTAAAATCATATTTATCTATTTATAATATTTCAAAGATATTCATATTATACAAATATGCAGATTTGCATCTGAAAGTGTTTTTCCTACTGGTTGTAAATATACAAATTGCATTTTGGTAGCTGCTTCCCTTCGCGAGATATGATATAGTTGGCAAAATCGAGCAAAATTTGGTCGCCCGGGCATAGAATTGGGAAACTAATTAATAGTTTTAAGAAAGTCTTTAAAAAATTGTGAAATATTAATATAAACAAATTTAAAAAATGTCAACTATCTATCAAGGCGATAAAAATTTACACCAAATGTTGGGTCGCAAATGAAAATAGTTTGCGCACCACTGCTCTAGACTAAGGTGACCAGGTGTACTGCTTTAGTCAGTACAGTACTTCTTTGAGATATTCAGTACTGTCCAATTTTTAGGCACTGCATTTGTACTGCTTTTCTCTAAGGTGTATGTACTGCTTGTACTGTTTTTCATAATATTGTAAAAATAAATAATTATAACTGTGGTTTTATGCATTTCAAAAGCAAACATTTTGCTCACAATTCAGTATTGCTAATAGTGGCAGCAATAACAAAACATTGCAAGAGTGATAAACATAACTTTCAGATTAATGCGGCAGACCTGGTGGCAAAAAAAATGGCGGCTCGCGGGCCTCACGCGGCCCGCGCCGACATTTTATGCGGCCCGCGAAGATCATTAAAATTTTCGTTATAATTTTTTCTTGTAAAGCACATGCATAACCAGGGCTATCCATCCTCATCCAATGTATTGCTTTCGCGTTTAAATAAACTGGAAATAGGTAAAGGTGGTAAATAATAAGGTGGTAAATAGTAGCCACTGTCAATTTTTCTTCCAAAATTAGGTTAACAGTGAACGCTAACTTCTAATTTGCTAACTTTGAACATTTGATCTTGAAAGTTTTCAAAAATTCGCCTACGCCGCTATTTTAAAAGTTCCATTATCTCAAATAGCTTATGTACTGCTTTCGCGTTTAAAATATCTGGTCACCTTACTCTAGACCAGGGGATCCCAACCTGTGGTATGCGTACCACTGCTGGTACGCGGGAACGTTTCAGGTGGTACGCGTGAGTGATGTGAGCAACATGCTATTAATAGCTTCTGAACGCATGAGCAGTGAGCACGCAAACATAACTCAGCTGCTTGTCTCTGCAGGAGTGGAGGAGAGACGGCGCCGGGCTCGCGGCGTCGGGAGCTGCCTTACCCCTCTTCCCCCACGGCCCACGCTATTAATAACTTCCCCTGCGCCTCAATTCTTCCGCCTCACAATATTGCCAGAGATTGTGCAAGTTCATTGTTCGCAGTTCGTTGAGCGTGTTGTGATTTCGTATAATAAAGAAAACTGAACTATGAAACGATTACTGACGTCCTCTTCTACTTCAAAGGATTGTGCTAAAAAACCTAAATCACCGGCCAATCGTAAATACGATGAAAGCTACTTACAGTACGGTTTTTTAGTGAAGCCGGGGACTGAAACCAGTGACATTCCTATTCCTCAATGTGTTGTATGTCTTGAAACACTTTCGAACCAAAGCATGAAGCCTTCTTTACTGATGCGACACCAAAATACTAAGCACCCTGCTTTGATTGGTAATCCCATTGAATTTTTTTAAAAGAAAAACTAATTTTTTCAAGAAAGTAACCCAATGTTTGATGAAGTTTGCCAATACTGATACTATGTTGATAAAGACGTCATACCTTGCTAGTTTAAGAATTGCAAAAGATGGAAATCCTCACACAATCGGTGAGACGCTTTACTGCCGGCCGCTGTGGATATTTGGACCATATCCGTGTTAGGAGAAAAGGCAGCCAAAGAAATTCAAAAAATACCACTATCAAATAACACAGTAAAGAGACGAATTGTCGATATGTCTAATAATGTTGAAGAACAACTGGCTTTAAAACTCCAAGAATGCACTTATTTTGCACTTCAAGTTGATGAAAGCGCCGATGTTACAAACATGGCGCCGCTACTAGTTCTCGTGCGATTTGATTATAATGAAGAGGTGATAGAAGAGTTTTTGTTCTGCAAACCACTTGAATCAAATATCACAGCGGAACTCATGGTCAAAGTGTATTGGCTTGTGTACATATAGTGCAAAAGCTATGTCAGGAAGATTGACAGGCCTAGCAGCAAAAATAAAGGAAGTTGCTCCTGAATGCAAAAGTACGCATTGTGTCATCCATCGAGAAGCATTTGTTGCTAAAGGTATGCCGGAAAATCTTAACTTTGTTCTATCAGATGCTGTGAAAGTTATTAACTTAATAAAGGCTAGGGCTCTAAACACAAGATTATTCTCCTTGATGTGTGAAGAAATGGATGGTAATTTCAAGACTTTACTCCTGCATACAGAAGTGAGGTGGTTATCTCGGGGGAAAATTTTTAACCGTCTCTTTGAACTCAAGAAGATCTTTGAAGATCAGAAGTTTTTATGTTTTTAAGTGAAAAAAATCATGACATGAAAAAATTGTTTGCTGATGAAGAATGATGATCAAGATTGGCTTATCTAGCCGATATTTTTGATAAACACTGAACTTGGAACTTCAGGGACCAAACACAACAGCCTTCACAGTCAGTGACAAAATAAACTCCTTCAAGAGAAAGCTGGTCCTGTTTTGTTCACAAATACAGGAGAAGAATTTATCTGCATTTCCCACTCTATCATCATTTTTTGAAGAAAATTAAATATCTCCAATGCCAGATGTGGTTGCAGATATCATTGTTCACTTCAAAGGAAGGCTTTCAAAAAAACTTTAAGACGTATATCTTTGAAGATTATTCAAAAGTGGACTGGATCAGAAATACTTTTTCGGGAACCTCACCAAATGAATTGGAACTACAAGAAAGTTTTATCGATCTTACAGAAGATAATTCCATGAAAGATTATTTTAAAGAGAAATCTTTAATTAACTTCTGGATCGGATGTAATACCGAGTACCCTTTGATCTTCCGGCAAGCTCTGCTATTTTTGATGCTATTTGTTACGAATTACTTGTGTGAGAGTGGATTTTCTGAACTCTTGTACATAAAAAATAAACATAGAAGTAGAATAAGTGTTGAAGATGACTTAAGAGTGAAGATAAGTTCCATTACTCCTAATGTTGATATTTTAATCACAGGCAAACAACAACAAGTTTTGCAGTAAAGACTATAAAAGTATAATTTGTATGATGATTAATTTTTTGCTGAGTACAAATTTTTTATTTGTATGTTTTTAGACCCAAATAGGGTAATTACCATTAATATTTTTATTTCTCCTTTATTATAAGCATGTTATTATAAATAAACAAACATCTGACCATTAAATATGAAATTTTTTCAGGAATTTAATTAAAAAAGCCTTTAGAAGAAAACTTTGAACACTTTTAGAAGAGTAAATATTACACGTTTATTAAAATATTTAGGTTTGGTGGTAAGCCAAAATTTCTCAAAAAGTCAAGTGGTGCAAAAAGTCAAGTGGTGCAGGTGCAAAAAGGTTGGGAACCCCTGCTCTAGACTGTTTGATACAAAGGAACAGAGCGGCACGAATATACAATGTATATGTGCATTTATAGGAAACTGGTGCCGACGCTGCTGAGATTGATATAAAAAAAATGCACAAAAATAAAATCGCACAAAACAATTCGCATAAGAATAAAATAGCATTGCAGTCCAAAAAGGACCGCACAAAAAGAGATTTTACTGTAGTTTTTTGAAATCATTGAGACATATTTAGAAGGCTTAAGATATGAACCAAACAAAGTAATTCCCCCACATTTTTATGTTATCGAAAGATATTAAATTGTTCAACAACATTCCTCGTCATAAAGAAAATTAATAAAAAGTGAGATTTGTTTTCATTATTTACACACATTGGAGTTAAAATATTATCCTTACCAATTTCTAATCTTGTACATCCATATTTTAACATATCAGTTAGATGCCTTTCCATGCAAAAATCAGGTCGTGTTTCAATAGTAATTCCAATACATTTAGAATTTGATCGTTCTGAATATTTCACGGCTTCCTCAACAGAGTTGCTCTTATGTCCAGACAGTGCATCATGTAAATTTCTTATAAAATAATCACGGTAGTCTGTTGGTAAACTCATAAAAGTTCCTCCCATTATAATAAACTCAACTTTATCGACATTATGGCCCAATTGCTTCAACTAGAAAAAATAAATAGATAATTTAAATTTTTTATTGGAGTAATTAATTTCCATACTTGATCAACCCGATGCCTAGTTTGTATGTATGGATCATATCTAGCTCTTATAGCTCTCATAGATGTGGGTTCATATCCTGTGTAACTTTGTGTAGAATATTCAAAATCTGAGTCTGGTCCTCCTGGACAATACACACAAATGTTTCCAGTTACATTAATATGTGGGCATCGATGAGGTTTGCACATAACAGCTACCACTGCAATCTGTAAGAATAAATTTTCATTTACAAACAAATTATATATTAAAAGACAATTGTGAATGCAAAGATAAAAGTTATAAGGTTGCAACTGCTCATTACACCTATGAACTCTTAAAACTCATTTTGTGTGGTGACATTACTGCACGTTTATCTCTCCTGTTTTTGCTCTGTGTAGTCACTTGACTTTGCCTCCTGTGTTGGTTTCCTCCACGTGGCTCAGTCTAGAACAGTGGTTCTTAAAAAAACCTTGCTGAAGGTACCGAACCCATCAGTTTCATATGAGCATTCACCGAACCCCTTTTAATTGGAAACTTTCACTAGCGCACCTAAACCAGACTTTCTTCCCAGCATGGCTAGAGCTTCATCTGAACAAACTGCAGAAACCATATCCCACGAAAGATTATTTTCTTTGAAGAAGTCATCCACAAGTTTCTTTACATTGGCTGCCTTAGTTGTTGTTGTAAGAGGCTTACATAATAAAAAATCTTCCTTTATCACGTCGTCTTTCACATAGCTCACGAATACTGCAAGCTGACTTAGATTGGAAAAGTCTGTAGTTTCGTCGAGTTGAAGGCTGAATTTTGCCAGGTTTGAAATCAGATCTGCAACTACTTGGGCCAAGATATCTTTGCTCATGTCGTCTATTCTTTCACTGATGGTGTCATTTGAAAGAGGAATTTGGGATAACTTAACTTCAGCCGCTTTTCCCAGCATGATATTCGCCATCTTCAACACGGCTCGTTTTATGAGTTTTTCCCCAATATCGTGTGGTTTGCCCTGCTTTTCGATAAGGTAAGCAACTTCGTACGATGCTGTAAGGATCGGTTTGTGTCGATGGGTACAAAGAAAGTCTGGTTTTTGTCTGGTACAAAGAAAGTCTAGTGAAAGCCGATGCACCACACATCGTTGTTACGCATTGTATTCTTCACAGGCACCAAAAACCATGCCTCCAAAACTAGCAGAAGTCTTAAAAATCGTAGTGGAATGCGTGAACTATGTGCGAAATAGTGCTCTGAGGCACCGCATCTTCAAGGTGCTGTGTAAAGAAATGGGATCTGAATTCGAGGTACTTCTGTACCATTCAAACGTTCGGTTGTTATCCCGGGGACAGGTTTTGAATCGTGTTTTTGCCATACGTGAGGAATTAGCCCTGTTTTTGCAGGAGCACCAACATGGTCATGCAGATTGCTTCAAAAATTCTAAATTTATTCTCATGCTTGCGTACATGGCTGATATCTTCGCATCTCTCAATCATCTGAATCAACAGATGCAGGGCGGTGGTGTATGGTTCTGTTTTATTTTGAATAGTAGGCCGTCATGCGACATGATCCACACATGATCAAATGCCTGTGATATATCTAAAAAAGCTGCAGTACTGTACTGTTTTAATTCAAGGGCTTTCTTCTTTTTCTCGCGGATGAGTCACTTAGGACCACGCGGAATCAACGTATGCTGAGCCTTCCTCCTTGCCCAATAGCTTTTCATCTTCATGGATTGTTGTACTTTCTGTTCCTCCGACCATGCACGTCGTGTTGGTTTCTTCAGATCTTCCTCAAATCCCCTTGTATGAACAATATTCCTGATCACATTTCTATTCATGAGATCTGGCGATCCCATCTCCACTAGGTCCCTTTCCACTTGTTTGTACCACTTTGGTCTTGTACGTTTGTTCTGTAGAAATTTGTGGATTCGGTAAGTAAGCCTCGTATGATTCATTCTTGCCAAATGACCCAAAAATTGAATTCGTCTCATTCTCTTTAGAGCTTTATTAATATCCACTAATTTGTGTACTTGTTCTATCATGCTATGTTTTTGGCGAAAGCCAAACTGGTGATCGGGTAACAGCTTATTTGATGAGATAATTGGAGACAATCTGCGCAGCATAAGTATCTCCATGATTTGTTTAAGTTTGTCCATGACAAAGGTATGGCCAGCAGGCTAATAGGTCTATATGATTGCACTTCAATTGGATTCTTACCTGGCTTGGCTGCCATTATAACTTGGTCTACTTTCCATTGAAGTGGAACCATCCCCCTTTGCAGGATAGCGTTCCAAAAAAATATAATAACCATCAAATTATGATTTTTAATTTTACTCCTTGGATATTAATGATTTACTACGACATAGAATAGCAGAATATGGAAAGGAAATCATAGGGGAGCATCAGGCAGGTTTCAAAGAAGAACGATCAACTATTGACCAGATCTTCACCACCCGACAAATACTAGAAAAATCATGTAAGTATAATGTACCAATATATGAGCTATTCATTGACTTCAAGGAAGCCTACGACAGTATAGACGGGAACAGACTATATGATATAATGGAAGCTGTTGGCATACCAAGCAAGTTAGTAAGATTAACCTGAACAACAATGATAGACTCAAAGGCTGTAGTGAAAATACAAGACCAAATGACAAACAGACTCTCAACCATTAAAGGAATGCAGCAGGGAGATGGACTCACACTGATGCTGTTCAATATTTCATTAGAGAAGGCAATAAGAAACACCAGTGCTAACCTCAACAGCACAATAATAGACAAGTCACATCAAATAATTAGCTACGCAGACGATATTAATCTATTGGCCAGAACAGAACAGGAAATCAATTAAGTATTCAGCAAACTAGAAACACAGAACTGAAGGTCAATGAAACAAAGACCAAACTATTGCCAATGAAACCAAGAAGAAGCTAATATAAACTTGGCCATAATTACACAATAGGAGATAACAACTTAGAAGTAGTGCAACAATTCAAATATCTAGGATCACAAATCAACAGTGAAAATGATATCAAACAGGAAATACAAGAAAAACAAAAATCACAAAGCCATTATAAGAACAGTGGTGACATATGTAAGTGAGACATGGACAATCATCACCAAGTACTCAGAGAAAATATTAGCAAGATGGAAATGACCAATCCTAAGGAAAATATATGGACCGGTAGTAGAGAATGGGGAATTGAGAATCCAATATAATTTCGTATTAAAACAGAAATAAAATATCATCGGCAGAATATAAAATTATAAAGATGAAAATGCGCAGGACACTTGGAGAGAATGGGTGAGGACCGAATACCAAAGAAAGTATATAATGGGCGGATGGAGTGTGCAAGGGGAAGAGGACAACCAAGACAGAGATGGATAAACAACATTGAAGAGGATGCCAAACAAATATTGAAAGTTCGTAATTGAAAAACTACAGCAAGGCAACGAGACAACTGGAGGCAGAAAATACAGAAGGCCCAGGTCCAAATGGAACTGTAGCATATTATGTATTACCAAAATATATACAATAATTGTTTGTAGTAGCAATTAAGCCATTAGGGTCCATTGTACTCGCTCGAGTACAAAAAATATTGAGACATTCCTTTATCTCTACCGCAATCTATATTTAAATAGCTGCATTGCGCATTGTAGGTAATTAGTAATGAAGCATGTAGCAACTTATTGTACAGGTGTATATCTTACCATCATCAACTGTTAACATTTGCAGCTATATATATTTTGAATCGGTAATGTGGTAACAGATACATTTTGCAGTGCACTACCTTCTGAAAAGTGTATTACATGCATGAAAAAAATTTCCAATTAATTTTGGCAGTTGTTTTGTGTAAGTCGGACTTGATTATTTATAAATGTGACAGTAAGCCGCCTGCATGCCGATTTGCTAATTTTATATGAGGTCCTATTACTCGCTGAACTCGTGCGAGTACAGTCGGCTAATGTAGGGTTATAGCATTACTTTTGAGCAAAATTTTCTTATGTAAACCCTTTTTAGACCCTCATCATGAAAGAATCCGATTTTCCCACTATATCATCCCTGTGTTTTTATGGCAGAAGATTTACCAATATAACAGCAGCTGTAGATGACATAGAAACATCAGAAAAAACTGGTGATGTATATATGGTTGTTGTACCACCTGACGTTGATGAACAAACCGATGAGGAAAATATTGACGAAAACAAACTACTAAATCCTAAATTAATCCCGGATGATATACCTGGACATGTGGAAATTCACATGGATAATGGGATGTCCGATGGAGACTTCGATAGAGACTACCACTCGCCGTATTGCAACGCCGTATCCAACGAACAAAAAAATGGACGAATAAAACATAAGTATGAAAGGTATACAAGGAAGTCGCGATCAAGAGGATTGTGTAAAGGGAGAAGTTAAATCCTGTTGAGGTATTTTAAAAACTGATGGATAGCAGTGTTATCAGTATGATTGTGGAACAGACAACAGTTAATTTATATTCAATGCAGTTTTTTTGTGTCCAATGTGGACATAAAGACTTTCATAGGAATACTGCTTTTTTTTGGATGAAGATTTTTTGGATTTGGATGAAGATTTACAAGTTCCATTGGCATCTAATGCTATGTCCAGGAATCGTTTTTTAGATATAGAGAAATATAACCACCTGATTGATAATAATGATGTAAATAAATCAGATAAAATGAGTAAAATTCGTCCTCTCATGAACATTTTGAATCAGAAGTTCCGACAGTGGGGAATATTTTGTGAAACGCTATCAATTTATGAAGCAATGGTTAGCTGTTTCGGGCGCCACTCGTCTAAGCAATTCATAAAGGGAAAACCTGTCCGATTTGGATATAAAGACTGGATGTTGTGCAGTAGCTCCGGATACTGCTTCGCCTTTGACACTTACTGTGGTGCAAAAACTGTTGCTGCTAGTGAAAGGAACATGCCATTGGGTTCAAAAATTGTAATAGAACTTCTCGATACAATTGCAGTGCCATCTGACCATAAATTTTTTTTCGATAACTATTTTACAAGTTATGATCTATTAGCCTTACTAAAGGAAATGAATATTCGCGCAACAGGAAGAATCAGAAATAACCGAACAAAAAAGTGCCCAATAACAGATCAAAAAACCTTCCAAAAGAAGGTGCATGGATTTTATGAGATGAAATTTGATCAGAACTCCAAATTGCTTTTCGTTTGATGGAAGGATAATAACATTGTGCAACGATTTATGCAACAAATTATGATTGTGTCAATCCAGTAACTAAGGTAAAACGCTGGTCAACTGTTGCTGCTTCAAAGATTGATATTCCACAACCATTTCTCTTCCAAACTTACAACAGGTATATGAGCGGAGTGCATATACTGGATCAGTGTGATCAATTTGACTGTAGTAAATGCTTGGAGAATCTACCAAATTGCCAATGGACGTGATAGCATGGATCTTCCAGAATTCCAACGATATATAGTACGTCACTACTTGTGATCTTCTACGTCTAAGAAAAGACCTTCTGCTTCAGTCCAATCAGTATTCGATCTAGCGAAGGAGGACATTTCCCCAAGAAGTTGAAGAATCAGTTGAGATGTAGTGTGCCATTACAGAGTGAGATGGGCATGATGTAAATGCAATGTCACCTTATGCATAGAAAGAGATTGTTTCTGCCAATTCCATGGTTGAGTCCATTGAACTCGATTTATATATTTATATCGAACCGGGAAATCAAGATTGCGGAAACGATAAAAGAAAAATGTTTTTGCTAAAATCGTTATTTTTCGAGTTATAGCAAAATATAAAAATTTCGTTTCTGAAAGATTTTTTGCGCAGATTACAAATATGCAAATTTTATTTCGCTAGCTCTCTCCGTTCACGATGGCCTGCTAAAATTGGGTTAAAGAAGACATTTCCGCAAACGAATAGAGATCTTGAATACTAATGCATTTCCCGCGGATAATGTGTGTGATAAGTGTGTAGATATGAGAATAATCTTCTGAAAACGATGCCACAATCCGTTTTTAATTATCTATCAAAGTTTCTGAGATATCGACTTATCAAATCGACAATCGTAAAATTTCAGTTTGAAATTTCTCAATGAAAAATTGAATCTTTCCGAACAATAAAAATATTAAAAATTTTCTGAAAAAGTGGCCAAAAAAATCCATCGATTTGAGATCAGGAAAAAACTTGTATTTTCGGTTCTCTACGATCCTCTCGGAAACAACAAATTCCAGCGAAATAATTTTTCAGCACGCTGAAACTAGACGACAGAATAGAAAATCGATGTGTAAATTGTTTGGAAAGATTCATTTTTTACTGCGAAATTCTGCATATTCCAGAATTTCGACTTCATAAGTCCGCATCTCGCGAACGGTTGCAGATAATTAAAAACGGATTGCGGAATCTTTTCAGGAGGTTAATTCCCTATTGCTTAGATTTCCTTAAAAATATGACTTAGTTTCCCAGTTCTCTCCTCGGGCGACCAAATTTCGCGAAAATTCGCTCGATTTTGTAATTTTATCATGTCCTGTATCGCGAACGGAAGCTGTTAGTAAAATGCAATTTATATATCTACAACCAGCAGGGAAAACACTTTCAGACACATTTTGAAATTTTCCATTCACTTGATAAATTATGAATTGAAGAAAATATATTTTCTCCTATTTCAGTCATGAAGTTCTTAAAAGTGTCACCTTTGGCGCTAATGCTGATGCGCTCTGAGCGAGTTGTTGAATAGTACCTTGTCGGCCACGTAGTCTACAGAGTTAGAGCGTTAACTAACAAATCTGGAGGTTGTCGGGTTCGATCCCGAGAGCGAGTGTCAGCCGCATTTGTAGCAGAAGACACATGTGTAATTAATTAACGCTAATTTAAATAACATTTGGGTTTCTGGGCCTATAAAGATGAAAATGTGGGCAACATACAATAGGCCACTAGCCGCAGTGTTTGAAGGGTTAATAACTCGCTATCCACATTGGATCAAATTTTAAAAAAAATAGTACCTTGTGGAACCCCAACTCTAAACACTCTAGTTTCACTAACACATTTGATCACTTTGACACTGTGAGTTCTATTAGACAAATAATTTTCCTAACGTTTGTGAGGAATACCCCTGATTCCACATCTCCGAGTTTGTCGAACAATAGTTTGTGATTAATAGTATCAAATACTTTGGCAAGATTTAACAAAACTAAAATATTGGTTAACTCCGCCTGAGGAATCGCTGGGTGGATTGAGTAGCCCAGCGGCCCGTTTCCGGTCCCAAGCCCGGATAAAGGAGGAGGAGGAGGGAGGGAAACAACCTATTGTTACGAAAAATAAACATTATGAAAACCAAACTGATCAACGGAGACAACCTCGACAATGGAAAAGGAAAAATGATTTGATTATATCCACATGGAATGTACAAAGCTTGTATAGGGTCGGAGCTATGCAAGAAGTAAAAAATTCATATAACACTTCGTATACATTTTTTGTTATTATTGTCTTATATTGTATCATTTATAGTACACATATATACGCAGTGATGTAAATTTTATTTATTTTTTCCCAAAAAAATCTTTGGGTGCTAATGGATTAACAATATTTCACAAAATTTAACAACAATTAAATATTAATTATATTTTATTTAGTTCTTGGGTAAAGCATTTAATAAAAGTTAATAAAATTCCGATATATTGCCAACGTTTCGGTCTTTTTTAATTTCTGACCTTCTTCAGGGCTACAAAATTAAACAAAAACAATTACAATATTATTAATTAATATATAAATATCATACCTTATATCTAAATATTATATATTAATTAACTTTAACAAAATAAACATAAAAAAAGTATTAAGATTAAAATTTAAATATGAATCTTTTATATAAAATGACAAATATTAAAAACTAATAAATTTTTTTGTTTTTTGTTTTAAATTTAATAAATATGACAATGCTATTTTTGCGTTTGAATTTCGTGGTTGTTAGTTATGTTAGTTTTATAATGTGTGTTAATTTAATAGATTATTATAAAATACACTAAGGCCCATAGTGTCTTCTCTGTAATTAATAGTGTTATTTGTTTTAATTTGTATCATTTCACTAATATTTCTTCTTGTGCTATTTTTGTCAATGTCAAGAATTTCAAAATTGTCAAAATTAAAGAAATGTCCGTCTATAAAAAAGTGTTTTGTTAGTGCAGTTTTGTTTAAATTATTAGAATTTTTACAATCATTCTTATGTTGACCAATGCGTTTTTTTATGTATTGTCCAGATTGCCCAATATAACATTTATTACAGTTGTGACATGGAATTTTGTATACTGAACCTGATATCATATCTTTTGGAACTCTATCTTTGATTTTGGTGAAAAATAATTTCCCTGTTGTAAGTATATTATACGGAGCAATCTTACAATTGAATTTTGTTGTTATCTTGTTAATTTTTTCAGTCAAACCTTTAATATATGGAAATTTACAGTGTTTAATTATGTTATCATTATTATTATTGTGTGGTTTCTTATTGTGTATCTGTTCTGTGTATTTTTTAATTGCCGAATTAATTAAGTATTTTGGATAATTATTGTTTATTAAAATTTTTTCTTTGTAATGTTAATGTTTTGAGTGTGAAATTTTGGATGACTGTATGTGATGGCTCTTTTTAACAAATTATTTATAACATTAAATTTTTGATTGGCATTGTGGTTAGAATTGAAGTTAATTATTCTCTGAGAGTTAGAAGGCTTAGTGTACCAGTTGGTTATGAGAGATTTATTATCTCTTATTATCATTAAGTCTAAAAATGGGATACTGTTATTGGTTTCTTTTTCCAAAGTGAATTGAATTTTTTGATTGTAGGAGTTAAACAAGTATATAACTGTATCAATTTTGTCTTTAGGTATAAGTAAGATGGAATCGTCTACATATAATTTCATTAATGGAATTTTGAAATCTAAGATTTGTTCATCAACATATTGGAAAAGGTCATTCATGACAATATTGGCGTATGCCGGGCTAGTGGGAGCCCCCATAGCTGTTCCTTGTTTTTGTTTGTAGTATGACTTATTAAAAATGAAATAGATACTTTCAAATGTAAATTCTACTAGTTCTAAGAATTGTTTTTTGGGTATTTTTGTAAAATTTTGTATGTAATTCCATTTTCGTTCAATTAATTTAATTAATAAGTCATGTGGTATGTTTGTAAAAAGTGAAATCATATCTAAGGATATCAAAGTAAAATTGTCAGGTACTACTATGGATTTTGTTATTTCAATTAATTCTTCAGAATTCTTTATATTATATATGGAAGTGGAATTGACTTTGGACAGTATGTCATGTAATAATTTACCAATGTTATAGCTCGGACTGTCTATCGTGTTAACAACTGGTCTTAAACACAGTTTTTCCTTGTGTGTTTTCCTTAGGCAATATAACCTAGGGGGTATTGAATTATGTCTGATTAATGATTGGTACTCTGTTTTCATGATGTGTCCATTTTCTAGTAAATCTTTAATTAGTTTGTTCGCTTGAGTTTGTAGCTTCAAAGTTGGGTCTTTTTTCAATTTATGATAAATCTCCTGGTCATCTAACATTTTTGTCACTTCTGTATCGTATTCTTGTTTATACATAATTACAGTTGAGTTGCCTTTGTCAGATTTTCCAATGATAATGTCTTTGTTATTCTTTATGAAGGTATTCGTTTCTTTTATGTACTTATTGATGGGGTTGGGGTTATTTTTCTTCTTTTCTTTTTGGATAAAGTTGTTAATTGTTCCTACCAATTTACTTCTATAATGTGTAATTGTTTCTTCATCCATTATTTGTTGTGACAGGCATGTTTCTATGTCTTTGATTATTATATTGTTTGGAATCGTTCACATTGTTAGGCCAAATTTTGGTCCTAATGCTAGTAATATATTCACTTTTTCTGGTAATTTAATGTTGGTATAGTTGTATATATAATTCTTGGATGTTGAAAGAAGTATTGGACATTGTTGTTGTTTGAGTTCTTCTAATTTTCTTATGTAATTATTTTTTATCTTGAGGAATGTACGTTCATAATTTTTCTTCAAAATTTGGTCAACATTGTTGAATTGTGGAACTGTGTTAGTTAATTCCTCTATGTGTTCTAAAATTATTTTCTTCAAGTTAGATATCTTCCAATTAGTGATTTTTATCTCAATATTGAAGATATTATTTCTAAATTTCTGTAATGTGTAACTAACATGGTTCTTATATGGTTCTTATATATGTGTTAGTTGTGTGAAAACACACAAGGAAAAACTGTGTTTAAGACCAGTTGTTAACACGATAGACAGTCCGAGCTATAACATTGGTAAATTATTACATGACATACTGTCCAAAGTCAATTCCACTTCCATCTATAATATAAAGAATTCTGAAGAATTAATTGAAATAACAAAATCCATGGTAGTACCTGACAATTTTACTTTGATATCCTTAGATGTGATTTCATTTTTTACAAACATACCACATGACCTATTAATTAAATTAATTGAACGAAAATGGAATTACATACAAAATTTTACAAAAATACCCAAAAAACAATTCTTAGAACTAGTAGAATTTACATTTGAAAGTAGCTATTTCATTTTTAATAAGTCATACTACAAACAAAAACAAGGAACAGCTATGGGGGCTCCCACTAGCCCGGCATACGCCAATATTGTCATGAATGACCTTTTCCAATATGTTGATGAACAAATCTTAGATTTCAAAATTCCATTAATGAAATTATATGTAGACGATTCCATCTTACTTATACCTAAAAACAAAATTGATACAGTTATATACTTGTTTAACTCCTACAATCAAAAAATTCAATTCACTTTGGAAAAAAAAAACAATAACAGTATCCCATTTTTAGACTTAATGATAATAAGAGATAATAAATCTCTCATAACCAACTGGTACACTAAGCCTTCTAACTCTCAGAGAATAATTAACTTCAATTCTAACCACAATGCCAATCAAAAATTTAATGTTATAATTAATTTGTTAAAAAGAGCCATCACATACAGTCATCCAAGATTTCACACTCAAAACATTAACATTACAAAGAAAAAATTTTAATAAACAATAATTATCCAAAATACTTAATTAATTCGGCAATTAAAAAATACACAGAACAGATACACAATAAGAAACCACACAATAATAATAATGATAACATAATTAAACACTGTAAATTTCCATATATTAAAGGTTTGACTGAAAAAATTAACAAGATAACAACAAAATTCAATTGTAAGATTGCTCTGTATAATATACTTACAACAGGGAAATTATTTTTCACCAAAATCAAAGATAGAGTTCCAAAAGATATGATATCAGGTTCAGTAAACAAAATTCCATGTCACAACTGTAATAAATGTTATATTGGGCAATCTGGACAATACATAAAAAAACGCATTGGTCAACATAAGAATGATTGTAAAATTCTAATAATTTAAACAAAACTGCACTAACAAAACACTTTTTTATAGACGGACATTTCTTTGATTTTGACAATTTTGAAATTCTTGACATTGACAAAAATAGCACAAGAAGAAATATTAGTGAAATGATACAAATTAAAACAAATAACACTATTAATTACAGAGAAGACACTATGGGCCTTAGTGTATTTTATAATAATCTATTAAATTAACACACATTATAAAACTAACATAATTAACAACCACGAAATTCAAAATTCAAACGCAAAAATAGCATTGTCATATTTATTAAATTTAAAACAAAAAAATTTAATAGTTTTTAATATTTGTCATTTTATATAAAAGAATCATATTTAAATTTTAATCTTAATAGTTTTTTTATGTTTATTATGTTATAGTATATTACGTCATGAGAGTTGTAAGAAGCATATTACGTACGAGCGGAACAATTACGCGCGACCCGCGTAGCGGGGAGCGCGTAATTCCGCGAGTACGTAATTGCCTTACAACTCGAATTATGTACTATACTTTATCTACGACCACACTATTTTTTTTCTATTTAATAAGAAAAATATGTTTGATGTAACTGATATAGTGATTCATCCATATAGGCAACACAATGTACGCAGTGTCAGTGTCAAATGAAATAATTTATATTTACTTAATAATTTATATTTTCTATGTTTAATTTCATTAATACCTATTAATACCTACTCTGTTGTAGCAGTATCGTTTAGATTTTTCATGGAGCAGTCTATATAGCCTTCTGCTACTACAGACGAACGCCAGCCACCATGCCTTTTTAGTGACAATAAATCACCAACGGAATCCACAAGAATGGTGGCTGACGAACATCTGTAACAATGTCCTGTATAAAGATTTGCTTCCGGAAAATGAAGATAATTGGCAATTTGTTTAGGAATAGAGGCAATTTTATTTATTCCATTGCTTAGTGCATTTCTCATTTTGATAATTTAGAAAAAAAGGCTGAGTTTTGTCCATATTTTGTGGGCGTAAGTTAATATATTTTTTACAGGTTTGGTAAAATTCTTTCGGTAGCACAAAAGATCTTTGAGTTTTTGTTTTGGAATCAGGAATTTTAATGATCAGAGATGTTCCGTTGTCTTCTATATGGCAGGGTTTGATATTTCGTAGTTCTTGTATTCTGCAAGCACCAATAATGCCAATGATAAGAATAACCTAAAATTATATAAAAAATATGTCGTTATGCCCATTAGAGAGCATTATCCCTGCGAACTGATCCTAATAAGTTCTGGAAATTCATCAATCAAAAGAAAAGGTCAACGAGTGTGCCGGGCTCCATGATATATGGTGATAAGCTCTTGGAGAACCAGCAAGATATTGTCGATGCATTTGCCGACCACTTCGCAAGTGTATTTAATTGTGATAGTCACTCGCCCTGTGACAACTGTGGAGAAAAATGCTGTGCTTCTGTACATGATAGCAATATAAGTGTTAATCAACTCTCTCTCAACTTGTTCACCATCAGTGAATGTGACATCCTCAAGTCTGTTGGTAAAATCAGATCGAACAATGTATGTGGGCCTGACAACATACCCTCCTTCATTATTGTTGACTCTATTCACTGTTTGCTGGTTCCGTTATGCCACTTATTTAACCTAATGTTAAACACATCAGTCTACCCGTTAATGTTCAAAATGAGTCGTGTTATCCCTGTGTTCAAGTCCGATGACAAAACCCAGATACGAAATTACCGTCCGATTGCTCTCTTGTGCAACTTTGCTAAACTATTTGATTGTATTGTATCTGACATTCTTTACTCCCATGTGATCACCAGATTAGCTCCAGAACAGCATGGCTTTATAAAAGGCAAGTCCACTGCCACCAACCTGGTTGAGTTTACACAATTTGTATCAAAAGCTCTAGACGATCGTTTCCAAGTGGATGTCATATATACCGACTAATCTAAAGCTTTTGACCGTGTAAACCATTGCATTTTGTTAAACAAACTGGGTGGGTTTGGACTGTGTAATGGTTTCTTAAAGCTAATTAAGTCTCTTCTGGCTGATAGGGCACAATTTGTTGAATACGGCGGTTTCAAATCGGACGTTTACTGCACCTCCAGTGGAGTTATTCAAGGTTCCAATTTGGGGCCTCTACTTTTTATAATTTTTTACAATGATGTTGTTAGTAGTGTTGACTGTAGAGTGTTTATTTATGCTGATGATCTCAAGATAGCCAAGATCATTGGTGCCAAATCTGATTGTTTACTTCTGCAACATAGCATAGACCAGTTGAACGCATGGTGTACGAAAAATAGTTTGGAACTTAACATTAGTAAATGCAAAAAAATCAGCTTTACAAGGAAAACTCAAACTGTCAGATTTTATTACAATATCAATGGTTACCCGCTAGTGTCATGCGATAAAATTTTAGATCTCGGGTAACTATGGATACTAGACTCACCTTTGTACCTCACATTACAAAGACTGTTAATAATGCATTCAAAGTGTTAGGTTTCATTTTTAGAAACACTAGAGACTTCACTAGCATCACCTCCATAAAAGCGCTATATTATGCTTTTGTGCGCTCCAAATTGGAATACTGCGCTGTTGTTTGGATGCCATGTAGTCAATTACACATCCGTTTTTTGGAAAGAGTGCAGCGGAAGTTTGCCAAATATGTTTTCTTTAAAATGCGTGGCTATTATCCTGTGACGCATGTCGATGAGGCTTGGCTCCTAGACTTGTCTGGGCTCGACTGGGCTTATTATGCACGAGAGATATTATCGCTTTGATCTTTTTACAAAAAATATTAACAGGAGCAATACATTGCCCGTCAATCCTAAGCGAGATTTACATTGCCGTACCGAGAACAGAAAGTAGGAGTCACTTAACCTTTTATTTTAACATACCTAGCACATTTCACCACTTCAATTCCCCATTGATTAGGTGCCTCAGACTCTACAATAATTTATATTCACAAAACTCGGAGTTTGATTTATTCCACGTCCAGTTCAATAAACGTGCAGTTAAGAAGCAATTAACTGCCCATTTTGCTACTCGACCTACACCTTGATATCTTAGTTAATTTCGTAATGTATTTTATGTATTTTTATTATGATTTGTCCATTATAGACAAATATTGTCTGCTGGAAAATAAACTTATTATTATTATTATAAGATAAAGAAAGTAATGAATACCTTCATCAATAAATATTTGTTATCCGGCGAATTATTGAGGAAACTGTTAATTTATTAAATGGTTAAAATTTTTGGTTTTTTTGCTTTTAAATCCATCAGATTTTCTCGTTAGTAAAGCTATTAACTTTGAATGTTTTGATATGTCTATGTCGTGCTTTATATTAATTGTTGTCCGAACCATTCAATAAATTGCCCAAAGTGAAGATGGTTTCATTGTTTGAGATAACTCATCAAAGTATAATAAAACATTTTCTGAAAAGGATTTAACATTATGCTTCATTCTACAGTCCATAAATTCTCTATATGCATCCTCGTATCCATCCCGAGATTTAATCCGTAGCAAATTATGGGCAGCTTGTTTCGCTTTTTCAACAATTTCGGGAGGAGTAGCATTTTCTATTTCGCTATCACTGGACAATACTGGACTTTAATTTTTATAATGAAAAAAAAATATAGTGTTTATGTTAGTTTGACGTTTAATTTTTTTTGACAAATAACGGAATGTATTCGGTTGCCTATATTAAAGGATAGTCAAAGTATCTCAACCAATCAAAGTATCGTAAACCAAACGCACTAGTGCATTATTGAATCATTAAATAACATTAATCGCGGACTGTTACATACGTGTGTTGTAAGATGTATTTACATAAACCACGAACTGTACAATATTGGGCAATTATAATAGTGGTCATAGATAAAAGTTAATTAATATATAATATTTAAATATAAGGTATGATATTTATATATTAATTAATAATGTAATTGTTTTTGTTTAATTTTGTAGCCCTGAAGAAGGTCAGAAATTGAAAAAGACCAAAACGTTGGTAATATATCGGAATTTTATTAACCTTTATTAAATCCTTTACCCAAGAACTAAATAAAATATAATTTAAAAAAAAGGATAATATCTGAAGATACATTAAATCTTAATATTGAAATTTATTAATACTTACACCACTAGCTGTTCGAATGGGTTTGGCCATAAGTTTCGGAACCAAAATCTTCTTATATTCGTGTGGAACAGCTGCAATGATATCCACAAGTTTCGGAGACGTTTCCATCCCATACTTTGAAGCAATTTTGCATTTCAACGAGTTCAAATTTACTTTGGCCTTGTGCTTATCAGCCTTAATAAGCTCCTGCACGATCTCTGCCACAGTTATCACCTTCTTCTCTTCTATAGTGAGATGGGAGTATTCTAAAAAGAAAATTATGGTTAGAATACAATGAAAATAGATCATAATTAATGTAATGTTTCGTATATTATTAAGAGAGCGTTTAGAGAGTGATATTTACCGTTTTTGCGTTTTCCCATTTTTGTAATTCAACCTCCTCGTATTTGTTTTATATCGAATTGTCTTTCCAACTGACAATTTAGAAATTGTCGTGTACTTTCAGGTTAGTAGAGAATGTTTAATAGCAATTACAGCGACACCTACGAAACAATCCTTTCACTAATATTCACAATATATAGTATTCGACAAAATAAAAAGTACCCAAATACCCATGGGCGTAGCCAACGGGGGGGCTAAATATGCAGAATATAACATAAATATTATATTGAAATAAGGAAGGACAAGTATAGACGACTCTCTTCAAGAGAGTATAGTAGATGTGGAGTTTAGGAACCCATGTGTGTCAATTTTAGAAAGTAAAGTGCATTTCTGTTATTGTATTTTCTTAACCCGTCTCACTGTCTAATGTGTACTCGAATGATCTGCCGGTGTAACTCCTTTCTCTCTTCTGTCCAGGGGTACATTTCCTTCGAGGTTTTTCCTGAAATCCACGGACTTCCTTCAGGGTGCGTCTCACAGACTTTGTTTTTGAGATCTGTTATTCCCAGTTCTTTAATATCCTTCTCGGTTTCTGTCAACCAAGTGGTACGAAGCTTCTTGTTTTGCTAGAAGGTGAAGAGACGGTTGGTTAGTCGATTTGGAGGCAATCTTGCAACGTGGCCATAGAAAGCTACCCTTCTTTTCCTTGCACAGTCAGAGAACATCTCAATATGTTCCTAGAGCTCAGAGTTATGTCGCCTTCGGAATTCCCCATCTTCCTTTACTGGGCCTAGGATCTTCCTGAGGATTTTTCTCTCTCTGATTTCCAATTTCTCTACTAGACCCCTTCGGTTCAAGGAAAGACACTCCATGGCATACAGGGTTTCTGGTCGTAAGACTGATGTGTAGTGCTTAAGTTTCAGGTTGCGTGACAGGTATTTCTTGTTGTAAGTGTTCTTAGTCAGCCGATAGGCTAGTTCCAACTTGTTGACTCTCTTGGATATTGATGCTCTTTCTGATAAGTTGGGTTCAATCCATTCGCCGAGATACTTAAATTTCTCAGTCCTCTTGATGTTTCCCTGTTCTAGTAACATCTCTCTGTTTGCTTCTCTGATGTTGGTGAAGAATTCTGTTTTCTCCAGCGACACTTGAAGACCCACTGTTTTCTGAGGCAGTTTACCTGCATTGTTGCCATCTCAAGAGAATCAGCAAACAGTGCCATGTCATCTGCAAAGGCCAGGCAATCTACAACCAGTCCATCGTTCTTACGTCCCAGGTAGATACCACTCTGAGCACCCAGATTGTTCAGTTCCTTGCACAATTCTCTCATAACCTTTTCAAGGACACAGTTGAAGAGAAGTGGGGAAAGTCCATCTGTTTGTCTCACTCCAGTTTTTATTTCGAAACTTTCTGAAATCTCGCCTCTAAATTTAACCTTGGAATGGGTGTTGGTCAAAGTTTCTAGGATGATTATATACCATTAATATACCATTGTATATTCATTATTTAATTATTATTTCTATTCATCCTAAGGAGACTGCAAAATTTCGGGCATGTTATGAGAGGCGAAAAATACCGATTACTGCAGAACATCATGCAGGGCAAAATTTATGGTAAAAGAAAGCTGGGCCCCAGAAAAGCTCAAGCTCATGGCTCAAGAATCTACGTGACTGGTAAAAACTCAACTCAAGCTCTCGGTTATTCAGACTTGCTGTCGACAGAGTAAGGATAGCCTTTTGTTGGTGAATAACGTTCTAGAAGGACATGGTACTTAAGAAGAAGATTCATTCTAAATGAATAGAAATATGATGACACAAGTGACATCTTGACTTGTATGAATATATAGTTTTATAATAATTAACTTTCTTTTATTTGTCTTTTTTTGTATGCTTTCTTGAGTTTCCATTTCTCAAAACCTAATTCAAATAATGAGTAAAATCTTCTTATCGCGGATGGGTCACTTAGGACCACGCGGAATCAACGTATGCTGAGCCTTCCTCCTTGCCCAATAGCTTTTCATCTTCATGGATTGTTGTACTTTCTGTTCCTCCGACCATGCACGTCGTGTTGGTTTCTTCAGATCCTCCTCAAATCCCCTTGTATGAACAATATTCCTGATCACATTTCTATTCATGAGATCTGCCGATCCCATCTCCACTAGGTCCTTTTCCACTTGTTTGTACCACTTTGGTCTTGTACGTTTGTTCTGTAGAAATTTGTGGATTCGGTAAGTAAGCCTCGTATGATTCATTCTTTCCAAATGACCCAAAAATTGAATTCGTCTCATTCTCATGGTATCGGTAATTTTTGATTTTTTTTTTATATATTTCAGAATTGGGTTTGGGATAGTGTATGCCATTCTTAATTCTGGGCCCTAAGATCTTTCTCATAGTTTTCCTTTCCTTAATATTTAATTGTTCCTTTAATGTTTTAATTTGTAAATTTAGCGTTTCTGAAGCATAAAGAGCTTCCGGTTTAATCACTGTTAAATAATGACGAATTTTACTATTCCATGACAGGCATTGCTTGTTATAAACATTTTTTGTGTATTGAAATGCTACTTCCATTTTCTGGATTCTTGATGTTACAGATTTATTTTCATTGCCATTTTCTGTAACCCATTCGCCTAAGTATTTATATTCCTTTACTCTAGCAATTTTGTTAACGTTAATATAAATTTCATGTGGCGCATTTTTTATGTTAGTCATAAATTTAGTTTTTTCATAAGCCCTATTTTTGCTGCTTGTTCTTCCAAGATAGTAATCTGCTTCTGTGCATCAGAGATGTCTTCAGCAATTAGTGCCATATCATCAGCAAATGCTAGGCAGTCTATTTGAATACCTTTAATCTTTGGCCCTAGTCGGTGAGATGGTGCCCCTGCTTTTCTCCATTCCCTAACAACTTTTTCCAGGGCACAATTGAAAAGTAATGGAGAAATTCCATCACCTTGACGGACGCCTGTATTTATTTCAAACTCTTCACTTAATCCACCCATAAATTTTACTTTAGCCTTTGTCTCCGTAAGTGTGTCTTTGATAATATTTCTTGTTTTTTGGTCAAGTCCAAATTCTGTTAAAACACTAAAGAGTGATAAGCGATCTATAATGTCGTATGCTTTCCGGAAATCCACAAACGTTATGACATATTTTTTGTTATTTGTGTTGCGAAAATAATGTATGACGTTTTTCAAATTCAAAATTTGCTCTGCACAGGACCGTCCCTTCCTGAATCCACCTTGATATTCACCGATTTGATTATCTACTTGCAGCTCTGCACGGTTTAGTAACCCTTTTGAAAGAATTTTTTATGTGACCTGAAGAAGGGATATGCCTCGATAATTGTTTGGGTCAGTTTTATTTTCTCTTTTGTGTATAGGATGGTTTATCGCCAACTTCCAATCCGAGGGGATCTTTTCCGTTTCCCAAATGTCTTACGTAATTTCGTGCAATTTTGTGATACAATTTTCTCCTGCATTTTTCCACAATTCTGCAGTTATTTGATCCTCCCCTGAAGCTTTGTTATTTTTTAGTGATTGAATAATTTCTTTAATCTCTTGTACAGTCGGTGGGGTTGAACCTTGATTAATTTTATAAGAATTAATGAACTTAAATGTTTCTTGTGGTAAATCACTGTTAAGTAATTTAGAAAAGTATACTGCAAGGATTGTACAGTTTGCATCTATAGTATAAGCCAATTCTCCATTTTCATTAACAAAATGAAGCGATGACGAAGAATACTTTGTCAACTTTTGCTTGAACGTTCTATAATAGTTTCGTGACTTATGTTGCTTAAAGTCCTCTTCTATTGATTGTAATTTAAAATTTTCACTTTGTTTACGAATCCTCCTTATTGATTTTGTAACTATCTTCCTAACGTTTTTAAGTTCTTGCAATGTGGTCGGAGTTTTATTGCACGACCAATTATGCCAGGTTTGCTGCCTATGTTGTATTAACTGGTCACATTCATCTGTCCACCACGGGTGTTTTCTTGCTCTTTTTAACGGGGCTATATTTACAGCTGTTTGTAAGAGTCCTGCTTGAAGCTGCGGCCAATTTTGTGGTTGTATTTCTTCAGTTCCTTTCATGAAGTTTTCATTACCTTTAATATTCTCTATATCATATTTACATTGAGGAACTCGTTTTGTAAAATTTCGTTTCTCAGGGATCACATCAAGGGAAAATTTTGTTGGATAATGATCAGAGTCTAAGTCCAGGCTTTTCAATACTTTTAGTTTCATGATTTCTGCAGTATACAAACGGGAAATTAGTACATGATCCAGTTGATACTCACCCAATAAGGAATTAGGTGAGACCCAAGTCGTTATTTTAGAAGGGAGTTTCTTAAAGAAGGTTGATTTGAAAAATAAATCATCTTCTTCATGAATGAGTATAATATAAATAACTCTCGTAAGATTTAAAACAAATACGTTTGAACAAATTTGTTTCGTGTTTAGTTTTAAGGTTATAAACCAACAACGCTCGTCTGTCATTCTGCGAAAAAAAGAGGGAGCACGCATTAGTAGAAATGTACACTGCGAGAAAGAGATAGCGCACAGTATCGAAATATACACTGACTGAAAGAGAACGTACCACGTTGACTAACGTAACGCGGCTTATAACGTTTTCTGTCGAATCACTCATACCGAGACCTCCTAAAGGAACTTCGTTCCAAAAATAATATTTAAATTTTTTTTTTTAAATAATTTTAATTCATAAACAAAATTAAATGCCTTTCTGACAATACTGTAAACTTTGACGTCCTTCAATAATATCCAAATTATTTTATAAGCAAAAAGCAAAATATATCATTTGTGAAACGGTTTCTGATATAGTAGGCAAGAATGACGAAAAGCGATTTCTATTCACACGTAAGTTGTATCATGTTATAGTTAATAATTACGTTACCGAACAATTTTGTAGGAATCCGATGAAAAATTATTCAAGAAGATCTTCAAAGCTAAGAAAAACAGTTTCGACCGTCACTTTTTAATTCCAGATGATTCGTTGTTCAAAGCTAGATTACAAGATTTCAATCTAATCACCAAAATTGGTTTCGGTGCTTTTGCAACTGTGGTAAAGTCTAAATGTTTTTCCTTTGCTTATTTTAGTCAATTTCGTGACTTATTATACAGGTAAGAGCAATTTATTAGGAAATACATTTTTACAATTATTCCGAAACTACTTTCCGCGGATGTTCCGAAGATGTCAGTCTGGTTGGAGCCAATTTATGGCTCCAACCAGATGGATGACCAGATGGATGATATGTGTCTGATTGATTAAAATTGATTAAATCATTTATACAATCAACGACAAAGTTGTAGTAGTCACGTATTACCCTCATTTTCCATAAACAATTTTTGAAAAATACCAAATAATAAATGCACGATCATTTCAAAAGGCGCCGCATTCATCGACACTAAATAATTAAAATGTTTTCAATATCTTATTACATTAGTCATTTTGGGACGCCGGACGGGGCGTTTACACGATTTTCTTATTTTTGCTTATATAGGGGTAGTGGGGATCTATTCAATCCACAACAACTATTAATCGATTAATAAAAAAAATAAGATCCATATGTACTAATTAAATATTTTATTTACCCATGGGGACGCATACATCCCATAAAAAATACCAATGGGACTAATAATAATAACCTTTATTGGCATAATTAAAATAATTTACATTTCCCTACAAAATATACAACAATAAAAAATAATAAAAAGTTGTGAAACTAAAACCCCATTAAAAAGAAAAAAGAAATTTTACCACCCTATAAACCTATACTTCAACACCTGTACATCGGACTTAAGCTCACAAAACAAAACAAACAAAAAAACTAAACCGCAACACTCAAAAAACTACCCCGTCGCATCCGCTCTTTCCATCTTTTCACTCTGTGTAAAAACGACAGTCCCTTCCCGCTCTCGTCCATACACTCCCTCCAATCCTTTCTTCGCCTTCTCTCCTGATCATTCCACTCCGCCATCGTGCATTCTTCCAACCAATGACACATATCTTCCTTCAACTCACACACCAAACACCTTCTACTTTCCTCCTTCATCCAATGTCTCCTTCCACGCTCTTCATTGCCACACCTAAATCTCGCCAACACTGACTGGTCGTCAGACCCTTTACTTGTCCTGAAATAACCAGGAACACGGCCGTGCATTTGTATATGACTGTAGCCCTGGTGATATTTACTTGCCTCTATTTTCGATTGGCGCTCTTGGAAGTCCACTTCTAATAACCTCTCTTTTAGCATCCGTTTCCACTGAGCACCCGCACTTTTTTCCGTTTCCAACCCCTCGGAAGATAACCCGCCTCTCTCATACAGTTTCCTTTTATTCAACCCCCAACCGCTCTCTCTTCACTTAACCCCTCTTTATTCGCTACTCGAAAGATTTCCTTTATTATCCTTTCATCTCCTAACCCATCCACCCTATACTCGAACTTTATCACTCTTTCCGCAGCTATTACCGCCACCTTACAAGCACTCACTTCCTGAAGCAAAATGTGACCAGGCGTCGACCTATCAAGTTTCAACACTTTCTTATAAAACTTTAGCTGCACCCTTTCGATCTTGTCTTCCTCTTTCTTTCCCCAGACCTCGCATCCATACAGTAACACGCTTCGCACACATGCCTTCCATATGGTCTCTGCTGCTCATCAAAGTTTCCATCAAAGTTCCTTTTCCAAACCTCCCAGATACGACCCGCCGCCACCCATGCCTTCTTTGTAACATACTCTATGTGTTCTTTATTACTGTATCCAGTCCCAAAGACATACCCCAAATACTTAAATTTACTAACTTCCTCTATTTCAGTACCCTGCCATTGAAACCTTTCTTTCTTATATCGCCCACCCCTTTTAAACCGAATCCATTTTGTTTTACCAACATTCACCCTTAAATCCCTCTTTTCGAAATACCTACAGAGCCTTTCAATCACGTCCTTCATCTCACTGGCCGACTTTGCAAATACCACCATGTCATCCGCATATGCCAAGCTCCACACCTTCTTTTTCCCAATCACCACTCCTCTAGCTTGCCCGGCCTGTAGAACCTTTTCCATATCCGCCACATACAGATTGAAAAGCGTGGGACTCAAAGGGCAGCCTTGTCTCAGGCCCTTCCTCACCTCAAAATAGTCCGATTCCCGTTCATTCGCTACTACCTTACACACCGTTTCCTCGTACAAATTCCTGATGTTCCTTCTTACCCTCTCTGAGATACCTAGCTTTCCCAAACACTCGTCCAGTCTCCTTCTGTTCACTGAGTTATATGCGGCTTTCAAATCAATGAAAAGAGCAAACAGGCATCCCTTTCTTATTCCTTGGTCTATGATGACTCTTAAGGTCACCAGGTGTTCCACCGTGCTCCTTCCTTCTCTGAACCCCGCTTGTATTTCCGGCAAAAGCTTCCTTTCATTGATTTCCTTCCTCAAGCGACAATCCAGGATTTTAGCAAATATTTTGTATGAGGAGTTCATCAAAGTTATACCTCTATAATTTTCTAGCGCGTCCCTTGTTCCACTCTTAAACACCGGTTGAATTATCCCCACTTTCCAGCTGACTGGTATCCTTTTCTCTCCTCTCCCTATCCTTCTCAATTCCTCCGTAAACTTCTCCTTACAGATTCCAGGTGCTTCTTTCCACGCTTCATTTCCGGGCCCATCCAAACCTCCCGATTTTCTTGGCGTTAGGGAATCAATAACATCCTCCACCTCCGTCACGGTGATATCCTCGGCGAGCTCTTCCTGCTTTCTCTGTCGATCTCCTGAACTATCTTCTCTTTCTGGCCGCATCTCCACCCCTCCTAGCATCCTCATGAAGTGGTTTTGCCATTCTTCTATCGCAATGCTCTTGGGTAATCTTTCCTTCCCTTTCCTATTCTCTCTCACGTATTTCCACAGCTCAGCTTCCGTCTTGATTTCTCGTACCCGCTGCTTCTCCTTCTCCTCCCAAAGCTCCTTTTTCTTCTTCTCCATTTTTTGCAATTCTGTTTTCGCTTCCAGCACGTGCACTTTGAGCCCTTCTCCCTTTCTCCATTCTCTCATAGCTTCTCGAAACCCTTGCTTTGCGTTCCGCACTTCCCCGTCGTACCATGCTCGGCCTGGAAACGCTTCTTTGATTTTCTTTTTCACAAGTGCAGATTCCATTTTCTTTGCCATCATGTCTATATCCTCTATGGCATTCCACTCTACCTCTTCTAATTTCCTTCTGTATTCTTCTGTCGCCTCCTTATCCCATCTGGCCACCCATTTCTCCGCCTTAACATCTTTCTCCCTTTGCTGCTTCAACGACACCACTACCGGCATATGATCCGACTCACTTCTTATTCCGATTTCCATCAGTTTTATTTGCCGTCTTGCCGCATCATTTGTAATTATTAGGTCAATAACTGAGGTACCCATTGCACCCACAAACGTAAATTCTCCCTCCCAGTCGCCCTCAATACACCCACTCAAAATATCCCATTGGTTCTCTAACACCCACGCCAGCCAAACCTTTCCCTCTGCATTTTTAATTTTTGTCTTTAGAATTCCTTCTTATCACATCACCCGTCTTATCCACCGTATTGACCTGCTCTTCTCCTATCCTAACATTCCAATCACCTCCTAGTAGCAAGTTTGTCGTTACCATATCTTCTAAATTCCTCTTTATACCCTCTTTAATTTTTTCCAGTCCCTTATTATTATAAACGGTTGCTATCTACCACCACTCCAGTTCTACCTCCCTAAAAACTAGACCCTCCACCTCTTCTAGAATTCTCTCCGATTCCTTCATGCCTCTTCTGACCCCTGTTATTATTCCCCCCTTTGCCCTTCCGTAGTCACTCTCTCTCCGTGCCGGTTGTATCCTCCAATTGTACTCCTTGGGGAAAACCTTCTCTTGAACCCAGGTCTCTACTAACCCAACTATTTCGAATTTCCTCAAGAATTCTATAAAAGACCCGTCCACCTTATCCAATTTCTTCCTGAGCCCTGCTACATTCCAAAACATTAGCTTTACATTTTCCTTTTCCGTTCCGTCGTTGTGTAACTGTCCCATCTTTCTTTGGTCGTTTACTCGTTTTTTGCTACCTTGTCCCATGGTACTAAATTCCCATCTATTTCCATTCTTTGGTATTCTACTTTAATCTGGTGGCCCCTTTCCTTGAGTACCTTTGCCTTCCTTAACAGTTCTTTCTGGATTCCTTGTTCCTTAGGGGTGAAATCATCTTGAATGAATACGTTTGTACCTCTAAGCTTGCGTTTGTTTCTCATTATGTCCTTTTTTACCTCCCAACTTTCTAATTTTAACATAATCGGGCTTTTACTTTCTCTATTATCCCTATTCGAGCCAAGCCTGTATGCACTCCCGAAACCTTCGTTTAAACTTAAACCTACCAATGGGACTATATTTCCCACCACCCCTACAGGCATCCCCATACAAATAAAGCAAGTTGAGCTATAACTGGTGTTTTTTATACATAAGAAGGCCAAAAATCATAAAAGGGATCTAATTAGCAAACTAAATAAAATTGGTAGCGAAAGGGTAAAATTCTATTTAATTCGTGCTTATGCCCGAGGTCGTCGAGAATTCGGTTCTTTCTACGTAATATAATTCTACATAATATAATGTATTTCAGATATTAGTCAGTCACAAAGGCACTGGTGAATATTACGCAATGAAAGTTCTAAAGAAAGCAGATTTAACAAAAATGAAGCAAGTGGAACATTGTTTGAATGAGAAACGAATTCTTCAGTATTTGAAACATCCATTTCTGGTGCAAATGGTTTATTACTGTTCAGACAACGCGGGAATTTATTTCGTGCTACCATATGTAAAAGGCGGGGATTTGTTCTCATATCTCATGAAGTAATCCACAAAATGACCTTATTCGGTTATATTTAAATTTTGTATTATTGTAGATATAAGAAATTCGAAGAGGATGTTGCGAAATTTTTTGCGGCTCAAATTTTATTAGGTCTTGAATACTTACACTATTTAAATATCGTATATAGGGATTTAAAGCCGGAGAATATTCTACTTGATCCCAATGGTTACGTAAGATTGACGGACTTTGGTTTTGCGAAGGTAAATATATTAAGTGATTGTCAAATTGAACTGTTTCCCATATTTACCTACAGATTGTTAGTGGAAGAACTTATACGATTTGTGGAACACCGGAATATATTGCTCCTGAAATGATATTGATGAAAGGTTATGGAATATCCGTAGATTGGTGGGCATTTGGTGTTTTGTTGTATGAAATAAATTCTGGTCAGGTTCCGTTTCGAGATAAAGGAAATCAACTAAAACTTTATGGTAAAATTCTTGAGGGACACTTTATGATGATAAAATCATTTAGCGCTGCTTTGGAAGATTTAATAGGTGATTTATTAGAAGTAACTATTTCAAATCGGTAATTGATTTAAACAAATATTCATATTTATTTTTTATTTAATTTAATTATTTCTGCAGAATTGGCTGTTTCCGCAATGGACCGATGGATATCAAGAAACATCGATGGTTTCAAAATATCAATTGGATGCAACTATATAATAAAAAATCAATTTCTCCGTTCAATATATCCCAAATGATTTTAGCACCAACTGATACTAATGCAACTTATACATTTACTGATATGGAAGATTTTGATGACCCCCACAATATTTTTAAAGATTTCTAAAATTCCGGATTCTTAAATAACATAATTTATACAAAAATATTATAATACATATATAAACATATATAAAACAAACATATTATTAAGATTTAAACGCATTCATAAGAAAAGGATTAATTTCAGAACGCATCCATTGAGTTCGTTTTGAGCCCTTTTTGTCTCGATCGCGCGCAAAGAATTATGGTAAAAAATCGCACTGCGCGATTTAGATAGATTATAGTGTGTGAATATAGGCGAGTGAACTGGTGAGGTGGAAACAAATATTTAAGCACAACTGCGCGTCGGTTCAAGTCCGGGCCGTGTCTTAAACTTTTTGGTAGCAAAGTGAAAATAAATAAATAATAAATAAAGCATAGGCAATGGATCACGACAGCAGGCCAAGATCAAACAGGGAGTCTAGAAGTCCGTTTGATCGGTGCGCGAAATTGAGTCGGTCGCCGACACAATTGGCAAAACGTTCAAAAAAAAGAGGATTTGGAAAAGAGAGAAATGAGTGTGGGTATGGGAGGAGCTTTGGAGAAGATCTTTGAAGAGCTTCGGGAAATGAGGAAGGATTTTAAAGCCGTCGAGAATAAGATGGAAGAAATTAGAAGAGAAAATAAAGAACTCGAAGAAAACTTGGAAAGGGCTAGGAGGTAACAAAAGGAACTAGAGAAGAAAAGGGTGTGGAAAGAGGAAATTATATCACAATTGAAAGCGATAAGCAACGAAAACACCGATATCAAGGGCAGGATAAAGAAGTTGGAGGACGACTACAGAGTAGAGAGAGAAAACTCCGTCAGAAGTGGGGAGAATGGTCAAGACTCACTAATAGAGGAAGTAAAGCAACTAAGAGAAATGGAAGAAAGAAGAGAAAGAAAGGAAATAAAAATTATATTGTGATTCATGGGTTAAAAGGAGAGAGATGGTTAGAAGTTATATATAAATCGTATGTCTGGGTTAGATATTAAAATGGTGGTATCGTCAGCGTACAAAATATAATTGCATTGAACATTCTTCGTTTGCGCCAGATCATTAACAAATATCAATAATAGAGTTTGTCCCATTATAGAGCTTTGGGGTACCACCCACTTCCTTAATTTTCTTTCTGATTTTGAACCGTTTACGATCACTGTTCTCTATCCTCTTTGATGCAAGGAAGATTTTACCCAATTCTTGGCGACGTCTCTAACTCTAATATCCTAAATTTTTGTTGAAAGAGCTTGTGATCAAAAGAAAATGCTTTACTTCGGTCGTAAAATGAAGCAAGAATCTCCAAGGAGATGGACTTTCCCTACTTCTCTTCAACTGTGTCCTTGAAAAGGGGGGGGGGGGGGTAAGGGGAAACCTTTTATAGGCACCGACTAACTCGGTAGTGTGGTACTCCTTCTCTTCCAGAAATAGTTTACCCACTAAAACCACCTAACCCCTGATTTTACGCCCTAAAAACAGCTTGGCACTGCAATCTTGCATAACTTCAAACTGCGGGCTCCTGATTTACTTGTCTGTTCCGTTACTTTCCTTCTGCCATTCCCTCTCGTCCTTCTCCTTCTGCTGCATGATATCCTTGATAATGGCACCGACGTCGCTCCACCTCTCCTCGCTTTCTAGCATCAGCTCTGTTAGCGCCCAGGGATACATTGCCCCGCCACTTAACACTTCCAACTTTGCCCTCTGTCCTGCCCACCTATCGCAGGTGAACAGCATGTGTTTGGCCGTCTCCGGCTCCGTGTTACAGTACGGGCAGTTCTCCGCGTTCGTCTTGCCGATTCTTGGTATTCTTTGTTAGAAAGATTTGGAGTAAGAGAAGGTGTAGGAAGCATGTTCAAGATAGGAAATAAAGTTTCGAACAAAGGCCAATTGTCGCAAAATTGCTAAGTTGGAAGGTAAAGAGAATTGTCATGCAAAATAAATATAAGCTGAAGTGGTCTGATATTTTTATCCAAGACGATCTTGCTAAGAAAGAACGGGAAATTCAAAAGGATTTGCGACAGAAAGCAAAGATTCTAAAGGATAGAGGGCACCAAGTGAAGATCGGTTATAAGAAGAAGAGTCACAGAAGATTATGCAAAAAAACTAAGGTGCGGCAAGCCAGGTGCGGGAAGGGAGAAAAAGGGGAAAACAATTAAAATTTTATTTTGGAACGTGGCAGAATTACTAAGGAAACTGAGAATAGGAGAGGAAGAATTTGGGGCGTTCTTGTCTGATTTCCAAGTTATTAACTTAGTGGAAACTTGGACAAAACAAGAGGAATGGGAGGAGTGCATTAAGAGGTTGCCGGAAGGCTATAGATGGAGGCCCCAATTTGCAAAAAAGGATTCTAATTTCGGAAGGGCAAAAGGTGGAATAGTAACAGGGGTGGACAAGGCTCTCAGGGAAAAAGCTTCCACAGATATACCCAGAAGAGAAAAAGATACGGCAAAAGATATGTGTGAAGGTCTGGTGATGAGGGAAATAGAAATTGAAGGGCAATGGTGGGGGGTGATGACGGTGTATAATAATAATAGATCTATGGAAATACAACAAAAAATAGATCTATGGAAATACAACAAAAAATAGAATATTGCCTGAACGAAGGGGAACACAATAAACTACTGATAGGAGGAGACTGGAATGTAAGAATTGGGGAAGGGCAGCTGATGGGAATTAGCAGTAGTGGAGGTGAAATTACGAGGAAATCTAAGGATAAAGTAATGAATGCTCAAGGAAAGCTGTGGGTGGAGTGGGTGAAGAAAAACCAATGGGAAGTGCTAAATGGGTGCTGTGTAGGAGACTGGGACGGGGAATTTACTTTTGTGGGAGGTAGTGGTGAATCCGTTATTGACCTAGTGGTGGCAAATGAGAATTTAATGGAGTCAATAGAAAGTATGAGGATTGGTATTAGAGGGGACTCCGATCATATGCCGGTAATTGTGACTCTGAAAGAAAAACACGAAACAAGGGGGAAAAGGATAATATATAAATGGGATCAGCCTGCACAAGAAATATATGCCACGAGGCTAGCAAAAGTTGATTGGAAAAACCTCAAAGATATGAAAGAAATAACGCATTGTATGAGAGAGCCAATGGTGGCAAAAACTATGAAGATAACTGGAACCAAATCCACATGGTTTGATGAAGAATGCAGGAAAGAAAAGAAAAAGCTGAGAGAGGTGGTAAAAAGATGGAGAGAAGGAAAGGGATTCAAAGAAGAAATTAAGAAACAAAAACTGCAGCTTGAGAGAGTTATGAAGACAAAAAAAGAAGATGGGGAAAAAAAAAGGGTGGAAGAGATATCAAACATTAATAATGGAGCGGAGCTGTGGCGGTTCCTGAGGAAAAACGGAGGTAGAGGACAAGGAGTGACAGACAAATTTGAGATCGAGGATTGGAAACTGCACTTCATGGAGTTAGTAGGAAGGGGGTAGATCAAGAAGAACCTATGAGGCACGAACTCAGTATGAGGAAAGTGGAAGAAGAGGAATTTTCAGTGGAGAAGGTGGTAAATATGGCAAAATCCTTAAAGAAAAAAAAGGCGGCAGGTCAAGACATGGTACTGAATGAGGCTTGGATGATGGCAAATGAGCAATGTTTGGAGAGAGTGACAAACGAATTCAATAAAATATGGCGGAAAGAAGTTGGAATTCCAAACTGTTGGATGCTGGGGGAAGTGATACCTGTCTACAAAAGTGGTGAGAGGGACGAAATGAGAAACTATAGGGGTATAACACTCATGGATTCATCCTATAAAATGTATGGGAAATTATTGGAAAGGCGTTTGGGGGAGGAAGTGGAAGGAAAAATGTTGCTACCAGAAACGCAAGCAGGTTTTAGAGAAGGAAGGGGAACTACTGAACATTTAATAACCCTGAGGTATATTATCGACCAGGAATTAGCAAGTTCCAAGAGTAAGCTCTTTGCTCTGTTCCTAGACTTAAAGGCTGCATATGACACGGTAAATAGGAAAATGTTGTGGGAATGTATGGAAAAAAAGAGGAAGAAGTTGTGGAGTCTGGCGTACGCGGATGATGTGGTAATACTGGCAAAATTGGCAGGAGAATTGAAAGAAATGATTGAGAGATTGGTACCAGTAGTTGTGCCATGAATACTATACATATCAAGAAGTTCTTCATGCACTTCATAGCTTTTATCTACTCCTCGAACATAAATCAACACCTGAGCAGTATCTGATACATCCGTTGACTCATCCAAAGCCAAAGAAAACCACTCAACATGTCCATTTTTGTCGAACAGTTGAGAGGATATATTTTCAGCAATGTTTTCTACCCTTCGAGCCACAGTGTTTGCTGACATACTGACAGTTTTTAATAAATTTACCTTTTCAGGGCACATTTCTTCGGCTACTGCAATTATGCATTCTTTGATCATTTCTCCATCGGTGAATGGTTTTCTACGTTTTGCAATTTCAAGAGCCACACGAAAGCTGGCACAAGTTGCAGCCTCTTGTTAAGTTTTGAGTTTTGTAAATGAAGATTGCTGCGATTTCAATCCGCGCTTCATAGCTTCGAATTTTTCTGTCCGCAAACTTCCTGTATATTTTGAGTAATTTTGAAAATGTTTTGTTTCATAATGACGTTTAATGTTATATTCCTTGAGAACGGCTATGCTTTCATTGCAAATCAAACATAGCGCCTTGTTACTGGACTCAATTACGAAATCCTGAATGTTCCACTGATCTTTGAATTTTCTGCATTCACTATCAATTTTTCGCTTCTTTTCCATACTACTAAATCACACACAAAAGCAACAATTCAAATCAAAATACTGTTACAAAGATGTCTTAAACTTAAACACGCACAAACACGTTTTAAGGAGGTATGCACTATTTTATTTCACAACAGTGTCATAGGAACTGACTTGTGGTTGCGCCACTAGCCTTCTTATATATTCCAATTATTGCCATCTAGAAGTGAGTGGAAGACACCAGACCTTTCTCGAACCAACGAGATTATTCTGTACGTGCTATTAGCGCCATCTGTTAGCGATAGAAGATACTACCTATTTCCGCTTGTGTCCACCTACTCCTCATGGCTCGTACTCTATGACTAATCTATAAATTACAGATAATGACAGGAAAATTAATAATATGCAGTGTTGCCGTTTTGCGGACTTTAGTCCCATTTGCAGCCATTTTTAAACGTTGCGTACTTTTTCGGACTTTGTTTTTCATCAGTGGACTATTTCACTTTTTACCACCGGCAACAATGACAATATGGTTTTGGCCCTCGGAAGATTACTGGAGTAATCAGTATGGCCTTAAGGCTAGAAAGTTTGGAGACCCCTGGTTTAAGGCATACATTTTCTAATTATTTACATATTTTACTTTGTTTTAAAGAATTGTTTGCATAACACATATATGAATAAAATAAAAATACGAATATTATTACATAGTGAACTGGAAAGGGCAATCTGCGCCTAGAAAGAAACTTGGGCCCTTCATATATTAGATAGCATTTGTGAAAATGTTACACTATAAAACCATTATATGATCATGTTTTCTTTAAATTTTTCTTTAAAAGAATTTATTGAAAAAGTTAATAAATATAATAAGTAGTGGCAGAAGGACCTTGTAGTCGATAGCCCTTTGTATAATGTATAAAGTATATAATAAATATATTATTTCTCTCTGTAATAAGTAAATGGTACCATAAACAATCCATGGAAGGTTTAAGATTCTTTAAAGAAAGGTTAAACATGTCAATATAGATCCATCAATTTATTGTTGTAACACAATAGACAGATAATTTTTATCTAAGAATTAATAATCCACTATATATTTTCAGTAAAAATTAAAAAATACTGCAAAACATTTACAACTTATCCACAAAGCATTTACACGTAAATAAAAAAAGTAATTCCAAAATCAAAAAATAAAGTATAAATATGAGTAAAAATGTAAATGATTTTTAAATTGATAGTATAAATGAGTCATATATTTACAATATTTCACCCATATAAGTGGGCCAGCATGCTAATCCATTTTAAAAAGGCAATATGTTAAAGTAAAAATAATAATAATTCTCAGTTTAGAATAGTCAGACAACAACAACCGCATCAGGCAAGTTCATCAAATATAATTCAACGATGGAAAGTTCACCGATCTGCAATTAGTCGAATGGATAATTTACCGACTCTAAAAACGTGATTTTTGGTTAATAGAAAATATAATAGTGTCCGTAAAGTCATGGGTCATATTTTTGTGTGTTAATTAATGCGATTAACAAAGTTTATTGGTTTTAAATAATCCAATCTCAGGCAATTGTAGAGATTATCCATGAACTTTCCGTCGGTAAATTTTCCTTAGAACCGACAATAACATCTACATCCAATATATATTTGACATATCCTCCTAAACATATTTTACAAAATCTTACTAATGCCACTTCATTCAAACATGATTTCTATTTTAACAAAAAAACATGAAGGAATGACACCTTGACGTTGATCTTGTTAGAAAAATGGATTAGGTTAAAATTTAAGGATTAGGTTGTGGCGGATAATTATATCCACCATATTGTCCTTGTGAAGGAGGAGGTCCTTGAGCGCCAGGCGGTCTCGGATATTGATAACCTTGTGGTTGTGCAGGATATTGAGGTTGTGGTGGGTAACCAGGTTGTGGAGGATATCCATAGTTGCCTCCAGGCGGAGGTTGAGGTGGATATCCTTGATTGGGTGGAGGAGTATATCCTGCATTTGGATTAGAAGGTTGTGAATTTGGAGGATAGGGAGGCTGATAGGGTTGTTGAGGCGTTGCTGGAGGTGCCGAAGTTGTAGCAGCAGGACTTGGAGTATTGCTGGGTGGCGCAGAAAATGGTGGTGATTGAGCATTAGTGGGAGGATAAGTCGCTGGATTAGGGCTGGGTTGATTTGCATATGCTGGAGTGCTAGGTTGACTTGCTGGTGGTGGAGGGTATGTTTGAGGAGGATAGGGTTGTTGTGGAGGATAATTTTGAGGAGGTGTACTGTTTGGATACGGCGCAGCATTTGGTGGTGGATTGTAGTTTGAAGGTGGATTTTGTGGAGGAGCTCCTGGTGGTGGGTATGGTTGAGGTGGAGCTCCAGATGGTGGTGGAGTACCATATCCAGGTTGTGGATAATTATTATGGGTTGTTGTTGATGTAGGATACTGTGGTCCTTGACTATTTGGCGGATATCCTGGTGGTTGATTAGGTGGTGGATATTGACCTTGTTGAGGATATTGTGCTTGAGGAGGATACTGTCCTGGATATTGACCTTGTTGATAAGCCCTCTGTGGGTATGGTTGTGGGGGCGCACCAGGTCTCTGTGGAACTGGTGGTTGTCTATATCCTGGCTGTTGTTGATGATTATAATTATTCATATGCTGCTGTTCAGGAGTAGGCTGACCAGGTGGTTGGCCATGGGCGGGTGGAGCACCCTGTGGAGGCTGTAACATCTAACATAAGTTATTGTAAATTAACTGGTTTGCAAAATGATCAAGACAACAAACGTGCAACAATCATCTCACATAACCAATATACCATTTAAAATGATGTAAATTGTAGAAATGCATGCCCACATCTATGTGATTGAAACATAAAACGAAATTAAAATGTTAAGTAACCCCCGACCAAAAAAACCTACAAAAAGTAAATCTCCAAAATAAATTTATCTCTTGCCTTTTTAACATCATTAAAAGTACCTCTATCTATTAACATTTTGATGAGCGTCGCCGCGTCGGGGGACCGCTATGTGAAGAAGTATTATTAGTTATACCCATATAGGTATAACGAATAGAAAATACTTACTTGTTTCAAATCTTACGTATGAACTTAGATGTATCAATCTGTCTTACAAGGTCTAGTAAGGTCCTGCAAAGTTTCGATATGGTATATGGCACGGTGGCGTCAAAGAGAACGGGCAAAAACGTGAGAGCAGACGTAGTTGACGGTTGTGTTTATTTTACGAATTTTTCAGTAAATTAATCAAGAAGATAAACTTAATAAAGACGGAACAAAGCTTGAATATATAAATATACTCAACCTTTCCGGAACTCTATAATACTAATGAGTCTTTTTAGGACTACCAAAAACAAATCTCGGATGACTTTTATTTTTTGATTTGATAAATCTCGAAACGCGTCCACAGATGGCTATCCACTCAAGGTATCGGAAAGACATGATCTTAAAACTCATTGTTATTTTTATGGTTTTTGTTGAGTGCCACGAAGGTGGACTGAAAGCTATAGAATAACTGACAAATTTCATACGAGATTTGTTTTTGGTAGTCCTAAAAAGACTCATTAGTATTATAGAGTTCCGGAAAGGTTGAGTATATTTATATATTCAAGCTTTGTTCCGTCTTTATTAAGTTTATCTGATTATCTATAATGTTGTATGGTTTTACCAATTCAAAATTAATCAAGAAGAATTAATTAATAAGAAAACTAAACGATTGGATATTGTTGTGTTGTTACTTACGTACGTTGCTTATACAGAGTAGGTCCTTGTATAATCCATACTCTATCATTATCATCAACCTTCTTTTTATTTCTTTGTATTCTGGTTTTATTATTAGATCCTAGGTACTTTTAATGAAGTTAAAAAGGCAAGAAGGAATTTTAATTTTTCTTCACATTTAGAGTTTTTTTGCGTTGGGGATTACTTAAAATTTTTATTATCTGAACTTTTTTCTTTTCTTTAATAATTTGTTTGTAAATACGTGATTAATGTCACCTCTTTGAAATTTCGTTCGCAAATACGTGATTGGAGGTTATTGTTTACAAAAAAAAGATTGTTCTTACATATCGAAAAGATGCCAACTCCTCTTTCCCAGTGCCGACAACATAACACCCACCCTAATATCGCAAATTTTGCATTCATTCACGATGGTCAACCAGGATTCGAACCCGGGTCTCCCGTATTGAAAGGCGGGTATGTTGTCAACTATACACCGAGGAGGATGTACAGACAGGACTAAATTGACAGAACTTGACGGAGAAGATTAAACATGCAAGACCAGTTCGACAAAACTAGACAGATAAGACAAGCCAGATAAGACTGGACTGGCAATAAAACTGAGCTGCTCTACAGCGATGGATCTCCAACTGAGCAACCACTCAAAAGAAGGCGTCATGACAGCAACAAAAGTGAATTAGGTGATGAAATGTGCAAGGACTATGAAACAATCACAAGAAAAGTTATAGCGACAGCCAAAGAACTAACAATGCTAGTAAAAGCTAACCCGAATACAAACACAGAAATAAAAAGAGCCACTGAAGAAATGCTGACTCTCTCCGGTGCTCTAGAGAGAATTTGGGTAAGTGGGCAGCTTACGCAACAAACAAAGAAAACTAGCCTTAGAGCAAATGAAAGGAGGCCTGCTACTATGGAAACTAGCACACAGACAGTCGAGTCGAAAAATGACAAGGAAGAACTATTGCTGGAGACTTTATGCCAGCAAATTAGATGTGGAAACACTTTTGCCGAGTTTCAGGAGGTTGCAGAAAAAAAAACTGGCCATTGAAGGCTTATCGTAAGACAATAGAAGGGCATGGAAATGCGCTTCAAACACCTACGGAATGGGACCAAGCCTGATGCATTTCAGAAGAATTAGCGCTAGATGTAGGTGTGCCAAAAACTTTAATAGAGGCTTATGCTAGACCAATAGAAATGTCTAAACAAGACATTGCTGAAACATACAATTGGAGCAAAATCTGAAATCCGTGACATTATGAATAATGATAGATACATATATCAACTGGTCACAGGAAAAACAAATATAGAAGAATCCATGGTTTACAAACAATATTTAGTTGTTTGCACAAATGAAAGACCTGACAAAACAAAACGGAAGAAAAAAATTGCTACTATCGACCTACTACCAAAAACTGGATAACAGTAAAAAAGGCAATAGAGTTCACCTTTTCAAATACAGACACCGAGATCAGGATATATAAACGAATTCCCTACGCTACAAAAGTCATGGAGTCAATAACTGAAAAGAAGGACAATCAATCGACAGACGTTGTACATAAGAACATGCACACAAACACAGAAGGGATTCACAGGGAAAAAAACACAGAGGCAATAATCATTAAAGAGGAAGGACGCCCATATGCCGACCTGTTTAGAATGGTCAGAAATGAAGATGACGTACAAAGTTTTGCCAAGTAGGAAATGAGCAGATGATCATCAAATACCTGAACAGGTCTTCATAAACTATTGATAAGAACTTTCTCGATCACGTCAGCTTTCAAACTCAAGTTTGGATATAAGGAACATCTGTGTCAAATTAGTTGCAGATTAATTTTGTCATGTAGGAGATGAGCTGATGATCATCAAACGCATGAACAGATCTTCATAAATTATAGCTAAGAACCTCCTGGATTACGTCGGCTTTCAAAATAAAAAACCACATCAAAATCGGTCCTTTCGTTTAGGAGCTACGATTCCACAAACAGCCACATATACGGACAGACTGACACGTCAAACTTATTACACCCCCCTCTTTTTATGTCGGGTGTTAAAAAATATAGAATTATATTTGATGATTGGGCTTTGAACTTTGGGATTTGATTAACTTCAGTTGTAAAGTCTTTGATATTGGATTCGTAGAAATAAAACAATTACTAATTTATATTACGACGATTAAATGTATAAATATATTCAACCTTTCTGGAGCTCTATAAAACTAATGAGTCTTTCTAGTACTACCAAAAACAAATCTCATGTGAAATTTGTCAATTATTTTATAGCTTTCAGTCCACTTCGTAGTACTCAACAAAAACGAGAAAAATAACATTGTTTTTTAAGATGATGTCTTTCTGATACCTTAAGTGGATAGCCGCCATCTGTAGACGCATTTTGAGATGTATATCTCATCAGTACAGCGTTGCTTTTATAAACAACAATTTGTAAACCACAACTTACAACCGCGAGATATGTCGAGAGGTCGCGCTCCCGCGCGATATGTAGTCAAAATTTATATGCTCCGTTAAAACCTAATCTAACCATTCTTATAGTGTTGGTGGCGTTAGTACGTAAGTACCAAAATCTAATTTTTTTTATTTATATCACACTCATGAAATCATAGTGTCGTATATCAGAAATCATAGTTTTGAGAAAACTAGAATTGTTTATAGGATATTATATTCTATAGAAGTGTTTAGGTGATCGCTACTCAATCATGGCCATACTTTATCCTAGTGATTACCAACACTTACAGGGAGATAGATTTTGTTTTTCTCCATTCAATATATGCTGTTAATTATGTTAATGAAGAAAACTTTCTCAATTATTTTTTAAAAATTTAAAAAGTCTGTGTGGTGGTTGCATTTGCTGTGGATTTTAAAGCTACACAGTTATTTACTTCTATGATTTTTAGTTTATTGAATAATTTGTTTCCAGCGATAATCTGCATGGGAAAAGATCAGGTTCTTCCTCCATTCATCACCTTATCTGGTCAATGTCATCATTTCAAAAACACCTAATTCCAGATTTACTTCTATCACTTCACCCTTTTGTCAAATATACTCAGGCGGTGGAAGAAGTTTGTGAAAAAATTGTAAATCATTCATAGAATGCATATCTCTCTCTCCAATGGCGCTACAGCCCGAAGCGAGCCCTGGCCTCCACCAAACGTTGTCTCCAGCGTTCCCTTTCCTCTGCCGCCGCCCGCCAGTTCCGCACCCCCAGCATCTCTCTCGCATCCCTTTTCACACTTTCCTCCCATCTCGCCCTTGGCCTGCCCGCTTTCATTCTACCTTCCGGCACTCTGAGTATTTGTCTCGGCACTGCTGTTGGAGCCATCCGGCACACATGTCCCGCCCATCTTAGCCTGCTTAGTTTTATGTGGGATACCACATCTGGGCTTTTGTATAACTGATATAGTTCGAAGTTCATTCTAATTCTCCAGCCCTCTTCGCTGTTAATTGCCCCATAAATTTTCCTCAGGATCTTTCGCTCAAAAATCTCCAGCATCTTTTCCGATTTCTGGGTCAGCGTCCATGCTTCGCTTCCATATGTGAGGATGGGTCGTATGATTGCTTTATATATATATTACACTTCGTTTGTCTGCTAGCTAGCTTCGAGTTAAGGATGGATTTATGAGTGAAGTATGCCCTGTTGGCTTGCATGATTCTATGTTGTACTTCCACCCCTTCGTCGTTCTGATCCGTGACGGTTGATCCCAGATATTTAAAGTTGTTGACGACTTCTACAGTGTACTCTCCCATATCCAGATTATTTACTGCGTGTACTGGCGCTCCCGGTCTTACCATCATTACTTTTGTTTTATCCTTGTTTATTGACAGACCTATCTCCTTGGCTCTCTTCTCCATTTTACCGTAAGCATCTTTCATTGCCGTTAGCGATCTACCGATGATGTTTAGGTCGTCAGCATAGCCCAAAAGTTGCGTGGATTTATTATAGATGGTACCGTTGCATTCTATCTGAGCTTTCCTTATAGCTTTTTCGAGCGCGATGTTAAATAATATGGGTGATAGACTGTCTCCTTGTCTCAGACCTGTAATGGTTTCAAACTTGTGCGATGTCGTTTTTTGGATACCGACTTGGTTCCAAGTCTATAGTATCATAGAATGCATATAGGTAAACATAAATGGGCTGAATGTTTACAAATTGGTGAACTGTATTTTGTATAATAAATTCGGGTTATTTATTATTTTATGGTACAGAGTCCTGGACTCTGAGTCCTGGACATTAAGAAGCTGACAGCATTTGAAATGTGGCTGTATCGCAGAGTCTTGAGGATTTCTTGGTTGGACCACGTAACCAACGCAGAAGTTCTTCGAAGAATGAAGAAATCCACGGAGATAATATCCACCATAAAAGCACGCAAGTTGAAGTACCTGGGCCATATAATGCGTAATGAAACGAGATATGGTTTACTACAACAAATATTGCTAGGGAAAATCCCGAGTAAACGCGGCCGCAGGAGGATTTCTTGGCTAAAGAATTTAAGAACATAGTTCTCTCTGAAAACCCCTGAGCTTTCTAGAGCAGCCGGGAATAAGATCACGATAGACAGAATGATCACCAACATCCGTTAGAGACAATTTTCGGCATTCCCTGTATGTATCGAATGGTTAGATTGTTTTCTCCTTTCTCAGTCCTATCGTTAAGTTGTTGGCGAAGATTTCTGAGATGGTTCCTCTGATTAAGAGTTAAATCAGAGCTGACTCTAATTTCTGGAAGGTTTATTTTGTTTTTATTTCTCAGGACGAATAAAGCATCATCACTACTGTCAAGAACAACTTTTACAGGTCGGGAAGTATTATTGTATTTGCCAACACGAAAGACTTTTTTGATGTGCAGTTGTGGATCTAAGGCATGCAATATATCATTGACTTTGGAATTGTCATCATCAATTTTGTCTTTTGTTGTAACTGCATTGGACTCGGGAACGTTGTACATCATTATATTGTTGGATCTTTTTCTGCGTTCTTCCAGTTCATGGACTACTGAATCAAAATCAGTTTGCTGTTCTGGAGAAGTTTTAGCTTGTTTAATTGTGGTGAGTTCATCAGCAAGCTCACTCATTTTTTGTTCAAGAGTTTCAATTTGTTTTTTCATAATTGGCAACAATCTAAGCCCTTCTTGGCAGTCACTGCAAAAATATTTGAGTACTCTTTTATTTTTTAGCTGCATACATCTGACTTCAGAAGAAGTGAGCTCAGCGCATTCTTGTGGAACACCCATCACATTGACAAGAATCATCGTCATTGCACTCTTTATCACACTTGAAGCATTGCATGATTCCTTGTTTAAAAATATTAGGCACGCCACTGCTGAATGTTCGTATTCCTTTTTACAGGTCATTATTTTTTCTTCTTCTTCTTATTGTGCCATATCCTCAGTGGACGTTGGCGATCAATATGGCCCATCGGATTCGATCCACAGCCGATCTGAACAAGTCAACCGATGTTCTTCCGGTCCATTGTCACAGATTCTTCAACCAGGAGATCCATCGTCTTCCCTGTGACCTCTTCCCCTCAATTTTTCCCTGCATGATGAGTTGAAGTAGCCTATATCTGTTGCTGTTTCTGTTGTTATTTTTTGCAGAGTGATAAAAAATTGTTTGTGTTGAACTCACTGGATTTTGATACCTGATATTTGTTTAGATTATTTCACTATTGCATTAATTTTTGCTAATCACTAATCTTCTGATAGCTGGAATTTATTATAAATAAATTTATACTTTAATATACGGTATAAATTATCTCGTTAATTTTGAAGAGCTGATAATCAAATTGAGGTTAAAGCAAATTTTTATTTAATTACTTTTATTTTATTTAATAGTTGTATATTTTATTCTAAAATAGTGGTTATATTTATCTAGTCCAACTTAATAATGTCATCTAGTTTTATAGATTTTCTAAATTTAAATATTTGTTATTATCCTAACAAATTCCCACAACCAATAATATCCCTTCTCATTTTAATTGTTTGTAGTGCAAATTTGCTAATATTATTTTTCAGGCGTTAGTTAGTAATAATTTTCTGAGAATTTTGATGAATTCTTTGATCAAAATGGGTACCTGGGTCTGACAATGAAATAGTACCCGGGTACTAAAAATTTCATATACCCGAGTATACCTGGATCCGGGTACCCGGGTAGAAAACCCTAGTTTCAACCCTATATTCAATTCTCACAATCTCATTTTTTTCCTGAAATTTGGCACAATTGTACTATTGTTGTTACAGTTATTGTTGTTCTTCTTCTTGCAGTCCTTCTCCTACCAGAGGTTGGACACCATCATGACTATTCTTATCCTGTTCACCGCTGCTCTGAACAGTTCCGTGCTGCTACAGCTGAACCACTCGCACAGGTTCTTCAGCCAGGACACTCTACGCCTACCAATTCTCCTGGTTCCTTTAATTTTTCCCTGCATAATAAGTCTTAGAAGACTATATTTGGGGCCTCTCATGACATGGCCTAGATACTCTAGTTTCCTTTTCTTAATGGTCAGCACGACTTCGCATTCCTTTTTTACCTTTTCAAGTACCTGTTTGTTGGTGACTTTATCTTTCCAGGATATTCTAAACATTCTGCGATAACACCACATCTCGAACGCTTCCAACCGTTTTAGTTCAGGTTTCTTTGGGGTCCAGGCTTCAACTCCGTATAGCAGGGTAGAGAACACATAACAGCGTAGTATTCTAATTCGTAATTCTATATTAGTGTCTCTGTTACAAATAAACTTTTTCATTTTCATAAACGCTGATCTTGCTATCTCCACCCTTCTTCGTATCTCACCTGCCTGGTCGCTTGTTTTGTCTAGCACGGTTCCAAGATATTTGTAGGAATCTACTCCTTCAATTATGGTATTGTTTATATTTAGTTGCACTTGTTGGTTATGTGCCTTAGAAACTACCATACACTTAGTTTTTGAAAGATTCATTTGAAGTCCATAAGCTTCACAGTGGTGGTTTACTCTTTCGAGTATGTGTTGTAGTTCTGCTTCGCTACCTGCCAATAATACCGTATCGTCGGCATATCTGATGTTATTTATTACCTCTCCGTTTATGTTTATACCTATTGGTTCTCCTAACAAAGCTTCTTCAAATATAGCTTCACTGTATATGTTGAATAATAGCGGGGATAGGATGCAGCCTTGTCTAACTCCGCGGCGTATTTCTATTTCGTCTGTCAGTTCATTTTCGATTTTTACAACTGCACTTTGTCCCCAATATAGGTTGGTAATTATCCTGACGTCTTTCCGGTCTAAATTCTTTCTAAGTATTAGTTGTTGTAATTTGTCATGCTGAACTTTATCGAAAGCCTTTTGGAAATCGATGAAGCACACAAACAGGTCTTGATTTATGTCTAGGCATCTTTGAAAAAGAATATTTATTCCGAAGAGTGCTTCTCTTGTTCCAAGCCCTTCTCTAAATCCAAATTGGCTATCACTTATGTCCTCTTCTAGTTTTCGATAAATTCTTTTATGGATGATTTTTAGAAAGATTTTTAGTGCATGGCTCATAAGTGCAATAGTCCTATAATCTGTGCACTCTCTAGTATTTGCTTTTTTAGGGATCAATACAAATGTCGATAAAAGCCATTGTCTCGGTATGATGCCTGTGTCATATATTTTGTTAAACAGGTCTAGGAGACTATCTATTAGGTGTTCATCGAATAATTTTAATATCTCAGCTGGTATTTGATCCGGCCCCGTAGCCTTTCTTGGCTTCATACTGTTGAGGGCATATTCGAGTTCATGTTTCATTATTTTAGGTTCTTCGTCTTCTACTCTTATTGGTACTTGTGTTGGTCTTTCATCATTAAAGAGTTCCCGCACGTAGGTTTCCCATCTCGTTACTTTTTCTTTCACATCTGTTATTATGCGGCCATCCGCGCTCTTGATCACATGGTTAGCTTCGAATGTTTTTCTAGCTCCTGTCATCTCTTTGATTTTTTTGTGCATATGAAAGCTGTCATAGTTCCTTTCGTGCATTTCTATTTCTTCACATTGTTTAGAGATCCACTCTGATTTTGCCTTTTTTATTTCTGTTTGAATCGTTTTATGTAAGATTTTATACTGGTTTTCATTTTGGTTCTCATGGGTCCGGCGTTCATCCATGAGCTCTATGATTTTCTCAGTCATCCAATGAGAAAATCATAGAGTTGTTACAATTGTACATTGTTGTTACAATTGTACTATTATATACTTGCAAAAATATGAAATTTTACTTAGATGTGTCAACTCGTTTTTGAATTATAGAGCTATAAAGTTCTGTGCAAAAATGTGCAAAATTTCAAGAAAATCTGAGATGGTAAGGATGAAAATGGTATTTTTCCGTTGAAATGACAAATGACCCAATAACGTTACACATTATTTTTCTCCCAGATAGTGGGGATTCGAAATCACATTTGAAGATACATAGTGGTGTGTTCTATAGCAACTACTGCTCTATAGCAACAATGCAATAAATTGTGACATGCTGTATCTAGCATATGATATTAAATTTTGAGTGTTTAACCTAAAATATGAAATTATTTATTTTATACCTTGACTTTATGTTTTTTTTTTAAACGACTTCAAAAGAAGCTTTTGATTTGAATAGATGTTAACAGATGCTGTCTTGTGTTTGTGCCTTATACGTATAATCTAGTCTGTCTAGTCTTATCTGTCTATTCATGTATGTTTAGACTTGTCCGTTTAAACTTGTCTATCTAGTCTTTTCTGTCTAGTCTTCTACGACAAGTCTTGTATGTATACTCTTGTCAGCGTTATCTCGTCTGCGTAGTCTTGTCTATCTAGCAATATCAAGTCTGTTTACTCTTGTCAGTCTAGTTTTATCCGTTTAGCCTGGTGTGTACTGGATTACATGTATAGTATTGTCTCTCTTGTCGCCAGATGGAATACCACCTGAAGTTGTAAAAATAGCTGCCCAGCATTAAACAAGTATCGTGTTGGGCCCTATGAATATGCTGCTGTCAGCGGGAAACTTTCCGGCTAGGTAAAAAAGGGCAAAGCTCGTCTTCATAAGCAAAATGGATAAAGAAATAGGGAACCACACATCCTATAGACCTATTTGCATACTGGATGTGTCGGGGAAACTCTAAGAGCAACTCTCACTAAGCAGAATAAAAGGAGAACTCGAGACTGTGCATGGACTGTCAGAAGAATAATTTGGCATCATGCAAGGAAAGTCCACAATTGAAGCGCTGAGATCCGTCATAAAGATTGCCGAAAAGGCCAAGCCTGGCACGCAGAGAACAAGGAAACTGTATGCGCTGCTAACCATTGATATTAGAAACGCATTTATAAGCGCTAGCAGGAAGCAGAGCATGGAAGGCCTAACATCAAGAAGAATATCACCGTATCTTCTACGCATGGTGAGGAGCTACCTTAGCGAAAGAAAGTTAATTCTAAAAGGGATTTGGGAAACGGAAGAGAGAAGCATCAGCAGCGGTGTTACACAAAGATCGACATTAGGCCCAACCTTGTGGAACGACCTATATGACGATGTGCTTAGGTTTTTAGACTACCATTGGGGGTGACAGTGATTGGCTTTGTAGACGACTTGGCTCTAGTGGTAATAGCCACAACAGACGAAGGATTGATGCAGTCGGCAAACCACGCTATAGAGCAAATTATTAAATTATCACAAAATCATACAATGAACAAAAGCTCAATCTAGCGTCAGAAAAAACTGAGGCGGTACATCTTATAGGACATATAAAGAGCAAAGAAAACTGTAGGAGACGGGCTGTAACAAATTAAAAAAAAATTGGGCCAAGAAACAACTAATTGAAGAATGGCAGCAAAGGTGGCAACAGGGCATTAAAAGAGAGTGGACCAGACTTCTTATCCCTGAACTTGGATAACCAGAGGATTAACCTTGGATAAACAGAGAAATTGCGGAAAATAGTTATTTGTTTGAGAAACACTGGTTTGCAAAGCTGCAGCACATGCGTGAATATTTTTTGGCGTATTCTACAATCACACCATAAATGAAAATTAAAACTTACTGGTAACAACGAATGCATATTTTGCGACGAATCTGCCAAACTAGCCAAATACACCAAATTCCTGTGCAGGACTTGTTGATACTGCATGCACTCCTGAGCTTTTCCTTTGCTTTGATAATCTTGTATTGTTTGTATCAGATGACCGTTCTCATCCAACATTTTTTGTATTTGTTGAGGTGTTGGCGGAGGTCGTTGCCCACGTTGAGCGAATTGCAAAGACATATTTAACAAATAGATTGGCACAGAACTACCTTCAGTTATTATCGATAACAAAAATACCGGGAACCACAAGCTACACTCACTCTGAAAACACACAAAGTGATTCTGATCTCAACTGCTATACCAAGAATTATATGGCGCCATCTATCTAATCGATATTACAACTCAGTTACCAATTAACTATTCAATTAATTACTCCATTCTTTTAATAGATATTTCATTGTTTTAACTAAAAAATGTATTTAGCTTTATATTAATTTTAAAATATTTATTAGCATATCTCCAATAGAAATATATTTCTATTCACTGTACGATAATTTATAAAACGCCATCTACATATTGATGTAATTAATTTTACAGATTGGTAACAATAGTTGTTAGCATAAAGATTACGCGAGGATTACGCATTAACCCATTCGCTGCGAATTACTTTTTTGTGTGATTTTTTTGAAGTGATTTTGTGCTCAATATTCTGAACATTACATTATAGCCTGTGCGGAATACTTTTATAGCTATCTATTATTTGCAATAATTTGCAAATATTGCCAAATTTTCAAAATCCAACTTCTTTATTCGAAACAAATTTTGTTTTTTTGTTGATTTGAGTGGACACACTTTTTAAAATTCCCTTGCTTTATGTCAAAATTGGACGAAAACCTCAAAATAATTTACAAAAATTGCCAAATTTTCTTTTTGTTAATTTGAGTGGACAAACTTTGCAAAATTCATTTGTGTTACGTCAAAATTGGACGAAAATGTCAAAATAATTGTCAAATATTGCCAAATTTTCAAAAACCAAAATCTCTATTCGAAGTAAAATTTGCTACTTTTTGTTGATTTGAATGGACAATGCTTTAAAAATTCTTCTGTTTTGTGTCAAAATTGGACGAAAACGTCAAAATAATTTGCAAAAATTGCCATATTTTCTAAAACCAAAATCTCTATTCGAAGCAACTTTTGTTTTTTTGTTGTTGAGTGGACACACTTTTTAAATTCTTTTGTTTTATGTCAAAATTGAACGAAAACGTCAAAATAATTTGCAAAAATTGAAAGATTTTCAAAAAGCAAAATCTCTATTCGAAGCAAATTTTGAGTTTTTATTGATTTGAGTGCACAAACTTTGCAAAATTTATTTGGTTGTTGTCAAAATTGGACGAAAATGTCAAAATAATGGGCAAATATTGCCATATTTTCAAAATCCAAAATCTTTATACGAAACAAGATTTGCTTCTTTTTTTGTTAATTTCAATGGACAAACCTTGCAAAATTCTTTTGTTTTGTGTCAAAATTCGAAAAGAACGTCAAAATAATTTGCAAAAATTGCCATATTTTTTAAAATCAAAATCTATACTCGAAGCAATTTCTGTTTTTTTGTTTATTTGAGTGGACCCCTTTTGAAAATTCTGTTATTTTATGTCAAAATTGGATCAAAACGTCAAAATAATTTGCAAAAATTGCCAAATTTTCAAAAACCAAAATCTATTCAAGACAAATTTTGTTTTTTAATTTGAGTGGACAAAATTTACAAAATTCATTTGTTTTATGTCAAAATCGGACGAAAATGTCAAAATAATTGGCAAATATTGTCATATTTTCAAAAACCAAAATCTTTATACGAAACAAGATTTGCTTCGTTTTTTGTTAATTTCAATGGACAAACCTTGCAAAATTCTTTTGTTTTGTCTCAAAATTCGACGGAAACGTCAAAATAATTTGCAAAAATTGCCATATTTTTTAAAACCAAAATCTCTATTCGAAGCAAATTTTCTATTTTTATTGTTGATTTTTTTATTTGATTGGACAAACTTTGCAAAATTCATTCGTTTTATGTCAGAAATGGACGAAAATACAAAATAATTGGCAAATATTGCCATATTTTCAAAAACCAAAATCTTTATACATTATTATATTATTATATTTTTTTGTTAATTTCGATGAACAAACCTTGCAAAATTCTTTTGTTTTGTGTCAAAATTCGACGAAAACGTCAAAATAATTCGCAAAAATTGCCAAACTTTCAAAACCAAAATCTCTATTCGAAGCAAATTTTGTTTTTTGTTGATTTGAGTGGACAAACATTGCAAAATTCATTTATTTTATGTCTGAAATGGACGAAACTGTCAAAATAATTGGCAAATATTGCCATATTTTCAAAAACCAAAATCTTTATACGAAACCAAATTTTTTTCTTTTTTTGTTAATTTCAATGAACAAACCTTGCAAAATTCTTTTGTTTTATGTCAAAATTCGACGAAAACGTCAAAATAATAATTTGCAAAAATTTCAAAAACCATAATATCCATTCGAGGCAAATTTTGTTGTTGATTTGAGTGGACAAACTTTGCAAAATTTATTTTTTTATGTCAAAATTGGACAAAAATGCCAAAATAATTGGCAAATATTGCAAAATTTTCAAAAACCAAAATCTCTATTCGAAGCAAAATTTGTTATTTTTTGTTGATTTGAATGGACAACCTTGTTAATTCTTTTTTTTTTCAAAATTGGACGAAAATGTCCAAAATAATTTGCAAAAATTGCCAAATTTAGTAAAACCCGAATCTCTATTCGAAGCAAATTCTGTTTTTTTGTTGATGTGAGTGGAGACACTTTCCAAAATTATTTTGTTTTATGTCAAAATTGGACGAAAACGACAAAATAATTTGCAAAAATTGCCAGATTTTCAAAAAGCAAAATCTCTATTCGAAGCAAATTTGGTTTTTTTATTGATTTGAGTGCACAAACTTTGCAAAATTTATTTGTTTTATGTCAAAATTGGACGAAAATGTCAAAATAATGGGCAAATATTGCTATATTTTCAAAAACCAAAATCCTTATACGAAACAAGATTCAACAAGATTGCTTCTTTTTTTGTTAAGTTCAATGGACAAACCTTGCAAAATTCTTTTGTTTTGTCTCAAAATTCGACGAAAACGACAAAATAATTTGCAAAAATTGCCATATTTTTTAAAATCAAAATCTATACTCGAAGCAATTTCTGTTTTTTTGTTTATTTGAGTGGACCCCTTTTTAAAATTCTGTTATTTTATGTCAAAATTGGACGAAAACGTCAAAATAATTTGCAAAAATTGCCAAATTTTCAAAAACCAAAATCTCTATTCGAAGCAAATTTTGTTTTTTGTTGATTTGAGTGGACAAACATTGCAAAATTCATTTGTTTTATGTCAGAAATGGACGAAAATGTCAAAATAATTGGCAAATATTGCCATATTTTCAAAAACCAAAATCTTCATACGAAACAAAATTTGTTTCTTTTTTTGTTAATTTCAATGAACAAACCTTGCAAAATTCTTTTGTTTTATGTCAAAATTCGACGAAAACGTCAAAATAATAATTTGGAAAAATTTCAAAAACCATAATATCCATTCGAGGCAAATTTTGTTGTTGATTTGAGTGGACAAACTTTGCAAAATTTATTTTTTTATGTCAAAATTGGACGAAAATGCCAAAATAATTGGCAAATATTGCAAAAGTTTCAAAAACCAAAATCTCTATTCGAAGCAAAATTTGTTTTTTGTTGATTTGAATGGACAACCTTGCTAATTCTTTTTTTTTGTCAAAATTGGACGAAAACGTCAAAATAATTTGCAAAAATTGCCAAATTTACTAAAACCCGAATCTCTATTCGAAGCAAATTCTGTTTTTTTGTTGATGTGAGTGGAGACACTTTCCAAAATTATTTTGTTTTATGTCAAAATTGGACGAAATCGACAAAATAATTTGTTGTTAATTTGAGTGAACAAACTTTGCAAAATTCATTTATTTTATGTCAAAATTGGACAAAAATGTCAAAATAATTGGCAAATATTGCCAAATTTTCAAAAACCAAAATCTCTATTCGAAGCAAAATTTGTTATTTTTTGTTGATTTGACTGGACAAACCTTGCAAAATTCTTTTGATTTGTGTCAAAATTCGACGAAAACGTCAAAATAATTTGCAAAAATGCGAAATTTTCAAAAACCAAAATATCTATTCGAAAACTTTGCAAAATTCATTTGTTTTATGTTAAAATTGGACGAAATAATTGGCAAATATTAAAAAATTTTCCAAAACCAAAATCTCTGTTTGAAGCAAAATTTGTTATTTTTTGTTGATTTGAATGGACAAACCTTACAAAATTCTTTTGTTTTGTGTCAAAATTGGACGAAAATTTGACACAATTTCTTTTTGCAAAAATTCTCAAATTCACTAATAACCAAAATCTATATTTGAAGCAAAGATTATAATATATAGTTTCAACTACGAGAAGAGATTTTTTCACCTCGAATACACATTTCATCTTCAAATTCACGTTGAAACAACTTCATTTTGCGACAACTTCGTGTTGCGGCTTCGTATTGAGACAACTTCAAGTTGCAACAACTTCATCTAGAACTTGAATTAGACTACTAACTTAAAGTATGTCCAATTGATTGTCTCAATCAATTCGACTACTATAACAGTCCATAGCACCTGGGCATCAAATCAATTGAACTGCTATGGCAGTCCATAGCAGCGAGGGTTAAGGATGTTCGGGAAGTTGACCAGTATATTGAAAAAGTTATGAAACTTCAACAGATATGTTGTTGAAAAAAATTCATGTCAATTCTTCACTAAACCGTTTAATTAAAATTAAAAAATAAAAATTATTTATTTTGCAAGTGAATTGACAATTAACCAACTGTATAGCTTTTAATTCCAATAAAAGAGTATGGCACTTCTACTCCGGCTCCCTAGCAGAAATCGTCTTCTCCTTCTGAATCAAATCCGAGCTGCTCCTCGCCCGATTCATTCTATATTTAGGCCTCTTGTTCTCCCTCTCGTAGTTTTTCTTAATAGCGACAATAATAGCATTGCGGTACTCAAGCTTCTTCTTCGCTGCCTCCAGCTCCTGCTCCAACTCCAAACAATTGTCGCCCAAACGACAATTCCATGCCAACCAGCATATTGTCCTTGGTTAAGAGCACAGATCCAGCTTTCATTTGCTGAGTTTCCGTTCGATAATAATCCCTCTCCTGTTTCAGCCTGTTCACTTCTTAGCGAGCCTTCAATCGCAATTTGTCCTCAGCCACCACCGTTTCGTGTAAATCTTTAACCTGAATTTCGACCGCCGAGCATTTCTCTCGCACGTGGGCTAGACATTGGATCGCCTCGTTGCACTTCGTGCGCAACCTAGCCAGTTCCTCGTCGTCGCGCTCTTCGATCTTATCCGCGTGCCCTTCGTTCTCCATCTTCAACTGCTCAAACTCCATCAGCGTGTAATGATCGCCGATTCTGTCCATCGATCTCAAAACCGCCGTCTTATCCTGACCCCCGTTACGTATTTTTATGTGAATCAATCGAAGATCTTGTAATTCCAACGCCTTGTCACGCTGAATGATAATCATTTTTCCAAAACTTTTTCTGGAATCTCTTTGCCGGTTTTGGTGCTGATCAAACCGGTTCCGATTTCCGTTTCTCTGTTGAACATGACGCCTCGTTGGCGTCGGAAATCTGTTTGTCTCTGATTTGCCGCATTTTGCGCAGGTCTTCGGAGATTTCGGCTCTCTGCTGCTTGTTCATCTCGATCAGGTGGTAGAAGAGGCGAAGTTTCTTCGAGTACTTGGAATACGCCTCTTCGTAGTGGTCGCACTCGACCATAACGTGTTCTATTTTTCGTTTCCTGAAATATTCGGACATTTTCTTGTGGAACCAAGTGTTTAAGCGCTTGGTGAAGCTGCAGTCGACCATAGCTTTCAGGTAGGTGGTGTACCAAATCTCCCTGTCGAAGGGAATTTCCTCGACAACTTCTTCCTCGACAACTGCTTCTTCTTCTTCTTCTTCTTCGTACTGCAGCACGAAATCTTCGCTTCCCTCTTGTCCATTTGGAGTCGTCGTCGGATTTCACATCATTTGCTTCGAGATTCATGAGCTCAGAAACGTTCGGTTGCATTAGACTTGGCTCCCGGACAGCTCCCTTGGCTTCCGGACGCCTTCCTTGGCGTCGTCTTTTGCCGCGCTTTCCTTTCGATCGCCTTCTGCAATTTCACCTTCCTTTGGTGTGCATCTTCTTTCGCTTCAATTTCTTTCGGTTCAGTTTCCTGAGCTGCGCCTTGCTGCTTTTCCTCCGGTGTTGCTTCTTCTGCTTTCACCGTTGCCGCTTCTTCCCCTTTTTGTGATTCGACATTGTCGCATGTTTGGATGTCACCAGTTTCTTCCACGTTGTCGGCCACGAATGGAGTGTTTCAGTTTTGTCGTCGTTTGAGAAAAAAATAATTGCAAATTATTAAAAATAATTGCAATTCAAAGTTGAACATTTTTTACAAGGGGTCTTATGAGCACATTATATTTTCGGCATCAAGAGTCATAAAATGTCATAAAAAGAGATGGCAAAATTTCCAAAAAAAATCAGATGAGTAGCTTAATAAATTTGCAATAACTGTTGCAAAGTTTCATCGTAATTCGGTACCCCCTTTATGAGATATTGATTAAAGTTCGTTGAATTTCTGCAACGAAATGCTGCCAAGCAAGTTGGATTCAAGACGCATTCGGTGACAAAAGTTGCGCTTTGAAATTATTAAAATTAGAAAATATATTTAGTAGAACCAAGTTTAGAGGAAAAATGCATATGCACTTTTAAGCTAAAATATACTAATATTGGTACATTTCATATTTCGTCTCCGAATGTCCTTCCCGAACATCCTTAATAATTAAATATTGTTAATCATTTCAAATTAAACTTTTTAAATTTATTTGTATAAACTACATATTTTGCATTAGATTTATTGGTACTAATTCGAGTTAACTAATAAAGTTTGCGATTATTTTGAAATCGTATTTAGGACGCACAATATTAGTCACATAACTTAAATAAAAACGATTGATAACTGACAGATTGCACAACCAACTCTAAACATTACTACCAACCTGTTCATTGTTACCAATGTTTAATTTTGCTACAATCATTTATAGTCACTCGGTATTTGAACTCTATGACAGAAACTGCTGTTGGCAAGCCTGAATCTTTATGAACCTAACCTATTAAGTATTGTTTTGAAACGTTTGTTGTTATTAATTTTTAAATCTAGTTTATAATTATGCCTGTAGCCAATGGAGAACCGATGGAAATTGTTTTTGTAAGTGTTTAATTAGTTAAATTACACGAATCCAATTAATCCCATTTTAATATTAAATCTTTCAATTAACTATGTGTTTGTTCTATATAATTTGATTGTATGTAGTTTATTACTATCTATACTTTAAAGGACCCCATACACTAGCAACCTAATCATCAACCTTGTCGTCGACAAGATTGAGGTTCTTGCCCACACACTACACAACCAAGTTGAAAACATTAGTATCAGTTGCTTTTCTTCAGTTTATTCATTGATGTAGACTTTCTATGAAGAATATAAAAATAATGAGTGAAGATTTGATGATGTATCCAAGGGCATAGTCAGGGGGATATTTTTGGGGTTTAAACTTGGGGTTTAAAGCAAACTGCATTTGCCTAAAGTTTGTACAATAAAGGCTACATGTCTAGTTTTAATACTCTTAAACAACATGTGTAAAGGACACATGCATCCAAATATATACAGTTTGAAGAAAAAGTAAAAGCAGTGTCTTCTCGGGTTCAGACCAGGCAGGTCCACAACTGACCAACTATTCACCGTAAAACAAATGTTCAAGTGCACTATGTAAAACAAATGCACTATGCTGTGTATAACATATTTGTGGACTTCAAACAAGCTTATGATTCGGTCAATCGCACAAAGTTGCACATGACTCTTAAGGAACTCGTCATATCAGGGAAACTGGCAATACTTGTATGCATGAGCATGGAAAAGTGTACGGCAAAAGTGCGCATACAAGGACAACTAACTGAAGAACTCATAAACACGCAAGGACTGAAGCAGGGAGATGGATTAGCATCGACCCTCTTCATATGTCATAACAATGACAATGCTGGATGAGTCTCTCGTTCTAGATCCCATCCCGTGGGATCAGTGATCCATCCCGTGGGATGGATCACTGTCCCATCACATCACATTTTCGTCCCACTGTCCCATCCCACAAATCTAAAATTTTCGTCCCATCCCATCTTATTCATCCCATACCAACCCGGATGAGTCTCTCGTTCTAGATCCCATCCCGTGGGATCAGTGATCCATCCCGTGGGATGGATCACTGTCCCATCACATCACATTTTCGTCCCACTGTCCCATCCCACAAACCTAAAATTTTCGTCCCATCCCATCCTATTCATCCCATCCCATCCTATTCATCCCATCCCAACCCGCATGAGTCTCTCATTCCAGATCCCATCCTGTGGGATGGATCCCTGTCACTGTCCAATCAAATCACATTTTCGTCCCACTGTCCCATCCCACAAACCTAAAATTTTTGTCCCATCCCATCCTATTCATCCCATCCCAACCTGGACGAATCTCTCGTTCCAGATCCCATCCCGTGGGATGTAACCCTGTCACTGTCCCATCACATCACATTTTCGTCGCACTGTTCCATCCCACAAATCTAAAATTTTCGTCCCATCCTATTAATCCCATCCCAACCTGGACGAGTCTCTCGTTCTACATCCCATCCCGTGGGATGGATCCCTGTCACTGTCCCATCACATCACATTTTCATCCCACTGTCCCATCCCATAAACCTAAAATTTTCGTCCCATCCCATCCCATAAACCTAAAATTTTCGTCGCATACCATCCAATTCAACCCATCCCAACCCGGACGAGTCTCTCGTTCCAGATTCCATCCCGTGGGATCCGTGTCACTGTCCCAGCTCATCACATTTTCGTCTCACTGTCTCATCCCATAAACCTAAAATTTTCGTCTCATCCCATCCTGTTCATCCCATCCCAACCCGGACGAGTTTCTCGTTCTATATCCCATCCCGTGGGATGGATCCCTGTCACTGCTCCATCACATCACATTTTCGTCGCACTGTCCCCTCCCACAAATCTAAAATTTTCGTCCCTTCCCATCCTATTCATCCCATCAAAACCCGGACGAGTCTCTCGTTCCAGATTTCATCGCGTGAGATGGATATCTGTCACTGTCCCATCACATCACATTTTCGTCCCACTGTCCCATCCTTCAAACCTCCTTCAAAATTTTCATCTCGGCCCATCCCATTTTTCCCATACAGCAGACTTTCTTTTCGGTTCAGACTTTCTCGATAATTCGAAAAAAAAACTCGTTCGAATTTTATTTTTCCGAAATTTCTGTAACCGACAATGAGTAATTCCTTTTCGTCGCAAGCGGATTGTAAGACTTTTCAGGAACTACATCGTTATGACAGAAATCTCCTGGGCTGAACATATTATGGAAAATGTGCGTTTTGCCACGATAAGCAATTACTCATGCACGAACTAAATTTACTAGATTATCAAACCTCGTCCCACTCCGTCCCATACAAAATTGTTCTGTCATCCCATCCCATCCTACTCCACGTTCATACCACTCATCCCATTCCATGGGACGATGGAATGAGATGGGATAGGTCGATGGGATCCCATGCTCATCTCTAATCTATAGAGTTCCGGATCTATTATTACAGACTGACGCTCAGTGCAGTTATTGTTGTCTATCATTGTACGTACATTCATCATAGCGTACGTACTTCCACATCATAGCGTACGTACATGTGTACGTACATTCCATGATGCAACTTTTAAAATGGGAGGGCGTTTTCTGCTGAGTTGATTGTGCGAAAACCTAGGCGGGGTTTCCTCCCCGGAGATCCGACTGGAGGAATTTACTCCGGAAACATTTACTCCTGTCAGGTTCATCATATGTAGTTTGTTTATGAAGAAAGGGTGAGGATGGTTAATGGTGAATGAGGGTGACTGTGCACAGAGTAATAGGGGGCTTGCACGTAATACCCCGCCAGTTGCTACAGGTATAGGCTCTGATCCTAGTGGCACAGATAGCTGAGACAACTAGTGAGAGTGAGTATCCTTTCTTTTTAATACAGGGGGCGTAGAAAGCGCATTCAGTTAACTTGACAAGTGCCCCCCCTGGAAACTCAGGGCATCTTAGAACCGCTTTTCGCATATCTTCAAGATGGCGTTAGCTTTGAACTTACTTGATGTCCTTACGTCCCCCTTCCACGGAAGGTGATTAGGGGTTCAGGTTATTTTCAGTTTTCGTTGTCTATGTTGTTTTGTCCGTTCATCCTGTTCTTTCATGCTCAGTATGTCCCATATCATCATTTCTGTTGCAGACCAGTCTTCTTCACTCTTAAGCATTGTCTCTGTGAGTGTGCTAGTTTCTAAAATTCTTTTTGCTTTTTAAGTGTATATATCCCTCTCTAAAGACCACCTCGGGCATTTGAAGATTGTGTGATATACACTATCTGTCTTATCACAATAAATGCATTGGTTGTCTGCTTTGCGCCCAATACTGTGCAGGTAGCCTTTGAAGCACCCTTGGCCGCTCAGTGCCTGCGTCAGGCAGTAGGTAACTTTTCCGTGCCTTCTTATGACCCATGGATCCAATTTTGGAATCAGGAGTCTCGTCCACTCACCCCTCTCTGAGGCTTTCCAGTACTCTTGCCAACTTTCGAGCATCTGGGCCCTTGGCTTTTTTCTCAGTTCCTTTTTGTTTTTACTGCCCCTTTCTTTATAAAAGCTCTCTCTAGAAGCTATTCCTGCAATAACGAGAACAGCATCACCTGAGATGGTCCTATACGCGCTGGACACGAGTAGTGCCCTTTTTCGTTGAATAGATTGCAGTTTTTGCCTTAGATTTGCTCTTTCCATGGCTCGCTTCCAGATTGGCGCGGCGTAGAGTATGGCAAATTCGACAACTGAATACACGAGCCTTCGTTTGGTGCTGTTAGGACCACCTACATTTGGCATAAGTTTTCCAAGTGCTGCTGAGGTTTTTAATGCCTTCCCAGCTGCAAGAACAATGTGCTGTCGAAAGGAGAGATTTTTATCTATAGTTACGTCTAAGTATTTAATGGCCTTCTTTGGTATTATTGTTTCGCTTTTTATTTTAAATGTGACTGGTCCTACTTTCATTCTTCCTGTCAATAAAACCGCTTCCGTCTTTTCTGGAGCGAGCTTCAGCTGTTTTTTCTCCAACCAGTTGTCTATTAGTGCTATGGCTTTGTTTGCCATGTTGATTACACAGCTTTCTGATAATCCGGTGACGATGAGGGCCAAGTCGTCGGCGAAACCGACAGCTTCCACTCCCTCTGGCAACTTCAGTCTAAGGACTCCATCATACAGAATGTTCTATAAAATTGGTCCCATTACTAAGCCTTGTGGAACACCACTGTAGATTTGTCTTTCTACGATTTCACCCTCTGCCTCTATAATAATTTTTCGGTTGCAGAAGTAGCTGCTTACTAGCTTCAGGAGATATGGTGGAAAGTCTCTTGCTATTAATTCTTCAACAATATTTTTCCAAGCGACGGAGTTGAAGACGTTCTTAACGTCTAACGTTATAAGTGCGCAAATTCTTCTTTTCCCCCGCAATCCTTCTACAGCCACTTCTACCACCTTTAGTAGAGAGTGAGTACCCTAAAGTAGCAATGACAGTAGCTCCAATCTTCAGGGCTGAGCCACCCCGCCGTACTTTTGAGATCCTGTCTCATTCCGCTGCCGTCCATAGAGTAGGTTACAATAAATTTGTTGAACGTCGAAGCTTCGTCGACGTCAAAGTAAAGGTCGTTGCATCATAGACCCCGCGTATGAATCTGTTAATAACGCATTCGAACTATCTTTAGTTTTCATACATAAAATGCCTAGAATTTGGATGGATTATTGCACTTTTTTGACAGATCAATGCAAAATTACTCGAACCAGAAAATTTAAATATACAGTAAATACGAATAAAATAATATTTTCACAAGAAACAGGACTTCAAAACAACAAACACGATGTTACGCGAAACACACGACGTAAATGACGAACGTACGGCTCGTCGTGGCCACCAACACTCTTCGGCTATCTCCGTTGCGATTCGTGTTCGATCGCGCACGTCGCGTCCTTAGATACGAGAGGAGTATTTTTGATTTTTTCCTCATTATTATCAGAATTCTCGTGGAGCCCCAACAGAGGCTTTCCGGAACCAGCACACTTTGAGAGTTGCTAAATATGAATTTAATATTTTATATACAATATTCAATATTTTTAAAGTAACTTTAATCGTAACTTTTAACAACATTTTTATTTTCAGACTGATGATGATCTACCATATGAAGAAGAAATCCTTCGAAATCCATATTCCGTAAAGCATTGGTTGAGATACATTGATCACAAGCGAAACGCCCCTAAAGAGTCCATAAACATAATTTACGAGCGGGCGTTAAAAGAACTGCCTGGATCCTATAAATTATGGTACAATTACTTGAAGCTTCGTCGACGTCAAATCAAAGGTCGTTGCATCATAGACCCCGCGTATGAGTCTGTTAACAACGCATTCGAACGATCTTTAGTTTTCATGCATAAAATGCCTAGAATTTGGATGGATTATTGCACTTTTTTAACAGATCAATGCAAAATTACTCGAACCAGGAAAGTCTTTGACAGGGCCTTAAGAGCATTGCCTATAACTCAACACCACCGAATATGGCCCCTATACCTAAATTTTGTTCAGAAGCATGATATACCTGAAACAGCAGTGAGAATTTTCAGAAGATATTTGAAATTGAGCCCAGAAAATGGAGAGGAATATGTTGAATATTTATCAAACATTGATAGATTAGATGAAGCTGCACAAACATTAGCAAAGATTGTAAACAATGAAAATTTTGTTTCACAACAAGGAAAGTCAAATCATCAATTATGGAATGAGCTATGTGAGTTGATATCGAAAAATCCTTATAAAGTAAAATCGTTAAATGTTGATGCTATTATTAGAGGAGGTTTGAGAAGATACACTGACCAATTAGGTCATTTATGGAATTCCTTAGCTGATTATTACGTTCGTAGTGGCTTATTTGATAGGGCTAGAGATATTTATGAGGAAGCAATTCAAACTGTGACTACAGTGAGGGATTTTACTCAAGTTTTTGATGCTTATGCACAATTTGAAGAAATTAGTCTGAATAAAAGAATGGAAGAAATATCAAAGATAAAGAATCCTACGGAAGAAGATGATGTTGATTTGGAATTACGATTGGCCAGATTTGAGAACTTAATGGAACGCAGATTGCTTTTGTTAAATTCAGTTTTGTTGCGACAAAATCCACATAATGTTCAAGAGTGGCACAACAGAGTAAAACTTTATGAAGGAAAACCTCATGATATTATAAATACGTATACAGAAGCTGTTCAAACTGTTGAAGCTAAATTAGCTGTTGGTAAATTACATACTTTATGGGTCGAATTTGCAAAGTTTTATGAAACAAATGGACAAATAGAAGATGGAAGATTGATTTTTGAAAAAGGAACACAAGTGAGTTATTTGAAGGTAGAAGATTTAGCCGCTGTATGGTGTGAATGGACAGAAATGGAAATTAGAAATGAGAATTACGAACAGGCCTTAAAATTGATGCATAAAGCTACAGTTATACCTTCAAGAAAAGTGGCTTATCACGACGACAAAGAGTCAGTACAATCAAGACTTTATAAATCCCTTAAGGTTTGGTCTCTTTACGCAGATTTGGAAGAAAGCTTTGGAACATTCAAATCTTGTAAAGCTGTTTATGATAGAATTATTGATTTAAAAATAGCAACTCCTCAAATTATTATAAATTATGGACTGTTTCTAGAAGAAAACAACTACTTTGAGGAAGCATTTAGAGCTTACGAAAAGGGAATTTCTCTATTTAAGTGGCCAAATGTGTATGATATTTGGAACACCTATTTACATAAATTTCTGAAAAGATATGGCGGTTCGAAATTGGAAAGATCTCGAGATTTATTTGAACAATGTTTAGAAAACTGTCCAGCTAAGTTTGCTAAACCTTTGTATTTACTCTATGCGAAATTAGAAGAAGAACATGGAATGGCAAGACATGCGATGGCAGTTTATGAAAGAGCCACAATTGCAGTCTTACCAGAAGAAATGTTTGAAGTTTTCAATATATACATTAAACGAGCTGCTGAAATTTATGGCGTCCCTAAAACGAGACAGATTTACGAAAAAGCCATTGAAGTTTTGCAAGAGGAAAAAATGCGCGAAATGTGTCTGCGTTTTGCTGAAATGGAAACAAAGTTGGGCGAAATTGATAGAGCACGTGCAATTTACGCTCACTGTAGTCAAATATGCGATCCACGCGTAACTAGTGAATTTTGGCAAGTTTGGAAAGAGTTTGAGGTTCGTCATGGAAATGAGGACACTATGAGAGAAATGTTGCGAATAAAACGCAGTGTCCAAGCAATGTATAATACCCAAGTCAATATGATGTCAGTGCAAATGTTAAACTCAGCTGGAAGTATGTCTGGAACAGTTGCTGATTTGGCACCTGGCGTTAAGGATGGAATGAGAATGTTGGAAGCTAAAGCTGCAGAAATGTCGGGCGTCAAGGGCGGAAACATTATGTTCGTTAGGGGCGAAACGCAAGGAGAGAATAGAGAGAAAGAAAAAGTTGTTAATCCGGATGAAATTAGAATCGATGATGACGACGACGATGAAGATGACGAGGCAGGAGAAGAAGAAGGAAATGAAGACAGAGATGTACCAGTTACTAAACAAGCAATTCCAAGTGAGGTGTTTGGTAGTTTAAAAGTTGGAAAACGGAATAAAGACGACGACGACGACGATGATGAGTGAACAATATAAGTGCAAAATGTTTCTTTTTATTGTTCCATTCTTGTAATATATTTTATGTATCTATATAGATAATATTGTTTAACAAGTTCTTATATATTACATGGTTTTAATATAATTAGATTATTCTCAATATTACGAATATTCGTTTTGTTATATGTCAGGAAGAAGGCAGGAAATCTAATGAGGCATATCTAACGATTCTTCTTCTTCTTATAACGCCCTCTCCTTTCGAATGTTGGCGATCCACATAGCTAACATTGTTCTGGACACAGCAGCTCGAAAGATTTCAATGGAAGTGCACCCAAACCATCTTCTGAGGTCTTTCAACCAGGAGTTCTGACGTGTACCAACAGATCTTTTCCCTTCAATCTTTCCTTCAATTATTATTCTCAGCAGTTCAAACTTATTGTCTCTCATAATGTGGCCTATGTATGTAGTTTTTCTTTCTTTAATGAGGGCCATTAGTTCTTCATTCGTCTAAGAAAACACTGTTGAGGGACTGAGTGGAGCTGGACTCTCTGAACTGGACTCGTTGGTTGGTTGCGCCTGACTGTTGAATTGAACTGGAGTCAACTTGCTGACTGTACTGATTTAGTCCACTGGCTGGACTGAACTGCGCTCGTCTGACTGTCGGTTGCTTGACTGACCTGGACTTGTTGGTTGGCGCCTCACTGTTAAACTGAACTGGTGTCGACTTCTGACTGTTTTGTTTGTTCGGGGGTCCAGGTTTTTATATTATGTCCAGGTATACTGGTCCCTCATCTGGGGGTGAATATTTTTCTATATTCGGCAATTTGTTGTTTTGGCGATTCCCGATTCTCGGGAAAAACATCTTGTCGTAATATCCCCGGGGATTACACCATTGACCCTAATAAAATATTTTCGGAAATTCGTCTGAAAATATTTGGGTAATTATTGCCCTCATAAACTAAGAAATAAAAAATGGAACGGCTCGTTGCCGCTACAACCTAATGAAGATGAGCGTAATACGATTTTGATAATAAGCGACGAGGCTCATTTTCATGTTAATGGTGTTGTGAATCGCCAAAACTTCCGATACTGGGCCTCTAAAAATCCACAAACTCTACATGAAACACCACTACACAGCCTCAAAGTTACGGTGTGGTGCGGCATCGGGAAGTTTGGTGTCATACATTCTTCATTTGCAAAAGTAGTGTTATGACTCGTGTTACGGAATGGGGATGTGGAGTTAGAATCACGGATTCTAACTTAGTTCGAAGGACCAAATTTAAAAATCTTTGTGGTTTTTTTAACATTTATTTTAACTATATTAGCAACAAAGAAAATGCACCGAAACGTTCGGTTTTGTGTCTTCAAAAACACTCTGCCGCCCGGGTTTTTATTTTTACTAAACTAAACTAAAACTACCCTCTCTCTCCACGGTAGGTGGGGAGGGGGCGACCAATAAGTACATTGGATATTTTAAAGGGACTTAACAAGTAGCACTAGTGAAACAAGAAGGAAACTTGAATTTTATTGAAGATTTAGACGTTCATTCTTCCAAGTGATGTGACTGACCTGGGACACGAGCTAGTAGGAAAAATATAAATAACAAAATTTGACCCATTACTCAAAAAGGTTAGCCATCCCTATTCTAGATTGTATCCGGTACGTTCACCGCGGAATATTTCCCATTGGAACTTTCACCGCTGAGCAGTTTCACCTCTGAGAAGTTTCAGCGCCCACGTTTCACCGTTCGGTAATTTCATCGCATCTTTTCAAAAAATTCTAAAATCAAAAAATACATAAACAGGTACATAGGAAAACAAATTGATACAAGTGAAAATGCTCAGCGGTGAAAGTTGCTGCGGTGAAAGCTCCTACGGTGAAGATTCCGCGGTGAAATGTTTTCGGTGAAAGTTCACTGAACCATTCTAGATATTTTAAATAGTTAAAACTACAGGGTGTCTCAAAAAAATGTAATAACACTTTGACTCTAGCTAAATGCTGCCTGCCTATTGTGTTTTTGCAGCTGTAATTAATGTCACAGCGTGGTAGGCAATCGACTTAGCTTGAAAGAAAGGAAGTTTGTCTTGAAAAGTTTTTGGAAGACCGAAAACGCAACGGAAGTTAAAGACGGTTCAGAAGGGAATACACCGAGAAACTGCCACCAACGCATCAGACTATTGCTCGTATCAGAGCACGACCAAGGACATCTGCGAGCCTAGAAAAGAAGAGCAGGTGTGGCAAATACTCCTCCATCCCCACGGAAATCTCTTCGACAAACTGCTCGGGAGACCCACATCTCAAAAGATAGCGTCCATCGCATCATGAGGCGTTTGCGGTGGAAATGCTACATTCTAACACTAATCCATGCTCTCAACGAAGACGATAATGACGGAGAGTTCAATTATGTGAATGGTACCTGGCAAAATGTGCAGAATGATGCAGGGTTTCCACAAAAAAATGTGTGGAGCGACGAGGCGTCCTTTAAATTAAATGGCTCCATTAATCGTCATTTTTGGTCCATAAAGGTAGTGGTGAAATAGTGTCAGGTAATTACACAATGTTTTACTCAGGTGGAAAAAGTCATGAACGTGGAGTAGCAATAGTGATGGGAAATCAATTAGTGCAAAGTGTGACTAAAATGGTGTTTCATAGTGATCGTCTAATGTCTGTGAAAATAAGTGCAGAACCAGTGGCCATTCTGATAATTCAAGTGTACATGCCAACATCAGATCATGATGACGAAGAAGTGGAGAAAATATACGATGAATTAGAGGACATCATCCACTCTGAAGGCAGAGGAAAAATAAACACCATAATAATGGGTGACTGGAATAGTGTGGTAGAACAAGGTAGTAAGGCAAACATCGTGGGACAATATGGGTTAGGTAGAAGAAATGGTAGAGGAGGGATGCTAGTGGAATTCTGTCAGCGTAACAATTTGGTAGTGATGAACACTTGGTTTAAGAAAAGGAAGAATAAATTATACACATGGAAGAGCCCAGGTGACATATCAGTGACATATCATAGTAGATATCAGATAGATTTCATACTTGTAAAGCAGAGGTTTAGGGGCAGTGTGAAAGACACCAAGACTATTCCAGCTGCCGATATAGATTCGGATCACAACCTTCTGGTTGCAGACATCAGTACAAAGTTGAAGAGGATCAGACAGTGTGGGAAGAGAAAGCAGAGATGGGACTTGGAAAAGCTAAGAGAGAAGAATGATGCAGTAAGAGAATCCTTAGAGAATGTCTTTAGTGAATTGAGAGAGGAAAATGTAAGTGCAAGTGCAGAAGAACAGTGGAGAAATATTAAACTGGCCTTGTTGAATACTTTAGAGAGTAAAGTCGGGAAGGAAGCAAAAAGAGCGAGGAAACTCTGGACCACCAATGAGATCCTGGAGAAGATGGAGGAAAGGAGGAAATGTAAAAATGTGAACGAAGCGGAATACAGAAGACTTAACAATGCACTCAGGAGAGAAACAGACAAAGCGAAGGAATAATACCTAGAAGAAATGTGTGAAGAATAGAGGAACTACAAAGAAGAGGAAGGTACGACCTGATGTATCAGAAAACGAAGGAGTTGGGAGGGAGTGAGAATAAAGGAGTAAGAAACTTCGGAATAGAAAGCTCTAAAGGACAAATGGAGACAGAACAAGGGGAGATGCTGAAAATATGGGAGGAATACGTAAAAGAACTTTAGGATAAGAAACACCGCCAGCAAGTAATTAAAATAGAGACAGAGGAGGCGGTTGATGAAGACAAAAAAGGGCCCAGCATATTGAAAGCAGAAGTAGAGAAGGCAATTAAGGACATGAAGAGGAGGAAAGCTACAGGAGAAGACGACATACCAGTGGATTTGCTGAAGGAAATCGGAGATGGAGGTTTGAAAGCGTTGACACAACTCATCAACAAAATCTACGAAACTGGGGAATGGCCTAAAGACTTTTTACATGTTACAATGGTTGCTCTAGAAAAGAAACAGCAACCCAAGAAATGTAATGATTACAGAACAATTAGTTTGATCTCACACGTGGCGAAGATCATTGCAAAAATACTCAATGGACGGATAGAACATAAAATCGAAGAAGTAATGGAAGATGATCAATTTGGATTTAGGAAAAGAAAAGGAACCAGGGACGCCATAGGCAAGATGAGGATATTGTCGAAGAGAGTTTTGACTGTTAACAAAGAAGTCTGCGTGTGTTTTGTAGATTGGCAGAAGGGCCTTTGATAGAGTTAACTGGACAAAATTGATGAATATTCTTAAGGAGATTGGTGTCAACTGGAGAGACTGGAGACTAATTTGCAATCTGTACATGAGACAAAGAGTAAAAGTACAATTGAACTACAGAGAAACAAAGAGCGTAGAAATAGGAAGAGGTGTCAGACAAGGATGTTGTCTATCGCCGAGTCTCTTCAATTTGTATAGTGAATGGCTGGCGAGAGAAGCTTTGAAAGGATGTGGAAATTTCAAGATAGGGGGACGCCTCATCAACACCATCAAATATGCAGATGACCTGGTAGTACTCGCCAAGAACCAAAAACAACTACAACACATGATGAACCGGCTGGTGGAAACTGGAAGGAAATATGGCATGGAAATTAACAAGGAAAAATGTAAAGTGATGAGGATATCAAAAAGGAAAAAACCTTTGAAGATAACAGTCGACAATCAAGAACTGGAGAATGTAAAACAGTGCAAGTACTTGGGAAGCCTGCTGACAAAGGATGCATACTGCACAAATGAAATTCGAGCAAGAATCGCCATGGCCAAAGCTGCATTCAACAAGAAGAGGACTCTACTGACCAGCAAGTTGAGCTTGGAACTAAGGAAGAAACTGGTGAAGTGCTACATCTGGAGCATTGCACTGTATGGAGCAGAGACGTGGACCATGAGGAAAAGGAAGAAAAAATACCTCAAAAGTTTTGAAATGTGGTGTTGGAGGAGAATAGAAAAGATCAAATGGACAGATAGGGTGATAAACGAGGAGGTACTAGGTAGAAGAAGGGTAGAAGAAAAGAGAATTATTCTAAATACAATTCTCCAGAGGAAGGCCAACTGGATCGGACATATAATTAGACATGAGGGGCTCATACATGACGTCATTGAAGGGAAGATTATAGGAACTGCAGGTCGAGGAAGAAGAAGAATACAACATCTGGATGACATGAAAGAAAGGAGGAGATACAGCAGGCTAAAAGAAGAAGCTGAGGACAGGGAACATTGGAGGCAGAAATTCTCCGTACAAAGACAATGACCTGCCACTAGGCAGAATACTGTATAATTATAATAAAGGTCGACTCCCATATGCGTAACACTCAGTTACGCGACGCCGTGCGACATGGCCTTTCAAATAATGATTACATTGTTTTAAATGGGCACGTCGCGTAGCCATAGTGAGAACGTGCCCACTTAAAACAATGTTATATAAACAATCATAATTTGACAGGCGATGTCGCGTGACGTCGCATAGCTAATTGTCGCGTATATGAGAATCGGACTTTAATCGATATGATAGGGGAATGTCTCCTAGATATAGGTGGTACCGGCGAAATCAAATACCCAGGGCGGACCAAAACTAGCACAAGCAACGCAGCGTCTGACCCAGATTGTGCGGCTGCAAACAGCGTCCCAAATTGGGCGGCTGATTTCACACGACACCAACCCGCTTTAGCAAGCGTGGTGCTAAATTGCCAAAACCCCCACAAATATGAATAGAAACAAAAAGCAATGGCTATTAGTCCCCAGCAGCCGAAAAATTCCCTACGACAGCTGTAGCCAGAATGGAACGGCTGAGGGTGCGAAGAATATCTGGCTGCCACACGAAGTTGAAAATAGCTACATATGACATAAGATCGTCGGACAGAAGAGGAGAATTTGAAACAGAATTGAAAAAGATTAAATGGAACATCGTGAGTATAAGCGAAACAAGAAGGAGAGGCGAAGGCTATATTGAACTAAAATCAGGACACAAACTTTACTATATGGGATCCAACACCTCCAGCGTAGGTGGAGTAGGCATATTAATCCACAAGTGACTGGTTAACGGTACAAGAACATTAAAAGTCATCTCCGAAAGAGTAATCTACATTACATTAACTATAAACAAACGGGAAACACTAAAACACTTACAAGCAAAGCCAAGGAGATTGCCAAATTCTATGAGGATATCTTCAAAGGAATTCGAGAAAATAAAACATCAAAAACTTTAGTCATTGGAGATTTCAAGTGCAAGATCAAGGCAGGACGAAGCGTACGTTGGAAAGCAAGGACTAGGAGAAAGAAACCACCGGGACTCCATGAACACCTATATAACGCAAACATTTTTTTTCAAAAAAAACGAAAACCGGAAATGGACTTGGGCAAGCCCAGCTGGCAGAACCTTCAACCAAATAGACATTCTGACAACGGACATACAGGTAGTACAGAATGTCGAGGTACTTAACCGGTTTACCACCGGAAGCGATCCGCCTTGTAAGAACAACAATTCACATAAGCCAAAAAATAGAAAGAAACAAGAGAATGAAGAAAACCACACTAAAGCAGGTTGGTAGAGAAAAACTAACAAAACCCGGAGGAATTCCAATCCCTAGAAAAGATCTTAAACAACTATACAACTGCAATAACTGTCATAAACGACCTTGAAAAACCGGCCAAGTGCGAGTTGTGACTCGCGCACCGAGGGTTCCGTCCAAACTTGTAAGTAAGGGTAATGTATCTTTTTTTTGTGGAGGACGTAGTAAGCACATTCAGTTAACTTGAAATCACGACCATCTTAGTACCGCTGCAAGCATAACCTCAAGATGTCGCTGTCGTACGATGGAATTCTACCCTATATTTTATTACCATACATCCCCCATTCACTATGACTGTTTAGGGATTCTGGAACTTCACTATTTGTTTTTACTGCTCAATTTTACCTGTATACCTATATACCCTGTATAAAGGTATACAGGGTATTTTTTTTAAATAACGCGAATATTTTTAAGCTCATAAAAAGAAAACTTTATTTTAGTATTACACTTATTCACTAACTTATATTAAGATGTAACTATTTCTAGATCTAATATAAACTAATATATTAACTATTTCTAGATCTATTTCGATACTCTTAACATACAGTTGTTCAATTGACTGCTTTTGGGCAATTGACTACCAAAAAATATAGGAGGAGGAGGACCAAACTGTATGCTACCCATATGCTTCTGGTGCCTGACAATACCACGCAACACATTAGTGTATTTTCATAAGTTTCTAATAGTAAATTCGCATTTTTCTTGTAATTAAACTACATATTTACAGTTTTCAGATTTTTTCCTTTACATGTGCTGTGAGACACCGCTTCTTGCCAAATTTCATGATTCTAGGTCAACGGGAAGTACCCTATAGCTTTTGATTCCCTTGTGAAATCACAAAATATGCGACATAAACGGTCATATCTTTTGATCGCGTTGACTTACAAGTTTGATTTTTTCACAGCTGAAAGAGACCGCAGACAAGAGTATTTGATACAAATTTCAACTTGTTACCTCTACGCGTTCCTGAGAAAAATGGTCTTGACAGACAGACGGACAACAAAGTGATCCTATAAGGGTTCCGTTTTCGGTACGGAACCGTAAAAACAGATCAAACACTCCCTGCATTAGGCAGCTGAAAGTTACGCTGCAAATAAATCCAAAACGACAAATAAACTGAGCGCCTAAACTCTCGCAATGCCGGAGCGTAGGCGGGATTTGATTGTACGCGGAAAAAGAGTAACAACAGAATACACCGAGACAAACAAAGCAGTCAGGCGAATGGCAAAGGAAGACATCAGGAAGCATAAAATCGAAATAGGACAAAAAGTCTTAGAACAACACCAAGGCCCGAAGGTATTCAGGAGGCTAGCAACAGAAAAAAAAAGAAATAACTAAAGTCAAGGACAGGCATGGAAAGCAATTTATTTCTGCCATAAAATGTTTTTAAACCTTAAAATAGTGGAGTACCGTTCATTTGTAAAACGTCCCCTATATTATTGCCATGGGTGTTTTGAAAACCCAAATTTAAAATGCACAAACTATGCTTGCAACGTAGTTTTAAGTAAGGCAGCGAGCGCCTTTTGTAAGTTGAAAAAAACGATATGATGATACGAAATAGTGATCTTTCCGCGGCCGATGGAAGTGTAAATTAGTCTTTACAGATTTTCCTCTCATTAAAAGCGCCAGCATTATTTTCTGAACATTTAAACAGGTTTAGATTAATCAATAAACTTCTTTATATTTAGATCAGAATGTAACAATTTTCTGTTAGAATTGTGAGATCTAGTATGAGATTCAAATTGACTAATTTGAATTTTTCCTGTCGTTTACTGCGTCTAAAAGCAAATCAGCATTAGATCGATACGTGGATAATGAAGAAATGTGATTGTTTTTAAGAAGTTTATTATATTTACCTTTTACAATACGCCGCAAAATTGCAATGACATACAAACTTACAAGTTACAAAAACTTAAATGTAATATAAAATCAAATAACTACTCGTTAAATACTTTTATTCACTCGTAAGTAATAATATGGAAAATTAAATTAAATCACATAGCTCGGAGCTGTAATAAAATGTAGCGAATTCGAAACTTGATTACTTAAATTCGTTGTGCAAGCTAGCGCATCCTTCTGTATCCCTCCAAACATGATAAGTTCTGACTTGCCTTTGACTAGAGTATACTGCACGGTTTCTTCGGGTCCCTCGGACTGCACTCCGTTATTTTTTAGAGGTAACCATGTCACATAGGGTTTTTCATCTAAAGCGTGGGATATGTCCAGAACGTACATACCGAGAACGTTACGCTTAGGCCGATAGGGTTGAACAGGAGCAGGTTGTTCTGCAAGCTTATGTATCTTTTTCCAAGCTTCTTCCGCCTTGCGGATTTGGTCGTGGCGTTTTTGTCTACGAGAATCTGCCGCAGATAATACATTCTCGTTACTAAATGCCGACAATTTCAAACCACTTTCTTCCTAAAATAATTTAATAAAACATTAATATTTCAATAAAACATTGACTATTAAATATTTCTTTAAAATACAGTGCTTTACATATCGGAATAGATATTTTCTCAAGTCATTTCAATAGTATGTTCTAATGGTATGGTCAATTGTTATAACTGTTGAAAGAAAATCCTCATTGGATTCAGGAACTCATACTCGAATAACCGCTATTTTCAAGATTCGAATTAATGGTACACTCTTAAAAATGTAAACTGTAAAAGTTAAAGTTACTTTGACAAAATCATATTGTTTCTGATTTCTAAGGAGGGGAATTACGAAATGATATTTTGTTTCAACTTAAGCACATTGAAAATATTAATTTGCGTGCGATAAGTATTCTTGTGGTAGCCGCGCCCCTAAGGAAAACAATATACAGTATAATCTCGATAATCCGACACATATGGGACCAGGCAACCGCCAGATTATAAGAAAGAGTGGTGAGAGGGAAGAGAGCGAGTGGTCTCCAGACCGCCGGATTACTGGACGTGTCGTCCGATTAACCAACGGCCGAATTACCGAGATTATACTGTACGTCAAAAAGCGGAAATTGCGTAAAGCGTGTTATAAGAGTGTAATTATTACAACGAAACAAGATGAGAAGGTGAAAAGTTAAGTTTGGACATCAACCGATGTTGAATTTCCAAACCTGCTCATGTTGTTTTGTTGTAATAATCACATTCCTATGACACATATGAATGACATTTCAATTTCGAAATTTTTGACTGGAGGACGGATTAAGCAGGGGGAGGAGCCTAATAGACCTTTTCATAGTTGATTTTTTTTGTGCGCATGCGTCAATTTCCGCCATATTATACGTCAAAATTGCCCGAACTTTTTGACGTACATCTAAATATGTGCCCGAAACTTTCATATTCCCGCCTTTCAAACTTGGCAGATGCGCATGCGCTTAACTAACCGTAAAAAGTTCTATTTTAGTTCAGTGTAATCTCATATTAGAGCTATTTAATTGGAGGATATATAATGAGTTAGATTTTAATCATTATTTAACAATCATTTCAATCTCAATATAAAATTAAAATTATACAATAACTAATAATTTTCAACATTTAAGACCGATTTTCATAACGCGACACTCAGCTACGCGACGTCGTGCGACATCGCTTGTCAAATAACGATTCCATTGTTTTAAATGGGCACGTTCTCACTATGGCTACGCGACGTGCCCATTTAAAACAATGTAATCATTATTTGACAGGCGATGTCGCATCGCAAGACGTCGTGTAGCTAAGTGTCGCGCATATGGGAATCGACCTTAATACTTACCACTTTATTATTGCCAAGCCCACTAGTGCCAGGTTTAACGTCCTCCTTATTTTCGAAAGCATTATCCGAGTTATTTCTCTTAATTCCTTTGAGCGTGCCTCTTCTGCCGTTCACATTTTCGTCTCGATCTACCTGCCGGTGCGCTAAATCTATTCTGTGCTGTAACCGTAGATTAACCGATTCTTCAGGGTTTTCTCGCCTTGGCACCCATACCCCTTTGGAAATGAACATGAATGACGGAGTCGTACTTTGTCTACTTCTACTTAAAACTATTATTTTATCACCAACCTATAATTACAAATAAATATTTGTGTATTTATTACCTATTAATACCAATAATTCATACGAATGTAAGAAAAGATTTTGTAAAATACGAAGATAATATGAAGAATAATACATATATTGATTGATTACATAAATTTAAAACTTGTATAATACTCTGTGATATAAAAAATGTAACAATAAGAAGGGGTACCGCGGGGCTCACTGCTTGAATGCAGAGGAGCTGCAGTCCTTGAATCCCAGATCCTGAAATTCCTATAGGAATCAGGATTAGAGGAGGCGCTCTGGGTAAGCGCACCAACGCTTAGAGGAAGAGGGTGGGGTACAATAGATCTATAAAGGTCGCAGTACAAGTCGTCACCACCATATCTACAATCTACAAGAAGGGGTAGGGATTTTCGGTCCAAACTTGGCAAAAATGTTCTTCTTTGCGTTTTGAGGTTGCGACTATACCTAGAGAACGGCAACGTGAAAATTATCAACAACTGAGTAAATTCGACAGAGTTCACTTTATTGGCTTACACGAAAGTGGTTTTTGATTCAGAGAAATTGCTAATCCGTAATCCTGTAACCACCCTGGAAACTGTGTTGACCCACAGGCAAATTGAGTAGAGTAGTCAGATATGGCGAAACAAACCAGCAGCGTCTGTCCCAGAATGGGCGGCTGCAAACAGCGTCGGACCCAAAATGGGCGGCTGAATTAATCCCTGGGAACAAGACTCGCCCACACGTTCGGCAAGCGTGGCGTTTTAATGCCAAACTCCTTCCACAACCTACATGAAATCTCGACATTTAAAACAGAAATACCCCAGGCGAGTAGAGCCACGTGCTCAGAATCTCGCGCTGATACATCAGCCAGCCTCGAGGATTCTGGGGGCGGCAAAACCTCGACACTAGCAGACAAAAGACGGAAACCAAACGAGAACATCCTAGTCTTAACATACAACATTCGCACAATGAGACTCGAAGAACAGCTACTAAGTCTAGAAAGCCAACTCCAAAATACTAAATGGGACATACTAGGAATTAGCGAGACCCGACAAAAAGGCGAAGCCAACACGATTCTGAAATCTGGACATATGCTCTTTCAGAGAAATGCCGAAACAAACCATCATATCGGAGGAGTAGCGATCATGGTAAACAGCAAGAGAAAACACCTGGTCACGAAAAGCAAAGCTATATCAGACCGCGCCATTTACATTATACACTAATTGAACAAGAGATACAGCATGCAGATAATACAGGCATATGCACCCACATCAACATCAACTGACGAAGATATCGAGCAATTCTATGAAGATCTGACGATGGCTAAAAACCAAGAGAAAACGAGACTCAAGGTTATAATCGCTTCAATGCTAAGATATCATCGGTAATTTTGGACTAGGCACGCGAAATAATAGAGGCGAAATGTTGATTGATTTTATGAACAAAGAACAAATGAACTGCATGAACACGTTTTTCAAGAAACAACATCAGAGAAAATGGACATGGAGTCCGAATGGCGCAGTTAAGAACGAAATTGACTATATACTCACTACGGATAGACAGCCCTGTACCGATGTATCAGTTACTAGCCGTTTTAAAAGCGGAAGCGATCACAGAATCGTAACATTAAATATAAACACACGCTTGGAAAGAAAAAAGCAGATCGATAAAGCTGTTCGTCCAACAGATATTCAGATCAAAGACAAATTGGAAGAATACAATGCCCAAATCAACAAAAAACTAGAACCAACTAAAGATCTGAAAAATATGGGTCTAAATGAGTTATCGGGAAAAATCACTAGCAGCATACAAGTAGCAGCAAAGAAAATATGTTACATGGCAAAAAAAACTAATATGAAACTCAGCCAGAGCACAAACGCACTCCTAGCAGAACGCAGAAAAATCGGCAGAGACTCAATAGGATACCGAGAACTAGATAAACAAGTAAAGAAAGCGATTAAAAAAGACCTAAGATTTCATAACACAAAGATCATACAAGAAGCCATCAAAGACAACATGAATATGAAAGTCCTCCGATCAAAAAGAACAAAGGGAAGGTCGCTCATATACAAAATTAAGAACCAACATGGACAAGATGAGACAGAAAGGGAACAGATCACATCCACTATCCAACACTTCTAACAGAAACTCTACAGACAATCGGTACCTAAGCCAAACCGTATAGACCAGACAGTTCTGAATGTGGGCTCCGAGGACATCCCGGAGATTGATACTGCAGAGCTAAGAATGGCACTGAAGCACATGAAAAACTGAAAGGCCCCAGAACAAGACCGCCTTACAACAGAAATGGTGAAGAATGTGGGAACACCTCTGGAAAAAGCAATGATAATCCTTCTTAACAAATTTATGGAAGAGGGAAAAATTTCCGACGCCTGGAGAAATGCAGAAGTAATAATTCTGTTCAAAAAAGGAGACCGAACCAACATCGAAAACTATAGACTGATCAGTCTCTTGTCCGTTTTGTATAAGCTCCTTACCAAAATCATAACCAACCGACTCAACAAAAAGTTCGATTTCTACCAACCAGTGGAACAAGCCGGTTTCCGAAGCGGCTATAATACGAAGGATCACATTCAAACGATACGTACTCCTATTGAGAGGTGTACTGAATATAATATCCCATTACACCTCGCATTCGTCGACTACAAAAAAGTTTTCGATTCGCTGTAAACCTGGGCGGTGCTGGAGGCAATGGGCAATGCGAGGATTGATTCAAGATATACCAACCTCATTAAAGATATCTACAAGGATGCTACAATACTTGTCAAAGTAGACGAAAATATAACAACCGAAAAAATCCCTATACGGAGAGGGGTAAGACAGGGAGATGCAATCTCTCCAAAATTATTTACGCTGGCATTAGAAGAACCTGACATGGCAACAAAAGGGAGTCAACATAGATGGGAGATTTTTAAGTTATCTCCGATTCGCCGACGATATTGTGATCATGTGCACCGACCAGGACGAACTTAACACCATGATATGCGAACTAAAGAAGAAGTCACAGAAAGTAGGACTAAAAATGAACCTCCAGAAAACGAAGATCATGAGCTCAAACAGCACCAACATCAATGTCAATATCGATAAGCACACACTTCAACTAGTGGAAGAATATATTTATCTGGGACACAGCATCAGGCTAGGCAAAGACAACCAGACAACCGAGGTAAGGAGGAGGATCAGTTTGGCATGGGCAGCATTTGGAAAACTAGCACATATATCCTCAAAGAACCGAATATACCAATTAATCTGAAAGGGAAAGTATACGATGCCTGCGTACTACCAGTTATATTATACGGACTCGAAACAGTCACCATGTCAAAGAAAAGTGCACAACAACTACGGGTTTGTCAGCGTGCGATGGAACGTGCGATGCTGGGAATTAGCTTAAGGAATGAACAAAGAAACGAGAATATCAGGGCAAGAACTAAAGTAAGCGACGTCATAGAACAAACTGCAAAAAATAATTGGCGTTGGACAGGACATGTTGCGCGAAATGATGAGAAAGGCACAAAAATCATTATGCAGTGGAGACCACGGAAAACAAAGTGAAGCAGAGGCAGACCCATGCTAAGATGGCAAGATGACAGACAAAGAAGAGCGGGAAAGAATTGGATGCTCCCAGCACAAGACAGGTCTATATGGAGGGAAATGGAAGAAGCCTATGTCCAGGAGTGGATTAATACAGGCCGATAAAAAAAAACAATCCTCTGTAGTATGGTGTTATCAAGCATGGTTTGCACAAGGTCAAGAACATCGTAGAAAAAGAAGTAGACGACCAAGACAGACATATGAGGTCCAGGACCGCCATCTCCGATTAATGGCATTAAAAAGAGATCGATTATCGAGTACAAGATCAATAACCAATCACTGGTTTGGAAACTAAGGACGTCCTGTAGCCCTTCGTACAGTTTACCGACGAATTCAAGCTTTTGGCTTACAGTCCTATCGACCACATCTTGTGCTTCCGCTGACGACTCGTCATCGACAGAAACATTTGGAGTGGTGTAACCGTCTGGCCGTCATAAGCAGTCTTCAGTGACGAATCCCGATTCTGCTTGGTAATGCACGATGGTCGTATGAGTGTCAGACGTGTACATGGAGAACATCGCCATGAGCAGTTTTCTGTTGAGCGGCATGTGCACCACATAGTGGGGTTATGCCATGGTATTGTTTATGGAAGCAGGTCTCAGTTGGTATTCATCCGATGCAATATGAATGCCCACCGATATGTTGATGAAGTGGTAAAACTCCATATCCTTTCATTCCTGCAGGAGCTGAAGCACCCGATCTTCCAAAATGATTATACCCGTCCCCATCATTACAAGGTAGTCTATGGAGCGCTTCGTAGAGACTAACGTCAATATCTTGCGGTGGCCATTCAGATTATCCGACCTTTCGCCCCTCCAACATGTGTGGGACATGATGGGTAGAAGACTGAAGCAATTAGTCCATCCACCTCAGACACTAGAAGCTCTCTGGCATGAACTTTAGATTGCCTGGGATGCAATAGCTCAGGGAGAAATTGACAACCTGATGGAATCCATGTCCACAAGGGTGCAGGGCTGTGAAACTAATAGGTGTGGTCCAACACAATATTAATAAAAATGCATTTATCTTTTCTTTAATTCCTTTGAAATTTTAATAAATTACTACCTTTGAGTCCAAAAAAGTTTGGGCCAAAAATTCCTTCTCCTTCTGGTATTGCATTGTTTATGTCACAGAGTATATAATAATAAAAATGTACAAGATTATTGTCTTAAAATGCTTCAGTCAATCCAGTCAATTAGCCAATCAATTGAATCCAATCAATTAGCAAGAATTTTAGTATAAATTATAAATAATGACTACATGAAAAATGTATAGATAATACAATTTTCATATTTTATTTCATATTCATTATATTTCAAAGTACTTACGTACTAACGCCACCACAGCTACAGATTTCAACAAAATGGATGGTTAGATTAGGTTATACCGGAGCAGATATAATCGCGCGGTAGCGCGACCTCTATATCCGATATAAGAAAAAATATTGGATAAGGGTTAGATTAGGTTATATTAGAGCAGATAAATGCAGACCACATATCGCGCGGTATCGCAACCTCTCCTTGTGGTGGAGTTAATACGTAAGTACCTATTTCAATATCCATAAATAACAACATGTTTATCTACGACCACTATCGTAAATGCCCATTATTGTACAGTCCGTGGACTATGTAAATACATCATACCACACACATATGTAACAATCCGCGATTAATGTTATGTAATAATTCAAAATCACCCATGAACGTTTGGTTTACGATTCGTTGATTGATTGAGAGCTGCACGTTGATATTATTTTTAAATTTAGTACTCCGTGATTTCCAAACAATCATTAAACGTCACATCATTCACATAGAAGCTGTCATTCATTTCGTTTTTTCACGTTTAAATCTAACGAAAACTACAAATAGGTACTAAATAAAAAGGTTTTTTTTTTTCATTTCTTTTCATTTCTATCAAGTCGAAATAAGGTCGAAGGTGTTACATCAAACATATTTTTCTTATTAAACAGAAACAAATTAGCGTGGTCGTAGATAAAGTATAGTACATAATTCGAGTTGTAAGGCAATTAGAGTTGTAAGGTACGTAATATGATTCTTACAACTCTCATTTCGTAATATACTATTACCTCTCTATGAAAATAATGCGTATATATGTTATGACAACTATTGCAATAAAGCGTAAAGTAACATTTATTGTATTTTCGCTGAAAGCCTTTTGTTTTTTTGAGATGCAGAGGATATTAAAGCAAAAGCATTTACCTTACAGACCGGATTACACCACAAATTATTGGGAGCGTCTGAAGAATTTCTCACTTCAACTCTGATCCATTTCCAAACGTCTCCCTTCATATTTAATATCCAAGCGTCTGAATAATATATTGACGGGCCGCCAGATCCGCCCATAATTAAAACATTCTCGTCATCTAAAACCGTCTGCGACTGTCCGTACCTTTCGACTGGTTTTATATTTCCTACAAAAGAAAATAAAAACATAAATAAACACAGCGAATAATTACTTATTTTTTCAAAAATTAGCACAATGTAAATGTTTTTTGCTTATTATTATTTATTTATTCGTTTAGCCATATAAGGAGCGTGAAGAACCACTACTTAGCACTGGTCATCTTGTTCCTTTTATCATCCCAAAACTTCCTCATCCTTTCGCTCGGGGCATGTCTTCTTTCTTGCGTCCATGCGTTTTTTAGTTTCAAACTCTTAGCTGTTGGATTCTTTGATGTGAAGTTATTTTCTGCCTGTATTTAGTTCGCGTAGTTGCCAATGGGTCTATATTGATTACTGAGAGGTCATTTTGGGTGTCTACCAGCCAACGTACTTTGGACTGTCGGGTTCCAATGATGATATGGAAAATTTTCTTGGTTAATCGAGAGTCGTCCATTCGTACTATATGACCGTAGAATTTCAGACGTCTTTTCCGTGCAACTGAGGAGAATCGTTCTGTCACGGAATACACTTCTTGTGAGCTTTCCAGATCACGCATCACGCAAGACGCATCCAGATACCATCTTGTACCTTGGGCCCAAATATTTTTCTCAGTATCTGACATTCTACTTTCTCAATATCATTGATGTAGATGGTTAATGATGAAGTCTCAATTGCATATAGCGCTTCTGGTGGATGACTGTATGATAGTGACGCAGTTTTGCTTTGGTAGAAAGTGATTTCTTGTTGTACATATTCCAAGTGATAACATAGGCTTTGCGTAACTTTTCTGCACGGGTTTTGTTAGCCATTCTTTCCTTACCAGTGTTCCCAATTATTTCACCTAGGTACTTGAAGTGCTTAACTTGTATGATGTTGCCATATTTGGTTGCAAGATGTATCATATTTGAGCTCTTGGTCTATGTATTGCGTTTTCTCGTAAGAGATTTGAAGGCCGGTCCTAATGGTGATTTTATGAAGTTCCTCGATGGCGTGTTTGGCTTCTTCAGTAGTCCGGGTGATTATTGCAAGGTCGTCAGCAAAAGCGAGGCACTTTATATTGATTCGTTTGTCCTTTGTTCCCATATATACTCCAGGTACTTCTTTCTCCCATATTTTGATTATCTTATCTAGTACCAGGTTGAAGAGGAGTGGGGACAATCCATCACCCTGTCTTACTCCAGTACTGATTTGAAAAGGCTTGGAGATTTCACCCATGAAGGGTTTGCTTTAGATGTTGTGCCTGACAAAGTCTATTCTATCAACATGGTTGTTTTACTATCCACACTGTATTCATGAAGTATATTAAACGGAGTTATGCGGTCAATCGAGTCATAGGCTTTCTTGAAGCTTCTTGAAGCTTTTACGAAAGTGACAACTGTGCGTTTGGGCTGGCGATATTGCAGTATCATCTTCAGGATCCAGATTTGTTCCGCGCATGATCGGTGCGGTTGGAAACCTGCCTGATATTCACCGATCAGATGTTCTGTCTGTTCTTCCAGTTTTGTGAGGAGGGCACGTGAGAGAACTTTGTAGGCGATTGATAGAAGGGAAATGACTCGGTAATTGTTTGGATCAGTCTTGTCACCCTTTTTGTGTAGTGGGTGGATCAAAGCATTTTTCCAATCCGCTGGTATGATGCCGCTCTTCCATGTATTTGCAATGATAGCTTGCAGTCTGTCAATCAAGAGTTCACCTCCGATCTTGAGCATTTCAGCGATTAAGCCGTCTTCCCCTGGTGCTTTGTTGTTTTTTAGGTGTAAAATGATGTTTCGTATTTCCTCATGTGTTGGTGGAACAGCGTCCTGGTTTGGGGCCGCTATGTTGCATTGGAGTCTTTCTTCAGGGGGTTCACAGTTGTGTAGCTTCTTGTAGTACTGTTTCAGAATTTCGCTTTTGTGTTGGTTTCAAGGGTTCCATCAGGTCGACGGAAGCAGAGGCTCGGTGGCTTGTAGTTCATCAGTTCTTCCCTAAATGTTCTGTAGAAGTTGCGCGTGTTATTTCTTTTGAACTCATTGTCGATTTCCTTTAATTTTTAGAAATGGTATGTCCATTTAATGCGTCTGATCGTTTTGGATGTTTCCCTCTGCATTTTTAAGAAATTCTGCAAATTCTCTTGTGTCTTGTTGCTATGCCAAGTCTTCCACGCAAGCATACGGGATTCAAGGGCACTGTTGCATTCCAATGTCCACCATCTGTGTTTTCGTTTTCGTGGCGGTTGATCGAGTTTCCTTGCTGATTGCTGGATTGTCTGAAGAAGTTCGTCCCATGTTTGTGTGTCGGTCTGTAGTGATTGTGCGAAGTCCTCCGCGTGTTCTCTTAGTTATTTTGAATCTATACGCGGGAATTTAGATTTTTGACACTTCCTTCTGTTAGGTAAGAAGCAGGTTTTAATTTGTGAAAGATAATGGTCGGACTCCACGTAACCCTTGCGTACCCTCACGTTCATGATTTCTGGGGAGGATTTTCTGGTTATCGCTACGTGATCGATTTGGTATTCCCCGATGTGGTTGATTGGTGATTTTCAGGTTGTCATCTTGCGTGGTGGTTTCTTAAAGTCTGTGGACATTAGTTGAAGGTTAGCCATTCCACATATTTTGATTAGGCGATGTCCATTGGCATTTGTCTTTTTGTGTGCCGAGAAATTCAGAAGTGATGTGCCTGTGCTCCCTTTCTCTGCCGATTTGTGCATTGAAATCTCCGAGGAGGATCTTGATATGGTGTTGAGGGATCTTGTTGAGTGCCTGTTCTAGCTGTGACCAGAACTTCTCCACTTTGTTCTTATCAGAGTCGTTGTTAACTGGAGCATGTGCGTTAATCAGTGTGTAGGTCTTGTTAGCGCATTTAATTGTGAGTAGGGAGATCCGTTCTGAAGGTGATGAGAAATCTAGCACAGAGTTCTGGATACTGTTATGTACTAGAAATGCGGTTCCCAATATATGAAAATTACTATTTCTTAGCTTGACTGCGGCCTTTCCCTTGTAGATACGATATCCACCAGAGTCAAAGTGATCACAATCACGAAATCGTGTTTCTTGTACTGCAAGTATGAGGATACTGAATTTATCGCAGGTGTTCATTAGCGTCTTTAGTTTTACTGTTTTGGTCAGCCTCTGTACGTTTAGAGTACCAATGAAGTGCTTACTCTTGGGTTTGAGGAGTTTTGGGAAGCTCCGACTCTTCCCTGCATGATGTCCTAGTCCCCTAGAATCCGAATAACCAGGTTTGCCTTCACTCATTATAGCTAGGGCCTGAGGTAGTTGCATTGTAGCTTGTGTTTCCATCATGCCAAGTTCGTGGTTGATTTTAGCTGGTGGGCTTGAGCCCAGGGCGAGTGAGTCGCTGATAATAGATTCCATTCTCACTCTCATCGTATGGGTAGTAAGTCCGTATGGCAGCAGATGTTTTGCTGTGGTTGGCTTTATTATTATCTTCTTTTAGCCCTTTTCTTCGGGGGAGCAAAATTAAAAATTTGGCACATGCCAGAATTTCATGGCCAACTCTATAATTATTATATTATAATTATTATATTATAATTAATATAGTTACTATAAAATAATACTAGGTTTATAATAGACTATAAAAATATAATAATGATTGATTCTAAATAAAGCTTGATGATACAAGATTACCAATAAGTCAGATTAATGAAACATGTATCATGGCCAACCTGATAATATGGCTAATATCCTTATTATTAAAAAAAAATAATTATAAATTTTAAGGTTCCCTTCGTTAATTTTAGTTAAAGTACTAAAGTATAGTAATTAATGTATTACGGATGAAAACTGTTATGGATGAAAACCTTGAAATATGAAAATAATCCCATTTTTAATTTTCTTATTCCTTTAAAACATTTTAGTGAATAACAAATTTTGTTAATTTACGTCAACTATTACGACGAAAACGTTTATTAAAAACGAAAATGTTTATTATTGTATTCCAAAATATGCTGCATAATTACCTTTCCGAACTGCTATTTTACGAATCATTTACATACTTTATTCCCTAATAACCTTAACCAAATATCCAAAATATCCCAAATATTTACCTACGGTTTCCTGTTTGTACCAATTCCACGTTTCCAAATTCAACTTCCAAATATCGTTAGTTTTCGTTGAATGCACCACATGACTGGCCCTCTGCAATCCTCCGAATATTACCATCCACGGACCGTGAATCGAAACGGAATGCCCTGCGGTCGGTGGGGGCGTTATAGTGGTGTTAACACACGTCCACTTATTACCAGCGATGTCATAAGTATGCAACTCATTAAATAAATGCCAAGTTTGGTGTAAAGGATAAGCTGGAGGATATGTCCAACCACCAAATAAAACTAAAATAAAAAAATATATAAATATTATCCAACTAACAAATCAAATATTAAGTAAAATATCTCGTAAGTGAAACTTAAAAACATGGTCTCATCCAAACTGTGAGAAGAGATTCTCAAAAATCTCTAAACTTGGTCCAAAACCTTAAGTATGTAGCGGAAATAGTACCCCGCGAGTACCCTCTCGGAGCGCTGCCCGTCGCGAATCAACCCTGTCCCGGGTCGCACCCTATTGGCCCACCCCCTCTCGAGTTCCATCACCCTGGCTGTAATCGGCCGTTGTGTTAACAACCCTACGGTATATTAACGCTACATCGTCCAAGGTTCGTCACATATAGTCTAACCGACCTTCGCAAGAAGAACGTTATACTATTCCACTCTTGACAAAGCCAAGAAAAACCACCCAAGCAGAAAAATGAATTCATTCATTGCAACAACCTTCAACGGAGCCGCCGCAGCCCTGCAAGGCGACACCGCCGTCCTGGACACCATGGACGACAGCGTCATCGAGTACCTGCTGAATTACATAATCAGCCGGAGAAACAAAACCCAAACCGACAAGGATCAACCCCAGGAACAGCCACGACCAGAGGGACCACCGCCGAGAGGACAGCCGAAGCCGCCCCCAAAAAAACCAGCCGGAACCACCCCCAGAAGAATCACCGAAGCAGCCTCCAAGAGATCAACCGAAGCCGCCCCCACGGGAACAACGGAAGCCGCCCCCAAGAGAGCAACCGAAGCCGTCCCACGGAAAAGAGCTACGCCGATGTACACATACAGCCCCACCGAAGCCGCCCCCAAGCGCAAACCCGAACAGGAGGACGAGGAAACGTTCAAGTTTCCCAAGAAAACCGCCAAACTGGAGAGACAGAGCACGTCAGGATCGCAGGTAAGTATCAACACGTATGCATGCTTAAACACAGAGGACAGTGGCGACGAAGACTATATAGAACCAGAAACCGAAAACCCCACCGAAGAAAACAACAACACCCCAATCATCCTACGGAACAAAGAAAAATGGACCAGACTCTGCAAAAAACTGGACAGCAAACACATAAAATTCACAAGGGCCACGTCGACAAGAGACGGAATAAGGATCCAACCACAAACGATAACGGATTATCGTGAAATGTACAGACTAATGAAAGAAGAAAACTACGAGTTCCAAACTCACCAACTAAGCTCCGAGAAGAACCTCAAGGTGGTGATCAAGGGAATCCCCACCGAAGTCATGGAAGAAGTATGATACTGAATGACCTAACCGAAAAAGGCTACCCGGCAATCAAGGTGACAAGAGTGAAGGGAAGGAACGCGACCCCTATCCAAATGGTATTAGTGGAAATACCAAAACAGTACAAATCCATCTACCAAATGGAAAGAATACAATACCTCAGCGTAAGAATAGAGCCGCTCAAGCCCAAAGGAGACACAGTACAATGCCACAGATGTCAGCTCTATGGACACGTACAGAGAAACTGCAACGCGGAATATAGGTGCATGAAATGTGCTGGAAAACACAGCACGCACCTATGCGAGAAACCAGCAACACTGCCACCCAAATGTGCAAACTGCGGAGGCGAACACGTCTCAATATGGAGGAACTGCCCCGCCAAACCAACAAACAGAACCGCAGAGACGACAAGACAACGACCAACTCCCAGGACAAACCCGAACAGCTACAGACAAGCTACAGCTAGGGAAAACACGACATACCGGGACACAGCACAAGCAACCACCAGCGAAAACAGACAAAACACCGAAAGGAAAACACCGATGACAAAGACAACAATAGACAAAGTAACGGACGAGCTAGCGAAACTGCTAAAGAAATACGCCTCTGTACAAACAGACGACGACGAACTGACAAATTACTCAAAAACCATCACAAACATCGTCAATGACTAGAAAACGGAAAGTAGACGAACTAAAGATTGTTTTCTGGAACGCAAACGGAGTCGAAAGCAAGAAACTAGAACTGGTAGCACACATGACGGAACACAACATAGACGTGGCGCTAATCAACGAAACACACCTGCGACACTGCAATCGCCTGAACATACCAAACTACCAAATCTACAGGAAAGACAGGGGCAAACAAGCCGGAGGCGGAGTGGCCATAATAATCAAGAGGAACCTGAAACACCACGAGCTACTCGAAGTAGACACGACGAATAACACAGCAACGATAGGAATCGAAATAATGACCGCAGACGGTCCACTGGCCTTATACTCGCTATATTCGCCACCAGGAAAAGAAATAAACACTGCAGACCTGGATAAATTATTCAGAAATAACACGGCAACGATAGCCGCAGGAGACTTTAACGCAAAACACACAGAATGGAACTGCAGAAAAACAAACAGAAAAGGAAGAGAACTAAAACGCTACACAGAAAACCGCCTACTAACGGTTCTAGCCCCAAACGAGCCAACACATTTCACAGCTAATAACAGATACCCGCCGGTCATATTGGATATAGCGGTAATGAAAAACGTCACAGCAAACATCGACATAGTCTGTACCGAAGACTTGAGCTCCGATCACAACCCCGTGCACATGAACGTCCAAGCGAAAAGTGCGAGAAGAACGTGCGAGAAAACGTCAATAAACTGGGAAAAGTTTAAAGAGAACCTAGACATTACCTGCACAGACATCACAGACCCATTAAGCCTAGAACAGGCGGCGCAAGCATTCGAGAACGAAATAAAGGTGGCGCTCCAAACCGCCACAAGAAAACTAAACATCAACCGAACAACCACACTCCCACAGGAAATAATGAGCCTAATACGCGCAAAACGGAGAGCAAACAAGACGTACCAACGTACATTAGCACCGACAGACAAAACGGTCCTGAACAGACTGACAAAACAAGTAAACCTGGCACTACAAGAACAACACAGCACAGACTGGGAAAACAGACTAGACCGAATAAACGACACCAGAGACGAACCGTGGTATTTAGCCAAGACACTAAAACAACAGAACCGCAACACAATCATCATCATCAAGCGACCAATCGCGTCCACTGCTGGACATAGGTCTCCCGTAGCTTTCTCCATCCTGGCCGATCCTGTGCTGCCTCTATCCAGTTGGTCTTTATCCTTTTGATGTCGTCGGTCCATCTGGTTGGTGGACGGCCTCTGTATGCGTCTTGGCGCGGTCTCCACTCAAGTATCCTCTTTGTCCAGCGATTGTCCGTAAGTCGCGCCACATGACCAGCCCAGTTCCACTTTAAGGTTGTTATACGGGTAACCGCGTCCGTCACTCCGGACCTCTCCCTTAATGTTATATTTGGGATCCTGTCTCTTAGTGATATACCTAACATCGACCTCTCCATTTTCCTCTGCGCGATACTTATTCTATTTGTAGTGTTCTTTGTGAGGGTAAGTGTTTCTGCCCCGTATGTAAGCACAGGCAACACGCACTGATCGAATACTTTTCTTTTTAGGCATATTGGAATGTCTGACTTAAAAATATTGCGCAGCTTTCCAAAGGCCGCCCATGTTAGGCCTATTCTTCTCGACATTTCACAGGTTTGGTTGTCTCTACCAATAGAGATTTTGTGACCAAGGTATTTATAAGAGCTTACTTGTTCTATGCTTACTCCGCATATCTTGATTGCCTTACTCATAACAAGATTTGTCATCTTGCAACACAACACAATAGCACCTATCAAAAAGAACGACGGCAGCACAGCAACCTCTGACATTGACAAGACAGAGACTTTCGCAAACGCCCTCGAAGAACAATTTACGCCAAATATACCAAACGCAATCCACAACTCTCAAGGAATCTACGAAACAGTAAGGAGGATTCTAAACAGCGAAGAAAACTGCGAAATAAGAGAATCAACGCCAGAGGAAATAACCGAAATAATAAAAAACCTTAAAAACAGGAAAGCACCCGGTTGTGACAATATAAACAATGTGACCATCAAGAACCTAACGCCGCCCGCTATAGACAGAATGAACCAAATAGTGAACGCATCGCTCAAACTCAGAACGTTTCCGACCCAATGGAAACACGCCACAGCAATACTGATTTCCAAACCCAACAAACCAAGGAACATAACGTCAAGCTACAGGCCAATAAGCCTACTAACAGGACTTGGAAAAATAACGGAGAAAATAATACACAAACGACTGACAGACATAGTTGATGAGAACCAAATAATCCCCGAAGAACAGTACGGAATCAGACAAGAACATTCCACAACGTACCAGACAATCAGAATAACCGAAGCGATAATTGACGCTTTCAACAGAGGATACGCCATGGGAGCGGTACTTCTGGACGTCTCAAACGCCTTCGACAAGATGTGGTACGAAGGCTTAATTTATAAAATGAATAAATTAAAAATCCCTATGGGGATGATAAAGCTACTAGCATCGTACCTCGACAACAGAACGTTCCAGGTGAAATTAAATGACATGATGTCGACGACTCGTCCAGTGAGAGCGGGTGTCCCCCAGGGGTCCGTACTGGGGCCCTTGCTCTACAACAATTACACCGCGGACATACCCACAATGGAAAACACAAAAATTGCACTATACGCAGATGACACTGCTATATTCACGAGAGGAATATTGGCGAACACCATCACCGAGAAATTACAAAACCACCTAGATGAGATAAATCGCTGGTGTAACACGTGGAAAATTCAACTTAACGCTGAGAAAACGCAAGCCATCATGTTCACAAGAAGAAAATTCAAACACGTCCCAACAAAACGCCTAAGGATTAACAACACAATTATAAAATGGGAAAATCAGGTAAAATATCTATGTATTATACTGGACAAAAGACTAACCTTCGCAGGGCATGTGGATTACGCTGCGAAGAAAACAAAACAAATTAAAGGCTATCTTTATCCCCTCATCAACAGGAAAAGTAAACTCAACATGGAAAATAAGCTGAAACTGTACAAGACAGTAATACGTCCAATAATGACATATTCGCCGACGTGCTGGATGCAAGCTAGCAAGCACGTAAAATACAAACTACAAATCATACAAAACAAAACACTGAGACAAATCACAGACTCACAATGGTACATAACCAACGAGCAAATACATAAAGGCCTCGAAATGGAGACAATTACAGAGTACATAGCAAAACTTACACAAAAAACATTTGACAACATGCGACAACATGACAATATAACAATACAACAAACCGCAAACTACAGAACAGACATCAAATGGAAATTCCCAAAACTACAACAAACCACATTTAGACAATAAATAACACTGTTTTCTACCTACAGGGTACCCAGAGCAACCCCGGCGAAACAAAAGAACCACACCGACACCACAGCAACCGAGATAACATAGAAGAAACAAAGAAGGAAGCCAAAGGATCACAGCACCACAGCAGGACCAACCCAGCCGAGGACAAGAGGCCACAGCAGAAGAAACGAAGAAACCAAGAAAAAAAAAACTGAAAGGAACCGTTTTATTGTTTCTCGCCAAAACAGAACCGAAACCAAAGACAACAACAACAGACAAACAACAAAAAAACAAACGAAAAACAAGACAAAGACGGCGGAAGACGAGCAAGCCGCTCAAGCCGCCACGAAACAAAGGATACCATAAAGGTTCGTCAATTAAACAAGACGACGGAACAGCTGAGCGGAAGGCTCAAGACCGTCGAGAAGCAAAGGACACATGAAGGGAGTAGAGTTCGTCTAGGCGCTTGCTTGCAGTAACACCTAACTAGAACTTGACTACCCTGGCTTTACTTAGTAGACCTTGATATATCCTCACATTATAAAAGTAACTGTGACTTAGCTAATAAATCGTTATTTGTAAATACATCACCTTTGCGTTTGTATTTCCGAACCTGAACCTCTACGTCCCGACGTTACAAGTAATAGTTTTCTCGAAAATCGAGGAAACACACCAAATATTCCACAAAACTATCGATTTATGTTTCAAACTTTTCTAAACAAAGATATTGCAAAATATTTTCAAAATTATTTTCCTTCTAACGCTTCAAGGAGGAAACTGAAAACTGCCAAAAGTCCTCCAGTCGGTTTTCTTCTGGGAAAGGAAACTGAACGAGGAAATTGAAAACTGCCGAAAGTTCTCCAGTCGGTTTTCTTCCGAGAAAGGAAACTGAAGGAAGAAACTGAAAACTGCCGAAAGCCCTTCAGTCGCCTTTCTTCTGGGAAAAGTTTTAAATAAATAAAAAATAACGTATTAGTACGCCATCGACTCCTATACCTCTGTCCTATACTTGATTATAAATTAACATACTATTACGTCGTGGTTCAAGTAGGGTAGTACATGTGTACCGCATGGCAATCGCACAGGAAGAGATTGCCACATAGCCTCTCCTACCCAATTCCGACTCTCACCTCCACGTGGTGAATCCTGATAACCCGAGCAACCTCGCCTGAGATGCGGTAACCAACCCGTATGGATGGTGAATCGGGGCTAACGAGAGAGGGAGAAATGGCCGCCCTGAAAGGGGGGTTGGGCGTGAGGCTAACTACCTCACCCCGCAAAAATTGTCAAGTTACGAAAGACTTACAACAGCCTCGGATCGGATTGATTAACATACAACGGACTAAGAAAAGAAACAAGGACTTGAAAACGGAACTAAAAATCGGCACATGGAATGTACGTACCATGTTGCAGCCAGGAAAAGATGCAGGAAAGGAGCTCGATAAATACCATTTAGACGTAACGGCAGTACAAGAAATCAGATGGAAGGGTGAAGGTAGCATAGACAAACCAAAGTATCGCCTATATTACAGCGGAAATGACAAGGAACAAGGACCTTTCTCCCCCTTTTCTAGTTGAATTCTTAATAAATAAAGCAACTAAACATGCTGTACTAGGATTCGAAGCAATCAACGACAGAATATGCAAATTACGCCTTAGAGGAAAATTCCACAACCTTTCTCTTATTTGTGCATACGCTCCAACAGAAGATGGTGAGGATGAAGTAAAAGAGCTTTTCTACGATCAGCTTTTAAACATATGCGAAAGTACGTCTGAACACGATGCATTAATATTACTGAGAGACTTTAATGCTAAAATAGGTAAAGAACAACAGTTTTTCAACTCAGCTGGAAAATACTCACTACACCAAACCAAAAGTAGCAATGGGGAAAGACTATGTCATCTTGCAATGAGCACCAGCTTGAGAATTAGCAGTACGTGTTTTCCACACAAAAAAATACATATAGGGACGTGGACAATGTCCGGTGGCAGAGCAGTGAAACAAATAGACCACGTCTTGATTAACAAACGCAGAGCTACCATGGTCACGGATGTCAGAACGCTTCGAGGAGCCAACTGTAACTCAGATTCAGAGTCCTAATCAAACAGAAAACCTCCAATGCACTGAAAACCAATACCAGAACAAACAAATGGAATATGGATGCTCTTAGAAAGGAAATAAAACAAAACGAGTAAAAACAATACATTGCGAGAAGATTACTAGCAAATAATGCAAACACTGGTGTTGGACAAGAATGGAAGCAGATAAAGACGAGTATACTTGAAGTTATACTAAGTGGTCACAGTGGTGTAGTGGTGAACGCATCCGCTCACTACACCTTCGATCCCCGGACAAACCGTGAAATTTTTCACGGAACTATGCTGTGGCCACCTCGTGGAAAGCAATGGCAAACTACCACGAGTAATTCTGCCAAGAGAACCTCTCAAATAGTGCCGTTCGGAACCGGCGATAAACTGAAGGTCCCGCATATGAGTGTGACGATGCGTTCCACAAGTATGCCCGATGAGGTTGCCTACGCTAGTATGGCACCCTAAGAAGAATACTTGAAGTTGCAGATATTACAATAGAAAAACAGACAAAAGTCAGAAACTCATGGTTTGATAACGAATGCAGGGCAGCCCTAGTCGTTAAAAATGAAGCACGAAAAAAGGTACTACAAAGTGGAACCCGAGCCAACAGAGCTAACTACTAGCACCTCAGGAGGATAGCTTCAAAACTTTGCAAAGCAAGAAAGAAAATAATGTTAAACAAACAAGTGGAAGAACTAGAATACAACGTAAATAAACAAAGCAGGAAATTTTATAAGGCAGTACAACAGCATACAACGGCTTTTTAACCTAGAACCATCGCGTGTTTAGATAAAAACTGGACAATACTAACCGAGGATGACAAAATACTCCAAAGATGGCATGAACACTTTAGCGAGCTACTCTCCACTGAAATCCAAGGGGTGAAAGAGAAAAGAAAATCGCATGGCACCATGAACCACAACCAAAAATCCTCGAACCGAGATATGAGGAAGTTACCGAGATAATACACAATCTTAAAAACAATAAATCTCCAGGTGATACAATCCCCACGGAACTTCTGAAAAATGGAGGTGCACCACTGTGGGAAAGGATCCATAAACTTATTGTCAGGGTGTGAAATGAAGAGATTATGCCAAGTGACTGGAGAATAGGCATTATTTTTCCCATACACAAGAAAGGAAACAAGAAAGAATGTTCCAATTACTCTTCTCAACACCGCTAACAAAATATTATCCAGCGTAACATACAATAGACTATCAATATATGAAGAGGAGGTACTTGGGGACTACCAAGGAGGTTTTCGAAGAAATCGATCAACAAAGGACCAAATACATCTAATAAGGCAACTGCTTGAAAAATGTTTTCCACTTTGTTCCACCTGTTTGTTGACTACAAACAAGCTTTTGATAGCGTATCTAGAGAAGAACTGTTCTACCAGTTACTTGCCCTTGGAATTCCTCAAAAACTTATAAGAATGGTAAACTTAACTCTAACCAATACACGTGCTCAAGTATTAGTAGCATCCAAACTCACGGACGTATTCGATATCAGGACAGGGGTCAGGCAAGATGATGCGCTATCTGCTATGCTATTGAACTTTGTACTTGAATCAGTTATTAGAAACCTGCACATAACAGGCCACACACACAAAATCTCAGCAGCTATGCGCATATGCCGAAGATATAATTATATCAGCACGAACAACAGAAAGCCTAAAAGAAACTACTGCCTCCTTAGAACAGAAATCTAGCGTAGCCCTACTAGTAATAAACGTGAATAAAACCAAGTTCATGAGAAGTACCAGGGATCCAACATCCTGGCCAGAACCATTACAAGTCAACGCATTTAATTTGAAAGAAGTCGGAACCTTCTCTTACCTAGGGTCGAAAATAACTTACGACAACAGAATCAGCGAAGAAATCAGTGCGAGAAATAAGAGAGCTTATTACGCGAATAAGAAGCTACTGGGAGAGAAGCTTCTAAGTATCAAATCAAAGTTATAGATCTATAACACACTCATTAGACCCGTCATAACATACGCGTGTGAAACATGGACCATATCTACCATCAACGAAAACGCACTACGAGTCTGCGAAAGAAGCATATTACGCAGAATCTTTGGCCCCGTACAGGAAAACTGTGGTACATGGAGATGCAGAATGAACCATGAACTGGACAGACTAATTGGAGGAGCGGACATCGTAAGGCATGTAAAGGCACTACGGTTACTATGGTTTAAAGGCACTATGGTTTGGACATGTTATGCGTATGGAAAGCACCCGAGGACCAAAAATACTGAGGAATTGGAGTCCACATGAAAGAAGAGCTCGGGGTAGACCACATAAGAGATGGCGAGATGACTGCATCGACGACCTAAAGATATTAGGTATGAGAAACTGGCTGCAATTGGTTAACAGCAGAGAGAGATGGAAGGATGCTGTAACTCAAGCCAAGGCCCACCCAGGGCTGTAGAGCTATAGAAGAAGAAGACTATTACGTCGCCAGCTACCAAATTTTAAATAAAAAAGCGTATTAATACGGCAACGGACAATGTGTTAATAAATTTTGAAAAAATCAAAATAATTGTTTTACCTAAAAAATCTTTGTAGCACACCATTGTGCTACATGCTTTTGGAGAGGGATATGTGCCCATTGTTAGAGGTCTAACCCATTGCCGTTTGGAAAGGTCAAGTCTCCAGAGGTCATTGAAAGTGGTCATGGAGCACGTGCAACCGCCGAAAATGTACATGGAATTGTCGTGGACAGCTGCAGCATGTGAATATCTTTTGGTGATTCCTGGAACCTCTGGCGTTATTGATTTCCATGCTATATCAAACTCCGTTATGGATTTGTTTAAATTACGTATTTTTGTTTTCGTCACATCTGAAATGAAGAAAATTAATAATTAGATTTTGCTTTTACTATTCTGCAACGCAATGTGAAAAAATGTTTGTATATTCTGCTTTATTGAACACACATTTAGTAGTTAAAACAAAAACAATTTTTTTTTTCACATTCAATAAATGATTGAATCTTGCGAAATGTTTTCATGACTTCGATTTCCTTAGGGTAACTAAAAAAAAAATCAAGAAAAAATTATCCAAAAAATTTTTCCATCGTTTCGTTCGAAAAATATAGTAACTATAGAACTTATACATAGAACCATAACTAGAACTTCTATAACACCAATATTTCTATAATTTGAACTTTTTAGAAAACTATACGTTTAGATAGCATTTTACATATAAATTATCTTTCATAACTCGAATTTTCTTCAACTCGAATTTTTCCATAACTCGTAGTAAAAGTGTGTAGAATGGTAAAATTTTACATAGAAAATAATCTCTATAACTCCAATTATATACTAATGAAATTTTAGAGTTTAAACTCATATTTCTTCTTACCACTGCCGTTACAATTGCAAATATGAATGTCAGAGAAGAAAATAACGATGTCATTATAGTGAGGTTGATCAGTAAAGTTGACAAAGGTATTAAATGTGAAAAAAGTGATTGGTGAAGACTATGGGATTTCTCCAAGTACCTACACTTTCTTCAATTATAAGAAACCGCGAATAAATTCTGAACAAAGCCGAAAATGGTGCAACTAATGATGCAAACGTTTGAAAAAGTGTACCTACGAAGATATTGGCAAAGCTACTTTTGAATGGTTTAAAATTGCGCCGGATAAAAATGTGCCAATGGCTGGACCACTTATTAGAGAAAAGGCTCTTTATTTTGCTGAGAGTCTGGTACACATTGATTTTAGATAGATTCGTACAAGAAAATCTACCTATAATAAGTTTTGTGATTGTAAATCAAAAAAGAACATCAGTAAAGTCAACATTTAGTGTCATGTTTACGGAACCCATAAGTGAGTTATTTTGATGCGTTGCTATGGATACTTTTATTTTACTAGCTAAATAAAATTTTAATTTCACTAGTTAATAAACCACTGTTTTATTGATCCCTATCCAAGGAATTAAACATGACTTTATAAGATAGGTTTCATAGGATTCCAATTCAGATTTTGTAAAAAGTAATGTTTGATGCACTATTTTTTATGTAATTTAAATATTGTTGTTTTCCTTCTGATATCCACTTTGGCACACACACAAAATGTTGGAACATCATTTTGTGCCCCTTGCAAACCATTCGCTCGCGTACCCCTTGGGGCACGCGTACCACTTTGGGAAACACTGTTATGGACGAAGTGTTATTAAGATAGAGAATATATTAATGGAAAACAATTAAAAAGTACAGCCTTTTCCAAAAAATAATATAATATTTATAATTATTATTAATTAATTATAATTATATAACATTAATTTAATAATGTATTTTTCATTTTTGTTTATAAATACATTCATATGTACATATTTACTTTGAATAAATTGGGTAAAGTGAATTTTATTCATTTTGTAGTTATGTATTTCTCTAACTCGAATTTTCTATAACTCCAATTTTTTCCGTGAACTATGGTAACTCGACTTAGGGAAGTTCGACTGTATGTCCCTTTTCGGTTTTTTTCGATTTTCTCGAGAACGGTAAAAAGCAGCGAAATCATTTTCGGCATAGAGAAACTACACGACAAGACGAACAAGTCGATGTGTAAATTGTCCAGAAAGATTCAATAATTCGTCGAGAAATTTCAAACTGAAATTTACCCAATTCTCGATTTGCTAAGTAGATGTTTCGGAAACGGTTGCAGATAATCAAAAACGGATTGCGGCATCGTTTTTAGAACGTCATTATTACACTATTTACACTTATTATTACACTAAGATTATCCGCGTGAAATTCACGACTTTCCGAGATCTCTACTCTAGTGCCGAAATTTCTTAAAAATTTCTTCTATTTTTGCAGGCGAAAGTGAACCGAAAGAGCTGGCGAAATATAATTTGCATATCTGTAATCAGCAGCAAAAAAATCAGAAACGTTTTTAAATTTTGCTGTGACTCAAAAAATAACAATTTTGCCAAAATCGATTTTCCGCATTTCGTCGTTTCCGCGGCCTAGACTTCCCGTGTCGATGGTATATCTTAACTGAAAGCTTCCCGGGGAATATTAATATTATATACGTTCTCCGACTAATTTTGAGACGCTGAATCGATTGGTGATGACTAGAAGTCTCTGTGGTGAGTGGTTCAAAAGTTATGACAGTCAGAAATGCGTGATTGTGTAAAGCGAAAAAATATAGAAAATTTGTAAATTTAAAGCGAAATGAACTGGAAAACCGTTTTCAGCGCTTCGATTTCCTTCGTGTAACCAAAACAAAATTACGAAAAAAATTTGCAAAATAAATTTCGACAAAATTTTTCCATCATTTCGTTCGAAAAATATATGCTTTTTCGATTTTTTCGATTTTTTTCGAAAACTGTAAAAAGCAGCGAAATCATTTTTGGCACACAGAAACTACACGACAAGACGAACAAGTCGATGTATAAATTGTCCGGAATTATTCAATAATTCGTCGAGAGGTTTCAAACTGAAATTTACTCGATTCTCGATTTGCTAAGTAGATATCTCGGAAACAGTTGCAGATAATCAAAAACGGATTGCGGTATCGTTTTCAGAAGGTCATTTTCCCATTAATACACTAAGATTGTCCGCGGGAAATTCACAACTTTCCGAGATCTCTACTCTAGCGCCGAAATTTCTTAAAAAATTCTTCAATTTTTGCAGACGAAAGTGAACCGAAAGAGCTAGCGAAATATAATTTGCATATCTGTAATCATCAGCAAAAATGCTTTCAGAAACATTTTTAAATTTTGGTGTAACTAAAAAAATAACAATCGCATTTCGTTGTTTCCGCGGCCTCGACTCCCCGTGTCGATGGTATTTCTTAACTGAAAGCTTGCTAGGGAATATTATATACGTCTTCCGATTAATTTTGGGACGCTGAATCGAATTGTGAAGGCTAGAAGTCCCTGTGGTGAGCTGTTCAAAAGTTATGAGAATGTCAAATCAGTCGGAAATGCAAGATGGTGTACCTCGAAAAAAATATATAAAACTTGTTTATTTGTAACTTTAGAGCGAAATAAACTGTAAAACCGTTTTCAGCACTTCGATTTCCTTCGGGTAACAAAAAGAAAATCACGAAAAAAAATTCCAAAAAATTTTCAACAAAAATTATGACAAAAGTTATAAGTTTAAGTTATATATTTTAGTTATAAGTTTATGTTTTATAATTTATGTTACATATTAGTTATAAGTTATGACCACGTGAAATCAGTCGGAAATGCGAGATGTTGAATGTAAAAAAATGTTGAATGGAAAAGTTTAAGGTTGAAATTTTTTTTCAGACCAAAACACCATAAATATGTCATTTCCGAGAACACACGAATTATTTATGAACAATTTTTGGCAAAATTCCAATAAACATTTCTGTACAAAGGAAAAATCAAGAACCTGCCTAAATTAGATTTTAATGTACCCACTATTAATTCTCCATGAAAATTATATCTTTCAATTTTTCACCCTTTATGCAAGTAAAACATTTTTCTAAGGGTTTGCAGACGTCAAAAAGTATTATTGCATGTGTGCGTGAGAGAGTTAGTAAAGAAAGCCAATAAAATACTAGGAGCGGTATGGGGAATAGGAGAGAAAATTTGGACACGACTATAGAAGGAGAGTGATGATGTTTGATAGCCTGGTGAAAAGTGTGATGATGTATGGAGCGGAAATATGGGGATGGAGAGAGCAAGAAGGGCTGGAAAGGGTGCAAGAAAAATATTTGAAATGGGTGCTAGGGCTAGGTAGAGAGACCCCGTGGTATATAATGATGGAGGAAACAAAGAGAGATGGAATAAGAATAGAAGCAGGAAAGAGAGCAATAAGTTTTGAGGAGAGAGTGATAGAGAGAGGAGAGTGCAGAATTATGCAAGAGTGCCTCGAAGAAAAAAGGAAAGAAATAGGAAAGGGGGTGTGGAAAGAGAGGGAAGCATATCTAGAAAGAAACGGGTATGCAGGAGCGGAGATAGAAAGAATGAGAGAGAGAGGTAGAGTAATGACAGAGGAATTGGTCCAGAGAGATAGAGATGTGCAAAGGCAAGAAAGGAGAGCAAGAATTAGGGAGTCTAGGTACAATGGGAAATATGAAAAAATAATAACGGAAGAACTGCCAAAGTACCTAGGAAGAGAAAGTAGAAAAGAGAGAGTGACAATGGCAAGATTCAGATGTGGAAATGAAGAGAGAGATAATAAATTTTGGATGGAGGATAGGAATAGAGTATGCAGGATGTGTGGAGAAAACAAGGAGACCATAGAACACTTGCTAAACGAATGTTCAGAAATGAGAGAAAGAGACGAGTGTACAGAAGAGATTTTAAACGAGAATGGAAGAGGGATAGATTGGATGAAGAAAGTTGAGGAGAGAAGAAGAGCAATATGTGGGGAAGCTGGTAATCGGGGTTTAGGGATAGGAATTTAGTGACTTTCTTTTTTTTTTGTTTTTAGTTTGAGCAGCATATGTTTCTTTTTTTTAATGTTTATTTTTTCTTTTTCTTTTTTTATTCTTATTTATATTATGGTCGATGTTAGTTTTAGTATAGATGTAAAATTTGGATTCGATTTATAAACCCGTAAGGGCAATAAATATACATAATACCTATTATTGCATGTGTGAAATATTATTCCATGTATTATCAAGGATCGCATATCTGGGAGCACGGCAGTGCTCCCGCCAAGTCGAGCACAATCGTACTATCTTTTCTCGAAGCGACAAACGGCACTTTTGACCCCCTGTAACTTCGTTGTGAATAAAGCAGGAAGTTTGAATTTTTAGATATCAAGAGACATACTATAACTGGCTATATTGTCAATATACCTAATAATTATACCTTATAGTTTACGAATTATCGCCAGTCAAATTTCGTAATTTTGTAAGTGACACACTCACCTACGATCAAAATTTTAAGGTACTTCTAGCAATCTTACAAATTTTGAATTTTAGGTTTTAGCCTTTAGCCTATAACGGAAGGAAAAATCATAAATCCCGAAATTTAATTATCAATTAAATGACAAATAATGATTATTAAAAAAATTTTAATTTTGTCAGCGATCATCAAAATTCTAAGGTTCTTCTAGCAATTTTACGAACTCCAGATTTTGAATTTTAGTTAGCCTTTAGCTTATAAAGGAAGGAAAAAATTAAAAATCCTGAAATTTCATTATCCATTAATTAAAAAATAATGATTATTAAAAATTCCTTAATTTTGTGTTGGTTGTGTTTCTTATGCCTATGCTAGGGGAAAACTTCCATGATAAAAACCTTTTTATCATGGAAGGCCACTTTAAATTTCGGGTATAATACAGAGGCCGCATAAAATTATGAAAATTCTTGAGCGTGTGGGGTTTCAAAGCTAAAAAAAAGGCCAGCACTTTATTAACATTTTGTTGGAAAAAAATAGATACAGAACTAACAGAAAGACTACGATCACTTTTACAACTGAATAGTCTGCAAGTACGAACCTCTGTCCTCGTTTATTTTAATGCTATGCTGTTGTGTATCAGGGGATGCAATCCATCAAAGAATTTGGGCACAATTTGAGAACAATGTCTCGCAACGGAGTGTCTACGAATAGATGAAAAATTCGAAAATGGTACGACCATGACGGGACCATTTTTTAATTTTTCAATACTTTCGTAGACACTCTGTAGCGGCAAAATCTTCTTCTTATTGTGCCATATCCTCAGTGGACGTTGGCGATCAATATGGCCCATCGGATTCGATCCACAGCCGATCTGAACAAGTCAACCGATGTTCTTCCGGTCCATTGTCGCAGATTCTTCAACCAGGAGATCCGTCGTCTTCCCTGTGACCTCTTCCCTTCGATTTTTCCCTGCATGATGAGTTGAAGTAGCCTATATCTGTTGCTGTTTCTCATGATATGGCCAAAGTATGACAGTTTTCTGTGTTTGACTGTTGTGAGCAGTTCTCTGTCCTTCTGCATGCGTAGGAGTATGGTTTCGTTGCTAACATGGTGGGTCCAGGAAACGCGAAGCATTCGACGATAGCACCATGCTTCGAAGGCCTCCAGTCGCTTACTAGTTGCCTCGGAGAGTGTCCATGCCTCCACTCCATACAAAAGCTTAGAGAAGACGTAGCATCTAAGTATGCGTGTTCGAAGATGGATGTTCAAGCGCATGTTACACAAAACATTCTTCATTTGGTTAAATGTAGAACGTGCCTTCTCTATGTTGATCTTTACTTCACGACTATGATCCCATTGGTCATTGAGGTTTACACCCAAGTACGATATTGATGGTACTCTCTGTAGTTGGGCCCCATTTACCAGGAATTGGGCATTAGACGCATTTTTGCTGACGATTAGAATTTTTGTCTTTGCCACATTCAATCGCATATTAAGTGGTTCGCATGCCTCTACTACTTTATCAATCAGTCTCTGTAGTCCTTCGGCACTGTCGGCAATTAGTACAGAGTCGTCTGCATACCTTAAGTTATTAATTATTTCTCCGTTTATCTTTATCCCAATCTGTTCTTCTTCGAGTGCATTCTTAAAAAGGTTTTCTGCGTATCGGTTAAACAGTAGCGTGGATAGTACGCAGCCCTGTCTGACACCTTGTTCTACTGGAAATTCCTTTGACATTATATTTTCCACACGAACACATGCTGTTTGTTGTCTGTACAGATTGTTGATTATTCGTGCATCTCTGTCATCTATTCCTGATTGCTTTATGGTTTCTGTTAGCAAATCATGGTTAACCCTATCGAATGCCTTTTCGAAGTCGATAAAACACGTGAAAACATCGCAATTCACGTCTCTTGCTCTCTGAATCAGAACACTCAGACCAAAAAGGGCATCTCTAGTCCCCAATCCACTCCTAAACCCAAATTGCGTCTCGCTAATGTCTTCTTCTAGTTTTTGATATATTCGTTCGTAAATAATCTTAAGAAAGACCTTCATGAAGTGACTTGTGAGACAGATAGTTCTATAGTCTTCGCATTGTTTAGCTGTGGTTTTTTTAGGAATCGGTATAAACGTAGAGACTAGCCATTTCTCGGGTATATCTCCCGATTCAAATATGTTGTTAAATAAGTCCGTGATTAGGTCTAGGTATTCTTCCTCAATGAGCTTTAACATATCGCCAAGAACTTCATCTGGGCCCGGGGACTTGTTGTTTTTGAGTCTTCCAATTGCCTTAAGAACTTCTTGATGAGTTATAGAAGGTCCTGTTTGTGCTGGGCTATTTGTGTTAGAAACTGTTCGGCTATCGTCAGCATAAAGAGTCTGTATGTATTGTTGCCATCTTGCTACTTTGTCATTCACGTTCAGTAGTGCAGTCCCGTTTTTGTCGGTAATTATGTTATTCTGTCGTGGTTTGTTTATTCCAGCTGCATCCTTTATTTTTTTATGTGTATTTAAAGCGTCATGTTTTCTGTCTAGTTCTTCTATTTCAGAGCATTGTTCTTTCCACCAGTTTTCTTTGGCTTCTTTGATCTTTTTTTTAATGTTGTTGTGGATTTGCTTATATGACTTTAAGTCTTTGCTCTTTGTTTTTCTTCGTTCTTCCATCAAACCTAAGATCTCATCTGTAATCCACTTGCTTTTCTTTTTTCTATGATTTGTGTAAAGGTTTTTATCTGCAACAGTTTTCATTACATTGGTGATGGCTTCGACTTGTTGTTCTATGTTGCGGCTGGCAAGGCTTCTGATATTGTTCATACCTTCTTTAATCTTGTCTTTAACTTGTTGCATCACGTTGGGGTCTTTCAGTCTCTGTATGTCATGTCTCTTCAATTGGGGCTTCTTCTCTGTTCTCTTAAAGCGTACTTTAAGTGTTGACAGCAGTAGGTTATGGTCGGTATATACGTCTGCTCCAGGGTAAGTTTTAGTGGATGTGATGGAGTTTCTAAACCTTTTATTTATTGTAATAAAGTCTATTTGGTTTCTAATTACACACTGTTCGCGGTCGGCCGGCGATTTCCACGTATATAACCTTCTTGGAGGTAACTTAAAGAAGGTGTTCATTATTGAGTGCTCAATTTCTTTGCAAAACTGGATCAGCAGGTCTCCTCTCTCGTTTTTAGTTCCCAAACCATATCTTCCTACTATATCTTCTTGTTCTCCTTTACCCGCTTTCGCATTGAAGTCACCCATTAGTATTGTGATTTCCGTCCTTTTGGTCTGTTTTCGTGCTGTTCTTATATCTTCGTAGAATTGTTCGATGTCCTCGTCGCTTCCTTCGCTTGTGGGTGTATAAACCTGTATTATATTAATTATGCAAGGGCTGGAATTTAGTTTCATTATTGCCACTCTGTTTGATATTGATACAAATCCTAGAACTGCTTTATGTACCTCCTCCGTGACTATAATTGCAACGCCGTTCTAATTCTGTGTTTTATCGTCGCCTGAGTAACAGATGTGATAGTTATCTACGTCAGATCTTCCAGTACCCGGCCACCTCGTTTCACTGCATCCGAGTATGTCGATCTTCATTCGTTCTAGTTCTTTTATGACGTTTTCCATTTTTCCTGCCTGGAACATACTTCGCAGGTTCCATGTTCCTATTCTATAGTTTTTATCTTTGGTTGAGGTTCTATGGTTTTTATCTTTGGGATTCACAATAGAGTTTTTTTGTTTGTAGCAATATTCAGAACAGTCCCCCCCGGAGATCCGATTGGGAGACTTGATGCTCCGGTACAATATTTTGTTTTGAACATGGCCATTGATTGTACTAGGGATATCTGTGACGATCTTTAATGTAGTGGTTTCCCGTTGCCTTCTACATCCTATGCCGTTGACTGTATTGTTCGGTTCATCCGCCCAGCGAGCCCAGCTTTTTCCTAAGAATAAGTTTGCTGCTTATCCCGGCAACGGTTCGGTCCCCCTCTGCATTTGCCATCATCATGATGTTACCATACTCTACCACGTGGAGGTTGTAGATAGGGGTTTTCCCTTCATCGGACAGAAGACCCGAAGGCATTCCTTCTGCCCTCCAGTACTTTAGAGTATAGCGGCAAAATACGAAAGTCTTTCATGAAATGCGGCCTCTGGTACACCTTCCGACCACTAAAACCCACTGAAAAAATCACTGCTCGTTCCTCTTTGGTACAAAATTCTAATGGAGCGGCCACTATCTATCTGCTATAAAAGGAAGACAAATTGAGGAATTGGAATCAAAATAAACGAGGTCAGGCGTCAGTATGAACAATGTAAGAGTTATGCCAAACATTGCAAATAACTTTTTACTCACCCTCGTAATTTAATGGGATTTTTGAGTTTGTTTTTTATTGGAAAGAAATTGAATATTAGGTTCCAACTTTGTAACTCGTAACTTCAATTGGTCTTCTAAATGTGCATCAGTTATATGGGTCCTTAATTCGTTCTTAATTTGTGTTAAATATGAAAAAGTTGATTCACAGCAGTATGTAGTTCCAAAGCAAGAAAGCAATCGACGAGCATGTTGACGTAACTTTGGATATTCAACTGCATTTTTCCATATTTCCACTACGTCTTTTTTGGAATCAAAAAGATTTTTTATAATAGTATCTTCACATAACTCAAACAATTCCATTTGTAGTTCACTAGGTGCCTTCGAAATGTCAACTAAATGTGGTTCGTACGCTAATTTCATTGTAATAGTATGTTTATTAAAATCAGAAAACCTTTCAGTATATTCTTCAATTAATAAGTCCAAAACAGTTATGTAATCTTGGAATGTTTCACATACATATTCTTGTTCATTTATCATTTTAGCTAACTGTGGGAAATGTTCTTCAGAAATTTGTGATTGAGAGAAGAGACTTTTGAAAAATAATAACTTTTTCTAAACGCCTGGATTTTTTGCCACATATCATATATATGTTTTGTTCTGCCTTGCAAAGAAATATTTAAATCATTTTGTTTTATCATGATATCACACAGAAATGCAGCATTTCTACAAAATTCGTCATCCAACAATTCGCATTGCTGTTGTTGTACCTCATAAAACCTCAAAATGTCTTTTCGCAAACTTAAAACTTTGGCTAAAACTTGTCCTCTTGATAGCCAGCGTACTTTTGAATGATATGGCAAATCTACACTATATGTTTCATCATCAGACATAAGCATATTTCGAAATTGAAAATGTCAAGTCGCATTTGCACGTATAAAGTTAACAATTTTAATAACTTTATCCATAGTATTGCTTAAAGTAGTGGATTTAGCACAAATATTTTGTTGGTGCAATATGCAGTGAAATGAAATTAAATTTTCTAATTTTGAATTGTCTTTTTTCAGCAATGAAACGAAACCTTCTCGTGATCCTTTCATGGAAGGTGCACCATCAGTGCACACACTCACTAAATTATCCATATTTAGTCCTGCTTCTTGGCATTTTTCTTTAAAACTATTGCTTAACAAATCAGCTCCACGAGTTCTTCCGGTAAGAGTACCCAATGCCAGTAGTTCCTCGAAACAAGTAAAATCTTCAGTGACAGCACGAAAGAAAAAGAAAACCTGAGCTGAGTCTGTTGCATCAGTAGATTCATCTAATGCTAGCGAAAAATATATATCTTCATTTTGTATAATTGAGTGAAGCTGTTCTGTTATATTTTGCGCTAACTCGTGCTGTCTATCAGTTATCTGGAAAGGGGTAATTGTTTGTATTTCTCAACTTTCTCTGGATCTAAACATCCTACTGCTTCAACAATGCAATCCTTTATTATTTCCACATCACTAAATGGTTTTCCCCGTTTTCCAAGAATATATGCTATTTTATAGGTAATATCAGTTGCAGTAGTACTTTGCTTAATAAAATTACTGAAAGCTTGTTTTTGATGCAGTTTTTCTTATTTTAGCTTATGAAGAGCAGCTTTTCGCGCTTCTCCTTCTAGTTTAGCATATTTATGGTCTTTGTGAGAAACATAATGCTGGTTTGCATTGTATTTTTTTAATGTGGTTATTGTAGAATTGCATATCAAACAAACCATTTTATCTTTCACAGAAATGAGGAAATATTGTAGCTCTCAATCTTCGTTAAAAGTTCTGTTTTCTTCATTCAATTTTCTCTTTTTTGATATAATGGGTAAAACACAAATTAACAAATAACTAATAACTAACTTTAAACGATTTTGATAAAAATAAATACACACTAACACTAACAGACGCCACTAACAACAAACACAAAATGTAAATTTTGCATCCAGCACGATAGGTCAGTCGAAACAACAACCAATTGTTTTAAATAAGTATTAATATTGAAATATAAATCACAAGGCAGCACCTAGAAAGGAGGGAAATTTGCTGCACGTTCATTGGCCCGTTCTATCAGATCACGTGATTTACTTTCCCCCCAAGTTTTGTGTTAAACAAAGACCGTATATGACAGTTCGGTCTCACTAGTACTTCTCGCTGGGTAGCTCGAAATTATAGGTTAAAATTAAAATATCTTGGAAGGCCGCCAAGGAAAATCAAAAAGGCCGCATGCGGTCTTAAGACCACAGGTTCCCCACCCCTGGCCTATGCTATTACCATACACAGAAGTCAAGGGGTAAGTCTAAACAGTGCACTGATGGACATTGGTTCTTCAGTGTTCACATGTGGTCAAGCATACATGGCACTTTCCAGAGTGACAAGTCTGAGTGGATTACATCTAATTTACGTCGACTTTGGTAGTATCAAAGCTCAGGAGTCTGCAATCGTTGAATATATTGACTAAGAAGCATTTACTGTCCAGAATTGTCAAAAAGTGTTATATCAAAGCTTCAGAGAAAAATCGATAGACAGAGATTGGGCTTTAAGAATATCAGTAGCTTACGGACAAGATATATTACTAGAGAAAAAAAAGGAGGATGACCTACAAAAAGAAATGAGATCCTATGAAAAACATAAAATGTAAAAAATGCCAAGTCTCGTAACACAGTTCTTCCACTATAAAAAGTCTATGGAAGCACCTATGCAACAACTTTGTTGTAAATTGTTATCTAAACAATTATTTATCAACATTTATAGTGACCGTATCAATATTAAGCACCTTTATTTCTATAATAAATATAATGACTTGGCAATTGCACGGCAACATATTCTATTAATTAAAATACTTTATCCTTAATACCAACGATACTCTCCTTTTTATTATCACCTAAGCTATTACCTAAGCTAAACTGTTTTGTATCTAATCCTTCTAAATGTGTATATACTGAAATAAAATTATTAAATTATTTAAAAATAAATACAAAATATACAATGGTAGATTAAAAAAGGTAATAAAAGTGGCTAAAAACAATTTTGAAAAAAGCCATATTGATGCATATAAAAATGATGTTAAAAGACTATGGTGTTATGTAAATGGCAAAATAGGTAAAGGCTAAAAAAGTAATGTGCAGGTGGAAGAAATGAAAGGTAGTCTAACGAATTGTACTATAAAGCTTCGGTCAAACACAGCGAATACTCGCTGCGAATGCTAATCGCAGCGAGTATTCGCTGTGTGTTAATATACCGTCAACCACAAAATATTACTACGCAAGTTAAATAGTATGATATACGTGGAATTGCATTGGAGTTAATTAAAAGTTATTTAACAGGAAGGAAGCAATGTGTTAAGATCAATATCAGAATCAAAAGTAGCTTTGAATCTGTTGAAATGGGGGTTCCACAAGGTACCATATTAGGACCGCTCCTGTTTATTATATATATTAATGATATTTTCATGGAGTGTACTATGAACTATGATATAGTATCGTATGCTGATGATACGGTAGTATTGTGCCAAGCATTAACATGGGAGTTATTGGAGCAAATTTTGAATCTACAATTAATTAAAATTAGTAATTATCTTAATGAAAACCAATTGACACTAAACATTAATAAAACCATTTACATAACTTTTGGTAACTATTGTGATAGTGTACCGGGCATAATTGATATTAAGTTGTGTGATGAATCTTTGAAGGACTAAATATATTATTTTTATATTGATTACTTTAAGCAAAATATTATCACCAGAAAACTTAATGATAATTATGTATGGACTCTACTACAGTGTTGTCACTTATGGTATTATAGCATGGGGATCTGCAAATAAGACTATAATGTCATTATTATATAACATACATAAAACAGTTATTAAAAAGAGTTTTTAAAAAAGTTCTTAATTAAAACTGACAATAATGTGAAATTACCATTAGATTTGAGTCAAAAATATATTTATGAAGCAGTCTTATATTATTATAGGGATATGTCAAATGAATTTAAATCCAATGTAGTAAAAACAAGGAATCAGTTTATCAAAATACCTAAACCAAAGTTAGAAGTGGCAAAAAGAAAATCAGTGTATGTTGGAAGAGATAACTTTAACAAAATGTCTAATGAACTTACGACACTACAAAACAACAATTGTAAAAAACCATTGAAAACATATTGTGCTACGATTGTGTTCAACTGAGTAAAATGCAAATGAGCTGAATTATTAGTTTGTTTGTTTTTTTTTTTAGCGCAAATTTAGAATAAGCTGAGTTAATAATTTTAGATTTAAGTTATATACCGAACCACGTACGGACTTTAGTCTCTGTGGTAGTTCTTTGGAACCATTTATATATACTTTGTAAAGCATTGTAATATAAATTTGGTAATAAATAAATAAATAATCTATGGCTCGGAAACCTGGACCCTAACAAAAGTAGATCAGACATTACTATCAACATTTGAATGAAAAATCCTAAGGAAGCTTTATGATGCTGTCCAAGAGGATAACGTCTGGAGAAGAAGATATAATTTTGAGATTTATAACTTATACAGAGGGTCAGGAAACAGAGACATAATAACATCAATCAAGATTGGCAGGTTAAGATGGGCTATGGGCTAAGATGGTGTTATATGTCCTATAGCACACTATGACAACAATGTGCCAATATGAAGAAACTTTGAGGCCATACCAACCGGCAGTAGAGGCTGAGGGAGACGAAGGTTGAGATGGAAAGACGGCATTTCTTAGGATGCAGAAAAATTGGTGCAGCTGACTGGAAAGTCCTTGCCACAGACCAGAAAGGATGGCGCGGATGAGGCTGGAGAAAGTCAAGGCCTTGTAGCACTGCTGATGATGATGATTGTGGCAGACCTCAGGAAAAGAAGGAATTTCAGGAAAGGACCCTCAGGAAAATTAAAATTTTATGGACAGGTTAAGAGACTTCCTGACACCAGGTTAACCCACCAAATTCTTGAAAGAATCGACAAACTAAAGACTTTCACCTGGACACAAGTAAAAGCAGACATGTGAAATGCTCAAATCCAACTAAAAGAAATTTCGGACCGACACAGATACAGAGGAAAAATTGACAAGTGGGAAGTTGTTCCAGAGACTGAAGTACCAAAAAGACCAGGTATCAAGTGGACGGAAGAAAGGAAGAGGATGAAAAGCATTCTGGATCCTCTGCAAGTGAAATCATAAATAAAGCTTTGTTTGTTCCTAAAGGAACAATTCATATAAAATAACAATAATAATATAATAATATTGAAAAACTATTTAAAAACCTTGGACCCAATGCACTCAGAGAAATTACATATATCATCCAAGAAATATGACAAACAGAAAAAATACCCGATGCCTGGAAACAGCACCTATCCACCCACTACACAAAAAAGGAGATAAATCAGAAGTGAACAACTACAGAGGGATTTCTCTCCTTCCCGTCACCTACAAAATTTTCTCAGGATGTCTCTTGACACGAACACAAGAACAGCTCAAACCAAAGTTATCAGAGTTTCAAGCAGGATTCAGAGAAAACCGATCCTGCCCCGTAGAAATTTTCAACCTAAAAACAATAGGCAAAATGCGATCAATTCGAAATAAACCAGTGATGTGCACATTTGTCGACTTCAAAAAAGAGAATGACTCAATTGATAGACAATCACTCTTCCAGATCCTTGAAGAAAGAGGAGTAGACCACAAAACACGAAAACTCATTGAACATACGCTGATCAACACAAAATTCAAAATAAAATTTATGGGAGAAATCTCGTAACCTTTCGAAATTCAGACATGCGTGTGACAAAGAGATGGCCTCTCCCCTCTCTTGTTCAATATCGTCTTGGATAATGTCGTGGAAGAATGGGAAAAAGAGCTCAAGATACAAAATGTCTGGAAACCAGTTACAATTGGCTTATGCAAAAACAGTCTTTCTATACCATACCTTGCCTTCGCCGATGACTTGGTTATACTAACAGAAGATCAAGAGAACAAAAAAAACAAATAGAAACACTCCAAGAATGCGCTGAAAAAGTAGGACTTCAAATATCCTTCGAGAAAACTCAAGTGTTAAGTCACAAAGGCGAGAACATACAGACAAAATACAGAATGAACAAAAGAGTCACACATTTCAAATATCTGGGAGAATTTATCGAGCCTACTGGATCTGAAAAAGTCTCACGACAAAACTGTTTCAAGAAAACCAAGAGAGCACTCGGACTTATCAAAAACCTCTATAACAAAAAATGCATGTCAAGACAAACTAAACTACAATACTGTCATCAAACCGGCAAGTCTCTATGCTAGCAAAACACTTACACTCAATAAGAAATACGAACTTGAAGAAATAAAGAAAGAAGAAAGAAAAATCATTCAGAAAATACTAGGAGCAAGACTTAGTCCTGACGGGTACCGCCTACAGTCAATCAAGACAACTGAAAAATACTCAAACATCGAAATTGATATTAGAAAAAGACGAATTAAATTCTTCAGGAACATAGATAGACTACCGAATACCCAACTGACCAAAAGATTTTTTATTTTTTTTTTGATAGTATTTATGCAATCTGTTTCGTGCGAACATTCAGCATAAATTTTGAATTGGTAAAACCATACAACATTATAGATAATCAGATAAACTTAATAAAGACGAAACAAAGCTTGAATATATAAATATACTCAACCTTTCCGGAACTCTATAATACTAATGAGTCTTTTTAGGACTACCAAAAACAAATCTCGTATGAAATTTGTCTTTGTTCCGTCTTTATTAAGTTTATCTGATTATCTATAATGTTGTATGGTTTTACCAATTCAAAATTTATCATTTGTATCAATAACCTGCTAAGTTCATGTCTCTCTCACAAAATGTCAAAATTAAAATCATCTAACCCTAATTAACACATGGGTTTTCAAGTGAGTGATTTACAAAATATTGTTCATGGAAGCAAAGCTGTGCTGATGAGAGATAAATCTCGAAACGCGTCCACAGATGGCTATCCACTCAAGGTATCGGAAAGACATGATCTTAAAAATCAATGTTATTTTTATGGTTTTGTTGAGTGCCACGAAGGTGGACTGAAAGCTATAGAATAACGGACAAATTTCATACGAGATTTGTTTTTGGTAGTCCTAAAAAGACTCATTAGTATTATAGAGTTCCGGAAAGGTTGAGTATATTTATATATTCAAGCTTTGTTCCGTCTTTATTAAGTTTATTCAGCATAAGGTTAGGAATTTAACAGTTGACTTGGAGGGCACTCAGTCCAGCGACGTGCGCCATTTATGTATAATATTCCCTATAAATCTCTAGGGGACTTTCATTTTAGCCTTTTGAATGTTGAATTATCATTCATTAAGTATGTAGCCAGTATGTTTGGATGATTATCAAGTCTGTACCTGTACGACTTCATTGAGTGTTTAATCTCTTCTCAAACTGTTGTGATTTCAAGGTCATGGTGTAATTGTTGGTTTGTTACGAACCACGGAGCATTAACAATTATCCTCAGAATTTTGGACTGAAACCTCTGTAATATTTCCAAGTTTGAATTGGAGGCTGTGCCCCAGAGTTGCACTCCGTAAGTCAAGATTGGTTCAAGAATACATTTGTATAACAGCAGTTTGTTTGCCAGTGACAACTGTGATTTTTTGCCGATCAACCAGTACAGTTTCCTTAGTTGGATCCCTAGTGCTTTTCGTTTTGTGAATATATGTTTTTTCCATTTCCAGTTCTCATTAAGACGACGATCCAAATAGAGTCCAAGGTATCTGACTTCGTTCGCTTGGGGAATCAGTACTCTATTGAGCGACACAGAGAGGCATGTTGCGCGTCGCGTCGTAAAGATCACCTGAACCGACTTAGTCTCGTTTGCTTTTATCCGCCAGGTAGTTAGCCATTCCGTGATGTTGTCTAAGGAGCGTTGAAGCATTATACTTGCTTGTGCCGGTTCGTCATGTGCCGGTTCGTCATGCTGCTGTGTCATCAGCGAAAGTGCCGATCACGACTCCGTCTGTCATGGGCAGGTCTGAGGTAAAAATCAGATAGAGGATCGGACCAAGCACGCTTCCCTGTGGTACTTCTGCGTGAACCCTGTGAAGTTTGGTTATGTCTTCTCCTTGCTTAACATAGAAAAACCTGTCGGGAAGATATGACTTTAAGAATATGTATTAGTTTGTCAGGATTTGGTTTTTTATTTTGTACAATAAGCCCTCATGCCAGACTCTGTCAAAGGCCTGCGAAATGTCGAGAAATGCCGCGCAACAATATTTTTTGTTTTCAAAAGCTTTATGTATTTCTTCGACTAGCCCATGCACCTGCTCTATGGTGCCATGATTTTTTCTAAAGCCAAATTGGTGGTTAGGAAAGATCTGATTTTCTGCTATTACTGCGTTTAATCGCTTTAAAAAGAGTACTTCCATAACCTTTGAAAGAATGGGCAGTAGGCTGATCGGTTTGTAGGAGGACACATCTTGTGGAATTTTACCAGGTTTGATCATTTTTATTTGAGCAACCTTCCATTGGGGTGGGAAGATGCCTCTGATTAGTATGCAATTAAGCAGGTGTGTCAAAAAATGTCCTGCTATTTCAGGTATTTCACGAAGTATTTTTGCAGTAATTAGATCATATACTGGGGCTTTATTTTGATTCATGTTTCTAATTGCTTCCATGACCTCGCGTATCTTGATCCTTTCAATTGGCAGGTCGAGTTGGTAAGGTTCATTAAGGGAGTTGATGAGTCGTTCACTGTCCGTATCCGACACATTCTGGGCAGTGTTTGGTACAAAGACATTAACAAGATGAGAAGGGTTCCCCTTTCTCTGGGTCACTTTTTGCCCAGGAACCGTCCTTCCTGCATATCGGCGGATTAAAGGCAATGGGTCTTTTGAGTCTTTGGGTTGCTTTCCAAAGGGAATAGTCACTAGCAGCAGTAGCATCTAGATTATGCAGGTAGTTCTGTACATTTTCATTTCTTTCAGTTTGTAGTAGTTTCTTAAGTTTAGCCGTTAAGTAGTTCAGCCGTGTTTTGGCCCCTAGGAATCTAGTAGTTTGCCACAATTTACGAGCCTGTCTTTTTTCGGCTACTAGTTCACGGATGGGCTTCGAGCAGTCTAGTTTCGTGTATTTATTGACAGCAGGTGTGCTATCCCAAGCAGCATTCTGGACACAATCTTTGAAATGTTCGACCGCTGTCTTAATGTCCTCTTCGGTTTTAAGAGGCAGGTCGGTATTAATCGTAGACTCTACTATGGAGCGGAACATGTCCCAGTTATATAGCCTTGCTGTAGGTTTAACATTAACGAACTCTTGGGAAACCTCTAGTAGAACTACACTATGGTCAGATGAGAGAAGACTATATGGTCTTCCTGAAGGGAAGTACATTAGAAACAATTAGTAGAAATCCCATTTATGACACTGAAGTCTACCAAGTCAGGGAGTTTTTTTGGGTCAGTAGGCCAATACGTTGGTTCCCCGTTCGATATTGTATCTACATGTAGATCATTTATAGCTGCCTGTAATTGTCGACCTTTGGGAGCTGTTAGGCGAGAGCCCCATTGGGTTTTTTGGAATTATAATCTCCACCTGCTATGAACCTAGGTCCTAGCGTTTTAAAGAACTTGGCGTAGTCTTCTTTTTTAATTGTATGTTTTGGGGGAGAATATAGTGCAGTTACAGTCAAGTGTCCCCGCCAATCCTCAATAACAACACTTGTGGCTTGTATCTCAGGAGTTTTAAATTGCTCGGTCTCATGATGTTTGATATTATTCTTAATGAGAATTGTGGATCCTCCGTGTGCCGTGCCATCCAGATGCATTGTTTGGTAGAATTTGTAATTGAAGCTGTTTAGGTAATTCTTTTTCGTAAAATGTGTTTCAGATACAAGTAAGATATCAATTTTGTTTATTTTTAAAAATGTCTCCACTTCTGGGACATGGTGTGAGAGCCCATTAGCATTCCACAGGGCTATTTTTAATGAACCGAATGTGTCAGTTTGGTCATGATTTCCATTAGAAGGTTTGTTACTGAAGTTAATTGTTGCATTAGTTGCATCATAGTATTCATGATTTCTTTCATGTCATTGTTATTTGTTTGGACTTTTGGTAATTCATTTGGACTTTACTTACCAGCTGGATCATGCAAAGGTTTTTTTTAAAAGACTTTAAAAAAGAGAGAAAAAAGTTTAAAAGAATATTAAATTACATATCATCACTCAAAAGTACAACACAATGGATGAAATAAGTACAAAATGACATGCTATCCACTAACATAACCGACACATCAGACAAAGACTCCTTCTGTAACAAAGTGAACAACTGGGAAGTTCAACCAGAGCAAACAAAATCTAAACCTTACAGACCTAAATGGTCTGACGAAAGAAAATTGGCATTCTCCTACAGAATGAAAGAATACTAGCAAAATAAGAAGAACGTCAAGAAGTGAGTCAAAGTGCTTAACATTTTCAAATATCGGGAAAATACGCTATAAATAAATAAATAATATTATTGTAATCTACAATCTGTGAATATTTCAATGAAACTTTGATATTTTCTGAAAATTTAGCAATTTCTCTGAAAATTTACTGCACTGTGTGTAACAAAATAAATTTAAAGCATTTTATATTTAGATTGTCTCCTTTATCCCGCAAAATTTAATTGGGCTGTCCAACGCAAAGGACAATTACCAGCCATCAAATCTGATGCCAACACACAATTTTTCTATGAAAATCATTAGTTACAAAGCCAAAACTCTTTTAAATCCCCGTTTAAAAAACATGACAAACTGGCAAAACACACCTCACTGCAAAACAAAACAAATTATTTCTGTAAAATCTATAAATAGATCCCGAAATAATTTTTTAAAACAAAACCTTAAAATGACTTAATAAGCGTCTTATTTATAAACACAGAGTGGCTTTAAACAATATCTACAACTTACTTAAAACACAACGTCTCCATCTCTTTGAAACCAACATGCAATCATGTAAATCCTTATAAGGAGGCAAATAACCAAGAACAAATTCCAAGACTTCGTCAGGCAAATCTTCAATGCATAGGACACTATTGGGTGGCTTATTAACAGCCATTTTCTACACTAAAAATTTTTAATTCGGACCCTACGAAGTCTACAAACCGAATGCAAATTAAATTAAAAAAAATAATAATAATTGGTCTTTGACAGTTCAGCAACTGGAATGTGTTTACAAATGTTTGTTTTGGTCCATTTACGTTGGTACCTTTGTTTGAATTTAAGAAGACTTTACAACGAAACAATCATCAATTAACTTCTCGACGATTTTTAATATAACATGATTTTATAAATCACGTTTTGTTTGTAAATGTAGCAATATAAAGCTTTTGATTCAAGGAATGATTCTAAATTATTTTTAATCACACGTTGTTTTAATAATTGGTAAGGTAGATTTCTGTTCATGTATATGGAGCTTGTTCGGGAAGAGGGACTGTTATTGCAATTGTTGAGTATCGGCCGCGATTTTTTAAACACACGTCAAAAGTCAAAACATTGATAACCAAGAAATATTTAACCGAAATTTAATAAATTATTAGGAAAGTATACGTTGTCATTCGATTGCGTGTTGAGATTGTGCCAAACAACAAAGTGTTTTGTATGTCAGTAGCTTAAGTTTGTGTGTCGCGTTTGTAGTTAACCTAGTAACTCTAAGTTGAACATGTCTTTATTAGTGCATTTGAATCCTATTTTGGAGCAGTTTAAGAACTTTAGCCACATTTTGCCGCGAAGAATCAATTTGTCTACTACGCAAAAGGTACAAATCTTTTTATCTTAGTTTTTTTTCTAACATAACCTATGAAGAACTTAATGTTTTAGACCTTGTTTGTTATGCAATTAGATTCATAATTTAAGCAATAGAAATAATCCTCAAACAACATATGTTCAATTTCAGATTCAAATTATTACTTTGTGGGTTTTTAGTGATTTGTTATTATTAATTTCCCTCCAAGTTTTAAATTATGAATAATTATTTGATTTATCTATTAACAAGTAGAAACTTGCTTTAAATCACATACATGAATCAATACAAAATAAACACACCAATTTCCACTAGATTTTTACTTTCACACAGTTATATCTTTTATATCATTTTTAAATAACATTTATATAACATTTAATTGTAAATAAAAGTTGTATGCTGTTATCTAATACATTTACATTATATAATGCTTATATATTATATATGACTATAGACTTGTAACAATTATAACATCTCACACTTAAAATAAATAGTATAAGATCTATTTATTTTATATGTGAGATGTTATAATTGTTACAAGCCTTTTTAAAATGTCTTTAAGACTTTTAATTTATTAAGAAATTATCATTAATTAATTTATTTTTAATTTATTAAAAATTTATTTTAAAAATTTATTAAAATGTCTTTAAGATTTTTAATTTATTATTGAATTTATTAATTTATTAAGAAATTATTATTAAGAAATTTAATTATTGTTATAAGTCTTGTGAAAATAAATTTTGTCTAAAATAATATTTAACATATTCAATACCTAATATTATTGGTAGTGTTGCGAACTGGTAATTTGGTATGGTGCTGCTCCAGGATCAGGACAATGGATGAATTAATTACACGCAAATATGTCCTTTATATGTAATTAAATACTACTTATCTACTAATATCTTACAATATGTACAACTAATCGCTAACTTATTACAATAATTACTAACTAACAACAATACACTTAATTCTACGATACTTGTGGTCGAAACCCGGATTTTTCTTCGACAAAAATACGGAGGTTCGTTTTCAAAACTCAAATTACTCTCTTGCTAGCTCAATTCTGACTGCCCCTTTTTAACTTCCCCTCTACCTCATCACCTCGGTCTCGGTGTGAGTCCTCCCCTAATCTTTATGGAAAATTTCCAGAACTCATAAAAGAAAATCCTCTCGGCGTCTCGGCACGATCCCTAAGTTCGAGCGTCTGCCCGCATGATTTAGATAAACCAGACTAATGGTCATAAATAAACAAAAACTAATCGGGTGTCCACTTAGTTTTCTTTGCCGACTCGTGAGAAACTGAAATTCTTTGAAACCAAAATCGCGAGATCACAACATTCCCTCACTTAATAAAAAGTTGGCGCTACTCAAAGTGACAAATTTTTCATATTTTGCCACCGCGTTGTCGTTGTCGTACGAATAATTTCTAGTCGCCGGTTCCTCTCCTGATGAATATGATTCCTTCCAATTTTGCATCTTACGATTAGTAACGGCCGGTCGGCGGTTCAACGATGTTTTATAATATTCACAGACCTCGGAAACCTCTCTTGTTTCCGCTAAAAAGTTCGTCTCACACATTCCACTATTTGTATCAGAAATATTAGTCAATTTTATTTACAAACATATTGTCACATATTACACTTAACACTTAACAAAAAACAACAAGATGGAAACATGTATACCTTTGTGTAACGTTAACAACAAAATATTTCGCGACTGGCTCTGTAATTATGAACTTATTCGCAGGTAGGCTCATGAATAATGGAGTTCCAAACTCAAGATTCTAAACATCTAAACTAACAATAAGAGAAACTAAACTCGAGATTCCGCGATATTAACATGGCATTTTTTTATTCTATTTTTATGTACCTTGACGTATTTTCCTTTTATTTTAAGCGTACAATTGACATCTGAATCTATAGAAACTATCTTAAATGGTCCTAAATATCTTGAATGTAATTTTTTGCTTTTGTTCGTTTTGGTACTTTCATTGAATAGCCAAACCGAATCTCCTACTTCATATTCTATATTTGAACTATTCCTATCATATAAAACTTTCGACCTTTCCTTCCTTCTGATTCGGTTGTCTCTAGCTTCTTGTCTAGTCACGCGTAATTTGTGTTTCAAGTCCGTCAGATAATCGTCGTAATTGTATGAAAATTCTGGTGGAGCTGTAATTGACGTTGGTAAAATAGGTTGTTTGCCGTACACTAATTCGAATGGCATAAACGTGGTGGTTGAATGTGGTGTAGTATTATATGAAAACAAAAAGTAAGGGACATGGCTACACCAATCAGTTTTATTTTTATTAACAAAATTCCTCAAGTATTCGCCCAAAGTTCGATGAGATCTTTCGACCGAATTTGATTCGGCTTGGTAACTAGTGCAATTTAATTTCTTTATTTTCAAAAGTTTGCAAACATCTTTGAATAGCTCCGACATGAAATTACTTCCCTGATCTGTGACGATTTCGCTCATTATACCGAATTTACAAATAACTTCATTTACAAAACTTGTGGCTATCGTAGCTGATTCTATATTGGGAACCGGGATTGCTATTAAATATTTACTCAAGGCATCCTGACACGTTAGTAAAAATCTGTTGTCTTGTTCGGATATAGGTAACGGTCCTACGCAGTCAAGGTAACACTTTTCAAACACTAATTCGGGAGTATCTGTAATAATTAAGGGTGCCCTATGAGTCTTATTTTGAACCTTATTTTGTTGGCACTGCCTACATTTTTTAACAAATTCTCTTAAATCTGATTTTAAATTATCCCAATTATATTTGCGCCTAATTCTTTTGTACATTCGGCCTATACCTGGGTGTCCTCCGGTGGGCAGGTCATGATATTCCGTTAAAATTGTATGTTTTTCATTTTCACTAAAGTTTTCCTTCCGGACCTTGTTATGGCACACACAAATTTTGATTCCCGAATTTTTAAATATATATCTTAACATTAGCCTAACCTTACACCACTTCAAATTGTTACCAAAATTACTCCCTGCATAAAAATTTGTTATGTTATGTTCAATAAGTTTTTCTTTTAATTTTATCAAAATATAAAATATATTTTCATATGAAACCTTCAAAAGAGAATTGACTGAGGGTACGAGACAAATAAGTTTCCTATTATTAGTGATATTCATTAAATAAACGTTTCCCCGTTGTACGTCAAGTTTGTCAAGGTCGTCTTGACATTGTAATTTATTTACGACGTCAACATAGGGTTCTAATGGTCTCGCATTTTCGTCGAATTCTAAACAAAAATTTGCGTTAGCAGGCAAATCATCTAGAAGTGAATCTTGGCATTCTTGAATATCGTCGTCGGGTATAATCACATTACCTTCTAAATACTTGCAAAGAATTTCGTAATCGTTAATTACTTCATTTGTCAAATTAATACTACGACTGGGTTCTCTGATAATTGTTTGATCCCAATCTATTCTACTTAAAGCGTCCGCGTTTTTATTGAATTTGCCGGGCATGTAACTAACTTCGAAATCGAATTCTTCCAATTTGAGTCTCATTCGAGTTAAACTGGAATTTGGGGACTTAATATTTTTTAGGTAAACTAATGCCTTATTGTCACTGTGAACGAAAAATTTGTTGCCAAACAAATACGGTCTAAAATAATTGCAAGACCAAACAATTGACAATAATTCCTTTTCGCATGTGCTGTAATTTCTTTCGGCCTTATTGAGCGATCTTGATGCGTAAGCGACGGGCAGATCCTGACCTATCTTAAGCTGCGACAAAACACTACCGATAGCATAATCTGAAGCATCGGTCGTTAATATGAACGGTTTTGAAAAATCGGGATAAATCAAAATTGGCGAATTAGTTAATAAATGTTTTAATTCATCAAATGCAATTTGGCAACGTTGCGACCATTGAAAATGCACATCCTTTTTTAACAAGTTATTTATCGGGGAAACAACCTTTGAAAAATCCTTAATAAATCGTCTATAGTACGAAGCCAAACCTAAAAACGACTTTACTTGTTTCTGACATGTTGGTACAGGAAAATTTTTTACCGCTAAGATTTTATCTTCGTCAGGCAAAATTCCTTCATCAGTAATTTTGTGACCTAGGTATACAATCTCTTTATTTAGAAATTCGCATTTTCCCGGACTTAATTTTAGGTTAAAAGTTCGTAATCTTTCAAAAATTTCTTGCAATTTTTCACAATGAGTACGCAAATTATTTGAAAATACTATAATATCATCCAGGTAAACAAATGCGCGAATTCCCTGTATTCCCGACAACACGCTATTCATAAGGCGTTGAAATGATGCTCCAGCTGATTTTAGACCGAAAGGCATTCTTTTAAATTCATAGTGAGCAAATTGATGTGAAAATGCCGTTTTATGCCTGTCATCGGGATGCATTTCTATCTGATGGTACGCGTTCGATAGATCTAACTTTGAATAATACTTGGAATTCCCTAGTTTGTCTAAAATGTCGCTAATATTGGGAATTGGGTACGAAAATCCTACTGTAGACTCGTTTAGCCTCCTAAAATCTACAACAACGCGCCAATTAAGTTTACCGTCCGCACCTGCTTTCTTGGGTACGACTAATAATGGGGCGTTATAAGCGCTGTCGCTCTCTACAATGATATTATCATCCAACATTTTATCAATTTGCCTCTGTACCTCACTCTTTTGACTTTCTGGTAACCTATACTGCCTAATATGAATGGGAGGTGAATCACCGATTAATGGAATTTTATGCTTAACTGCATCGGTGCAAGTCAGCTTTTCTCCATCGAGATGGAAAATATCAGAATATCTGTAAATCAATTCACCGATAGCCTTCTGTTCCTCTACATTCAAATGATCGAGTTTTATCGATTCCCTTAATAATTCGCTTCTATTTCGAAACTGATCGAATCCTACGTTATTACAATTATAAATAACTGAATCGAAACTATCTGACTCAATTGATACTAAATCTATTCGCTCGAGACTGACATTGACCGAATCTTCTGACGTATTCAGAATTCCCACGAAACATTTATTTTCCCTAACATACGAAATTGAGTTAGTAATAAAAATATTGTCGCTGATTTGGCGACCTTCACAAATATAGACGAATGAATCAGGGTTGTCTACCCTGCACGAAACTTGAAATATATTTTCACTCCGAGGAGGTATGTTTAATACGTTTCCTTCTAAATTATCTAAACCGACCTCAGTTTCAACAATGCGACCTTGACGCGGAGATGTCAAGTAATTAGTGTCCCTTATATCTAAATTTTCATTAAAACTCGAACACTTTTCTCCGAAAAGCATTCGTTTCTCTCCGAAATCCAAATTAACATTAAATAACTCAAAAAAATCACTTCCCAAAATACCATCGAAACATATAGGGAAATCGTTTGAAACGACGTGGAATAATTGATTTTTGTCCTCTAATTTCTCGAATATGGCTCCTAATGTTTCCACAAAACCATTTGTAATGCCCCGAATTTTTGTTTTCCTGCCACTATCCCAATTTAATTCATTCCTTAAAATTCCTAATTTAATAATGCTTATGTCGGCCCCCGTATCTAACAGAAATGTTGCAAAACCTTGTTTCGAAATTTGTAACGGTAAATGTACATTTTTTAAACCTGCTCCGTTAATGCTCTTGGAAACATATACCGACAATTCACTAAATTTATTTTCGATTTTATTTTTTTGAACATGTTCCGGGCTTAAATTGCTCGGTCCGACGACACGGAACTTACTGTCGGACCCGGTGCATTTCCCGAACCACTAGCAATGTTATACAAATGACGCTCTTTAGTAAATTGTTGGTTTACTTCGCTTACATTTGTCTGCCGGTTTTGTTCGTTGTAAATTCTTCTCCTACACTCGGAAATTCTGTGACCCGGTTTCTTACAATAAAAACATATAATCGGGGAAATAGCTCGGGAATTTTGGGATATCTGTGCACCGTATACTGAACCTTCACCTTTTATTCGAACGGTATTGTAATTTTGAGGTGGTTCGCTGTTTCTATTTCTTAAGTGACAATCCTTCCCTAAATGACCGCTCTTATTGCAAACATCGCAAGATTTTACCCCACGTTTTATGTCTATTCTACTAAATGCACTATTTAACTGACACTCTTCCGATCGGGCAAGCTCAACCGCCTCCTTTAACGAATTTGGTCTTTGTGCCTTTACTATAATTTTTAAAGAATCCGACAAGCCTTGCAAAAATACATTTAATGCCTGAATATCTTAAATATCGTTGATCTCTTTAGCTATTGCTAAAGTCTTGCCAACCACAGACGCGTCAATCAAATTCGACAAACGTTTCTCAATTCTATTAGCATAGTCAATTACACCTTCACCATTATATTAGTAAGTTGAATGTAACTCCATTTGACAACAGGAAATTGAACGTTTTTCTAAAAATCTGTCCCCTAAATGGTCCCTTAATTCGCCCCATGTCGAAAAATCCCCGTACCTAGTCAAATCTCTAGCCCTACCTATTAATTTAGATGTTTTTATTATCTTAAATAATATATCTTGGGCGTCTAAAGCTACAGCATCCATCGCCAAATCGCACGATTCTATGAAATCTTGCACTTTACCCGCCTGTCCATCGTACTCCTTGATATAACTCATTGATACATCTAACGTCATAAGAGCCATTTTTATTATAACGTGTAATTCGTCAACAATTATGCGAAATATTTTGCGTACGAAACAAAGATATATTTACAGTTTTTTACGAAATCTCAGACGTAGTTTGTATCTAATCAACCGAATTGTCCTATTGTGGAGCTGCGTGATGTACGGCGAAACGACACTCGTAGATTCACTGCATTTGACGTAGACTTGGACGGAACTAGCTGCGACCAAAGGCAACCAAATTTCCAATTCCTTTTTGGATACTTTTTGGATCCAACCGATTTTGAATTCCGAGGAATTCCACCAATTTCGGATTTTCCTGGATCCCACCGCCGCTGCCATCAAAAATATAGTATCTCTGTTGCGAACTGGTAATTTGGTATGGTGCTGCTCCAGGATCAGGACAATGGATGAATTAATTACACGCAAATATGTCCTTTATATGTAATTAAATACTACTTATCTACTAATATCTTACAATATGTACAACTAATCGCTAACTTATTACAATAATTACTAACTAACAACAATACACTTAATTCTACGATACTTGTGGTCGAAACCCGGAATTTAATTCGACGAAAATACGGAGGTTCGTTTTCAAAACTCAAATTACTCTCTTGCTAGCTCAATTCTGACCGCCCCTTTTTAACTTCCCCTCTACCTCATCACCTCGGTCTTGGTGTGAGTCCTCCCCTAATCTTTATGGAAAATTTACAGAACTCATAAAACAAAATCCTCTCGGCGTCTCGGCACGATCCCTAAGTTCGAGCGTCTGCCCGCATGATTTAGATAAAGCAGACTAATGGTCCTAAATAAACAAAAACTAATCGGGTGTCCACTTAGTTTTCTTTGCCGACTCGTGAGAAACTCAAATTCTTTGAAACCAAAATCGCGAGATCACAACAATATTCCTGTTTTTATATTCTTTGGTTGCAACATCCCACAAAGCTGGCGCACCTTGCAACATTTCTATCAGATCTGTACTTTTTTGTTTGGTCCAGGAATATTTAATTTCTTCACCAGCAGTATTCTCTATCACTTTTTTGAACTATAAACTTATAACAAAAACGAAGTAGGTAGCTAACCTGCACAAATGAAACTTCAACTACTGGGATTCACGCAAAATGTTGTCAACACTTTCCACACTGAGCGATGTTACCCATATAAGAGCGATGTTACCCGTATAAAACGGGATAAACAGATACAAGCAACAAGGAACAAATTTCTTTGATGTATGCCGCCAAATGTTGACGAGTATCCATCAACATGTTGTTTGTTTACAGCCACATGTTGTCAACATTGTGTTGACAACTTGTTGCCAACAATTTGTTGTCCAGTGTGGACCTAGCTTCACAATAACGGCAACACGGCAACAACGCTTGCGCAGTAGTAGAATCTGTAAGCTAAGAAAAACGGCTCGGGTCGTTTTGTCAAAACTGTTTCAACTAAGAAAACTTCGTTTTATTTAATATAAATTGAAAGCGTATCAATTAACAAGCAAAAAAAGCCAGACAGGTATAATAAGATGAAATAATTATTGGAGAAAACATAATTATTTTTACACAAGTATGTGTTAAACGTTTCTATATATTGTAGTATTCTTACATTTTATATTACATTTTATATTGTTTTTAGGTGGTTGTCGTGTCGGTTACAGCTAGTGTCGCGCTGTTAGGTGTTCTTGCCAGGTACATGAGACGTAGGAGGCAGGTTGTGGATCCAAAGAAATTTAAACGGAATTTCGTGAAGAGATCCAGAGCGTCGGGTTTAAAAAGCCCCAATGCAGGTAATGAATGTTTACATTTATATTTTGATTAAATATTTCAAAATTTCTTTGGAGAGAGAGAATATATATTGTATACTTTATGCATTATACAAAGGGCTATCGACTACAAGGTCTTCTGCCTGAGCGCAATCTGTAAGTTGCAATGAATTAATATGTAAATTTATTCGTTTTTTTGGTTGCCTATAAATGATTACATACTTCAATTCGGTTATTTTTTCTGTAAGTTTTTTTTTTCTAAAGACATACACGATTTTTTTAAATTGGTTTTATTTATATGTTGCCACATAACGTTTTATTTTTTATTAAAATCATATTTGGGGAGGTAGTTTTCTTATTTGCTTCAACAAATATAGCGTTAGATTGAGAGAGAATTATAACCAAAAAATGATGGTGTATATTGGGTTGCCTACAGTCAATTCACATTTTCAAAATAAATCTCATTTGAAAACTGTATTTATTTTACATAGCCTTGTTTGCTTTTCAATTTAAATGTTGGAATGCTATATCTTCTTCTTCTTAAAGTTCTTTATCTGTTTCGGACGTTGGTAACCATTTTAGCCATCATCACTTTGTTTGCTGCTGCTCGGAAAAGCTCGTTTGTGGTCATGGTAAACCATGTTCTTAGATTCTTCAACCATGATGTCTTTCTTCCGACAGCTCTGTTTCCCGATACTTTCCCTTGCAATATTGTTTTCAGTAGATGGAATTTGCTTTCATTCCTTTTAATATGCCCCAGGTATTGGAGTTTTCTGCATTTTATGATGTCGATGAATGCTTTATCCTTCTGCATTCTATGAAGGATCTCAGTTCTGTTTATGCGATCTTTCCACGAAACTCTAACATCCTTCGATATAAACACATCTTGAATGATTCCAGTTTCTCGCTCATAGCATCGGTTAGTGTCCACGATTCAATTCCGTAAAAAAGAACCGAAAACACGTAACAACGCAAAATTATCAGTTTCATTAACATTGTGAGGTCATGACTCTTTAAGTAAGGAAGTAAGGATCTTATGCGGTTGAAAACAGTTCTCTCTTCCACCGATTGTTTAGAGTAGGACCAAGATATACATATTTATTTACTCTCTCGATGGATTTCTGATTGACTATGACAATTCTTATGTCCGCCATACACGTTACGGTCTACCGTACAGGTTACATGCGCAGGTTTGCCTGCGCAGTTCAACCGTACGCAAGAAACTGCACAGGTCTATTCCCACACACGCTCCGGTCTACCTGCGCAGGCAAACCTGCACAGGTAGACCTGTCATGTGGACCGTTGTGTGTATGGCGGGCATTACAAGAATTGTCCTTTTGATGTTTATTTTGTTTTTATTTTAATTGTTATTTTAATTGTTATTTAATTTGTTTAATTGTTATTTTAATTTTTATTTTAATTGTCCTTTTTGCAGATTTTGTCCTTTTGATGTTTATAACAAGGCCATACCTTTCGCTACTTGCTGTTACTCTATTCATGGGGTGTTTTAGTTTCTCCATGCTATTAGCAAATATCACCGTATCATCTGCGTATTGTATATTATTTATTGTTTCACCGTTTAGTGATATGCCAGCTTCCAGTTCTTCCAGAGCTTCTTTAAATATGTATTCCGAATAGATGTTGAATATCAACGAAGATAGTATGCAGCCTTGCCTTAATCCTTGTAGAATGCTCACCTTTTCTGTCGTCTCTCCATTCACTCTAACAGTTGCTGAATGGTTCCAGTATAGATTGTAGATTGTAGATATGGTGGTGACGACTCGTACTGCGACCTTTATAGATCTATTGTACCCCACTCTCTTCCTCTAAGCGTTTCCTTTGCTGAACTACATATAGATCTACATGAACTACTGAACTACATATCCTCCTCATAAGACCTAGGGCCTTGAGGTTTTTTCTTGTCCCGTCAGGACTCCTGTCAGAATTCTAAGCTTGTTCCTGTTTAGTTTCAGGCAAGCTTTTGTTCCTTTCTGGTTAAAAGATCCCAACGTTCTTGAAGATCCTGACGATTCCGAAGTTCTTTCAAGATTTTCATCCATTGTTCTCTCATTTCTTCATCTAAACTTTTGTCGATGGTGTTTACACTCATGCCGCAAAAGGGTTCCGCACCTATAAAGGGACTGGTTCCAGTATAAGATTATGATGATTCTTAAGTTGTTTCCATCTGTCTGTAAAATCTCTATCATCTTTTGATGTCGCACTCTATATAATGTCTTTTGGTATTCAATAAAGCAAGCAAAAATATCGAAGTTCATGTCCCTGCATCGTTGAAATAACACTTGGATGCTATAGAGAGCTTCTTGTGTACCCATCGCATTTCTAAACCCAAACTGTGTTGGTGTTATTTGTTCTCCGCAGAGTCTATATATTCTCTTATGGATTATTTTGACAACTAGTTTTAGAAGGTTTATAAAAGCTAAATTTAGAAGGTAAAAGACTAGGACTAGTACTATTGTGTTTTATATGTGGAAGCTATTCGCTCCGTGTATAACCGCGCTTAGCGCCTCCCGTGACCAAAATGACAACTTCGTCTCCTATTCAATTTTTTTTGCCGGTTAACTGGAGATTCTGATCCCTTCAATGTCTTGGTTGAATTGTCAAAAAAGTCGCATTATAACTTGGGCTTTCTGGATTCAAAATGAAAACCACAAATTCTACTCCGCTGTTTCGGAATCCAAAAACAAGATGCTGTTTGCATATTTACAACCAGCAGGGAAAAACACTTTCAGACATACTTTGAAATTTTCCATTCACTTGATAATGATTTTCAGGGAATACATTTTCTTGCATTTTCCGAAGATTTCACGATGTCATTATTTTTGAACAGCTTGTTACAGAGACTTCTAGTTGGCACCAATCGATTCACCATCTTAAAATTAGTCGGAAAACATATAGCATATTCGTAGGAGGCTTTTAATTAAAATATTCCATCGAACCGTGATCAACATTGCGGAAACGATAAAACCGATTTTGCTAAAATCGTTAGGTTATTAGGTTAGGATATTGTTATTATATTAGGAGTTACAGCAAAATTTAAAAACGCATTTTTACAAATATGCAAAGTATATTTCGCTAGCTCTTTCCATTCATGATGGCCTGCTAAAATTGAGTAAAATTCGAGTTTTCATCGAGTTCATTTCGGCGTTCGATCTTAGAAAGTAATGAAATTCTGAAAAACAACGAAAAGCACATTTTTAACCAAGCACATTTTCAAGCACTAGACCGAAATGTTCTAAAAAAATGACTATTTTTTTTAAATTTGGTTTTGATTTCTTTTTTGGTTACCCTAAAGAAATTGAACTGCTGAAAACGATTTTCCAATTTATTTTGTTCTAAAGTTACAAATAAACAAGATATATGGTCTTTCGCTATAATAAGCTGTCTCTTCGTTTTCGCCGTCCGGTTTTTTAGGAACCTCAGTCATTTCCCTACAGCTGCACTCAGATTTCCTTAAAAATATTGATTAGCTACCCAGTTATCTGCTCGGGCCACCAAATTTCGCGAAAATTCGTTCGATTTTGCCAATTTTATGAAGTCATATCTCGCGAATGGAAGCTGTTAGCAAAATTCAAATTATATATTTACAACCAACAGGGAAATATTTTCAGACAAACTTTGAAACTTTCCATTCACTTGATAAATACTGATTTTAAGGAAATATATTTTCTCGTATTTCGGTCATGAAGTTCTTAAAAGTGTCACCTTTGGCGTTACAGCTGTTGCGCTCGGAGCGAATACTGGACCAATAATTGGGCTTTGAAGGTTCCTTATTATATGAATTATTTGTTTTGTTTTTGAAGAAATCCACTAACGAAAGGAACTGCTACAATTTGGATTTCTAAATTACTTTTCTTTCATATTTCAATAATAAATTAAGTTGGAAATTATTTAAAATTTTTCATCTGAAAAAGATTGATAATGTTAAAGATTTATCAAAATCTGACAGTATTAGTTTTATTTCTTCACTAGTTTGCAATAGAAAACAATAAATTTTTATGATTTGCAACTTTTGATAAGACATTTTAAGGTTAATGATCTTCTTTTAAAATGTTTAGTTCATCATCATAATTGGTCCTACAGCCTTGAGAGAGCCTCGACCTCCCTTAGTCTTGTTCGCCATTCTTCCCTAGTCTGTGCTGCTCTGCACCAGTTTGTTGCGTTCATTTTTTTAGGCTTGACGCATACTGGGTCTCTGCTCAGCTCAGCCTTTCAGCCCAGAAAAATATAAAACCCGTGTATTTAAATAGAAACACACACACTGCGTCCGATCAGCTCAGCTGGGCTCCGTTCCGCTCCTCTTCGCTGCTTATCCTCTGTTTGTGCAGAATACTAGGCCGGAGGTCGGATGCTGGCGGATGGTTCACGTAGGCGCAACACTAACGTTTTCATATATGCGCTAACGCATTTATGCAACCAGGATAGCAGCACATATTTAGCTCTCCCGTAGGAGGTGGGAGGGGGTTGAGTGCGTGGAAAAGTGACGTAGCTGAGCGGATGCAATATGTGGAAAAATGACGGAGCTGAGAGGAGCGGACCCGATCAGATCTGATGTGAGCTGAGCGGAGCGGATCCAGTGTGCGACAAGCCTTAGCGTCCTCGTCTACCCCGTCTTGCCAGCGCAGTTTGGGCCTTCCTCTGCGTCTTCTTCCCTCAGGTTGGGCCGTTAGAATGCACGTCGGAGGGTACATTTCCGGCGCTCTTGCTAAATGCCCAGCCCACCTTAATCTTCCCACTTTTATGCGGTGTACCACGTTTCTTCTATTGTCTATATCGCGGTACATGTAGTAAATTTCGTGGTTATATCTTCTTCTCCAAATTTCTTCCTCGCATGTGGGTCCAAATATCGTTATTAGAATCCCACATTCAATTGTTAACAGTAGGTTTTCATCGGATTTTGATATCGTCTATGTTTCTGACCCATATATTAGGACTGGAAGGATAAGTGTTCTGTGTATGAGTAGTTTGGTTTTTCGGCTTAGTAGCCTACTCTTCTGCAGAACGCAGTAACACTTATTCGCTATGACATATTCTTCACTTCCACCGTCGTATTGTTAACACAGGTGATGAGGGGGGAACCCAAGTACACAAATTCGTCTTGAAGTTCAAAAGTTGTTATCGTCTACGGTGAGTGGCTGTCTATTATTCCTGGCTCTGTTGTTTGGTTTAGATTTCATGGTCTTCGTTTTGTCTATGTTTATCTGAAGCCCCATGCGTTTTATTGTCGTAGAGAGTGCGGTGGTCACAATGCCATCGGCTTATTCTAATATTTGGGACGATTTGTTAAATATTGCTCCTTTTCGGTCTACCTGGGCTTCTCTAACGGCGGTTTCTAATGCAATGTTAAAAAGAAGACTCGCCAATGTGTCTTCTTGCGGTAAGCCGACTTCTGTTTTGAAGGGGTCTGACAACTTGCCTTGTACTTTGCATATAACGCTATGCATTGTGTCAAGTCTTATTATCTTATCAGGAATGGCGAGCCTATACATTGCTTTGTACAGATTGTCCCTTAGCACGCTCTCATAAACTGCTTTAAAGTCAACAAACAGATGGTATGTATTGATGTTGAACTCGTTCGATTTTTCTAATATCCATCGTAGTACATAGAGTTGGTTCGTTGTTGAGTGACCAAGCCTACAACCGCTTTGGTATTGTCCTAGTAGTTCGTCTATATAGTTGCTTAGGCGTTTGTATAGGACAGTGGTGACGAAGCTATGGCACGCGTGTCATAGCTGGCACGTAGGAAAATTGTATTGGCACCCGAACTATTTATCACGCGTGTGTTCTAAACTAAAACCTTAAGAGACAGATTTAGACTGTCCAAACAAATCTAATAATTCTCACCTGTCTGGACTAATTAACAAATAACAGACTTAGTCTGAATTAGACAAACTCGCTTTGTTTAGAAAACACAGACGCATAAACAGATTTGGAGAATTCTTGACTGTCTAGACCAGAGGTGGCGAAGCTGTGGCACACGTGTCATAGCTGGCACGTAGGAAAATTGTACTGGCACGCGAACTATTTCTCACTCGTGACTTCTAAACTAAAAATATAAGACGTGTTATATTCAGGCTAATACGGTAATTGATTTTCACTATCAGAAATGTTCATTCGTTGTAAAAGTTACCTGGCACGTCAGCACTGCAAAAGTGTGGAATTAAAAAGAAAATGCCACGCGGCCGGAAAAAGGTTCGGTGTGGGGGGCATGACCCCGCTGAGGGTAGGTAAAATAAAGACTAGCAAAGAAAACAGTAAAAAACATACATTTTATTTTGCTTAACGCATAATAGTCTCCTCCGATAACTTTTCGCAAATCCCCAATGACTTCGTTAGGTTGTAGATTAGCAGAGATATCTTGGTGAATATATATGGAAGCCAAACCGGTTAACCTGTCTTGGGTCAATGTCGTACGAAGGTACGATTTTATTAGTTTAAGTGAAGAGAAGCTGCGCTCCACACTACAACTGGTAATGTAGCGAGAATTTGTAAAAAAAATTATATTTGAAAAAAACTCATTTGTCTCTTGATGCGCTTCAGCTGCTGTTTGGGGGATATGTTGTCTACGACTCCATAGCTCCTTCCAAAGAGACATTTCTCCTGATAAGGAAAGAGGATGAGGTAAATCGTTACTGTAAACGCGTGCAGCTGCTACTATCGAGTTCGGATATTCAGTGATTAAGATGGCACTTGGTAGAAGGTGGAACAGATCGAGAATCGAAGAGTGCTCTGCTCTCGAAAAGCGACTCGTCTCATTCTTACTACACTTTTTACCATCTAATAACAAAGGTTAGGATCTAATGCAACAGCCTGCAGTTGCTGTGAAAGCGAAACAGTGATTTCAAATACTGCAGCGGTTACCGTTAGGATAAGACAAAGTCGAATCGTTGAATAGAAGCCAGAAAACTTGCACTTTTCAATGACGGAGAAGTTCTGTCGATTTCTTCAAGGAACTGTACGATAGGGCCAAAGAACTCTTTGAATTGAAGGAGCGCATCATGCCTTTCAACCCAGCGTGTATCACTAAGACATTGCAACTTGACTCTTTTCGTCTGTGGGTGTTTTTTTCAGGATAGCTTATTTGAAAAGTTCCAATCTTTTTGCTGACTCTCGTACAAAACTCTCGTAACATTATTTACTATTACCATCATATTGCGAATACTAGGCAAGCTGCATGCCTTCACGACAACTGGCTAGGTTTAGTTTATGCGCGACACAGTGCATGTTAGGCGCTTGCGGTTGGATCCCGGGACACGTATTGTAATAAGCCACCGTTCTCTTATGCATCACTCTGGCAAAGTCATCACAGAAATTTGTCTAGAATACCTCCCTCAAATGTGGCTCGCCGCCCACGTTAAAAAACGCAAGGGTCTCCTACGCTTGTGTCTAAGACCTAGACACCAAACACAAGTATACGTAAACGGAGGAGACCTAGGTCCCAGTTAAGCTGTTGAGCCAAAAAGAAGAAGAACTATGAACATCTATTTTTTGGCCTCCTGAATTGTAAAGCTAGCTTTGACATCGTGTGTACGTCCAGCGAAACTAGATTTTTACACACAATATTGCAAAGTACGGCCACGATGCGGTAAAGTGACCAGTAAATTTTAACCTTTCAGGGACACATACAAAATAAATTAAGCATAAGACAATACAATCTAATTTTTAGAAAACGTTACTTTACACCATATTTGTCACGATAATGTGAAAAATAAGATTGATTTTTTTAATTTTACTGTGCATCTGACATGTGGAAAATTGACATTATGTATCTAATAAATTTGAATTAGTAAAAATGTCAAAGTTTGTGAGTACCAACATTAATATATACAATATTGTAAATATTCTAAATCTATTTGTTTCTTAAATAATAATTGTCGGCCAAAAAATCGTATACAAATTTCGTGCTGAAATGATTTTACAATGCTCCAGCAAATTTGGAAGTCGCCCTTCGGGCTCGTTTCCCAAACGAGCTGTTGCATTGTAAAATCAAGGTTTCCGCACTCTAATGTAAATTAAAATAAACTATTATATAATTAAACTATTCAGATAAGTTCACTTTGATTTGCCACGGAAGAACTAAGATGCTTTTGGGAGGGGACTTGAGCCCCTTAGCCTCCCCCCCTGGATTCGCTAATGTGTCCCAGTATGATGTCTGCTGCATTTATGATTCCACTTTTACAAATATTCCATTGCTCATTAGTTGTTAAGTTTAAATCAATAGGGGATTGTTTGTATTCGTGGTTCTGATATCTCTCTAGTACTTGGAGATCATTTAAGAGTTTGATGTTGAAAATGTTTAGTTACCCCTTGAAAATGAGACCGTGAACACCCTGTAAATCTGTCCAATGTTTATGCCTAAATAATGAAATAAATCGTTTTTGATTTGATTAATAACTTAATATAGACAGGTTCGGCTTTCATATTTTATCTTTTTAACTTTGTTATATTATTTTGTTTGTAATTTTAGTTTGTATGAAAAGTGACAGTGTTTATTGAGTTTATTGAGAACACACTAGGCTATGTTATTTTATGATATTATTTCTGTAATTCAATTTGACGAGTGCCAAATAAATTTGAAATTTATTGCGGAAATTTCATCGGATATTGAAATTTCTGCTGCATTATGCCCGCCATACACACAACGGTCCACATGACAGGTCTACCTGTGCAGGTTTGCATGCGCAGGTAGACCGGAGCGTGTGTGGGAATATACCTGTGCAGTTTCTTGTGTACGGTTGACCTGCGCAGGCAAACCTGCACATGTAACTTGTACGGTAGACCGTAGCGTGTATGTCGACGTTTATATAAATAATTCCTACGTATTAATGATGGATATATTTCCGTGTTAAATTATATAATTTTTATTTCTGATGCAAATTCGAGACAAATATTTTAACCTGAATATTCAGATCTTTATAGGATCTAAACAAGCGTTGGGAAATTCTAGATATGTGTATTGCAAAATGCATTCGGAAGTTCTCTACGAATTACTTCATAAATAAAATATTACATATATTAAAAATAAACTATTACAATTTTTTAAGCACCCAATAATTTTGGCATTTTTTAATATTTTAATGTCATTCAGGTTCTTAAGGACCCTTAAGAACAGATTAAGAGGTAGAGCAGATTTCAAATAAAACTGCTAAATATCAGTTTCATAGAGGTTTAATTTTTCCTTCATTTTAAAAATATTCAAATCCTAAAGTTCGCTTTCGTGTTTTTTTTTTTCTCAAAATGCAAAAATAAATTGAAAGCTGGCCGAAATTTTGAAAAATCTTTTAAAAAGAGAATTAAATTTTCGTTAATCAGTTATTTTTTTGTGTCAACTTGATAATAATCAATTTTGAAATAAAATTTTGTTTTATATTTTTCTTGTCAAAGTTTCGAACAAAAAATGGAAAATTAATTTTATACACTCGCACATCAAAATGGAAAACATAAGTTAATTATTGTATGTGAAGGATGCATTATTATAATCGTGTGTAAAAGTATACAAATCGTGCGTAAGAGTCCAATGCAAATCAAAAGGAGTTTCTTCTTCTTTCGAATAGGCCTACTTTGGACCACGCTTCTTCAACTGTTGGGCTTTCACCTTTACCCAGTAATATCGCATCTTCTGCCGGTGTAACTCATTTCTCTCTTCTGTCCAGGGGGTACCTTTCCTTCGAGGTTTTTCTTGAAATCCACGGGCTTTCTTCAGGAAACGTCTCACAGACTGTCTGTTTTTGAGATCTGTTATTCCCAGTTCTTTAATATCATCCTTCTCGGTTTCTGTCAACCAAGTGGTAAGAACCTTCTTGTTTTGCCAGAAGGTGAACAGGCGGTTGGTTAGTCGGTTTGGAGGCAATCTTGCAACGTGGCGATAGAAAGCTACCCTTCTTTTCCTTGCACAGTCAGAGAGCATCTCAGTATGTTCGTAGAGCTCAGAGTTACACCTCCTTCTTCCTTTACCGGGCCTAGGATCTTCCTGAGGATTCTCCTCTTTCTGATTTCCAATTTCTCTACTAGACCTCTTCTGTTCAAGGAAAGACACTCCATGGCATACAGAGCTTCTGGTCCTAAGACTGATGTGTAGTGCTTAAGTTTCAGGACCCATAGGCATTTCTTATTGTAAGTGTTCTTAGTCCGTCGATAGGCTAGTTTTAACTTGTTGACTCTCTTGGATAATGATGCACTTTTTGATAATTTGGGTTCATTGGGTTCATTCATTCGCCGAGATACTTAAATTTCTCAGTCCTCTTGATGTTTCCCTGTTCTAGTAACATCTCTCTGTTTGCTTCTCTGATGTTGGTGAAGAATTCTGTTTTCTCCAGCGACACTTGAAGACCCACTTTGGCAGCTTGTTTTCTGAGGCAGTTTACCTGCATTGTTGCCATCTCAAGAGAATCAGCGAACAGTGCCATGTCATCTGCAAAGGCCAGGCAATCTACAACCAGTCCGTCGTTCTTGCGTGTCAGGTAGATACCACTCTGAGCACTCAAATTGTTTAGTTCCTTGCGCCATTCTCTTATAACCTATTCAAGGACACAGTTGAAGAGAAGTGGGGAAAGTCCATCTTCTTGTCTCACTCCAGTTTTAATTTCGAAGCTTTCTGAATTCTCGCCTCTAAATTTAACCGTGGGATGGGTGTTGTTCAATGTTTCTAGGATGAGTCTGCGGGTTTTGTTGTCTAGCCCTAGTTCCTGGAATACTTTGTTAAGCGTTTCTCTATCAATGGAATCGTAGGCCTTGCTAAAATCTGAAAATGTGACGACCACCTTGCGGTTTCTCATGTATGCAAGTACAGTTTTAAGATTGATGATTTGTTCAACATAGGATCGGGTCTTTCTGAAGCCCTCCTGGTATTCTCCCAGTTGAGTATCCAACTGATTTCAAGCTCTTGTTTGTAACGCCTTCGAGAGAATCTTGTATGTTACCGGGACGAGAGAAATTCCACGGTAGTTGTTTAGATCAGTAAAATCTCCCTTTTTGTGAAGCGAATGGATCAGAGCAGATTTCCAATCAGGTGGTAATTTCTCTGTTTCCCAGATGTCCTGGATGATCTCGGTTAGCTTGCGCACGGCATTGTTTCCAGCACATTTCCTCAGTTCAGCAACGATAGAGTCCTCTCCAGCTGCCTTATTATTCTTAAGAAGTTGAATGATCTGGCCAACTTCTTCCAATGAAGGGGGCAGCGAGTTCGGGTTTGGTGTGGTTTGTTTATAGTCGAAGTCTTCACTGGGTGGGTCACAATTGAGTAGATTTTTAAAGTACTTAGTCAAAAGGTAGCAGTTGCTTCTTGTTGTTCCTTGTCGTTATTAGCCAGTTTGCCTTGTGGGTCTCTGAAGTGGACGCTTGGCGGAGCGTATTTTCTGATTCCCTGCTTGAAGGTTTCAAAGAAATCTCTGGAATTATTCTTAGGAAAGCTCCCTTCGATTTGGGTTAGTTGGTTTTGTGTGAAGGTTCGTTTGGTTCCTCGAATTATCTTGGCTGTAACCTTTCTTTGTTCCAAAAATTTATGCCAATTTTCCTTGGTCTTTTTAGAATTTCACTTCACTCAGGTTATCTGTCTTTGGGCTATTGCATTGTCACAGTCTTCAGTTCACCACGGATGCTTCCTTCTTCTAGCGAGAGGGGCGAGTTCATTGGCCGCCTTAACAAGAGTCTCCTGCATTTGCTCCCAGCTGTTTAGGTCTGTGTTGTTCAGTCTCTGACTTACTTCTTGGCTGCTCTTGAGTCGCTCGACATTAAATCTTACCATTTTGGAGGTTCTGTGTAATCTAGTGTTTCTAGGCTGGAGTCTTATTTTGATCTTTGAGAGGTAGTGGTCTGAGTCCAGATTGGCGCTTCTTAGTACCTTCACGTGTTGTATTTCCTTTTGAGATTTTCGTGAAATGGGTACATGATCTAACTGGAATTCACCCAAGTTGGTATTAGGTGAAATCCAAGTCTTCTGCTTCATTGGCAAGTGTTTGAAGGCTTCATGAGCAACCGAAAAGTCCTACACAGATCCACCAATCGTTCTCCGTTGCGGTTGTTTCGCTTATGCGTTTGTTTCTGTATTTTCTCTCTCTTTGCAATTGAAGTCACCAAGCAGTATGACGGTGTGCCTCTCTGGAAGTTTAGATATAATATCTTCTAAGTCTTCCCAGAATTTATCAGTTCTGTCTGGATTGCGTCTGTTGTCCTGGTTGATTGGGGCATGTACATTGACTATACTGTGGCCCTTGTTTGCGCATTGAGAGAGAGGATGGATACTCGACTACTCGGGGAGGTAAAGTCGGTGAGTGAATCCAGTATCTTGTGACTGATTATAAATCCTGTATCTAAGTGTGGTACGTTAATTACCCGCTGACCCACTTTTCCTTTGAAGATTCTGTAGCCTTGGGACTCGAAGGCATGTTCATCCGTAGATCTGGTTTCCTGTACTGCTGTCAGTATTATGTTGTGTCGTGTTAGTGAATCAGTCAAATGAGATTTGCTTCTTTATTATTTAATTATATTTTTTAGAAGAGAAGATTGAATAGAAAAATCTTATCCTAATATAAATCTCTTCCAAAAAAATAATCTATTAATTAAGGATGTTTTTTTTATGCCCGAAAACAATTAAAATCGCATAAAAATGTTATTACACAACAACAAAAATCTAATGACCGTTATTTGGCCATCAACTGTAATAATTTATTAAAAAAAAAAAAAAATTTCAATGTCACCAATGTGATATTTTTAGGCCTCAATTTATTCATTAACGTTTATAGAATAATAGCTCTTTGATGCTTACCCACCAAATCGTTTCGGGGGGCCCACATTTAATAAACTGCAAAACGCTTTGAGTTCTTATGTGGGTCAGTGGGGGATTTTTCGAGGACTGCATTAATTATTTTTCCATTGACCGTTGTAATTTATGAATGAAAGGAATAGTAGGGTGTAACATAATAATATAAGTGAATTAAGTGAAATAACATAACATATTATAAGTTATTATTATTATTATATTATAAGTTAAATTAATTTCGCAAAGAATTTATTTTTCTGTAGAAATAAATAAACCTTGAATAGTGTTTGTATTTCGAATATTATAGAAAATAACTTCATGGAACGTTTTCTGATTTCAATTAAATGATAGGAAAAACCCATTAACGTCATTGTTTTAACTATTAGGTGAGGTTTTAAAATTACGGGCATAGGCGCGGATAGAAACGAACATGCTTTTACAATCAAATATAATAATTATCTTATAGAAATAGACAAATGCTAACGAAGCTATAAAGTTGCTTACTTTATAAATGTTGTAATTTATTCTTAACTCGCTAGAATAACTTACCTCAAACAGAAAATAGATTTTTCTTGCCTTACGTATAGAAAAAAGTTTGTTTTGCATAAAAAAAACTTTCGAAAAATTGCAACCATATCCATATGTTTATTTTTCATTAATTTATATTCTAATATATTTTACTATATCATGAAATCTGGTCGACCGCGATCCGTGGGGCTTGCCGTACCGCATAGTCACCGGTCGGTTCGGGCACCGAGGGAAGGGTCCTGACGCGTGCGTGTTGGGTGGAACCGAAGCTGTGGTTGAGCACCTTTTCCCCGCCACGGCGAGGGGGGTGGGACGCGCTGTCGTGGGGCGGTACGTTGCGGTGGACTCCTTCACCGTGGATGAAGTCCGCAGAGCGGTAGCCTCACTACCCGCGAAAAAGGCACCCGGCCCAGACGGGCTGCCTAACGAGCTGTTCCGGCTGGCAGCAGGGGGGGACCTCGAAGGACTTGCCGACGTCTGCAACAGATGTCTGGAAGAGGGAGTGTTTCCCAGGTGTTGGAAAAAGGCAATTTTGGCCCTTATTCCAAAGCCGGGTAAGGATCCCTCGACGCCTGGTGCGTACAGACCGATCTGTTTGCTGGACGGTGGGGCAAAAGTTCTGGAAAGGTTGCTCCTATGGCGGTTACAAGCCGTTATAGAGCAAGGGGGCGGACTCGCTCCGGAACAGTTCGGCTTCCGTAAAGGGGTTGGGACGGAGGATGCCATTCGGGCTGTCCTTCGTGTCGCGGAGGGGGCCAACAGCGGACCGTACCGCACCAGGGGGCATTGTGTGGTCGTCAGCTTTGACGTCGCCAATGCCTTCAACACGGTACAATGGTGGTTCGTTATTGAGGCCCTAGCCCGTTGGAAACTACCGGACACGTTGCTGAGGCTTACTGCCGATTACCTGCGCGACAGAACCATCAGTTACCGCGAGGGGGAGAACTGGCGTGAGCGGGGGTTGTCTGCCGGGGTTCCGCAGGGATCGGTTTTAGGACCATTCTTGTGGAATGTCGCCTATGACGGCCTTCTGCGGACGCTGAGACGGTTACTGCCCACAGGGGTGGGTATTGTGGCATATGCAGACGACCTAGCACTCGTCTTCACAGACAGGTGCTGGGATATGCTGCGTCTCAGGGTCACGCGCGCGGGGGAACTCGTTCGGGAGTGGATGGAGACGGCGGGCCTTCAGCTCGCCGCCTCTAAAACACAGGCGGCCCTGCTCTCCACTAGGTCAGGCAGAGGCATTCTGGAGATTGAAATTTTGGGAGAGAAGATACCGGTCGAACGGTCGATTCGGTACCTCGGTGTGATCCTCCAGGCGGGTCAGTGGGGATTACACGTGTGCCATGCCGCCGGCAACGCGGCACGCGCATCACAACAGGTGGCGCGTCTCATGCCGAGGGCCTCCGGGCCTGGTGAGGGTAGGAGGAGGCTTATGGCCAGTGTGGCCACTAGTAGACTCTTATACGCGGCACCGGTGTGGGCAACGGCGGTGAGGGGTAACGCTCGTAACAGGGAGCGTTTGCGACAGGCACTACGCCCGGTGGCCATCAGGGTCGCCCGGGCTTACCGCACTGTTAGCAGTGACGCCGTGGAGGTCATATCACGGATTCCTCCCGCGGACCTCCTTGTTATGGAGCGCGCGTCGGTGAGGGACGCAAGAACTTCTGGTGGGAACCGCGGGGAGGCAAGGAGGGCTGCTCGGGAGCAACTACTTGCCTGCTGGCAGGAGAGGTGGTCACGTGGCGGAAACGGCGCGTGGACTCGTCGTCTCATCCCTGATTTAATTCGGTGGATGGGGCGAGAGCTGGATGAGGCGGGTTCGTACTTTCTCACCCAGCTTCTTACCGGACACGGGTCCTTCCGAGCGTATCTCCATAGGATTGGGAAAGCCCCAGACGACAGGTGCATATCCAGTGGAGAGGGCGTACGCGACGACGCGGAGCACACTCTCGTGGCGTGTCCGCGTTGGGAGAAGGAGCGACAGGCCCTGGCGTCGGCCCTGGAACGGGAAGTCACGGTCGAAGCCGTGGCGGGTGGCCTCGCCGGCGAGGTGGGGCGGGGCGTGTGGGCGGCCTTAAGCCGATTCGCGGCCACAGTCATGCGGGCTAAGGAGTTGCCTGTGTGGGAACAAGGGCGGTAGAGTTTTTTTTTGTTTTTTTTTTGTTTGTCTCTGTTTTTTGTTTTTTTTTTTATTATTTATTATTACTTGTGTTGTAATTGTTGCAATTGTAAATGCTATTGTATAGCATATTTTGCTTTACTTTTTTTTACTTTCGTGTAAATACTGTTGTATTTTTATTCGAAGGGTGGGCAGAGGCAGTAATGCCATAGCTGGCGGTCCCTCTGTCCTTCCGTTTTGAGTGGAGTCACTTTGGAAAATAAAAAAATAAAAAAAAATCATGAAATCTACAGACTTCAAACACTTGCCAAGGAAGCAGAAGTCTTGGATTTCACCTAATACCCACCTGGGTGAATTCCAGATAGATCATGTGGCCATCTCACGAAAATCTCAAAAGGAAATGCAAAACGTGAAGGTACTAAGAAGCGCCAATCTGGACTCAGACCACTACCTCTCAAAGATCAAAATAAGACTCCAGCCTAGAAACACTAGATTACACAGAACCTCCAAAATAGTAAGATTTGACGTAGAGCGACTCAAGAACAGTCGAGAAGTAAGTCAGAGACTGAACAAAACAGACCTAAACAGTTGGGACCAACTGAAGGAGACTCTTGTCAAGGCGGCCAATGAACTCGCCCCTCTCGCTAGAAGAAGGAAGCATCCGTGGTGGACTGAAGACTGTGACAATGCAATAGCCCAAAGTCAGATAGCCTGGGTGAAGTGAAATTCTAAAACGATCAAGGATAATTGGCATAAATTTTTGGAACAATGAAAGGTTACAGCCAAGATATTTCGAGGAACCAAACGAACCTTCACACAAAACCAACTAATCCAAATCGAAGAGAGCTTTGCTAAGAATAATTCTTAAGAGATAAGAGATTTATTTGGAACCTTTAAGCAAGCACTCGGAAAATACGCTCCGCCAAGCCTCCACTTCAGAGACTCACAAGGCAAACTGGCTTCTAACGACAAGAACAACTGCCACCTTTTGGCTCAGTACTTTAAAAATCTACTCAGCTGTGACCCATCCAGCGAAGACTTCAATTTAATTCAATTCAATTTATTTCAATATATAAGCTTACATAAAGGGGAAATAATTACATAAATATAACAATATTCTGAATGTATGCTAAAAGAAATGTGTCAAAATCCGAATTTAAAACTTGAAACTTCAATAGTTTTTTATTGCAACGTAGTACTCCTGCATCGAGTAGGGCTCAATATTAATTAGGATATGGTGAAGCATTTTCTTATAATCCCTGAATGTTTTCTTATAGTCCCTGAAATCCCTTGTTTGTTCTTTAATTGACCGTGGCAGGGCATTGAATAATTTAATATTTACATATGGAGGACATTTTTCAGACATGGTCAGTTTATGTTTGGGAACGTTGTAGTTTAGATTTGCAAACCTTGTGGTCTTCTCGTTGTTAATGTTGTACTGACTGAATAGGTATTTATTTTTAAATATAAACAGTAGGGCTTCGTAAATATATGTACCTGTTGTAGTAAGTATGTTTGCGGCGCTAAACTTTCCTCTACATGATTCCCTGAACTTTAGGTTAAGTAGGACTCTTAGTGCTTCTTTGTGTATAGTGGTGATGTCCTTTATGTTTGTGCCGCCACCCCAGAACAGTATACCAAAACGAATATGGCTATGAAAGTTAGCATCGTATACCGTACGTAATATCTCTGGGTTTAAGTAGTGTTTAAGAATACGTAAAGCATATAATGCTTTATTAAGTTTATTTGAAACATATGATATATGGTAAGTCCAATCCAGAGTGCCGTCTATATGGATTCCTAGCAGTTTTACATTTTTCCTAAGTTCCGCTTGAACGTTTTGAACTAAGATATTCATGTTATATATTCGATTATCACGTTTTGTTTTAAATATAATTAGGTTTGTCTTTTTTTTATTTACCACTAATTTTTTCTCACTAAACCACGTTTCCAGCGTTGCTATTGATGTCTCGATGCTATTTGTGAGTTCGGTTGTATCCTCATTAGCTACAATTAAGCTCGTATCGTCTGCATAATTTATTATCAAGTTTGGTGTATTGTTTAAATTTAATTTTGGTAGGTCATTTATGTACAAAATAAACAGAAGCGGGCCCAAAATGCTACCTTGTGGGATACCTATATTTATGGTTCTCGGCGTCGATCTTAGTTTCTCTTGCGGGGTATATATTTCTGAGATTTGTGTTCTGTTATTTAAATAGAATGTAAGCAAGTTTAAGGTTACTCCCCTAATTCCATATCTTTCAACTTTACTTAATAGGATGGCGTGGTCGACTGAGGTCCAGTAGAATCCCGCATGGTATATTATGATCTTCAAGTTGACTCATTATCTCTCTTATGAATTGGAAGCAAGCAGTCTCTATGGAACGACCTTTAATAAACCAATGCTGTCGTTGGCTAATGATGTGGAATTTGTTTAGGAAAAGTAATAACCTTTTACAAATTAGCTTCTCCATAATTTTCGAGAAAGCTGATTGTAGACTGATCAGCCTGTAGTTGTCTATATGGTCTATGTTTCCCTTCTTGAAAATTGGTATTATTTTCGAGACCTTTAGTGAACTTGGGAAAATTCCGTGTAAAAACGCATTGTTAATGATGACTTCAAGTGGTTTAGATAGTTCTACAGCGACATCTTTGAGGATTGCCATAGGAATTTCATCGAAGCCCGAGCTTTTTGTATTCTTTAGCTCTCTTATAACTTGTTGTAGTTCCAATTGTGTTATTGGTTCTAAATAAATAGAATGAGAGTTATTTTGCAGCTTGTTATCGTATGGGCAGCTCGTTAGGTCCTTTGTAAGGTTTATAGGATTGTCGGCATAAAAGTCGTTTATCATGTCGGGCGTGATGTTCGGCCCCAGCATACAGTTTGCTCCATCTCGCTTACCAGATTTGATTTGGGTAATATCTTGTACTACCTCCCATGTTGATTTTACGGTATTGTCACCCTCCTTAATTTTATTTTGGTAGTATTTCCTCTTTTCTAGCTTCAATAAACGCGTGTACTTTCGCCGCAGCCTGTTGTAACTGCTTGTTAGTACAGGGGTTGTTTGGGATAATATATGCAATAAGTCGATACGTTCTTTCATTGCATCAATTGTTATATCATGGAAAAACTTTTTTTTCGTTTGCTTCTTGTTAATTATAGACATGGGAAAGCTTTCCTCAAAATGAAGCTTGACCGTGTTCAGAAAGGATTTCCACTGGCCGTCTACGTCTGAGGTTTATTTGGTAAAAACCTCATCCCATGTTTCGTTATTCAAATTTTCTTTAAAATTCTTTATGTTTTCTTCTTTGACGCTTCTGCAATGACGGAAGGAGGTTTGATTTTTTTCGGCTTTAAAAGTTGTTCGGATAACTAGATGATCCGAGATGTGAAAGTTTAGCACTTCTGCGGTAAACACCGCATCCGTGTGCACTGCTATATTATCTAGGCAAGTATTGGAGCTGGAGTGGGTGATGTCCTTTATTGTCAGTGTTGTATTAAATGGCTCTAAGAGCGATATAAATTTTCTACTGAGTTTTGATGGTTTCAACGTATCACCGGAAATAATGAATTGTTTTTTTTCTTAAATAACTTTGTTTAAGAGGGTTTACAATTTGTCCATAAAGATTTTCACATCAGTTAACGGCGCCCTATAAATGCCGATGATTATTGTGTCTTTTTTATTTAATTTAGATTCGATTGCAGCACATTCGAACACGGAGATTAGGGATAGGTTATTGATCTCAATCCTTCTCTTGAAATTTGGTGAAGATGTGTATATGGCCACTCCTCCGTGTTTCCCTTTCTCCCTACAAAAGCTGGTGGATAGATGAAAATTGTTTATCTTGATGACATCGAGTTGGTCTGAACTTTTCCAGTGCTCAGTTAAAATGAGAAACTGGCAGTGCTCGTTCTTTTCTAGCATGTAATTAATTCTATCCACGGAATTTCCAATGGATTGGGTGTTTAGACAGATCAAACTCACTTCCGTTTTGTTACTGCGAGGGATAGTGTTTTGGTGTATCAGTTCGATTTTTTCCGATTTTCCAGCTGTAGAAAATATCGATTGATACACGTGTATCTGGGCCAAGTTTCGGATTTTTGTAACTCCTCAAGGAATTCAAAAGGAGCGGATATTCTGAACGATGAGTATTCCTCTGGACGTCTAGAAGCTAATTTCTTACATGTTACAGATGTTATATTTTTACCTTGTAGATAACCGACGACCTCAGTTTCACTTACATCAGGGGCAAGTTTATAAACATGCAAGTGTGCATACCTGTTAGCTGCCCTGATGTCTGATGTTTCTGAATTTCCGTGAATAACCTCCGGCTTCCTATTTTTCTTATTCCTTTTCCTTGTCCTTTGCGTTTCCCACATTTCTGTGTTTCTATTTATATTTGTTTCCGTATCGGAGTCTTTTTTACTATCGCTGTTTTTACCGTCCTCATGAACTTTATCAGAGCTGGTTTCGCCTTGAGATTGTTCGGGTCTTTTACCTGGCTTATCGCTGTACTTTTCTCTATCCGTGACATTCGGTATTTGTGAAATTGGTGAAGATTCTTTGTTCGCGACGCCCTTCGACTATGAACATAAACAAACTTCGACTATAAACAAACCACACCAAATCCGGACTCGCTTCCTCCTTCATTGGAAGAAGTTGGCCAGATCATTCAACTTATTAAGAATAATAAGGCAGCTGGAGAGGACTCTATCGTTGCTGAACTGTGGAAAGGTGCTGGAAACAATGCCATGCGCAAGCTAACCCAGTTCATCCAGGACATCTGCGAAACAGGAAAATTACCACCCTATTGGAAATCTGCTCTGATCCATCCGCTTCACAAAAAGGGAGATTTTACTGTTCTAAACAACTACCCTGGAATTTCTCTCGTCCCGGTAACATACAAGAACCTCTCGAAGACGTTACACACAACGGCAGAAAATAAGTTGCATAGTCAACTGGGAGAATACCAGGGGGGCTTCAGGAAGACCCGATCCTGTGTTGGGCAGATCCTCAATCTTAAAACTGTACTTGCATACTCCAAGATGAGAAACCGCAAGGTGGTCGTCACCGTGGTTGATTTTAGGAAGGCTTACGATTCCATTGATAGAGGAACGCTTAACAAAGTACTCCAGCAACTAGCACTAGACAACAAAACCCGCAGACTCATCCTAGAAACTTTGACCAACACCCATTCCAAGTTTAAATTTAGAGGCGAGATTTCAGAAAGCTTCGAAATAAAAACTGGAGTGATACAAGGAGATGGACTTTCCCCACTTCTCTTCAACTGTGTCCTTGAAAAGGTTATGAGAGAATGGCACAAGGAACTTTACAATTTGGGTGCTCAGAGTGGCATCTACCTGGGACGTAAGAACGTTCACCAACATTAGAGAAGCAAACAGAGAGATATTACTAGAACAGGGAAACATCAAGAGGACTGAGAAATTTAAGTATCTCGGCGAATGGATTGAACCCAACTTATCAGAAAGAGCATCATTATCCAAGAGAGTCAGCAAGTTAGAACTAGCCTATCGGCTGACTAAGAACACTTACAATAAGAAATGCCTGTCTCGCAACCTGACACTTAAGCACTACACATCAGTTTTACGACCAGAAGCCCTGTATGCCATGGAGTGTCTTTCCTTGAACCGAAAGGATCTAATAGAGAAATTGGAAATCAGAAAGAGGAGAATCCTCAGGAAGATCCTAGGCCCGGTAAAGGAAGATGGGGATTCCGATGGCGGCATAACTCTGCGCTCTACGAACATATTGAGATGCTCTCTGACTGTGCAAGGAAAAGAAGGTTAGCTTTCTATGGCCACGTTGCAATATTGTTTCCAAACCGACTAACCAACCGTCTGTTCACCTTCTGGCAAAACAAGAAGCTTCATAACACTTGGTTGACAGAAACCGAGAAGGATATTAAAGAACTGGGAATAACAGATCTCAAAAACAGGCAGTCTGCGAGACGCACCTTGAAGGAAGTTCGTGGATTTCAGGAAAAACCTCGAATGACAGGTACCCCCTGGACAGAAGAGAGAATGGACTTACACCGGCAGAAGATGCCACAAAACTGGACAAAGGTCAAAGCCCAACAGTTGAACAAGCGTGGTCCAAAGTAGGCCTATTCGAAAGAAGAAGAAGAAAAAGATTTTAGCATATATTGGTATTGGTGCTGTTGATGATAAAAACAGCATTTTCTGCAATATCAGCGTGTAATTTTCATTTCAAATCAACACATAATTACGGTTCATAATATATAGAATATTCAACTAGTACTTGCGAATTCGTGGAAATGTCAAGGATTGTGACGTCTTCTTTTTTAAGAGACTTTGCCGCCACAACAAACTCTCTCCTTTTTTCTGGTTCACAATGTCTTTGCCATTTTCCTAAGCTTCTTCTTCTTTCAGCCTAGGTTCATCCACTCCTGAATAAAGGCCTCTTCCAATTCTTTCCGCACCGTTTTATCCTCAGTTTTCAGTACCCAGTTGCGACCAGAGATTGTTTTGGTGTCATCCCGCCATCGTTTTTGGAGTCTGCCTGTGATCCTTTTGGTTTCTCGGGAGCGTCAGTGCCTAATTTTAATGGACCACCTATCTCGGCTCCTATTTCACCACATGGCAGGTCTATCGCCACTTGAATTGACCGATACCTTGGGCAATATCGGTAACCTCCGATCTTTTTATTTTTAATAATGATTTAGATAATCAATATCTTCGTTTTTTATTCTGTATCTTAAACTAACTCCTAGCATAGCTCGTTCCATAACCCCTCTGGGTTGTTCTGAGTTTATTTAGGCATTCTTGTGTTAGCGCCATGGTTTCTATACCATGTAAGGTGGTATAAAAACCAACATACTGGCGTCATGCCAGTATGTTGATACTGGCATGACGCATGAGTGGTACACCTTCCGCTTGAAGTTTGTGGGAATCTTTAGGTTTTTTAGTATGAATCCCAACCGAATGCAGCTCAGCTTAATCTTACTCTTCTTGAAGTTTCCGCCGATTGTTTTTGTTTTCCTAGTTTAATGGTGTTTCCTAGGTAGGCGTATTCGTTACGTTTTCTATTATCTGGTTATCTACGGTTATTTGGATTTGGTTGCTGCTTATAATTTTGGTTTTTCTAAGGTTCATTTTTAGCTCGAACTTTCTTCTTCTTCTTTCGAATAGACTTAATTTGCACCACGCTTGTTCAACTATTGGGCTTTGATCTCAGTATTGTCGCATCTTATGCCTTCTGCCATTCTTATGCAACTCCTTTCTCTCTTCTCTCCAGGGGGTACATTTCCTTCGGGGTTTTTCCTGAAATCCACGGATTTCCATCAGAGTGCGTCTCACAAACTGTCTGTTTTGCAGCTGTTATTCCCACTTCTTTAATATCCTTCTCGGTTTCTGTCAACCAAGTGGTACGAACCTTCTTGTTTTGCCAGAAGGTAAACAGACGGTTGGTTAGTCGGTTTGGAGGCAATCTTACAACGTGGCCATAGAAAGCTACCCTTCTTTTCCTTGCACAGTCAGAGAGCATCTCAATATGTTCGTAGAGCTCATAATTATGCCGCCTTCGGAATTCCCTATCTTCGTTTACCGGGCCTAGGATCTTCCTGAGGATTTTCCTCTCTCTGATTTCCAATTTCTCTACCAGACCTCTTCCGTCCAAGGAAAGGCACTCCATGGCTTATAGGGCTTCTGGTCGTAAGACTGATGTGTAGTGCTTAAGTTTCAGGTTGCGTGACAGGCATTTCTTATTGTAAGTGTTCTGTCGATATGCTAATTCTAACTTGTTGACTCTCTTGGATAATGATGGTCTTTCTGATAAGTTGGGTTCAATCCATTCGCCGAGATACTTAAATTTCTCAGTCCTCTTGATGTTTCCCTGCTCTAGTAACATCAACTCTGTTTGCTTCTCTGATGTTGGTGAAGAATTCTCTTTTCTGCAGCGACACTTGAAGACCCACTTTGGCAGCCTATTTTCTCAGGCAATTTACCTGCATTGTTGCCATCTCAAGAGAATGAGCAAACAGTGCCATGTCATTTGCACAACCAGTCCATCGTTCTTCAAGTCTCAGGTAGATACCACTCTGAGCACCAAAATTTATCAGTTCTTTGCGCCATTCTCTCATAACCTTTTCAAGGACACAGTTGAAGAGAAGTGGGGAAAGTTCCCACTTCTGAAAGCTTTCTGAAATCTCGTCTCTAAATTTAACCTTAGAATGGGTGTTGGTCAAAGTTTCTAGGATGAGTCATGGTTTTGTTGTCTAGCCCTAGTTCCTGGAGTACTTTGTTAAGCGTTTCTCTATCAATAGAATCGTAGGCCTTCCTAAAATCAACAAAGGTGATGACTACCTTGCGGTTTCTCATATTGGAGCTTGCAAGTACAGTTTTAAGATTGAGGATCTGTTCAACACATGATCGGGTCTTCCTGAAGCCCCCCTAGTATTCTCCCAGTTGACTATCCAACTGAATTTCTGCCCTTGTTTGTAATACCTTCGAGAGAATTTTATATGTTACTGGGACGAGAGAAATTCCACGGTAGTTGTTTAGATCAGTAAAATTTCCCTTTTTGCGAAGCGGATGGATCGGAGCAGATTTCCAATCGGGTGGAAATTTCTCTGTTTCCCAGATCTTTGTTGATACTTGGTGGAGTTGGAAAATCGTGTCCGTTATGTCGTTCATCTTGTCGCTGATCAGAATGAAGTCGTCTGCAAAGCCTAGGTGATTTAGGTGTGTTCCGTCGATGTCGATATAGATGTTGATTCGTAAGCTTAGCTTGCCAAATCCTTCTCGACAGCATCCATCCATTGTATTCCAGATCCTGGTGATTTATTTTCTGCTTGTCGGGAATTGTGAATATTTGTTGTTGTCTTGTTTAACATTCGATTTACATGGTTCAGCCAACCAGGCATTTTCTGCGACCTCGCCAAAGCATTTGACTTTGTTTTACATAGTCAATTGATTAGCAAACTTAACATTTAAGGTATTATGGGGAAGGCAAGTAACTGGATACAATCACTCCTCAAGGACAGAACACAAATAGTAAAGATATCAAAGGGTAGCAAAAGTGCACAATTTCCATCTCTGAATACTCGCATTGGGCTACCACAAGGCAGTGTACTCTCTCCGTTACTCTTTTCATTATACTTTTTTTTTCAGATGTTTTTCATCCACTCCTGGACATAGGCCTTTCCGCATCTCTTCCACGTCTGTCGATCTTGTGCCATCTGTACCACCTGCGGCCAATTTCATGTCATCTACCCACCTTCTTTGCGGTCGGCCTCTATTTCTAGTTGCTGTTCTTGGACGCCATTGTTTAGTTTTTAGCGTCCATTTGTCATGTTTCTGCTTTACAACATTACCTGCCCAGCTCCATTTAAACTTGGCTACACTCTCTATTATGTCGGTTACTCTTGACCTTTCTTGACTTTTCTCTCACTGTTTCGTTCCTGATTCTGCCCTTCAATGAAATTCCGAGTATTGTGCGTTCCATAGCCCTTTGTGTCGTTCTTAGTCGGTTGGAACTGTTTTTTGTGAGCTTCATTGTTTCGAACCCGTGTGTCGCGACAGGTAGAACGCACATGCTGTATACTTTGCCCTTGAGATTTATTGGTTTGTTCTCGTTTTCTTAGATGTACCGGAGTTTGTCAAACGCTGCCCATGTAAGTCCGATTCGCCTGGTGAATTCGACCGTCTGGTTCCCCTTCTCTAACATCATAGTGCGCCCAAGATAGGTATATTGTTGTACGCATTCGATGATATTGTTGTCTATGCAAATGTTGGGGTTGCAATCTTGGTCTGCTTAGGTTCATTTTAAGCCAAGTTAAAAAATATCCTTAACTCGACTAAGCATAATATTGTAAAAGCTATTAATAATTTATTCGCGAATTTCCACAAATATGGGTAGTAGTCAGTATCAGAGACCAAAATTCTTCATATGAAGTTGATATCATTCTGCAAACTGATTAACTCTTCTTTCAAAACCTTGCCTGCATTTTCATAACATGAAAATGGTGTTATTATATAATCAGGAACTTTCAATTCTTTGAATATCTTTTTCATGTCATTATGTAACAGGTCCAAATGATTTGTGACCTAAATATGGTCATATAGAATATGTTCATCAGATATTTCTTAAGTTTACTGAATTTCCTTCAGATTTGGGAATTACTAAAATTGACGATGAGCCAAAATGTTTTTAAAAATTAACATTTTCTTCTATCGCCCTCTATATCGCTTCCGGGCTACGTAGCGACCCCCCAAAAGGATGTCATCGCCCACTGGGGGGCGATATCGCCCACTTTGAGAATCGCAGCTCTAGTTCATCAGGGTCGCTTGAGATGATAACGTTATCGACAACGAAACAAAGGTGGCTAAGGTATGTCCAATCGATCTTTATACCTTTCTCTTCCTATCTTAGTTGTTTGAAAGTGTCTTCTAGGCATAGGGTGAACAGCTTGGGTGAGGTTGTATCCCCTTGACGCACTCCTCTCTTTATATTTATTCTGTTAGTGGTGAGCCCCTCCTCGACCTTGATTTAGCGGATAGAACCAAGTATATAGCGCCATATTACTGCACTCTATACGCAGATGATTTCCGCGTGATTCCAGCTTCATTATCTCTCACGGTGATCAGGGAGATAATGAATTACACGCAAGTATACTGCTGGAATCCATAAATAAGTGGTTTATCGCGAATAATTTGTTCTTGAACGACTCGAAAACAAATTATATGATCTCTAGACCACAGAGAAGGTCTTGTAAGGCAATATCATTAAAAATGGAAAATATTGAGTTAAAACTAGCCAACCAAGTTAAATTTTTAAGATATACATAGAAGAAACTTTGGGGTAGACAAATCACATAGATTACACCATGAAAACAATAACAAGAGAGCTTATTTAATAAGATCAATACGAGGTGTTGTTAACTTGTCAGCTATTTTATCTATATATTATGCAGTTTCAATCAATATAAAAGTATTTATTATTAGAATAGCCCCATCATCATACACTATTTATTGCCCAGAAACGAGTAATAAGAGCTATTAAGAGAATTGGCATGAGAGAGTCCTGGAAATCCCACTTCCAAACATTAAAAATCTTAACATTACCGTCACTCTATGTACTAGAAATGGAATGTTTCATACATATGCAAAAACATCTACTAAACCTAACCTAACCTAACCTAAAACTATCTAGAGACCAAGACAATTACTTCACCAGGGGGCATTCAAATCTATACGCTCCAAAGGTAAATCTCTCGATCTACAAAGGGCCGTACCAATTGGGGATAGAGATATTCAATAGGCTACCAAAAAAAACAAGAATGTAAATGCCAATGCTTCAAAAAACAATAAAAGTAGCATTTAATAGAACAAGCACTATACTCAATCAAGGAGTTGCTGAAACTTTCTTTTGACATTTCCCAGAATTGTTATTTTTATTTTATGGGTGAATAAAATTTTGTCTAACCTAAGGGATTCACTGATTGTTTCACCCTCGCAAAGCTCAACGAGCTCACGGTCCATCCTAATCCTGTAACCTTATGGGTTTTTGGACAGGTCGATTTTATTTCTGCAGGATTTTTCTCTCCAATCGCATCATTAACTGATGCTCTTGTGAGATAGTCTAGGTCTCACTTCCATACACAATTAGTGGTTTGTTGAGGGTCTTGTATTCGCTCCGTGCTTAACCGCGCTTAGCGCCACCCGTGACTAAAAAGACAACTTCGTCTCCAATAATATTGTATAAAAACAACAGGCAAAATAATTAATTTAATAAAATATACAATATTTAACAGAAAAAAAAATGCCAATTCTGTCAGGCTATATCTTGCGAACGGAAGCGGCTAAATTGCAATTAGTATATTTGCAACCAGCTGGGAAACACTTTGAAATTTTTTATATTTCCTGTCATGTCTGACATTTCTTTTTATATTTCCTGTCATTTTTGACATTTTCTGTCATTTTTTATATTGTCTGTCATTTTTGACATTGAAATTTTCCATTCTCTTGATAAATAATGATTTTCATGAAAAATGGTTCTGAAATTTTCTGAAAAATCGCCAAAATCCATCATTTTGATCAGGAAAGATGTTGCATTTTCGGTTCTCTACGATCCTCTCGGAAAGAAAATCAATCCCAGCGAAATCATTTTTGGCACACGGAAACTAGACGACAAGAAGAGAAATATAATCAATGTGAAAATTGTTTGGAAAGATTCAATTTTTTATTGCGAATTCGGACATTTAAAATGTGAAATTAGTTATCAAAATTTTTGAAATTCTGTCAAATTTGTTAAAATTAAAAAAAAAAAAAAATTATTTCTGTTATCAAAATTTGTTGTCAAAATTTGACATTTGTTATCAAAATTTGACATTTTAGAGATTCTGTCATTTAAAATTTGACATTAGTTAGAATTTATAAAAATCAAAATTAAAATTCGATATTTGTTATCAAAATTTGACATTCTGACATTTAAAATTTAACATTTGTTAACAAAATGTGTGTATAAAAAACTTTATTATCAAACATTTTATTAAATGTTATTGTTAAAACTCAAATTTAAAGTTTACTTCTCAAACTTTTCATTGATTTTTGTTGTCAAGATGGAAATTGCGAGTTTAGAATTCTGCTGTCACACTTAAAATTGACATTTCTTATCAAATTTTGTATTTAAACCTTTGTTGTCAAACTTTTTGTTTGTGAAATTTTGACTTTCTTTGTCAAGCTTTAAATTGTCACTACACAACAACTTGTCACAACATGTCATATACAAATAAATGCTGAATAATGACGTAACTGGTCATGCAGTTCTTAAAAGTGTCACCTTTGGCGCTAATGCTGTTGCGCTCGGAGCGAATACCTTTACTTTGGTTCACAGCGGGATCAGTCTTGAACTAAGCAGAGGTTTTACAGCGTAGAATGCTTTATTTCGTTATTTATGAATGATATTTAATCTAATTTTGGATTTTTGAACAACAACAACAATAAAAATGTCCATGAAATGACTTTATTCATGCGAAACAAGATAAGTGAAAAATGACATATACTCAAATACCAACCTATTAAAGCGGAACATAGCTTGAATATATAAATATATTCAACCTTTTCGTAGCTCTATAATATTATTAAGTCTTTTAAGCCTGCAAAACAAATCTCATGTTGAAATCTCACATCAGTGCAGCCTAAACGCGTCTGCCGATGGCTATTCACTTGGGTTAAATAGAAAGATGTGATCTTAAAAACAATGCTATTTATCAAGTTCTTGTTTTAGTGCCATGAAAGTAAACTGAGAGCTAGCAAATAACAGACATATTCTGTTGTGTTTCAACATGAGATTGTTTTGTTGTCTTAAAAGGCTTAATAATATTATAGAGCTACGGACAGGTTGAATATATTTATATATTTAAGCTATGTTCCGCTTTAATAAGTTGATATGATTGTATCTATAATTAGTTTAGTTTTTATTCAATACACACAGATGTTATCAAATCGTTTGCAGTTCTTTCGACTAAAATAAATCATCCAAATTTCGATGCAGTTGTCGATCGCACTTATCTAGGCATTCCAATGTCTATCTAGGCATTCTTATTCTAGGCTGCCACCAATGTTGTGGGGCTGCCACCAATGTTGTGAAGGGGTTATGGTGTGAACCACCTCCGACTTCAATGTTGAGAGGGAAGGACTGCTGGCCAACAATTCTTCGGACTCTAGGATATATCTAAATATCTCGGGATCTTGTAATGTAATGTTTACCGGGATTTGCAAGGCACGTAGTTTGTCGAATAATAGTCGAGTTGGTTTTAACAATTCAATTAAACAATAATACAACGAAATAACTTACGAACTTATAGCTTACCACTCTACTCTTTTCTCTCTTACTTGTTCACTTCACTTCTTATTGACAACTGGGGAATGGCATTTATATCTTTCCTAGTATAATATATCTGTAAGAGGGGTTAAATCATCCCTCTAATTCAAATAAGGGGGAGATTGAATTTTCTTGGCTCCTCCCATGAACAATCGGGGCTTAAATTCTCTAAATCCCTGAAAATGTATGATCCTCATGTAATGTATCATCCTAATGTATGGTTAATTTCTATAAGAAGGTTTTTATAGGCCTTCGCTCGTTTTCTAATAGGTATAACTATAAAACTATAAAACAATTGCATTTATCCAAAACGTGGGACAAAGGGCACGTTTTGGAATGTGCGCTAATGGCACAGATGTCCAGTCTTGGTTTTTATTATAACATTGTAGTGTTTGTTGTCGTTTTTGGGGGGTGGTTCTCAAGGGAGGTTTTCTAGAGCAACGCGAACTCCAAAACTGGATCCAAAATATGGAGAATTGTTGCAATTTATGTAGATTCGATGATAAATTGGTCAGGTTAAGTTGTCCTAGAGACTATAAATTATGACCACCTATCGCGCTGCAGCGCAAACTCTCGATCCAAAATAAGAATTAACTTTATTACTTGATAGTAAATTTTTTATAAATTTCCACAATTTTAATAAACATGCATCATCTTGTTGTAAGTGACAAGAAATGCATGTTTTGAAAACTGTTTTCTTATCATTGCTTTACAATTGTACTGCGTATACGCCAATATACTTTCTAAAACTGACACCCAAGGGTTCCTAAACTCCATATCTGCCATGCTCCAATGAAGAGAATCTCTTCTCTTCACGTCTTTCCTTTTTCAATATAATATTTATTTTATATTTTGCATAATTTGGATGTGAGGGGGGGAGGGGGGGGGGTTTGTAGGTTGAACCTCAAAAATCCAAAACAATTAAATTAAAATAAATACAAACTAAATTGAGAAAATAATAGTTTAGGTGCAATGTCAAAACCATAAAGTATCGGGGGTAAAAAATCAGGTTAATTTAAATCATTTACATATTCCGTATTGTTTATTTCATTAAGATTTGTTTATTATTATAAACGTAATTTTATATTTGAAGAATTCTATAATCATTAAACCTAGCAATGAACTAATTATGTAGACTGGCCGACTAAATGGTATGGTTTGAGCATTATAGCGATTACAATTAAATCCCTACAATTGTGAAATTTTAATTGGTAACTGCAATTTAAGCCCTACTACCCATTACTTCTACTCCATAAAATACCTTAGGATTATTACTACTGCTCTAGCTTATATATTTTATATTATTATTTATGGTATATGTAACAAAATCACTTTATATTTATCAAAAATGAACGTATTTATGTTGTGATTATAAAGAGAACAACAAACTTGTGAAAGATTGTAATTATTGCCTTTGCAATTGAAATTGGCACATTATTCGTTTTTCATAATTTGATTAGTCTTCAAGAGTGTTAAGTGGCTCAAAAAGCCGCCCTAGTTTTTGTCCTAATCGAAAATGGACTTATCCAGAAAGCCAGCGAATTATTGCGACAACTGGATATGGCACGCGCCACTTCATACGTTACGAGGAGACTGGATCCTTTCATAGACAACCTGGTACAGGCAGAGGGAGATTTACAATGCCTTGGAATGACCACTTTATTGTGTCAACATTATTAAGAAGTCATAAGTATTGAAAAATGCATTTTTTTGTGAAGATTTTATAACTCAAACATCTTCGCAAAAAATGCATTTCTCAATACATGTGTTTTTGTTTTGCTTTCTTCTTCTTCTTGTTTTGGCCTACTTTGGACCACGCTTGTTCAACTGTAGGGCTTTGATCTTTGCCCAGTATTGTTGCATCTTCTGCCGGTGTAACTCCTTTCTCTCTTCTGTCCAGGGGGTACATTTCCTTCGGGGTTTTTCCTGAAATCCACGGACTTCCTTCAGGGTGCGTCTCACATACGGTTTGTTTTCGAGATCTGTTATTCCCGGTTCTTTAATATCCTTCTCGGTTTCTGCCAACCAAGTGGTACGAAAGTACCATTTGTTGATTTGGTGTGTTTTCCTTTATTTTTTATACTTAATTTGCTTCAAGAAAAGGAATAATTTATATTTCTTCCAACTAGTTTCGGCTTTATTTAAATTAATAATTAGTGTTGTGATCTCGCGATTTTGGTTTCAAAGAATTTGAGTTTCTCACGAGTCGGCAAAGAAAACTAAGTGGACACCCGATTAGTTTTTGTTTATTTAGGACCATTAGTCTGGTTTATCTAAATGATGCGGGCAGACGCTCGAACTTAGGGATCGTGCCGAGACGCCGAGAGGATTTTGTTTTATGAGTTCTGGAAATTTTCCATAAATATTAGGGGAGGACTCACACCAAGAGTGAGGTGATGACGTAGAAAGGGACAGTCAGAATGGAGCTAGGAAGAGAGTAATTTGAGTTTTGAAAACGAACCTCCGTATTTTCGTCGAAGTAAATTCCGGGTTTCGACCACAAGTATCGTAGAATTAAGTGTATTGTTGTTAGTTAGTAATTATTGTAATAAGTTAGCGATTAGTTGTACATATTGTAAGATATTAGTAGATAAGTAGTATTTAATTACAAATAAAGGACATATTTGCGTGTAATTAATTCATCCATTGTCCTGATCCTGGAGCAGCACCATACCAAATTACCAGTTCGCAACATTAGCCATCTTCAGGGAATGTACAATATGAACTGTTAATATTAAAAAATAACAACTAAAACTTTTATAATTATTTTTTTAATATTATCAGTTCATATTGTACATTCCTGAAGATGGCTAATTATTAATTTATATAAAGCCGAAACTAGTTGGAAAAAATATAAATTATTCCTTTTCTTGAAGCAAATTAAGTATAAAAAATAAAGCAAAACAAATATAAACTTGAAGATAGTAAAATACATAAATAATGCAATACATATGTATTATTACTTATGAATATCAATGTATAGATAACCAAACTATCTAGTTTCACTAGGTAATTTGTACACTCTATACAAAATTTAGTCAATCGTCAAAATCCCAAAATGGTTTATTTGAAATAATGCTTACAATGAGTGAAATTCTATCAGAACCGGAGATAAAACAGATCATTTCAATTGCTATTTTATTGATTTTTTTAGTGTCCTACTATTTTACTATCACAAATTGCAGCCGTATTATTTTATTAAGGATAAAGTATAGAACATGGGGAAGCCTTTGCAGATCTCATTAAGTGGCGAAGAAATAAGTTGGACTGATTCAGATAGGTCTCAATTCGTGTTCTAATATTCATATAAGTAATAATATATTATCATCAAGTTATTGACATTGGCTATTTTGCGAAAAGATTTTTATACCAATGCTTCCCTTTTCAGATTCCAATAAATGTCTAAATCAGCGTTTCTGAAACTATGGGTCCCACAATTAGGTCGCATTAAATTGTTATTGGGTCCGAAATGGAACTGTTTTGATAAAAATATAATCAAAAATAAAAACAAATAATAAATTGCCTATAATAAATAATCTGTTGATAATGTTTTCATCGATTTTTATAAGATGCACCATTGTCTAATCCTACCATCTAATGTGTACTCTCATTTCTAGAAAATTAGTAGTCACGTGTTTAAAAGATTCAGAAAATAAATCGTGAGACAGCACTTTTTCCTTTTTTTTCTTCTCATCCTAATGTGAATTCAGGGATTTCCATGCCTTAAAATACTGCGGTCTTATAGGCCTATTGTATTCCCCCACATTATTCTATTCAAGCAAATAGATCCAGACCCGGTATTAGGTTCAGAAGTCTACATGTTTTATGATTCGCAGACCCTCAGCTGTGATGTTGAGTTTTATTCTATTATTATATAACATATTAACATTTCTTCTCACAGTCTCTGAGATACCTTACCCAAATACTCATCCAATCAGAGTAATATGCAGCTTTCAAATTAATGAAAAGAGCAAACAGGCAACCCGTTCTGATTTCCTGGTCTATGATGACTCTTAAGGTCACCAAGTGCTCCACCGTGCTCCTTCCTTGTCTGAACCCCGCTTGTATTTCCGGCAAAAGATTCCTTTCATTGATTTTCTTCCTCAAGCGACAATCCATGTTGCAATCCATGACAATATTGTGTGTGAGGAGTTCATCAAAGTTATTCCTCTATAATTTGCTAGCGCCTCCCTTGAATTATCCCCACTTTCCAGCTGACTAGTATCCTTTTGTCTCCACTCCCTATTCTCCTCAATTCCTCCGTTAACTTCTCCTTACATATTCCATGCGCTTCTTTCCACGCTTCATTTCCGAGCCCATCGAATCCTCCCGATTTTCTTTAGATTTGCTTTAGGGAATTAATTGTATGCAAGTGAGTCTGCCCTTTCGATTCCTATGTGACCTATGTTCCTATGTTCCTATCCTAGACCTATGTGACTAAGCACCCACGTTAGCGTAACGCTGTTGTATTATGCCAAACGTTCTGAAAAACTGTCCTTGATGCGCCCCCAAACTGTCCTTGATTTTATTATATATACATAACATATTGTTAAATATATTATTGACACCCATGTGCTATTAAGAAGACGTAAACCTACCTGCCACCCTGCGTGGTATTCGACGGAACTAATGGAACTTATTAAATGGAAGGGTAAAGTGCACCGAGCTTCTTAAAAGAGCAACAACCAGGACAAATATATCCAATTTAGCATACTACGTAAAAAGGTAAAATCTATCACCAGAGCCTGTTACAGAAACTACATATCTACCATGGAAAAGAGTATTACCCAAGACCCTAAGAATCTATGGACTCATATAAAAATCAAACGTGGGTCCTCTGATATTCCCTTAAAGTTAAAAACAGAATCCGGCTTTGTTGTAGGCACGACACAAATCTGTGATAGCTTTAGTGATATATCAGTGATATATATATATATATATATATATATATATATATATATATATATATATATATATATATATATATATATATATATATATATATATATATATATATATATATATATATATATATATATTCCATATATATATATATATATATATATATATATATATATATATATATAAATCTTTCAGTGATATCTGTGATAGCTTCACTTTTCTCGTCGGCATTCTCGAAAGCACACATATCTGATCCATCAATTCGTAAAATGCGTTTTCACGCACCTGAAAACCAAACCAACATAAACTTAAATATGCTGAGCTTCGACGAGACTGAAGTACCCAGCGAACGCAGCGAAAAAATAAAAGCGATAAAATCGAAGCGAAGAAAGGTTCAGGCCCCGATGGAATTCCGGCCTACTTCGTCAAGCTGACCGCTCACTCGTTGTGCACTCCGTTAACGTTGATTTTTAATCAGTCTCTGCGTTCAGGTTCCTGTTCAACAATATGGAAAAAAGCTCAAGTAATTCCTATCTACAAAACCGGTAGTAAGAATTTGCTAACCGAAACTATCGACGTATAACTAAATTATGCGTTTTGAACAAAATCCTAGATAAAAATTAAATTCATTTATAACAGGATTATATTATTTTTAATCCATAATATTGCCCCTGAACAGCATGGTTTTATGAAGCAGAGGTCGATCGAAACGAATTTGCTGTGTTTCACAGACTATATTATGACGACTATGGACGACGGAGTGCAAGTTTATGCTATCTATACAGATCTTAGCAACGCCTGCGATAGCCTAGATCATCAGATACTGATCCTTAAACTTGAGCAACTTGGCTTACACGGAAAACTGTTGAATTGGTTTAGATCCTACCTGTCAGGTCGCTCACAGGCGGTTACACTTAATGGGTATACTTCAAGGAATTGTGCTGTGTCGTCAGGTGCCCCCAAGGTTCTCATCTGGGATCCTTGCTCTTTCTAATATACATAAACGATGTTGTCGCCTACCTTCAAAGCTGTATGCTTCTTATCTATGCTGACGATATAAAATCCTTATTAAAATACGCAATATCAACGATGCAATTCGTTTGCAAGCAGATCTGAAGTTTGCAACATACTATTCTAGTAACAAACTTCGGCTAAACAGTGGAAAGTGCTCGGTGATATCTTATATCAGAAAAAGGACACCTCTCACATACGGCTATGGCTTTTGCGATACTTTAATTAAGAGGGTTACCTTGATTAAGGACCTTGGCATTTTATTTGATGAGAAGTTATGTTTCTCTGAACATATCGACGCTATTATAAAAAAAAGCCCAGAGATCATTGGGATTTATGATCAGGGCTACTGCGAGTTTCCGTTCGATAAATGTCTATCTTACCCTCTACTACACCATGGTCAGGTCGATACTGGAATTTGCATCCTGTGTTTGGTCCCCTCAATATAATGTATACACGTAACGTCTCGAAAAAATCCAACGAAAATTCCTTAATTTTTTATCACGTAGGTTTCCGTCCTTTAAGTTACCATGTATTACCCCATTACATGCCAGACGTACTGAGCTCAATATGTTATTTTTATTTAAATTACATAACAATTTTATTTATTGTCCCTACCTACTGTCCCATTTAAATCTTAACTGTCCCACAATAATTTCCCGCATACCTAGAACCTACAGTCTGATGCGTTTCCATATGAACTTGGCGAAATATTCCCTCCTCACACGTATCTCAGCGCAATACAATTACTTAAACCAACGCTTCCTTTCAGACTGTCCTGATATTTTAAATTGTTCCTTTCTTAGCCTGAAGCACTTTCTAAAATTACACCCCACTGCTCTGGGTGAAATAAGCCTATAATCATTTCTTTCTGTCGGTCATCGTTGGATACCATTTCTTTGTATGATGAGCCTGTTACTCACTCCTTCCTAACATTGTAATTTATGTGTATATTGTATTTTTTTTTAATTGTGTTTTTAGTGAAATAAATTTTAAAAAATTTACCGATTTTAAAAGATTTAGTGATCCGTTTAGCGATCCGACAACACAAATGGACCTATCATAGTTGCCAACAATCCCCCGCCAAACATTAATTTAATCTGTGTTGATAACCTGTACCATGTATTGCGTGAGGATTTTCTTCAGCCCACAAGTGTTATGTGGGTGTCACAAGTGTTATTATCACGGCGTACCAAAGGCCCTAAATGAGGCATATGGTCGAGCTCGCGACGCAGCGCATCAAGAGCAAACAGCGGGCAAAGCAACCTACATAAAACACACCATCGCGACTCCAGACACAAACGGGGACATCAAAAGCTTCGACAGATATATATTACAACTAATAAGGTCCAATCTGGAGACAGATATGGTGGACACAAAACAATTCTACGACGGCCTGCAAAACCTAAAGGAGTTGCTAAAGAAAAACAACAGAGATAAAGTAGCCTTTATAAGACCAATAGCACAAAACTGGTCAATCTTAAAAAAAGCCATAGAATTCACCTTCGCCGCGACAGAGATAGAGGTTAGAATATACTGCCCAAAGGAGGGAACTAGGCAACCTTCAAATCCGCGACCATAACAGAACAGCGACCAGAATCCGTGGATAGAAGTAGACGTAAGGGGAAGACCTAAATCACAACAAAATAAGACCGAACGAACTCAAAACTCCGAAGCCATACTTATTAAGGAAGAGTGAAAATCATACGCGGAGCTACTAAAAAGTGCGAAGGAAAAAATTGATCTTACAAATAATTTAGGAAAATCTATCAAGAAGTTAAGAAAGGCAAAGACAGGAGAACTTCTAGTAGAAGTTAAAGTAGGGAAAGCCCTGGAATTAAAAGAAGAACTGGCCAAGCAATGCCCATTAGTCGATATAAGGGTTCCACATATTGCTGCACATACGGGACTTGGACGCCCTCAACACAGCGGAGGTGGTAGTCAGAGCCATCGGACAGCAAATAGAAGACCCCACCGAATCGATCCAAGTGACAAACATCCGACCAGCCTACGTCATACGAGAAAGTCAAATGGCAACTGTAACAATGGACAAAAACCAAGCCGCAAAAGTTGTAGCAATTGGTAAGATAGAAGTGGAATAGTAGAATGCCGAATTAGGGAAAGGATTGAGGTAGTAAAATGTCACAGATGCTGGGAAACAGGGCACCACTCAATAGACTGCAAAGGACCAGATCGTCAGAAACTATGCCTAAGATGTTGTCAGGAAGGGCACAAGGCCAAGGAATGCGATAAAGAACCCTACTGCCCAATCTGCAACCAGACCGGACATCGGGCAGATTCTGGAGCATGTCCCAAGTTCAGGAAAGCGCTAGAAGAAGCTAGGAGGAGCGCAAGTGCACAAAACTACATCCATAAGTCGGTGTCGGAAACAAGGCGGGGTCAAAATTAAGCCATAAAAATGGCTAGTAGAATCCAAATAAACCTAATGAGATGCCGTGCAGCGCAGGACCTCCTCATTGCTAGCGCAATGGAAAACAAGACAGACATAATTTTAGTAAGTGAACCGAACAAGAAAATGGTCAGTAATGGAGACTGGTTCATAGATGACAAAAAGAAGATACAGCAATCAGGATCATGAACACGAAAATACCAATAAGATACTGCAGCGGGCTAGGGTTCGTCTGGGTAGAAATGGACCACTACATCCTATATAGCTGTTACTTTTCGCCAAATCAACAGGTAGACCGGTTGTCAGTGGAACTTGGGGCACTAAGCCACGACATAAGAGGCCAAAATAATAAACCCAAAATTATAGCAGGCGACTTTAATGCAAAATCCCCCTACTGGGAATGTCCCCGAATAGACAACAGAGGTGACCTAGTTACGGATTGGGCGGCTGAATTGGATATCGTCCTGCTAAACCAAGGAAAACAGCACATATTTGCTAGAGGAAACTAATCTTCCATAATAGACGTAACCTTCTGCTCACATAACTTGGCCAAAAAGATTCAAAACGGGACGGTTCTTAACAAAGAAACACTGAGCGATCACAGATACATCTCATATAAGGTAGAAGCAAAGCCACCCAGAAAACCCACACTCAAGAAAAAAAGAAAAGGCTGGAGCATAAAAAACCTCGATGAAACAGCAATGAGAAAAAAACTTACAGAGCAAATACTAGGCACTGAAACGAGAAATGCTGATACGCTCACCCAGCTAGTGAGTACTGCTTGTAACTCCATGCTACCAATGAAAAGAGGACCAACTAGGAGGAAGCAAGTATACTGGTGGACCAACGAAATATCAGACATGAGGGCTTTATGCGTCTCAGCCAGAAGAAAACTCCAACGACAGAAACCAAAAAAAGATGAGCACGACACGCTTAAAACATAAATGGCTGCAAATAAACTAAAAAAAAAGAGCTACGACAAGCAATAAGCAAGGCGAAACAAGCTCACTGTGAAAAAATGGTGGAAGATCTCGATGCAAACATATGGGGAGATGCATTTCAGCTATGTAAAAAGGAACTCAAAGTCCATGCCCCTAAAACACAACTACCTATAGAAGACCTCAAACGAGTGGTGGATGCACTTTTCCCAGAACACGAACCCTTTGCCTGGGAGCAGCCAGTGGTAAAGGATATACCATTATTTACAGAGGAGGAGCTCGCCATAGCAGAAAAGCGGATCCACATCGGAAGAGCAGCAGGGCCAGATGATATACCACCCGAGATAACAAAAAATGTAGCTCGCCACCAGCCACAATTTGTATTGGAGACAATGAACTCAGAACTAATTGCTGGAAATTTCCCAAAGAAATGGAAAAGAGCGAGGCTAGTCCTGCTACGCAAGGGCAATAAACCAATGGGCGAACCAACTTCATATAGGCCGCTGTGCATTCTAGACACATCGGGAAAGCTTTTAGAACAACTGATGCTGGGCAGATCAAAAAGGGAACTTGAAACTGGAACCGGGCTGTCTGAGAGACAATACGGTTTCAGAGAGGGCAGATCCACAATCAGTGCGATAAATGCTGTATTAAAACTCGCCGAGGAGGCTAGACAAGGCACCCACAGAACGAGAAAGATATACGCATTAATCACCTTCGACGTGCGAAATGCTTTTAATAGTGCAAGCTGGAAGATTGTAATGCATGAAACGGCAAAAAGGGGCGTGGCTCCTAACCTACTACGCATACTGAAGAGCTACCTCGATGACAGAACCCTATTATTAGAAACAGATGGAAGTACAGTGGTGAGGGAACTAAGTAGTGGTGTACCGCAGGGTTCAGTTTTGGGCCCAACTCTGTGGAACATCCTATACGACGGGGTCCTAAGACTCAGACTCCCAGATGGTGCAACACTTATTGGCTTTGCCGACGACCTGGCGCTCATAGTCTCGGCCAGAACGGAAATTTCTATAATGCAAAAGACAAACCGCGCAATACAACAAGTAATAGAGTGGATGACAACCAATAACCTAACGCTTGCACCGGAAAAGTCTGAAGCTGTGTTGTTACTGTGCTTAGAAGATTAAAGCCAATACATTTCCAAATACAAGAGACCCGCATAGTCCCAAAGGATGAAATTACATATCTTGGAGTAGTAGTGGACAAAAGACTTTCCTTCGTCCCACACATCACGAAGGCAGCAGCCAAGGGCATGAAGGTAGCCGCAGCGCTGGACAAAATTATGCAAAATGTAGGTGGCCCAAGAAGCCACAAACGTAGACTCCTTAGTATGGTTATTCAATCTACTATGATCTGCGCCGCCCCAACGTGGGCTAAAAGCATGGATGTGGAAAGTAATGTTAAGAAGCTAGCAGCAGTACAAAGAAAGGTCGCTATTAGGGTCTGTAGCGCATATAAAACTATATCCGGAGAAGCTGCCCTAGTAATCGCGGGCATACCTCCCATAGACCTCTTTGTAAAAGAGAGAGCTGAATTATACGCGAATGGTAGCAATAGGCAAGCAAGGAAAGCAGCTAGAAAAAATCTGCTAGAGGAATGGCAAATAAGATGGCGGGCGTCGGACAAAGGCCAATGGACACAGCTGGTCATACCAGATATCTCGACATGGCTGAACAGGAAGCACGGTGCAACAAACTATCATCTAACACAATTCCTCTCAGATCACGGCTGCTTCCGCGACTATCTGCATCAAATACGAGCCACCGCGGACAATCTTTGCGAATATTGTGGGGAGATAGACTCGGTACGCCACACCATATTCGACTGTGATAGATGGGACCCTGAAAGAGAAAAACAAACAGGTAGTGTGCAGATGCCGTTCGAACCAGGGACGATAATGAAGTACATGCTGGAAAACAAAACAAATGCGAGAGGACCGACAGGCTTGTCAAAAACATTATGACTTCCAAAGAAGATGACGAGAACCTGAAACACCACAGAAACACACGAACAGTTCAACCAAACCAATCCACCAGCAAAAAACCTAAGTAAATTTACAACCATCATTCTGAAGATATGCTAAGCGCGGTTCCGGAATGATCGGTGGAGTTCCTAAGGTTTTTTTTGTGTTGTTTTTAATCTTTTATTTTTTTATTGTGTAAATATGTATTATATATGGAGAATAGAGAAATAAATTAGTTCAAAAAAAAAAAGGTGTTATGTGTTGTTCGGACCGTGTCTCTCCAAATTTCACAATTTCCAAACAAAACACAGGCTGGTTAGGTCACTTACTTGTGTGGGCTGCCAGCGTCTCCGCCACGTGGAATCGTCCTTCCGGCGCTTCTTCTAAGGGAGGAAATGGGAATAAAAGGTAGATGGATTCCCCTTAAATCGGCGTTTTCGGGACGTCCGGCACCGCTTCAGCCCTTGGGGCTCGTGATCACCCCTGGTTAATTTGGATGGGAAATTCTACACTACGCACATGTGCCAGTCGGCGTGGGTTTCACGTTTTTTGTTCGCACTCGCCGAGCGTGCTTAGTCGACTCTACGCAGCGAACTGATTAATTTAATCAACTCGCCAAAAAGATTATTAATTCGCGCGACTTCGACACCGATGGATACACCTTTGCCTCTTCGATTGATTGCAGCCGAAGTTAATTCAAATATAACAATTTTAAAATCTGGATGCGTTAAATTGGCGCGCACATGTGTTATGTTATGGCTATCGAACATTGCCTCATTGATAAAAAGTATCAACTCGGGAAACCTCGTTCATTCTGTTGTGTGCTCTTCAAGGACCACCTACCACCTACAAAATTGTAATCGTGGAGCAAAGTCATTACAATTCAATGCCTCTAAAAGAGTGCAGGAGTTGTTCGCAAACGTCGATGAATTGCTGCAAAAGTTGTATGATGAGGCTGCTGTCTATTCGGAAAACGTTCTCCATAAATTCTTGCAACTGCTCGGCCGTTGTCGTTAACAGGACCAGAAGCTAAATGCCTTTCTGCTAGTTCTTCGAAAGAATGCATTTTTGAAAAACTATTGGGTAGATTTATGAGCACAACATACAATTGTTAATGAACTAAAAATAGACAAATGATTTTCGGAAAGCAAGCTTTTTGGGTTTTATCACGAATTTTCAAGGGGAAAGAAACACCGATTATTTTTTGGTACAAATTATTCGCTTCAGATTATGTTTGGTGTATTATTGTCCGTTTTTCTTTAACGGAATTGTTTTTCCGTTTTTTTTGTCGAGTATCTCTCAAACTAAGCATTTTTTATACCATATGTACTATGTGTTTTATACTTATTTTGGATCATAGAATCAGCCCTGAAAGTTTGTCGGTGGAGTTCTGACACACCCGGTATATTCATAGAAAATAGCTATCGAGACAGAACGTTTATGCCAGTTTACGCATTATTATTTGTATTTACTTGGTATTTAATATAACACTATAATATTGTTTTCTTAAAAATTCTTAACAAACCTGCAATTTCAAGCTTATTTTATAAAGCAATAATCCGAAATGATCACAAAGTGTTTAGAAGCTAAATGGTGAATCTAATCGGAATCTAATGGTAATTAGAAATTTTCCAACATTTTAAAAGAACTGTTTAATAATAGCAGTAAATACATACTAGCAGCAGCATCCATCCATGTCCTAACAAAATAATAGTGCGATGATTAGATTTTAATTATTCCGAACTTTTCACTTTACAGTTATTTTTGCTCTTAATTGTGGATAATAATTTGTATACAAATTACGGTTTCCACGTTTCACTTGATTACTTATATACTGCAAATTTCTATTGATAATCTGTAGTAGTATATACATTTTATGCGATACTTAATTCTCAAATAACTGGATCATATACCTTTAACTGTTATCTGTTCAATTTTTAATGATTGTAATTAAACTTTTTAGTACTTTGAAAAAACAAACTCAAATAATATACTATATATTTTTAATAATAATATATAATATATATTTTTTAAATTTCTTGTATACCATTTTGGGTCTCGAAATTATATCCTTAATTATAAAATGTTGTTTATTATATTTTCTATTCTTTTCTGCTTCTCGCTGTTCTTTTTGCTTCCTACCAGCTGATGTTGTTGTTATTTAATTTGTTCGCCCATGTTTTTTTGTGGTCTTCCTCTTGTATGTTATTTTGTTGTTCTTGCATTCCAAATTCATTTTGTTTGGCTGTCATCTGGCATTCTGGTGAGGTGTCCGAACCAAGCCAACTGTTATTTTTCTATAGTAGTTTGTATCCTTTCTATTTGCAATCTTGTACTAATATGTTCGTTTCTTATTCTATCTACTCTTATAACCCCTTCTACTCTTCTCAAGTATCTCAGTTCCGCTGCTTGTATTCTGCTTTTTATTCTTTGGTTCATAGCCCATGTTTCTGTCCCATATAGTAATATTGGTCTGTATATTGTTTTGTACAGTGTCATTTATTGTTACTGCCGATATTCTATTGTTAATTTCGTGTTCTAAGTTGCCTTTGTTATTTAATGTTTGTCCTAGACATGTGAATCTTTCTACCCCTTCAATATCTCTGCCATTAATTTTTATCTTCATTACTACTTCTTTCTTCGCGATCACCATTGTTTTTGTCTTGGCTACGTTTATAGTCATATTATGATTATTTAATTCTTCATTCCACAGGTTAATGTTGCATTTCTTTTCTTCATTGTCAGTTAATATTGCAAGGTTTTTCGTCTGCAAATGCGTTGATATTGTGATTCTTCTTAGCTTGTGGTGATCTACTTCCATTTTCTTGGTTTTATCCTTTATTTTTTTCATGATATTGTCTGGGAAAATTATAAATAATAATGGGCTTAACGTTCCTCCTCGTCTTCGTCCATGTGTGGTGGTGAATTCGTTTGATGTTTCGTTTCTTTTTCTTATATGTTGGATGTCTTATGGTATAAATCAAGGATGTCCAAATGGTGGCTCGCGAGTTGCATACGACTCTTCCACCGGTTTATGGTGGCTCACTTCAAGAAAAAAAAAAATGAAACATCTTATTGGAAGACCCTTTAATCTATCTTTTTTATATCTATGTCAATGAGTATGTATTTAAAATAAACTTACGTAAATCAGCTAACTAAAATGAAGGATATTTTCTTTAATGAACGATATCTTTTAAATTTAGGACATACATTTACTAGTATTTTTTTGTGCTAGAAGAGCTTCCGCCAAATGAAACCGTGTTTTTCGTGAACTTACTAATTGAACTAATACAAAAACTAGGAAACAAGTAACAAATCAAAGTGGAGCATGCAGTTCAATTTCTTTATACAAAGGAACAAATTAAGTAATGGACTTATTTCGCAAATAAAGAATAAAAACCTCGTCTATTGTGACATTGTGGCCGGGCTTCCTGTCCATTTCTTTTTCGCACTAGAAAACTTCATTTAGACTCATATAAACTTGTCTTAGCCGCGTTCCATATTTATATATATATTTTCATATATTATATTTCATTTTATTCATATTTTTATCTTCAAACCAGTTTTACAATGGATCCGCTGTTCGGCAAAGTTTTTCATTTAAAATCACTAATGAATACCTCATCAAATAAAATCAAATATTTTTATTTCATTATTTAAGTATATGTTACAAGTACAATATGATAAATGAAATATGTCCGACAACTCACTAATCAAAGTGATAATGTGAGAATTAAAATGAGAAATTAATAAATAACAGCACAAATAATGCGAGATAAGGGATTGAAATGAAATCAGTTTATCGGGTTGTTAATTTTCAAATAATACTCGTTATATGGTTCTATCTTATAATTAAGCCATACAGCTCTTTTTTAGATTGATAAAGTTTGTTATATGCTTAATATATGCTGGCAATTTGTTTAATATTGCTGCACGGAGGGCTCCTTTCAGTTATCGCCAGATTATGTTTGGGTATGTTATATAGTTCCTTTTTGTACCTTGTATGACGTTCACTCGGTTTGTGAAAACTTGTGAATAAGTGCCTGTGTTTGACTATGAACAGGATAGTTTCATATATGGAGATGCCCGTAGTTGTTAGTATATTAGCCCTTTTAAATATACTCCTGCAAAATTCGCGGTATTTTAAGTTTTCTAGAATACGGAGAGCTTGCTTCTGTATTCTGAACACGTTCTTAATGTAAATGCTATTACCCCTGAGGATGATTCCAAATTTTATATGTGATTGGAAGTTAGAGAAGTACATCAGCCTCAGAACTTGATCATCTACATATCGTTGTAGGACTCGCAATGCAAAAGCTGAAATGTTCAGTTTATTAGTAACATGGTCGACATGCAACGACCACTCTAGTATATAGTCAATATAAAGACCAAGGAGTCTCACTGATTGGTCTACCTTAATTACATAATTTTCCATTCGGATTTCTTGAGATAGTTCGGAAGATGACGGACTTCGTTTTACTCTTCTTTAATAATAATTTATTATTAGTAAATCATGCGGTCATCAATGACATTGCCAGACCAGCGTTCGGACTAATGTCTTCTACTGACTTGGTAGTTAATAGCACAGTCATGTCGTCGCACAGTGGTCTGAAATCCCAAAAAAGTTGGCCAAAATATGAAGGAATCGTTCAAATATTGTGATTTTTTGTCTCATCGTGTTTTTGAGGTCGCTTATCAAGGAACTGAATGTAAAATTTTGAAATTCAAAATGACGGATGCAATATGGCGGATAATTTTTCGAAAAAAGCGTTCAATTTTGTTGATACATGGGATTTAGGGGTTTTAGAAGTCGCTGATTACGAAACTGAATTGAAAAATCAACTGATTTTGTTGATTTTGTCTAGAAAAACTTACTGTTTCATGGAATTTAATCACCATCAGATGCATCTGATTCCAAAATTCGAGCTGTAAAGCCATATGACGATAAGAATACCGAATCGGCACCAGAAAGGTATCGGGCTCATAATTTTAGGAAACGTTGGTACTTATAAGATACTTCGATGCTGCAAGTTTCAGATTTTTATATATTACCGTTCCTGAATAAATCGAAAAATACTGAAAATCAGTAAAAAATTTTATTCTCAGCACCTTGTGAATCGATTGATCTAAATACCGGATATGTTTTGGAGCATAGTGGTAGCTTCTAAGAAAAAAAAAGCAATATCTGTTCATAAGAACTTGAAAAGTTTTATGAATAGGATGGTTGCGACAGTTACTACGTGGTAATCCATACTTACATTGAATTGAAAAATTCACTCTGTTTTTTACCACACTTATATTATGTAAAAATGTTATATAACTTATTATTCACAGTTATATAAATTTCTACACATATCACGACTCGACGGTCATTTTCAAGTGACTTAACAAATTGATGAGGTTGAATATATACCCTTATAGTTTTGGTGGGGTGGGGGGGCGGTGTTTGTCCGAAGATGAGGAGTTATCTGTTTGAGATTGGGTGAGATTAAAAAGTTGGGAAAAGATTAGGTCAGTTTGCTCGTTTAGGAGATTAACTGAGGGATTACGGGTTTTTTTGAAAATTTCTAATGACTCTAGGAGATTTCGGGCCTTTGTTGCAATTATGCAAGATTTTTAGATTATCTATTTCTGGGAATTTATGATTGAATTCGAGACAATGGTTTGAAAAAGAACTAGTGTCTTTTTTCAGACGAAAAGCGCGAGAATGTTCTGAAAACCGTGTTGAAAAACTTCGTCCTGTCTGCCCTATGTACACGCTATTGCATTCGGGACAATGAATTTCGTATACGCCGGATTTTTTAATGGGATCGATTTTGTCTTTGGCATTAAACAATATGTTGGACAACTTAGAGGAGGGTTTAAATGCAACCTGAAGATTTTGCTTTCGAAGGACATTTGCGATGTGTTCGCTTGTTTTGCCAAAATATGTCAGGGAGATGAAAGTTTTGTCTGAATTTGAGGTTTTCGGATAAATTTAGGCCATTGCGAATTGGATTCGTTTATTATTGATAATGTTTTGGATGAGTTTTGTTGGGCAAATCAAGGGAGGGACACGGAAATCTTCTGTTACTCTTTAGCACACAGCGCTCTAGATGCATTGTGTGAGCCTTTCGCTACGTCAAAGCAAGTAACGAGAAAGGTCAAGACCTAATATGTCAGGGGCTGAAGGCCATAGGTTTATGTACTAGTAAAGTAACATAAGAAAGTTGTAATTTGTGTAACCTCACTCCTTAGGTAAAACGAGAAACCTCACCTTTATTGGTGAGTTCTTCAGCAGTTCCTCGTCTCCGGACCAATTGTAGTATCGTGTACAAACCAAACAAAGGAATCGTATATCATGCATACGTCGGAAAATTGGACAACAATCGTGTCTCTTTATCTAACGTTGCACACGGGACCCATGTAAAGCTTGCGGAAATACAAACCACACCATAATTACAACACACCATCATCCATAATTTAGCTGTGTGCTAAAGAGTAACAGAAGATTTCCGTGTCCCTCCCTTGATTTAATTAGTAAAGCTGTCCCAAAGTGGATGTTATTAAAACTTTTCAAATTTGAGTAGGCATTGTCTGTGTGACTGTTATAAATAGTTGTCAATTAGTTCATAAGAACCTTACAAAAAATGAGGTTATTTTCTTAATTTTAATTTTAAAATAGGATGGTTGCGACAGTTACTACGTGGTAATCCATACTTACATTGAATTGAAAAACTTGAAAATGACCGTCAAACGTCGAAACTCGAGTCGTGATATGTGTAGAAAATTATATAACTGTGAATAATAAGTTATATAATATTTTTACATAATATAAGTGTGGTAAAAAACAAAGTGAATTTTTCAATTCAATGTTAATTTTAAAACATGTTAAGATAACGCTAAAAATATTTTCTGAGAGAAATTATGAGCTTGTGGAATAAAGCCACTCAGAATTTTTTAAAACGGTACGTCATATTGAAAAAAATTAAAAACCGATTTTTTGCTCAAAAATCGATTTCTTTTGATGATTTAACTCTTGAAAAGATAAAATATAGAACTTTTGCGATTATTGTACTAGTGAAAACAACAGAATAAATTAAGAACACTCAGATAAAAATAATTCTTCTTAATTCAATTACTTTAATATTAATATTTAATTATAAACTATTATTATTTTTTTAATTATATTAATCTATTAATGATAAAAATCTTCTTATGAATTTGTGACTAGTCCTCGTCGCTATCTGCATCAATCACAGTGGTGATATTCTCTTTATTGAACAAAGTATTAAGTATTGCCAGGTAAGAAATTGTTGCAGCTACTTGTGAACAACAACCAATTGTCCTCATTCAGTCCATTAGCACATTCGCAGCTATATCTTGATATTCCACTCCATCCAATTTTATTTGGTTTATATTCAATAAAACATCTGTAAACCTTTCTACCAATATGGCGAGATTGTACTTGAGCCTTCAAAATACTAGTTTTATCTCTGACAAACTGAATAGTCATATTATCTGATTCATCCATCGTCTCTGCTAAATATGATATTGCTTGTTTATATTGATAGGAACCCATAAATAAAAGTTTCAAGTCTTTTTCGGTCATTTCTGGAAAATCTGTCATATCACTAGACAGAATTGTCTCAAATGGAAGTTTTTGCCAACCATTTTTGTCTACTTCTTCAGCTAATGTATGATCAGCATTATTTCGAGATTTTATCATTTTAACAATTTCATCTGAATACCCTTTTTTTTTCTACAGAGGAGAGGAAATGCTTTTACGCACCCCCAAATACGGTTTTAATTTTGGTCAATTTTTTTATCAATGTATGATACTCCGTTATGTCGGACTAGGCTTGGTGTTTTCCCGTCGTTTAGAATGGTGAGACCCATGGACTCAGCCCATTCTAGCAGTTTTTCCCCTCGTCTGTCCGTTTTTGTACCCCCCCAATAAGTATTCTTTGCATTGAAGTCCCCCGTGAGTATCACATGCTTGTTTTGCCTATTGGATTTTAGCAGGTCCTGTTGCGGGTCTACCAGACTTTGTTCAAATATTGCATGTGGACAGTTAGGGCTGATATAGACACTGTAGAGTGCATATTCTTCTACGTTCACACACACAAAACAGGAGCCGGTACGGTACGAAGTCACAGACATGTTTTTGGAAATGTTTATGACGGAAACTAGGTGGTTTTGGTTGCTGTAGGTGTGGTTGCCACCGTTTTTGCATTTTGCAATGTTCGGCTCGCTAAGGACAATAAAGTCGCATTTTTCTTTAGCTGCGATTATAGATACCATGTCGTGAGCTTTGGTGCTTCTATTGGCGTTTAGTTGCAAAGATGTTGAATTTTTATGGCCTTGCGACTTCTTTCTAGCATCTGCTAGCGCTTTTTGGAAGGCCTTGGAGTTCCTGTTTCCCGGCGAGTGCCCATTTTCCTTGCACAGCGGGCAGTATATTCTCCCCGTTGCAGGTGCTGGCTTTATGGTCGTATCCCCAGCATTTGTAGCAGTGTTCTACCGCGATTCTTTCTTGTATCCTGCAGTGGCTGAGTCCTATTCTTACTTTCCCTTCCGCAATAAGTTTTTGGGCGTCTTATTTTAGGGCTAAGACAGTGGCTGTTTGTGTACCCCTATATCCTGGTCTTAGGTGCTTAACCTCCAGTTTTTCCTCTGCTTGTATAAGCCCTGTTGCTATTATCGCCTCCTTTATATCTTTCTCTAGCGATAGATCATCTATGTCTCTTACGTGTAGTGTATGTAATTTTTCTTCCACTGTCCTAACATGTTGTCCCTGTAGGAGTCCTCGTATTTTTTCTTTTATCGTTTTTGCCTCGCCATTCAGCGCAATCATTAAGTCCCTTCTAGCCGTTTTTTGTACTTTACTTATGTTCTGTATAGTGTTGGGTTAGGTTATAACCTCTTTTATTTTTTTTAGTGTTTCCGCATATGACGTGTTTGACCCTTTTACAATAATTGCTTCGCCCTTTCTAAAGTTTCTTGTTTTCTCGGCTTTTATTCCTTCGTTTCTTTGTGTTTTTATTGTGATCTTATGATCCAGCTTCGAGTAGATGGCTTCGATCATCTTTCTCATGCATTCCGCCTTTATTCCCTGAGGGAGCGTCATGGCCAATTCTTTTCCTCCTCCGTTTTCTTGGTCTCTTGTTGTCTGTATCATATTGTACAGGTCTCTCTTATTACGCCCGTTCTATCTGGTTGGGTCAAAGTAGGCTGCAGTGATTGTCTTTTTCTTCAAATGGGCTCCCTCTTTATTTCTGAACGTGGTCTCTTGTTCGATGCAGGTGTATTTTCCGCCTTCGCATGCTATTTCTTCTCCTTCCGTTAATTCAGGAAATCGGTTTAAGATCCTTCTGCTCTTCTGCTTTCTACATCGCAGAAAACAATTAGATGATCTGCTACTCCCTGCAGTGGGTCTCCGGTGTCTATTTTTGTCTTTGTAAAACTCTTTCGAGACCAAGTTTTCTCTCCGACGGGCAAGAATTCCTCATAGGTATTGATGTTCAGGGTCGTAAAGTCTATATCTTCAGGTACATTAATTTTTCCCGTCTCGCACTTGGTGCAGACATAATTGGGTGCATCATTCTGTTTCGATTTTAATTTTTGTATCTCTTCTAGTAGCGACTTCTTTTCCTGTCCATAGTCAATTTCTGTTTGTTTGTTCTCTTTGTAGTCAGCTACGACTTCACTCACTCCGTGTTTTAGTTCAGATATTAGCCTCTTAACTTCTTTGTGTACGTTACGGTTTTCTTTGCAAAATAGCTGAAGCTCTAACTAAGGTGATTCCTTTCAGTTTGGCCAGCGGTCCGCTCAATTCCTCGGTAGTTTCCATTCCGGTATAGCATTCCATTTTACCTACCATCCTTTTCCTTTTTTGGCCTGGTTCCTCCAGAAAGTCGGGTGCCTCCGTTACCACATCGGCACCTGTCCCACTGTCGGATATGTTTCCCACCGAGAAAGATCTGTTTCTCGGAGGAGTTCGCATAATTTTTTCTCTTCTTGGGATTCCACCAGATGTTCCCTCCCATTCAGACTTCTCACTTTTTTTTCCATGACTCGCTTCCTTTTCCCTTGCAAGGTCGTTATCATAAGTTTCCCTCGTTGCATTTTTTTGCGGTAAGTACGAGAATCTGAATTTCTCATAGTTGTTAATAAATCTCGCAACTCGATTATGTTTTCGTGTCTCAATCCAGTAAATATGTAAAGTTGTTCATCAGGTATACGAAAATCATCCATTTTATCAATCAGTGTAGAGTCACATTCAACAGCCAAGCTTTCCATCATTTTAATTAACTCTGACGATTTAAAAAAAACTCCAATTAGAATAAACTTTCAATAAATTAAAATCTTCAGCATAAAAGCGTTTTTTTATGAGATGATCGCTGCAACATCGATTTACGTCCGGAATGAAAATTCTTTTCTTAATAAAGCATTGCATACGAGCATCTTGAGGAACAACTACCAGATTTCGATTTCGAAACAGCCGCAACAATAGCTGTGAGTTGCAACAGTTCTCTTAGTTTGAACTTCAATACATTATTCTGTATCATCATCACATACAACCTCTAAATTAAATGATGGATCATCAGTACTTGACTGAGACAAAGTCATCGATGATAAGTTCGAATCAGTTATTTCCAACAAAACACTTGTATCTGAAGGAAACTCATCCTCCAACGATGTATCCTGATCATCGTCGTCAAGTTTCGTTTTCTTATATTTTTTTGAATGACAATTATAACACAAAACATCACCAACTACAATTGAATGATCAAAGATCGTTGAAAAATCTTCAGCATCTTCATCAGATTGTATATATTTTGGAGTACGTCGCGTTTTTTAATGAATTTTGAACAAATCCAACACTTTGGATTATATGTTTTAGATGGCGACATATTTTCACATAAATTATTCGAAGCACAACGGAGTGTTTCGTGCTTGAAGAGTCTCAGATGTCTATGTAAAGAGCCTTATGCGGATCGCGAGCCACTCCTCGCTTTGCCGACCCGTGGTCTAGATAATAAAGAACTCCGATAAGTTCATAAAGCTTGAAGTAAAAATATTTTTATTATTTACCTAGGGCGGTAAGTTATCAATTGGTCACGAGAGCGAAATTGTTTTTTTAAATGTAATTGAGCTATATAAATGTAACTTTACTATATAGTTAGATAAAATTAATTATTAAATAAAGAAAAAAGGGTGCCGGAGAGCTGGAAGGAAGGCTTAATTGTACCAATATATAAAAGTGGAGATAGGGAAGACTTAGCTAACTACCGCGGAATAACGGTTATGGACTCGTCTTATAAAATCTATGCAAAGCTGTTGGAGCAAAAGCTTTTATGTGAGGTGGAAGATAAAGGCCTAATCCCAGATGTGCAAGCTGGATTTAGAAAACATTATAGTACGGTGGAGCACTTGGTGACGTTGAAATATATTGTGGAGAAGGAATTGGTTAAGAAACAAGGGAAGCTTTACGCTCTGTTTATAGATTTGAAGGCAGCTTACGACACCGTGGGGAGGGAGAGAATGTGGGAATGTCTGAGAATTAAAGGTATAGCGCGGCAGTTAATCGAGAGAATCAGGGATTTATATCAGCATACCTGTTGCAAAGTGAAAGTAGGAGCAGAAGTTTCAGAAAGTTTTGAGGTTAGAATGGGGCTAAGGCAGGGTTGTCCGTTGAGTTCAATATTTAACCTGTACACGGCTGATTTAGAGAGTGTACTGAGCAAAGGTCAAGCTGGAAGGGTAGTAATTGGTAATAGGAAAGTTTGGAGTTTGGCTTACGCGGACGACGTTGTGATCTTAGCTAGTACGAAAGGAAAAATGTCAGAGATGATCGATAGGGTGAAAAGATTTTTTGAAAAGAGGAAACTGGTAGTGAATGTGAAAAAGACTAAATGGATGGAGTTTCGAAAGAGAGCGGGTAATAGGAGTGAATCGTTTAAGTGGGGAAGCAGCATAATTGAGCAAGTTAGCAGCTTCAAATACCTTGGGTTTATGTTTGGGCAGGATGGGTCTGCTAAAGACCATGTGAAATATATTTGTAAAAAGGCGTGGGTGGCTGCAAACGGGCTATGGAATGTATGGAAGGAGTGCTTGAACAATAACTTTGCAGCGAAAATGGTAGTGTGGAAGGCATGTGTGAGAAGTATTCTTTTGTATGGAGCGGAAGTGTGGGGAGTGAGAGAGGAGGAGAGAATTGAGAGAGTGCAGCTGCAGTTTCTAAAAATGGCCCTCAAACTAGACAGGTCCACGCGACACGACATACACTGTGCTGCAAGAAACAAATATGGTGAAAGTGTTTTCGCAAGCAGCTAGGAGGGTCGTCAAGTTTGAAAGGAAAGTGTATGGAATGGGCAATGAACGAATTGTAAAAGAAGTACTGAGTGTTGTAAGAATGGAAGGTTTGGGTATTCATAAGGTGACTAAATGGGGGAGTGAAAGGAAGAAGTTGTATGAAAGCTGCGGGTGGGCATACGGGGAAATTGTGAGAATGTTTGTGAGTGGAAGGAAGGTGGAAGAACTGGTATATGAAAGGTTAACCGAGGTGGAGCTGCAGAGTCGTCACAGGATGATCGAGGTGAGTAATTTTCTACCGGAATATGGGAGCGTGCAAGTGTTCCAAAGGCTCCCGTAGTACCTTACAATAGATAGACTTCCTAAAGCATTGATAGCACGGCACAGATGCGGGTCAGAGGAAAAGGGCAGGAGATACTGGATGGGCTCCCGTTTTAAACGATGTGAGATATGTGGGGAAGCTAGTGACGTGTGGGCTCATTGGGCTCAAAGCTGTGCAGGATGTCAGTGGAGCAGAGAGGACAGTGTGGTAGTAGAAGACTGGGGCTCGTGTATGAGGGAGGACGGAGCGGGATGGCCCTTGATGAAAAGAGTGGTGGAGTTAAAAAAGAATAAAACTTTAGTTCTTTTACCATCTGGTGACGCGTGATTTTATTATTATTATTATTTGAGAGGAAATGTTGTTTTTGAGAGGATTTTTTTTTTCTTTTTGTTTGTTTTCTTTTAGTTATTTATTATTTTTTGTTCTGTCTTAGGTTGGAGCGTGTGTGTAATTATTTGGTTAACATAGATGGTAGCACTGTTATATGTAAAACTGTAGTTGTTTATGCCAATAAAAGGAATCTAATCTACAGAAAAAAGTAACAGTAAAAGTAAGGCCTAGGCCGCACTACGGCTAAACCGCCGCGGTTTTCGATCGCGTGATTTTATGACTCTAGTAAATTAATACAAGCGGCCGCACTTTCGGTTTTTTTCTGAGACTGATTTTAAAACCGCGTATTGTTACAAAATGACTCCCGAGTAAAAACCGCGCTAAAATTTGTACTGCATAGAAAATAGTTGACAGACAGCCGTGAAGAGCTGGTGAAGAGTGACAATTCTTAGGTTTTTTTAGGTTCAGATACTTGTCTCTGATTGACAACATGTCATCGACCAAGTCAGACTGTGTATCAAACGAGCGATATGAAATTTTGTCGGAAAAAATCATAATGGAAGTACAAAAAAGACCAGCTTTATACGACACCACTTTACGTCAGTATAGTGATCGAAACGAGAAAAATAAACAGACAGGCGCTCCTCTGGTGAAATACATTTGCGAAAGGTTGTATTCATGAAAGTAATGTGAGGACGCACAATTTGCAAAATTTTATCGAAGCTGTCAGCTGACATGCGATAATAATTACAAAATTTCTCAAGATGTTTTCTTAAATCTTGATATTTATTATTAAAGAAACCTTTCTTAAATCTACGGCTAGTGAGTGAGTGGATAGATCCAATATTTGCGCAATTTGCGTTGACGTCTTCTTTTTCTATTTCTTAGTATTAGAGCAACAATACATACTGCTCGTTTGAAATCCATTTTCAACTGTGCAAATTGCAGGCGGTTTCGCGATTTTTAATCGTAGTGTGTGTTCCTCGAGCGGTGTCGCGGTTATAGCGGTTACCGATCGCGGGGAAAAAACCGTAGTGCGGCCTCGGCCTAAAACGGTGTTACCAGTTTTGAATTACAGTGCCATCTTATGGTTGCTGAATTAACTAATAATTGAGCGGGAAAGTTTAAATTCCCTAAAACGTAGTTGAATTATATAAACATTAGTATTTTATACTGATTTAATCATTATAGTTATAGTTATGTTATATAGTATAGTTATAGTTATAAATAAAGTTTATAATAATGATTAGAGTTCATTATATGAAGAACAATTATTTTTATATGAGAGTTCCTAATTTATTCGGTTGTTTTCACTAGCACAGTAATCGCAAAAGTTCTATATTTTATTATTTCAAGTTAAATCATAAAAAGAAATCGATTTTTGACCAAAAATTCGGTTTTTATTTTTATTCACTATGGCGTACCATTTTAAAAATTTCCCCAAGAGAAATTAAAAAAAAATAGTTTCATATTTTTAGCGTTATCGTATAACATGGTTAAAAATTAAAATTAAGAAAATAACCTCGTTTTTTTTTAAGGTTCTTATGAACAGATATTGCTTATATTTTTTTTCTTAGAAGCTACCACCATACCCCAAAACATATCCGGTATCTAGATCAATCGATTCACAAGGTGCTGAGAATAACAATTTTTCAGTATTTTTCGATTTATTCAGAAACGGTAATAGATAAAAATCTGAAACTTGCAGCATCGAAGTATCTTATGAGTACCAACATTTCCTAAAATTATGAGCCCGATACCTTTCTGGGGCCGATTCGGTATTCTTATCGTCCTATGGCCTTTCTGCAAATAATTCAATAGCTTGCGGAAAAAACGACTTCAAGTTTTCGGGAGTTTTCGGAAACTTGTAATATTAGGATACATTTTCGTGCAAAATTTTCTCGAAATATTCTTATATATTTATATATTATATATTTATTGCACGATTTTTGTGCTTCTTCGGATTTTTGTGCTTCTCAATAATCCTATTTCCGCGAATTCAAATTTTATGGACTGTTGTCGGCATGTAGTACTACGCCTACAATTCAACAACATTTCTTGTAGTGTAAATTAACAGCGTAATTATTAAATTTATTTACATCAATTTCAAAACTACTGGAAATAACTTGTAATATTACGTGGAACCGTATTATTATATCTTCTTTAGAGGTTTAAAATTCCAAATTATTTTATACAAGCATTTTATACATACATTACATTTTATACAAGCTTTCTATTTTTTGTTTAATTTTTATAATAGGGCGCGAATTTATTACGTAATATCACATAATTTACTAGAATGTGCACAATATATTTGAGAAACTTGATCGATATTATCCCAAAGCCAATTATTAATCTTCTCGTAAATAGCGAATTGTAGCTTTCAAAATTACGTTTATCTTAAGATTCTTTCCTTGCTTTCTCAGATAATCTAAACGATATTTGGTTCGGCAATCAACAATAACGTAATCCCATAAAGCTGCCAACTATGATATATCTACCGGGAAATATGTAGTTGAGCCATTAAACTCCACATGTTAAATTTTATCCACATACAGTAACTAATCAACATCAATGATGGTATCTTTATTTAAATATAAATATCTAATAAACGTTTTTTTTTATGTTTAGATTTGGTCAGTCAAGCTAGTAGTGGACGAAGAAGCAACACGTATAGTGGTTACAGTGACAGGGGAACAATTAGACAAAGTTCAGTACTCGGGGGACCAAGTGAAAGGGCATCGATAGCTTCAGGAAGTTTGACTAGTGGTGGAATTCTTCCTGAGGGTGGTGATGCCGTCAAATTGACACCGCAACAGCTCGGAGTTATGGGTAAGTGATGTTTTATTTTATGCAAGTGATAATTTAATATCGAGAAACTATAGTGTATTATACTGAAACTATAAAAGTTTTACATTTTGGTATGTGTGCAAGTTGCTTTTTTTTAAAGAAGTTAGGTATCACACAATATATGACGAAGTTTTTGAAAATTTGTTAATAACTTATTTTCTTATTTGTATAATCTATAATTCCTTGTGCTATTTGTAATTATATTTAGTATTTTTTAATAAACACCTCGAAACAAGTGATTAATAAATATTCGATATGTAATAAATATTCGTAGTCCCATTCGCATTCGCCAATATTCTATTCGCATATTTATTGACATTCGTATTCGCAATGTATGTAAACAAGTCAAAACATTTTCTCTTCTTAAACTTTTATCAGCCTTTACATAAATCTTTAATCTACTCTTATTTTTAAATTAAAATGATCATCTTTTACGAAAAATCGACGGGATCATCTTTTACTAAAAATATTAATAAACGAACACAAAATATATTCTTAAACCCAACTTTTTTACTATAACGTATTAAAGTAAGTATTATAAATAATCTCATTATTATTTATTCGTTTAGTCCTCTAAGGAGCGCGTAGAACCATTACTTAGCACTGGTCATCTTGTTCTTTTTATCACCCCAAAACTTCCTCATCCTTTCACTCTGGGCCTGTCTTCTTTCTTGCGTCCATGCGTTTTTTAGTTTCAAACTCTTAGCTGTTGGGTTCTTTGATGTGAAGTTGTGTGAATTTATTTCCTGCCTGTATTAGTTCGCGTAGTTGCCAATGGGTATATATTGATTACTGAGAGGTCAATGTTGGGTGTTTATCAGCCAGCGTACTTTGGACTGTCGCGTTCCATTGATGATGTGGAAGATTTTCTTGGTCAATCGAGGGTGATCCATTCGTACTATATGACCGTAGAATTTCAAACGTCTTTTCCGTACAACTGAGGAGAATCGTTCTGTCGGGGAATACAGTTCTTGTGAGCTTTTACGCATCCAGATACCATCTCGTACCTTTGGTCTAAATATTTTTCTCAGTATCTGACGTTCTACTTTCTCAATATCATTGATGTAGATGGTTAATGATGAAGTCTCAATTGCATATAGCGCTTCTGGTGGATGACTGTATGATAGTGACGCAGTTTTGCTTTGGTAGAAAGTGATTTCTTGTTGTACATATTCCAGGTGATTGCATAGGCTTTGCGTAACTTTTCTGCACGTGTTTTGTTAGCCATTCTTTCCTTACCAGTGTTTCCAATTATTTCAGCTAGGTACTTGAAGTGCTTAACTTGTATGATGTTGCCATATTTGGTTGCAATATGTGTTATATTTGAGCTCTTGGAGTCTATGTATTGCGTTTTCTCGTAAGAGATTTGAAGGCCGGTCCTGATGGCGATTTCATGAAGTTCCTCGATGGCGTGTTTGGCTTCTTCAGTAGTCCGGGTGATTATTGCAACGTCGTCAGAAAAAGCGAGGCACTTTATGTTGATTCGTTTGTGCTTTGTTCCCATATATACTCCAGGTACTTCTTTCTCCCATATTTTGCTTATCTTATCTAGTACTAGGTTGAAGAGTTTCACCTATTAATTTTACTTTCGATGTTGTGCCTGACAAAGTCTGTTCGATTAACATGGTTGTTTTACTATCCAGACCTTATTCATGAAGTATATTAAACAGAGTTATGCGCTCAATCGAGTCATAGGCTTTTTTGAAATCTACGAAAGTGACAATTGTGCGGTTGGGCTGTCGGTGTTGCAGTATCATCTTCAGGTTCCAGATTTGTTCCGCGCATGATCGGTTCGGTCTGCCTGATGTTCACCGATCAGATGTTCTGTCGGTTCTTCCAGTTTTGTGAGGATGGCACGTGAGAGAACTTTGTAGGCGATTGATAGAAGGTAAATGCCTCGGTAATTGTTTGGATCAGTCTTGTCGCCCTTTTTGTGTAGTGGGTGGATCAAAGCATTTTTCCAGTCCGCTGGTATGATGCCGCTCTTCCATGTATTTGCAATGATAGCTTGCAGTCTGTCAATTAAGAGTTCACCTCTGATCTTGAGCATTTCAGCGATTAAGCCGTCTTCCGTTGGTGCCTTGTTGTTTTTTAGGTGTAAAATGATGTTTCGTATTTCCTCATGGGTTGGTGGAACAGAGTCCAGGTTTGGGGCGGCTATGTGGCATTGTAGTCTTTCTTCAGGGTGTTCACAGTTGTGTAGCTTCTCGAAGTACTGTTTCAGAATTTCGCTTTTGTGTTCGTTTCAAGGGTTCCATCAGGCCGACGGAAGCAGAGGCTCGGTGGCTTGTAGTTCATCAGTTCTTCCCTAAATGTTGAAAAGTTTCGCGTGTTATAATATAATTATAATATGATAATATCTTTAATAGAATCTCTTTAATTACAAATAAAAAGTTATTTTCTGTTTCTTCTTCTTATGCCGTCAATAGAATTTATTATAATAATATAATATTGTAATGAACAAGTTCAGTCATGGAAAAAGGGGCACCGAGGGAGTTATTCTCATGCTCCAGGTCCCTTCTAATGTGCTCTTTGGACTTCTTGCCCTTTTAAACCTTAAAAACCATTGCCCTTGCCCTTAAAAACTTGCTCTTAAAAACCATTCAGTAGCAGTTGGGTGGCTACTTGATCTGAAGTGGAATAAAGTTCCGAACTGACTTTGTGGCGTCACCACTCAGGTTTTTTTAGGGTGGAAGACCCTATGCCCATCTGCTGTTGACCTTCATATCTGGGTTTTCTAGCATGTCTAGGTGTCAATAAAAGTTGTCAAGAATTTTCCAAACTGTTCTCCATTTTAAAGGCTATCTTGAACGGTGAACACATGTAATGTATTCGTACACATTGCTTTAATAAGTTTGTAGGATTGTGTCTATAATTAGTATGGTTTCACCAATATTCATTAATTTAAACCAATAACCGAAACTTCATGTCTTTCTACACAAAGGTGAAATCAAAACTTAACCTCGCCAGTCATGCACGAGGTGTTCAAGCAAGTGTATTCCAATTTTTATTAAAAAAAAGCAAAGCTGCACTGATGACAAATAGATCTCGAAACGCGTCTGCAGATGGCTATTCACTTAAATTAAATAGAAAACACAATGTTATTTGTCTAGTTCTGTTAGTGCCATGAAACCGGACTGGGACTTGCAAATATAATAACATGCAAATGTCTGTTGTATAATTCAATATCCTGTGTGATATTAGCCAGCAAGTAGTTTTTTCAACATGATATTTGTTTTGTATTCTAAATAAGACTTAATATTATAGATCTCCGAACAGGACGAATAAATTTAAATATTCAAGCTAGTTCTCTTATTTTTGTTGTAATCTTCTATACGATCTTCTAGAAATCACTTGAATTATAAATTCATCAATGAAATATACTTGTTTCTCTGTCAATTATTATTCTGTTACATTTTAGAGCACGATCAAACCTATTTTGCCTAGTATTTGGGAGTGTTACGCCTTTCCGGCACAAAGGAAACGCTTACCTGTATAGCGGCAACGAGCCGTTCCGAGCCCAGTTCCATTTTTTATTTCTTAGCTTACCAGGGCGTTATAATTATTGGCGTTATAAATTACAATAATTAATAAACAAGCTTTAATATTAGGAATATTAGACTTCAAAAATAAAAGCTTCGAAACCTTTTCTCCTTTCAGTCTATTTCGATGTGGTGTATTTCATTTTCTAAAACTGCAAATTTGATAAGGAGCCTCTTGTTTAAAAACTGCAATCGTCTCATCAATGTGTTCATTGGATGAATTGGCATTTGATGAAGAATTCTTTCCAAAGTGACGATTAAGAGAATCACTGATGATATAGATTCACTGGCCGCACTAAATTCTTTGGTTAATGCTTCAAATGGTTTGAGTAAAACCATAAGTTTTTCAATGATCGTTCACTTTTCGGTAGTCAGTTGGGAGATTGTATTATTCGTGGATGCATAAAGATATAAAGACTCGCAAAATACGCTCTAACATATAAAAGGTTCTGTTCCATCTACTTGCACACTCTTGTATAATCTTGAGGGGAGTTTGATTAAACCTTATCTGTAAAGTTCTAAGCTCCTTTTTAGCAGTTCGCGAATGATGAAAATCTTCTTGCATTTTATTATGGCAGCCACAATAGTTTATTGAGCTTTCATCCCGTCTTTTAACAAGTTTTGAATCTTGTGTAAAACACAGTCGATGTATTGAACATTTTATAAGGAAACACCTTTTTTCATGTTAGTGCCTCCATTTCGAACTACAGATTTCACTTTTTATTTCTTCGTATCGAGGACGTATCCTGTCGAAGGTTGGCGATCCAAATGGCAATTTTAGCTCTGGAAGCTGCAGCACGCACGAGCGGTCGAACCATCTCCTCAAATCTTTCAGCCACGAGTTCTGGCGTCTTTCTATTGATCTATTCCCTTGAACTTTGCCCTCTATTATGAGGCGTAATATTTCGTATTTATCACCTCTCATAACATGACCCAGGTATTGCATTTTTCTTTCCTTGATGGTGTTCAGTAATTATTTTTTGTGTTTGTGCATGCGCTGGAGTACTTCATCGTTGGTGATCCTTTGTACCCATCAAATTCGCAGCATCTGTATATACACATACATTTTCAAGGATTCTATTTTCTTTTCGGTCTGTGAATTTAGTGTCCAGCTTTCACATCCATAGAGTAGGACAGAGAAGAGGTAGCACTGATACTTATCATTCGAGTTCTGAGTTCCAAACTGAGGTCTAGTCTTGTAAAAAGTGATTTCATATTCATGAAGATTTTGAAGACATTGAGATGCAATCCAAACTGTATACACCTGAAATACACCTGACTCATCTTTCATTTGCTTCATTGAAGTTATGTCCTTTGACGCTTTATCTCTGGCGTTTGCAATTCTTATGAGTTATCTGTCATCCTGGTCCCTCTCCAGCTCTTCATGTGCCTCCTCTACTGCCTCAGTCTTCGCTTTTGCCACAGCTCGTTTTGTCTTCTTCTTTGCAATCTTATTAGCTTCCTTTTCTTCCTGTTAAATCCCATTGTTTCTTAGCATCTTTCTCCACTTTTACCTCTTTTTTGGGACCTTCTCATTCCACCACCATGCCTCCTTATCTTCTGGCGGTCCCTTTCCTGATGTTACACCTAGCACATCTTCACCAGCTTTCTTTATAACACTGTTATTGATATTCCACCACTACTGTACGCCCTCCGGTAATCTCAGGTCTCTTAACACTTTTTACTTGAATACTTCTCGCACCCCTTTTTCTTTCATTTTGCACCACTTTATTCTTTGTTCTCTTTGTATAATACATTTACGTTTTTTTCCCACATCCATCTCATAATCAGCCAACACGAGTTTGTGTTGTGCTGCTACACTTGCACTGTATATCAGTTTGTGTTGTGCTGCTACACTTTCACTGTATATGACTTTGGTGTTCGTTATTTCCTTTAAGTATTTTCTTCTGTACAATAAGTAAACTAACTGACTTTTTTGGTATCCGCTTTTATAAGTTATAAGTTGTTCACTTCTTCGGTTGAAGATGGTTGTCAAGTCGGAGGCTACTGAATATTCTACAATATTATCCCCTTCTGTATATCTTTCACCGTAGCTCCATCCACCATGTACTCTCCTCTCGCCACTTCTCCTCTCACCTATATGTCCATTTAAATCTCCACCAATTATCACCCTTTCGTTACCTGGTATTTCCATTGTGACTCCATCTAAGATCTTCCAAGATTGGTTCTTCTCTTCCTCTGAACATCCTGTCTGAGGTGCATATACACTCAAAACTGTGATGAGGTCTCCTCCAACTACCAGCTTGACTTTTATGATTCTGTCGTTAATTCTGTTGACTTCACAGACTTCCTCCTTAAGATCCCCATCCACGATAACCCCAACTCCATTTCTTGACTCTTTGTCCGCACTGCTATAGAACAACTTGCATCCTCCTGCGAGTACTTTTGCTTTATCACCTCTCCACCTAGTCTCTTTTATGCACAAAATGCACCTTTCTTCTCTCCATCGTGTCAACAATCTCTCTGCTCTTTACCTTAATTGTTCCTATATTTCCAACTCTGATTTTGCCTAACTTGATAAGTTCCAACTCTGATTTTGACTTTACACTTCGCTCCTACGTCCTCGTCTTCTGGATCTTCACAACACGCCTCCCCCGGAGAACCGATTGGAAGACTATTACTGCGGAACATTTACTCTGAGAAGTATCCATCCTTCTATCCACCCAAAAAATAAAAATAATGTAAACTCAATATTAAAATTATAATAACAATTGCCAACGACAACAATAACAAAGCATCTGCAGCTTCTTTTTTTTTATTTTCACAATATTACATTGAACTACAAGCTGTTACATTAAGCAACATTTATTAGTTTTGATGACTGGTAGGAAGTGTGGAAGTAGAGAGTGCATCCTATGACACACGCTGCTCTATGTCTCTCCATTGGGGTTTTTTAGTTTTGGACAATTATATGCTTGCAGATCCACCGGCTTGAATTTCTTCAATCTCCTTATGATTGATCCTTGATCTAGCAAGCTGTGTGCCAGCGGGTTTGGGTCGTCTTCGAGTCGCTTCTCGTAGTTGGTGCATAGTCTTTGAGCTATATTCTTAACCGTGTCAATTCCAAGGTCTTTGTGTAACAAAGAACTTGTGTAACTTTGGTCACGTACCATTGAGCATTCGCTAGGGTTCTCAGCGTTTTGAATTGGAATCGCTGTAGGATCTCTATGTTGGAGTTGCCTGCCGTACCCCAGATCTGAATACCGTAGGTCCAGATTGGCATTAGTATGGCCGTGTATATGAGGACTTTATTATGCAGGAATAGCTTAGATCTCCTTACTATGAGCCAGTACATTTTTTTTCAGCCTTACATCCAGTTGTTTCCTCTTGTTCCTAATATGTTTCGCCCAGGTTAGCCTGCGGTCCAGGAGCATGCCTAGATATTTTACTTCTTCGACTTTCGGGAGTGGTTCGTTATTGAGTGAAAGCGTTGGGCAGTCCTTTTTCTTCATAGTGAAGGTAATGTAGATAGACTTTGTATTACTAGCCTTCATTCGCCACCTTTTGAGCCATCTTTGGATCTAGTTGAGTCCGCTTTGCAGTGATTTTGAAGCTGGGTCTGGATTTTCATTACTTGCCAAGATAGCGGTGTCGTCGGCAAATGTAGCAACCATGGTGTTGTGGGCTACAGGCAGGTCAGCCGTGAACAGTGTATTGACGATTGGTCCCAAAACGCTACCTTGGGGCACTTCTGGTCGTATCGGGCAACGAGGTGATAGCTCCGTGCCACACCGTACTTTGAATTGGTGGTTGCTTAGGTATGATTTCAGAAGCAAGTAGTATTGTGGTAAAAGTCTTTTGATTTTGTACAGTACACCTGGGTGCCACACTTTGTCAAAGGTCTGTTCTATGTCGAGGAATGCTGCAGAGCAGTATTCCTTTCGTTCCAGCGTGTTAGCTATGGTGTTAAAGACTTGCTCTATCGTTGAATGCTTGGATCTAAATCCGAATTGATGTTCTGGGACAATGTCAAGCTTGTCGATCAATTGTTGTATTCTTCTAAGCAGTAGTCTTTCAAATAACTTTGATGTTATGTGCAGGAGGCTTATGGGGCGATACGATTTATTATCATTTGGTGGTTTGCCAGGTTTCTGAATCATTATGATTTGTTCGACTTTTCATTGGCTAGGTATGTGTGATGTAAGAATTATAGCATTAAATAGATTGGTTAGGAATACTATGCCCTTCCTTGGTAGCTTCTTGAGGATGGTGCCTGTGATCAGGTCGTATCCAGGAGATTTATTCGCATTGATCTCTTTGTGTATCATGCTGTTTACTTCCACAGGAGAAATATGTCTGATGAGTAGGTCCAGAGGGAGGGGACTCTCTAGGAAGTCTTCTATATCTCCATCGTGTTGTTGGGCTGGAAATGGAGTAAATACCTGCGCGAGATGTTCTGCAAATATTTCGGCTTTTCACGGCGTCACTTTGAGCCCATTCTCTGCCGGCTTTCCTGAAAGGTGGTATATGGTTTTGTGGATGGTTAATTCTTTAAGTTGCTTTCTAAAGTGAGTGAGTAATCCGTAGCAATTGTATTTGTTAGGTTTATTCGATATTGTTCCACATTGTTGTTATTGTAATCAATGATTAGTTTCTTTAGTTGTTGGGATAATCTATTTAATCGTCGTTTATCAACGGGGCTTCTGCTCATCTGCCACTGTCGCTTTGTTCTCCTTCTTTCGGTAATTTTTTGTTTTATATCGTCAGGATATATTATGGTCGTGGGGGTATCACTTGTATCCGGGGTGGAATTGATTTTTCTTCCCCACGCAACTGCCCCATAAGTGATTGCAGGTCTCACTATCATGGTGTACATCCATCGCAGGATAGTGGGGTTACAACCCCACGTTTTTCCTGCCAGATTTCTGCACACCATTAGGGCGCGTTTGGCTTTACCTACCACTGCCTCAGCGTGTCTATTCCATAGGAGTTTGCTATCTAGTGTGATACCCAGATACCTTATCTCCTGTTGGTATTCTACTGCCTTCCCATCTATGAGTATGGGATGTAGGCAGTTTAGTTTTCTCCTTCTAGTAAATGGTATCACCGTGGTTTTGCTCGGGTTGAGTCTCAATCCCACTGTTTGACACCATCTACTAGTTACTTTGAGGCCTCTCTGAACAATTTCACAGAGCGTTCCCTCAAATTTCCCTCTAGCCATTATGACTATGTCATCGGCGTAACCTTGACATTTGATGTCTAGGTCGTTTAGCCTAACCAGTAGTTCATCAACTACCAGGCTCCACATTAGCGGTGATAGTACACCTCCCTGTGGGCACCCTCGAGTTGTGGAGATCTTAATGATGTCTTTTCCCACTTGTGTCTCCGCCGTTCTAGTTCTCAGCATTTCTCCCATCCACTTTGAGATAGTGCTGTCGATATTCCTTCTTTCAAGGGCTGCCCTGACAGCCTCGTGTGAGGTGTTGTCAAAAGCTCCCTCTATATCCAAGAAGGCACATATCGCTACTTCCTTTGTCTCTAGTGCTGCTTCTATTTCGTTTGTCAGCTGATACAGGGCGGTCTCTGTGGATTTCCCTGCTCTGTAAGCATGCTGACTCCTGTGTAGTGGTGTACCTACCAGCACTATAGTCCTAAGGTAATTATCAATCACCTTCTCCATTGTCTTTAACATAAAAGATGTTAGACTAATGGGTCTAAATGACTTCGGTTGAGTGGTGTTTTTCTTCAACTATTTGGATGAAGTGTTCGGTTGCCTCATCTATATCGAATTCACTTTTTAGAGGTACGTTTAGTTTAATGCGTTTATCGATTATGTCACGGAACGTAAGCCAGTTTGTATTTGTGTTGTGAAGTGTCGGTCGCTTATCAATTTTTATAACTCCAATACTCAGTGTCACCAATACTGGGGTGTGGTCCGATGAGAGATCGAAACTTGTTTCGGTGTGTGTGAAGGGTTTAGCTATTCCCTTCGTTACGAAGAAGTCGAGTACGTCCGGAATTTTTTTTCTGTCGGTTGGCCATTAGGTTGGTTTTCGTGTTGAAAGTTGCTTACAATTTAGTGAAGGCAATGATTTTAGTAGTTGTCGGCCTCTAGTTTCAACCTAGTACTCAACCTAGATCCCCATAGGGGATGTTTGACGTTGTAATCTCCTCCAGATAAAAAGCGAGGACCCAGGAGTAGGGAAAGATGATGCGTTCTAGGCCACTCCTCACTCCTCGCCCCCCACCACTACCCCCACTACTACCCCACCACTACCCCCCACCCCTAGACCCCGCCCCAGACCACACCCCAAGACCCCGCCCCCGAGCCCCCCACTTCCAACCCCCAGACCCCACCCCTAGCCGCCACTTCCAACCCCAAGACCCCGAGCCTCACACTTCCAACTCCCAGACCCCACCCCTAGCCACCACTTCCAACCCTAAGACCCCGAGCCCCCCACTTCCAAACCCCAGACCCCACCCATAGCCACCATTTCCAACCTTAAGACTTCGAGCCCCCCACTTCCAACCCCCAGACCCCACCCCTAGCCACCACTTCCAACCCTAAGACCCCGAGCCCCCCACTTCCAACCCCCAGACCCCACCCCTAGCCACCACTTCCAACTCTAAGACTCCGAGCCCCCCACTTCCAACCCCCAGACCCCACCCCTAGCCACCACTTCCAACCCTAAGACCCCGCCCCAAACCACACCCCTAGACCCCGCCCCAGACCTCGACCACCCTACCCCCCCCAACCTCCACTTTCACCCTAAAACTCCACTTTGATGAGAAAATTCAAATCTGGTGTCAGAACGGCTCTAGCATGTACCCTAAGGGAGATGCCGCCCGACCGCCTCACCTTCAGTAGATGCTAAACTAATTATCTCGCTTCTGATTGGTTGATTAATGAACAAATAATTACCGTTGACCTTGTATACATTCAGATGTTCGGGCGTTTTGTTTACAAAACGCGGTCGGTTGTTTAGCATTGATAATTATTTATATTCGGAACGCGATTGATATTTAAACCTATGCTCTAAATTCATAGTCATATCAACAATTAAAACTGTATCCCTGCGATCAATCTGTATAGGTCTTCGCAGCAAGGATAATCTTGGAAGCCATAAGGAAGTATGAGATTACAATAAAAAAATGTACTACAAATACACCGTTTGCAATTCAATTTTCACAAGAAAAGATAGCGACATATGAGAAAACATAATAATGGTGGGAAGAAGAGGAGTCTAGATCCTGAATATTCACCCTAAACCTGAAGCCGGTGAAGCCGGTCCAGCAGAACATCATCCAAGCTTGTGTCAGCTATAGAATTGATGGTTCAGGGATTGATGTAGATAGCTTTATTAGTAAATTGAACAGCCGTTGTACGAGAAGCCGCATTCTATCCATACACTTTACGTCCACTTTTCCGTCCACCGTCCACTTTTTCCGTCCGCCGTCCACTTTTTCCGTCCACCGTCCACTTTTTCCGTCCACCATCCACTTTTTCCGTCCACCGTCCACTTCTTCCGTCCACTTTTCATCCACTTTAATCAGCTTTTAAACAGCTTTTAATCAGCTTTTTAATCAGCTTTTAAACAGCTTTTTAATCAGCTTTTGAACAGCTTTTAAACAGCTTTTTCAAGTGGAAAGTAAATGCAGGTGGATGAAAAGTGGATGGAAAGTGGATGTAAAGTGGATGCAAGTGGATGGAAAGTGGATGTAAAGTGGATGGAAAGTGGATGCAAGTGGATGGAAAGTGGATGGAAAGTGGATGCAAGTGGATGCAAGTGGATGGAAAGGTTATGTGTAGCGTGGGGTCACATAGACCTCATACCCTGTTTAGCGTGGGGTCACATAGACCTCACACCCTCTTTAGCGTGGGGTCACATAGTTGGGGTAGATTACAGATGTTAGGAATGAAGCGCCATTAGGGTAGGTTAGCATTAGATTAGTTGGATTAGGTTAGGGTAGGTTGTAGGTTAGTTGAGTTAACATTGGGGTAGGTTAGCATTAGATTAGTTGGGATAGGTTAGGAATGAAGCGCGCGTCATTAGTGGTGGGGGGCGAGGAGTGAGGAGTGGCCTAGAACGCATCATCTTTCCCTACTCCCAGGCTGTGGAAGAACTCAGTGAACTTGTTGTCTTTTATATTATGTCGTGGATGACAGTAAACTGCAGCTACTACAATAGATCCGAATTTCGCATCATCGATGGCTATACTAGTCGTCTGTAGGTAGTCCTTGGCTGAAGGCGGAAAAACGTGGTGTTTGATGGTTCTTTTTACGAGAATCGCCGTACTTCCATGTGCCGTTCCATCCGGGTGTTCAGTGCTAAAGTTTATGCCCGTGAATTTTTATATGGCTTCTGTCAGTGAAGTGAGTTTCTACCACCAGGAGGATGGCTATTTTCTTTGTGTTTAAGAATACGGCCAGCTCCTGGCGGTGTTGGACTAGGCCGTTGACATTCCATAATGCTAATCGGTAGGACGTGAATTATTTGTCCGCAAACTTCAATACTGCTGTCAGTAGGTTTAAGATAGTTTTTAAAAGCTCGTTTTGCTGCATAATTGCTGTCCTAAATTCGTTGAATGCATCTGCAGCTTAAAATCGAAGAAGTATTAAAAACAAAAGGTCTCAAACGTAACAAAAGGCAAACAAGGGTAACAAAGGTAACAAAAGTTACCGAACAAAATGTAGATGTGCCAACAGAGCGGTAAGTGTTAATTCACAAATTACATATCAAGAGGTTAATAATGGGGATGGATTAATAATGGACATGCAATTACTCATACAGCTGAGAATAAATTTGTTGATTCCTTAATGAACTTCTTCGACTTTCTTATTTTAGTTTTCTCGCGAATTTTATCGCAGATTTATCGCAAACGTTAAGTTAACTATTAACACGGAAACAACTTTATCATCGAATCCATCGATTGATTTATTTTCCGTTTTTCAGAAACTTCAATAATTGATGTAGATTCATATTTAGCATATTAATTGTAAGTTGGTTAATGTAGTTTCTATTCATGTGAATATTAAGGCGGAGCAAAACTCGACTTTAATTAAAATCTTTACTTCCAGCTTTAATTACTAGAATTTTTTATCAAATTAATGATTATACTAGATTACACGTTAGATTTATAATCGGATATTAGAGGTTTTATTTGTATTCACATATTAATCTCCGGTTTATTTAGTGCTGTGGCGGTTTTTTCTAACTTTAAACGCAGGAAAGACGTTATAAAGTTTCCTCTGTTTATTCCTTTTATCATTAGTGCTCTGTATACATGTCGTCATATATCAACAAAGTGAAGTTAATTTCAAGTCTGTGTGGCGTTTAATGTATGGTTTCATGTATCTTAGTGGGTTTGCTTGTTGACTTGCTTATGGGTACAAAAACTTTATAAAAGAATTAATCTTGCTGAAGAATAACATAATATTTAAATTGTACCGAGGTGTATTTTATAACATGTTAAGATAAACTGTACAAGATGTAAGAAAATAAATTATGTATAGGACATTCTGCAATGTCTTGAAAGTTTTCTGAAAGGGTTGTAGATTTATTGTTATACATCCATGCATAAAATACTCACATGCCAGGTGGACCATTGATAACGAAACAGAGGGATTTTCGGATAGTTAAAGATGAATTCTCAAAAAACGCTCGGACACGTCAACTTTGTTTTTTAAGGGGGATATAAGGAACAGATATTAAAATAGTTCTTATACACATTTTCTTTTGCTCTAAAATTACTCTTATGACCATTAATGACTTCAAATTACTATTGGTAAAACCACATTATTATGATACTGTTGCGAACTGGTAATTTGGTATGGTGCTGCTCCAGGATCAGGACAATGGATGAATTAATTGCACGCAAATATGTTCTTTATATGTAATTAAATACTACTTATCTGCTGATATCTTACAATATGTACAACTAATCGCTAACTTATTACAATAATTACTAACTAACTTAAAAATAATAAATAATAAACAATACACTTAATTCTTCGAAACTTATGGTCGAAACCCGGAATTTACTTCAACGAAAATACGGAGGTTCGTCTTCAAAACTCAAATTACTCTCTTGCTAGCTCAATTCTGACTGCCCCTTTTTAACTTCCCCTCTACCTCATCACCTCGGTCTTGGTGTGAGTGCTCCCCTAATCTTTATGGAAAATTTCCAAAATTCATAAAACAAAATCCTCTCGGCGTCTCGGCACGATCCCTAAGTTCCAGCGTCTGCCCGCGTGATTTAGATAAAGCAGACTAATGGTCCTAAATAAACTTTGGTGACGGGGTAGTGTGTGGAGAAAAGGAAAATAACAAACCCGGAGACGATGTAACTTTTTATTGCGCGTCACGTGACGCGTGCCGGTTTTGATGCGAGTTGTGGAAGTTGTCTCTGATGTTCTGCTGGGAGTTGTGTTCATTGATGTTCTGCTGGAAGTAGTGTCTGGATGTTGTTTCGAAGTTGTTTCTAAAAACCCTCCTTTTGTCACTCCCGTCCCGTCCTTTTATCCCTCGGTCAAACGCATCTTCTCTCTGGTAACTTTGGTGGGAGAGGTTTTCCGTTGTCCCGATTGGTTGTTCGTTCTTCCCTCCTATTGGTGCTGACGCCAAGTAAGAGGGAGGAAAAATCGGTATTGTTTGATCGGCTCCAGCCCGCTCATAAAAACGGTCTGGGCCATAAAACGATTAAGAAAAACCCGAACCTATCGGCTTTGTTTGATCAGCTCCAGCCCGCTTATAAAACGGTCTGGGCCATAAAACGGTTTAGGAAAAACCCGAACCTGTGCAACTCATCTTGTCAATAATGAGTCCCTACAAAACAAAAACTAATCGGGTGTCCACTTAGTTTTCTTTGCCGACTCGTGAGAAACTGAAATTCTTTGAAATCAAAATCGCGAGATCACAACAATACCCTCATTATTATAGATAATCATATAAATTTAGTAAAGTCGGATCACAGCTTGAATGTAAACTAGTAAATAACTGGCAAATTTCACATCAGATTTGTTTTTGATAGTCCTAAAGACTCAACAATATTATAGAGCTCCGGAAAGGTTGAATGTATTTATATATTCAGGCTGTGTTCCGACTTAAAATTGGATTAAGAAGAGCGGATGTTTGACAAAAAGATTACTCATTTTACCGCATAATTTAAACATTCCCTAATTAAATCTGAAATAAGAATATGATTCTTCTCTTCGTCAGTCTTAGGCTGCTTTCACACTACCCGAATTTGATCGTCTTTCCTTATTATATCCGATAACGGAGGGGAGAGATTATTACCATTACCTGAAGAACCCACAGTGTTGTTTAAACTTATATTCTATTTTTAAAATAAATTTTAAACTTAAAACAATATATGTTTTTATGTTTAATATCTAAATGACGTTTGAATAAGTAACTCTACAATCAATCAATTATATACAAATTGCTTATTTAAATTGATTCAATAATTTAGTGAGTATTTCATTGTTTTTCTTTTAATTGTTGCTGCATAAAAATAATGCAATATGGTATTCAAAATATTAGTAGATGTTGATGTTAAAATTATATTTCCACATTACTCTAACACAACTTAAAATTAATTAATGTTCCGATTATATTCAACATATTTAGCTTTACAAATTTACATGCTCCATATATATTATTAATCAAAGTAAAGTAGTATATTAAATTAAGTTGTAATGCATGTAAAAGACTAAATATTTAAATAAGATACGTTATAAGGAAATGAATCATCATTCCGAGTATAATTAAGCGTTTCTCATATCTGTTTGCTGTTTATTTCTTAAATATTGGACGAAGACAAATATTTGCAAGATAAGTGTTAGTGTCAGCTAAAATATATATGGTGGAGTTTGAAAATATTTACGAGAATGAGAAATGTCTTTGAAAAGTTGTAGTTTAACGGGTTACTTTGTTCTGTTGTGTGCTCTTAGAGCATAAATTTTTATTGCTTCTTTTATTTCGCGTAGACACAACAAAGCCCTAACGTATACCTTTACTTTCCTTTCAGTTGAAAGAAATCGGAAATTAATATGTAGCAGTCTCGCGATTTTGCCATGATATTAACAATACGAATGGTGAATTATAAAAATGGTCGCGAGAAAGGAAGCAATTGACTGAAGAAAATATTACAAATTTAGCGATATATTATTTAACAATTTATTATTCATTAAGTAACGATATATAATGGGTTTTTCATTTTCAAGAGCGACGCATTTTGTTTTTTCAATTAAAAGACTTGTGGGTTAATTATGGAAATGATTTTTATTCTAAAATGAAAGTACAATCGATGCCATTAATTATTGAATAAGACATCGTTCAAATGTCCTCTGCGTAGAGTTACTCCATCAGTGATGTAAGTCCCATACATCGTTGACCCAAGCTGCGATACTATCTAAGCAGCAGGATACACATATGCGAAGGGGAAACCCTACATAGTCTCTAGTGTATCAAGACCCCACGTAACACCTTCTCGTGGTGGCGCTGACTCTAACCAAGTTGCGGCGGATCGAACTTCCCTCCTCGGCATGCATAGCTGGGTTGCCAGCCCGCCTACGTCTGAATGAATATTGGCATGGACAAACGAAGACGAGCCTCGGTTTCTTCGGACAAGGGTTCGTCCGGAGTCAAACATAAGGAACCCTCTGATGCCGAACTACGCGCTCCTACGGGTAGCACTAAGACCGCTACACGGACGGTAACCCACCCACCGAAACCGTCCACTACCGGGTTTTATCCCGGATCCAATATTGAACCGGCACAACCTCCCCCCAAATACGGGACCATGTTTAAAACTGGTTCCCAGCCGGCCCAAACTAGCAATAAAGCTGAAATACTATCATGCTCCTGATGTGGGAAGGAATTCCCACGCAGATCTGCATGAAAAACATTGCAGCGAACAGAGGACTCAGTGCCTCTACTGCCCCCTAGTATACTCTAGCTATCGTCTCGTGCGTCAGCACAAGTCCCGGACACACCCTGTGGAGTACCGGCGTGAGCTAGAGAGCAAGTTGCCTGACCCTGAACTCGTACTAATGGCTAAGATCGCTCAGGTCGAAGCCCTCTGTAAGAGGGGTGGCAAATTTTATCATGAAATGATGAGAGTCACTGGCCTATCTGAAAGCAAGATTCGACACCGCAGGGAAGCCAAACCCTACCAACGATACCTGGATATAGCTCGCAGGGAAGTTAGGACTGAGGCCAAACAACTTTTCGGTCGTCCTTCTAAACCCACTGCCCAAGCTGTACCCATCGTTTCCAACATTGCTGGACCGAGCACCAGCATGGCTAGCTCCTCATTCCCTGTGGTTATCCAAACGGACACTCGTCCCATTGCAGCTGGTGAATCAAAACCAGCCAGCGCGTCTTCTCCTAGGGGCACCCCACCCTCCAGTCGGGGGGCGATCGGCTTGGGCAATCTCTCGATTGTCATTCCCGATTCTCCTCCGCTCGAGGCGACCAAGAGGGCGCGTATTCAATCCCCTGCGGACGAATCACTAAAGCCGCCGTCTAAAACGCGCCGGAGTACTATGGTCGAATCTTCTATCTTGCGACCGCCTACCACCACGACCTCGACTAAACGAGTCAGGGAGATTACCACCTCCTCCCCCAAAAGAAGAGCGAGACCACGAACCGTTACGTTCAGTGGTACCCCCTCGCCTAAACGACTACCGCCTGCTATTATTGAAAATCCCGTAACCTCTGAACAACCCTACCCCGACACTGCTATGGCGGAAGCTGCTAGGGAGTAGGCCAAACGCCCTGAAACTGTTTTTTTCAAGGTCTTAATGGAGGCCCGTAGTAAGGGCGATACTCATCTCCGGGAGTTCATTGGAACTGTCTTTTCAGGTTCCAATGCTGAGCTCAAATCCGCATTAAATCTATGGGTAAATGAGCTCTTCCCCATTAAGCACCCCAAAAAATCAAACCCTCGGCAATCCACCTGTCCGATTCCCTCCACCACCAATGGTCGGCGTATCGCCAATTATAAGAAGGCCCAGGACTTGTTCCTTAAGAATAAGCCTTCTCTCGCCGACAGTATCCTAGGAGGGAAAGATCCTTTCCCTCCTAGGGAGGGCTATCTCTCTACCATCTTTGGACGCTACGGAGACACTTTATCGTGGCCTTCTCGAATCTGCCTCTCCGCTGGACAATGAACCATATAACCAGCTATTTACGTCCGGGAAGACCTATATACTGCTTACCCCCGAGGAAATCGAGGAGTCTTCCAAGAATTGGAGAGCTGCTGCCCCGGGACCCGATGGAACTACTATTGCTGAGGTCAAGAGATGTTCCCCTGCAATCCTATGTACCTTGTTTAATATCATCTTGTACAGGAATATCCGACCTGACCGTTTTAACAGCAACAGAACTATACTTATTTCGAAAGATGGAGATCCCACCGATCCATCCAACTGACGTCCCATTACCGTAGGCTCCGCCCTTCAGCGCCTTCTACACAGGATTCTTTCAAAAAGGATAGCTACAGCTACCACCCTTAACGTAAATCAGATGGGTTTTATTTCGGTGGACGGAACTCTGATCAACACAGTTATCTTGGACCACTACATGTTCCCAAGGAAGGCTCAGGGTAAAACATATAACATCGTTTCCCTCGACGTTAGAAAGGCGTTTGATACTGTGTCCCACCACTCCATCCGGAGGGCACTTTTGCGCCACGGGATTGAGGAAGAAATGGTAGCATTTATAGCCGATTCCTTGCGCAGCTCAACGACGACCATCAAAGTTGGTACAGAACAAACTCGCCCCATCCGGATCTCCCGGGAGGTTAAACAAGGGGACCCTCTTAGTCCCCTACTCTTTAATTTAGTCGTCGACGACCTGCTCCAGGAACTCGCGGTCTCCCAGCCTGGAGGAACAATAACATCCTCCTTCAAATGCTCTGCAATGGCCTTTGCGGACGACATTGATCTTATGGAGCATAGCGATATAGACATGCCTTTGTCGCTGGTAACAGCTGAAAATTTTTTAAAATTGAAAATTATTTTTTTGAAAATTAATTTAGTTTCTTTAAACTGAGTAGAATGAGGGGAATGAGTATTCATCCCCAAAAAACAACTTGTGTCTCTGCCGCCGTCTTCCAGAAGAAGAGTGTTAACCGATCCAAGCCCTGCTTTAGGCTGGGTAATGCCTCCATTCCCATTAAGAGTGAGCTGGATACATTTAAATATTTAGGGCACCAAATCTCCACCTCTGGTTAAACAATATTTGATTCCAAGATTGCTGTACGGGTTCCAGACCCCGAAAATTACTGGAGAAACGTTGAAAGAGGCCGACAAAATGATAAAAAGGATTGTTAAAATAATTCTCCACCTAAACATACATACCGACGACTGTTTGCTTCATGCAAAAGTTCGTGGCGGAGGCCTGGGTATTTCTTGCCTTAGGTCCGCTATTCCCACTATCTTGGTTAGAAGGATGGAGAATCTTTTAACAACTAGTCCCGAAGATCCACTCTCCTCACTCGGTAATGACCCGAGATTTTCTCGATTCTCACCGTACTCAATTTTCCATAACTCGAGCACACAAATCGGCCGAAATATCAGGAATTTCGCGTTCGATATTGGCCTGCAGCTTTTCTAACTTTGCTGGCTTGTAGGCATAGACCAGAGGTTTAATGTAACCCCAAAGGAAAAAAGTCCCAAGGGGTTAAATCGCACGAACTCCTCCATTTGCGAGGACCGTTGCGTGAGATAACTCGCTCGCCGAACTTGGTCGTCAATAATTCGGTTGTGTCGAATTGTATTTTTGGGATCGCCGTTGAAAGTTGTTGGCGCGTCGTTTTTGATTAATGGTTTGTTCACGCCGCCGGCATGAAAAACGCACCAAACATTTAATTTTTTTCAAAAAAGTTGTGTCCTGTGCATTACTTCTTGATATTTTCCCAGTTGACTATCCAGCTGATTTTCTGCCCTTGTTTGTAATGCCTTGGAGAGAATCTCCAATCGGGTGGTAATTTCTCTGTTTCTCAGATGTCGTGGATGATCTCGGTCAGTTTGCTCACGGCATTGCTTCCAGCACCTTTCCACAGTTCAGTCTGCCTATCAGTTTCCGCATCTGCCTATTATTCTTAAGAAGTTGAATGATCTGGCCAACTTCTTCCAATGAAGGGGGCAGCGAGTCCGGGCTTGGTGTGCTTTGTTTATAGTCGGAGTCTTCGCTGGGTGGATCACAGTTGAGTAGATTTATAGTACCTACTGAGCTAAAAGGTTGCAGTTGTCCTTATCGTTAAAAGCCAGTTTGCCTTGTGAGTATCTGAAGTGGAGGTTTGGCGGAGCCCTAACGTATACCTTTACTTTCCATTAAGTAGTGGTACGTTGCAGTTGAAATAAATCGGAAATTAATATGTAGCAGTCTTGAGTATGGAGTACTTCAGTATGGAGCGTATTTTCTGAGTGTCTACTTGAAGATTCCAAAGAAATCTCTGCCAAAGTTATTCTTAGCAAAGCTCTCTTCGATTTGCGTTAGTTGGTTTTGTGTGAAGGTCCGTTTGGTTCCTCGAATTATTTCAGTTATTATTCGGAATTATTATTCGTGATATAATTTACTTTTACTTTTTTTGTCATAGTTTTTATAATTGCGCAATTTGAAAGCATCCCTTTCAGTCTTTGATTATGTTTAAAGATAAGTTCTAAACTGTTTTTATATAGTATACATTTTTGTTTCGGACAAACCGTTTTACGTATTATTAATTGTGTCAAATTAAAGTTAAATGATGATATATTCTTCAGCAGTTCAATCATTTCAACTTTAAAAATTGTTCTTCTCGGCGGCGTGGGTCTTCGTTCGAGTATTCTACTTGAAGGGACAATAAGTAGAGGCAACCAAAAATCAAATAAAACGACAAACAACGATTTAAAAGGAAAGGGTGTAACTGGAGAATACTATTTATGCAAGAAAATGACGTTAAAAAAAACATCGAAACAAGTGACAGCGGTGATAGATAGATCATTTGCTTTAGGGAAACTTAATAATATAGCTTTTTAGGGTTTCGTACCGAAAACGGAACCCTTATAGGATCACTTTGTTGTCCGTCTGTCTGTCTGTCTGTCTGTCTGTCTGTCTGTCTGTCTGTCCGTCTGTCTGTCTGTCAAGACCATTTTTCTCAGGAACGCGTAGAAGTAACAAGTTGAAATTTGTATCAAATACTCGGGTCTGCGGGCTCTTTCAGCTGTGAAAAAAAATCAAATTTGTAAGTCAACGCGATCAAAAGATATGACCGTTTATGTCGCATATTTTGCGATTTCACAAGGGAATCAAAACCTATAGGGTACTTCCCGTTGACCTAGAATCACGAAATTTGGCAAGAAGCGGTGTCTTACAGCACATGTAAAGGGAAAAATTAAACCTTAAATAGTTAGTTTAATTACAAGAAAAATGCGAATTTACTATTAGAAACTTATGAAAATACACTAATGTTGTCGTAGTGGTATTGTCAGGCTCCAGAAGCATATGGGTTGTATACAGTTAGGTCCTAAGTTTAAAAAGTATGTGTTGGCACCAAGCTGTTTATTCTGAATTTTCTTTGTTTATATTCGTTATGCATTTCATCACGTACGCTCTGTATACATAATACATACAGGGTACAAATTTTGCTTGTTTATAACCGACTTGCGACATATTCAAGTCCCATAACATCCTGTATATATTATATTTCGTCTAATTTTTCTTTATAATCTACATAATATGTTGTAGATAATATGATTTAAGTATATTATACTTAAATCACGTTCGCCCTATATTTTTTGGTAGTCAATTGCCCAAAAAGCCGTCAATTGAACAACTGAATGTTAAGAGTATCGAAATAGATCTAGAAATAGTTAATATATTAGTTTATATTAGATCTAGAATCAGTTAGATCTTAATATAAGTTAGTGAATAAGTGTAATACTAAAATAAATTTTTCTTTTTACAAGTTTAAAAATATTCGCGTTATTTAAAAAAAATACCCTGTATACCTTTATACAGGGTATATAGGTATACAGGCAAAATTGAGCAGTAAAAACAAATAGTGAAGTTCCAGAACCCCTAAACACACATAGTGAATGGGGGATATATGGTAATAAAATATAGGGTAGAATTCCATCGTACGACAGCGACATCTTGAGGTTATGCTTGTAGCGGTACTAAGATGGTCGTGATTTCATGAGGGCCAGTTCTCAAGTTAACTGAATGTGCTTGCTACGTCCTCCACAAAAAAATATACCTTACTTACAAGTTTGTACGGAACCCTCGGTACGCGAGTCACAACTCGCACTTGGCCGGTTTTTTTAAATTTAAAAAGGAATTATAAGAAATTTGATGGAGAACAAACGTAGCATATTTTCACAAAGAAAATATATATAGGTTTATTGAAGATGTAGTCAAAACTTTGGTTTGGTAAAAGAAACTCTTTGTTATATACTCGAGCTTTCGGGAATGTTTATTCCCTTTATCAAGACATCTAAAAACAATTTTATTCATTAATTACACTTACATGGTCTTGAGACAGGATTTATGTAAATTCTTACTAACCGTAAAAAGCAGCTTCATAACAACACTTCTGCCAGTTCGTGGTGTTTCATGTTTCTTTTGATGATGATGGCGACACCACCTCCGGCTTTCTCGCCTCTGTCTTTTCTGTAGACTTGTTAGTTTGCTATGTTCAGTTGGTTGCAACGTCTGAGATGCGTCTCGTTGATCAGTGCCACGTCGACGCTGTGTTCGTTTAAGTGTGCTACCACTTCCTGTTTCTTGTTTTGTATTCCGTTTGTGTTCCAGAATATAAGTTTCAGATTGTCTCTTGTTCTTCTAGTAGTCATTGTTGAGTAGACACATGATTGTTGTGATTCTTCGGGTGAATTTTTCCTCTTTGCTGTGTCCCATTTCGGCAGAGTCGAGCATCATTTCCGTCAATTCTGCTGCGATTTTTCTGCTGCTGTTCCGTTTGTTTCCGCTTGTTGACGGCTTTGACTCCGGGTTGGGGTTGTTGCGTGTGTATACCGGTTTTGGTATTTTGCTGCTTGTCGGTTTCTGGGCTGTTTGTTTCGGTGGGGGCTTTGGTTTCGTTTCCTGTTATCGTTGTTCTGTTTGTCACGCTATTTCCGGTCTCGCCGGGCAGTTTCTCCAGATGGACGTGTGCTCGCCTCCACAGTTCGCGCATTTCGGCGGCAGAGTTGGCGGTTTCTCGCACAGGGGTGTGCTGTGGTTCTGTTCACATTTCATACATCTGTATTCGGAGTTGCAGTGTCTTTTTGCTCGTGGCCGAACAGTTGGCATCGGTGGCATTGTGCAGTTTCTCCTCGCGTTTTTAGTGGTTCCATTTTCACACACAATCCGTAGAAGCGATCCATTTAGTAATTGGATTTATATTTTTTACCAATTTCAATTAGGACCATTTGGATTGGCGTGGCTTCTCATCCTTTCATGCTGGTTACTTTTATGGCCGGGTATCCGTTGTCGTTGAGTTCCTCTGTGATTTCCTCCTCCATCAGGCCGCAGGGAACTTCCTTCACTACGACCTTCAGGTTCCTTTCCGTGCTGAGTTGGTGCTTGTGGAATTCGTAATTGTCCTCTTTCATTAACTTGTACATTTGCCGGTAGTCCGTGATTGTTTGAGGCTGGATTCCTATCCCGTCCTTGGTCGTCGTTGCGCTGGTGTAGTTGATGTTGTTCTTGTTGAGCTTCTTCGAAAGCCTTGTCAATTTGTCTTTGTTTCGTAGCACTATTAGTGTTTTGTTGTTGCTGTTTTCGGTGGAGGTTTCAGTTTCAGTGACTTCGTCGTCGTCGTCGTCGTCACTGTCCCTTGTGTTAAGGCATGCATAGTTGTCATACTCACCTGCTGCCTCCTCGGGGCAGCTTCGGTGGCTATCCTCGGGGCGGCTTCAGTGGTTCTTCTTGGTGCGGCATCATTTTTCTTCTCGGCGGCGGTCTTTTTGGTAGCGGCGGTGTCCTGCGGTTGTTCGGTCGGTGTATTTATTCTTCCTGCTCATGAGGTGGTTGAGCAGCTTCTCCAACCCGTCCTCGCAAATGGAATCAAGGAAGGCGAAATCCTTGATTTCCTTGGCGGCGGCTTTGCCGTTGGAGCTGGTTTGTGGTTTGAGCATGTTTTTCGGTTTGGTTTTTGAATTTATTTTGTCAAAATAAATTGTTCAGTTTAACGTCTGCTTCGTTCGAAGTTCGGTTAAGCGATGTGACTCTGGTGTTATATAAGTTTTCTTTTTATTTACACATTCAATAAGATGTCTAGTTTCCTAGTAGTTATGTTTTGGAAAATATTAATTGATGGAGATTTTATTTTACATCGAACGTTTTACCCCAAGGATATTTTTAGTGAATATGGGTGAAATTCTTACTGCCTGACAAATTAATGAAACGTACACGCTATATTTTATAATAAAAAATCACTCTTATTTTCTACATTATCGCGTCAAATATGGTGTAATGTAGCTTTTTCCAAATTAGATTTTATTGTCTTATACTTAATTTATTTTGTAAGTATCCTTGAAAGGTTAAAATTTACTGGTCACTTTACCGCACCGTAGCCGTACTTTGTAATTTTTGAAATTTTTTGACAAACAACACTGTGTGTAAAAATTTAATTTCGCTGGACATATACACGTTGTCAAAGCTAGCTTTACAATTCAATAGGCCAAAAGTGTTATTTACATATCATAAAATGCAAATAAAACAGATACATATTTATTTGTATGCAATTTATTATTTCTATGTTTATTCATTGTATACAGGTATAACATTTACATGTAATCTTATTTGTGTAAGCTATATGTCAAATTGAAATTATAATCTGAATCGATTTCTGCAAATAGTATTATTTATAGCAATTGGATTTCGGTTTACAATGTTTTATTAAAGTTTATTATTATTAGTTATAAAACAGATTATTTCTCTTAGCTGTTTAGTAGTAGTTAATTTCTAATTTTACAAACACTTGCTAGGAACATAATAATTGTGTTATTAAAGGTTTTTTAATACAAAAAAATACAAATCTGATGATTGGGATCCATCTTCGGTACTCTGAATTTTTAGAAGTACGATTGTGGTTTGATAGGTGTTAGGAATAAATTTATCACTCACGTTTTGCAATAAGAGGAAATATATTTACAATAATTAAATGACACTAAATAACAATATAACAACGGATTCTTGGAGCTGCAACCTACTATAAACTTGGAGTGACTGCGGCTTGGGTGAACTGTTCCGGTGAACTGGCGAATGGTCCCAGGTATCTGGACCCGTTTTATTGGAGATTGTTTTTCTTCTCTGCTGTCGCAAACTAAACTTTCTTAGATTTGTATCGTTAGAAAATTGTAATATTAATTCTATCATAAAATACAAATATTAAATCTTTTAGCATTTGTTCGACGATTATTGTAATGACCCTGTTGTAAAATATTCCACGAAAATATTTCTGAAAAACCGTTCGGGTGATTACAGTATTAAACCTTATAATAAAACAGACAAAATATTTTTAGGATTTGTTTGGGTATTTTAGCGTAACGACCCTAGCGTAAAACTAATTTCTTTGAAAAGCCTTCTTCGGAAAGGCCCGTTGCCGCTACATCACCCCCTTGCCAGTGTTAACGTTAGATAGTATTTGCTGTTACAGTTGTGGGTTGTTGAAGGCGTCGTCGTAGCTGTTTTAAGGCGTCATCGTTCCCCTGCATGCAGTCGATCGGAGAATTGTACCCGTCTACCCGATCTTGTATTGTAGCCAGTTTGTGACGTCGGTGTTGTTACATTCGTTGAACTCCTATCTTGGGGGGTCTCCATTTCAATGTTGGAATCTTTAATTCCTTCGTCCGTGAAGATCTCTTTCGGGCTTCTTTCCCCCGTGTCTGTAATGGATGCTGGTTTTAAGCGGTCTATTGATACCCGCACATTGTGTCCACTTTTGTCGATGGTGTAATTTTTACTACTTCTTTTGATAACCTTGAAGGGACCGTCGTATGGTGGCTGGAGCGGTTCTTTGACCGCGTCGTTTCGTAGGAAATCGTGATGCGTTGTCGCCAGGTCCTTGAACACAGATGTCTTTCTGTTCCCGTGCCGTAACGCTGCTACGGGTTTAATTAGGGAATTATGTCCCGCAATTGCGTAATGAAATTCGCGTTGCTTTCTTGCTGCGTTGGCTTGTTAGTTCGGAAGAAATCTCCCGGTAGGCGTATTGTCGCACCGTATACTAACTCTACTGGTGCTGCTTCTAAGTCTTCTTTGACTGCTGCTCGAATGCCCAATAACACCATGGGAAGTACATCCGCCCATCAGTTCGTTTTCGTGGCATTTTATTGCTGCCTTTAGCTGACGGTGGAATCTTTCTACCATGCCGTTAGCTGCTGGATGGTAGGCTGTCGTTCTCAGTAGTGTCATACCTGTTCAACCTGCCTCATCAGTTCTTTGAACAGGTGGGACTCGAACTTCTTCCTTGGTCAGATGTAATTTTGGACGGAACTCCGAAACGTGAAATCCATCCCTCGACTAGGGATCTTGCCACGGTCTCGGCGGTTATGTCTGCCATAGGTATGGCTTCCGGCTATCGCGTGAATCCATCCACGCTGGTGAGGCAGTACCTGGCTCCACGGGATGTGGGTAACGGTCCTATAATATCTAGGTGGATGTGGTCAAATCTCTCTTCTGTATTCTTGTATGCACTGACGGGTGTGGTTACGTGACGAGTTATTTTTGAGCGCTGACAAGGTTTACAGGTCCTGGTCCATTCTCTGCAGTCCTTTGATATGGCTGGCCATACATACCTCTGCGTGCATAGCTTTTGCGATGCTCGTATTCCAGGGTGTGCTAATCCGTGCAAACTGTTGAATACGCTCCGACGTAGTTGCTGCGGGACGTATGGGCGAATTGTTCTTGTTGATATGTCGCAGTAAATCTCTATTTCAGTATCCGGCCACTTCATTTTGTGTAGTTGCAGAGAATGGTTGTTGCATTCCAGTAACTCTTGTAACTCCTGGTCCGTTTCTTGAGCGGTGGCGAGATCTTCGAGTTTGACTGCTACTGATATGGCCTCGATACGAGACAAAACATCGGCGGCCGTATTCTCCGCTCCTGCGACGACACGGATGTCCGTCGTGAATTGTCCGATGAAATCTAGATATCGAAACTGCCGCGGCGAACACTTCTCTGGCTTCTGTCTGAAGGCGAATGTCAACGGTTTGTGGTTCGTGAATATGGTAAAAGATCGTCCTTCGACAAAATGTCGGAAACATTTGACGGCAACGTATACTGCGAGCACTGTAAGCACTGTACTTCGGCTGGGCTGTTGACAAGGCTTTGTTGAAATATGCAAGTGGTTGCCAGGCGTTATTTAAACGTTGTTGCAAAACGGCTCCCATAGCATAGTCGGAAGCATCGACGTTTATTACCTAACCTAATCTAACGCGTCTTTCATGCTGTGGAAGGCTTGTTGGGCGTTTTCCGATAAAGTGATGGGAGCGTTACCTTTTATTCTCGGGCCCTTTAATAATTCATTTAAGGGTTATTGTTAACGTAATATTCGAAACGTCTATAGAAGTTTATCATTCCAAGAAATCGGCAAAGCTCCTTTATCGACCTTGGTATTGGAAACTTTTGAATGGCTTTCACCTTGTCATCCAGTGGTTGTGTTCCTTCCTCGCTAACCGCGTATCCAAGAAATTGGCCTTTATGTTTTCCGAAGATGCATTTTCCGGGGTTTATGATGATGTCGTAATCGTTTAATCTGGAGAAAACGATTCGCAGGTGCTCAAGATGTTCGGCTTCGTTTTTTGGAGGCGATGAGGATGTCGTCAATGTAAGCGAAGCAAAATTCTTGACCGCGCAGGACCACGTCGATGAACCGTTGGAAGGTCTGCGCCGCGTTTCATAATCCGAATGGTGTCCGTAGGAACTCGAATAAACCAAACGGTGTTGTTATTGCTGTTTTCGGGATGTCGTCCTGTTCTATCGGGATCTGGTGGTAGGCTCGTACCAAATCGAGTGTCGTAAAGATTTTTGATCCGGCCAATGATTGCGAGAAGTCGAAGAGATGTGCCTCACGGTGTATCTGTCTGGGATGGTCCGTGCGTGCAGCGCGCGATAGTCGCCACACGGGCGTAATCCGTTGTCCTTTTTTGGTACTATGTGCAGTGCTTACGCCCATGGGATTTTCGACGGTCGAGTTATACCCTGTTGTAGCATTTGATTGAATTCGGCCTTGGCTAGCTGCAATCGGTAGGGCGCCAATCTTCGTGGGCGGCAAAACACTGGCTGACCTGGTGTGGTCCGTACATGATGTGTTACAGCGTGTTTTACTTTACGGCAGAATCCTGGTGGCCTGCAGAGGTCGGGGTACTCGGTTAGAAGACGGTGATATCTTGAATCCCCGTGGACCGTTCGAATGGACTGGATTTCTTCGCGTACTTCTTTACCATACGTGGTAAGGGAGGTGGTATTGTCGACCAAGCGTTTGTTCCGTGGGTCCACCAGGAGTCCGTAGTGTGCCAAGAAATCGACTCCTATAATTGGTCTTTCCAGGTCCGCTATTACGAAGTTCCAATTGAAATTGCGGCCGAGACGTAAGTTAAGTGTTAACGGCATTGTCCCGTATGTGGCGATCGGCGTGCCGTTGGCTACGAAGAGCTCGCAATCCGGTTTTCTGTGGCGACCACTTAACCGTGATCGCGGGAACACGCATAGATCTGCGCCGGTGTCGACAAGAAAGGCTATCTTTGTTTCTTTGTCGGTGACGTAAAGACGGCGAGATTTTGATCCATCATGAACCGCAACGGTCAATGATGGTTCTGTCCGTTTACCGAAGCCCAGTAACTGCATGGTGGTTTGCACTTGGTTGCTGCGCTGCCGAAGGTCTCGTGGTACCAGCACTGATCCGCTCCTAACCTGTTGTTACTGCGGCTGCGTCTTCACGACTTGTTGCGGTTCCGCGGAATTCCTTGTGGATGTCCTCTGCCTCGTGAAAGCTCGTCCACTCTCCGGGATAAGCTAGAAAGCGTGTCCAATACTTTTTGCCAATCGGGGACTTGGCTCACTGGTGCTATCTCTCTGGGGAACGTGTTGATTTCGTGAACGCGGTCGGCCATGGTCGCGAGTTCCTTGACGGCTCTATCCAGCGGGACGGCTAACACGCGTTGCGTTGACGTAGGCATCCACATGGTCTTGATGAAATCGTCCGTGATTTTGCCTCCGGCCAGGGATTTCATCTGGCGTAACAGCTGTGACGGAGTTTGGTCACCGATGTGGACGTTTTCGAGCAAGTGTCGAACCTTCTTACTACTCGACGCGAACAGTCGTTCTATCTGGGTTCTCTTCACCAGTTCGTATTTTCCGTTGGTGGCCGGGTTGTCCAATAAATCTTTAATTTCTGCGCTGTATTCTTGGTCCAGCGAGGCGATGAGGTGGTTATATTTCGTACCTTCACTTGTGATTCCGCTGGTTTTGAACATGGCTTCTACGCGACGAAACCAACATTCAGGTTTCTGTGGCCAGAATGGAGGTAACTTTTCGACGTTTGCGCGGTTTCTTCCATATTGGCGTGTCTAGGTTTCTCTTATCGATCACGACGATTAATTTGTAGATGATCGGATTCCTCTTGTAGATCACGTCGGGGTCACCAATTTGCGGGTGGTAGGTTTTAGGAATAAATTTATTACTCACGTTTTGTAATAAGAGGAAATATTTTACAATATTTATATGACACTAAATAACACTATAACAATATAACAACGGATTATTCGCGGAGCTGCAACCTACTATAAACTTATTGTTTTCGTTCCGGTGAACTGAACTTGATGAACTTGTTGAACTGAACTCGGTGAGCTGCTATATCGAACTTTGCCGGTTAACTGACTGTGTTTCGGTGGTGAGCGTTTTATATGGTGCTTCAGGTATCTGGACCCGTTTTATTGGGGATTGTTTTTCTTCTCTGCTGTCGCAAACTAATCTTTCTTAGATTTGTATCGTTAGAAAATTGTAATATTAATTCTATCATAAAACACAAATATTAAATCTTTTAGCATTTGTTCGACGATTATTGTAATGACCCTGTTGTAAAATATTCCACGAAAATATTTCTGAAAAACCGTTCGGGTGATTACAGTATTAACCCTATAATAAAATAGACAAAATATTTTTAGGATTTGTTTGGGTATTTTAGCGTAGCGACCCTAGCGTAAAACTAATTTCTTTGAAAAGCCTTGTTCGGAAAGGCCCGTTGCCGCTACACGATCATCATCCTCCTGCGGCTCTTTGATCTATAGATACCATTTTTCTCATCTTGTTGATAGTCTGTGATTTTTCGATTGTTTTGCTGCGGAATTTGATTTTAGATTTTGAAATTGATGTGATATTATATATGATGATATATAATCTTATTATGATGTGTTGTTATATAGGTTAATCATTTGTGATTACAAATAAAAATATAATTGTGACTGTATCTTTACCTATTTTTTAATTTAAAAATCTTATCGTTTGTTTTGAAAAACCATATAAACTTTGTTGCCTCCGTTTACACCTTTAGGGGTTGAAATTCGAAAAATTACTTCTTAGTGTCTGTCAACTAGCTATGTTATATATAATACTAATAATAGATAGATAGATAATAGATAAATATAGTCAAAATATAATTAGATAGTTTCAACTATCCATTAATATTAATTACATCTTCACGCATCTCATTCCGCCGTTCAATTAGCTTAATTAATAATAAAGTGATAATAATGAATTAATAATACATTATCATTTGGATTATTATATTTGGTCTTCATTGTTATTTATTTCCTTCAAGCACGTCTTCATTTGTATAAAATGTATAGAATAACTAAATAGTATATCCATTAATATCCGAAATTGGAGAACATTCTCGCTAGAATCCTCGATCCTCCTCCGCATTTAACGGTAGATTTCAAATAAATATATTCTGCATCTTCATGGGCTAGTCACATTAATATTCAAACACAGTTATTTTTTGATAGTTTGTAATAAATTATTTAGTTTCAGCTGTCGAAATAACCTTTGATAAGATAAACACATATTGCTTTACAAACTTAAAACAAACGGAACACAGTCTGAATATATAAATATATTCAGCCTTTCCGGAGCTCTATAACTATTATTGAGTCTTTTTAGGACTACCAAAACAAATCTCACATGAAATTTGTAAGTTATTTTATAGATTTCAGTCCACCTTCACTCCTGGCACTCAACTACCAAAATTACACATTGCCTTGTTTAACTACAAATATTGTAGAAAGAATTTTCGGTACTTACTTATTAACGCCTCCACCGCTACATTTTTAAATGCAGCCAATCTACACCTAAAATTCTTATGATAAATCATAAAGTAAAACATTTAATTTAAATTTAAAACATTTTTAAAACTCAAAATACTTTATTTTTTAACCCCGGTTACATTAGGTTGCCCGCCGCGAAGCGTACAGATAAATCAAGACAACATACGCGCGGCAGCGCGAACTCTCGATCCAATATATAGCGGTGGTGGCGTTAATACGTAAGTATCGAATTTTCGAATCAAACTTTTGCCAATGATTGTAGCCAAAGAATTGTCTATATACATATTCATGGTTTGTCAAGCTGAAAATGCTCTTCATTTCAAATCGTAACTGAATATTTATTTCAGTAACAGTATTCATTTTTCATAAAATAATACGGCAAAAAGTTTTTATAAAACTCGCATTTTATATTTGAATAAAATACGAAATTTAAATATTTGGTAATTCTAATTTAAATAACGTTTGCTCATTCATATTTTATATTAAAGCACTACATTAATTTCAAATTATTGTTTCAATATCTGTAAATATACAGATCCTATACATCCTATAACGCAGTTTATATTGCCAATTAATTTTTGTATTATAATTACAACATCCTACTCATTTAAAATTCATATATTGCAAATTAAAATAATTATAACTATATTAGTGTACCTACAATATTGTTAGCTATTCCATTTCAAATTTATTAAAAATAAATACATATATGTATATTATAAGTGATTGGGGTGACAACCCCGAATAATAAGCCTCCCAAGCTAACAACTTGGGTAGTATCTTGGACAGTGGTTCGCCACTGTCCCACGAAAAAGATTCTTCAACTGAGCATGGAGGAAAATTTCGCTAAATGCAATACCCCAGGTGGTAACCAATCCACCGTCAACTATAGTGACGTTAGCGGACCTTCAGACCTTCAGAAAGGTGTCCCCTGAACATAAGAGAGAAAGGAGTGACACCGGCAGAAGATGCGAAAAACTGGGCAAAGATCAAAGCCCAACAGTTGAACAATCGTGGTCAAAAGTAGGCCTTTTCGAAACAAGAAGAAGCAACTACTTTTGTTATATAAATTAACTTAAGCTGCAATATTTTGTAAATTGCGGAAATAAAATGTATTTCCGGGAAATATTAAAATAAAATTATATATTAGATTAAATAATTAATGTAGCGTGTAAACTTTATCAAATTATACATTTCATTATATAAAACCCGTATGCGTCAATTCTGTTAACCGAATGTGTGAACGAGCGAAGGGGCAGGTAAAATGCCACCTGCTTTTGGAACATTTAACACATATTACAAAACATGCACATTTAAAAACCTACTGGAAGCAAAGTACTCGACTCCTAGATAGTTAAATTACAAATTAAAAACAGAAATTTTTAGAAATTTTCCGAAAAATCCAGAGCACTTTAGCACAAATACAACAAATATTAGTTGCCAATCTGATCCAATAATTGTAACATTAGATGGGCACAAAAATATTGAAGAATTAATTGAAATTCAGCAAACCCCAATATATTTCACATGTACGGAAAACAGGATGTTCTTTGTAAGCAACTCTTACAACGCATTAAAATACAACGCACATTAATAAAGAGAAACTTATTGTACTAACCCTAATGCTTTCAAGGACTCGTGAGTTCAACAATTGTGATTCATACTAATAGCCTTGGTATGCATCTGACGATTGGGATGATCCTTCTGCTGTTTCGGTACTCTGGATTTTTAGAAGTATCCTCCTGCGGCTATTTGATCTTAACACATTTTGAGCGAGTATCCTAAGATATAAAACTGCTGCGTAGCGGCTGTAATTTTCGAGGCCTTTTTTATCAAAAGTTGGGTATTTGAACGATTGCACCCTGAGAAAGGACTTCTGATTGCACCCTGAGATACTTTTTTCAAAAAAAAACCTGAAAGGGATGAAATAGGGGAATCCTCCTGAATGTATGAGGAACCGATCATATTTCAACTTAGGGAGATGAAAATATATATTTAGGCTTTTGGTAAGAAATTAAAAAAAATACGTATTTCATCGTTTTTTTGCAATATCATCCCTGAAGGGGGTAAAATTGGGGATGATTTAGGTTCTTTGTAAGCTACAATACAAATTTTTGAATAGCAAAGTTTGTGATTGTTAAAACTGGCTATATTTTCAAAATTTTGAAGACAAATTTTAGGAGGTTGAGTCAGCATCGCTGATCCTGATGGTGGATGCTCCGAATGGATTCGTAATGATGGATGCGCAGGTGTACGTAAAGTTGTTGACTGTTGACGGAAGGGCAAAACATTTATAAACAAATAAAATATTTTGTCGTTTTTAAACTTATGTAATAAAACTAGTCACTAATATTTTTCTAAAGTGTGGAATTTAAAAAAACAATCTCCCTTGTGAAGAGACACTTCGCAAAATTGGCACATATGACATGTCAAACTTTTCTTCTTATGCCCGGCACAAACGCGGCACTGTCTCTGGGGTTTAAGTTTTATGCCTCCTGTAATCAGTTTAACTAATTTATGCTTTCTGGTATCCTTTGACAACCTTCCTGGAGGGTCATCCCTTCTGGGTGTAGCTGATGTACCAGGAACAGGATGCTCTTCATTCACATTTTCAGTAGTCGATTCGCTTATCCACTCTTTTGCCACATTATGTAAACATATTTTCTATTTTTTATTACAATGAGGATTTAATGTTGTATACACTCTAAAAGCATTAAATAGTGCACAGTTGACAATAAACACCACAGCTCTCTTTGTCCATTTCTTCGTCGACGTACTATCGGATAATATGATAAATATTGATCGGCGCGATCTACACCTTTCATAAATTTATTGTAATCCACTACGCATATTGGTTTCCAGATTTTTTCTTTTGTCGCCCAATCAATATTATGGCTTTTTACAATATCAGCTGAATGTATACTCGAAATCATACGCACAGGCCTTTTTGATTGCCAATATTGTAATAAATCTGTTTCGTCGGCGACAAAACATAGATTCCCCCCTATTCAATTTCGCGTTTTTTAAACAGAGAGGCCTCTGCATAAGGCCTCTGTTTATGCGAATAGTGCCACAACTCCGAAATCTATATTGTAGAAGTATTTCACAAGTGTCCACACTATTGTAATAATTGTCCATATATATATGATGCCATAAGTTTACATATGGCTGAAGAAGATTCAAAATTGTGTGTTGCAGTCGATTTCCTTGACCACAGTATATTCGGAAATTTCATATATAGCCGGTTTTCGCTTCACAAAGCATTCTTATGAGAATACCATATTTCGTTATTTTTGAAGCATTGTAGACTTTGAATGCTAGACGACCTCTCCATGGTATGATGCTTTCATCTAAGGACAATTCTCTCTGTGGTTTATAAACTTCTTGAAATTTTGGTAATATGTATGAAATAATGGGGCGGATTTTTTTAAGGCGATCTCTATCATCTTTGTCATCGTTATTGGAAAAATGTCATGAATACCATATTTGAGGTATTATTATTTGAGGAAAAATTGGAGTTTCAATTGTTTCATCTGTCGACCAGTATTCATCCCTCCTCGTATCCTTACGAACTCTTCCCATTAGTAAAAGCAATCCGAGCATTTTTTTTAGTTCTATCACAGATACATCTTTCTACTTTACGGACTTAGCACGATCTCTAAATAAATGTTCATTCTGTGCATGGTAGCGGTTTGTTTCTCTCGCCATATATTCAAATAAATCGTCTCCAATAAATAACTGAACCACATCAATTAAATTTTCTGAATTATTTCGCATCACGAAAACCCCACTTTGTCCTAAGAAATCTTCGATAATTGGCACATTATCACTTTCCGACCAGTCCAATACTTCACCATCACTTTCTTCGTCGCTAGAAGGTATTGGCAAGACTTTGTTTCTTCTTGGTCGAATCAATTCTTCCTCGTCACTTTCGCTATCAAATTCGGGAATCTCTGCATCGCTTGAAATTTGCGACAAATCATCTGCATAGACATCACTACCGTAATCCATTGCAAATAAAATTATTCAATTTGTATATATAATATATATATATATATATATATATATATATATTGTGCTTTTTTAAAACTTTTAATGAAATATTGTTGCATTGAAATGCATGTTGAATAAGTGTCCCCGCCAGGGGTGGGGGGACGGTTGCTGTAGGAAATGGAATTTCCTTTTCAGCCAAGGAGGTGGATAGATTTTTTTAATGTGTGGGAAACAGCGGATAGCAGCAGTCGGGCGGCAAGTCAGTCAACATCACTTAGGCGGCGCGAGAAAACGTCAGAAGGAGGGGGGCAGTGTTGGTCGGTTCTTTTCGTCTAGGGTCTTGGTGTGTTCTAGTGTTTTGGGGTTACTTAAACATATCAGGGACTGTGTCTAGAATTAGTTCTAGGTTTGGGGAAAGGTCATCTTTCAGTCGGGACAGAAGCACTAGATAGGGGATGGGGAGTTTGTTTTTGGGCTTTCTTCTGTGTATTTCAACAGGAGGGGACTTAAAGATGTCGAAAATTGGGGGTTCTTGTGAGATGATGCGGGAGGCGAGTTTTTCCTGGAGGGTGTGGAGTCGAGTATGGTATAGGTCGAAATTTACTAGTTCTTCGAGTAATATAGTTGGGAACTTGTAGTTTAGACGGTATATCCGTCGAAGGCAGTTTCTTTTAAAACTGAGGAGGGGTTCAATATGATTTTTGTTGCAGAGGGCAAGGGCTGTCATTTGATAGTCAAGGACTGGGCTAACAAAGGTTTTGTACGTGTAGAGTAGGGTGTTTGATGAACAACCCCCTACTCGGGGGCGGAGGCAGAAGAGAAGGTTTAGCCTGGACCTCATTTTATGGAGACAATGTCTGATGTTGGGTACTGGGCTTAGGGACTGGGTGAAGATCGTGCCAATGTACGTTATTGATGGTTGGGGTATCAGGGGTTGGCCGTAGAGGTTTATTGAGTATTGCTTTTCGGCAATACGTTTGGAGAGGTTTTTGTGACGGAAATGGATCAGTTGGGATTTTTGGGGATTAATCTGGATGCGCCAGAGGTTCATCCAGATTTCGATTTTGGCAATGAATTTGTTTAGGACGGTCGCCGAGATTGAGGGGTTTCGGTGGCAGGACCAGATGACGGTGTCATCTGCGAATTGTTGGATGTGGCAGCGAGAATTGGTCGGTAAAGGGATGTCGTGATAGAATAGGTTGAATAGGAGGGGGGACAGAGAGGAGCCTTGTGGGACGACCGCTACGGGCGTAAAGGGGAGACACAGGGAATTGGTCACTTTGACGCGGCACGAGCGGTTGGAGAGAAAGCTCTTTACTAGACGAACTAGTGATAGTGGGACCTGTAATTTGTGGAGTTTGGCTATCAGGCCGTCGTGCTACACAGTGTCGAAGGCCCGGTGGATATCAAGGAAGAGTGCTATGGCGGAGTCTCCGGAGTTTAGTGTGATAGAGAGATTGGACGTGAGGTTGAGAATGGAATGTTGGGTAGACCGTTGATTCATAAATCCACTTTGATGGACGGGTATGACGTGCTGGTTTTCGCAGAAGGAGCGGATACGTTGGGAGATGATTTTTTCGAAAGTTTTACCAATCGTGCTGAGGAGGGAGATTGGGCGATAGGAGTCAACGAGTTTCGGATTTTTTTGGGGTTTGGGGATCATTATTGTGTAAGCGGATTTCCAAGGCAGCGGGTAGGTGCCGGACGAGAGGCAGGCGTTGAATATACCGACTAGGTATTCAATTGCTGGGTCTGGAAGGTGTTTGAGGACAGTCCATGGAATACGGTCGGGTCCGGCTGCAGAGCCGTTTCGAGTGGTTGAGATGACATTGCGAACCTCTTCGGTGGTAATGGGCTGGACTAGGGGTTCATTTTCGATTTGGGTAGACTGGGGGAACTCTGAATACGGAGTTAAAGGTAGGCGGCTGATCTCGATTGTGGTTTTCCTGAAGAATGGTTCGGTAAAGTGTGGGGAGTTTGATTGGTGAACTTTTTCGCGAAAGCCTGGGCTTTTTCTGGGGCATTTGTGAGGATTAGATCATTTACCGAGAGTAGGTGGTTGGGCCGGCGAGACCGGCCGGTAAGAATGTTTAGGGACTTCCAAAACTTACTGCCATCCTTGGGATCGAGTTTAGATGTAGCATCTATCCACGATTTTTCGCGGAAGGCACGCAATTTTAGTTTGATGAAGGCATTTAGAAGGTTCCACGATGATTTAATCAGAGGATCGTGGGTATTTTTGTAAATCCTATACAATTTACGTTTTTGTTGGATTAGCGAGACAATTTCGGGGGGGACAGAGGGACGCACCGTTGATATGGTGCGTGTTGGTACACAAGCGTGTATTTCTAATTGGAGTCTACTGGTAAATCTTTCGATGGCGGATTCTAGCTTGAAGGTGGTGTTTATGGTCGGGGGGTTGGCAAAGGCGACTGTGAGATTCGTTTCGAATGCTTGCCAGTCGGCATTTTTCCAAGACAGACGAGTTATTGTAGATGGTGGAGGAATTGGTGGAGGTACGAATAGCATCTCTGCTATCAGTGGGAGATGGTCGCTTGTGACCGAGGGGCCGATGAAGGCTGTAGGGGACAGTAGGTCGGCTGCGTTGTCGGATATTAAGATGTGGTCAATAATAGAATTGCCTTGAGGACCAAAAAAGGTGTAGTCCGTACAGTCAAGGCGGAAGAGGGAATGCGAGTCTAGGATCGAGACGAGTTGACGGCCTTTGCTCTTGGATATTGTGTCTCCGAATACTTGATTGCGGGCGTTCAGGTCGCCCAAAATTATGCAGTTGGGGAGCGAGTTGAAATAGTCGAACAGGTCGACTGAAATGTCAGATTTGGGGGAGAAGTATACGGAGAAGATGTTAATAGTGGACTGTTGGTAACTTATGGTTATGCCAACGGCTTCAAGGTCTTGGAGATGTGGGGGGAGCGTCACAGGGCGGGCTGGGATTGAGTTGTGATGGGCGATGGCTACGCCACCACCTTGTGTTGGTCTGTCCTTGCGAACAATTGTGAAGTTTCTCAGGCTGGCTTTGGTTTTGGGAGTGAAATATGTTTCTTGTAACGCTAGAATGAGGACATTTTCGGAGACAACTAAATGCTCGATCAGGTCTTTTTTGTGTTTCCAGCCGAGGCTGTTTAAACTAGCTAGGAAAGCCATCCTAACTTAATAGGAAATGCTGTGGAGGTTGACTCTTCAGAGGGGGGACAGAGGAGGATTTGGGTCCGAAACAGTAGATTCGCGGGTCGCGAGCGGTATAAAGGAACAGTGAACCGTGTTCCTGAATATCGTGGACTTAAGTTTAAGTCCGAAGATATTCCTGGCCAGGGGGGTCACCGCTTCCAATATCTCGTCGCGCTTGTCGGGGAGGATATTGAGAAGAGTTGTTGTGAAGAACCTGATTAGGTCTTCAACAACAATGGTGTTGGAGGGATTCTCAGACTGTTTCGGGGGATTGGTGACAGTGCAGCGGAGCGGGGCTGTCATCTCTGACGAAAGTGGGCGGTGACGAAAGTGGGCGGGAAACTGGGCGGTTGGGGCATAGTGGGGAGCTCGAGTGGTGGTCGCCGCTGCAATTGGCGCATCGGATTTGGGTGGGGTTGGCACTGGCTGGTGGGGTGGGGACCGGCGCAGAGAGCACAGGTCAGGGTCTCTGTGCAGGGTTGCTTAGAATCGTGGAATTTTAGACATCTACGGCGCTGAAGAGGTTGAGGAGGGGAGGGGTTGGATAACTCAACAAGTTGGCGATGGCCTTAGATGACTAGCCCGAACTTAATCAGGTGGTCCAATGTTGACGAGTAATTAGTAGGGTAATTACTCGGACGAGTAATGGTGGCTCGGGTCGTGATTCGCCCGGCTTTATCAACCTGGAGATTGAGGTTTTTGATGTGTTCCAGGACCTCGTTGTCGGTGATGTCTAGGGCGACACCGCGGACAACGCAAGACATGGACGGACCGGATGTTCTTGGGCGGGGGGAGGCGGGGGCTGGCTGTGGGCCAAGAGAAATGGGGACAGGTTCCCCGATGAAGTGCCTAATTTTTTTCAATTTCTCGGGCATGTCCGGGTCAATAGGTTAGAGTCCTTGCGAATTGACACGGTTTCGTATTGGAAACCGTGGATCTGCTTGGCGATGTTGAATAGGTTTTTATATGTCTGGTATTGTTCGGGGAGTTGGTGGACGGTGGCGGTGTAAATGAATTTGCGTTGTCATTTGTAGTTTGTATGTTACGTGGCGTCAAGATTGGGTTTGGTTTCAGGGACATTAAAGCGGCGGGGGCACTTACTTGTTGTTGTTGTGTTGGGGATACGGCGATGGGGGACAGGGGCGGCATTGAGAGTCCCTTTGGCGTTGTAGGTAGTTTGTTGGTGGAAGTGGCGGAGGCGGTGGCTGACTGGCGAGTCGTCCTGGTGGCGGTGGTGGTTTTCTTCATTTTGGGCCTTCCCGGCTTTGGGAATCCCGTGGATGTTTTTTAATCCGGGTTTTCACCGGGTTTAACTGGCTGGGGGGTACACTAGTCCGTGACACAGGTAGTTGTAGCTCGATCGGGTCTCACCGATCGAATGTGTGGATTTATTTTGACGAGATAGGCCGTTTATATACAGATAAATGTATGGGAGAGTGAGAATAACAAATTGGTTTAAGACGCAAAATATGACAAACAATAAACCTTAAATACTGTGTAAGTTGTAAAATGAAATAATTTAACAAATGTTTATGGAACACAAAGAATGAGTGGTAATATTTTATTGCAGGGCAATATCCGGATGAAATATGCTAAATAATCAATAATCTCGAAAATAAATACTAAATTCATTACTCCTTTATGGCTATATGTCCTTTTTAAGCAGATAATAATATCTTGTCCCGCTTTTAATGCACGTACTTTTAAAAGGGTACTAATTCCCAGCCCGCTGATAGACAGCAGTCGGCAAAACGGGTACTAATACCCGCACCCGCCTTTAATGTGTTAATATACCATTGTTCTTATCTTGTTGATAGTTTGAGATTTTTCGATTGTTTTGAAAAACAAATCTTCACCTATTAATTTGTATTTCAACATTGTATTTCAACATTTGCCAAATTTCATCCCTCAAGTGTATAAAATAGGAGATGAACTGTTTATCAATGAACTCCAAAACGGCTGGACCGATTTTGATGAAATTTTTTGTGTGCGTTTGAATGGGTCCCTGGATGGTTTAGATTCATAATTGGACCCGGTGGTTAGATTCGGTTAGGTTAGCAGGTTAGGTAAGGACAACGTATGCCGGGTTCTGCTGGACCGAGTCTGGGCCTATTAATTTAAAATTTAGCACGAATACTTTTCAAAGAAAATAAATAAATACGTATTTCAGCATTTCGCAAATTTCATCCCCTAAGTATGTCAAATAAGGAATGAACTGTCTATCAATGAACTCCTAAACGGCGGTACCGATTTTAATGATTTTTTAGTGCCTTTGAGTGAGTTCATCTAAGGTTTAGATTCACAATTGGACCCGGCGATTAGGTTATGTTAGTAGGTTAGGTTAGGAAAACGTATGCCGAGTTCTGCTGGATTGATTTTTATGATTTTTTTGTTTGTGTATTAATTGTCTGACGCTTTGAGTCTTTGGGAAAAATACAAGGATAGTCTAAAGCTTCAAGTAGAAATATATAATGTTTCTTCTTCTTTCGAATAGGCCTACTTTGGACCACGCTTGTTCAACTGTTCAGCTTTGATCTTTGTCCAGTACTGTATCTTCTTCTGCCGGTGTACCTCCTTTCTCTCTTCTGTCCACGGGATACCTTTCCTTCAGGGTTTTTTCCTGAAATCCACGGACTTCCTTCAGGGTGCGTCTCACAGACTGTCTTTTTTGAGGGCTGTTATTCCCAGTTCTCCTCGGTTTCTGTCAACCAAGTGGTACGAACCTTCTTGTTTTGCCAGAAGGTGAACAGACGGTGAATCCCATATTCTTTACCAAGTCCCAAACTTTTTGATTTTATTGTATACATACAGATATTATAAAAATATAGCTTTTGAAGAAAAGACTCAAAACATTTAATTTCTTATGCATTGTAAATCCCTCTAATTCTGCTCAAAGACTACCGTTTTGTATTCCCAATAGTAGAATAGGCAGAATTTTATGTAAAAAAATACTATAAAATTCATGATGGACCGCACTGCAAACATACATAAATCAATAAAATATACCCAATTTCTCGCACGGCTTTGAACATCCGAAACTTCCATCACAGTTTCAAACTGAATGCGATTATGGACTCCAGACTGTGCAGCAATACGCGATTTAATTAAGTTTTAACCACTTCTCTGTTAATTTTATTTGTATAACTCGTGAAATTTATTATTCAGACCCCAATCATGCGGCCCGATGAATGTGTGTGTGCAGAGAAACATAAAATAAATAAAATAGGACGGCGCCTCACAGACTGCGACCAGGACCTACTTTTAACGTAACAAGAACGTCTTTCTCACTAGAAAGGAAAAAAATATGAATGATTACTGTTTGCATGCTCCAAGCTCTTTAATGGAGATTAAAAAATCAAACGATGCCATTATAAAATAATTCACTTAACAAAAGTCATCCGAAAAGATCCAGCCTAATTCGGGACTTTTGGTCACTTGATCCTAATTTAACTAATAATCTAATATAATCTAAATGTCATCATATAATGTTTAGTATATTTAGTTTTATATTTTGCTAGTATGTGTTAGATTATTATTAGAAATATATATACACATATATTAATAACAAATGTAATGAACGTAAGGGTTGAATATATTATTGTAACGAGTATAATCAAAACTAGTATTTCGCGTCACATAAGGCCAATTGAGTTCTGTCGAACGTCCCCTTTAACATGTCGACGCGCATGTAGCCCTTAAGAAATCCTAATTAGGAGGGGAGACCGCGCTGGCGCCAACAGAGTGTCTAATTTTGTTTGTCTGTCTGATCTCGTTTGTTTAGCGTTATCTGTCTGTTCTATTTTGAGTTGTTTCTGTAGTACTTATCCTTTAAATTATATGCCGGTCGCATATGTCTAGTCTTGTTTTTACAACCTTGTTTGTCTAGTCTAGTCGGTTGAAATATCTATCAATTTTCTCTGTCTCCTCATATTTTGTATATGGTATATATTTTCGCCAGTCTAGTTGTTCATGTATTTTTCTTGTGTATTAAACGTATGTTACGTTGTAATCTTGCCTCTTAATACTTCTCTGTTTATATTTGTCTACAGACAAGAGTTCTGCGTTTTCTTGTTTGTTACATAGGTTTGCGCACATGACCTAGACTATTATATTTTTGTCATATGACCACTCTGTTTCAGCATTTTACGTTCTACATATATCATCATTTTCCTAGTCTAAATAGAAATATTATAATTTCGCAGAATCATGCAATAAGCTTAGATGAAAGGTTTGCTTGCTGACGGAGCTCGGAACTATTTTGTTGTGTGCAACCGGAATTTCGGTTAAGTCAGCATGAGTCGTGTGTGGAGAGTATGTTGAATTACGAGCGGCGATTGTAAGTGCACCTACGTTACGCCCACAAACATTTTAAACTGCTTTATGTGAACCTCTGGTAGTTACGGCGAAGCACGACTTGCACATGGAAATGTTTTACAATCGTTTAAAACGGTTACAGAACTCGTGTATGAATGTTATAAATGGTTATTGCATAGTTGACGATATTAAAACAAATTATTCTAAATTTTTGCGGCGTATTATTTATAGGGTACGTGTCGAATTAGCACTTGGAAAAATGTGCACTAAATGAAATGTTGTAGTTATAATTCTGTGGTGAGCGCTTAACAGGTGATAAGTTGTATAATGTCTAAACTGTACTTAAGTCTTTTTAAGCACCGAACGCATAATTAGAATATTCTTTTTACAAGAACTTTGACGAACGTTTCACAAGTTTTTATCTGTTTTGGCTGGATGGAAAACCATTCGTTTAAAATTTTGTAAAACTCGTCTTAACTTCAACGTTTAAAATAGATGAAGAAGAATAATTTCTGAACAGATTTTATTGATTCGTATAGCAGTTAGCCTAATTTCATCTTAATTATGTCTTTTCTCATTTAAGACCGTAATAATTCTTATTACAGTAATTGTTAAAATTGGTTTCTGAAATATTGTTCCGTTTATTGTGCAATTTGCAGAGTGTGTATTTCTTTGTTTACCGTTAATACTCAAATACAGGGTTTATATGTCTAATGAGAATGAATATAGCAATAATCAGATGATATATCGTAGGCGTACAAAGAAAACCCTGCAAGTCCAAAGTTATTAGTTTCGAGAAAAACGCGTTTGAACATTTAACAGTAAATGTAAAATCTATTTTTATATTTCACTTTATTAAATAATTTTATTTCAACTGAGATGACTACAAAATAACACTAACTTTGGTAAATTGAAAAAATTTGATATTTTTAATGATATTAACAATAAATTTCTTAAAAAATGGACTTAACGTATTGCGGGGTGATACGCGGTAGAATAATGTATCACTCACGGTTTGCAGAGGAATTTATTTACATGGACGATATAAATACAAATTTACAAGAGATACAAACACTGCTGAGGGAATGAGTGAAGCTGGACTCTCTGAACCGAACTCGACTGGTCTGGTTGACTGACTGCTGGTTGCGTCTGGTTGAACTGGCTGCTGGCTGAGTCTGTTTGACTGGGCCCACAGGCTGGACCGGTGTGAATGAGTCCACTGGCTGGACTGAACTGAGTCCACTGGCTGGACTGGTGTCTGAGTCCACTGGCTGGACTGAACTGGACTCGTTGATTGCTTGCGCCTGACTGTCTGGACGGAACTCTGTGGTTCGACCTGTTGACTGGTTGCGCCTGACTTTGTTGATTGAACTATCAGGTTCGAACTGTCTACTTTATTCGGGGGTCCAGGTATTTATATTATCTCCAGGTATACTGGTCCCTCATCTGGGGGTGATTATTTTTCTATTTACGGTTATTTGTCGCTTTGGTGATCGACCGAAACATCTTGTCGTAATTTCCCCGGGGATTACACCATTGACCCTAATAAAATATTTTTGGAAATCCGTCCGAAAATATTTGGGTAATCACCGTAATGCCCTCGTAAAGCTAAAAGTACAAATATTTCTTTATCTGCTCGAGGATTACATTACCGACCGTAATAAAATATTTTCGGAAATTGTCCGAAAATATTTGGGTAATTATCGTAATGCTCTCGAAAATCTAAGAAATAAAAATGTAACGGTTCGTTGCCGCTACAGTCTTTTCCCTGTTTTAAGTTTGAAAACTAAGGTTCATAATCTGAATCGTCCGTAGCAGATTCTTCAATGGAAGGTTCAGGCACAGAATCTTTCGCAGTATTAGAGGTAGGAAGGTTATTGCAGCATCCATGAAATTCCTCAGGTATAACCGGGGGTATAGCTGACACGGGGGTGGAGTGACACAATTTTGGAAGATCTTTTTTCTTCTTGATGCTAATTGGTAGTGGTTTGGTGTACAATTTTCTGAGTTGCTTGGGTAGAGCTGGCGATCTTCCTTAAGTAAAGTTAATAAAGCTATACTTAAGGCTTATTTGGCTTATTATCAACATAAGAAAGATCGAGTTTATTACCAACATCAAAGATGCCCCTAGAATGATGAGAGTCAGTGATAATATCTACATCAAGAGAGTCAAAAATGTAAAGTACCTTGGGGAATGGTTCTCAGAGGACCTCAGCGAAACAGTGGCTCTTGAACACAGGAGACTTAAACTTGATAAGGCTTACTATGCCTGTAGAAAACTATAAACTTAAAAAAAATTGTTGATGAATGTCAAACTAAGACACTACAATACAGTAGTGAGACCCTCAGTCCTCTATGCAGCAGAGTGCCTATATCTAACTAAGAACACCCCATTAAGAGCCCTCGAGGTGCAAGAAAGAAAGTTCCTGAGGCGGATAGTAGGACCAAGAATTCTACCAGATGGAAGCCGATAGTATCAACCAAATCGTGAGCTATATAAACACCAACAAAATCTCATAGATGCCATCAGAAGAAGGCTACTGGCATCTTACGCACTTATATCCAGAGTGGACTCAAACAGGTTTTCCCATAGGATCTTCAAGGCTGCTACCATGGCTGATACTTAAATTGAATTGTTCCAGGATTTTATTTTGTATATTTTAGACTTTTTATGAGCAATCAGTTAATAACCTGACCCGTTATGTCTTTAGCTCTATTCTATTTATCAAGATACTTGACAACTGTTTTAAATCAACAAAATCTATAACTTTTAATTCCTTTGTATTGTAAGGTGAACTGATTTTGTTTCTGCCCCTCGTAAATCGTGTTAATCGAAAAATACTCGGCCAATCCTGCATGGTATACACTGGAACGAACTTTTTTGATTTCTCAATAGAACTATGCATTGAATCGGCTTCCACGTAGGAATGCCCACTTTCTAAAAAAATGTGCTCAATATTTGAAGGTGTGTTGTTTGCACCAAATATAAGAGAAGAGCGGCTACATGTTGATAACGATTTTGTCCTCCACATGTGTCAGAGAACAATGAAACTACTGTCACATGTGGAGGAAGATTTTTAAAGTACTCTAATAGACTATATATATATATATATATAAATATATATATATATATATATATATATATATATATATATATATATATATATATATATATATATATATATATATATATATTTATATACATATGTATATATATATACAAATGTATATATATATATATATATATATATATATATATATATATATATATAAATAAGCGGGGGTCTTACAGCTTCTGCCGCATCCCGCATTTCGATCGCCAAACTCGCTTGTCTCTATCCATTCGTTTTCTCTTGTTTTCTGGGATGAATTCTAAAGCCCGTTTGGGCCATCTCTTCTCGTTCATGCGTTGCACGTGCCCATACCATATTAACTGTCGAGTTTCTATTCTTTCTGAGGTTTTATGAATTCTATTTGTTCTCCGTCTGATTGCATTATTTGGAATGTGCTCTCTCCTTGATATGCGTCAGGCACTTCTTAGGTAGTCCATCTCCACACAGTCTATTGTCTTTTCTGAGAGTCTTTTGTCTTTTCTGTCGTTTGACAGCATTCTGCCCCATACGTTAGCATAGGCTCTACAACTGCTGCGTTGAAGACGGTAAGATGGTCATCTTAGTTCTTAAACTAATTTGGCTGGACCAAAGTAATGCATTGAGGATATGTATCGTTCTCTGATCCTGTTGCGCTTTGTATTTTATGTCACGTTCTGAAGATCCTTTGTTCGATATTCGCTCTTTTTTATTTTTCGCATATCTAAGTCTTGATCTTCGTCCCCCACTCTTACTCGCATATACTCCGTTTTTGTCATGTTCATGCTCATACCCTATTTTTCGTATTCTTCATGCAGTTTCGTAAGCATGTAATCTGCATCTTCTTCGTAGCCAGCTATTATTACCTGGTCATTTGCGAAGAACCGCTTCGTCAAAGAGTTATCATTGATTGTTATACCCATTCCTGAGCATTTTTGTCTTCACTTGCACAGTGCATCTTGGATGTATATTTTGAACAGGGTAGGAGGAAGACATCACCCTTGCTTTAAATCCTTCATGACATTAAATGGTTTTAAAAGATTATTTCCTGTCTTAATTCTTTGCGGGTTCTTGTACATATTTTGCAATGCTCTTGTATACGTTTTACTAAGGTCCGTCTTCGTCTAAACCTTAAATAAAAGTTTAAGAGGAACAGTATCGTCCGCCTTTTCCAGGTCTATAAAAACGAGATGTGTTGAGAGGTTTAGAGCTGTCCGTTATTCTATTAGTTGTTGAAGGGTAAATATATTGTCTTTTCTCTGTATACACAGCTGAACTCATTCATCACTTAATTGGTAAACAGTTCTTCCTATATGCAAATCTATGGCACGCGTGTCACAGCTGACACGTACGAAAATTGTATTGGCACGCGAACTATTTCTCACGTGTGCCTTCTAAACTTCTTATATTTAAACCTTTTACTTTTCTAAAATAAATATTTAAGTTTCTCAATTTACTTTTGTGAACAATCGAAGGTGTAATATACTAGATGTGTTATATTAAGACTAATACGGTAACTGATTTTCACTATCAGAAATGTTCATGCATTGCAAAAATTACTTGGCGCGTCAGCATTTCAAAATGTGAAAATCTAAAACAAAAATGCCACGCGGCCGGAAAAAGGTTACGCCACCCCTGCTATATGCGGATAATGCAAGTGTTTTAATTTCCCAGAACTCATTAATCAACCGAAAAATCGAACGAAGAACAATCTGGGAGAAATAGTTATAGACAAAACAGACATAGTGACTGTGATAGAGGACATCTACCAGACCCTGTACAACCAGTCAGTTCAGCAGCCAAACCAAATAAAACAAACCATTTTGAACGGGGGATACGATATCGCCTAAATTGTTCACCGCGGTTTTGGAACTCGCTTTCAAAAAGCTCAACTGGGAAAGAAAAGGCTTAACCATAGATGGCAAAAATCTATCAAATCTGCGATTTGCAGATGACATAGTGCTGCTTGCTGACGATCTTAACGATATAAAAACAATGCTATTAGAACTCCAGGAAGCATGTAATACCGTAGGCCTAAGAATAAACTATTCCAAAACAAAATGTATGACAAACTTGGTCCCGAGCAGACAGATAGATTTAGGCGATAGAGATATTGATTTCGTAGACAAATACACCTATTTAGGTCACGAAATACGCATAACTAGAGACAACCAAACATGCGATTTTAAAAGAAGAATAATCCTCTCCTGGGCCGCATATGGAAAACTTCGGGACGTATTCAAAAGCGATCTGCCAGTCTGCCTGAAAAGGAAAGTGTTTGATCAATGTGTATTGCCAGTTATGACCTACGGCACTGAAACCGCAACACTCACCGTCGCCACTGCAAAAAAGCTCCAAATTGCACAACGAAAGATGGAAAGATCGATGCTCGGCGTGTCGCTACGAGACCATATCACAAACGAAGACCTACACCGAACAACAGGTGTCACAGATGTGGTTGTGCGTATGGCGAGGCTAAAGTGGAACTGGGCTGGACACGTGGCCCGAATGTCAGATGGAAGATGGACCAAGAGACTACTGGAGTGGAGGCCAAGAGCAGATATACGAAGCAGGGGGAGGCCCCCCACAAGATGGACAGACGATATAAAAAGAACAAGAGGAGCCTGGATGCGAGAGGCTCAGGATAGGAGGAAATGGGCGGAAATTGGGGAGGCCTATGTAATAGCAGTGGACGCAAAGGGCTGTTAGATGATGATGATGATGATTTTGAACGTGGGCTCAGAAGAAATTCCCGAAATAGATGACCCTGAGCTCAGAGCAGCGCTAAACTCGATGAAAAATCATAAAACACCTGGAGAGGACTGCGTAACGAGCGAAATGCTAAAAGCTGAATCGGAAACACTGGCAAGATCCCCAAAATGTGGCAAAATGCCGAGGTAATACTTCTATTTAAGAAAGGTGACCCTAGAAACGTCGAAAATTACCGTCCAATCAGCTGACTAACTACATAGTACAAACTGCTGACGAAGATACTAACAAACCGCCTGGACAGAAAATTAGACTTCTACCAACTTATAGAGCAGGCCGGTTTTAGGAAAGGGTACAGCACAGTCGACCATATACAAGTAGTCTGCACACTAATAGAGAAATGCACGGAATATATCGTGCCTCTGCATATGGCATACGTTGACTATCAAAAGGTCTTCGACTCTATTGAGATATGGGCAGTGCTGGATGCCATGAACAGGGCAAGAATCATATTTTAAGGAATTTAAGAAGGCATATTTATAAAAATGCAACGTTACAAGTGCAACGTTAGAAGTCAAGGAAGGAAGGAACATCAAGGAAGATCTACAAACCGAAAAAATTAACATCCAAAGAGGCGTGCGTGCGGCAGGGCGACACGATCTCCCCAAAACTTTTCACTCTGACATTAGAGGAGATATTCAAAAACTTGAGGTGGGAACAAAAATGTGTGTGTATAGACGGAAATTACCTCAATCACTTACGTTTCGCAGACGACATTGTAATTATGAGCCAAGATATAAATGAACTGGAGGAAATGATAAACGAACTTAAGCAAGCTTCAGAAGATTTTGGCCTGCAGATGAAATTCAAGAAGACCAGAATCCTCTCTTGAAAATGTCCAATGTTATTTGGAGATAAAGATAACCACCACTTGGAAACCGTGGAGCAGTACATCTATCTGGGACATAATATTAAATTGGGCAGGGACAACCAAACAGCGGAAGTCACATCGGTTTGACTTGGGCTACCTTTGAAACACTAAACCATATTATCAGAAACCGTAAAGTCCCAATCTGCCTCAAGACAAAAGTGTACGATACGTGCATTCTCGCCGTTGCAACTTATGGTCTAGAGACCACCACTCTCACGGCCGTTTAAGAGTCTGCCAGAGAGCAATGGAGCGAGCGATGCTGAGTATCGGCCTGAGGGGTAAAATACGCAAAACGGAAATTCGCAAACGCCCTAAAGTATCGGATGTCATAGAACGAATTGCAAGACTAAGGTGGCAATGGGCAGGTTATGTTGCCCGAGATGACGTGAAATGGACCAAGAAAACAATGCAGGGGAGACCCCGAGAGACAAAAGGAAGTGTTGGTAGACCCCAGACGAGATGGCGGGGAATATCACGACAGAGTCAATTGTAAATAAAGTGTATCGTAAGATCTATATGCTTCCGTATGCTCAAGAATATTGTCAATGGTGCGGAGATACATTCTGTGATGGCATACGGAATTATGATATGAGGCGCTTTCCCCCACATGGAAATTGTATTAAAGACTCAAAACGGGCTATGCAATGCCTCGTGGAAATTAGCTACTGCAAATTGTACTTCGCCAAACTTAAGAACGAAGGAATTATTCTGAAGTAATTCTTTATGATTATAGTTGATTAGATTATAATGACATTTTATCAAATGATGATGTAATTTAAGAATTTCACAATACTGAAAACACTTTTTTACACGAGATGCTACAATTTATTAATAATTGAAAGAATTATTTTAATAGGAAAATTAAAGAACCGTGTTCCACTGCTCCACTTAAATCTATTAACGTGTAAACTCCACGCACAAACTAATTATTTTACTCAAATTTGTTTAGTTTATTCAATAAAGAAACTCGTTACAGCTTATTTTTTGATTATAAAACATTTACCCTATCTCACAAAAAATATGAAACAAATCGATTTAATAGTTTTTTTTAATTATGATTATGAATTCATCATCATCAATGGCGCTACAGCCCGAGTCGGGCCTTGGCCTCCTGAATGCTCCGTCTCCAGTTTTCTCGGTCCAATGACCGCGTTCTCCACGTTGCAAATTTCAGAAGCGATCTGCTGTCTTCGTCAATGGAATCCTCCCAGCGTTTTCTTGGTTTTCCGACTGGTCTTTTTCCTTCCGCTTTTCCTTTTTGTACTCGCTTGGGTATTCTTCCGTCTTCCATTCGCTGTACATGACCAGCCCACTGTAGCTTTCGGAGTTTGATGAGAGTGGAGACTTCTGGGTCCTCAAAAATAGCATACAATTCCTTATTGTACCGAATTCGCCATGCGCCTTGTTCTCTCACCGGTCCGAGGATTCGTCGCAATACCTTTCTTTCAAAAGCATTGACCATTTTTTCTGATGCCTGTATAAAGGTCCACGTTTCACTGCCATAGCAGAGTACAGGTCTTATTATTGTTTTGTAGATTCGCAGCTTCGTTTTTCTGTGCACGTCTTTACATTTGATTATAGGAAGTACCGAATAATATGTCTTGTTTGCTATCATTATGCGTCTTTTTATTTCGTTGATTTCATTGCCGTCTTTGGAGAGATTGGCTCCCAGATATATGAAATTGTCCACATTTTCTATGTTATAGTTTGCTATCGTTAGATTTTGTCTGATTGGCGTGTTTCTTCGTGATTGTACCATAACTTTCGTTTTGTTTTCATTCATGCGTAACCCTACTTCTAGTGCTGCCGTGTCAAGATTAACGAATACTTCCTTGGCGTCTAGTTTTGAGCGCGCCATTATGTTTATGTCATCTGCGTAAGCTACTATTTGGGTTGATTTAAATAATAGCGTCCCTCTGGTGTCAACAGGGAGTTTTCGTACGACATATTCCAAAGCCAGATTAAACAGTGTGGGTGCAAGGCCATCTCCTTGCTTCAGCCCTGAGAGCGTTAGGAAGCTTGTTGTCAGCTCGTTCTGGATTCTTACTTGGCATGTTGAGTTGGTCATTGTAAGCCTTGTCAGTCGAACGAGTTTCGCTGGTATTCCCAGTTCCAGCATTATCGTGTACAGTACACTTCTGTCGATACTGTCATAAGCTTGTTTAAAATCTACGAATATTTGGTGCACATCGATGTTATATTCCCAGCATTTCTCTAGCACCTGCTTTACTGAGAAAATTTGATCCGTAGTTGATCGTCCGGCTCTGAATCCTCCTTGGTATTCTCCAATTATATTTTCGGCATAGGGTTTAATTCGAGACTCAATGATCTTCGTCAAGATTTTATAGCATGTGCACAGCAATGAAATCCCTCTATAGTTTTCGCAGCACAGTTTGTCACCCTTTTTGTATACCGGACATATAATGCTTTTTCGCCAATCGTCAGGTCGTGTTTCCTGTGTCCATATTTGTAGCAGCAAGGTGTGAATTTTTGTAGCTACGCATTCACCACCGCTCTTCAGGAGTTCGGCTGGAATGTCGTCTATGCCCGGCGCCTTGTTGTTTTTTAATTTGTTGAGGGCATCTTTTACTTCTTCTACTGTAGGGAGGCTAACTATATTTTCGTCAGTAGCTGCCTCGGTCAAGTTGTCAGTTACGGTAGTGGACGGTGGTGAATTCGGGTTAAGCAACTGTTGGAAATATTGCCCCCATCTCGTCTTTATCTCCTCTGTGCTGCTGATAATGCCTCCTGCAGCGTCCTTGCATAGGCTCGTACTTGGTTGAAACCCTCGTTTTTGGTTTTTAACTATTGCATATGCCGCTTTTGTGTTATTTGACTTAAAATGTTCATCCATTTTGCATAGCTCGTCATTCATGTACTTTCTTTTCTTCTTTCTACAAATTTTGTTTGCAGATCGTCTGAGTTCGTCAAATATGTCTCTCTTGGCTCTTGTCGGTCGTTCGGTGAATTGTTTGTAAGCTACATTCTTTTTGTCTATTGCATCTCGGCATTCATCATCGAACCAATCGTTTTTCTTTCGCCGGGACTGGTGGCCTATAACCTCCTCTGCGACAGACTTAATGCCATTTTTGATGGAGAGCCATAACTGCTCTATTGGCATTTCGTGATGGTTGGATATTTGGTCAAAATGTCTGTTTAAAGCTGATGCGTATGCGCCTGCGGTTGACTCGTCTTTCAGCTTCTCGATGTCGAATTTGAGTGTCGGTTGGAATTTTGCAGGTCTTCTGTTTGCGATTCGACACCGGAATGAGGCTTTGACCAAATAGTGGTCAGAGTCGCAGTTAGCCCCTCTGTAGGTTCTTACATCTAAGAGGCTGGAGGCTGCCCTTTTATCAATAAGAACGTGGTCTATCTGGTTATACGTCCTTCCATCAGGTGACGCCCAGGTTCTTTTGTGAATGCTTCGATGCGGGAAGCACGTTGAGCTTACTATTACGTTTCTACTGCAGGCGAAATCAACTAGACGTTGGCCGTTGTCATTGTTAATGTCGTGGAGACTGTGCCCTCCGGTTGTTCCTCTTTGTGTCTCCTCCTTCCCAACCTTCGCGTTGAAGTCACCTAGTATGATCTTGATGTCATTTGAGGGCAATGAGTCATAAATTGATTCAAGATGACTATAGAACTCGTCCTTAGTGGCCTCGTCCTTATCCTCCGTTGGGGCGTGAACATTAATGAGCCAGATGTTGAAAAATGTTGTCTTTATGCGAAGTGCACACAATCTTTCGTTAATGGGTTTGAAGTTGGTAATATGCTGTTTAAAAGCTTTGCTGACGACAAAAGCTACTCCAAACTCACGGCTTCCCGATAGTTTTCCACTTTTAAATATTGTGTGCGACCTCATGTCGGTTATCTCGCTGCCAAGCCATTTAGTTTCCTGGAGTGCAATAACATCAATGTTAAATTTATCAACTTGTTCTAGGAGTGATTTTAGAGCTCCAGGTTTGAACAAGGATCGTACATTCCAGGTTCCGAAAGAGTGATCAAATTTCCGTTTGCCAGGTCGTTTCCGTTGAATCTGTCCAATCCGAGGCGAAGCATCAGGTTCCTTAACAAGTTTTTTTTTTCCGGGAATAGGTTGTTAGCCCATCGCCCAACCCCCAATCTGGAGGCTCAGGTCTGTGTACTCAACCGCACAGACACGGCTTGACAATTTTCAGCTGGATGGGATATGTTGGAGTTCTCACAGCTATGCCGCGAGTCCAACTCTATCCGTCCTTAGCCTACTTCCTGAGACGCACTGGTGTTTCTGGCCATTCAGGGTGTCTACCCTCCTCCTTTCGCAAACCGGGCTTGGGACCGTCTATGGCGGAGTGGATGATTATGAATTGATTAAACTAAATTTAATATTAATTCGAATTTCAGTTCAGTTCATTTACTGTTTTTTTTTTCTCACTGTGAATTCAAACACAACCTCTTATGTTCGATCAAGGATGTGATGCCAAAGTATTTTATGACTAAAATTTAAGCGAAACAACCTTTATTTGTAATAGATTACAGTAATAGATTACAGTTTGTAATAGATACAGTGATCACAGTGAAGAAACGTTTTACCCTTTTTTTAAAGATTATTTTTTTTGTATCCTTCTTATCTCTCCTTAACCATTCCAAATTCTATTACGACTTCATTGGTCACGTTTTTGCTTCGTGAGTTTTGTCCTCTTCTAAAAAGCTTCTTTTGCGTACACTCTTTATTAGATATTTATCTATTATTACGTATTTATTCATAAGTAAGTCTTCTTCTTCTCTTTGCTTTCTTCTATTCTTATTTCTAATATTCTTCTCGATTTTTATAATTTACATAAATTTTAATATTCAACCGAAAAGCAAAAACATTTCTGGGTAGCAATATGAATCAGAATACATATATATGTTTATGTGTTTATATTATACGTTAATGCACTTGTGATGATTTCAGCGAAATGAAAAATCTACAAAAGTTAAATAAACATCAAGGAAAAAGTTACTGACCTTTTTATTCCACGCAAGACAAAGGGAATAGATTCTATTTGATCTGAAAGTAATTTTGAATTATACCAAATTGTATAGTTTTAATTCTATCCAAAATAATCATTATTTGTTATTAATCAATAAGTTTTAAAATAATTTTAAAATAACAATATTTTAGACTAACTTCGATTTTAAGCCTAAAGACAAAGATTGTGTTTTAGAAGCACTCGTCACTGCTTTACGTGACTATTATCTTCTGTGTTTCTATTTCAATTATTACTATGTAATTATTTCCATCAATTTTCTTTCCTTTTCTAAAACCGGTGCAACTTTGGCCAACTTTAATCCTGGGAATATACCACTACGAATATTTGTGTTTATTTGCTCTGCGATAGTTCTGTACCTAGATCAAGTTTGTCCTCCCCGTTTAGTTTGTCCTCACCGTAGTTTTATTTCCCCGACTAGTGTGACCTCCCTGACTTGTTTGTCGTCCCCGAGGTTAAGTTAGAACCATCTTGAAATTGCAAAACGTGGAAAACCATTCACCGATGGAGAAATGATCAAAGAATGCATAATTGCAGTAGCCGAAGAAATGTGCCCTGAAAAGGTAAATTTATTAAAAACTGTCAGTATGTCAGCAAACACTGTGGCTCGAAGGGTAGAAAACATCGCTGAAAATATATCCTCTCAACTGTTCGACAAAAATGGACAAGTTGAGTGGTTTTCTTTGGCCTTGGATGAGTCAACGGATGTGTCAGATACTGCTCAGGTGTTGATTTATATTCGAGGAGTAGATAAAAGCTATGAAGTGCACGAAGAACTTCTTGATATGTATAGTATTCATGGCACAACTACTGGTACAGATATTTTTGAAGGAGTTGAAATGGCCATTAATCAGAAGAACCTTCAATGGAAAAACTTGAAATGTATTACAACTGATGGAGGCAAAAACATGAGTGGGAAAGATAAAGGAGTGGTCGCTCTTGTGTCAAAGGCTGTAGAAAATGACAGTGGTTCAAAACCATTAGTCTTACATTGTATCATTCATCAACAGTATTTGTGCGGAAAATGTTTGCATATGTCTGAAACCAGTCATATCAACTGTTAATTTTATCAGATCTTTTGGGCTGAATCACCGACAATTCCGACAATTTATTGAAGAGATTGGAGAAAATGACTTACCTTATCATACTGACCTACGTTGGCTTAGTTGTGGGAAAGTCCTTCAGTACTTTTTTGAACTTCGAGCAGTGATCGAAATTTTTTTGAATGAAAAGCATCGCCCTTTTACTGAATTACAAAACAAAGCATGGCTGTGGAAGTTAGCATTCTATGTTGATTTGACAAAACATGTGAACGAACTGAATTTGAGATTGCAAAAACCAGCATCTTCCTGATTTATACACTAATATCAAATCATTCCGGAAGAAATTGATACTGTTTCAATCACAACTACGAAGTAAATGTTTTTCACATTTTAAACATGTGAAATATTAAGCCACACCACTGAGACTGAGTTTCCTGTCGATTTTGCAATCGAAACTTTGAGTGCTTTGAAAATAAATTTTGATACTCGTTTCTCGGACTTTGATGCCATTGCGAATCAAATTAAGATTTTTCAGAATCCTTTTGATACTAACATTGAAACCTTAGCCCCGGAACTTCAAATGGAAATGATTGATCTACAGTGCAGTGATATAATTAAGAACAAATATCAAAACTCATCTTTGTTGGAATTTTATAAGAGTCTTCCACTGACACAATTTGATAATTTGCATAAATTTGCTCGTGGGCTGTTTTCTGTTTTTGGTACTACTTATTTGTGTGAGAAGACCTTCTCCAAAATGAAGTACACAAAAAATGTTTACAGATCTAAATTAACTGATGAGCATCTTAAATCTCTTTTAATAATTGGAACAAAGTAAAATTAGTCCACAACTACAAACTATTGTCAGTGGAAAATCTCAATTACATAAATCTCATTAGTATTTCATATGTCATTATGCTTGTTATAAGTTATGTTTTTATTTAAAATGTATAAAATGTTAGTTGGATTCATTTCAATAATTTGTTAGTTATTATATACTGAAGTTAAATTTTCTGCTCATTACACTACTCATTACAATTCTGTGTTTCTTTATCCAACTTATCACAAGAACAATAACAATAAGCCTACAACAATGTTATGAGTAGTTAGCCCATGACCATATCAATGTAGATGTCATATTAATAATTATTCAACATAAAATTAGAATACTTCAGTAAACTAAATTTAATTTGCTATAAAAAATATGTTCTCTAAAAGGAGTTTTCAAGTATGCTAGCTCTCCGCGGGCCGGACAAAATCTGTCAACGGGCCGGATGTGGCCTTCGGGCCGTGGTTTGGAGACCCCTGGTCTATACTATCGAATGCTTTGGAAAGTTCCAAGAATATCCCAGCAATATTTTGACCGGAATTCGAGGAGTTGCTAATTTCCTCAACGAACTGAAATATAGCCCTTGTTGTATATCTACCTTTCGTGAAACCGTTTTGTACAGTCGCTAATACATTTTCTTGTTCCAGGAAAGTTGTGATTCTAATATAAATGATTTTTTCGAAATAATATTTTTGATATATTTGAAAGCTGATGAATAGATAGTGTGTTTACTATCTTTACAATAGTACAAAATAAAATCACGCTAAGCAGTAATGATGTTAAAAGATTTATCTGATCATATGGTTATAGCAACTTAGCTTGGGGCCATTCACTTATTTCATAAAAATGTTTTTGTATATTTAAATGTGAATTATGTTTACATATTTTCGGCCTCAATGCATTTCATTTAGTGACATGTAAAATGAAAAATGGGACTAGTAATAACATGCAAATGTCTGTTCTTTAATTCATTATCCTGCGTGGTATTAGAAAGGGAAGTGTTTGTTTCAACATGAGATTTGTGTTAATCTTAAAAAGAAACTTAATATTATAGAGCTACGAACAGTATACACAATACAACACAATAAAATCACGCTAAGCAGTAATGATGTTAAAAGATTTAACTGATCATATGGTTATAGCAACTTGGCTTGGGACAATTCACTTATTTCAAAAAAATAATGTTTTTGTTTATTTAAATGTGAATTATGTTTGCATATTTTCGGCCTCAATGCATTTCATTTAGTAACATGTAAAATGAAAAATGGGACTAGTAATAACATGCAAATGTCTGTTGTATAATTCATTATTCTGCGTGGTGTTAGAAAGGGAAGTAGTTGTTTCAACATGAGATTTGTGTTAATCTTAAAAAAAAAACTTAATATTATAGAGCTACGAACAGTATACACAATATAACACAATAAAATCACGCTAAGCATTAATGCCGTTAACAGATTTATCTGATCATATGGTTATAGAAACTTAGCTTGGGGCCATTCACTTATTTCACAAAAATAATGTTTTTTTATATTTAAATGTGAATTATGTTTACATATTTTCGGCCTCAATGCATTTCATTTAGTGACATGTAAAATGAAAAATGGGACTAGTAATAACATGCAAATGTCTGTTGTATAATTCATTATTCTGCGTGGTGTTAGAAAGGGAAGTAGTTGTTTCAACATGAGATTTGTGTTAATCTTAAAAAAAAAACTTAATATTATAGAGCTACGAACAGTATACACAATATAACACAATAAAATCACGCTAAGCATTAATGCCGTTAACAGATTTATCTGATCATATGGTTATAGAAACTTAGCTTGGGGCCATTCACTTATTTCACAAAAATAATGTTTTTTTATATTTAAATGTGAATTATGTTTACATATTTTCGGCCTCAATGCATTTCATTTAGTGACATGTAAAATGAAAAATGGGACTAGTAATAACATGCAAATGTCTGTTGTATAATTCATTATTCTGCGTGGTGTTAGAAAGGGAAGTAGTTGTTTCAACATGAGATTTGTGTTAATCTTAAAAAAAAAACTTAATATTATAGAGCTACGAACAGTATACACAATATAAAACAATAAAATCACGCTAAGCATTAATGCCGTTAACAGATTTATCTGATCATATGGTTATAGAAACTTAGCTTGGGGCCATTCACTTATTTCACAAAAATAATGTTTTTTTTATATTTAAATGTGAATTATGTTTACATATTTTCGGATAGGACGATAATTTTCAATTACAGTCTTATTACCGTTTTTATGTATGGGTAATATAAAGGCGACTTTCAGTGCGCTGGGGAAATTTCCTGTCAAAAAACATAGGTTTATTATAATGGATAGTGGTCCTGCTAAAACGGGAGCACAATATTTTAGTAACATAACAGGGATATCATCTGAACCTACAGATTTTGTGTTTTTTAAATTCGATATCAAATTCAAATCAAATCAAATTATTTATTTACCAAATGAGATACATAAAATATCTATAGGCTATGTCAAATAATAATTAAATAATTAAAATACAATATTACAATAAGTAAAAGTAATAAGTTAGTTAAATTTAAAATACATAAAATCATTAAGACACATCGGGTTCATTAATAGAACTTTTTTCAATTTATTTCTAATTTTTTTAAGTGACATTTCGTTTTTTATTGTGTTTGGTATTTTATTGTAAATTTTATATCCTTGATTCTCAAGTCCTTTTGAACACAAGTTTAAATATGTTTTCCTGGGATAAAGGTGGTGTTTTCCTCTTGTGTCATATATATGGTTATCTTTATGGTTTTGGAGAGTATCGCGAATTTTGTGGATATATGAGGCAGTTTCCAATATATATAAATTGACTACTGTCAAGATATTTAAATTTTTAAAATGTGGTTTGCACAATTCTGTTGTTTTTATTCCCACTATATTTCGGACAATTCTTTTCTGTGCTAGAAGTATTTCTTCTATAAGTGATGTAGCTCCCCATAGAATAATGCCATATGTTAATATGGATTGCACCTTGGCAAAATACCAACTTAGCAGGTCTTCCTTGTTCACCAGATTGTGCAGATGTTTAATTTTGAATGTTTTCTGATGTAGTAACCGACTAATTTTTTGTATGGTGGTTGTCCAGAGGAGATGCTCTTCCAAGTGGATTCCTAGGAACTTTGCTTCTTTAGCTCTTTTTAAACAGTGGTTTTGTATATTCAAATCAATGTTCTCAGCATAGGTGCTTCTGGCTGTCTGAAAAATGACATACTCTGTTTTTTCTATATTAAAGAAAAGGTTGTTTGCTGAGAACCAAGTTTGATTGAACTTAGTAATAAATTAGCTTTGTCTGCTTTTCTTTTATATTTTTTTTAGATTTTCTTTTATATTTTTTTCAGTTATAATAAAACTGGTATCATCTGCGTACAATGTATAATGCTGTCCTTTTATGTAACTTATTAAGTCGGCGGTGTACAATAAGAAAAGTGTTGGTGCAAGAACGCTCCCTTGAGGGACCCCAATATTGGTACAAATGGTGTTGGACTTTCCTGTTTCATTTCCACTTCTTATTGTAACATATTGCTTACGGTCTTCTAAGTAGGATTGTAGCCATCTCGTGGTTTTCCCTCGGATTCCATATCTAATTAGTTTGTTTAATAATGTTTCGTGGGAGACACAATCAAACGCCTTACTTAAGTCGCAGAATATTCCTATAGGTTTATTACCCATGTCTACTTCTTTTAAAATAGTGCTGTGGAAATCTGCTAGCGCTGTTGAAGTTGATTTCCCTTTACGAAATGCATGTTGTTGGCCTGGAATAATGTTATATTTTTCTATGAATGGGATTATTCTACTATGTATGGCGTATTCAATGATAGTACAGAAATAAGAGCAATCGGCCTGTAATTTCCAATATCCTTTTTTGATCCCTTTTTATGCACTGGAATCATTTTTGCTATTTTGAGGATTGCTGGAAATTGTTCATCCGCGATGGAGGCATTGATTATGCCTGTTATAGGAGTCAATAGGTAATGGCTGAACTCTTTGATAATTTGACATGGAAGGTCATGGGGTCCGCTTGTTGATTTGTTTTTTAAGGAAGCAATTATAGATAGAACCTCATTTTCTGAGAATTCCTGCAAATATATTGTATTGGGATTAAACTTTATGTGTTGATCCGAAATGTCTGTAGGAATAATATTACCAACAGTTTTTTTTTGGGGCTTCCTCAAAATACGCGTATTAAATTTGTCTGCAATTTCCTTCGGACTTGTGATTAGCGTATTTTTTTCGATTAATATAATTTGATCGGTAGTTTTTGATCTGTTTGTTTCTTGTTTTATGACATTCCACAGCACTTTCGATTTATTAGGTGCCTGCAGTATTTTTCGTCTAAAAAAAGATTTTTTCAATGAGGTGACTAATTTCTGGTGTTGATATTTTTGTTGAATATAATGGTTACGTAAAGCGGGATACGTTTTTTTGTAATATGTGCATTAGGGTGGAGCACGGATGTAGGCAAAAATATTTTTTTACAGATTTAAAGTTGTCATAGGGGGGGATTGGTGCATTATATTAAAGTTAAAATAAATTTAATTTTTGAATCAATTTGATGAATATCTTCTGCCTCCGCAATGACAATTTTCACTTCTTTTGCCTCACTGAAAAATTTAAATTTAATGATAAAAGTCTAGTACAGTTATTGCCAAATATTAAGCTTAATTTAATGATATATGGGTGCTAAATGATACGCAATATATAATTCAGATATATATTAATCACTTTTAGTCAAAAATACAACAATTTTTTTATAAAGATATTAAAAAAACCAATTAATTTGCTCGAAAATCTCGTTTTGTCTCAAATTTAGGCATTACGTTCTTACGTTCGAATTTCTTGGTCAGGCAAGTTTTTCATAATCGGTGGTTCACTTAATATTTCTTGAATGTTGTTCTTGAATTATCATTTCTTGAAAATCTATATGTTGAAGCATTGACATTTATAGGCGGCACTTCAAACATTCTAGGTGTTGAAGGTTGAGGCATCCTGCGTGCCTTTAATATACGCCGGGCTGTCAGTTCTCGAATGTGCTTTCAGTCATCAGTTATCATTGCTAGGAGTATGCTCTCGGGATGTGCAAAATAGTTATTGCGTTGAATCACAAGATCAATAACTTTTTTTAGATCCTCTGACAGGTACCTGGAGGCCTTAATTATGTTAAAAAGGTGTTTTGAGCCATCCTTGCATGATGGTTTATTTTTAATGTAGAACTAATATGTTGCGTAAACTTTTACAACAAATGTAGTCAAAGTTGTCAAGTTTAAAGGTTGGCACGTGTGAACCTACGGGCATATTTTCTTCCTTTGTCAAGTAGATGAAAAGTGATTGTCAGAAAATTGAACTCTGGTTTATATAAATGAAATGCTGGATGTTTCACGTGAATATGTTCATTAAATTAAAACGAAAAACAAACCTAAGAAATTGATTAGACCACGCTTCATAATTTATTATTTTCTCCGCTCGCGCATCGCTGATAAGATAGCAGGAGTTGTAATCAGCGCTAGACGGTCAGCTGCGTCTAATCGCCCAAGCCGAAAACAAATACGAAAAACATTTCCAAGAAATTGATTACACTGACATACACAAACATCCGGCTATGCTTAACTGACTGCTGATAAATTCAAATCTTATTATGTTTATTAAGTTAAACCAAAAAACAATTGAAAATATATTTTAGTTAAATTAAACAATCCCTTATATATTTTAGTTCAGTCTCTCTAGTCTCTTTTGAACTAGTCTCATGTATCTAGCGTCGTCTATCTAGTCTCATGTATCTAGCCCCATCTATCTAGTCTCATGTATCTAGCCCCGTCTATCTAGCCCCATGTAACTAGCCCCATGTATCTAACCCCATCTATCTAGTCTTCTGTATTTAGCTTCGTCTGTCTAGTCTCATGTATCTAGTTCCGTCTATCTAGTATCATATATCTAACCCCATGTATCTAATCTCATGTATCTAGCCTCGTTGATATATGCAACCAACTACACATCTCATTTGCCCCCGTCAGCACCTAATTTTGAATTTTCCCGCCTCACGTCTATTTTTTTAATTTTCCCGCGCATCTGGAAGCTCCGGAAATGGCGGCCGGAAGTCAAAACCGGTAGTCGAAACCGGAAGTCAATACCGGAAACCGGAAATCGAAACCGGAAGTCGAAACCGGAAGTTCCAATGTTAAGGTCACGGTCAGAGGGGGAGGTGGGTCTAGAACGAAGGATCTTTCCCTACTCGTATATTTTGCATTCTTTCAGGGTGGGTAGCCCGGACGGTTAATGAAAGCCGCCCTAGTTTTCGTCTCCTCGGCTAGTGTAACACAGCACTTGGTGCCATCATTCGGAATTTTATTTAAATGTTGATAAAAATTTCTGAAATATTCAAAATAAATATAGTGTCCCACCCAAAAAAATGTGCATTTTAGTACCTCGTTTATGGTGAAATACAATGGATCATTGTGGGGAAATATAATAGGCCACCAGGCCGCAGTGTTTTTTAGGACTCCTGGACCCACATTGATTGTTAAAGAAAAAAACTTATTTATGTATTCAAATTCAAATTAAATTTATTTCTCTAATTAAGCTATACAGAAAATACATGCTAAGAGAAATATGTCAACAATATTTATAATAAATTAAACTAACATTATCTCAAATAGATCAACCTAGACTTTTGCCCTATAGAATTCTTCAATGGTATAGGGTTCTATGTCGTTGATGTATTTATACACTTCTTCTTTGAAATTTCTCATATTATTACATTCTTTGATGTAATTTGGTAAGCTATTATATAACTTGATACAACTATAGTATGGTCCTTTTTCCACCATAGATAAATTATGTGCTGGTAGTATATAGGTTTTATTATTTCTTGTGTTTATGTGGTGAATGCTTTCATGATGTAAAATGATGTAAAATAACGTGTAGAATTTTTTTTATGTTTAAATATGAAGATTAATGTTTCAAATATATACACCTGCAACTCTAAGAATATTAGTTTTTTTAAAGGAACCTCTACAAGATTGCTTGAAATTTAGCTTGAGCATAATTCTCAGTGCTTGCTTTTGCACTCTAAATATTTCAATTACACTTTTCCCTCTTCCCCTAAAAATTATTCCAAAACGGAGATGTGAGTAAAAGTTGGCATAATATACAACTTTCAGCATTTCTGTACTTACACATCTTTGAAGAATGCGTAGTGCATACGTTGTTCTATTTAACTTAATTGATAATTTTTTTACATGGGTTTCCCAGCTTAAATGTTGATCAATATGTATCCCTAAGAGTTTCACATCACTTTTTATATACAATGAATCTCTGTCAATTACAATCTGTTTTGGATAGTTTATTTTAGATCGGTATGTTCGGAAAATAATTAGGTTAGTTTTATCTTCATTTATAGTTAATTTATTCATTTGGAATCATATTTTGCCTGATTTATTACCGAATTAGACTTAGAAATAATTTCCTCTATGGATTTTCCAGCTACTAATAATGTTGTGTCATCTGCATAATTTACTATTTTAGATTGATTTAGAGCTAGCGGCAGATCGTTTCAGAAAATCGTGAAAAGCAGTGGCCCCAAAATACTACCCTGTGGGATTCCCACTGTAATGTTTCTGATTTTTGATTTTGCCGTGCCATAAGAAGCACTGACCACTTTAGTCTGTTGTGTTCTGTTACTCAGGTAGGATCGGAATAAGTTTAGTGCGTTGCCTCTAATACCATACTTTTCCAGTTTATATATAAGAAAATTGTGGTTAACCGTTCATAGGCTTTTGATAAATCTATAAAAATGCCACAAGGGATATCTTGATTATCCAAATGCTTTAATACATTGTTTAAGAAATAGAAACATGCGGTTTCTATACTTTTTCCTTTAACATATCCGTGCTGAGTATCATTTAGAAGATGGTATTTTTTAAAAAAGGATATGGTCCTATCAGCTATCACTCTTTCAAAAATTTTTGAAAAAGATGATAATATGCTAATAGGCCTGTAGTTTTCTAAGATATTCTTGTCCCCTTTTTTATAAACAGGTGTGATAACCGAATGCTTAAGTTTGTCAGGATATATTCCAAATTCAATTGATTTGTTGATAATATGTGTTAATGGATCAATAATTTCTAGTATAACATTTTCTATTAAGGCTAGGGAAATTTCATCGTAACCTGTACTGTTTTTATTTTTAAGTTCAGTAAATAGGTGAAAATTTCTTCATTACTCACTGGTTTAATGAAGATTGAATGAGTATTCATTAGAATGTTATCTACATAATTGAGTTTTGGAATTTTACTACATAGTCTAATTGGATTAGTAACATAAAAATCATTCAACTCATTCGCTAATATGTTAATATCTTTCTTATCTGTTGGATACGCTGTGTCTTGTTGTTCTTTTTTTAAATTAACCATTTGTTTGTCACTACATTCCAGGTAGCTTTCATTTTGTTATGGGAAAACTTTATTTGGTTTTCTAAACTTATTCTTTTTGCCTTTCTAAGTTGACTGTTATAATTTCTACGTACCCTGTTATAATGTCTTCTGCAGTTTTTATTATAATGGGCTAATATATATAGTAGATCCATGTCTTTTTTTATTCTAATTATACTAGGATTTGCGTAATTATTTCTCTTTTTAATTTTCTTTTTACAAATTATTCGAGGATAGCAGGTATTAAATAACGATAAGAATGAACCCATAAATAACTCCCATTTCTTATTTACATCGTTTTCATGCGTTGAATAAACCGCTGACCAAGATTCGTTTTTCAGCATTTCTTTGAATTGTATCGTATTTTCATTAGTGAATTTTCTGATTACTCATTATTTTTGTGTTTTGTATCAACAAAGGTTATAAGCTGTGCGCTGTGATCCGTTATATAAAATTCTCGAGTTTCTGTAGAGTACCCAGTGTTCGTTTTGATGATTATATTGTCTATACATGATGCCATGTGACTTGGCTCTTTCATTGTTAATACTGAATTAAATGACTCCAGTAATGATTTTAATTGGCGGCTTTTTTTATTAGTTTGTAAAATGTAAATGTTAAGATCTCCCGCAATAATATATTGACTGTTATTATTGACATTTAATTTAATCAGAAGTTCGTGCAGTTTGTCTATAAAATGTTCAAAATTAGCAAGGGGAGGGCGGTAAATGGCAATGATAATTAATGACTCATTGTTCATAGTAGTTTGTGTAGCTGTTACTTCAAATAAAAATTGTTCTGCCATCGCATTGATATCTAATCTTGGTGTCCATGTTACATTATTATCGCAGAATATCGCTACACCTCCATGTGCACCCTCTTTTCGACAAAAAGCAGATGTTAGATGATAATTATTAATTTTAAATAACTGTAATTGCTCATTGCTCTTCCAATGTTCTGTTATTACTAACCATTTACAATCCTTATTTTGTTCAAGCATATATTTTTTCTATTGAATTTCCAATAGATTGAACATTTTGATTTATTAACTTAAACATTACCTTTTTACATGAATTTAAATTTACATTCTCGGTGGGTTTCTTGATATCCTCTGAAAATTTCCCCGACTTCTGTTTGATGGGTGAAAATTATATCTCTCGTGTAGTATACCTTCAGGCCAGAAAGAACGATCGTATACGACATCTTTTAGGCCAAGCTCCACTCCCACTTTGAAGCTCTTATTATTTATAGTTTGTATTTTTGGTACAATTTCTTCTACCTAAAAGTTGTGTCCAGTTTTCTGTGTTAAATAATTCAGATTAATTTCTTCCGTGACATGATCCATCGCACGTGATACGAATAACCATATTCTCTTAGGTTCGATATTTCGTCCCACAAAACCAGTGGATTTATCCTCTTCATTGACTTTGGCATTCCCTAAAGACGCGCGTGATCTTCTTGATACGTTGATGGCCGGTTGTCCTGTTAGCTTTTTGGAATTATGTTTATATTTTTCAGCAGGTGTGTTATTGGTTGCTTCTTCTTCTACTTCCAGTGTGTGAACTCTAGTGGCAGTTTTCAAATGTTTATTATCGGAAACTAATTGTAAATTATTATCCGAATGAGAAAGAATATTTGGTTCACAGTTTTGGCGTTGAGGCGCATTCAGATTTGAAGTAAGTTGGGTTGCATGTTGGGTTGCATGTGATGATATTGGTAGTTTATTATTATTTTGCAGTACTACAATCTGTTGTTCCAGCACCGACATGTAATTATTCATTATACGATTTTTGTCCTCTATCTCTCTTACCAGTTTACGCAATAACTCAACTTCCAATTCGAGAATTTTTATTTTTCCATCCTCCACTTTTTCTGATGTTTCAATGTTTTCCTCCACTTCTTCACCAATTTCATGTATACACTTCGATTTATTAGCTCGTGATAAACATCTTGGGTGGAACTTTAGTTTGCACTTTAAGCAAAATACATATTCACGCCCTTTTTTACCACAATGATTGCACAGTATTTCACAGTATGTGTGTATACTTTTCTTTGGGACACTCGATATTTATTTATTTCAAGAATAACCAAATCCATTGTAATACAAAATCTTTTTTATGAAAATCTGTTATAAACATACTTGAATTCTTCTAATCTCCTCTGCAGAAATTTAATTTCGTATCTAAAATTTTCTATTTTTCAAAAAAATTAAAAACATTATAAATATAGAAAAGTGCATTAAAGATAATTTAATATAGTCATTCATTAAGCATATATTATATGTACACTGATACTATTTTTTATCGTTATGGCTGTATGAAAATATGTTTGCAACATTAATGAAGTGCTGCCTGCGTCAAATTAAAACTATTTACTTTAATCAGCGAAACGTTTACGAGAACATTCAACACCTATTCACAATATAACTTTGAAAGTCATGTTTATTTTTAAAATTGTTAAATAACTTACACAATGTATTATTCATAACTTCATATATAGAAATAAAAAAACTATTTATATTTAGCCATGGGTAACAAACTAAGAGCTTGATGTAAACTATACAAAGTATGTTAATATTTAAACTTGTATTGTCAATTGTTTGGTTTGTCTAAGAATAACACATTTGGAATTATCGCCGAGGATTATGCCAGAAGGTTAAGGTTAAACTTCTTTGAGATGACAGGCACTCCTCGGCGTGTCTGATAGGAGTACACCCGATATGGACTTCGAAACCGCTCTTTAAACACCTACGCTGCATTTCTCATCCCATTGTCTCGTCACATGTCGTCTTCTAAGTCTAATTAGCGAGTATATACAATTATTCTAATTACTGTAAGCAATTAAACCGAACAAGGAAATGTCTTATTTAAGAGAATGATAAAAAATTAATGTTACAATGAAAGTTAATCACATTTACGTATTTATTTTATAGTTTCTTCTATCTACAAATCATTTAGATTTAATTAGAGAAAGAATTTAATTAGAAATTTAATTGTATCGTTTTATTCAATTGAGTATTTCGAAGAAAAGGTATAAGAAAATACATTTTTTATATATTTCAAAACCATCTTGTACCTTGTCAATTTATTACTCAAGTATTTAAGTAAGATTGTATTGTTGGGCCCTTTTGAACCCTTTTTGAGTCGTTTTCTATTTATATATTCTACAACAACCCAACCTTTAACGAATATCTCGGGTGTCAGCCACTCTGCGCATCTCTACAAATACTACCAAATTACGAAATCAATAATTCAAAATCAAATCAAATCAAAATCAATTTTATTTCTCTAAGGATGTAAATGTTACATATGAGACAAGTCAAGATAGAATATACATAAAACAAGCATAAAAAATAAGATTAATAAAAAAAAAACAATTAAAGAGAAACTATAATATACGATCAAATAAATCATTAACGCTGTAGAAACAGTTGTCGATTAGGAACAATTTTAGACTGCTTCTGAACGATATATAGTTTGATTTATTTTTAATATCTCTAGGTATACGATTGAAGATCTGGATGCCGATACGATTGGGTGCTCCTTTTGAAATGGTTAGGTTGCTTTTCACAGTGCTAAGATTCTGGCAATTTCTAGTTTTGTACCCATGACTATCCTCGTTAGTACTCATTGTATGTCGGTTTTTGTATATATGGCAAGCGGCTTCTCAGATATATACAGGGTGCTTCAAAAAAATGTATACACACTTTGAACTTCCATAGAAAATTTATTTACCGTTCTACAAAGTTAAATTTCAGGAAAATAGAAAGCTGAAAGTCCAATGTAAATGAAACATAAATAACAAATGTTAATACTGTTCAAATTGGTGACCTGCAGCATCAATACAATTCTGAGTACGAGTCACCACTGATTCTGTACATCGTATCAAAACGTCCAATGAGATTTCTCTACACACTGCTTGAATCTCATTCCAAAGAATGTCTAGGTTACGTGGTTTACGTTTGTACACCTCATCTTTTACTGTGCCCCACAAGAAGAAATCCAGTGGTGTAAGGTCTGGAGAGCGTGCTGGAAACTCGATTGGCCCCCTGCGTCCTATCCACTGTCCCGACAAATTTTGATCCAGGTAAGCTCGTACGTCCCTGTGATAGTGCGGCGGAGCACCATCTTGTTGAAAATAAAAATCATCATTACCGTATAATGCACGAATGGCAGGAAATATGGAATCAGCAAGCATTGTTAGGTAATTAATACCAGTTACAGTGCCTTCAAATCGAAAAGGTCCAATGAGTCCCCTTGAAGACAAACCGCACCACACATTTACACCAGGCAAATTTACAGCTTTTTCAATTGTAATGTGAGGATTTTCTTCACCCCAGTAAACACAATTGTGCCTATTGACAGTTCCATTAAGTTTGAATTGGGCTTCATCCGACCAAATGATGCTACCCATAAATCCCGGTTCACGTATCACCATCTCCTGAATCCATTCACAAAATTGCAACCTTCGATCTGGATCGTCGTCATTTAGCTGCTGCACCAGCCTTGGAATGTAAACACGATACTTGCCTCTCTTCAGAATGCGTAGCGCGCTGCTAGCACTTACATCACTTTCACGTGCCCCTTGCCTTGAAGATTTGTTAGGAGAGCGTTGAAACAGTTCCAAGACTGCCGTTGATGACTCATCACTTGTAGCTGTTCGAGGCCGACCTGAATGACCATTATGCACATCACACACTGTTCCATGATCTTCGAATTTGTCTCGTATGCGTGTAATTGTTAATCTTGAAGGTGGTTCTGTATCATACTCCCTTCTCCACTGTCTTTGAACTTCATTTACATTCTCAAACTTCCAGTACCACTTAATAACCTGCTTACGTTCTTCACTTAAACGTACGTCCCCCATGTTGATATTACAAATTCCAACTGATAATATAACATAGAGGGACGATTATGCTGGCACCTGGCGAAGAAATATAACATTAGCCTTGTAGAGCGGGAAAACTACAATAGTTTAAAGTGTGTATACATTTTTTTGAAGCACCCTGTATACAAGGAACGGTAAGAATTTTAAACTTTTTGAAGTAGGGCTTGCAGGAAAAACTGAAAAAAGGGAACTGAGCAGCCTTTTTTGAGCAAGAAATACTCCATGTGATGCAGTCGATATTCCCCACACCAAAATGCCATAGGACAAAACGGAGTGGATTTCGGCATAATAAACTTTGAGAAGATTTTTTTCTCCCACAGTTTGACGCACTTGACGTAGCAAATATGCCTTGCTGTGCAGTTGTTTGATTATCTTCTCAGTTGTTGCGTTCCATTTCATGTTCTCCTCTAAGTAGATACCTAAAAATTTCACTTTCTTCTCTCTTTCAATTTTGCAAGTAGAATATCATTTGAGGGCATCCTTCTACTACACTGAAACACTACGTAACTAGTTTTAGCGATGTTAAGATATAAGTTGTTAGCGCAGAACCATTTGAAGAGCTTTTGTAGAATTGTATTTGTTTGTATGGTAGTTTGTGCCAAGGATCGCTCCGAGATTATCAGACTTGCGTCATCAGCGTATAATGTGCAGTATTTTTGACCAATAAACTTTTTCATATCTGCTGTATACAGAGAAAATAGCACAGGTGCTAAAATACTCCCTTGAGGGACACCCACGTTAACAACGCTAGCCTTTGACAATCCTATCTTCTCAGTTGAATTAATTTTGACGTACTGTTTCCTGTCGGCCAAATACGACCTGAACCAATTGCCTGTTTTACCTCTAAATCCATAAGAGTCCAATTTCTGCAATAGTATGTGGTAAGAGACGCAATCGAAGGCTTTAGAGAGGTCGCAGAAAACACCCACTGGGAATTTACCTTCATCCACCTCGCATACTATTTTGTTGTAGAGTTCGTTAATTGCTGTAGTGGTAGATTTGTTCCTGCAAAAGCCATGTTGTTCATTTGGAATAAGGTTATGCTTTCTTATAAAAGGCATTAATCTGTATTCCATGGAGTATTCTAGTATTTTAGCTAATACTGATACCAACGAAATAGGCCTGTAGTTGTTTTTATCCAAACGGTCTCCTTTTTTGAATACAGGAATCACAGTTGAGGTTTTTAATATTGCAGGCACCTTTTCAGAAGAAAATGAACAATTAATGATATGGGTAAGAGGTTCGATTAATTCAAATTGGAATTCTTTGATGATATTTCCGGGGAGTGAATCCGGGCCGTGAGAGGATTTGTTTTTTAATTTGTTTAGAATTATTGCCATCTCGTTTGGAGTGAGTTCTTCCAGATACATAGTTTTGTCATTTATGAATAAGTGATCGTTGTCTATATTTATAGATGGTATGTTCTGAACAATTAACTCCGGAGCCGCTTTAAAAAAGTCATTAAATATCGAAGCTATAGCATCTGGATCTTTTACAATAGTCTCTCTAATCTTTTACATTTAATATTGATGTCTTGTTTGATCCGTGATTTGTTTGACAGATCATCAACTATATTCCACAGGGGTTCTTTGTTGATTGCTGGATTTGTCCAATTTGCTTTTATAATAGTTTCTTTTAGTGCTAGCTAATACATTGTGATGGATTTTCTTCTTTAACAAATAAAATTCTTTTAATATTGGATATTTCCTTTGAATAATATATAGGTTTTTCAGACATCTACTCGACAGTATTATCTCTTTAGTGATCCAGGATTTGGATCTTAGCATAATTTTCTCCATTGGACAGTATTTGAAAATATAGTATTGCAATAGATGAATGAATGCGTTGGTCTTCTGTTCGCAATCGCTTAAATTGTATATTTCAGTCCACGATTCCTTTTGCAGAGCTTGTTGCAGATGAAGTTTATTAGCAGCACAAAAGTTTCTAGCATAATAAAAGTGTTGCTTTGGATTAGTTTTAGGAACTGAACCATTGAAAACTATAGCTACTAATATAAACTTGTGATCTGTTGTCGTGTTATCACCAACTGTGACTGTGACAGGATAGTTTCTCTTTAAAAACAGATTGTCTATGATACTGGATGATTTTGTAGTTACTCTGGTGGGCACTTTAACTTTATCATCAAATCCATAGGATTGTAACATGTTTATAAGGTTACTCTTTTCTTTTGACTCTCTTTCAAAGTGGATGGTAAAATCCCCAACAACAAAAATAGTTTCATATTTATTAAATAAAGAATCAAGCAACTCCTCAAAAGTAAGCATGAAGGTATTAATATTTCCCGTAGGAGGTCTATATATAGTGATTATAATTATGTTACCCAATCCAGATTTCCACACAATCCCACACATTTCGATATGTTTCTCTACCGATTTTCCCACGATGTCCAATATATTGCTGCTACTGAAAAATTGTTCCAGAATCCAAATAGCTACGCCGCCGCCACTAGATTTTGTTCTATTATATGATGTAATTAATTTGTAATTGGCTACCTTCGAATATTGAATTGACTCACCAGTCAGCCAGGTTTCAGCTAGACAAATGAAGTAAGGATTATAATCGTACCTCCAGTTGCAGGAGTTTATTTTGTATACTTTGAGCATTTAAGAAGAGTATCAAATTTTCTAAGCAATTATTTTTATTATCTCGGAAGTTATTATTAGTAGGTGAAGATGTCACAAAATTGCTTCTGTTGTGATCATTCATTAGTTCCTTTCCTTCGTCTTTTGGAGGTTTGAGAAAAAACGATTAATTCTAGTGTATTGTGGACAGATTTCCGGGTTTTGTGCATCTTTTAATTGTTCAAAAGAATTTCGAAAAAAAAAATTCGAAAAATTTCGAAAGAATTGAAGCAATCTGATTACTTTGACGAATGAAACTATACGTAATATAATGAGTGATTATCAACAATGCACACAATCTAATAAAATGTGTCGATACGATTCTGAAAGATTGAAATAATATTAAAAAAAATCTTATAAGATAACCTTTGACCTACTACTGTTGACAATTTGACAATTTTTGACCTACTGACTAACAATTTCATTTCTGTGATATTTTCCACATAATTCCAACTAAATTATGTGGAAAATATCACAGAAATGAAATTGCCAGTCCACGCCAATCTAAGATTTCAAGCCCACGTCTACAATTTATTTACAACGGCTGAAAAGGTTGCTGGCAATCAATGTGTGTGATTGGCAATTTGTTTTCTTGAATTGTTATCCGATTATCGAATGCAGAAAACTTTATAGATTTCAATTTAATTCTCATGCAGTGAAATGCTGCACTACGATTTTATTTATTTATCTATTAGTAATTTTTTTTTCTCCTGATTGAGAGAATTAAAGAAGAAGAAAGAAGAAGAGAAGAATTAAACTAAGAATCTTTGAATCTAATAACATTTAGGAACTTTAATACATAAGTTATAATATTATTATTATTTTTTTATATATATTATATATTATATATAACATGTTTTTTTAGGGATTTTTAAGTTGTCTAGTTCTTGTTCAGTTAAACAGAGTGGACTATCTGTTTAATCTTATATGGGATCCTTTGTTCTGTGGCCCTCACGTGGAAGTCACCTTGTCGCGGTGTGAGGGCTTAGTTTCGCAACATACCGTTGGACGTCACGACTGGAACAAATCCGGTTGGGGCGTTCGGCGGAGGGCGAACAACCAAGAACTTCCAAACCCTTAATCCCAAGGTGTCATACGACCCGTGCCAAAGGGACTGGTTGATGGCCAAGGGCAACCGGCCATCGCTTACGGAGCCCCTCTGATACCTGGCGACCTCAGAGGGTATCCAGCCTTACCACTATCAAGCGGGGCTCTGATGTGGTGGACCTTTAGTTCCCTTGCGACTCGTGGGATTTATATGAATTCCAAAAGTAAAAATAATCCATGTGTACGGGACCTAACCGACACAGAGAACAAGGAAGTCAGCCCGGATTCCCGGGAAGACGACCTTGACCTCACACTCGTAGACATGAGCAGTCCAGCCATGTCTACAGAGGCAGAGGTAGATGTTCTTGTAGGGACAGAGGAGGACTTGCCGCCTCCTGTCACAAAACAAGAATGACCAGCAGGCGCACCAAAATAGCCCAAGTGAACATCCATCATGCCAAAGCAGCTTCAGCTGTGATGGCTAGGATGTTCACCAAGCAGCACCTAGGGCTAGCGCTGCTTCAAGAACCCTGGACCTACGGAGGTAAGATCAGAGGCCTTAGCAACAGGGAATGTAAGTTGGTATGGGACAGTCGTGAGGTCTTCCCTAGAGCCCGCATTATGGTAAGAAATGGCATAAATTACTTATGTCTCAGAATTTTTAACGCGGGATTTAGTACCGATTCAGGCCCTCATCAAGATCGAGGGTCTCCACCGCGAAGTAGTGATCGCATCAGCATACTTCCCTGGCGATGATAACAGCATACCACCCATTGAAGTACAAAAGCTGGTGGAACACTGTATTAGGAGAAGGCTGCCACTCATCCTGGGATGTGACGCGAACGCACACAATGAGATGTGGGGCAGCACGGACACTAATAAGAGGGGTGAGTACCTTTTAGAATACCTCATTAAAGAGAACTTAATTGTGTACAACGTTGGGAACACACCAACATTTGTCACTAAAGTTAGAAATGAGGTACTGGATATTACGGTAGGTAGCGCTAACGTAAGTAAACTAATTAAAAAGTTGAGGGTTTCAAGTGAGCCCTCAATGTCAGATCATAGGATCATAGAGTTTGAGCTGGAAGGAGCGAGTGAGGAAAACACCCCCATTCGAAACCCCAGACAAACTGTGTGGCCTATGTTTAGTTCCCAACTAAAAGAAAACCTGAAGCAGGTGACAGTGCGGGGAAGTATCAAACACTACACCGTGCTGGAGCAGGCTGTAGGAGAATTAAATGTAACAATCACCACGGCATTTGAATCCAGCTGGCTGGTAAAAACCGTGAAGGAGCATAAGGACGAAAAATGGTGGAACAAAAATTTGTCTACATTAAGAGCAAAAGTACGTAGGCTTTTCAACAAAGCCAAGCAATACGGAAATTGGCTAGAATACTCTGCGGTGCTTACCACCTACAACAAAGAGATCAGAAGGGCAAAAAGGGAAAACTTTAGGACCTTCTGTGAAAACATAGAATCCACGCCGGTGGCAGCTAGACTGCACAAAGCACTAGCGAAGGATAGAGTGGAAATGACAACCACTCTCAAGAAACCGGATGGGACCTTCACGGAGGATGAAGAGCAAAGAGCTCTCCTCCTACTAGAAACCCATTTTCCGGGATGTAGAGGATACAGGGAGACCGAGGGCTTGATGCAACCACGGAAACCAAGTCGGGCCGACTGGAAGAGGGCAGCGTCCATCTGTACGGAAAACCGAATCAGATGGGCTATCGGCACTTTCCAGTCTTTTAAGGCCCCAGGTGTGGACGGACTAGTTCCTGCCTTCCTACAAAAGGGAGAGAGAGAACTAATGCCGTATCTTCTAAATATCTTTAGAAGTAGCTTAGCGCTTGGATATATACCAGAGCTATGGAGAAGGGCTAAGGTGGTATTTATACCGAAGGTGGGGAAGAAAGACACCATTCAACCGAAGTCATTTAGACCCATTAGTCTAACATCTTTTGTTAAAGACAATGGCGAAGGTGATTGATAATTACCTTAGGACTATGGTGCTGGTAGGTACACCACTACACAGGAGTCAGCATGCTTACAGAGCAGGGAAATCCACAGAAACCGCCCTGTATCAGCTGACAAACGAAATAGAAGCAGCACTAGAGATAAAGGAAGTAGCGATATGTGCCTTCTTGGATATAGAGGGAGCTTTTGACAACACCTCACACGAGGCTGTCAGGGCGGCCCTCGAAAGAAGGAATATCGACAGCACAATCTCAAAGTGGATGGGAGAAATGCTGAGAACTAGAACGGCGGAGACACAAGTGGAAAAAGACACCATTAAGATCTCCACAACTCGAGGGTGCCCACAGGGAGGTGTACTATCACCGCTAATGTGGAGCCTGGTAGTTGATGAACTACTGGTTAGGCTAAACGACCTAGACATCAAATGTCAAGGTTACGCCGATGACATAGTCATAATGGCCAGAGGAAAATTTGAGGGAACGCTCTGTGAAATTGTTCAGAGAGGCCTCAAAGTAACTGGTAGATGGTGTCAAACAGTGGGATTGAGACTCAACCCGAGCAAAACCACGGTGATACCATTTACTAGAAGGAGAAAACTAAACTGCCTACATCCCATACTCATAGATGGGAAGGCAGTAGAATACCAACAGGAGATAAGGTATCTGGGTATCACACTAGATAGCAAACTCCTATGGAATAGACACGCTGAGGCAGTGGCAGGTAAAGCCAAACGCGCCCTAATGGTGTGCAGAAATCTGGCAGGAAAAACGTGGGGTTGTAACCCCACTATCCTGCGATGGATGTACACCATGATAGTGAGACCTGCAATCACTTATGGGGCGGTTGCGTGGGGAAGTAGAATCAAGCTGGCCTCTATGAGGAAACAGCTTGAGAAGATTCAAAGACTGGCGTGTGTCTGCATCACGGGGGCGATGGGGTCGTGTCCGACAGCAGCATTGGAGCTGCTGCTGGATCTGACTCCGCTGCACCTTGTGGTGGAGAGCGCCGCCAGATCGGCGATCGTAAGGTTCAGAAAGGAAGGAATGGGCAGAGGCAAAATAATCGGGAGCAGAGACCGAAACAGCCTCGCTGCCAAGATGCCCTGGCTGGAAGTACCAAAAGACGAAATGGTATGCAAATACCACTTCGAGAAAAACTACACAGCAATGTGTAATAGTAAAGCCGATTGGAGCGACGAATCCTCAGCATATCACATAGAGCAAAATGCCATCAAGTGGTATACAGATGGTTCGAAAACAAAGGAAGGCACTGGTGCAGGAGTGTTTGGACCTCGTACCAGATACTCCGAATCCATGGGAACATTCCCAAGTATCTTCCAAGCAGAGGTACACGCAATCGAAAGATGTGCACAGTTTAACCTCGACAGGAAGTACCGCAAAAAACGAATTGCTATCCTGTCAGATAGCCAAGCAGCCATCAAGGCCATTAGCTCATACACCATCAGATCCAAACTGGTATGGGACTGTGTGGGGAAGCTGAACAAGCTTGGCAGGGATAATAAAGTAACGCTATACTGGGTACCAGGACACACTGGTATAGACGGAAACGAAGAAGCCGATCACCTAGCAAACAAGGGATCCAGTAGCCCCTTTATAGGTCCGGAACCCTTTTGCGGTATGAGCGTGAACACCATCCGCAAAAGTTTAGATGAAGAAATAAGAGGAAAATGGATGAAAACCTGGGAAGAACTTCCAAGGCTTAGGCAATCCAAAGTGATGCTGGGATCTTTTAACCAGAAGAGAACGGCAGCTTGCCTGAAACTAAGCAGGAACAAGCTCAGAATTCTGACAGGAGCCCTGACGGGACACTGCAGACTTAGGAAACATCTCAAGGCCCTAGGCCTAGAGGAGGATGATGGATGCAGATTCTGTGGCTTAGCAGAGGAAACCCCCATACATCTGTTCAAAGACTGCGGAACATTACTCCGCAAGAGACAGATGTACCTTGGGGCTCACTGCTTGAACACAGAGGAGCTGCAGGTCTTGAATCCCACCCAGATCCTGAGATTCCTAAAGGAATCAGGATTAGAGGAGGCGCTCTAAATGGGTAAGTACACCAACACTTGGTGGAGGAGGGTGGGGTACAATAGATCTATAAAGGTCGCAGTACAAGTCGTCACCACCATATCTACAATCTACAATCTTGTTCTGTGGCGGTTTTGTGCATGAGCCCGTCCTTCCGCCATCGTTGGTTTTGTTTTTCGGTTGTTGTTTCGTTATTTCTGTTGTTGTCGTTTGTTTTTGTTTGTCTTTCGTTTTCATTTCCTCCTTGGTTTCCTTCGGTGGGCTGTGCTAGGTTCTGCTTGGCTGCGGGTGGGTCCTGTTTTCTTGGTTCAGTCGGTTGATTCTTGGTCCTTTGGCTTTCTTTCTTGATTTTACATGTTTTGGTAGTTTCCTCTTCCTCTTGGTCTGGATACGCATCAGGGTGGCTTCGGTGGGGCTGCATGTGTCCGGTGTGGCTTTTCTCCATGGCGCGGCTTCAGTTGCTCTTTTGGGGGATTCGGTTCTTCTCCTGGTGGCGGCTTCGGTCGTACTTTTGGGGGCGGGTTCGGTCGTACTTTTGGGGGCGGCATCGGTGGTTTTCCTTGGGGGGCTTCGGTTAACTTCTCGGCGGCGGCTTCAGTTGTCTTTTCCAGGGCGGCTTCAGTTGTCTTTTCCAGGGCGGCTTCAGTTGTCTTTTCCAGGGCGGCTTCAGTTGTCTTTTCCAGGGCGGCTTCAGTTGTCTTTTCCAGGGCGGCTTCAGTTGTCTCTCCGGCGGCGGTTACTGTGGTCTTTTTGGCGTCGGTTTCAGTGGGCTTTTCGGCGGCGGCGGTTTCAGTGGGCTTTTCGGCGGCGGTTTCGGTGGGCTTTTCGGCGGCGGTTTCGGTGGAATCTTCGGCGGCGGTTTCGATGCAATCTTCGGCGGCGGATACGGTGATCTTTTCGGCGGTCTTTTTTCTTTTCATGATGTAGATAATCATTTTCTCTATGACGCTGTCCTCCAGGCTGTCCAGGTAGGCTGGGTCGAGGTACTTTTGCGCGGCTTCGTTGGGGGTTGTCGGTGTAAAAGTTGTCATCTTGCAGCTGCGACGGTCACTGTGACAATGATGTTTAATCTTGTCGATTTAATTGACAAATAAGCTTGAATTTTGTGTAATACCAAATTGAATCGTAAATGTTTTTGTAACAATATCTCTTTGTATACACCTGCTTATCGCCACTTTTTGCCGAGTCGCTAGATAAATTTATCTATTTTTTCTTTTTTTTTATCAGCCGCTATTACTGATAAATAAAAAATTAAAATAAAACCTATCCCTCCGTTACTCCCTTGATTAATATAAACTTATCCCTCTGTTCTCTAACCCTATCCTTCCATTGCCTACTTCTGTTTGTGTTTATTTCAAGTCGTTGTGACAGGCATCACTAGAGTGGAACGTGGGTCCTTGTAATTATTGCTAGGTATTAGCATTGCTAGTATTAGTTTGCATTGCTAGTATAGTACTACACCTCAATAACAAAGTTTGTAAGTATTATGAACCTACCCTCTACTTGTTGTGGTAAACCATCACAACCACATAGGTCCGTCTGTTGTTTGCATTTGCAGAAATCGTTATAAAATAGAATGTGTCGATTTAAAAAACGTGGATGCCCGTAAAATTCATCTGAAATCTGGTTTGTCCTGGTCATGTAAATATTGTGCTAAAATCTTGCGACTCTAAAAAGGCGCTGCTAGTTTATTCCAGAAATAAATTCCCCGGTCGAAAACATCTGTACCAGCGCCGATGATTATGATATGGGCAGATTGGATTTTTATTGCGTGAAATATGTGACAAAACATTCTCGAATAAGCTTCTAAATGGCTCGAATTTAAATGAGGTTTGTCAAAAATTGAAGAGCCTTGCAATTTGAAACATTTTGTTTCAAATACAACTTCAAATTTTCAACTTTCAAATGCGTACACAACTCGCAATCTCCTTTTACTGATAAGATAGAATTGGTGAAACCATCCTACGTTATAGATAATCAAACAAACTTGAAACAAACGGAACACAGCCTGAATACATAAATATATTCAGCCTTTTCGGAGCTCTATAACAATTATTGAGTATTTTTAGGATTTTAAGTTATTTTATAGCTTTTAGTCCATCTTCGTGGCACTCAACAAAAACCATAAAAATAACATAGTTTTTAAGATCATGTCGTTCCGATACCTTAAGCGGATGGGCATCTTTGGACGCGTTTCGTGATTTATCTCTCACCAGCACAGCTTTGCTTCCATGCAAGCGTGTAAGTGTCCAACGCGAATGCACCCTATATCTATATCGACCGCGTATGCTAAGTAGCTGTTCTGACTTGTTGATTATCGTGCCTATGTTGTTTACTCCAGATTTCCTGATTACTTTTTAAAGGCGTCTCTCTAAAGCGCGTCTCCTTGTCGTAACCCGGTGTGTGTAGTAAAAGATCTTGATATACTATTTTATACGCATTCTCACTCTGTGTTCGTATTTGCCATTCATGGATCCGAAATAGTAGACTCTGTGTACATCTACGTGGTAGTAGCTTGAGTCGGTCCATCTCATTTCACTTACACCCATTATGCTGATTTTCATACGTTCCATCTTCTTTAGTGCACAATGGATTTTTCCAGTTTGAGCCATTGTTCTCATATTCCATGTGTATATTTGTCTTGTTGTGGTTCATGTTTCTGTTCATAACCACTCCGCCCGGAGATCCGATCTTGGAGCTTATTACTCCGGACTTGTGATTTGATCTGAACATATCCCTGATGATCTGTACTAGGGAAAATAATATGATCCTTAATGCAGTGGTTTCCCCTTGCCTCCTGCATTCTCCTGCCGTTGGCCGTATTGGTTCATACGCCTATTGAACCGATTTCTCAGTCCAAGGATCAGAGATGGCCCTACCTCTTAACTGCTCCTCCACCCGAAGCTGTTGGCTATTAAGAGGGGGATTACTTATCCCGGTAATTATTCGGTCGACAGAGACTCGTCAGTTTCTAACAGGGTGCACCAACGTGCAAGTGAGGTTGTCATTTGAGCTTACATATGTGCCGTCACCCCTTATATCCCCTTATTAGTGTCTCTCATTATTATCACATAATCCGCCAAAAACTCAAAATATAAGTCGAATGTAATCACAACCTAATAACCTCTCCTCGACATTTGGTAAAAACAACTGAATGTCTCAGACAACTTAAACTTGTCTTCTATATAAATTTCGTTTGTAGTAGATATTCAAAATATGTGTCTGCATAGATGCAGTCTTACATATATACCTAGTTTGTGTTTAATGAAATATTTAATTTCTATTTTACAAATATTTAGCAAATCTTAAAAGCACTAAAGCGGCATTAATCTCAAAGAAATGTGGATTCAGGGCTAATAGTCGCATTATCATTAGAATTATCCAATTATATTATTTTATGTAATTACATACACTTAATACGAATATAATAATTATGTCCGACGAGTTGGAAATTATTTATGTGCGACGGGCAGCTTTGAATTGTAATTTATAATATAGCGATTTGAATTATTCTCGTGTACCGTTGTTCGTCTGCACACTGCTTTGTGGAACGTGATTGAAATTTGATCGCCATTTATCTCTAAGAAAGGAAAAGAAATCTATTTGAAATTAAAGATAAACAAGGCATTGTTTTTCTTGAAATAAAACATCATGTGTTTTGTATTTATGCTGATGCTGCTCTCGATAATCATATCATAACACACAGAATATTTCTCTTCGTTTTCTAAATTTCAATTGATATATTTTAGTCCAATCTTGTCTGGTCATGTCCGCTCCTGTCTGGTCATGTCCAATCATGTCTGGTCTTATCCGGTCACATATAGTCATGTCTGGTTATTACATCTTATCTGATTATCATATTTTAATTATCTGATAATTATATATTAATAGTCTGATTATTATATCTTAACGCGGTATATGTGTTTCATATTTCTCATAGTTTTGTTAATTTCACTTGATATATTTCAATCTAAACTAGTCTGGTCTGGTCTTGTCTGGCCTTGATGGTCCTGGATGGTCTCGTATGGTCATGTCTGGTTTTCTCTGGTCTTGTCTCGTCTTGTCTGGTCTTGTCTTGTTTGGTCTTGTTTGATGTCTAGTCTTGTCTGGTTTTCTCTCGTCTTGTCTCGTCCTGTCTGGTCTTGCCTGTTCTTGTCTTCTTTTCTTTGTTGATTCTTATTCAAAAAATATTTGTAAATTCGCATGAACTCTGGTATTTATCGCTTTCGAAAACTATCGTATATTGTACATAACAATTCCCAAATTTATTTATAAGTATGTTGAAATATAAATAATAAGTATTCTCGAAAGTTACATGCAATGTCTTTTTATAGCATCAACTTTATTTAACAATGCGTTATGACGAATCTTAATCGTGAGTTTATGGCTGTGAATCACAAAAAGATAGGTTTTATTACAATATAATTAAATATTAAAGCCATATTTTACTATTCATGTCGCATCGTACAAGACATAATTGAGCATATTTACGCCATACATATTACATAATTGAGATTTTTAAAGATATAACAGTTATTCACAAATTATTCTTACAGATATATCATATGTTAAATGTGGGTTAAAACTACCTACGAAGACACTGATAGGCTCAATTGTACTATTGTATATTTAGTTCATGAATTTAGATAGCAATACATCACCAATTATTGTGAATGAACGCATTATTGCAGAAATGTTTCATTCAATTAAAAGCTGTTATGAACTTCATATTATTATTACTGAGACACTAAAACATGATAAGCAAGCGATTTGCGTTGAATAAAAATCGTATGCAAAGGAAAACTATTTTTGATTTTATTTTTGAATTCAATGAGCAATTAATAACCGCTCAATTAAGCGATTAATCTCTTAATTAGCTTTAATTGATTTGTTTTAAATTAATAATGAAAGCCTGTAAGTTAAACGGCGCATTTAAGTTTCGTAAAGGCTTTAAACGTTGATATTTTACTACGCAAAGTTATAATTAATGGTAATACATACTCGCAGCAAAACTTAAGAAAGCAAGTCGATTTATAATCGGTGGAAGATTGGTAATGGACTGAAACCTATTAAATCCGACATATTTTCTTGCTAAATAAATAACATAAAATCATATTAAACCCCTGTGTTATTATTTACACATTATTTTATTTAAATATATTAAATATGTATGTATAAATTATGTTTGCAATTATAACATATTTAAATAAGATATAATATTGTGGTCGTTGCTATTAAGCCATCGGGTCGTCTTTTATCTAAGCAACTTCATAATTGTTCTTAATTCTTGTGTTCGTGTCATAAAAGAACTTTATGTTGCTTGTAGCGTGACTGATACTCAGAGGATTTTGGAGTGTTAATTTGATTTCCTCATAATGCGGTTCATTCTGTTATCTTCAGTGTACGACAATTTGTCAAGTAATAGTAGTATGTATTCCAGTTTCGTAGTTTGGCAATAACCGTTAAATCTTTAAATTCTATTATTCTCGAAACTCGATTTTCTATGTGATGAAATTGTAAAATAAATTCTAGCAAAAGTTAAATTGTATTCTATATTATTCGGGATTATACGAAAAAACCTTTGTTAACGATTGGCATTATTGACAAATAGAAGTAACATCCAAATCTGTGATACTAAGATTCAGCAAAATAAGGTGGAAAATAATAAGCAACCGAGATTGCAACAAAAATCGTTGGCTGTAAAATACCTTCTTATCGTTTTGGCTTTGAAGTCCAGTCGCACATGTAGACACTATTTAGGACCTAGGAATTTTTGAACTTCAATTTACTTTTGATCCTGATGAAGGCTGTAATTTTACATTTGTTTCTTGCCACAAATGCAAGTTACCTTGCCTCTCGGGACTCATCCTGTACGCATCTCCACACCCATCTCTTTGCATACTTTTGTCCATTTTTCCTGTTTTGATTTGAAAATTTTGTTTTTGAGTTCTCTTTCGGCGACTGTGTACTCGCATGTATAGAGATATCTTCTTCTTCTTTGCCGTTGATAATTTCTCCTAGCTGCCATACACTTTGCGTTGCTATTTGTGATATCATTATTCCAACAATAAATTTATTTACGACCTTTGTGTGTTTTTTTCCTTGGCATTGAAAAGTTGCAAGCTCTCTTCAGATTTTCAATGAGCGGCTTCTGATGTATCAGTTCCTGTTGTTGATGCCGTCCGTCAGTTGTTTATTGAATTTTTCCCTATCTATTTTTTTGATGTTCCATATCTTATTGTTAGCCTAATTTGTTTTATTGGACGCCTTGCTCTCCAGGGAGTACGTATTGTATTTGTGATCACTAGTGCCTGCCATACACACAACGGTCCACCGGAGAGGCCTACCTGTGCAGGTTTGCCTGCGCAGATAGACCGGAGCGTGTGTGGGAATAGATCTGTGCAGTTTCTTGCGTACGGTTGACCTGCGTAGGCAAACCTGCACATGTAACCTCTCCGTTAGACTGTAGCGTGTATGGTGGGCATAAAGATTTCGTGGTCGAGAACTTTCCAGTTGGTGATTTCGCTCGAGATATTATGCGTAGAGAAGGTGAGATCTATTATAGAACCCTGACTGCCTTTTGGCCTATGTTTTGAACGTTCATATCAGTCTCGGCTGTTGAATCGATTACTAAATTTCCTCTATAATCTGTTTTTTGGGTTAGGTTAGGTTAGATCCCAGTATGGGGATTTGGCATTGAAATCACCCGTGAGAATTTTTTCTTTGAGAGAGTTTCTTAAATCGCTGCTGAGGCCGACAAGGCACGGTGTTAGTTGCTCGAGAGTGTTATTTCGAGAAAAGTAGCAACTGTATGCATATACTGTTGCATTTCCACCCATACAAAGCCCGGTCCACTACCCGAATCACTATCATTTGTTGATGATTTTTATTGCTGCGTCCTTTTTCTCATCGGTGAACCATTCCGGATTGCTCACGATATTTTTATTTTATTCCATTTAGGACCAGAAAATCTACTGATAATTCTAATGTCGCGGCATTTAGTAGATCGTGTGCTGCGCGGCACCTATTCATGTTTGTTGGGACTATCTTGGTTATTTTAAATTGTTTCTTTTCTGACTGACCTCCAACAATGCCTTTTTATATTACGGGCATTGTCTGCTTGGTGACCTTCTTCGTTACAGATCGGGCAGAATAGATTAGTTTAACATTGGAATGCCTTGTGACCTCCTTTTCCACATTTCAGGCAGAGCCCTTGCCTGTTCGGTCCTTGACAATTTACGGCCTTGTGTCCTGCATCTGTGGCACTTATTTTGGTTGATCCTTTCTTTGACCATTTTATCCAATGACAATTTTTAGTTTTAATTGACAATTTTAGCCAATCTTTATTTTTTCTAATGCTAGGAGTTTCTGGTCCTCTAGTTTTGGTAGCACTATCCACTTCGTGCATAAACGCGCTTAACGTCACCCGTGGCTAATAAGACAACTTTGTCTCCTATTCAATAATTTTTTACCGGTTAACTAAAAAGTAACTGAAGATTAACATCTCTGCAATGTCTTTGCTGAATTGTCAAATAAAGTCGGAATATAACTTTGATTGCCTTTTTATTGCTAGCAAAATGAAAACTAAAAATTCTACTCCGCTTACTCGAAATCCAAAAACGGGTAGCAAGATGCTATTTGTATATTTGCAACCAGCAGGGAAAACACTTTCAGAGACACTTTCCATAAATTTTCCATTCACTTGATAAATAATGATTTTCAGGAAATACATTTTCTCGCATTTTCCGAAGACTCCACAATGTCATAACTATTGAACGGTTTGTCACAGAGAATTCTAGTAGGCACCAATCGATTCAGCATCGCCAAATTAGTCGGAAAACTTATATCATATTCCTAGGAGGCTTTTAATTAAAAAATACCATCGAATCGGGAAGTCAAGATTGCGGAAACGATAAAATGCAAACAAATCGATTTTGCTAAAATCGCTATTTACTGAGCTACGACAAAATATTAAAACGTTTCTGGAAGCGTTTTTGCTGCTAACTACAAATATGCAAATTATATTTAGCTGGCTTTCTCCGTTCACGGTGGCCTTCTAAAATTGTGTAAAATTTTAAGACATTTCGGCATTCGAGTAGTGAAAATGACCTTCTGAAATCTTTTCCGCAATCCGTTTTTGATTATCTACAAAAAACCGTTTCTGAGATATCGCCTTATCAAATCGACAATTGTAAAACTTCAGTTTTGAATTTCTCAATGAAAAATTGAGTCGAAAATTGATTCGGAATCTTTCCGAACAATTTAGACATCGATTTGTTCGTCTTGTCGAGTAGTTTCTGTGTGTGCATAAAATGATTTCGTTGCTGTTTACTGTTTTTGAGAAAATTGGAAAAACCGAGAAAGCACATTTTTTCGTCCAAAATGATGAAAAAAATTTATTTTTCTTACCCGGTGGGAATCGAAGTGCTGAAAACGATTTTCGAGTTTATTTCGCTCTAAATTAAAAATAAGCAAATCGTGTTCAGCACTTGTGCACTTGACGCAAATGAAAAAATATTTTCTGAAATAATCGCCAAAAAAATGCATCGTTTTGAAGGAAAAAGTTGCATTTTCGTTTCTCTACTGTCCTCTCGAAAAGAACAAATCACAACGAAATCATTTCCGGCACACTGAATCTAGACGACTAGAATAGAAAATCAATGTCTAAATTGTTTAGATTTAGAAAGATTCAATTTTTTACTGCGAAATTCTGAATTTAAATTTTACAGAATTTCGACTTCACTTCCGTATCCATCATGACGGAAAAAATTGCAGCATCGTTTTCAGGAGGTCATTTCTCTACGGCTGCACCGAGATTTCCTTAAAAACATTAATTAGTTTCCTAGTTCCCTCATCGGGCGACCAGCTTTGGCCAATTTTATCAAGTCATATATCGCGAACGGAATCTTTAAGCAATATGCAATTTATATATTTACAACCAGCTAGGAAAACACTTTCAGATGCACTTTGAAATTTTCCATTCACTTGATAAATAATGATTTTAAGGAAATATATTTTTTCGTATTTCGGTCATGCAGTTCTTAAAAGTGTCACCTTTGGCGCTAGTATTGTTGCTCTCGGAGCGAGTAGTCGCGATTTGATTTTCTCCGTATGCCGGAGAAAAATATATATAGAATAAATTTTATTTGTATCTTCTAGGTGCATTTGGTTTTCAATGGTACTTTTAACTTCTTCCACTGTAGCGGTGGCATCCAGGTATCAATGTCATGTCTGTGTTATTAGCTCGTACATCAACATCTGGCATTCGTTTGGCTATTTCATCTCTTATTCGTTTTGTTTTACCAGTCTTTACTTCCAGTAATACCTCTCCCGTTTTTAACCCAATCTAACCTAGGTTAAACCAACAGTTCTTAGCATATTATCTTATTTTCGATAGATAGGTCGCGCTGTTGCGGGTATGTGGTCTTTATTGATCTCAATCTAACCTAGGTTAAACCAAAAAAACCTTGCCACTTTATTTTATTTCTTATTTTTTTTTATTTCGAATATTTTATCAAATGTAAATAAAATTATGATATATCCACCTACATACCAATATTAAATTGAAACCAAATAGAAAAAAAAAATAGTATAAACTCTATAAAATAATAAAATTGGCAACAGTGGGCTGTACGCAAATATTTTCTGTCAAATAAGCAGACAAAGAGTGTCAAGGATTACTTCAGTTGTTAGGTTAGAAAACTGTCAATTTTTGAACCCGGATATTTCTTTAACAAGTCGACGTATAGGCTTCGTTTTAACTTTCTGGACTTACAAGGGGACCGTATGATAAGGAAATCACCGATTCGATTCATTTTTAGTACACACGTAGGTGATGACCAGTAGTATAACAGGTGCAAGTAGTAAGACACAATACTCATCCGTTTCCGAGAAATTAATTAATTGAGAAATTAATTATTTTTAGTTCTTTCGTCTGCATTATACGTTAACAAAAATTCATCACGGGAGTGGCGCAACGATAACAGTCGCGCTTCAAAAGCGCGAGGTCTCCGGTTCGAACCCGCCAGCGGGATTGCGTTTTTTCTTCAAATATTTCACATTTTTTACAAATTCATGTGTCTTGAATATTGTTTATTTTGTAATTAATTGTAATAACTGTTTTTTTTTAGCGAGAAAAGGAATTTTGAAAAAAATATGCAGGAAATTTTCAATTTCTTTTTTTTAATCTCTTATTTTCTACGTTATCTGCATTGCAAATAAAGTATTATACAAATCTTTTGTGTCGTGCAATAAGGAACTTTTAATTTTCTTCCCAGAATTTTTTTTTACCAAGCCGGATTACGAACCCTTTCGTGGTATAGGATTTTACAAAAATACCCACGTTTTTTGTAAAACATATAAAGATAACGTAATGTATATTTTACAATCCTAATCCCTTACAATTTGTATAAAAAATGAATTCGTAGATCGTACCTGGGAAGGGAATATAAATTGTAACAAATTCGCCAAGAAGATCAGTTATTAGTTTACAGTAATCAGTGACTCTTCAAGCATCTTTCAACATCGACTACGATACGTCATTGGTTATCAAGTTTATAGTTTTTATCTTTCGGTCATTAATAATTGTGAGATGTCTGATTTTACACGTGGCAGTGATATGGTAGGGCCTTCGATGGCCGAAGAAAGTGAACCTGATTCCAATTTCCAGACTAGTGAAGAGTGGAAAATACTCTTAAAAACGGTGCTAGTATATTGTGAACAGCTCCTTCTCGAAAATAATAAAATCGCGAGGGAACCCTCTGCGGTGATTAAAGAAGAACATATGGAAATCGGGAAAAAATTGTATAGTGCAATAATGAAAACATATAATAGTTGTAAGAGACGATCTTATTATGTTTGAAGAACTCGACGAAGAAGGGGTCTGTTTGAATAAGTCGAAGAGTCTGCATTACAATCAGACGACGAATCTGCATTGGAATCAGACGACGAATACCATCCAGACAAAAGAAACGGATGTACCCGTCTTAAGAAAATGCTTCAGTTGAAAATATGGGAGGAACACATTAGGAGAGGTGGATCCACGAAAGATAAATATTCAACAATTGATAAATGGACTTATGATCGCTTTGTGGAATCTCGTCAATCTAACCAACAAGTCACGACGAGGAATTTGCAACAATGGGCTCTAGCTGCTGCCAGCCAATTTCCGGATTTGAAACTTAAAGCTTCAGAGGAGTGGGCTGTGATCTTCAAACGAAGACATCGAATTCGACAAAGAAAAGTGACTAAATTTGTGTCGGAGAGAGAAACCGCGACAATGGAGGAGACCCTTGAGACGACAAGGATTTTGTCATAAATACCGACCAAACAGGTATTCGAAAAAGAAATCTTTTTTCCATATGAAAAAAAATATTATGTAGACAATGAAGTACTTACATTCGACTGTTTTGGTTTAGGGTGCCAATACCAGTCGACGTACAACCGGACTCTCGCCGATCAAGGATCGAAGGTAGTGCTTGTTAAACGGAAGGATATAAATAAGATCACGCATACATATACTGCACAATATGCCATGACCCTATCCGGAATACTACTTCCATCAGTTTTCGTCTGTCTGCAAGAGGCAACTGGCAAATTTGGACATAGGGTGCAAAAATCGGTAGACGCGTATGCTGAAATGTATACAAACGTTGCCATTAGATCCTTAAAATCCGGCAAACTGACAACAGCGTTGTACAAAGATTTTTTGATGGATGTGATGAAGCCCTATGCGAAGGAAGAATAATTTCTGTTGAGAATCGATTCTTGGGGAGGGCAAACAAATCCAGCTTTGTATGATGAGATTTTCAGTGGTAAAGACGGTATATCAACTTGCACAATAAAAATAATTCCAGCAAAATGTACTCCATTAGTGCAGCCTTGCGACGAATATTTTTATCGCCAAGTTAAAAATTTTATTAAAAGATTGCAAAACTGTGCCTACATTATAGAACAGGACAGAGAAGTAAATTCCAGAGAAGATTGTGTCAAAATTCAGTCTCTCGTTCACCATCAATTGTCGGCACCAATATTCTGTCCTGTTAAAATACGCCTGGTTTGCAGTCAAATTTTGCGACGACAGGACATCGTTCATGAACGTCAATGAAGTTTGCTTTGCGATAGACGTTTTAAAACATCCGTGCAAAAGCAAAAATACGGCATTTATCACATGCTCAAGATGCCGTAATAATTATTGTTTTCCCTGCTTCTATGACGAATATCATCCAAGTTCGTGCAGTAATACGTCGCTCGAACAGGACGATAGTGACTAGGGTACAATAAATTTTCGCTATATTATGGAAGAGGGATGTATATATAATATAATAATAAATATTTACAATTGATTCCAAAATAAACATTATTATGATTTTTTCAAAATTCTTTTTCCCGCTAAAAAAAACAGTTACAATTACAATTAATTCCAAAATAAACAATATTCAAGACACATGAATATGTAAAAAATGTGAAATATTGGAAGAAAAAACGCAAGCTCGCTGGCGGGTTCGAACCGGCGACCTACCGCTTTCGAAGCGCGACTGTTACCGTTGCGCCACTCGCATGTTGAATTCTTGTTAACGTATAATGCAGACGAACGCACTAAAAATAATTAATTTCTCAATTAATTAATTTCTCGGAAACGGATGAGTATTGTGTCTTACTACTTGCACCTGTTATACTACTGGTCATCACCTACGTGTGAAGTGAAAATGAATCGAATCGGTGATTTCCATATCATGCGGTCCCCTTGTTAGTAATACACCGCAGAAAATGATTGTCAACATTTAAACTAGGTAAAAACCCCAAATTTCAGAACTGACCGTATTCTTAATTATAGCCCAATTAAATGTTAAAGTTGACGTGTGCCAGTTGAAAGACTCTATACAAGACTTAAAGATAAAAACCCACCAAATAGAATCTAAAAACAGACAAAACAAAAACAGAAAAAAAGACAAAAACAAAAAAAGACAAAAACAGACAGACCAGATCCTGGAACTGACGGAAAGAAGGAGATTGTTTAGAAATAAAACGAGAGAATACATGAACATAGAGAGAGAAATAAGGGTGAAAATAAGAACAGCTAAAGAAAAAGAGAAACTGGACAAATGTGTGGAAATCGAAGAATGTTAGGCCAATTATGACAGCTTTAATCTGCACAAGAAGGTAAAGGAAATGGCGGGAACAGTTAAGAGAAGAACAGTTAATGCACTGAAGGATAAGCAAGGCCGAGTTATAGTAAAGAAGTCGGAAATTAAACAAACCTGAGAGGAATGCATTAAACATCAGTTTGATGCCGTGAGAACGGTGCCACCCAATATTGATAAAACAGATGGTCACCCAATCTTAGAAGGAGAAGTACAGGCAGCTTTGAAAAATGCTAAAGAGCAAAAGGACTTGGGTCCCGATGGAATTTCAGCTAAAATATTAAAGTTGCTCGAGGGGATGAATCTAGGATGTCCAACAAAAGTGTTCAATGTGATCTATGATACCTGCGTCATAGCCACGGAATGGCTGAAATCTGAATTTGTTACCCTCCCCAAAAACCCAAATGCTAGGAAATGTAGCGAGTTTCGTACAATAACCTTGATGAGCCATTTACTAAAGATATTCCTGAAGATAATTCACAGTAGAATATTTAAACTATTTGAGGAACAGATACCGGAGACCCAATTCGGCTTTAGAAGTGCTGTAGGAACTCTATTTTATATATTCGATCCAGGTGTTGTTTCAGCGATGCAGGGATGTAAACTGTGATGTGTACGCATGCTTCGTGGATTATAAGCAGGCGTTTAATCAAGTGCGACACACGAAAATGATGGAAGTTCTGCAAAAAGCTGGCCTGGATGGGAAGGACCTCAAAATCATCAGAAATCTCTACTGGAATCAGAGGGCTTGTATCAGGGTAGACCGAGAAACAACGGAAGAGATACAAATATTACGTGGTGTAAGGCAGGGATGCATACTGTACGCGCCAATTTTAATAAATCTGTATTTTTAATTCAACAATTGAATTGATTAGCACTGATTAACAGAAGGGGAAAGGTGTATCGACCTGGGCCGAAATCGCGCGATTTACTTATCAATTTATTTCGCGAATTTCTATATTTGCGAGCAGTATGCTTCGAGTGTGAGAAGCGTAGAGACAAGAATCGAAGCGCGAACGAAGCTCGACCGACACGTGCACGCATCTTTAAGTTTATCGTTTTAAGTCAAGTTAACCAGGGGTGTAATCACAAGCCCAAAGGGTTGAAGCGGCATCCAACGTCTGGAAGACAACAATTTTAAGAGAATCCCTCCACTTATTATCCCCATTTCCTCCCTTAAAAAAGGCGCCGGAAGGACGATCACACGTGGCCGAGACGCGAGCAGCCCTAACAGGTAAGTGATTAGACCAGCCCTGTTTTAAAACTGGAAAATTTGATTTTCGCGAGACACGGTCCAAACATATACTATCTCCTATAATTTTCAATCTGTACTCGGAATGCATCTTCAGAGAAGCCCTGCAAGATATTGATGCTGGAATCCTGCTAAATGGAGAACGATTGAATAACATAAGGTATGCAGATGATGCCGTTATTTTTACAGACAACCTAGCTTCCATACAACTCCTTATGGACAGTGTTACATCATTCAGTCGACAATATGGTTTGGAAATAAACACCAACAAGACAAAGTTCATGATAATCAGTAAGGACCTAAACACCCGAGGTATTTTTTTGGTAGACGGAATTCTTTTAGAAAAAGTCTACAAATACACATACTTGGGCACGAACATAAATGATAACTGGGACCATTCTGTGAAGATCAGAACGCGTATTGAAAAAGCCAAAACGGCATTTATCAAGATGAACCAGCCACGACTTACAGATGTCAATGAAAATTCACCTACTGCGATGCTACGTGTTTTCGACCCTTTTTATAGGGTCGAATCGTGGACGCTTACTGAGGCCTCTTCCAAATAACTTGAGGCATTTTAAATGTGACTGTACCGAAGAATCCAACGAATACCTTGGACAGGAGAATAACCAATAAGGAGGTGCTGAGAACGATGGGAAAGGAAAAAGGATTCCTGAATACAGTTAAGACTCGAAAGCTGCAATATCTGGGATATATTATGCGTAACGAGAGCCGAAATGTCTTATCTTCAATACGTTTCAAGCATCAAAGTACGAACACGGCTGTTCGCTATTGTCCGCTATTATCCTCCATTGTGACTACCTTGATTTTGTTGATTCATTTTTTTAAATCAATAAATATTTATGCGGTTGTAAACCCAAATCTAAATAAACCTAAAAGCACGCTTAGAATTTTCTTTGTCTTCTTCTTAGTTCAAGTTTGCTTTCATCATGTTGTAACTGAGGTTTTCGCGGATATAAATTTGCAATAGATTATAAAACTATATTATATGGACATCTCCACACGTATAGATTCGAAATACGAGATATCTTATAAAATATGAATATTTTTGAATTTTGATTTTTTGCTAAAAGCCCATTCTGCATAAAAGGATTAAATATTTAACACGTTCACGCCGGCGCTCGGTTTGTCTTTTAGTTTAGCGGGCAACGTGTACCATCGGTGGTACATGCCGTCGTTAACGTGTTAATATTGCACAAAATATGATTCTTGAATTCTAAAGTAGATTAAATTTTATTTAGAAAGGAAACCTTTCTATAAATTCTATCATTATTCTCAATATGATAATTCTATTATTATTATCAATTCTATAATGTCTATAAATTTTTTTAAATAATTTTACGAAATCCTGATTGTGAACAGTGGATACTAGTACTTATATATTGATTTTTATAATTTAATATTTCGTTACACATACATAGGTATATTTATCTACACCTTATCTAAATACATAATTGACTTAAATAATCACACTTAACTAAACCTCGTAGGAATAGTTACTAGTATCAAGCACACCAAATAGATACTTGTAAGCACGTAAAAGCGAAAGCGTAACGCATTATGTCGCAAATGATAATATACGATCTGCAACGTATTAATCTATATTAAATTGCATTATTAATTTTATTATTTTGCTCCACGCTAGAGATATTTCATATTCTTATTTACAAAAGAGTCTGGATATCAGTTTTCTCACAAAGAAGAGAATACACCCTCAGAATCGCTGCGAGTGGATACATAAATTGATAAACGCGGCAGTACAGATAATAACCGTGAGCACAAATAAACGCATTGTTTAGTGCCGAACAATGGTGGAATATCTCACACGCAACACGAAACAGAACCGCGTATTATTCGGTGTCAAGGGCGCTCCAATAAACCTATTCAAAGGTTTATTTCAAACGCCCTATATAGACATGATTTCAATACTAAAATTAAACTTAATGTGCATAAGAATGAGAAGTAGTTAAACAGATAAACATGTTGCTTGGTGTAAAGTATACAATATATTAAAATCAACATGTACAAATTGCAAAATCGCATTCAAATAAGGCTTATCCAATAAATAAATCAGCGAGATTAGAAGGTATAAATAAAGTTTCAATATAAGGTCTTGTTGGGAACTCAATAAGTGGAAAACACTTATAAATCGTGTAGCTTAAGAATTCGTTTATTTAAATATTTACGTTACCGTGATAATTTGTAATTGAAAGTCTTAGACATTAATTCCCACGGAATTTAATGCAAAGGAAATTTTAATTTATTAGAAAAATTTATTAAAAAAAGTATAAATATATTATAAATTTCTGGACTAAATGATTTATATGTTTTATAATAATTAAAACGTAATAAAATGAAATGAATTTAAAAAATTAACAAAACCACTGTAGTGAAATATAGTATATGAATTTGAAATAACAAATGCTGTTGTATATGCCGAATATATGCGGGTATATATGCCAAAACTTGACCTACGTGGTACCGATAAATGGGTTTAGTCCAAGTGCTTTTTGGCGAATTCTTTATAAAGCATTTATTCCCGTAACACAGTGTTTCCCAAACCTTCGATCCATATATATCCACCTAAGGATTAGGCTTAACCTAAGGATCTTCCCTCTGATTTCCAATTTCTCTACCAGACCTCTTCGGTTCAAGGAAAGACACTCCATGGCATACGGGGTTTCTGGTCGTAAGACTGATGGTAGTTTTCAAGTTTTCATTAACATCAATTTTTGTTATTTAATTTTTTTTTCTTTTTGTACTTGCTTTAGCACACACACAAAAGAAAAGAGAAAATTTAGAATAATATTTTCGTACCCCTATCAAACCCACTTGAAATTTCCCTTGAAGTTTCCCACTGGAAACACTGCCGTAACAGTTTCAGTTAACGCAACAGTTGATTCAACCAAAAGATGGAATGTAGAATAAGTGTAATATGGGCTTAGATTTTTGAAATTGTGTGGCTAATGGAGCTGGTTATTTAACCATAATTAAATTTTTGTGTTTTATTGTTTCACAAAGTTAGTAAATGGTGCATATCTACCTTTCCGGATAACACCAGGTATTTACAAAAATGATTTTACATTACTTAGAAATTCAAATATATACTCAGATTTTTCTTCTTGAAATTCCGCTCCTATAGGAGATTGGAAATCATCACCATTACTCGGACTTTATCAATCGTTCGCCTGAAGAGTTCTGCGGACGTGCAATCCAACAATCCCTCAAGTTGCGCAGCCTAGAGATTCTTCTTCTGCCAATCGTTCTCTTGTATTCTCTTTTATATTGCCTTGAATAATTAGCTTAAGGATATTATATCTATCTCCTCTCATAACATGTCCTAGATATTCAAATTTTCTCCTTTTTATGGTGTTTCTTTGTCTTTATTCATTTGGAGTAGTACTTCCTCATTTGAAACCTCGTCAACCCATGGTATTCTCAGCATCCTCCTATAATACCACATTTCAAATGCTTCTATGTTCTTGATGTTTTTTGATTTGAGTGTGCAAGCCTCCATTCCATACAATAGAATGGAGAATATATAGCGTTTTAGTATTCTGGTTCTCAGTTCAAATGATATATCTCGGCTGCAGAGTAATTTATTCATTTTTATTAGAGCGCTGCGAGCTACTTTAATTCGACACTAGATTTCTTCTTTGTGTTCAGCTGTTTCAGTTCTCCTTGTGCCAAGATATTTGTAGGAGGATACCCATTCCAGGTTGTCGTTATTATTATTTATAGATGGTCTATTGTGATTTGTGTTTTGGTTTTTTGAAGTTGCCATTACTTTGATTTTCTTTAGGTTCATATCGAGGCCATATCTCTTGCAGAAAATGCTTGTTAACTCAACCAGACGTGGTAGGTCTTCCAGACTGTCGGCGAAGATAACGGTATCGTCTGCGTATCGCAAGTTGTTAATTCTTTCCCCGTTTATGACAATACCACCGGTTTCCTCTGACAGCGCGTCTTCAAAGATGCCTTCACTATATATATATTGAACGAGAAGCCACAATACACATCCCTCGACATATATAACACCTCGACATATCTTAATCTCCTCACTCAGATCTTCTCCGACTTTGACTCGTGCTGTTTGGTGCCAATAGAGATTGGATATTATTCGTATGTTTTTGCTACCGATGCTTTTTCTCTTTAGTATCTCTAGGAGTTTTGAATGTGGGATTCTATCAAATGCTTCTTGAAAGTCGATAAAACAGATGTACATATCATGATTCATATCTAGGCACCTTTGTCTCAGTACGTTTAGTACGAAGAGCGCTTCTCTTGTTCCCACGCCCTTTCTAAAACCCATTTGAGTGTCTCTGATGTCTTGTTCTAACTTCTTATAAGTTCGGTTATATATGATCTTTAAAAATATTTTCAAGGTGTGACTCATTAGGGCAATGATTCTGTGGTCCGAACATTCTCTGGCTTTATTTTTCTTTGGCAGTGTCACGAATTCTGAGGTTAGCCCATCGCTAGAAATTCTGCCCTTCTAATAAATGTTGTTAAACAGTTTTTATAGAATATCTATGGAGTCTTCTCCGATAAGTTTTAGTAGGTCAGCAGGCACTTCGTCAGTTCCTGCTGCCTTTCCGGATTTACAGTTTTTAATTGCATGTTCGAGTACTTCCCTTAATATTTCTGGGCCAGTATACTCCATGTCTGGGTTCTCCAGTTTTATCCGATTATCGTTGAAAAGTTCTTGTATATATTCGCTCCACCTTGCCAGTTTGTCTATCGGTTCTATAATCAAGTCGCCGTTATTGTTTACCATCACATCTGGTTGTCGTCTCTTTGCTCTCCCAGTCATTTCTTTTACCTTTTTATACATATTGAAAAAATCGTATTTGTCTTGATGGGCTTCAACCTCTCGATACTCATCAAGTAGCCATTTTTCCCTGGCTTGTCTCACTTTACTTCTGATGTCATTGTTTATGGTCTTATAGATTTGCACATCTTTGTTCTTATATTGACTTCGTATCACCATCAGGTCTAGTATCTCTTGTGTCATCCATACCTTGTTCTTTCCCTTTATAGACTTCAATTCTGCATTTCCTACATCCTTCAGTCCTTCATCTATAGTGATATTATTGTTATCGTTGTGTCTTAGTTCGTTTAATTTGTCGTTTAGGTTCGTGTCAACATTTTTGTACACTACGTTGTCTTTCAGTCTTCTACGTTCCATACGTTCTTTAGTTGTTTTCCGAAAGAGTTTTTTCAGTTTTACATGAATTGCAGCTACCACTGTATTATGATCGGATGCTATGTCAGCTCCTGGATATGTTCTTAATAGTATTTCTGAATTTACTAGTACTGACTTAATAGTATTTCTGAATCTTCTACGGATCATAATGTAGTCGATCTGATTTCTAATTATACCTTATTTTCCGTCTGATGGTGCTTTCCAAGTATAAATCCGATGTGGAGGAAGTTGATAGAAGGTGTTGATTATTATCATGTCTTCCTTTTGACAGAACTCGATCAGTCTGTCTCCTCTCTCATTGCGAAGACCTAGTCCGAACTTGCCGGTATTATCAATCACTTCTCCTTGGCCAACCTTCGCATTTAGATCCTCCATTATAATGAGGACTTCTTGTTTCTTGATGGGTTTGATCACTTTTGCTAGATCTTCGTAAAACGAATGTATTTCATACTCGTCTTTATCTGCTGTAGGTGCATATACTTGAATATGATTTACTGGAACTTTATTTGAGGTCAGTTTCAGTAGAACTATGCGGTCTGAGAATGGACGAAACTGGATACCGTATGCTGCACTCTCTTGTCGACAATTATTCCTACTCCATATCGGTGAGAGGCATCAAAGTTCACTGAATAGTACATTGTGCCATTCTTAGTGATATGCTTCCCCGACCCTTTCCACTGAACATCGCTTAAGCCAAGTATGTTGATATTGAATCTCGCCATTTCTAAAAAGACGTTATCCATTTTCCCAGATGCATAAAGACACCTAACGTTCCATGTAGCAATTCTATCGTTTCTATGTGTTACAGTTCTGTACTCAACTTTATTCAATGCCCTCCTCCCCGGAGACCCGATTGGAGGAGTTATAACTCCGGAGCATTTCGAATTGAACAAAGCCATTGTAATGTAATGGTATGATGATTATCACTAAGGATATCCACAAGGGATATTTAATTCAGTGGTTTCCACTTGCCTTCTGAATTCTTACACCGTTGACCACTATCGTGGTTCTTCCGCTTTTGGGGCCTGTTCTAGACCTTGGGACAAAAGAGTGCCCAATCTGGGACAGTCGCTGTAATGCTGATTTTGGTTCGCCCCGAGTATTTAATTTCCCCGGTACCACCCATATCTGGGAAACGTCCCCCTATCCACCACGTGGGGAGGCGTCCTATGGGGTTTCAGCAACCCCACACGAGGTACTCAGATTACAGCATAAAAATTGAAATAAAAAGATTTAATGTACTCATATACCAAAATGCACACATAATTAAGTACATTATTATATATGAAGGATACCATTATTATAAGAGTGTGTAAAAGTATTAAAATCGTGTGTAAAAATCCAATGTAAATTAAACGGAGTTTCATTATTAAACGATTTTTGTTTTTTGTTCCTTTTTATACAACAGTTAGCGGCTTATTTCATAAATTATTGAAACTAATTAAAAAAAGAATGGCTTTTATTATCGAGTACCGTTCCAGGTGATATGAATCAATATCATCAAAAATCTTGTGTCGAAATTTAGAGCTTCTTTTAGGTAAAGATTCTTGACGAAGATGCTCATAAGTACCACTTCCGTCATCTTTATATTGCCGGTTTTCCAACTAGTACTGCTTTCTATCAATGTTTAGTAGAAGAAGAAACATTCACTTTCATCACCCATTTAAATAATGGTTATTATTTAAGTGCAGATTTTTCTCAAAAATGTGTGGTCTAATATCTATCTCTACCTTTAAGTTAGTCTGAGTAAATTTGTCCGATTAAATACCAATAGATTTTCTCTTTTGGAAATTATCAAACTAACAAAGCACAGTTCCGACGTCTGGATCACGGAACAAACTTTGTTCACATTTAGTAAGGCGTACTAGTTCGACATTTTCGAGAAAATTGCAATTTTCTCTCGTCGAAGTTTTCCGCGTCGAATATATACACTTGCGTTGTGTCAAGGTGTATAAGGTGACGGTGGCCGAGTGGTTAAGTCCAAGCTTCGTAATTGCTGGATCGGTGGATCTAGTCCCACACATCGTTTTATTTTTTCAACGCTGGTAATATTTTTTCTTATAAATAACAATTCAAAGGTAATACAATGAATAAATACGTGTATTTGCATGCATTTTGTCAAAGTCATACCCTCGAAATGTACTCCAATTTTCCAGCCGGTGTGACGTTTATTTCTATAGAGTTATATGAGCAATTAACTGGATCAGCAACAATCAACAATTTTAGTGTTTATTATATTTAAGCTAGAATAAGTTATTTCTTTTTATTGTTTATATAATCAGTTAGTTTATTTTTTGTTATGTCTAGGTTTTGTCGTCGTCTAACGAACGCAGCGTTTAATATAGAGGCCTGTTGTTATGTGTTTACGCTTCAACACGAGACAACATTAGGGCCATATCCAAATCTTGGATATTTAATATTTCTTTGTATTAAAATTAATAGAGAAACCCCACCGCAGAACCGATGTGATGAGGTGGAGGCAAACTAAAAGAGATATCAGAATGTAGTTTTACAATATACATTACGCTCTGTGCTTATCATTAATATATTATTTAATAAAATCGTTTTTGAGTTTTTGATGTCACCCCTTTTAACCCTTTGACGAGGAATTTTAAAAAATGAAATTTCTGTAACTTTAACGATAGAAATCAGCTATATAGCTTGTTTAAAACGTGTAATGTTGATTTTAGGTTTTTCCTATCCTGCAAATTTGAAATTTTAATGCGGGACATATATGTCCCAACAGTGTTTTCTAACGGGACATATACGTCCCAACAGTGTTTTATAGAAAATCAAACTATTATAGAAAAATAAGAAAAAAGTTGATTCTAAATGGTACATTTTTATACATGAAATGGTGTAAAACAGCTATCGCATAATGGGAGATCGCATGAGGTGCACATCGTTTTCGTACGATATTCAATTTTCTTTTTGGCACAACTAAAGCACCTCCTGCGTGTTTTTCCTTGGACTGGTAAATGATCCCCAATCAGTTGATACTGATAATTTTTGCACTTTCCCTTCCCTTACCTATTAGCTCTTCAGCCAAGTCTACCAAGAATGGTAGAGTCTTCTCCTTTTTGTCATTTTTTTCGCTGTACAAAATACATGCATTGACTGCTGAAATCATTAATAATTTGTAAAACACCTTACGCCACCAGTTGGAAGATTTTCTGTCGAAATCATAGACGGTGGTTAGGTGGTCTGACAGATCTACACCACCTATAAACTTATTATAGTCAGCACAAGCATACGTCACTTTGTCGCCAGTTTTTAACTTTCTATTTACTCCCACTATCTCATTTGAGTGGCAGTTGCTCAAGACATGTACTTCTTTTGTATCTTGCCAAAAACTCGCAGTGAGTCCCGAATCTGTCACAATGATTTTGTATTCGCCTCTGGCTAATTTCATCTTCATGTCTGGAACATTTTTCCTATTCCTGATACATGTTTCTGATGCGGTAAATGGTGTCATAAAGTAGTCTGACTGAAGTAAAAAATCGGTCAAAGCAGAGGAAATTTTTATCCGTCTCTGGAATACGCTCTACAAGCTTTTTGACAACACGTTCTCCAAGAGTGCAGTCTGAATTAGATTGTGGATCTTTACCCCAGTAAATATCGAAATTATAAACATAGCCAGTCTTAACGTCCCAAAGTTCCCATATTACGTAGAGTAGTAGCAGAACGTATATTAACGAGTATAGACGAAACTAGTCAAAAATACTATAAACACGAGTGGGACAAGCATTGGTTGTAATAGCACACAGAATAAGGCATCTATATTTTTTTAAATTTGACTGGGACATATATGTCCCGACAGTGGTCAAAGGGTTAAAGTTCTAAAATTGTTAAACTCGAAATTTAACTATAGTCAAGTTAAAAACTTTATCAAGCGTCTTGAAAATTGTTCATATTTAATCGAAAACGAGCGAAAATTGCTTCTCGTGAAGATGCTATCAAAATACATTCTATAGTACATCACCAATTATCGACACCGATATTTATGAGGATGTTGCTTTACGCATGGTTTGCATCCAAGTTATCGGCAGTAAGAGACACTTTTGAGGATGTCAACGAAGTTTGTTTTTCCATTCAAACTCATGACATGACAATTTCTTGTACATGCGAGAAAAATGCATTTATTCGATGTAGTAGATGTCGTTGTAATTTATGTTTTCCGTGCTTGTATGACGAATATCAGCCTGCAACTTGTAATGTCGTAAGCACATCCAAAGATTAATTTACTTTATTACTTAGTATTATTAAATGGAGTTATTAATTGTCGAAACTTCATATACGTTGATAGACTTGAGCTTTCCAAGCTTGATGCCCTCCCCTAATCGAACCCGTTGGTGCAGGTCAAAGCACCATTTTTGTAATGATAAAATTCAGTAAACAGCCCAATAACATTGGAAATTCAATCAAAATGCATGCAAATACGCGTATTTTTTCATTATATCTGAACCTGAGAGGACAACTGTCGTAAGTGACATTTCGTAAAATGTTCAGTAGACCTTTTTATAACTATACATTTGCAAATGTTTTGTTTTGTGCTGTATTCGAAAAAATGATAATGATTTTACTTGCACTAATGATATATTTTTTATACTAAAAAGCAGTAAGTCTCTAAATTTATAATTTCCCACCCGTTATGAAAGGGAGCAGTTACGATCGTTTACCTCTGAGTTTTTTTTTTGCAGATAGTATTACTAAATGTCGTAACTGCTTAAATACATAAAATAAATCAATAGTGAGGTATTTGTTTTTATAATAAAAATTATTTATTAAAATTTTCAAACTTAAAGTAAGTACTATTAAACTATTAAAAGTACTATTAAAAAAAGTAAAAGTAAAAGTAAGTAAGTACTATTAAAAAATTCAAAAAAAAGGATAGAAATTTTAATTTTTAGGATTAAATTAAAGGGCTTCTGGATAATAAAAGGGCTTCTGGAGATTCGACGATTTACCACTTGAAAATATACATCCCAACAATACAGTTACATTAATAATCCCAAAATCGAAAATTTGGTAGTTACGACTGTTTACCTCTCAGGTACAGATATTACCTTTGAATTGTTATTTATAAGAAAAAATATGACCAGCGTTGATAAAAGAAAACGATGTGTGGGACTAGATCCACGGATCCAGCAATTACGAAGCTCGGACTTAACCACTAGGCCACCGCCATCTTATACACGTTGACGCAACGAAAATGTATATATTCGACGTGGAAAACTTTGAAGAGAGAAAATTGCAATTTTCTCGAAAATGCTGATCTAGTACCTTACTGACTGATGTAGCCTTACTACTACTTTCACATTATGTCGTTCTAATGGAATACTAAAACTGTAGAAAGTTTGAAGAAAATCCGTGATCCAGACGTCGGAAGTTCCCCTTGTAAGTCAAATCAAATCAAAATAATATATTTCACTATCTAAGGTTCAACAATTTCTATCCCATGCTTATGCTGGTTTCTTTATCCTCTCATAATATTCCTCCATGTTATACAATATCTACAATTGAACCCGTCATTTCGAAAAGGGCATGAGTCAATGAATTACAACTTTTCAGAATCAACAAAAATGTTTTTGGTGAAAAAAGTCATTGATGCTGAAGAAACTGAATATAGAGGTTGTTAAATAAAAAACATACACGCTTTTTGGAATATTTATTTATTAAAAAAGAACAATTTTCATCAAGATATTTTGAATTAAAATTTTTGGAATGATCAAGTTATCATTTCGAAAAAGGCATTCGTCCAAAAATTTTAGTTAGTTAATCATCATTTTCCAGCAATTTTGGCTTTTTTATTTTATAATGTTTATAGTTTTCACTATTCCTGCCACCAGAGACTCGTTTTCTAGGTCTAAAAGCATTTTCGGCAAGCTCGCCATAAAGTGATGTTATGTCATATCTGACAGATGCGTTTCCTTTCACTTGAAAGGGGCATAAGTCCAGGACTCGTGCCCTTTTCATTGCTTTTTAAGTTGACTTATGGTGTATACACATGTACTCTTTTCGCATGGAATATGTAAAACGCTTGAATAAATAAAATGGCGTAAAAAAGTGATAAATTTCAAAAAAGTGTGACTCCCTTTTTGATCGCCCTTTTCGAAATGACGGGTTCAATTAATATGCGTACTTTTTTAAAAATGTTGACTTTTGTTAAAAAGCCTTTGGGTGGGAATTGTATAATATCATATTGGAGTATGGTGGTCCTTTTTCTGTGATGGTTAATTAACGTTTTAAAAGTCTGAGGGAGAATACAGTAGGTACTAGTTAGTTACTACTGTAGTACTTACTGTTTAGTTTTGTGGACAAGATGTTAATATGGTATGTTCATTCTTAGTTTTCGTCTAAACTCAACACTAGCAGTCTCAATTGTTTCTAGAAATGTATCGTATAGTTGTTGATGGTCCCTTCTATTATATGTTTCACTAGCCATTTGCGTTTTTAAAGTAATTATTTTGTTTTTTTGTTTATTCAAAATTAGTTTATTTTCCGTGAACCATACTATCAATATGTTCATTGGGATATTTAAGTTAATTGCCCTCTATCCTTTTGTTTATTGTTAATATACTGGTATCGTCTGCATAGTTTCCCATATTGTACGATGTTGAGTTTAATTGTTCAGCTAAGTTTCTGCTTAAATTGTTCGTTTACATATAATGTAAATTGTATTGGTCCAAGGATACTTCCCTGTGGTATTACAAAAGTGACTGTTTTTGTTCTTAATCTAATTTTACCTTGTAAAGTGTTATTTTGAGTTATTTGCCTTCTATTGGTTAAATACGATGTTAGCAGTTCGACTACATGTCCCCTCAACCTATATTTATTTAGTTTGTTTATAAAAATACCAAAATGCCATGAAATAGAGGCACTGCAACTGAGATTTGATGACTTCAATGTACATAAAAGAGTGAGAGAAATAACTGGCAAGTACAAAAAGAGAACAGTAGGAAAACTCGTCAATGACAACGGAGAACTCATTGTGGACCAAGGAAGCATTAAAGACACTTAGATAGAGAATTTGTTCTTCGATGAGAGAGGAGATCCCCCCTCCTTATCAACAGAAACTGGACCATCAATACTAACAAGCGAGATAGAAGCAGCCATAAGTTCGTTGAGAGAAAGCAAACCTCCAGAACAGGACCGAATACAGACAGAGTTCCTTAAGCTTTTGGACGAAGAATCAATAAAAATGATCTGCAAAATATTTAACAATATCTATAAGACCGGCAACATCCCGAAAGAATGGCTCATTTCTGAATTTATATTGCTGCCCAAGAAACAAGGGGCAAAGAAATCCGGAGAATACGGAACCCTAAGCTTAATGAGCCATTTACTCAAGCTTTTCCTTAAGGTTATCCGTCGCAGAATATACAAGATATGCGAAGAGAGAGTAGCAGACACACAATTTGGCTTCATGAAAGGAGTGGGAACAAGAGAAGCACTGTTCAGTATACAAGTATTATTCGAACGGTGTAGTGACATGAATTGCGACATTTATACCTGCTTTGTGGACTAGCAAAAGGCGTTTGACAAAGTCCAACACCAGAAGATGATACAAGTGCTGAAAGGCACCGGAATGGATGATAAAGACCTCAGAATTATTCAAAACTTGTACTGGAACCAGACAGCCACCATAAAAATCAACGCTGAAGATAAAACAACCGAGGCAGTTAACATTCTGCGGGGCGTACGACAAGGGTGTATCATCTCCCCTCTGATATTCAATCTGTATTCAGAAGAGAGGCTCTGGAATACGATGAGAATGGAATTTTTGTAAACGGTGAACGACTGAATAATATCCGATATGCAGATGATACCGTCTTATTTGCAGATAGTACAGAAAGTCTACAACAGCTAATGAATAAAGCGAATGAAGTAAGTGAACGATATGGGCTAAAAATGAACATCAACAAAACAAAATTTATGGTCATAAGTAAAAAGAAAGAAAACTGCCTGCCAACTATTTATTAAAAATATAGCAATAGAACGGGTATCCAAACTTGTCTATCTGGGAACCTTAGTAAACGAACAGTGGGATCACTCACTGGAAATCAGATTTAGAATAGAAGAAGCAAGAAATGTCTTCATCAATATGTCTGAGCTCTTCAAAAGCCACAACCTCAAATTAGATATCAAAGTAAAAATCCTGCGCTGCTATGTGTTCTCCATATTGTACTATAGCATGGAATCATGGACATTGACCAAAGCAACACAGAAACTCGAAGCCTTCGAGATGTGGCTATACAGAAGGATCCTTAGAATATCATGGGTAGATAGAGTGACCAACGAAATAATACTGGAAATAATGGGAAAGGAAACAGAGATGATGAACGGGATTAATAGAAGGAAACTGGAATATCTCGGGCATATAATGAGAAATGACACCAAATAGAAACTCTTAAAATCCATCCTCCAAGGAAAAGTGTTTGGAAAGAGAGGGCCCGGAAGAAGAAGGATATCATGGCTCAAGAACCTAAGGACATGGTATTCAAAAACAACCATAAAACTGTTTAAAGCAGCAGTCAACAAAGTCATCATAGCCAGGATGGTCGCCAATATTCGAAACAAATAGGCACTATAAGAAGCAGAAGATAAGAATACCATGATTCACCGTGTCATAGGCCTTAGATAGATCGTGTCTATAAATCATGTCTATGTAGTTGTTATTATATTCAGCAACTTAACAAGAAACTCGTATTATTATTTATTTAATAAAAAATAGCTAATTTCAAGAATTGAACAAAGTCTCATTATTTCGAGTCAAGGCGTACATACTTAACAATGGCTCTCTCTACTCAGGGTGGCGCGGCGGTGGAGCGGCGGACTATAATAAACACGAAATATAGACATAACAAAAATAAACTAACTCATTATACTAATAATTAAAACAGTAATAACTTAGTCTAGCTTAAATATTATACATAAACATATATACATTCGTGATCCACATCGTGAGATATCCTTACATAAATAGCGGGCTTACAGCAACATTGATTTGTATTTTTTCAACTAAAATTTTCAGTAAGGTAATGAATGCTTTCCATATTTAGTTTAATTTTATTGCACGCCTTTTTATGGAATATTTAAATGCTAATTATAATAAATTATTAATAATTTCGTTTATATACAAACTGGGTTATATATTTCATATACCTGGTATCATTAAATACAAGGTTGTATTTACAATTTGATCGCTATAAATATTTCTTGCGTCTGTCGTTAGATATTTGAGAACGGTTACTGTTACCAGTGCGTGACAACTCGCCGACCTCTGGTTAGATTATTTCCAATATATCTTAACGTTTCTAGAAATATTTTTAGTGTGAAATGCAAAAACCTAGCAAGTTAGCATTGAATTCAAATCGCTATTTCTAATTCTATTAGCACTTAATTTAAAAACCTCTTATTGGAAGAACTTTTATATTGCAGACATCGCACCATATCTGATCATTAGAATTGTTTAAACGCATCCGGACTACATTATTCATTTAGCATTTATTCATTTCTGGTTTTGAATGTGGTTCTCCAATAAATTTGTATTGCTAGATAGTAACTTGCTTTTAATTTTATGTTGCTCTACATATACATGTAACATATTGTTATATTTCTTTCACTTTAAACTATTAAATGTATTAGATAATTGTTCGGAACAGAGATGAAATAAAATGTCGAAATGTTTAACTTTCACTTAACTAGTGGTAATAAAATAAATTTGTTGTGATGTTGTATGAATACAATAAATATTTATATAAATATCAAACATTTTAGAACTACGATTATTAATCCTAATAAGGCGGTGCAGATACAAAGATAACTATTTGATTTTTATTTTTCCTTATTTGAATAATGCAACTCTTACAGCACAATTTATTCTTCATTAAAGGAAATGTTTACATTTATCCTATTTACGCACTATGTATACAGATTTTATTAAAAATATCAATTTATGCAATTGGCGTGGCGCGTTGAAACAAATTGCGACTCCACAAGAATGAATTAACTAACTAACAAGAAATTAGAAACTTAGTTTTAGATCAGCGTTTCCCAAACATCTTTCACCGCAGCCCGGTACTAGGTTTTAAAGTATTGTATTTTTTTCTATTTTGCGCCCTTTTATGTCATTTCTAAATTAAAAATAATCGTCCATACATTTTATGGTGGTTGGTGACACTGATAATTGACATTTCACTAACACTTGAAATGGGTGAAAAAGTATCTTGTACTCGACCTGAAATTCAGGAAATTGCTTTTAATACCGTGAGCAATTTGTTGCCGGATAAATCACGTCTACGATATGAAAAAGCTTATAGTAAATTTAACGAGTAGTGCAATGCAAATTAGGTTACAGTTGTTTCGGAAAATGTTTTACTTGCTTACTTCGAATTACAACGTAAGAAATATAAAACATCAAGTTTATGGACGATATATTCTATGTTGAGGTCCTGTTTATCTATAAATAAGGATGTAGACATATCCAAATATTATAAATTGCAGGCCTTATTAAAACGGATATCTCAGGGCTATGCACTTAAAAAGTCGAAGATTTTAAAAGAAGAAGATATTCATAATCATAGCTATGAAGGTGGGTAAATTTGTATGTAAATCGCAGCTTTATATATAACGGTATTCATTTTAGATCGTCTGGATAATGGGTTACAATGGTGCGCTTAGGCGTCACAAATTAACGGATATGTCTGTCGACGACATAGAATGCAGATCCGATTCCATTATTCTGTCTGTATCTAAAACAGAAAATTACATGCAAGAATGTTAGCAATTACAGATCCTCATTGAATTGAATTAAAAAATTTGCTTAACTTACGTCCTAATAATGTTACGCATAAGATATTTTTCTTAACTTGTAACGATCATTGTTTTAATACTCCAATTGGTATTAATATTATGGGGAGAATATTAAACGACCTTGCGACATTTCTGAAATTACCAAACTCCGATCTTTATACTGGACATTGTTTCCGAGGAAGTAGTGCGACACATTTGGCCAACCATGGTGATGATTTGTTCACAATAAAAAATCATGGTGGATGGAAGTCTTCTGCTGTTGCGGAGGGGTATGTTGACGCTTCCTTAAAAAAGAAAATTATATAAGCAAATATCAATTTACCTGCGTGCTCTTTAAGTGCCCCACAGTTGCAATTTGATAGCAACAGTAATAGTTGCTCTATATATAATGTCCCTGGTGTGAGTCTTGCTGCTCAAGAATCATCCAATGTCAATATAAATGTTTTTAATAATTGTACCATTGATGGACAGAATTTGAGTTAAATATGTATTATATCGTTAATTACCATTAATTAATTAAATGTGTGTATTCACGATTTCCACACATCACATAACCTCAAAACTAATGTCCATCTCGCCAAATGTTTGACACAATTGTGACAGCTCTGAATTTCAATGCCAACCTTGAAAAAAATAACTCATAACAGCACTCGGCGAGCCATCACCGCACGCATATGAGTGCTTTTGTGAGTCCATTACAGACGCAAAATATAAAAAAAATATTTTTTAATAAAAATCAAAGTATTTGTTTATTTCATATACAAAAATTTCAAAATAATTAAATAAGATTTGTGTATTGATTTGTTTATACTTAAACGTACTATTAGAAATTTCAAAGCGAGACTAAAAGAGCATATGTCAGAAAATGGCAGCTGGAATCCTAACTCTCAATTTTCAAGGCACATCAACGAAACACCGAACTCTTTCGGCCGTGAAAAGTAATGAAAATTGTACGTGTGTGCTCTATGTATTGGAAAACGGATTACTTGGAGAAACTGGAAATATGTTGATCGAGATGAAACTAAAATCTGCCTAAATTCACATTTAGACCCTAGATCAACAACGATGTTTGACAAATGACAAACTCCCTCTCTCCCTCTCTCGTCAGTCCATAACCCTTCTGCAGTATGTTGTGACATCAATATGCTACGCTCGCAATGACTCCTCGCCAGCGCTCTCTATTTTGGGCAGATATCATTACTTCCTGCATTCCTTGTCTCGTCAGGGTTTTTGTCTGATTTGTCTGGTCGGAAATCTTCCTCTTGGGCAGCGGCCTTGGACTTTGCGTTATACTATGAGTCATTCAATATTGTCGAACCTCCTGGTTGTTGTTGAATAATAGATTCGTATGTGCGGTAGACTGTCCATGGTATTTGCAGCATTTTTCTATAGCACCACATTTCAAGGACTTCTATTCTGCGTTGGTCTGAGGTCCGAATAGTCCACGTTTCGCAGACGTAAGTTGCAATGGGGAGAAGACCTAACCAGGCTATGTATCAGCCGAAGTTTTGTGTTTTTGGTAATATTTTTGTAATCACAAACATGATCACTATGTCGTCTGCCGATTTCTCGATCATCGAAGGCTTCTGAGAATATTTGGTCGACGTAGAGATTAAATAGCATTGCTGACATTATGCATCCTTGACGTAACCCTCTTTTTATCTCGATTTCTTTTGTCGTTAATTGGTTGTTGATTCTGACGCTGGCCGACTATTGCCAGTACAGGTTTTGAGTTAGTCTTTTTTATCTATACCAGCTCTTTTTAGATACTGGATGAGACGTTCGTGGTTGATACTATCGAACGCCTTTTCATAGTCGATGAAGCACAGGAAGATATCCTTTCTTGCGTCATAGCAGTTTTGTACCAATGTGTTTAGGCAGAATGTTGCTTCTCGTGTACCGGTGCCGCTCTTAAATTCGAACTGTCTCCGCTTAGGCCTTCAAGGCCTTAGGCCTTAGCTCTTCAAGTTTATTAAATAGACGGGTGTGTATGTTACGTAGGAATATTTGTAATGCGTGATGCATTAGCGAGATTGACCTGTGATTGCATTTGGTTTGGCTGTTTGCTTATTGGGAAGCATTATAAAAGTGAAGTTTAAACATTTGGAAGTCCAGTGTCATAGATCTTGTTGTATAGTTTTAAAATTATGTTTGTGGTTTCCTCCTGTATCCACTTGAAATATTCTGCATAGATATCGGGACCTGGTGTTTTGTTGTTCTTTGCAACCTTAATGCCGTCTACTAATGCGGTTTTTAGAATGCTTGGTCCGGTGAGGTCATGTAGCGTCGGGCTGGTTGTTGCCTCCGGCCTGGCATCATCAAAGAACTTTTAGACGTATGCCCGCCATATATTGCATTTATCCATGTCATTAGTTATTGCTTTGTTTTGGTCATTTGCGATATGGATCGGGTTTGCCACGTTGCGTGGTCCTGTTATTTCCTTGATTTTTCTGTGTAGGTTGAATACATCGCCTTTCTCTTGTAATTTCTCTACTTCTTTACATCTTTGCTGCATCTGGGACTCCTTGGTTATTTTGATTGCCCTGCGTATTTCCTTATCCATCACTTTATATTCGACCAGTTTTTAGCCCTGGACCAAGCAGCCTGGGCCAAGAATCTCACAGGAGACTTAGGCAAATGGATCAGCAGGAAGTTTGGTAATGTCGACTACCATCTCACTCAATTCCTAAGCAGACAAGGATGCTTCAAAGCTTATCTTAAACGTTTTAAGATTAAGAACGATGATCTCTGCCCCCACTGTAACGTGGAGGAGACAGTAGAGCACACATTTTACAGGTGCTTAAAATAGAACTCTGAAAGAAGTTGGTTATATTACGAGGTGGGAGAGCTGACTATATAAATCACTATCGAGAAGATGCTAAATAGTGGAATTCCTCTTAGGCACATACATAACCTTATAAAGAATATCATAACAATAATATAAACGGAAGAAAGAACTGCCGGGAAGATCCCAAGGCTTAATACCTAAGGGAGAGAGAAAAGCTCCTCCGGGCGATCCACCCTGAAGAAAATAATAATTCCGGGTTGGAAAAACAATATCGCTAAGTGGACCAGGGGTTTACAATGATTTCAATGGAGGTGCACTTCCATTGAAATCTTTCGAGCTGCTGTGTCCAGAACAATGTTAGCTATGTGGATCGCCAACCTTCGAAAGAAGAGGGCGTCATAAGAAGAAGAAGGACCAGGGGTTTAGCGAATGAGAGCTCCGCGTTCAGGCTGGCAGAGCTTCCCCCATCCACCATAATAAAAAGTTTTTAGCCCTGAGTTTTTAGTAGCTTCGCCGGCTTGAATGAATTCAGTGTCCTTGTGATTCATCCTTGGTTCAGAAAGCTCAGTTCCAGCGCGTTTGGGTGGTTTTCGAGTCGCTTCTCGTAGTTTGTGCATATCTTTTGGGCTATGTTCTTGACTGTGTCGATTCCTTGGTCTCTATGTAGCGCGGCATTGCTTACTTACCACGGAGCAACAGTTTTTGGATTGGAATCCTTTATAGGATCTCTATGTTGGAGTTGCTGGCCGTACCCAGAACTAAATACTTCATTATGCAGGAATAACTTTCTCTTTTCTCAGATCTGTTTGCTATGAGCCAATACATTTTTTTCAGCTGTACATCCAGTTGTTTCCTCTTGTTCCCGATATGGTTCGCCCAGGTTATGTTAGGTTAGTTAAATTGATACCGCTAGGTAGTCCTTTTTCTTCTTAGTAAAGATGATGTGGATAGACTTGGTATTACTTGCCTTCATTCGGGATATTTTTGCCACTATCGGGCAAAGAGGTGATGGCTCAGTGCCAGTACTTGGAATTGACAGTTGCTTAGATAAGACTTCAAAAGCAAGTAGTACTGGGGTAGGAGCCTTTAATGTTATAGAATACACTTTATCGAAGTGCCACACTTTATCGAAGGCCTGTTCTATGTAGAGGAATGCTGCAGGGCAGTATTATTTTTGTTCCAGCGTGTTAGCTATGGTGTTAAAGACCCGATTAACTTGCTTTATCGGAAATTAAACACAGATTTACTTTTCTCTTATTCCAACATAAACATTCAAAATTATGTCATGCTGGCCCTCAATTATTGCTCTGAACCATTCGTGATGAATGGTGGCCACTTAGTGGTAGAAATTTAGTGCGCTCAATCGTTCACAAGTGTGTTAAATGCGTTAGGTTGAGTGGGAAAACATTTAGCCCAATAATGGGCAACCTACCAACTGAAAGATTATTACCAGGTTTTCCGTTTCTACGTACTGGTATTGACTACTGTGGTCCAGTTTTCATTTTGAGCCATGAAGGGAGAGGTTCAAGGTTAATAAAATGTTATATTTGTATATTTATTTGCTTTGCGACTCGAGCAGTGCATCTTGAGTTGGTCACAATCTCTCCACGAACGGTTATCTTCTTTGTTTAAAAAGGTTTATATCTCGAAGGGGAAAGCCTTTGGAGATATATTCCGATAATGGAAAAAATTATAACGAATTAATTATTTTTTTTAACTAAATTTTCTAACGAAATCACCGAGAAGGTCGCTATGGAAAATATTAAATTTAAATTCATTCCCCCATATTCTCCCCATTTTGGTGGCTTGTGGGAGGCCGGAGTGAGGTCATTCAAGTATCACTTGAGACGCGTCGTAGGGAACTCTACTCTCACGTTTGAAGAGTTTAACACGATATTGATTCAAGTTAAGGCTATCCTGACCTTCAACGACCTTCAAGCATTAACACCGGGGCAGTTTTTGATCGGGCGTCCGCTCATCGCACCAGCCTGCATCGATGTTAGCAACGAAGCTGTTAACCGTTTACCTCGCTACGACCGCGTCGAGCAAATGCGTCAACATTTTTGGCAGCGTTGGTCAAAAGAGTATGTCAGCGAGCTCCAGACTAGAACAAAATGGAAATCCAACAAGAGCGAAGTTATCAACTACCAACTTGTCCTCATAAAGGAAGCCAATATGCCACCATTAAAATGGCGCTTAGGGTGAGTCATCCGAGTTCACACCGGAAGGGATGGAGTTTCACGAGTTCCTTTTCAAAAATATGTCCGCTACCTGTTGAGATACCAGACTCAACAACTGAAGCCACTTAAAGTCCCAAAACCAAGAACTACAGGGGGCGAGGATGTTGGCGCCACTGCGCGTCTTTATTAAAAAGATCATAATTGTTAATGATCAAGATTGTTGCTTTCTTCCGAACAGTAGTTTTTCAAGTTTGTTATTGGGCGATACGATTTGACATCATTTGGCGGTTTGCCAGGTTTCAGGATCATTGCAATTTGTGATTTGCGACCCGTGATCAGGTCGCATCCAGGAGATTAGTTCGCATTGACTTCTTGGCGTATCATGGGTAGTTAACCAGAGGTTAGGGAATTTCTAGAAAGTCTTGGAGATATCCATCGTGTTGTTTGTAGTAGTAGTCTTTAAAACTATTTATTAGCTTCGAAAGATGTTCTTGAATTGAAACTGATGGCGTTTCTAGATATAAATCGTTTTCATCATAGTTTTCTTGGGTTAGGTATTCAATAAATGTATGTATTAAGATATTTAAAATTTCTCTTTGAAAGTCGTTGTTTGCACAGAGAATTTTTTTTTAATTATTGCAACGACTGTTTCCGAAAAAATTTAAACCAAAGCCTTGCAAATTTAAATTCAATTCCCTGAATATAGCAAAAATGTCGCACACATTAGCTACTTTTATTTCTCTCTTCTTCGTCGTTCCCTCACTGCTGAGGATCATGACTCCGTATACATTCAACTGCACGCCTCCATCGGTTGCGGTCAGAGGCCCGATGCAGTGCAACGTTCACAGCTATATCCAGCTGTTCGGATATCTGATCGGAACATCTCTTGGGACTACGGCCTCTAGGTCTCTTGCCCTCAACCTTCCCTGTCACCATCAGTCGTTCAAGATTGTCATTACCCCTGCGAGCAATATGACCAAAGTATTTCAAGACTTTGTGCAGACAGACGTTGCGCCCCCTCAATTTTCAGTTCTTTCAAGACAGAGACGTTTGTGCAGCTAGCTATCCAGGGTATCCTCAGCAAGCGGGGCCAACACCACATCTCAAAGGCGTCTATTCTCTGTCTGTCCACCGCCTTCAGCGTCCACGTCTCCGCCCCATAAAGAAAAATGGAAAGCACGAGGGTACGTACTAGGTGTAGCCTTGTCTTATTAGTTATGTTACTGTCCTTCCATATCTTACTGAGTTGAGTCATTGCCGCTTTAGCCATGCCTATACATCTTCTTATTTCAGGTAGTTTCCCTTGCTGGTGATAATAGAGCCAAGGTACTGGAATTTCTCCATCGTCTCGTAATCCCGCATAAGCGTCGTCGGTGGTAGGGTTATAAATCGGTTCACTATCATCAGCTAAGTTTTGCTTTTGTTAACTGCGGGACCCAAACTCAGCCTGACCGTCTCCAGCCGGTGCATCAGTTCAGCCATTTCGGTCTCAGATGATGCAAGCAGAGTCGTGTCGTTCGCTTAGCGTAGGTTGGAGGTTTTCTGACCTCCCATTTTGATACCGCCATGCCAATCCGTAATGGAGAAATCACACATCCCTGTCGAACACCCTTTTAGAACTTGAATCGGCTAGATGTGACCTCTCCCAGCGACACAGTGCCATACCCAGACGTGTCTAAGCTGCGGATCAGTTTTATTAGATGTATAGGGATTCCGGTTTCAGCAATAACCTTCCAGAGTTGTGACCATTTTACACAGGCGAAGGCCTTCTGGTACTCCACAAAACATATATACGCCGTGATGTTGTATTCATGGCATTTCTCGATAATGAGGCGCAGGTTTAGAATTTGCTCTCTTGTTCCTTTGTCCTTCACGAAGCCCGCCTGCTCGTGTGCTATTTGCCAGTCAAGGTAAGCTCTCAGTCTTGAGTTGATGATATGTAGCAGGACTTTGCTAGCATGAGAAATTAAGGCCACGGTTCTGTATTTTTCGTAAATTGTACTGTAGTTTTCTACTTTTATTAAACACTCGAAATCGTGAAATCGATCCTTAAATGAAAAAAGGCATCTGTAGATGGTGGCTGTTCATTCGAAAATACCAAAGCTTCGTCTTTTAGCTCAAACAGACGTTTTAAAACGTTTCCTTTTGAAAGCCATCGTGAATTACAACAAGGAGGTGTTTGTGATTACTCCCAATTTTCTTGCACAATTCAGATAAATGTCTCTTGTTTATGTTGCAGATTAGTTAACAATTAGTCAAAGTAGAAAACTCTGACTCTGATTGTTGACGACAATATAAGTTTCTATTATTATTTGAATAATTTTACCACTAATCCGATCTCAAAGAATAGATTAATGAACTTGATGTGTTTAACCCTTAACCATTTGCCATACGTCTCAGGCCATATGTCAGGTGGTTAGGTGTTATCTACATCAAATAAAATGTATTGATTAAATTAAATTACGTTCTTAAATTATGAACTCAATTAATTATATTATTTAATTGAATAACATTGATTATTATAATGTCTTATAGTATCGATTATATATTAATTATAATAGTTCTATAATATTACGATATTTTTAGTTTTCCGAGAATCGTCTTATACATGATATAGGTACGTAAATAGAAGTATTATTGTATTGATATTGTGGGAAATAAACAATCTGGAATCAACCATGCCTGAATACTTGAGCCAAGCCGACGGGAAAATATTGAATATTGAACGTCGCGTCGCCATAGCTTACACATAGTCATCATACTCATGAAACAAAAATTTCTTATTTTGTACCACTAATTGATAATTGAATTACTTAATGATATACTTGATGAACTCAATTTAAATAGTCTTAAAAATTGGTTTTAATTAACTAACTCAGTAATTGACAGTAGTGGAACGTATCATTTCGCACTTCCCGGAGCTTAATGAAGAAGCGAATCCAATTAGATCGTCTTTCGGTGTGTGTGAAGTCCATGGCTAAATTAGGCATCGCGTTTTAAAATATAAAAGCGGTTGAGCGTTATTGAGGACTTGTGTGGCACAAGTGGAGAATATGAATTTCATTCAACGCTTTCATTTCGCCGGCTTTCCTTATAAGAATCTGCAAATGAAAGAAGGAAATGGAAAATTATCGGAAGATTAAAGTAGAAACAATAAGGTTTGTGCGTGTAGGAAGCAATTGATTTTGAGTTATTATAAACGTACCAATGAAATATCACTTTTGTTGTTTACCAAATAAGAAAGATACTGAAATGGGCAAATTATAATAAAGAGAAACATTAGTCTATAATGTTGACATGAACTTGATTAGGTACTCTAAACACTACTCAAGACAAAAAAACATTTTTTAATTAGTTTTTATTAACATTAAAACAAATACAAATAACAAAGCTAGAAGCCTTTGAGATGTGGTGTTATAGACGAATGCTTAAAATACCATGGACGAATAAAGTGACGAACACTAGATTAATGGAACGCATGAACACGCAACGTGGAATCATACAAACAATAAAAAGAAGGAAGCTACAATATCTAGGTCATATATCCCGAGGAGAAAAGTATGAGTTGCTTCAACTGATAATGCAGGGCAAAGTAATAGGCAACCGGAATAATGGTAGACGCAGATACTCATGACTGCATAACCTGAGAGAATGGTACGATACCACATCCTAACAGTTATTCCGAGCTACCGCTTTCAAGATGAAGATAGCGATGATAATTGCAAACCTCCTAAAAGGATATGCCGTATGAAGAAGAAGATTAACATTAATATATCAATGTTGTTTTCAGTAAAATTATTTACTAATATGAATCATATAATGATAATACTGTATACGAAAATGATGCATCTGAATAATAGTATATTAATGATCGAGTTCAATAAGCGCGTTTTTCGGCACGCGTCCATGGTCAAGCGCGAGAAACGCCTTATGAACGAGTTTTTTATTCTATTTTTTCTATTTGCGCCTCTTTATGCAATTTCTAAATAAAAAAATCGCCGATACATATCGAGAAAATGGTATCGCACTCGACGAGCCATTAAAGAACCCATATGAGTGCTTTAATGACTGAAATTGTATTCGTATATGCGTTCTTTTGGGTGAATGGTTCTTTTAACACTTAACGTGCGGGCTGGAAGCTCGAGATATTCTTAGATAGCGCCCATTGCGTATTAGTATTTCAATGGTGTTTTATTATTGTATAATTGTTTGTATAATTATTGTATCGACTTCAGTTTACTTCAGGATTAAATAATTATTTTTAGTTTCTACTTCTTTTTTATTTAAGAATTAATATTTTCGTAGCACAAATATGAATGAAAGTTTAATAGTTTATCACTGACTGATATTTTTCAAAACAGATACCTCTGTGGTGAGTAAAGCCACAAAATGCGGGTTTCACTGCATTTTTTGTTCGTTGCACAAACCCGACAAACTCTAGAGCAGGCCTGAGCAAACAGCCCCGGGCGACATTTTATGCAGCCCACGAGGCATTTTATAATTTACTTTATTTAAAAAAATATATCTACGCATAATATAAACAAGTTGGTTTACAAAAAAAAAATAGATTGATTTCGTGATCGTGTCGTGCCAAAATATTGCTTCACTGAGAAAGCAATTGCAAATTTATCTATTTAGTACCCACAATGAATGATCTTCATCCATATTCCAACATAATCATAACACATAACTACAAAAAAAAATATCCCGAAAGCATGTTTATGCCCACTGCCACTACCTTCTACCTTCCAAACTTATTCTGTAGCCATTAGGTCCATCCTCGGGCATAGCCCTTTCCCAATTGTTCCATCTTTCCCTATTATGTTCTCCAGACAAGTGGACCCCCTGGAATCACCTCCGTACACTTTGGACCGGCTTATCGCATAACCTCGGAGTGACGGATGGTTTATTTTAAAATTAGTCTACATGTTGTTTTCCTTTCCTCATTTTTTTCCCTTTTTGGACTGCATCTCATCATTTTCTTTATCTTTCATTATTGTTACAATCAGTCCGTTTACATTGTCCCAGTTTTTTTTCGTTTTATCATGGATAGGATTATTGTTCTGGCGCTAAAGGATTCTTCCATGACTTTTTTGACTGCTTCTCTTTCAGTTTACACTATTAATGTATAGATTTACACTATCCGTTTCCCCGCAGTAAACGCATAGGTCGTCTGTTGCTCTGCCAATGTAAGAGATAATCCCTAAAGTTGCTGTGGCCAGTCAGTACTTGAGTAAGGTAGTAGCTAGTTTCGCCGAATTTTCTATTTACCCAGAACGATATATTTGGGATTAGCACTTGGGTCCACTGTCCTTCGTCGCTTAGCTGCCATCTTTTTTGCTGTTCTTCGATAAGTTCTTCTCTGGCCAGTTGTTTTCCCTGTTTGCAGTAATTTGCATCGTGCAGCTTTTCCCGCTCTTTTACGAGCAGGTCTATTGGGGGTATTCCCGAGATGATTTGGGCGGCCTCTCCTGAGACCGTCCGGTAAGCGCTGCATGTACGTAGAGCCATTTTCCGCTGAACGATTGCGAGTTGATGGAGATTTCGTTTCTTCTGTAGTTCTTTGGCCCATATTGGAGCTCCGTACAACATGCTAGATTGGACTACCGAACTAAGTATTTTCCGAGAGCTGCTCTTAAGCCCCCCTACGTTTGACATGAGTTGCTAAATGTCTGCTAGTGTTCTCATTGCCTTTACTGCCGCTTCGGTAATGTGCGCCATAAAGGATAGCCTTTTATAGATCACTACTCCTAGGTATTTGAGTGTTTCTTTTGGTGTTATAATTGCCTCTTTCACTTTAAACTTTGCAGGGCTAAGTTGTCTTAGGCCTGTGAGGAGGACAGCCTCGGTTTTTTTCTGGAGCTAGTCTTAGGTTCTTTGACTTCATCCACGCGCTGAGCATCTTTGTGGCTTGATTTGCTGTTCGCATTAAGCCTTGCTCTGTTGTTGCTGTGACAACAAGTGCGATATCGTCTGCTAAGCCGATTACAGTGGCCCCCAATGGCAGTCTCAATTTAAGTGCTTCGTCATATAGCACGTTCCACAGCGTGGGGCCTAGTATCGAACCTTGTGGGACGACACTGTTGATTTGTCGCTCTTTTTTTTCGTGGTCTCCTAGCAGTATAATGCTTCTACAGCTGAGGTAGCTTCTTAACATGCGCAACAGGTACGGATATATACCCCTTATTGGCAGGCTGTCCATGATATGCTTCCAGGATGCGGTATTAAAAGCATTTCTTACATCAAATGTTAGGAGGGCACACATACGTCTGGTTCTCTGGGTTCCGCTTTTAGCCTTCTCTGCAATCTCCAGGACAGCGCTTAAGGCATTGATGGTGGATCTACCTTCTCTAAACCCATATTGGTTTTCGGACAAACCGCCTCCCGCCTCAATCTCTTCATTTAGCCTCAGTAGCAAGAGCTGCTCAAGTAGCTTACCAGACACATCCAATAGGCAGATGGGTCTGTAGGATGCGGGATCTCGTATCGGTTTATCTCCTTTTCTAATTAGTGAGAGTTTTGCACGTTTCCATATGACTGGGAAGTTCTCGGCAGTTAACAACCTATTCATTACGTCTAAGACGATTTTAGGTTGATGTCTAGCGGTTAACTTGACAATCTTGGGTGGTATGCCACCGGGAGCCGGTATTCTGCAATTTTTAATACGTTTACTCGCCAGCGATAGTTCCTCTTCCGTAAAGTGGGGCGTTGTGTGAACTTCGGGTTGTACCCAATTAAAGGGTGTATGTTTCGGGAATAGTACGTACGCTACCTGACGTACTCCTTCCATAGTCATTTGAAGATCTTGCGACCGAATTTTCAGGTTTCTTTTTGTAATTTGGAACGCGTCTCCCCATGTGTCCTTATTTAGGTCTGTGCAGAGTTTTTTCCAATGACTGCTTTGATTTGTTAATGAGCTGACGTAGCTCCTTTTTTTCTCGCTTGTATTCTTGACATAACAGTTTAATTTTTTCTTCCCGTGTTTGTCTTGCTCTTTCACGTTGGTAGTTTCTCCTGGTAGCGACACATGTAGTTCTCATGTCAGCAATTTCGTCGGTCCACCAGTATACAAAAACTCTTGATTTATATGTTGAGCTATTTTCTTATTTCGCGGTTGAATGATCTTCCACCTTTTTGACTTCCTGTCCTCAACTATTATTGGTTCTTGTGTTCCTAGGTACATTATCTGGGTTTTTGAAAGGCTCATTTTCAGCCCTATTTTTTTAGATTCTCTTTGGTGGTCTACAATTATTGTTGATCTATCAAATATTATCTATTATGTTCCAAGATAATAATATCGTCAGCATATCTTAGATTGGTTAGTCGAGTTTCATTGCTGTTGATAACTTTGTCGTTCCATTCAAGATCTTGCAAAGCATAGTTAAGACCTTCACCCAAGGCCAACGCTAGAAGTTATGCGCTTAGTCCATATATCCCACTGATGAAAACGCCGAATTGCAAATCCCACCGAATTGCAAAAGTGCCGGAGTTGCATCTTTCACTACCATAAGAAGTTAGCATTATTCCAAACAATAATTATTGTACATATAGTATTAGCTGTCTTATTGTTAGTTTATAAAATAATATTTTTTCTCTTGAGTAAATTACATTCCCTCTCTTAAATATAATTTAGTTGTGTTTTTAAAAAACCTTTGGGTAAACACCGAAAAATAACTCGTGCATATTTCGCGTGAACTTATGCATATACTTGGTGGTTTTTTCGTGAATTTGCAAAATGCTCTACTAAACACGCATTTTTACGTGACCTAAGAACGTAAAACTACGTTGCCCGAATGCCTAAAAATTAATGGCATCTCCATAAGAAAAATCGGATGCGGGGATGATACTGTTGTTCTAGCAAACTCTATACAAGTGCTACAGACGATAATAGACAGATTGGATAACTAATTTGGAGTGAAACCTTTCTCAGTCAACGCACACTACCTGTTTAGACTAAAAATACGTGTGTTAAAATATTATATATGTTCCATTTTACTATACGGTGTATCTTATCATCTACTCTGTAAGATTGATCTTCATCTTAAAGTGAAATCTATGGACCGTATAGTAGAGACACATCGAGATATTTAGGAAAGTTTTAATTGAGAGGAATTTACTAGAAACAGTTAATCAAAAAGTTTAATATTTCAGTCACATCCTTACGAGAATAAAAATTTAAAACACAACATTAATTATCTCCGGTAAAATCGAAGGCTGGAGAAGACACGGTAGGAAACGGATGTCACGGTGTTACGTAAGATTCGAAACGAGACGTACATATATTAGAGATTAAATAGATAGCGGTGACCGCCTGTGCGCTGATTAGCGCTGGCTGTTCGAAATATATTGCTACTATCATGCTGTAAGCGTAAAGAATACTTTAAAAATAATTTGTGTTAAATTGGTTGTATACGTACGCAACTCTGAACCTAGTTTGTTACTAAAAATTTCACAGCGGCTCGTTGGTCTAGGGGTATGATTTTCGCTTAGGGTGCGAGAGGTCCCGGGTTCAAATCCCGGACGAGCCCACATCTTTTTTGCATTTTTTTTCTCCGAATATGAGAATTTCAGAACCATTACAAGTTTTTCGGAATATAAAAAGCCCGTAATAACTTTGAATCTTAATTGATTTAGATACGAATGTAGGTATAATAATCACCTACTTCTACATTCTATATAGCATTTCAATGATTACCAATTATATTCGTGGTGTTTTTATAAAATTAAATATTCTTGTGATAATATTCCGATAATTCTTATTTTTCCATATTAGAAGATATTTAAGAAAAAAAAAACACTTTAATTACGATCCACAAACTATTGTTTAATTTTTTATTATAAAATGTTATTTATCTTCATTAATTTTTACACAAAAACATTTTCATTATTAGTACTTGTCTGTCGGGGAACGCACCGTACTTGTTGAATTTCATAAATGATGCACACAAACTTTTTCTTCTCAAATACACATCAAAATTGGCTACACGAGGGTTGATTTATTAAACTTTGTTATTACCAAAAATTGACTAGGAAATTTAACAGGTCTCATTATGTATTGAAACCGGTTCTCCAATTATTGTTAGATCATCTAATTAATTTATAGTCTTCTTGTTAATGTGTATACCTCTTAATCTATAAATTGCTTACATAAAGTGGATATTTTTAAGTTGTTTTTAATGGTTTGCGCCTTTACGTATGCGAGGCCAAAATTAAAAAATCGTATATTATTTATTGTATGTATGTGTGTATTGTACAAGACGGGCGACATGAATTCGGTACCGGCTTCGCAGTAAGAGAGCGGTTGGTGGGACAGATAATATCATTCAAGCCAATAAGTGAGCGAATCTGCTATCTTAGGATGAAGGAAAAATGGCAAAACTCTTCATTAATATCAGCCCATGCGCCGATAGAAGAAAGAGATGAGACTGACAAAGACTCCTTCTACGATCAGCTAGAGCAGTGGTTCTTAACCCTTTTAAGCCGCGACCCAATTTTGAGGAATATTTTTATAGCGCGACCCAAAACACCAAACGGAAGAAGTTTTAGACCATAATTAAAAAAATAAATCTTTTATTTTACAATAATGAGTCGTGGGTGTACTTCCAAAAGTGATCAAGTCGAAAATTGACAAAAATGAGATAATCTGCTCAAGTCGCTTTAACGGTCTGCTACTTTTATGTGAAGGGTTCAAGGGTAGTGCATGCGCGTAGTGATTGTCGCATAACCTCTCCTACCCAATGCCGACTCTCACCTCCACGTTATAAACCCTGGTAACCTGAGTAACTTCGGCGGAGATACGGTAACCAATCCGTATGGAAGGCAAGGTCAGGGCTTATTAGAGCGGGAGAGATGGCCTTCCGATGAGAGGGTTTACCTCGGGGCCAACAACCCCATCATAGAAAAAAAACCGTTACGAAAACTCTAAGAAAAAAGACCGGACTGAATCTACGACGACGAGGAAAACTAACGCCCGGAATAGATTGGAATGGAACAAAATTATTGACGAGGCCAAGAACCATAATGGCTTGTGGATCCAAAGCTGATGATGTGAAAAAATTGTCCGAGCCAATATACGTAGCTAAGATAACCTTGTAACATGGGCCAAAAATGGTCAAGTCTTTAACATCAAAATATCTACAGTTAAAAGAGTACATATCTAGTTACTCACTTTTTCCAATTTTTGACTAGGTCATTTTTAAAGATAACTCTGAAGTTATATAAATCTACACACTTTACACGACCCGAGTTTCGACTATTGAAGGTCGTTTTCAAGTAAAAGATAAATAAAGCTATTTTTCGATCCAAGGAAAATTTAATGAATAACCTGATAAATAATAATAGGTAACACCACCCATTTTTAGGGTTCCGTACCGAAAACGGAACCCTTATAGGATCACTTTGTTGTCCGTCTGTCTGTCTGCCTGTCTGTCTGTCAAGACCATTTTTCTCAGGAACGCGTAGAGGTAACAAGTTGAAATTTGTATCAAATACTCGGGTCTGCGGTCTCTTTCAGCTGTCAAAATATCAAAGTTGTGAGTCAACGCAATCAAAAGATATGACCGTTTATGTCGCATATTTTGCGATTTCACAAGGGAATCAAAACCTATAGGGTACTTCCCGTTGACCTAGAATCATGAAATTTGGCAAGAAGCGGTGTCTTACAGCACATGTAAAGGGAAAAATCTGAAAACCGTAAATATGTAGTCAGTAGCGTCGCTATCGAAGGTCAATCGGGCGAATGCCCGGGGCCCACGGACTAGGGGGCTGCAGATCGATTCTAAGACGACTGACGTGTGGCGTTTCGCGAATTTCACATGGGGCACCGCACCACGTGGGTTTTAAAAAGGCTCAAATTTGACATTTTTATACCGCCGGAGGCAGCAAATCTTGAGTATTTTAACCGTGCGTCTTCGATGACTTAACTGTGAATGTCCGTCCGCACGTTGCGCATCCCCAAGTTTCGTCCTCCGTCCTGCCGCGCCCCTACGGGGATCCAAAGCCCACCCTAAAATTGTGTTTTTTTGCGGAAACGGCCCGACGGAAGCAAAAACAGGAATGTACATTTTTCCGGTGTAGAACCGAGATCCCCGTCGAGCGGTGCCGTTTTCGCGACTTAACTCCCCGAAGTTCGGACGCACCAGACCGAAAACTAAAATCACGATATTTTACTTTTGAGGCGCATTTTTGGTTGGATCCTAATTTTTTTTTTTCTTCCCGAATCCTCTAGCCGCCGCCACGCCACGTTTTTAGAGCCCTCGCTCGCCGTCCTGCGACGTCCCGTTCACCTGGTGCAAATAAATTAATTTTTTTGCCGATTTTGCAATCACTTCTACGGACGCCCAGGACTTATTTGATGGGCTCCAGGTCGCCGGTTGGGTTCGTTCTCTTCAGAACACTCGCGCACAACCATTCCGGCAAGAATTTTTAAACTGCGACGACTTTTTGCGAATCTGCGTCAGTTTGAAGAGAAAAACGCGCAAAAAGTGAGAAAAAGCAGAGGCGTTTTGCGGGGGTATATAGAACTTCGGAAACAATTGACGGATCGGAACCGGACCGGTGCCGTTCGATCGGCCATAGAACCTTTTAGTTTGTTTGGGAGTTTAATCCCGATTGCGGCCAAGAAAAAAACGGCGTTTTTTGGACATCCAGGAAAAGTCCCACGGAACCGCCAACTTGAACTCTGCGGGAACGGTTTCGCGCGATTCCCGCAGGGAATTGAACGTTTCATCTTTTACTGCAAGCGGCATCGCGCTGCGTCCTTTGCAAACGTCGCGGCGCCCGCCCAAACTCGCCGTATTTTATTTACTGGGGGCCCACCTCAATATATATGCCCGGGGCCTCCAAATCCAAACGACGGCGCTGTATGTAGTTTCATTACAAGAAAAATGCGAATTTACTATTATTATATATTATATATTAGAAACTTATGAAAATACACTAATGTGTTGCGTGGTGTTGTCAGGCAGCAGAAGCATATTAGTTGCATACAGTTAGGTCCTCCCGGTTATGAGTCCTCCACAAACTCGAAGATTCCTTACTTACAAGTTTGTACGGAACCCTCGATGCGCGAATATCACAACTCGCACTTGGCCGGTTTTTTGTTTACAGTTTTTGTTTAATTTAGTTTCTGCAGTCGACGCTGCGAATTAGTTTTAAAATCTTAAATGGTTATAGCTTATAACTAGGGCCCGGATTTATATGTAAATATATGCTCTTTATACAAATTATTTTCGGTCTTATTTTGTTTTCCACACAAATTATGACATTTTCAACACGAAAATGTAATCTTTATTTCCAAATATCATAATTTGTGTAGAAAACAAAATAAAAACCGAAAATAATTTGAATTAAAAATACGTATTTACATATAAATCCGGTCCCTACTTATAACTAAAGAATTAGTTGAACTATGGGAGTTCACAGTTTCTGGAGGCTGATCGAGCCCGCAGGAAAACCAGTGCCACTAGAAACGTTAGATAACAAAGTTTTAGCCATCGGTATCCTTCGGCATGTATCTAACCTGTACAGAATTAGTTGGTTTTGGTCTTTAGCTTAAGATCAGATGTTTCGATTTGGCTGCACCAGGCAATCAAAGGCTTTTAGGACTCCAAGGGGGCGCCACTCGCGCAAAAAACCCAACGCGCATCTGTTGGGGATTTACCATCAGTTTTTCAAACTCTTGTACTTCGGGATCAAACTGGTGTTTTCGATGGCGGAGCTCCCGCACTCAAAATCCAAACAATATTATGTAAATAGAATCGCCAGTTTGAATTTAAACCAAGATTGTTCCAGGCAAAGAGGAATCAGTTGAAGTCTAACACTTATCGGAAACAGATAATATCCAAAAACAATTGTTACCGACTTTATTGAAACATTCTGCAGTCAACAAAGTTTTGTCGGAAAGCACGAAAGGGGTCGTCCATTTATCACGTGATGTTTTAACAAAATTAAAAATTGCTCGTTTAACGAAAAAATAAAAACACGTGATATCTCACTACACCTCCCCCCTCCACCCGTGTGATATTTCGTGTTTCTTCACAACACCCCCAGGTTCATTTTGGTATATCATTCAACATTTTGGTATATCAAGGATGTCAAAAAGGCTTTGGAAAAAGCAAAACTGGAAGAGAATTTAAAGAAGGTTAAATCATGTGTATGTAACCCACAAGATTACATAGTTCATATACCTATGTTTTCTCGTAAAATTAGGGAAAAAAACTTTTCTGTTTCACCTCTTAGTTCGACCCATGAAATTTGTCTCACGACCCAATTTTGGGGCGCGACCCATAGGTTAACCACTGAGCTAGAGGATACGATTAGCATTATACCAAAACAAGATATGCTCATCCTACCTTCAATGGGACTTCAACGCCAAATTGGGTAGAGAACCTGAACTCAGTCCGCATATTGGAAACCACAGCCTCCACGATATTTCAAACGACAACGCCCAACGATTGGCAGGACTAGCAGCGACCAACAATCTAATGGTTGTATCAACGATGATCGAACACAAAAACATACACAAAGAGACGTGGGTCTCGAATGACCACAGAACACGAAACCAAATAGACCATGTGCTGGTCAATGCTAGGTATGCAAAAAATGTCATGGATGTGAGAACCCGAAGGGGTGCAGACGCGGACTCCGACTATTTCCTAGTACAGACAAAAATGCGCCTGAGAATCAAGAGCATAAAAACAAAAGAGCAGCAAGCCACAAATACAGCAAGATGGGACGTAAGCACACTTAGAAACGCTGAAATACGAACCAAATACCAAACCGAAATGGAAAACCAACTACAACAAAACACCCTTGAAATAGAAGACATAGAAACAGCCCAGGGGCGCCCTCAAATCAACTATGGTGGCGGTCACGAAGAAAACAGTGGGAAAGAAAAGCAGGACAAAGAAGAAAGAATGGCATGATGCGGAATGCGAACTAATCCAAGACAAAACCAGATAACACATGTTACAAGACAATAATAAAGTCAAAATAGAGAGATTTAAAACATGCAGAAAGGAGGGAAGGAAACTTATAAGGAACAAGAAAAGAGCGGGCCCAAAATAAAGTACTACAACAACTAGAGGAGGATGCCAAAAGCAACAATAGTAGGAGATTCTTTCAAGAAACATTGTGAATGAAGAAAGGATATAAACCCATAACAAGCAGTATCCCAATCCCAAAAGCGATGGGAACGAACTAATAACCAACACGACGGAAATACTTAAAACATGGAAAGAGTATTTCAACAACCTTCTTAATGCAGATAACGGCATAACAGCAGAAACCACAATATACCAGACAGCGGAAATAGACGTAGAGGAGCCAAGCTTCCAAGAAATAATAGTGGCAATCAACAAACTAAAAATAACAAAACCCAGAATGCCTAAAATATGGAGGAACACAACTCCACAAATCTACATAAACTAGTACTAGCCATATGGAAATGGGAAGCCTTGCCAGACGAATGGAACGAAGGTACTATCATCCCCATCCATAAGAAGGGAGACCGCATGAAATGTATCAACTACAGGGGAATATCGCTACTGAATGCAGCATACAAGATACTCTCTAATGTGCTATTGAGACGCATATCACCGTATGCGGAGGAACAAATTTGCGACTATCAGTGTGGATACAGACCAAAGAGGTCAACAGTGGACCAGATATTCACAATCCGACAACTACTGGAGAAACACTGGGAATTTAATAAAAACATGCACCAGTTGTTCATGGACTTCAGACAAGCTTACGACACTATTATACGCGACAGTGTCTGGATAGCTATGGCAAATATAGGTATACCACAGAAAATCATCACTCTCACGAAGTCTTGTATAAACAATACCAGATGTCGCGTTAAAGTAGGAAACCATATAACAGAGGAATTTTCGGTCATGAGTGGATTGAGAAAGGGAGATGGACTGTCGCTCCTACTCTTTCACATAGTCCTAGATATGGCTATCAAGAAGACGAACATCACCACGGAAGTATTTATTAACCAGGGCCCACAGATGATCCTGCCCTTCGCGGATGACATTGTCGCGGTCGGAAGAAGTACTGTCGAAGTCAAGGAAAGCTTCCTGAAAATAGAGAAGGAATGTGAGAAAATGGGCCTCAACATCAACGAGGAAAAAACCAAATACATGCACATTACCCGACAACCAACCAGGGACATAATCGGACAGAATATAACGATGGACACCTATCACTTCGAATGTGTCAGACAGTTTTAGTACCTTGGAGCCACGATATGCTCAGACAACGACTGCAATGATGAGATTAAAACACGAATACACAGTGGCAATAGGTGTTTCTTTGCCATGCGAACCCTCATACAATCCAAAACGGTGTTGAGAGTATCAAAGCTGAGGGTGTACCGTTACGAGTTAACCGTTACCGTTATGAGACCTGGACCGTTACGAAACACAATGAGCTTCTACTAAAGCGGGCTGAAAGGAAGATCCTGAGAAGAATATTTGGCCTCGTCAAGGATCCAAACACGGAGCAATATTGCATGCAGGACGATTGCAGAACTCCAAAAGCCGGATATAGTCAAATCAATAAAATCCCAGCGTCTGAGATTGGGCTGGACATGTCCAAAGAGCACCTGACGACCAACTGATCAAGAAAGTATGGGAAGGAAACCCAGCAAGAAAGAGACTGCTCGGGGCGGCCGAGAATCAGTTGGAAGGACAACATTTTAAAAGATGTACAGACTATGCAGGTATATGACTGGAACGAGGTCATGTTGGACCGGGACCGATGGAGGAAAATCGTTACCGCAGCCAAGACCCACCAAGGGTTGTAGTGCTACCCATAAGAAGAAGATGTGTGTATTGGTCTTTTTATGTATTTGTGTATGTATAGATTAGTATCTAGTATATTTGTCTATATATACGTATGTATTAATATTTGTAGGAATGTAAATATATGTGTGTGTATGTATGTATTAGTGTTTCGTTGTATTTCATTTTTGAGATTATGCTTCCTCTATAAACTGTACTGTAGATTATATAAGGCCATAAATATTTTTTTACGGTAAAGTTGTTATTTATTTTATGTGTAAATATGATGATTTATTATTTTTTATAAATCATTTTCATTGTTTTTAAAACATAAAAAATCTATTAATTTCTGAAAACGAATGTGTTTTATTATAGCCGCATAAAAGAGAAGGAAGGTCTGTTAAGTGTGTATCTTGAGATTTAGTTCAAATTAGAATGTGCATTACTTTAAGTTTAATAATAAACAAAGAAGCAATTTCACACGGACAATGTGAAAGCTAACGAAACCATAATATTTACTACATATTATCATTTTTGTGTATATATTTTTAATTTAATTTTGTGTATATATAATATTTACCTAATATGTTAAAACTATATATGTACTTATGTATTTAGTATATCATCATCATCATCATCATTTCCTTTACTCCTCGTGGGAGCATAGGGCATCAACAAACGCTCTCCATCTGATTCTATTCTGAGCCAGGGCATTTACCTCGCGCCACTCCTTTCCGCTTGCCCTGACTTCCTGTACGACTGTCCTCCGCCACGTGATTTTTGGGCGGCCTCTCTTTCTTGAACCTTGGGGGTTCCAGTCAAGAGCTTCTTTTGTAGTATATACAATATCCCCCTCCGGCCTTCTAAGTGTGTGTCCGATCCATTTCCACTTCCTTCTTCTTATTTGGGTTTCAAGACGCTCCATATTTGCTTTTTTCCAAAGTTCAATATTTGCTATGGTATTGGGCCAAAATATTTTGGTATTAAGTATTCTTCTCAGACACTTGTTCGTGAATACCTGAAGTTGTGATACTATGGTGGTAGTCACTTTCCACGTTTCGCTACCGTAAAGAAGAACTGATACTACATTAGATAATTTGGAGCTTTAAGTTACGGGAAGTTTTTGTTGAGTTCCACAGATTGTTAAGCATTCCGAATGCCTGTCGCGCCTTCTGTATCCGTTGTTTTACGTCTTTATCAGCACCACCATCCTGTGAAATAAGGCTTCCAAGGTAGCAAAAACTATCTACTACCTGTACTTGCCTGCCATCTATCTCCAGGTTGCAGGGGGCTGTCGCATTGATCTTTATCAGCTTGGTTTTATCGACATTGATTTTCATTCCCACCTGCATTGCGTACTTTTCGAGAGCCTCCAACTTTTTTTCCATATCTACTTTCGTGTGGGACAGGAGACAGATATCATCGGCAAAATCTAGGTCTTCTAAATGCCTCACGAGCGTCCATCGAATTCCCCTTGTTTTTTTATTTGCTTTCTTCATGACCCAGTCTAAGACTATGGTAAACAGAAGTGGGGAGAGCGTGCATCCTTGTTTTACTCCCGAATGCACTGTGAAAGGTGTGCCGCGTTGTCCTTGGTGGATTACCATGCAGCTTGCTTCTTTGTATAGTAATTTGATTATGTTTATGTACTTTGTAGGCACCCCGTAGCTGGCTAGTATTATCCACATAAATTCCCTGTCCACACTATCGAACGCTTGCTTGAAGTCGATGAACAGTAGATAGAGTGGTGACTGCCACTCGACCGACTGTTCAACGATGATTCTGAGGGTGTTTATCTGGTCGGTACAGGACCTGCCAGGCCTGAATCCCGCTTGGTCCTTGAGTAGTGTCGGTTCAACCACATTGCTGATCCGGTCGTGAATTATTTTGGAAACTAATTTGTTAATGGTGTTAAGAAGAGTTATTCGTCTCCAATTGGAGCATATACTCAGGTCTCCTTTTTTCGCCAGTTTGATAATTAGGCCTTCTTTCCACGTGGATGGTATTACTTCTGTTTCCCATGCTTCTCGAATTATAGGTGTTATAATCTCGGTGATTCCCTTTATGTCTATTTTAAACATCTCCGAATATGTCTCGTCGGCGCCAGGCGCCTTGCCGTTTTTAAGGTGTTTGATGGCGGCCTTCATTTCCTCTATGCTTGGCGGGTCGTCTCTAAATCTTCTGTTTCCGCTTGGTGTCATAGGACTTTGTGGTACCGTTTCCAACGGTGTGTTTAGGAGCTCTTAGAAGTGTTCTGTCCAGCGGGTTATTTGCTGTGCCTCGGTTGTGCATAGCTTGCCGTTCGTCGTGCGTATTGGTCGTTCTGAGGGGTAGCCTGTGTTTGTGAGCTTTCGTGTCAGGCGATATGTTTCCTTGGTGTTCATGCTGTCAGCAGCTAGTTGCGCTCGGGTTGCAATATCAGCTAGCCATTTCCTCTTATCAGTTCTAGCACTCTTTCCCACTTGCTTATCGGCTGCGTTGTAAATCTGGGATAGCCTTTGTTTATCTTTATCTTCAGCACAGTTTCTTTGTTGATTTAAGTTTCGGCGGTCTTGGATTAATTTCCAAGTCGCATCAGATATCCATTCTTTTCTCTCATTGGATTTGTACCCAAGGATGTCTCCAGCTCCTCTTAACGCATCTACGATGCTTGACCATCGTTCTGTAATGTCTTTGTTACCTGTGGTCTTGTCCTTCAGTCTGTTGGCTACTTCCTCTGCGAAGGCCTTTGCCGTCATTTTATCTTGAAGTTTTGCGATGTCAATTTTCTTTGTCTTCCTGGTGGCTTGGCGCTTGGTGTTTGAGATCAGTTTAATACGTAACTGTCCACAGAGAAGGTGGTGGTCGCTATGTACGTCGGCTCCACGGTGATTCCGGACATCAAGCAGTGATGTTCTCCATTTCTTGCTTATGCAAATATGATCGATCTGATTTTGGGTTCTGCCATCCGGTGAGCACCATGTCACTTTATGTATTTCCTTGTGTGGAAAAACTGTTCCGCCTATAAGCAAGTCGTGGTTTGTGCAGAGGTCCGCTAGTAATTCTCCATTTTCATTCATTTCCCCTATACCGTAGTTTCCCATTACTGTCTCCGAGTTAGTGCTGCTTTTCCCAACCTTGGCATTGAAATCTCCCATCACAACTTTTATATCCGTCTTTTTAAGTTGGCGAATTGTGCTTGACAATTGTTGGTAGAATGTATCCTTTTCTTCTTCTGTAGCTGCCATTGTCGGTGCGTAAACTTGAATTATTGATATATACCTCGAGCGCGTTCGGAATCGTGCTGTTATTATCCTTTCTGAGATTGGGCTCCAATCTTCTAAACTTTGCTTTGATTTCTCTGTTAGCATGAATCCGACACCACCTCTGCGCGCCTTGCCAATTTGTTTCCCGGAGTAGAGGAGCACCTCTCCCGTTGATGTTTTCTTTACGCCACTTCCTTCCCATCTGATTTCACTTAGGCCTAGTACTTGTAAGTTGTATCTCCGAAATTCTTTCGTCAGTTGGGCTAAAAGGCTAAGTGGTTGGCTTCAGCAACGTCCTTACGTTCCATGTTCCAAATCGTGTCCGATATTGTGCTCTAAAAGTCGTCATTGATTTCATCTGTCCGTTTCCGAGGCTTGTTGGTGTTTCTTTTACAAAGTTGAGTTTCGGTATAGCAGGTTGTAAGCCTGTTGCTACCTAGTCTTATTTTGGTCCGCGGAGGCTATTTTATTTTACCTCTACCCTTCAAGCATGCTTGACGAGCGTTCCCCTATCCGCCACCTGGGGACGCGCCCTGTAGGGGTTAGACTTCCCCCCAGGGTATTTAGTATATAGATTGTATACAGATATATGCAACAAACATTTTAAAATTGTATCATCAACAATATCACGGCCCTCTGTCCCGGGCACCCCCAAAATGCGGAGAGGATGCTAAGAATCTCCCGGTCAGCTAGTATCCCAAAAGCTACATCAAAGAGAAGAATAGGCACATGTAATGGGCAGAGCATGTTTCAGGCTGGAAAGTCGGCTAACATGGTTAAGGAAATGTTGCGATTAAGAATTGATATACTCAGAATTTGCGAAACGCGATGGAAGTGCGAAATAGAAAACCATCAGATTTACTATGCTGGAGAAGATAGCCCTCAACATCGAAATGGGGTCACAATAATAGTAACGAGAGAAGTCGATAGCGCCGTGCTAGGATTTGTACCCATCTCTGACAGAGTAGCGATAATGAAGATCAACGCAAAGTCCTGAAAGTTAAATATAATCCAGATTTACGTACTAACATCGGAAAGCACCGAGGAAGAGATCGATAAATTATATATGGACACGAAAGAAGCTCTTAAACACACACGAAAAGAAGAGATAACCCTTCTTATGGGGGATTTTAATGACAAAGTCGGTTGCGGAGATGATGATGATGTTGTCGGAAGATACGGGATAGGAGTGCGAAACGAAAGAGGAGAAGCACTTTTAGAAGCAATTTTATAATTACAACACTTGGTTTAGGGTTTTAAACAACCACCCAGGCGTCTATATACCTGGAAGTCTCCCGCTGATAACGAACGGCATATAGTAAGGAATCAGATTGATTTTAGAGGTTTCGAAACTCGATAACATCAGTAAAAACCTATCCTGGTGCAGACGTCCCATCTGACCATAATCTACTATTATCCACTTTAAGGCTACGATTAAAGAAGCTAGCAAAATCAAAACGAACGGAACGAATGGATACCAAAAAACTTAAAGACGAAAATATTAAAACCGAAACAAAAATGAACTAAATTGAAATATAGCTGAAATCAAAGAAAATTCATATGACGATATGGAACAAAAATTAATGGATACAAAGAACACCATAGTGGAGACGGCAAACCACAGACTTGTCACAGGAGGAAAATATAGGAGGAAGTATTGGACCGGAGAGGAGAGGAGCGGAGGAGAGGAGCGGAGAAAATATAAAAACATCAACGAAGAAAGATATCGACAAATCCATAGCCTAATTAGAAGGAAGATCAAAGAGGCAAAGGAGGCTTGGTTGGCAGAGAAATGTACCGAAATCGAACAACTGGAAAATCAGCATGATTCGTTTAATCTACACAAAAAAAAATTAAAGAAGCTACTGGTATGTTTAGAACTAGAAACCCAGGGATCGTTACAAACACGAATGGCGAGGCACTACTGGAGATCGACCTAAAGATAGAAAAGTTGAAGGAGTACATGCAGGCACTATTTAATGATGAGAACCGAGGCATTTTGGAGGAACCAAACATATAAACTGGGCCCTCTATCAATCAGGAAGCTTAAAAATAACAAAGCAGCAGGACCAGATGAAGTTTATGCAGATTTGCTAAAGCTCCACCTGGACATCATTACAGAGCTATTCAATTACATTTATGAGAGCGGCACAATTCCAGAAGAATGGCTGCTTTCAACATTTATTCCCAAACCAAAGAAAATCACAGCTAAAAAATGCGAAGACTACAGATCCATCAGTCTAATGAGTCACGTTCTAAAAATATTTCTAAAAGTCATATATGAACGTATTTATCCCAAACTCGAGGAACATATCCGAGACACAATACGAATTTAGGAACGCACTCGGGACACGGAAAGCACTGTTTAGCCTTAATGTTCTAATACAAAGAGCACGCGATGTAAACTGTTATATCTTTGTCTGTTTCATCGACTTCAAGAAAGATTTTGATAGAGAAAATTATACAAAACTATTGGAAACGCTCGGACAGTCAGGCCTGGATGTCAGGGATATCCGCATTATGAGAATGCGCTCTCTGAAGAGTTTGAAGTACGCCAAAGAGTTCGACAGGGATGTGTGCTTTCTCCTCTGCTCTTTGAACGTTCTCTTTTATTCGGAGAGACTGTTTACAGAGGCTTTGGAGGACACAGATGACGGCATTTTACTAAACGGCGTACTTATTAATAATCTAAGCTACGCTGACGACACAGTCCTAATCGCAGACACAGTTGAGGGTCACCAGAGGTTAATAGACAGAGTAACAGGAGTTTGCGAAACGTACAACATGCCCCTAAACACAAATAAAATAAAAGTTATGATAATAAGCAAAGGTTATGATAATTATATTTATAGTTGTCAACCTGTTTCAGCATTTCACCTTTCACAATAACTTGTATATCTTTAGCTTCCCCAATCTTCCTAACCTTCGTCTTTATGCTAATTTATCGCTAATCCGTATTCCCCTTCCGCAAGTCGAAGATATGGGAAGGGAATACGGATTAGTGATAAATCAGAAAAAGACGAAGGTTATGAGGATCGGGGAAGCTGAAGATATGCAAGTGATTGTGAAAGGTGAAATGCTGAAACAGGTTGATAACTATAAATATGTACGTACCACCACAACGAATGACTGGCGAAGCTGGAAAGATATAAAAACACGAGTAGGAATGGCCAAAAAGCTTTTATAAGAAATAGTAGGATATTGTGTAGCAAGCTCGATCTGAAATTAAGAAAAAGAATAGCAGGGATCTTTGTATGGAGTGTTATGTTGTACGCATTTGAGACATTTTTAAAGAAGGATAGGAAAAGCATAGAAGCTATGGAGATGTGTATGTGGAGAAAAATGCTAGGAATAAAGTGGACAGACGAGATCAGAAATGAGCAGGTTTTGGAGAGAGAAGGGGAAGAAATATCTTTATACGAGACTATTTTGAAAAGAAAGAGATTGTGGCTTGGGCATGTGTTCAGAGGCAAATGTTCGCAAATGTTTCAAACTGTGGAAGGTGTAGGGAATAGAGGTAGAAGAAGAGTGAAAATGGTTTACGATCTGAAAGAAGGCAAAGGATACGTGGATATGAAGAGAAAGGCTATGAATATAGTTGAGTGGAGGAGGCATAATGGAACCTGCACATAGTAGAACACAAATGATGATGAATAAGCAATCAAGGAAAAACCTCGAAGGAAAGGTACCCCCTGGACAGAAGAGAGAATGGAGTTACACCGGCAGAAGATGCGACAATACTGGGCAAAGATCAAAGCCCAACAGTTGAACAAGCGTGGTCCAAAGTAGGCCTATTCGAAAGAAGAAGAAGAAGCAAACAAGATATTGATGGCCAGTTTTACGCAAACGGCCCCCCAACTGGAAACAGTTACATCTATAAACTACCTGAGTACATTCCTTAACAACAAATGGGAACAAATAAATGAAATTAAGATCCGAATTAAGAAGAGTAGAACAGCTTTTAATCCTGTGCATTTTAAATTTAGGCTAGCACCTCAGAGTCGAGTTCTTAAATGCTACGTTTTCTCAATACTAACATATGGGGTGGAAGCTTGGACCCTGACCGACGCTGCTTGTAAACGTCTGGAAGCATTTGAGATGTGGTGCTACAGACACATGTTTAGAATATCATGGATTTACCACATAACCAACGAAGCCGTCCTACAGCGTATGAGAAGTCAAAAAGAAGTCTTAAACGTAACCAAAGAACGCAAACTTTCATACTTCGGATATGTTATGCGAAACCAGAAATATAGCCTACTTCAGCTTATGATTCAGGGCAATCTTTACGGTAAAAGAGGTTCTGGAAGACGACGAATATCGTGGCTGCAAAATCTAAGACAATGGACAGGAATGACAACTATGGATCTATTTCCGTATGCAGCAAATGAAAACGGACGTTTTGAGAGATTTGCGTAAGGAATTTTGCCGGGAAAAAGTAATAAAATGTTTAAAAAACTTAAGAGAATTGGCTAGTCTTATAGAGATCTTAGAGATATAGTGATGGATCTATGGGAGATTCTCCCATAACTATGGATCTATTTCCGTATGCAGCAAATGAAAACGGACGTTTTGAGAGATTTGCGTAAGGAATTTTGCCGGGAAAAAGTAATAAAATGTTTAAAAAACTTTAGAGAATTGGCTAGTCTTATAGAGATCTTAGAGATATAGTGATGGAGGGGTGTACCTTGAAAACAAAATTACAGTTTGCGCGGCCGTATTTAGACCGATCGCGAGGTAAGTAGTAACATCGGGAGCGCCGATTGTTTCTGCTCAAAACTGTCATCTAGAATTTTCGAACCTCCGCTGAAAATTTTTAGATAATTGGGAAAATCCGAAAAAAAAATCGCTAAAAGATGACGTCCTATTGCGCTGAACGGAACAGCTTCTGGTTTGCGGATCCGGTTTCGTAGATTTTCTCTGGGTCTTCGAAGAGAGCTTTGCAATTTTTGCAAATGTAGCCGTGCGGTAGATGTATTAGCAAAACCAAACTTTTGCGGCTGCCGATCCGAAAGTAGGTGGAATTTTCCATTTTCTTCTTCACAGTTCGATGATTGTCGACGGTATCTTGCGTCTTTATCTTGGTACTTTAATAAAATCTGGGTTAGCCAACTTGAGTTGTTGTAAATGTGGGCAATGGGACATTGTAATCCGGAAAGATAGTAGAAACGATGAAAAAAATGTGAGTTTGAATGTTGATTGCATGAAGGAGTATGTTGATCGCAGGGGAACTGGGTGACGCCTGATGTTTATGTATTCTCTATGTGTTCTGTATTCTACCGATGCCAATGATTGGAACAGTGGAGTGGCGTCGTTCGAGACTGAGTTGACGGGCGAGGTGTCCTAAGATGAAAGTTAATTCGGCCCCTGGGTCAACTAGTAATCGAACCTGTTGGTTGGGATTCGATGTGAGCGATGGCTGTGGCAAACAGAGTTGAGTGAGATGAAGAGAGCTGGGCAGATGAGTTGACGATTGCTCCAGCGCTTCACTGGGCGTTGGAAGATGAGCTGGGCTTGTGATCTAGACTAGAAGACGGTTGTCTTGCTGGAGTTGCACCAGATGCTGTTTCATGCAATATCGTATGGCGTCTAGCACACTCCTTGCATCCTTGCTTCGAAACACTGCGTTTCCTATTTCCTCTTCAAGAAAATACGGTACCAATACTCCTACTGAGCATATTCCACACCATATAGTTTACGTTTTGAGAATGCAAGTCTTATTCAAATATAACTAAGACTAGACAGACAAGACTAGACAGACAAGACTAGACAGACAAGACTAGACAGACAAGAATAGACAGACAAGACTAGACAGACAAGACTAGACAGACAAGACTAGACAGACAAGACTAGACAGACAAGACTAGACAGACAAGACTAGACAGACAAGACTAGACAAACAAGACTAGACAGACAAGACTAGACAGACAAGACTAGACAGACAAGACTAGACAGACAAGACTAGACAGACAAGACTAGACAGACAAGACTAGACAGACAAGACTAGACAGACAAGACTAGACAGACAAGACTAGACAGACAAGACTAGACAGACAAGACTAGACAGACAAGACTAGACAGACAAGACTAGACAGACAAGACTAGACAGACAAGACTAGACAGACAAGACTAGACAGACAAGACTAGACAGACAAGACTAGACAGACAAGACTAGACAGACAAGACTAGACAGACAAGACTAGACAGACAAGACTAGACAGACAAGACTAGACAGACAAGACTAGACAGACAAGACTAGACAGACAAGACTAGACAGACAAGACTAGACAGACAAGACTAGACAGACAAGACTAGACAGACAAGACTAGACAGACAAGACTAGACAGACAAGACTAGACAGACAAGACTAGACAGACAAGACTAGACAGACAAGACTAGACAGACAAGACTAGACAGACAAGACTAGACAGACAAGACTAGACAGACAAGACTAGACAGACAAGACTAGACAGACAAGACTAGACAGACAAGACTAGACAGACAAGACTAGACAGACAAGACTAGACAGACAAGACTAGACAGACAAGACTAGACAGACAAGACTAGACAGACAAGACTAGACAGACAAGACTAGACAGACAAGACTAGACAGACAAGACTAGACAGACAAGACTAGACAGACAAGACTAGACAGACAAGACTAGACAGACAAGACTAGACAGACAAGACTAGACAGACAAGACTAGACAGACAAGACTAGACAGACAAGACTAGACAGACAAGACTAGACAGACAAGACTAGACAGACAAGACTAGACAGACAAGACTAGACAGACAAGACTAGACAGACAAGACTAGACAGACAAGACTAGACAGACAAGACTAGACAGACAAGACTAGACAGACAAGACTAGACAGACAAGACTAGACAGACAAGACTAGACAGACAAGACTAGACAGACAAGACTAGACAGACAAGACTAGACAGACAAGACTAGACAGACAAGACTAGACAGACAAGACTAGACAGACAAGACTAGACAGACAAGACTAGACAGACAAGACTAGACAGACAAGACTAGACAGACAAGACTAGACAGACAAGACTAGACAGACAAGACTAGACAGACAAGACTAGACAGACAAGACTAGACAGACAAGACTAGACAGACAAGACTAGACAGACAAGACTAGACAGACAAGACTAGACAGACAAGACTAGACAGACAAGACTAGACAGACAAGACTAGACAGACAAGACTAGACAGACAAGACTAGACAGACAAGACTAGACAGACAAGACTAGACAGACAAGACTAGACAGACAAGACTAGACAGACAAGACTAGACAGACAAGACTAGACAGACAAGACTAGACAGACAAGACTAGACAGACAAGACTAGACAGACAAGACTAGACAGACAAGACTAGACAGACAAGACTAGACAGACAAGACTAGACAGACAAGACTAGACAGACAAGACTAGACAGACAAGACTAGACAGACAAGACTAGACAGACAAGACTAGACAGACAAGACTAGACAGACAAGACTAGACAGACAAGGTTAGACAGACAAGACTAGACAGACATGACTAGACAGACAAGACTAGACAGACAAGACTAGACAGACAAGACTAGACAGACAAGACTAGACAGACAAGACTAGACAGACAAGACTAGACAGACAAGACTAGACAGACAAGACTAGACAGACAAGACTAGACAGACAAGACTAGACAGACAAGACTAGACAGACAAGACTAGACAGACAAGACTAGACAGACAAGACTAGACAGACAAGACTAGACAGACAAGACTAGACAGACAAGACTAGACAGACAAGACTAGACGGACAAGACTAGACGGACAAGACTAGACGGACAAGACTAGACGGACAAGGCTAGACAGAAAAGACTAGACAGACAAGACTAGACGGACAAGACTAGACAGACAAGACTAGACAGACAAGACTAGACAGACAAGACTAGACAGACAAGACTAGACAGACAAGACTAGACAGACAAGACTAGACAGACAAGACTAGACAGACAAGACTAGACAGACAAGACTAGACAGACAAGACTAGACAGACAAGACTAGACAGACAAGACTAGACAGACAAGACTAGACAGACAAGACTAGACAGACAAGACTAGACAGACAAGACTAGACAGACAAGACTAGACAGACAAGACTAGACAGACAAGACTAGACAGACAAGACTAGACAGACAAGACTAGACAGACAAGACTAGACAGACAAGACTAGACAGACAAGACTAGACAGACAAGACTAGACAGACAAGACTAGACAGACAAGACTAGACAGAAATGTCTAGACAGACATGACTAAAAAAATAATACTAAACAGAAAATACTAAACAGATAGAGTACACATAAGTAATATTAAGTAGATAATATATAAAGTACAATGTATTATATTTTCCAAAATTTTCCTCTATGTATAAATAGTTAACAAATATATTTTAATAATGGTGTTTACACTAAAAGGGTGTAATTTTATATTAGTTTACTAATTGTTGTTTTCATTATTTTACAGGTAAGCTCTAGTTTCTAACTGTTATTGAAGAGAATACGGACGGTAAGATTTCATGAATTCATTGATGTTTTGAGTTTCAAAGGTTTTTAAACTCCACTGAACATTTGGACATGAATATTCTTTGACTCCATATATAAAAAATCACAATGGGTGGCGTTTGTGTATCGCATACTAGCAACATGTAGTTTTTGTTAGTCTAATAAAGGACTTTCTCTCTTTTCCACCGTTCTGTAAATACCGAGGGGTTCCAGATACGTACATTTGTTCATCTTAGGCTTATTCGATCTTCTAAAGCAGTGGTTCGCAAACTTTTATTGCTGCTGGCACCCCAAAATTATCAACTAAAACTCACGGCACGCTGCATCCTCTCATCTCCCATGTATAAGTATAAATATGTACTTATATATTAAAACAACATCTATATTGTATACACAAACAAGTTTTATTTTTATTATAACATTATTTTATTAACAAATAAGTATACGAGAGATATATCAGCGCTTGTAGATGAACATACAAACAATTATTACCAATTTACTTATAATATGCTTAAGGAATTCAAGAAACATGCGATTGGTGTGATGCGCATATTTTTTAATGTCTGGGCGAATTTGAGATAGACATACTCTCATTTCATCTTCGACTGCCTTGAGTCTTTCTCTTCTTTTAGTTTTGTTTAGTTGTCTTTATATTTCATTTAGTTTAAATTTGTGTATTGTAACTTATATAATGAAATAAATTTGATTTGATTTGATTTTGATGTTCACCTAAGCAGAAAAGCCAAGCTCGCATAAATATGAAGTTGAGAATTGTAGGAGAATTTTGAGTGCTCGTAGTCCTATGTTCTGATATTCGTTTTTAATCTCAATCCAGAAGTAGTTGTCGTCTAATTCTTCATGTTTTAGTTTGAGTGTTCGATCATTTCGAATATTCATCATTGCTTCCTCTTCTATAAGTTCCAAATCATTTTTTTCCATCACTGATGCCACAAATGGATTACTTATACAATCATTTCAATCATTCATTCAATTTTCCACATTGATATCGGAAAAATAATTATCAACTTTTGTCCCTAAAGTTGTTAAATGCTCAATAATGAATTGCCGAATTTGGTTATTTTCCATTTATTTAGTTCTTGAAAATATTTCCATATTACCCTGGCTAACTTTCTGTATCCACAAATTCAATTTGTCTTTGAAAGCCATTATTTCGTTTGAAGAAGTTAAAATATTTTCATTTCCCTGCATAATTTATTCAGTTGTTCAAAAATATCTGCCAAATAAGCTAGCTTTGAATACCATGCATCGTCCTGCAATAATTCGCAACATTTGTTTTGATTTTCTTCTTCAAAAAATAATATGTATAAGAATAAGATTTTTGAATTGAGATCCTATTTCTTTTATTTATTTTATTTATTTATACAAACGGGCAAACCCCTCTTTACAAAAAAATATAAACAGTATAACATAATGTAACGACAAATATATCAACCCTTTACACTAGATTTCACACATTAGCTACCCCATTAAGAGATTTTTTAAAAGTATGCAAGCTCACCCCAGTTATGCATACACCATTTGCATTAACTAGATTTCCCAGTCTCATAATGCGGGATATGCTACTATTGTAGCCGTAATTAGTATGGTGTATGGGAATGCTAAAAAGTTCACATTTACGAGTTGGTATTGTAATAATCTTGAATTTAATTAGTGACAACAATTCTGGGCATGATGTTATACCACAAATCAACCTGAATAATAAAATTAAGTCCGCTCTATTCCGACTGGTTTCTAAGGTTAACATCCGAAGATTGTGCAAGATTTGACAATAATTGTAAGTACCTTGGTGTAAGCCCATTTTATAAGCAATACATCTCAAAAACTTATTTTATATACACTGAAGACGGCGGATTTGAACGTGATAATAGGGGCTCCATACAGAAGAGGCATAATGGAGACAAGAATTTACTAGTGACATGTATACAGTTTTTGTGGAAAGTATTGATAATTTCTGAGTGTTTCTCAGAACAAATCCAAGTGTTCGAGAACCGTTGCTTATAGTAGAATTTATATGCTGGACAAATGTAAGTTTCTCATCAAATAGTACACCAAGGTCTTTTACAACGGATACTCTTTTAACGATCTTATTCTCAATATTATAATCATTTTGGATTATATTGTTTGCTTTACTGAAGGTAATGCATTGGTATTTATCCGGATTTAACAACATTCCGTTTGATTCAGACCATTTTACCAGAGAGTTTAGATCTTCCTGAAGTTTATTACCATCAGTTGAATTTGAGATGTCTATATATAATTTCAAATCGTCTGCAAAAAGGAGATATTTATAATTTAAAAAAAACGGTACCTATGTCATTGATAAAAATGTTAAACAACAGGGGACCCAAATGTGACCCCTGTGAAACACCCGATGTGACAAGAACTGAATTTGATGTCTATTGATGTCTATTGTTGTCTACAAATTGATGTCTATTATAAAGATAACTATGTATCCAGTTTGCCAACCATGGCGGAAAGCCAGCTGCGGACAACTTGCTGATCAATAAGTTGTGGTTCACTTCATCAAAAGCTTTGCTGAAGTCGGTATAAACTGAGTCTATTTGACCATGTTGTTCCAGTCCATGGATAATATCATTTTGATATAATAATTATCGTTGAATTAAAAATACCGTTGATCTACCACTAACAAAACCGTGTTGTTATTCAATTATTAAAGTTTTACAATAAAAGGAAGTATGATTTAGTAAGAGTTGTTCAAATAATTTGGGTATAGCGGAAAGTTTACTTACTGGTCTATAGTTCTCAATTTTTTTGTTAGAACCATTTTTGAAAATTGGTGTAATATAGCTATTTCGCCAGATGGTGGGAAATATTTGATTTTTAAGGGACAAATTAAATAAAATTTCCAATGGTTTACTCAAGGAATAAATGCACTTTTTCAATAAATATGAGGGAATCCCATCTGGTCCGGGACTCAAATTGTCTTTTAATTTCATAATCCCATTAAAAACTTCCAGATGGCTAATTTTCAATGGAGGAATCGATACAGTATTAGTTGAATTTAAATTTTAGTAATCAGCACCAAACACAGTATTGCTATATACACTACCAAAGCAAATAAATTTACAATATCTGTGCCACATCTGGCTACTTCATCTTTATATGTCAAAATATTAGGAATTCCGTTATCATTTCTTAAGGAATTGATGTACTTAAAAAAATATCTAGGATTAGTTGAGATATTATTGTCAACCATAGCTATGTAGCTGTCATAACATAATTTGGATAAATTTTTGCACCTAGTTCTCAAGTTACAAAATAGAATGTAATAATTAATAGAATTGAGTAGGAGATTACCACTACGATATCTTCAAATCTGTCAGTAGCTACAATTACACGGAAATCTTCTGTTACTCTTTGGCACACCCCGCTGAAGAAGCGTGGTGTGAGCCGTTCGCTGCGTCAAAGCAAGTAACGGGAACGGTCAAGACAGATTTGTGTCAGGGGCTGAAGGCCAACAGATGTTATGAAAGAGTAAAGAAAATAAAGTTAGAATTTGTGTAATTACTACCTTAGAGTCCAAGATAAGAAGATCTCGTCGGCTCCTCATCCAACGGGAACTCTTATCTAATGGCAAACTGACAGATAACGTAAATCAATAAACAAACAATAGATTCCGGTTTGGACCTTGCGATACGAATTCCAAACCTTTCAAGAGGGAAATAGCTAGATTATGCCCAAGTACATCCAGCTAAATTTAAATAGATGTAGACTTGATGTACCAAACAGCTAGAAAAGAAAAAGCCGGAGTTCTTCTACTATCCGAATGCAACAGAGCAATTTGGATGATTGGCACAACGGCTAGTGCGGCGATCGTCATCCTTGACCATAACATAATAATCAGTCCTGGGGGATGCGGTGTTGGTTTCATATGCGCGAGAGTTTCGGGAGTCAGAACCTACAGCTGCTACCTGTCGCCCAACATCACCTTAGAGAATTTCGGCGCACATTTAGATGATCTGGAAGCAAGCATCCGGTCAACTGATGGTGAAGTACGGGTATCTGAATACCTATTTCAAGAAGAATAGGTCTATGTTGGCTGTGTGGGAAGTTATGGAGCACTTTACGGAATACTGGCAAACTATGTCCCAGAGGATCATTAGAAACAAAGCACAAATCAGGATTGGTTTTAGTGTTCCAACTCCCTGATTTAAAAGTACATTTATCTTTAGGATCATAAATTAGCTGCATGTTGTTTAGATCAGCACACTCTGTGAGTCTTTCACCACTTATGTTCATTATCCCGATATCTCCGTAGAGTATGATGGCTATTAAATTCACCCAGATTTACCACAGAATGAGGATAGTTTGGAAGAATTGAGTCAGGCCACAGGCCTCTTGGTGGTTTATAGATGGTCACAATTTTCACATTAATGATCTCTATTGTGATGGTAAGAACATCAACATCATCATTTGTTGAGATTAGATGAGCATTGGTAACAGTGTTACGAACATACGCTGCAGCGCCATACGACTGATGGAAAGTAGCTCCAATTAACCTATTGATGTTGCCATTGATGTTGCCCCTTCGGTACAGTTGTTCAGTACCATCAGAAGTGTGAGTTTCTTGAATACATACTACATCAATATTGTTCTCTAATAATAATTTGGACAGGAAATTACTCTTGGCTTTACTTAACCCCTCAATGTTGTTCTGGAGGATTTTTAGAATTGTTCCGAAGGGCTTTGTCGATTGGCATTGAAAAGAGCTGGTACTTTGTATCGGTTTGTATTGTCATGCCAGGAGATCTTAAGAAAAATAGTCTGGCAACCAAATGCTGATGTTTAGTTCGGTAATGGAAATTAAATTCCAACTACCTTAGCAGGGACACCACGAGCAGGAATCAGCTTCACCTCCTGTAGCTGCGGTGGCGTTAGTACGCCATAAGAACTGAAAGTTAGTACATAAGAACTGAAAGTTAGTACATACGAACTGAAAGTTAGTACATACGAACTGAAAGATATTATCTTAAAAACAATGTCATTTAACTAGTACTCGTTTAGTACCACGAAAGTGGACTGGGGGCTAGTATTAGCATGCAAATATCTGTTGTATAATTCGATATCCTGCGTGGTATTAGCAAGGGAAGTGGTTGTTTCAACATGAGATTTGTTTTATAGTCTAAATAAAACTTAATACTATAGAGCTACGGAAAGGTTCAATATATTCAGGCTATATTTCGCCTTTAATAAGTTTATTTAATTTTTAATTCACTGGAAATTTTGGACTACATAACCTTGTGCCATTAAACGAATCTCCACGTAAATATTAAGAACATCGTTTAAAGCAGCAACATGAAACAAAACATTGTATGCAGATATTTTTTTCTTAAGGTATTTTTTTGTTAATTTCATGTAAATTGCTTTTACCATGAATACAATAAAATAAATTATTAGAGAATGCATCACATTAATAAAAATAAACCATACATTATCGTTTATTATGTCTAGAGATAATTAACTCATAATTCTCATGAATAAAACTACCCATAATATAAACACGATACATATACAAAAAAACAACTTTAAGTAAACTTCCTACACCAGGAGATAATGCAATATTTTAATTACCGCCGCAACATGCCGTTAATGTGTCTAATTGAAGCATTTAAGACTGTGAATGCGAAGATGGCAAATGCAACAGCTGGATTTTCAACGGGTCTTTAGAATCGCAATTAGTAACAACAAGCAGCCGTTGTGTGTGAATCACATATTTTGCATAAAAATATTATGAAATGGAAAAAGTCACGAAGGCATGCAGAAATTGTAACGGTAATCAAAAATGCATGTGGAAAATTGGATTCTCTCATTATTGCATTGTATGCAAAATCTAATAATAGTTTACGCATTCATATATTCTAGTTTTTTATTACTGGCTGACAATAGTGTCGACTTTCATTGGATTTATTCCTTATAATTGTAATAAAGTGATAATATATGGTCGCAGCATGAAAAATTGTATAGGAAATATGGAAACAAATTATTAAATTTAAATAAAATTGGATAATTAGTAAGATCTGATAATTAAAGCAAGTAATCTAAGCCCTTTTTGGTACTTACGTATTAACGCCACTACCGCTATATATTGATTGATTTATCTGTCCGCTTCGCGGCGAACAAGTATTTTGAGTTTTAAAAATATTTTAATTTTAAATAAAATAGAATTGAAAGTATGAGAGATCTGTCAGTAGCTATTAGAATATTAGAATATAACTCACACCACGCATCTTGTGCGGGGTGTGCCAAAGAGTAACAGAAGATATCCGTGTAATTCCAGCTACTGACAGATTTGAAGATATCGTAGTGATAATCTCCTACTTTCAATTCTATTATTAATTTAGTTCAAACCATAACATCTTATTTTAAACTTTAAATAAAATGTTTTATTTTATGATTCATTATAAAAAAATTTAGGTACAGATTGGCGGCATTTAAAAATGTAGCGGTGATGGCGTTAATACCCATTTTCATGCATAATTTCTTATTACTTTATCTAATATTTAGATTGATGGTTTCTTATTACTTTAACTAATAATTAATTTGATGGTCATAATTTATAAACGATAATGTTGTTTAACTAATTTGAACAGCGATTATGTTTGGTAAAGGGTAAATGGTAGTGTTTTCGTTGGTTTCTTGGCCTTGGAGGTGCAAAAACTGTAAACAAATCGGGTCGAAGCGAGCGTAATCAGTAGAAACGAGGTGAATTTGAACACGATGCTGAATGTTTTTAGTTATTGATGTGCGATTGTCGCGTATGGCTGAATTTTATTTTGAGTAAAAATTGCGGAAGTTTTGTGAGAATTGTGCTAAATGTTTGTGAGTTTGTTGTACAACGTTTTGTGCGTGTGTTTGTGAAATTCTTGTTGAAATTTCTGCTTTTCTGGGTGAGTTTTTATATTGATTTATTATCCAACCTGATTTTTTTATGAATTCAAGAAAACAAAAATAATTTTCTCAAAACTTATGGGATATTTAAGTGAAATGTTTTCAATGTGAAATAAAATTTGTTGAAAATGGGTTCAATATAGAAAAAACTATTTCAATGTGAGTTTTAGGATAAAATTTTATTCTTAATAAAAAGTTTTGCTCGTATTGAATACCCTCATTCCCCCGTCAATGAAAAGAAAAATCTATTAATCTCTAGAGAAATAATGTCGAGTTGTTGATTTTAAATATGACTAACTCCGACGTTGCATCAGTATCGTGTTACCCATGTATTACTCGTTAACCGTCGTTGATATTTATTGACAGTTCAGCGAGCTTAATATGGAAATACTGTTAACGTTAGAGCAGCGAATCTACCTAGTGAAATGTTGGTACTTACGTATTAACGCTAACACTGCTACATTTTTAAATGCCGCCAATTTAAACCTAAAAATGTTATGATAAATTATAAAATAAAACATTTTATTTGAAATTAAAACATTTTAAAAACTCAAAATACTTTATTTTTTAACCCCGTTAGGTTAGGTTGCCCGCAGCGAAGCAGACATATAAATCAAGACAACATACGGGGTTAGGTGGAGAATACGGGTCTGTTTAAAATATTTGTGCGGACTTTTTATCTGGTGTAACTATTATTAATCGTCTTTGGCACTCTTTAACTAAGCTCGGAAAGCAAAAATGAAGCTTCTACGTTGTCTGGTTCAATAAATATTCGTGTTTTTTGTTGAAAAAAGTTGGTGACATTTTGGTTGGTTAGATTAGGTTGTTCGCCGCGAAGCGGACAGATGAATCAAAACATACGCGCGGCAGCGCGAACTCTCGATCCAATATAGGTTAGGTTTATGTCAACAACTTTTTTCAACAAAAACACGAATATTTATTGAACCAGACAACGTAGAAGCTTCATTTTTGCTTTCCGACCTTAGTTAAGCCGTGTCAAGGACGATTAATAAGAGTTACACCAGCTAAAAAGTCCATAACACTAAGTTTTAATAGACCCGTATTCTCCACCATGTCCACGTTTTTAATGTGAAATAACATTTGTTGAAAATCTCTATATGATCCAAAAGGATTTTAATAATAATGTGTAGATTAAACGCGGTAAATGGTTGGTAAATGTAAATTGAACTAATTACTAACTTATTTACCAACCAAGCTGGCAAATGTGTACGTATGCCCGTAAATGTGTACATTTACCTAATTACGTACTTCTACAGCTACTTCTTACAGTTACTTTATGCAAGGAAAATTAAAGAAAGGGGTTGATGTTGCTTTTAGCTCTCCTTAGATTTGTTATTATTCTTGTAAATAGTTTGTAGAGATGACTTCGAAGGCTTATCGGCCTATAGTTTTCTAGGTCAGCTATATCTCCTTTTTTGTGCATTAAGATCACAATAGCGTTGTTCCATTCATTTGGTACTGTACTGTTGAACAGGCAAAGATTGAACAGGTCTCTGATTTTTCCTAGCAGGTGGACACCTCCGATTTTGATGGCGTCTGCGGTGACGTGGTCACCTCCGGGGGCTTTGTTTGTCTTCGTTTTACTTAAGGCTAATTCTATTTCATCTAAAGTAATATCTGGTAGTATTTCAGACCCTTGGTTTATGATGCCCTTTTTATTTGATACGATATCTGGTTCAGATTCCGGGATTGGTTCTTTTTGGCTTGTATATAGAAGTTGGTAGAATTCTTCAACGACATTTAGGATCTCCTCTCTGTTCGTTGTTATATTTCCTTGTTTATTTCTGAGTTTAGTTATTTGTCCCTTCCCGCTTCCCAGTTTTCTACGCAGGACCTTCATACTTTTGTTGTTTTCTATGGTTTGTTGAATTTTATCTTTATTATGTGCTCTTATGTCGCGCCTTATTGCCTTCGATATCTGTTTATTTATCTCTCGTAGTTCTTCGATGGAGGTTGTCTCTTCACTTCTCATGTTTCTTCTACTTTGCATCAGCTGTATTGTTTCTTGGCTGAGTTTTTCTTCTTGTTTTGTTCTAGGGCAGCATGTACTTTGACTTTCTATTATGGCATTTGTTATTCGGTCGTTTAGGTTGTTGATGTTTTCATTTTTGTACGCGTTTCCACTCGTCAACCGGTCTGCGATGCACTGTTGGTATTCCCCTACATCTAGTGGGCTGTGCCATTGTTGGTTGGTTGTCTTTTTAACCATTTTGTGTCTTTCTTTCTTTATATCAATGGTTATTTTTGATCGCACCATTCTATGGTCGCTCCCAGTATCAAATCTATTTAATACCGTTACGTCCTTGATTATATGTTTTTTATCCGTTATTACAAAGTCTATTTCATTTCTTGTGCGGCCGTCTGGACTTTCCCAGGTCCATCTTCGATTTAGTTTTTTATAGAAGAAGCTGTTCATTTGAAATAGGTTGTTTTGTAGTAGGAAGCCCAACAACGTCTCACCTCGGTTATTCCTGCCTTCCAGTCCAAAGTTTCCTAAAGAAATTTCCGTATCGTCGCTTTTCATTCCGATTTTGGCGTTGAAGTCTCCGCATACAATGGTGAATTGGACTGGTTGCTCTCTTAGGGCCGTAGATATATCGTCGTAGAAGATGTCTACTTCCTCATCACTGTAGTTGGTCGTCGGTGCATAGATTTGTACGATTTTTATGTGGTATCTTGTATTTAGTTTCAGGACCAGGCTAGTCACTCTAGGGGAGATTTTCTTTATGGAAATTATATTCTTGCTGTGACGTTTATGTATTATAAAACCGGTTCCACCATTGGAATTTTCGTCGTTTCCCGCATAATATAGGCTATGCCCAGATTTTAGTTTTATTAGTTGCTCTCCCCGTCTTCTAATCTCGCTGAGACCAACAACATCCCATTTTATATGATCTAATTCTCGCTCGAGTTCGGTGAGTCTTTCCTCTGATTGTAGCGATCTTGTGTTGTAGGTTGCGATATACATGTGTATATTCTGCTTCTTTGTTGAGTAGGTTTTCTGTTTCATTTGATGTTTGTCCCCCCCAGAATCCGTGGGACAGAATGATTGGTTATCATTGCGGAACTGTGGAGATATTCTCCTATCCGCCTGGGGTATTTGTTTGTTTACATCTATCATTTTCATGGGTAAAAATAAGGGGTTTTTTGCCGTAAAATACCACGCTGGCAAGACGGGTTGGTGAGTTTGGTTTTCGGCCGCCCATTCTGGGTCAGACGCCGTTTGCAGCCGCCCACTCTGGGTCAGACGCTACTGTTGTTGCTAGTTTCGGTCCGCCCCGGGTATTTAATTTCCCCGGTACCACCCATATCTGGAAGGCTTTCCCCTACCCGCCCTCTGGGGAGGCGCCCGCTGGGAGACTAGCAACCCCTCACGGTGAGAATACATTTCCTTTATTCTCGTTGGAATGGTTATACCGTCATGACTCGGTCGCCAGACCCTCGTTCGTTATCTAGCAGCGGGCACCGCGTGCAGGAGAGGTTGACATTTGGGTCGGACTTACATGGTGGTTATTGCCGTCACCCCTTACCCACCCCCTTACCCAAGAATGGATACACCTCGATAATTGTTTGGGGCAGTTTTACTTCCTTTTTTGTGTATGGGATGGATTATCGCCAGCTTCCAATCCGAGTGGATTTTTTTCCGTTTGCCAAATGTCTTACGTAATTTCGTGCAATTTTGTGATACAATTTTCTCCTGCATTTTTTCACAATTCTGCAGTTATTTGATTCTTCCTTGAAGCTTTGTTATTTTTTAGTGATTGAATTATTTCTTTAATCTCTTGTACAGTCGGTGGGATTGAATCTTGATTAATTTTATAAGAATTGATGAACTTAAATTTTTCTTGTAGTATATCACTGTTACGTTATTTAGAAAAGTATACTGCAAGGATTGTACAGTTTGCATCTATAGTATAAGCCAATTCTTCATTTTTATTAAAAAAGTAGAGCGATGGCAAAGAATACTTTGTCAACTTTTGTTTGAACGTTCTATAATAGTTTCGTGACTTATCTTGCTTAAAGTCCTCATCTATTGATTGTAATTTAAAATCTTCACTTTGCTTACGAATTCTCCTTATTGATTTTGTAATTATCTTCCTAACGTTTTTAAGTTCTTGAAATGTGGTTGGAGTTTTATTGTGTTTAGAGAGTATTGCACGATCAATTATGTCAGGTTTGCTGCCTATGTTGTATTAACTGGTCACATTCATCTGTCCACCACGGTTGTTTTTTTGTTCTTTTTAACGGTGCTATATTCACAGCTGTTTCTAAGAGTCCTGCTTGTCCTTGAGTTAAGAGTCCTTGTGGATGTATTTCTTCAGTTCTTTTCTTTAAATATACCCTCAGTTATTATTATTTTTTCAAACTTTTTTAATAGTAACAAGTGCTTCCTTTTTTATTGCATTCGTTTCGTATTCTACAACTCCGTCAAATCTAGATTTGTCCACTTTTTTGATTTTGTATCAAAGAAAGGCACCTCTAAATCAAGATGTAACTCCAGACCCTCAATAATTTTTGTCGACATCTCTTGCCGGTTAATCTGTTAAAATCATGTTGACACACTGTTGACATAAAATTTTTCATACTCCATTCATGCTGGTTTGGGAAACTCTCCGTCGTGCAAAATCTATAGTCTTGACACATTTATTGATGTTGTTGCCCTTCGAAAAGTCACATAATCACATCATCAATTGCTTTTAGTTCTTGTCGACATGCGCGTTGATTACACGTTGTTTTATTGGTTGCAAACGTTTTGTTAAGTAGTAACATATAGAACTTGTACATCAGTGTAAAAGAGGGGAAAGGGGTCAAACAAACAATATTTATTTACGATTGTATTTGCTCGTATCTATGAAAGTTCAATTTTTGAACTTTACGAACTTGTAGTATTTGTAATCAAAATTAAAGTGAATAGGATGGTTGCGACAGTTACTACGTGGTAATCCATACTTACATTGAATTGAAAAATTCACTTTGATTTTTACCACACTTATCTATAAGTGTATATATAAGTGTGGTAAAAAACAAAGTGAATTTTTCAATTCAATGCAAAATTAAAGTTATCCCCAAAATATTATACTCATATATACTTTTATTGTAAAAACCTTGAAGAATTTGTTATAGTTATAGTTATTTGACGATAAAACTATATTTTTCGATACGTATACTTATGATGGAAACTACTAAATAATCTCCTACAGTTTTTTTAAATAATTTTGAAATTTAGACTTCAGCTTAATAATATGTTCCGTTTTTTAAAATATGAATAAAATAAATGATACATATAATAAAGTATGAATAAAATAATTGATTCATTTTTCAGACTTTGAGTGAAAGAAAAACGGTGCAACATTTCTATAATAATCAGACTTATAGCTTTGTTCTTCGGATGGATAATTATTTCTAACAAAAACAAATACAAACTTAAACTAGTCCACTTTCTCTACTAGATAAATCACAGTCTTCACCATTATGAACTTTCATGTGAATGCAGATAAATATAGTAAGAGGTCCACATGCATAATTTCTTTAGATTTTAAAACTGATGAGAAAAATTACCTTTCATTTAAATTAAAATATAAATCTTATTATCATCTAAATATCGTCTACATATACATAGAACTAAACTGCATAAACGGGTTCAATATAATTTGTCTGTTTATTTTACCTCACAGCCTGTCTACCTGAACATTTATTTAGTTCTAACTGTTTGCGCTTGTCTATTTAATTTCTATTTCCCGTTCTACCTGCTTAACATTACATTTCATTCGGTGTATGGTCATAATTCCATCTGGAACAAATATGCAATCTTTTCGTATAAATCTTGTGAAATTATTCCTTTGTAGTAACAATATAATAAAATATAATGCATATATGCATTACAGTATACTCGTGTACAGTGTGTAAAGTGATGAGGTTTCCTATAGGAAAAACTTTTTTAATTCGAGTTTTAGGAGAAAATCTTATTCTTCATAAAAAGTTTTGCTTGTATCGAAACATCTCATAGTCAAAGGAAAATCAGTATCGTGTTTCCCATGTATTACTCGTTAACCAGTGACATTAATTGTCAGTTCAGCGAGCTTAATATGAAAATACTGTTAACGTTAGAGCAGCGAATCTACCTAGTGAAATGTCATGGTTTAGGAGAAGTCTCGTACAGATATGCAATCCAGTTATTTAATTAAAAATATCCAAATGTAAATATACGCAGAACAGCTTCAACCTTAAAATTCCAATTCAAAATCTTTATTTCCCAAATGAGATACAAGTATCTGTAGGATGTGTTAACAATAGTATAAAGATTAATTAATACAAATTACAACAACAAAAAATCATCAACAGAGTATACTGACTAGATTTGATACTAGAAAAAATTTAATTTCTTACGAAATATTTGGTAGGAGGTTTTTCATTTCTAAGGTATGTTGGAAGTTTATTGTAAATATGGATCCCTTTATTTTCTACACCTTGGTTACAGAGGGCTAAGTTTGTTTTTTTCTGAATAGAGAAGATGTTTACTTCTTGTATTGTAATTATGTTTGTCTTCATTTTTTTCTTGAACCTTCTTCGCAACTTGTGTATGCATAGAGTGGTTTTCAGGATATATAGTCTAACAACTGTTAGAATTCTGTTAGAGAATTATTATTATTAATTTCAACAACAAAATAAACTTCTTAGACCTTACTCTGATTCACAAAAACAACAAAATAGAATTTGATATATACAGAAAACCCACCAATGTTAACTCTACAATCCCGTATTCATCATTTCACCCGATAACACACAAATTAGCGGCCTATCATTCAATGATACATCGAGCCTTTTCAATCCCCCTTTCCACAGAAAAGAGAATCAAAGAATTAAGTACCATCATTTCAATCGCTACAGAGAATGGTTTCCCAACAAAACTCATCCAAAACATTATCAATAATAAACGAACCCAATTCGCAATGGCCCAAATTTATCCGAAAACCCCAAATTCAGACAAAACTTTCATCTCCCTGACATATTTTGGCAAAACAAGCGAACACATCGCAAATGTCCTTCGAAAGCAAAATCTTCAAGTAGCATTTTAACCCTCCTCTAAGTTGTCCAACATATTGTTTAATGCCAAAGACAAAATCGATCCCATTAAAAAATCCGGCGTATACGAAATTCATTGTTCCGAATGCAATAGCGTGTACATAGGGCAGACAGGACGAAGTTTTTCAACACGGTTTTCAGAACATTCTCGCGCTTTTCGTCTGAAAAAAGACACTAGTTCTTTTTCAAACCATTGTCTTGAATGCAATCATAAATTCCCAGAAATAGATAATCTAAAAATCTTGCATAATTGCAACAAAGGCCCGAAACTAAATCTCCTAGAGTCATTCGAAATTTTCAAAAAAACCCTTAATCCCTCAGTTAATCTCCTAAACGAGCAAACTGCCCTAATCTTTTCCCAACTTTTTAATCTCACCCTATCTCAAGCAGATAAGTCCTCATCTTCGGACAAACAACGACCCCCCCCCCCCTCCAAAACTATAAGGGTATATATTCAACCTCATCAATTTGTTAAGTCACTTGAAAATGACCGTCGAGTCGTGATATGTGTAGAAATTTATATAACTGTGAATAATAAGTTATATAACATTTTTACATAATATAAGTGTGGTAAAAAACAAAGTGAATTTTTCTATTCAATGTAAGTATGGATTACCACGTAGTAACTGTCGCAACCATCCTATTCAGTATATATGTTTGTTATTTACAAACTTCCAGAATGATTTTGGATCTATCTGCAATTTGTCATCTATCTGTTTCAAGTAACGTACATAACAAGTGTTCGATAGTTGTTTGCATTCTGTACGTAAAGCTATAATTTCAGAATTATTTGATAAAGATTTATGTGCTATTTTTTTACGTTTTATTGTATGCTTTAACTCTGTGCTAAACCACTTTGGGAAGGTTGAGGTTCGGTACTGCTTTAATGGCACGAATAAGGCCACTGCCATATTCAAGACTTGATAAAATGTACCGACAACCTCATTCACGTTCGCTGAGTTTAGAAGAGATTCCTAGTTTTTTTTATAGTCTGCTTTCAAGAAATCATAATAAGCTTCGCGAGGATTCAGACTAGGATAATTTGAATCATTTAAGGATATTTCAAAGGAGAAGCTTTCATGATGAAAAGAGGAAGAGGAAGTAGTGGATCTGCAGCTATGTTAACAGAGATATTCGGTCTATTTGAAAATAAAAGATCCAAGAAAACACCTCTAGAATTGAGAATGTCAATATGTTGATAAAAATTTAGAAACCCGTAAACCTGTGCTAGAGTTTCACTGTTAAGATTACTGTGACCATTCATAACTATGCCTAAATTGTCATTAGATCACGTAACATTTGGTAAATTGAAGTCACCAAACACAAAAGTCAAAAAATAATCCAATCTGCAAACCGCTGTCTATTTGCACTGAATAAGCTCATAAAATCAAAAAATCTCACAAGAAGTTCAAAGATCAAAATCTATAAATCCATCGTCAGACCAGTAATAACATACGGATGCGAAACGTGGACCATGACCAAAGCAAACGAAGAAAATCTCAGACGCTTTGAACGAAAATTACTTAGAAAAATTTTCGGACCTCACCATGACATCACCACAGACCAGTATAAGATCAGAACCAATATCGAATTAAAAGCACTCTACAACGACACCGATATTGTCCAAGAAATTAAATCACAGCGACTAAGATGGGCAGGCCATGTGCACAGACTGCATAACGAAAGACTTGTAAAACTGGTATGGGAGGAGATTCCCACAGGCAAGAGACCGCTCGGACGTCCCAGAATGCGATGGAGAGATAACATCCAAGCAGATCTCCGGAAAATGAACATTCCATTTGACCCTAGGTTGATGGAAGACCGAACAAATTGGAAAAAAGTTGTACAGTCAGCCAAGGCCCACCCAGGGTTGTAGCGCTACGTGATGATGATGAAACACAAAAGTCAGTGGAGGAATTTTTTTAGTAAATGCCTTCGATCGTTTGTATATGCGTTGCATAGACACAATCACTGGATAGTGGTGGAATATAAACCACACCTATGAAAAACTTCCTATTGTTGTGAGCACATCGGACAAGTAATTGTTCAACGTCCTCATTTCGGTGATGTATTTGCTCGGCTTGGATGTATTCTCGAATGGCAATCAGCACTCCTCCACCTCCGAGGTTTGAGCTAGTCAATCCATTGTGATCACATCGAAAGATGTTGTAGCCGCGTAAATTCTCAAAAAAATCTCTATTCAAACATGTTTCCACCAAGATTATGATGTCATAACAGCTACATGCTATAGCCAGGGAGAGCTCAGTAATTTTTGTTCTGAGACCTCCAGTATTCTGGTAGTACACTGGTCCCATTACCAGTGTACTACCAGAATACTGGAGCTAAATTTAATAATTTGTGGTATTTATTTTGATGTTGGTAATGAATTTTATCTTCAGGGTGAGATTGACCAGTAGATTGAGTGTTTTGGTTCTGATTAATTAATCTGTCTATCTTTAGGATTTTTTAGATATTCTTTAGGATAATTGATTAATGTTTGCCTTTCTCTTTTATGAGATTTTAGAAAAACCGATTTATGCATGTATATTTCGGCCACGTATCCGGGTTATTTAGCTCTTTTAAGTACTCAAACGGAACTGTAACTTTAAATGAAGAGTACTCTTCAGGGTATTTAGAGTCTAGTTGTTTACATTGTACTGATAAAATATTCTTACTTGTCAAGTATTCGGTTATTTCCAATTCCGTAAGCGTAGGTTCTAAATTTGACACATGGATATAAGCAATTTTTTTTGCTGCTTTATTCATTGTTGTGTCCAAGTTTCCGTATATAACTTTTGATTGTCTGTTCCGCTTCTGTTTCTTTTTTTGGATCTTCAAAATTTCTTCTTTATCGTTAACGTTTTCATCACTTTTTACTGTGTTCTCGATTAATCTAGTTTCTTGGCTTTTTGATACGATTCCCGAATTTTTATCACTTTGATTTCTTGTTCGGACTTTATCTGTTTTTAGTTATTGGTGACCGTTATCTTTTGTCTCATATACTCCGACAGGTTTTCGAGACATATTTGAATCTTTAGGTAGTTCCGAAGCACTTGAAAGTTGTTTAAGACACACTTCATTTATTTTCATTAATTTTTCGATTTTTAGATTCAGTTCGATAATCGTAGTATTTAAATTATGTACAATTACCTCCACTTCTGTCTTTACTATACCGGATATCAAGTCCTTAAATGCCGGACTTGCCAGCATTTTCAATTCAATTACTTTTTCGTTAAGCCTTTCCGTAGTTTTGGAACGAAGTTCCCTCGACATGTTGTATATTTATATAAGTAAAATACTTATATAAATGTATAATTAACACTTTTAAACAAATTTTAACTATTTCAATTCAGATCTAATTCTCGCTATCTTCGAAACAAAGGTGTTTTTCAGAAATCATCATACGAGAAAATATTCTTAGAATAGGCAATAACTTGAATTTTACTTGAATTATTATATTTTATTTGGAATAACCCCTTGAATTTTTGCCGCATGTTTACCTAACACCCTGTATACTACATATTCAGAATTTGTCTAATTATATCTCACTCCGTAAAACTAATTAATAGAGAATGAATATTTTAAGAAAGCTTTCATAAAACCCGAGCTAATTAATTGTCTACATTATCTGACGACCGTTAATGTAATTAACGATATATACATTTTGTCGCAATTAATGTAATACAATTTAAATGCGGATATAAAGTTATATTCTAGACTTATTCGCTTGCTCTCAATCAATTTAAAGGGGAACCTGTAATTGACGGGCAATGTGTATTATTAAACGCTCGTACCTGCATGAAATATACCTGAAAAATTCGAGGGGTGAAAGTTAAAAAAGCGTATTTTTCCGGAATCTATTGGCAAGCGAAAAGTCAATATAAAATAGCTTCGAGGGAAAAATTAAGCATAAAAAGGATAAATAGAATTCTAATAATAAGTATGTAGTAAAGTCTGTAATAGTTTGTTGTTATTTTGTTAAATGTGTGATTATTAATCAATTTTATGCACTGATTTTTTAAGCTTAGTTTTCATAACCCAAATGTAAACATTATTTAAAGAAAACGGATAAAAACAAACTTTCTTATTGAGCAACGTGGACTTTCACTAATCACTTATGCGCACGATCTCTCGATAGTAAGATAGTTATTTTTCCGGCAAGTTGCACAACGAAAACATGCCGGTAAATTGGCTGCTCTTTGATTAATAACTGACGCTGGACATTTAACAAAATCAATTTCACTTTCGTTCGGTGCATCAATCGGTCGGATTGGATCTGGACAGGAAACAACTCAGAATTGCAGGAAAAAGAGCACGAAATTACCGGAAATTGGAACTTCAGATGATTTGACAATTACATATTTACTGCTTTCGTAATTTTTCTAATTGCATGTAACTTTTCTATTAACTAGTCTATTGATTTAGCTTATCCCTATTTGGGTTCCATCACAACACCAAGCCAAATTTATCAGGCAATTTTTCGGCCAAGGTTCACTCAGCCTTAGTAAATGAGGAGCTGGCGTTAAACCTGGCGTAATAATAGGGGGCGTAGGAGCGTTGGGTCAGCAGTTTTATACTATAGTCCATATTGTTAGATGGGAGAGCAGTAGACTATACTAGGAAGAGAAGACTAAACTGCTCATACTACAGCCCATATTGTTAGATGGGAGAGCAGTAGACTACTAGGAAGAGAAGACTAAACTGCTTATACTATAGTCCATATTGTTAGATAGGAGAGCAGTAGAATACAAACAGGTGATAAAATATCAGGTGATAGGTAAAGCAGTAGATAGCAAACTTCCGATAGAAGTGGTGAGAAAAACTAAACGCGCTCTAATGGTGTACCAAAATTTTGCAGGAAAACTGTGGGTTTGTAAGCCTACAAATCTGCGATGGATGGACCTGTTCGTATACGGGGCAGTTGCGGGAGGAAGTAGAACCAAACTGGTCTCTATGAAGTAGTGGTTTGAGAAAATTCTGGTAAGAAAAGACTGGCATGGGGGCATGCCCCAATGCAGCATTGGAACTGCTTGCACCTTGTTGCTAAACAGGTGTTCCATGTCGTGAATGGTTGAAAAGTCGCACTTGTCGGCATTTCTATCCTACTTGCAGCACCTGATTAGGTTGGTCTTGACAAGGGCCAGGCCAGTTCTAACTTGATTTAGCATTCGCCATGTTGTTCAGTCGCTTGATATACCGTTGGGGCCACATTTACGGGGCAGTTGTGGAAGGAAGTTGAACCAAACTGGTCTCTATGAAGTAGTACTTTGAGAAAATTCTGGTAAGAAAAGGCTGGCATGGGGGCATGCCCGAATGCAGCATTGGAACTGCTTACACCTTGTTGCTAAACAGGTGTTCCATGTCGTGAATGGTTGAAAAGTCGCACTTGTCGGCATTTCTATCCTACTTGCAGCACCTGATGAGGTTGGTCTTGACGAGGGCCAGGCCAGTTCTAACTCGATTTAGCATTCGCGATGTTGTACAGTCGCTTGATATACCGTTTGGGCCCCATACCGTTGGGGCCACATTTACGGGGCAGTTGCGGGAGGAAGTAGAACCAAACTGGTCTCTATGAAGTAGTGGTTTGAGAAAATTCTGGTAAGAAAAGGCTGGCATGGGGGCATGCCCGAATGCAGCATTGGAACTGCTTGCACCTTGTTGCTAAACAGGTGTTCCATGTCGTGAATGGTTGAAAAGTCGCACTTGTCGGCATTTCTATCCTACTTGCAGCACCTGATTAGGTTGGTCTTGACAAGGGCCAGGCCAGTTCTAACTTGATTTAGCATTCGCCATGTTGTTCAGTCGCTTGATATACCGTTGGGGCCACATTTACGGGGCAGTTGTGGAAGGAAGTTGAACCAAACTGGTCTCTATGAAGTAGTGGTTTGAGAAAATTCTGGTAAGAAAAGACTGGCATGGGGGCATGCCCGAATGCAGCATTGGAACTGCTTGCACCTTGTTGCTAAACAGGTGTTCCATGTCGTGAATGGTTGAAAAGACGCACTTGTCGGCATTTCTATCCTACTTGCAGCACCTGATGAGGTTGGTCTTGACGAGGGCCAGGCCAGTTCTAACTCGATTTAGCATTCGGCATGTTGTCCAGTCGCTTGATATACCGTTTGGGCCCCATACCGTTGGGGCCACATTTACGGGGCACTTGCGGGAGGAAGTAGAACCAAACTGGTCTCTATTAAGTAGTGGTTTGAGAAAATTCTGGTAAGAAAAGGCTGGCATGGGGGCATGCCCGAATGCAGCATTGGAACTGCTTGCACCTTGTTGCTAAACAGGTGTTCCATGTCGTGAATGGTTGAAAAGTCGCACTTGTCGGCATTTCTATCCTACTTGCAGCACCTGATGAGGTTGGTCTTGACGAGGGCCAGGCCAGTTCTAACTCGATTTAGCATTCGGCATGTTGTCCAGTCGCTTGATATACCGTTTGGGCCCCATACCGTTGGGGCCACATTCACGGGGCAGTTGCGGGAGGAAGTTGAACCAAACTGGTCTCTATGAAGTAGTGGTTTGAGAAAATTCTGGTAAGAAAAGACTGGCATGGGGGCATGCCAGAATGCAGCATTGGAACTGCTTGCACCTTGTTGCTAAACAGGTGTTCCTTGTCGTGAATGGTTGAAAAGTCGCACTTGTCGGCATTTCTATCCTACTTGCAGCACCTGATGAGGTTGGTCTTGACGAGGGCCAGGCCAGTTCTAACTCGATTTAGCATTCGCCATGTTGTCCAGTCGCTTGATATACCGTTTGGGCCCCATACTGTTGGGGCCACATTTACGGGGCAGTTGCGGGATGAAGTAGAACCAAACTGGTCTCTATGAAGTAGTGGTTTGAGAAAATTCTGGTAAGAAAAGGCTGGCATGGGGGCATGCCCGAATGCAGCATTGGAACTGCTTGCACCTTGTTGCTAAACAGGTGTTCCATGTCGTGAATGGTTGAAAAGTCGCACTTGTCGGCATTTCTATCCTACTTGCAGCACCTGATGAGGTTGGTCTTGACTAGGGCCAGGCCAGTTCTAACTTGATTTAGCATTCGCCATGTTGTCCAGTCGCTTGATATACCGTTTGGGCCCCATACCGTTGGGGCCACATTTACGGGGCAGTTGTGGTAGGAAGTAGAACCAAACTGGTCTCTATGAAGTAGTGGTTTGAGAAAATTCTGGTAAGAAAAGGCTGGCATGGGGGCATGCCCGAATGCAGCATTGGAACTGCTTGCACCTTGTTGCTAAACAGGTGTTCCATGTCGTGAATGGTTGAAAAGTCGCACTTGTCGGCATTTCTATCCTACTTGCAGCACCTGATGAGGTTGGTCTTGACTAGGGCCAGGCCAGTTTTAACTCGATTTAGCATTCGCCATGTTGTCCAGTCGCTTGATATACCGTTTGGGCCCCATACCGTTGGGGCCACATTTACGGGGCAGTTGCGGGAGGAAGTAGAACCAAACTGGTGTCTATGAAGTAGTGGTTTGAGAAAATTCTGGTAAGAAAAGACTGGCATGGGGGCATGCCAGAATGCAGCATTGGAACTGCTTGCACCTTGTTGCTAAACAGGTGTTCCTTGTCGTGAATGGTTGAAAAGTCGCACTTGTCGGCATTTCTATCCTACTTGCAGCACCTGATGAGGTTGGTCTTGACGAGGGCCAGGCCAGTTCTAACTCGATTTAGCATTCGCCATGTTGTCCAGTCGCTTGATATACCGTTTGGGCCCCATACTGTTGGGGCCACATTTACGGGGCAGTTGCGGGAGGAAGTAGAACCAAACTGGTCTCTATGAAGTAGTGGTTTGAGAAAATTCTGGTAAGAAAAGGCTGGCATGGGGGCATGCCCGAATGCAGCATTGGAACTGCTTGCACCTTGTTGCTAAACAGGTGTTCCATGTCGTGAATGGTTGAAAAGTCGCACTTGTCGGCATTTCTATCCTACTTGCAGCACCTGATTAGGTTGGTCTTGACGAGGGCCAGGCCAGTTCTAACTCGATTTAGCATTCGCCATGTTGTCCAGTCGCTTGATATACCGTTTGGGCCCCATACCGTTGGGGCCACATTTACGGGGCAGTTGCGGGAGGAAGTAGAACCAAACTGGTCTCTTTGAAGTAGTGGTTTGAGAAAATTCTGGTAAGAAAAGACTGGCATGGGGGCATGCCCGAATGCAGCATTGGAACTGCTTGCACCTTGTTGCTAAACAGGTGTTCCATGTCGTGAATGGTTGAAAAGTCGCACTTGTCGGCATTTCTATCCTACTTGCAGCACCTGATGAGGTTGGTCTTGACGAGGGCCAGGCCAGTTCTAACGCGATTTAGCATTCGTCATGTTGTCCAGTCGCTTGATATACCGTTGGGGCCACATTTACGGGGGAGTTGCGGGAGGAAGTTGAACCAAACTGGTCTCTATGAAGTAGTGGTTTGAGAAAATTCTGGTAAGAAAAGACTGGCATGGGGGCATGCCCGAATGCAGCATTGGAACTGCTTGCACCTTGTTGCTAAACAGGTGTTCCATGTCGTGAATGGTTGAAAAGTCGCACTTGTCGGCATTTCTATCCTACTTGCAGCACCTGATGAGGTTGGTCTTGACGAGGGCCAGGCCAGTTCTAACTCGATTTAGCATTCGGCATGTTGTCCAGTCGCTTGATATACCGTTTGGGCCCCATACCGTTGGGGCCACATTTACGGGGCAGTTGCGGGAGGAAGTAGAACCAAACTGGTCTCTATGAAGTAGTGGTTTGAGAAAATTCTGGTAAGAAAAGGCTGGCATGGGGGCATGCCCGAATGCAGCATCGGAACTGCTTGCACCTTGTTGCTAAACAGGTGTTCCATGTCGTGAATGGTTGAAAAGTCGCACGTGTCGGCATTTCTATCCTACTTGCGGCACCTGATGAGGTTGGTCTTGACGAGGGCCAGGCCAGTTCTAACTCGATTTAGCATTCGCCATGTTGTCCAGTCGCTTGATATACCGTTTGGGCCCCATACCGTTGGGGCCACATTTACGGGGCAGTTGCGGGAGGAAGTAGAACCAAACTGGTCTCTATGAAGTAGTGGTTTGAGAAAATTCTGGTAAGAAAAGGCTGGCATGGGGGCATGCCCGAATGCAGCATTGGAACTGCTTGCACCTTGTTGCTAAACAGGTGTTCCATGTCGTGAATGGTTGAAAAGTCTTGTCGGCATTTCTATTCTACTTGCAGCACCTGATTAGGTTGGTCTTGACGAGGGCCAGGCCAGTTCTAACTCGATTTAGCATTCGCAATGTTGTCCAGTCGCTTGATATACCGTTTGGGCCCCATACCGTTGGGGCCACATTTACGGGGCAGTTGCGGGAGGAAGTAGAACCAAACTGGTCTCTATGAAGTAGTGGTTTGAGAAAATTCTGGTAAGAAAAGACTGGCATGGGGGCATGCCCGAATGCAACATTGGAACTGCTTGCACCTTGTTGCACGTGGCACCTTGTCTTGGTGGGGACAGCCAGATCGGCGAGTGTAAACAAAACTCTAACATAAGCCGAGGCTAAAAAATAGCTACCCTTGCTTAGCTATCCCCCTTAAGGCATGTAAATGCTAGGAGGAAAGGGGCTATTATTATTATTATTTAGCCTATCCTAGTCCTATATTAATTGAATAAAAACAGGCAGATTCTTCTTCTTCTTTAAGTGTCGTGACCGCTTCGATGGTTGACCATGCTGTTGGCTAATAAGTTCATGGTGCTGAAGTTCAAACAGCTGGGTTATTGTTTTGCCATACCATTTCCTAAGATTTTTTAACCATGATGTCGTCTTTCGTCCTACACTGCTTTTTCCCATTATCTTTCCCTGAATGATAGGATGCAGCAGACCATATTCTTCCGGATGCCGCATAAAGTGTCCAAAATGTTCGAGTTTCCGACTTTTGATGATGTTCCCTAGTTCCTTAGTTTTATTTAGTCTTTGTAGGATTTCTACATTCGCACTCTGTCTACCCAACTGACATTTAATATCCTCCTATAGGCCCACATTTCAAATCCTTCGACTTTTTTCATTACTGTGTCTGTCATCGTCCAGGATTCAACCCCGTATAGTAATACAGGAAATATGTAGCACTTGAGCATTTTACTTCTTAGCTCTCTACAGATTCTAGAGCGAATGCCTAGCCTAAAGAAATGCCTAGCCTTTATATTTAATTCTTAGAAAATTGTTGCCCGGCGTATCAAATATGATCCAGTCTTATCCAGTATTTTTGGATTTTGTATCTAATAGACTAAACAATAATAAGAAAATAAAATTGTGATTTAATTATTTACAAGTATATGAGACATGAAGTTCCAATTTAGCGAAACACCGTATTTATTAAGTTTTAATTAATAAATCAATTGTCTCTTGTATCTGGAGGGAATGCTCGGAGCGCGTTGGTTCTAACTTTCGATAAACTTCGTTTAAACAGTAATTATAAATTAATAAACTTGTGACTTAATTGAGTCAATAAGTTTAAATTCTCCATGTATTGATCTTTTACATATTATGTGTGGGGCTGAGCTGAGAACTTAATTAACCGAAAACGTTTCATAATGATGTATCGATTTAAATCTGTTAACTATTTATGCGTCAGCTAAATTGGGTTGTGTCTGCTCTTACTAGAACAGAAACAAATTAGGCAAATACTATGTTTAGTTGAACTTCGCCTAAAGTAAGTTAGTTGTTATAGTTTTGAAAAAATGTCGACGTTTTATAAAGGGTGTCCAAATTTAATTTTAAATATTTCTGTTGCGGTGAAATGTACTAGAATTAAATCAAATCAATTTTTTTTATTCGTTACGGCCAAATATTGACCACGTTTGACAATTTTACATTATTTTTTGTCCTCACTCTCTGCCAATATCTCTTCATCCTCTCTTCCACTTCCTTCTTCTGTTCCTCCGTGTAAGATCTTCCCTTTCTCACTGACATTTCCCCTGTATCCTGGAAACCTGTAAACTCCTTAATTAGTCGACTAAATCTCTCTCTGTCCATTATGTCTTCTTTTTTCACCCCTATCCGATCCAAGTGCAATCTCACTTCCCGAAACCATTTCCTCTTCCTGAAGAATTCAAAAATCCTCTTCGTCAGTCTGCTACTGTTCATCCTCATCAAGCGCCCATTAAACTGTATTCTCCTTTTTCCCATTAGCACTACAATATATAGTTTCTTGTTAGGTTTTAGTCTCTTTGTTATAGTTCTTTGTTAGGTTTTAGTCTCCTCTCTCCATCCTTGATATTTGGGACTACGATTTTTCGGAGCATTTTCCTATCTCTCCTCCGGATGTCTTCGAGGCCAACCTTGTCATGTGTCTAGTGTTTCTGCTGCATACAGACATTCAGGTCTGACTACAGTATCGAGGTGTCGGAATTTAGCCCCAAAGGATAGACCCTTTTTGTTGTATGTATCATTCGTAAGTTGATAAGCCAATTCCATTCTTCTCGCCCGCTCTTTGATGGCATCCTTATCCGACCCATTGTCTTGTAATTTTTCTCCTAAGTACTTAAAACACTTAACTCGCTTTATCTTGGCTTCTGTCAACTCCAAGTGGAGAGGAGCGTCTTTGATGTTGGTCATGGACACAGTCTGCTCAAAAGAAATTTGAAGCCCAGTCTTCTTGGCTATCATCTGGAGTTCTTCAGTTCTTTTTATCGCTGTTTCAACTCCGGTAGTGAGTATCACAACATCGTCGGCGAATGCCAACCAATCCGTTCTTATATTTTCTTTAACTCTCCCTTCGTCCATTTCCCTTCCCTTCCGAAATTCCCTTCGTCCATTCTCCAATTACTTTTTCTAAGACTTTACTTTTTCTGAACAATATTGGTGATAGTCCATAGCCTTGTCGTACGCCAGTATTGATTTCTGACAACTCCCCCCGGAACTTTATTTTGGAGAAAGTATTGCTAATCGTCTTTTGAATTAGATTCCTCGTCTTGTTGTCCATTCCAAATTCCTCGTGAATTGCCAATTAGGTTTTTCAGTCAATGGAGTCATAAGCCTTCCGGAAGTTCTTCCACAAAGACGGCGACATATTTATTCTGTCCCATCATCTTTTAGTTTATGATATTCCGCAGGTTGAAGATTTGATCCGCGCAAGATCTCCCTTTCCGAAAGCCTGCCTGGTATTCTCCCAATTCAGAATCCAATAACCCCTCTGTTCTTGTTAGTAAAGCTTTCGAAAAAATCTTGTAAGGAACTGAAGCAAGAGGATGCCTTTATAATTATTAACGTCCATCTTGTCACCCTTTTTATGAAGAGGATGGATCAAAACCATTTGAAATTATATCATGACACTACCCAATGATTCTGGCAGGACTGGTTGCGTATTTGAGCAAGTAGTGTTCATGTTCTTTAAACCTTTTCAAATAATCTTTTCATCACCTTTAGTATTGACACTTTTCAAATAAGCTCCTTTTTCTTGTCATGTGGTAATTCGTGCAAGTTGAATGATCTGAGAAATTTTTTCTCGCAGATATACTTCTAGTCTTAGGAGTACATTTAGTATGTGCGTGATGCTTCATATTACATTTTTTTTTCAAATTTGGTGTAACCCAAGGTATTTTTGGCTTATTGATTATTAATTGTTTAACAGGTGCATGGTGATCAAACACAAATATTGTTCTATCAGTAAATATTTTTATTTTGGCGTTTATATCGAAAGAATTACAAGACCACTACCTCGTCTGCCACCCTGTCTATCACACCCATATAAATCATAGCCATCGCATTGCAGCACATCATCTTCTATTCTGTGAGATAACCTGTGATTAAACAATACAAATGTCAAAGTGACATAAACGTATTTTTTGCTCTCCCTCCTTTTTCGACCTAATACACCGTCGTCTCCGCCGTCGTCTGGTCCCAAGCCCAGGGTGTGAAAGGAGGAGGGTGGTCGGCCTGCCGCGCCGACCAGAATCGGGAAACCGAAGAAACTAGGCAAGAAACCGCATGGATACACGACTTAACCACTTACGAATTAATGCTACCGCATCCGGGGCAGCCGATGCGCCAGCTTTGGGAACCAGGGATGCTGGTGAGAAGTGGACTACTGGCCAAAGACTCAGGTTAATCACACCGAAATCAGAAATACGAATCGCCGCATGGAATGTGCGAACGGGACATCACGTTGGTCAAAAGGAAATTATCGCCAAGGAATTATTGAAATGCAAAATATCGATCTGTGCATTATCAAAACTGCGGCTCACAGGATCTGGGACAATGAAGGTTGACCCACCATCAATCGACGAGACGATGACGCTATTCTATTCTGGTGGCGACAAACGAGAAGCGCGCGTTGGCTTTATGGTTGATCGACGGGCCTCTGCCAGTGTTATCGCATTCCAACCGATATCCGAGCGTCTGGCGGTTATCACTATTGATGGAACATATCGTATCCGTCTACGCCCCAACTGAGACCAGCCCGGACACAAACAAGGATGAATTTTATGCCCAGTTTCAACACACACTGGATACAATACCCCAAACCGAATTAATCGTACTTATGGGCGACTTTAATGCACATACGGGTGCAGATCGAACCGGTTGGGAAGAAACGATGGGAAAATTCGGATACGGGGAAATAAATGACAACGGATTACGCCTCTTATCATTTGCAGCGTCAAACAACTTGATCGTCGGCAACAGCATCTTTCGTCACCCCCTCAAACATCAACTCACGTGGCGAGATCCATCCGGCAACGATTCGGCGATGTTGGACTACATTTTGGTCAACACCAGATTCCGATCGACGCTCAAAGATGTACGTGCGATGCGTGGACCCGACTGTGGATCAGACCATTATCTTGTCCGAGTGAAACTACAATTGAAATTACAAAGAGCAAAGAAAAAGGCACCACCATCAGCCAAGAGGAACTGGGCCTGTCTGCGAGACCCTGAAACCAGTCGAAAATTTCAAATCGCATTATCCAACAAATTTGCAGCACTCACGGTACCAGTCGATATCAACATAGAAGAAAAACAACTTTCTGAGTCTATTGTGGGGTGTGCAACGGAGCTGTGTCCGCCCATCCGTCGACGGACGCAGCAATGGATCTCGGACGACTGTCTCAATCTAGTCGACCAGCGGAAGCAAATGAAACACGTCGAGTTCAAACAATACCGACGATTGAACAAAGAAGTTCGACAGAAAATGAAATTGGAACGGGAAGCTTACTGGAATAACATCGCGGCTGACATGGAAGAAGCAGCGTCAAGGCATGAGTACCGGACGCTGTAGCAGACAATCCGACGGTTAAGTGGCAAAACAAGATCAACAAATGACAATATCAAAAAATTGGATGGAACTTTCGTGACCTCTCCTCAGGAACGTCTACAGCGGTGGAGAGAATTCTTTCAACAGCTGTACAACCACAATCCGCCAGTAGGTCCAGCACCCGAACTGCCGATTATTGAGCAGCCGATAAATCAGTTTCCCGATACTGAACCAACAATCAATGAGGTGAAGACGGCAATAAAATCCCTGAAAAATGGTAAAGCGCCGGGAGTAGATCAAGTAACTGCCGAAATAATCAAAGCCGGGGGAGACGTCTTATTACATCAACTTCACATTCTCACAGTGCATATATGGCATTCAGATTGTGTTCCATCCGTGTGGAAGAAAGCCATTGTTGTGCCTATTTTGAAGAAAGGCGACAGTCGGGAATGCAAGAATTACCGTGATATTAGCCTCCTCTCGATCGTCGGCAAAGTATTTATGAAAATCATACAATCAAGACTACAGAAACATCAAGAGCAAACAAGCCGGGAAGATCAAGCTGGATTTCGACCACATCGAGGATGCATCGATCAAATATTTGCTCTCCGTCAGCTAATGGAAGAAAGAATTCGATGTGGCAAACGAACTGTCATCGTCTTCATCGATTTCAAATCTGCTTTTGATTGCATCGATTGGACAAGCTTGTGGGAAGCCCTGCAGATCGAACACGTTCCACTGAAAATCATTCAACTTCTTCAAGCATCGTACGACGGCTCAATCAGCAATGTTCGTATCCGAAACGACATGTCTGAGGAATTCCCGATTCGAACCGGAGTCCGGCAAGGAGACGTGGCCTCGCCGCTCCTTTTTAACATTGTGATCGACACGATTATGCGAAAAGCGTTTGATGGGCGACGCGGAGTTTGATATGATGACAAAAACTTCCTAACCGATCTGATGTTCGCCGATGACAGTGCGGTTTTTGCCAACACAGATGCCGAAGCAACAGACACCTTGTATGACATTTCCCGCATTGCCCAGTCATACGGACTGAGAATCAATGCGGATAAGACCAAAGTGCTTACAACGGATGGATCTGAAGCCAGAGTTTACCTCGATGGAACCACAATCGAGCAGGTACCACAGTTCAAATATTTGGGATCACTGGTTGTGGAGAAGAAAGTAGCTTCGACAGCCGAAGTTCACAGCCGGATAGGCCAGGCAACAGCAACGTTTGCTTCACTCAAGTGGTGCATATGGAAGCGGACGAATATTACCATCAAAACCAAAATACGCCTATACCGGACGCTGATCCTCCCAATTCTTCTTTATGGATCGGAAACATGGACATTACTTAAACCAGACCTTAACAAGCTCGAGGCCTTCCAAATGCGATGCCTGAGACAGATTCTCTGCGTCTCACTCCTCAACCACCTCCGAAATGAGACAATCAGAGAAAGGTGCGACCAACAGACACCGATTGTTGAGGAAATTCAAAAACGCCGATTACGATGGTTCGGCCACATCTGTAGGATGGGCGACAATCGAGTACCGCACAAACTCCTATGGAAAAAACGACCTCTTGATTGGAGAACACAAAAACAAGCACCGAAGACCACATGGTTGAAACACGTAGAGAACGATTTAAAAAACCAGCGAATAACAACAGCTGAGGCAAGAACCGTTGCAACTGATCGATTAGCATGGAAGCGTATAGTGAATGGAGCACGGAATCTAGCGGCACCAACAGCAGCGTATTGGCTACGAGGTCGACCACCTCTCCATTCGCCGGCTATGGATTAAAGAAGAAGAAGAGACCATCTGTGTTTCCTTTTTCTCGGTGGTTGCCCCAATTTTAACAATTCTTTCATTTTTCCTGACAGTTCTGTCCAATTGTTACTCTCAATTTTCTTATTTTTTCTGTAATTTCTTTCTTGTTTAATTGTAGGTACTCTGGGTCTGTTCTGGAAATTCTGTTGGTTCTCTTGATTTGTCTGTAGGGTATAAATTTCATTTTGATTTTTAGGAGATGATGATCGGATTCGAAAAATCCTTTACTTGTCCTAACATTCATAATTTCTCCTAGGGCGTTGTTGGGAGATTTCCAAGTCCGTAGTTTGTTGTGTGGTTTCTGGAATTGCGTTGACATGGTTTTGAGGTCGAGATTTCTGCAGAAGTTTATTAAGTTCTCTCCATTCTTATTTGTATTCTTGTGGGCCGTGTGTTTTCCTGTTGTGTCTCGGAATTTTCTTTCTCTGCCTAATTGGGCATTAAAATCTCCTAGTAACACTTTTACCTGCTTCGTGGGGAATTTGTTCGTGGTTTCTTCCAGATCTTCCCCGAATTCTTCTATCATCTGCGGGTTTTTCTCGTTGTAGTTATTCGTGGGGGGCATGTGCGTTGATCAGTGCAAAAGCTTTGTTCCCAGATCGAATCGTAAGTGTTGATATTTTTTCTGATTTTGAGGTGATATCCAGTATCGATTTGTGTACTACAAATCCTGTTCCGAAGAGTTTGAGGTTTCTTTTTGAAATGGTTACGACTGGCTTCCCTTTGTATATTCTGTAGTTTTCCGAGTCAAAGTGGTTCTCATCTGAGAATCGTGTTTCCTGTATTGCCAGTATTTTGATATTGAATTTATCCATGGCGTTCGTCAGTTGTTTTAATTTACCTACTTTCAGTAGTGTGCGTGTTGATTGTTCCCATGTAAAATATTCTCTTAGTCTTGAGTGTTTTTGTGCGGCTCCGATTCTTCTCTTCATGACATGCCTGATCCCCTGGAATCCGATGATCAGGTCTATTACCCAGCCTTTTGGACTGGGGCCCAGGGTAGTGGATTATTTCCCGTTGTTCTGACATGATTACTGGTTTGTGTTGAGGTTTTGGAGGTGATCTCACAAAATTTCGACTGGAGTTTTGAGTTCCAGAAGGTTCAATCACAGCCGAGTTCACAGAGCCAACAGACGCTGACCAGAGTACCGGTGGTTCTCACACCGACGTGTCTGGATTTTCACCTGTAACCCTAGGCAGGGGCCCTCACAGGGTGCTACCATCCGGAGCCAGATGGACCCTGGTTTTTTGATGGACCCATGTGGTGTTACTCCTCTCCCTCCTTATTCTCCTTCTCCTTGTTCTCCTTATAAAAATTATTCAATCAAAAAATCCAGAAATTTTGAAACTTCCCCACCCATCACAGTAACTATGAAATTTCGGCGGTTCTTAAATTTGTTCAAATTTAATCCGAAAGTTCTAGTATAAAGATTCTACAAATGCAGATTTGTAGTCACACTAACAACACTATTCCGTCGCACGTTTTCCACTAATTTATATTTAATAGACTAATCAATTTTACCAACTTTTTAATATTTTTTTTTATAGCTGATTATTATATTACTTTTAAATTAATTTTCACAATGAACTTAATCTTTAATAATTAAACATTAAGGTTTTGTCATAATGAACTTAAAATTGCTCCTTTTACATGTTATTTCCCCAGAAAAGCGACAATGAACCATGTACATAACATCTTCGTCTTCTCCAACAGTGTATGTGTAAAGTTTATCGTAAACCAAGAACAAAGTGTTCTTTCACACTAAAATTTATGCTAAAAAAAATGTAACTTAACACCTTCGTCCACTTAGCTCTTATATACACAATTCAATATTTACAATACATTTACTCTATAAAATTAAAAGAAAATCATAACAGTAAATGTAAATAATACTTAGAATATTTTAATCAAATAAATATACATGCTATCTAATATGTATTTATAAGCAAATAATATAATAAGGGAAATAAATGCACCCTTTACTATAATTTGAATTCCATCTTGCTTACCACCTGTGAAACCACCTGTAATTTAAAATACGGGCTTTTATGCACAAGCAATTTTACAACGCATTTGAGGTACCAACAAATTTGAATATTTAAAAACAGCAAAGAGGGGTTGTGACATGCAAGGAAACGTCCTGCTTTTGAAGATAAAATAATTTACTACGGAAGGGATTCAGGGGTTGAAAATGGCCTTGAGGTAGTGTCTGTCCGCGGCACATTTTTAGACGTTTAGATTTTAGAATAGATTATTCACTGGAATATGGTAATTGAGGGGCTAAAATTGCCTACGGTAGTTTTTCAATTATAGCGAAAGCAATTTATATATGGTCTGGTAAGGGAACCTCATTGTTTTTGAAATGATAGTAATGGGTTTTTCAATAAGGATTGAATTTTGTATTTAAATAAAACACAGATTAATTGAGATATCGATCTGAAATTTATTCCAGGGACAATACACATGTTACAATTAACAATTAAGTATGGAATTCTACGTCGTTCATATGACCACCACGAGCATGACGGTAGCGATCGGTTTAGTTTTAGCTTTGGGCGCTAGTGCTGTTGCGCTCGGAGCGAATACGGCAGATTCAAGCTGGAGGAGGATTGGGTTTCGGGAGAACTACCGATCAGGAGAAGCGTCCGATAAGGCGATACCATCTCACTCAAACTTTTTTCACTAACGTTGGGAACCGTAATTAAATATCTTTCTTGGAATCGAAAGGAAGTCGACATCGACGTAAGCCGCCTTAATCACTTACGCTTCGCCGACGATATTGTAACTATCAGCAGCTACCCAGATGAACTAGGGATAATATAATGATGAACTAGGGATAATGATGAACTAGGGATAATGATGAAGTAGGGATTATGATGAACTAGGGACTAGGTGAAGGAATGAACTAGGTATAATGCTACGTAGACTGGAAGAAGTCTCCCAAGCGGTGGGGCTGAAAGTGAATCTCACAAAACTAAAATCATAACTCCGAGCAATATAATGGTCATTATCGGTAATTATACTCTTGAGAAAGTCGATGAGTATGTATATCTGGGACACAACATGAAGTTGGGAAAGGACAATCAGACAGCTGAAATCACCAAACGTATTGACTTGCTCTGGGCGGCGTTTGGAAGGCTCACTTACATTATCCGGGAATCACGCATTCCTATAAACCTCAAGAGGAAGGTTTATGACTCATGCATCTTGCCGGTCGCAGCTCATAAGCTCGAGACGAGTGTAACTCTTATGCCCGCTCCACACTCTCGCGGAGTAACTTCGGCGAGGATCCTCGCCGAAGTTGTTCAAGGCGAGGTTGATCTAGACGGAGGAGGCATCTATACTCTCGCCTTACTTTGCGAGGACCTCAGTGCCATGACTTACACCGAACAGGTGGTAGCTGCTGCTGCAACTATTTGTGTGTGTGTAATATGTAGGAAAGAACGAGTAAACACGAGAGTGTAGACGTGATACTCTCCGTTCCTCGTGTCCCTTTGACTCGGGTACGAAAAACCGCTTCATGAAGCGAAGTTAGCCAAGGCGACGCGAGTAACCTGACCACACTCTCGTTCCTCGCTCAACTCCGTGCTACTTCGCGAGAGTGTAGAGCAGGCATTATACTGTATCCGCTTGGAAAACTCATAAATCCAAACGTTTGGTAAACATTTGCCTTGGTTTGCAAGCGCTTACGACCTATTCGATGGAGTGTAATCACAGAAGCAAATGCAGCAAATCGCAAATATTTGCGGGGCAAGCGTTTATTGCTTTATCCACACGCTTATGTTTATTGAAGGTTTGCAGTTTGGAGCAAACGTGTAGACACAGCATAACGAAGTACAGCGCTAATCGTAAACTATTCGTAAGCTATTCCTAACCTCAGGAACAAAATTCGAAATGAAGGGGGTCGTGGTTGTGGTGGAGCGAGTGGTGCGTCTTAAGGCAATGGACGGGTCACATAGCAAGAGACAACATCAAGTGTACTGAAATCCTATTACAATGGAGGCCGCGAAGAACGAGGAGAAGTGTTGGCAGGCCTCAGGAAAGATGCCGGGACGACACCCGACTCCACGCGGGAGCAAACTGGATGAAAGTAGCCCAGGAAAGATCGATATGGAAAAAGCTTATGTTCGGCGATCTTTGGTCCCAATTTTCAATCACTCTTTCACACTTATCAGCCGGAATGTTGGCAATTTCACGTTTGATATTGTTCCTGAGCTCCCCTAACGTTGTCGGATTGTTGGCATAATCCTTCGACTTGTTTAAAATCCTTTGTTTAAAATCCTCCGCTGACCCACCAACCTCATCGCTGATCGACGCCACGCTTAGTGGTTCGATCCCTGAGGTCATGGAACGCGTCAGCTCCTGGCTATCTGTGAAATTCAAAGGCCACAGGAGGGCAAGTGGCTCCTTGAAGCCAACGACCCGCCGCTGCCACCAACGGAAGGCGGATATCAGGAAGGCTGTCTATAAAAATGCACAGGACATGTTCCAGAAAAATAGGAAGTGCTTAGCCAATGATATATTTAATGAACAAAACCTTTTGGACGAGAAAACTTCCCCACCTATCGAAGAAGTGGATAGTTTGTACACTCTTACCCCACTCTTACGCCCCGACCTCTAGTGTTCTTGAAAGAAACACCCACATCCCTATACTGTCCAATCACTCTAGAAGATCTTGAGTCATGCATGGACTCGTGGAAGAACTCCCCGGGCCCCGACGGAATCACTATTCCCCAGATCAAGGCTCTACCTCGTGACCAACTTTGCTCTCTCCTCAACTGCGTCCTCTACAGGAAAATCACTCCCCTCGAATGGCTTCAATCCAGAACCATCCTAGTACCTAAATCGGGGGACTTAACAAAGGCAACCAATTGGCGACCAATAACCATTGGTTCCGCCATCCAACGGTTGCTCCATAGGATAATTGCTGGGAGGCTTTCCCTGCACTTGCCGCTACATCCTTTGCATCGCGAGGCTTTACGAACGCTGATGGTACTTTCATCAATTCCCTGACGATTGATCATTACATCAGGAAACGTCGCCAACAAGGCAAGTCCTACAACATCGTCAGCTTGGACATCAGCAAAGCCTTCGATACAGTCCCCCACTTCGCCATTCGAGCCGCGCTGGAGGCCCACGGGATAGAAGACGAGCTGATTTGCATGGACTCGTGGAAGAACTCCTCACCGGGCCCCGACGGAATCACTATTCCTCAGGTCAATGCTCTACCTCGTGACCAACTCTGCTCTCTCCTCAACTACGTCCTCTACAGGAAAATCACTCCCCTCGAATGGCTTCAATCCAGAACCATCCTAGTACCTAAATCGGGGGACTTAACAAAGGCAACCAATTGGCGACCAATAACCATTGGTTCCGCCATCCAACGGTTGCTCCATAGGATAATTGCTAGGAGGCTTTCCCTGCACGTGCCGCTACATCCTTTGCAACGCTGCTTTACGAACGCTGATGGTACTTTTATCAATTCCCTGACGATTGATCATTACATCAGGAAACGTCGCCAACAAGGCAAGTCCTACAACATCGTCCGCTTGGACATCAGCAAAGCCTTCGATACAGTCCCCCACTTCGCCATTCGAGCCGCCCTGGAGGCCCACGGGATAGAAGACGAGCTGATTTGCTATATCGAGGGCACCCTTCGCGGCGCCTGTACAACCATCTCTGTAGAGCAGCAGCATACTGGAAAAATTAAGAGAGGAGTCAAACAAGGAGACCCCCTTAGCCCCATATTGTTTAACATTATTCTGGACGCGCTGGTTGAGAAACTAAACTTTACTCAATCTGGAGGGTCCCTCTCTGACTCCTGTAGAGTCTCTTGCTTCGCCTTTGCGGACGAGCTGGTGCTCCTGGAAGACCGAGAGGTCGACATGCCACTGGCACTTAACACCACCAACAAGTTCTTCGAGGCTCTTGGAATGGGGATTAATCCACAGAAGTCCGTGTCCATTAGTGCTGCCACTCTCCAAGGAAGATCCGTATGCCGCAGCACTGCCATATTTCAAATTAAGAGGACGAAGATTAGAACCATCACTGATGATTCTTTCTTCCGGTATCTGGGGCACCCTACATCCTCTACTGGCATCGGCAATCCCAACCTCAAGAATCTAAGTGATTGGACATCAAGATTAGCCAAATCTCCCTTGAAGCCCCACCAAAAACTTACAATTCTCCGGAACCACCTTATTCCCAAGCTCCTCTATGGATTGCAAGTTCCCTCCATCCGCTCCTCAACACTCTGCGAGGCTGGCCGGATCATCCGCAAGACTGCCAGGAAGATCACCCACTCAAACTGCCATACTGGCAACCAGTTCTTTCATGCCAGCACAAAGGACGGTGGCTTTGGTCTCCTGGAGCTTCGTCGGGCTATACCCGAAATAATGGAACGCCGGCTTCGTAGATTATATAAGGAACCTCACGACAAATACGTGGCTGCAATCCTGGAGGAGGGAGGCCCCACTCACACCCTAGGGTTGAAGCTTATGGGGATGAAAGGACCAATTTCGGCCACCCAACACTGGAGGGAGGCCATCAAGACTAGGGCCTATAGTAAAGGTTTGGAGGGCGTCTCCTAGGATTATGCCAGCCGCAAATGGCTAATCCATCCGCCTAGGGGCTGGACCGCCAGGGACCACGTTCGGGCCTTCCAGCTTAGGACCAGCAACTTGCCTTGCGCTGGTATTCCCTCAAACCCAATTGAAATGCAGGGATGCTGGGCAGGCTGCAACAAGATTGAATCGCTCTCGCATATTCTGCAGGGCTGCCCCAACTCGCACCATGCCAGAATTAAACGGCACAACGAAGTGGCCGACAAGCTTATAAAGCACGCCAGGAAACCACTCCTTCCTCGTTGAAAACGAATCCCATATTCAGCACAGCGACGGACAGCTTTTTAAGCCCGACATGGCTGTTCATCTGGAGGAGAATCGTATTCTCATAATGGATGTCCAGGTATGTTGGGAGGGCTCCACCACACTAGCTGAAGCGTGGACCAGAAAAAAGCTTGTGTATGACGATCAATAGCTAACGTTAACGATCAAATAGATCAATAGTCGTGATATCAATAGTTAACGGATCAATAGCTAAATGCGTGACAAATTTCGTGCCAATCTCGGAAAGATTAATGCTGCTTCAGATGGATGCCAGACCTGCCAAAATCAATATAATACAAGTATATGCACCAACATCTGATACAAGTGATAAAGATGTAGAAGAACTCTATGCAAAAATAACTGAAATACTTAAAGTACTACCAAAGCAAGACCTGACAATAATAATGGGAGACTTTAATGCTAAAATTGGTAGAGGACGAACAAACGAGTATATAGGTCCATATGGTCTGGGAGAAAGAAACGAAAGAGGAGATCTGTTGAGCATATTTGCAGAAGAGAACGAATTTGTGATAGCAAACACTTGGTACAAGCTTCCAGCAAGAAGACTATATACATGGAAAGCACCTGGAGATACTCCCAATAAAATAATCCGAAACCAAATTGACTACATTCTAATTAATAGAAGACATAGAAATAGTTGCACTTCCGTAAAAACATATCCAGGAGCCGATATCCAATCAGATCATAACCCTGTGGTTGGTGTATTCAAAGTAACAATGAAAGCCATAAAAAGAAAAAACAATATAAACAAATACGATCTACGTAAGCTTAAAATACCAGCAATAGAGGCTAGAGCTCGAGAACTGATTAACAGCAAATACAGAGTAGTACAAGAAGATGGGGACTTTGAAAAGGAAATTGAGTTATTGGTCCACACTGTTAAGGATGTTAAAGAAAAATTTTTGAAGGCTGATAAGGTTAAAAGAAAATCATGGATGACGGATGAAATTCTGTATCTTATGGAAAAGAGAAGATCGTTAAAAAACAGCAACAATACGAGAGAATATACAGAAATAAAGAGGAGTATCAGAGATAAAATCATAGAAGCCAAGGAGAACGAACATATAGGTCAATGCACAGAGATTGAAGAACTACAAGACAAGTACGATAGCTTTAACGTGCACAGAAAAATTAGAGACATGACAAGCAGAACAAAACCGAGAACGATAAATAAATTGGTGGATGGCGAAGGAAAACTGATCATTGACACAGGTGACATAAAGGAAACATGGAGAAGATATATTGAACAACTGTTTCATGATACTAGAGCGGAACCTCCATCCATAAACAACTCGGATGGACCGGAGATCCTGATGGATGAAGTAAAGCAGGCAATAAAAACAATGAAAGACGGTAAAGCACCTGGACCAGATGAAATCCAATCGGAATTCTTTAAACTACTGGATGACGACAGGGTAAAAAATCTGACAAAAATATTCAACCAAATTTATAACTCTGGAAATATACCACAAGAATGGCTAAAGTCAGAATTTATAACATTACCCAAAAAACCAAAAGCAAAGAAGTGTGAAGAGTTCAGAACTATAAGTCTCATGAGTCACGTTCTCAAATTATTTTTAAAAATAATTCACAGAAGAATTTACAGAGTTTGCGAAGAACAAGTATCACCAACTCAGTTTGGTTTCAGAAATACGATGGGCACACGAGAAGCATTATATTGCACGCAAGTACTATTTCAACGGTGCAGAGATATGAACTGCGACATTTTTGCCTGTTTTGTTGACTACCAGAAGGCCTTCGACAGGGTCAAACACCAAAAAATGATTAACATCTTAAAGGAAACTGGGATGGACGGCAAGGATCTACGAATTATTACGAACCTCTACTGGAACCAAAAAGCCGTAGTGAGAGTAGAGACAGAAAAGACCGAACAAATAGACATAATGAGAGGAGTGAGACAAGGATCCCCTCTTATTTTTAACATCTATTCTGAATACATATTTAAAGAAGCTCTGGAAGAGTGTGAAGCTGGCATCTCTCTCAATGGCGAAAAAATCAACAACATACGATATGCAGATGACACAGTGATGTTTGCAGATAGTATAGAAGGACTACAACATCTAATAAACAGACTTGTAGAAAAGAGCACAGAATATGGCTTGGATATTAACATCAAGAAGACAAAACTTATGGTCATCAGCAAGTCCTATATTGAAAACTGTGAACTTACTGTCAATCAAGAGCCAATCGAACGGGTGGAGAGGTATACATATCTTGGCACAAATGTTAATGATCGGTGGGATCACTCTCAGGAGATAAAAATTCGCATTGAAAAGGCAAGATCTGTTTTTACCAAAATGCGATCTGTACTAACAAGCCACAACCTAACAATGACTACAAAGCTGAGAATGATGAGATGCTATGTGTTTTCGGTTCTTTTTTACGGAATGGAATCGTGGACACTGACAGAAGCCACCAGCAAAAAGTTAGAGGCATTTGAAATGTGGATATATCGCAGAATGCTGAGAGTCTCCTGGAGGGATCGAATAACCAATGATGAGATCCTCCATAGAATGAACAAGGAGAGAGAGGTTCTAAACACAGTCAAGTGCAGAAAGCTAGAATATCTTGGCCACATCATGAGAAACGAAGATAGATTTCATTTGCTGCAGAAGATTATCCAGGGAAAGGTGGCAGGAAAGAGGTCAATCGGCGTCAGACGAATATCTTGGTTGAAAAACCTAAGAACCTGGTTCGGCATGACGACAACAGAACTTTTCCGTGCCGCAGTGAATAAAGTCATCATAGCCCAGATGGTTACCAACGTTCGGAACGGACATGGAACTTAAAGAAGAAGAAGATGACAACCACAAGTTTAGAGAAGCTGCCGAACATCACTGGCCCAATAATAAACAACTACTATTATGTTCAATCATCCTAGGTGCCAGAGGGATTTGGCCTAGATGCAACAGCGCCTGGGAGAACTTCCTACATATCCCCGCCCACATAAGAGCTAGTTGCGTCAACAGTTGTGTAAAATGGGCCAGCACTATCCACCGGGAGTTCATGGCTTCGGTCTGGAGGTAGAACTCTGTGCAGTGCGCGCGCTTCTGAACCTAGTGCGCGTGTGCTGTCTGTAAGCGTTGTGAAATTTTTATATCCTCTTGGGGGGATATTTACTGCCCCAATAATGTATTTATATATTTGTAAATCCTTTTAATTTATAAATTTTCAATAAATATTAAAATAGCCACATAAGAAAAAACCCAACGGCGTCAAATCGCATGAGCGAGGTGGCCATTCAACTGGACCATCTCTCCAACGATTACCAAATTCTTCTTTGAATAAATCAATTGTTTGATCAGCTTTGTGGCATCTTGTTGGAACCACATATTGCTGATGTCAAATCCATCAAATTATCAAATAATAACTAAAAAAACAAAAATAATCTTGCAACATGCCATGATAGCGAGCTCTGTTGACAATAACGATTATTTTTATTGACGAAAAAATACGACTCTATCAGTAGGGAAAGATAGTATGTTCTAAAACCACCACCTCCTTATGGGATTTACATGTAATCTAGCCCCTTATGGGGAAATTACATGTAAAATCTAGCACGATGCCCCTTATGGAGATTTACATGTAAATCTAGCACGAAGCCCCTTATGGGGAATTCTATGCAAAATAGTTCTGAACGCGTCCGAGCGAGAATGTTTAGATGACGCTGCAAGATACGTGTACGTTGGATAGCGGGAAAATTCAAAATGAGGGGTGGACACATTTCCACATAGGGTTTGATTCAATTGAGATTATGGGGGATTTAGATTGACAAGACTAGACAGACTAGACAGACAAGACTAGACAGACAAGACTGGACAGACAAGACTAGACAGACAAGACTAGACAGACAAGACTAGACAGACAAGACTAGACAGACAAGACTAGACAGACAAGACTAGACAGACAAGACTAGACAGACAAGACTAGACAGACAAGACTAGACAGACAAGACTAGACAGACAAGACTAGACAGACAAAACTAGACAGACAAGACTAGACAGACAAGACTAGACAGACAAGACTAGACAGACAAGACTAGACAGACAAGACTAGACAGACAAGACTAGATGGACAAGACTCGACGGACTAGACTAAACCATTTTAAACCACTTGATGAGAAAAATCAAATCTGGTGTCAGAACGGCTCTATCATGTGCCTTAAAGGAGATACCGCCCGACCGCCAACCCCTCAGTAGATGACGTCATCAGCCGCAGCAGATATTGCTAGACTAATTATCTCGATGCTGATTGGCTGATTAACGAATAATTAATTACAGATAACCTTTTCCCTCAATTTATATGTAATGGACAAGACTGGACAGACAAGACTTGACAGACAAGACTAGACAGACGAGACTAGTTAGATGAAGCTAGGCAGATGGGGGGCTAAATACATGAGATTAGACAGACCAAGCTAAATACATGAAACTAGATAAGACTGAACTAAAATATATAAGGGATTGTTTAATTCAACTAAAATATATTGTCGATTGTTTTTCTTATAATTGTAAATAATGTTTATATTTTTACTTTCATTATGTTATCTACGTTTTATTTTGATTTGCGGCTTGTTGATTAGGTTCGACCGGATGTTTGTCAGACATAACAACTTCTTATCAGCGGTGCGCGAGCGGAGAAAATAATAAATTATGAAGCGTGGTCTAATCAATTTCTTAGGTTTGTTTTTCGTTTTAATTTAATAAACATATTCATGTGAAACATCCAGCATTTCATTTATATAAACGAGTTCAATTTTCTGGCATCCACTTTTCATCTACTTGCATCCACTTTTCATCTACTTGCATCCACTTTTCATCACGCTAAACAGGGTGTGAGGTCTATGTAACCCCACGCTAAACAAGGTGTGTGGTCTATGTAATTCCACGCTAAACAGTGTGTGAGGTCTATGTGATCCCACGCTCAACAGGGTGTGAGGTCTATGTGACCCCACGCTAGACAGGGTGTGAGGTCTATGTGACCCCACGCTAAACAACCCCATGCTTAATAGGGTGTGAGGTCTATGTAACCCCACGCTTAACAGGGTGTGAGGTCTCTGGTGCCCCACGTTAAAGAGGGCGTGAGGTCTATGTTTAGTCAGCTTTAATCAGTTTTTAATCAGCTTTAATCTCATTGGGTTAGTTGTGTTAGCATTAGGTTAGGTTCGCATTAGGTTAAGCTACGTGAGGTTAGGAATAAAGCGCGCTTCATGCCTAACCTCACGTAGACTAACCTAATGATAACCTAACCTAATGCTAACACAAGTAACCCAATGAGATTAAAGCTGATTAAAAGCTGATTAAAGCTGACTAAACATAGACCTCACGCCCTCTTTAACGTGGGGCACCACAGAACTCACACCCTGTTAAGCGTGGGGTTACATAGACCTCACACCGTGTTAAGCGTGGGGTTACATAGACCTCACACCCTGTTTTGCGTGGGGTCACATAGAGCTCACACCCTGTTGAGCGTGGGGTCACATAGACCTCACACCCTGTTTAGCGTGGGGTTACATAGACCTCACACCCTGTTTAGCGTGATAAAATGTTGATGCAAGTAGATGAAAAGTGGATGCACGTAAATGAAAAGTGGATGCAAGTAGATGAAAAGTGGATGCCAGAAAATTTAACTCTGGTTTATATAAATGAAATGCTGGATGTTTCACATGAATATGTTTATTAAATTAAAACGAAAAACAAACCTAAGAAATTGATTAGACCACGCTTCATAATTTATTATTTTCTCCGCTCGCGCACCGCTGATAAGAAGTTGTTATGTCTGACAAACATCCGGTCGAACCTAATCAACAAGCCGCAAATCAAAATAAAACGTAGATAACATAATGAAAGTAAAAATATAAACATTATTAACAATTATAAGAAAAACAATCGAAAATATATTTTAGTTAGATTAAACAATCCCTTATATATTTTAGTTCAGTCTTATCTAGTTCCATGTATTTAGCTTGGTCTGTCTAATCTCATGTATTTAGCCCCCCATCTGTCTAGCTTCATCTAACTAGTCTCGTCTGTCTAGTCTCGTCTGTCTAGTCTTGTCTGTCCAGTCTTGTCCATTTCATATAAATTGAGGGAAAAGGTCATCTGTAATTATTTATTCGTTAATCAGCCAATCAGCATCGAGATAATCAGTTTAGCAATATCTGCTGCGGCGGATGACGTCATCTACTGAGGGGTTGGCGGTCGGGCGGTATCTCCTTTAAGGCACATGCTAGAGCCGTTCTGACACCAGATTTGATTTTTCTCATCAAATGGTTTAAAATGGTTTAGTCTAGTCCGTCTAGTCTTGTCCATCTAGTCTTGTCTGTCTAGTCTTGTCTGTCTAGTCTTGTCTGTCTAGTCTTGTCTGTCTATTCTTGTCTGTTCAGTCTTGTCTGTCTAGTCTTGTCTGTCTAGTCTTGTCTGTCTAGTCTTGTCTGTCTAGTCTTGTCTGTCTAGTCTTGTCCGTCTAGTCTTGTCTGTCTAGTCTTGTCTGTCTAGTCTTGTCTGTCTAGTCTTGTCTGTCTAGTCTTGTCTGTCTAGTCTTGTCTGTTCAGTCTTGTCTGTCTAGTTTTGTCTGTCCAGTCTTGTCTGTCTAGTCTTGTCTGTCTAGTCTTGTCTGTCTAGTCTTGTCAATCTAAATCCCCCATAATCTCAATTGAATCAACCCCTATCTGGAAATATGTCCACCCCTAATTTTGAATTTTCCCGCTATCCAACGTACACGTATCTTGCAGCGTCATCTAAATATTCTCGCTCGGACGCGTTCAGAACTATTTTGCATAGAATTCCCCATAAGGGGCTTCGTGCTAGATTTACATGTAAATCTCCATAAGGAGCATCGTGCTAGATTTTACATCTTTCCCTACTTCTATCATAGTTCCGGTCTGAAATTCATACCACACGCTCACTTTTTGTGAATGCAATATAGTCTCATGAAGCACATGTTGGTATAAACTTCATAAAGTTGTAATACAGCCTGAATATATGAATATATTCAACCTTTCCGGAGCTTTATAACATTACTGAGTCCTTTTAGGACTACCAAAATAAATCTCATATGAAAATTGTCAGATACTTAATAGCTGACCTTCAGTCTACCTACGTGGCACTCAACAAAAACCATAAAAATAACATTGTTTCTTAGGATCATGTCTTTCTGATAAATTAAGTGAACAGCCATCTGCAGACGCATTTCGAGATTTATCTCCCCTCAGTGTAGCTTTGCTTTTTATTAATATAAAATATAGAAAATATTTTAACCATAATTTGTTGCCGTCGCATTTTTACGTTTCTCCAATATTTATTTTTTTCGATTAGAATCTTGCGGTCTAGAACGAAAAAATGTTCTGTTCACACGGAAGTCTCCAACAAATTACGCTTTAAATAGTCAAAAAACCATTTGGATGGTAAGTGAAGCGTGTGCTACTGTCAGGGCTTTTTACTTATTATATAATCCCACGTTTCTTCAAGGTGAATCACGTTAGATATAATGTCATCGTGGTTCGCATCGTCACACAACATTTTTTTAAAAGCTATAATGTACTTCATTGTGCGGTTTATTTATACGTTTTTCTACGCAGTGTGGAGGAGTAGATTAGATTCTTCTTTCTTTATCAACACATCTTATGACATATTCTTTATAAACATATATTATGTTTCAATATATTTAGATATAAACTGAAAATCTTCTACCTTTGCTTAATAAATATTTGGTTTCAACATTGAAAGATACAACAATCTGAAATATCAAAATCAAAAATACAAAAATCCTTACAAATCATTTTATACAAAAATAATCGAATTAATTAAAAAAATCAAATATCAAATCAAAATAATTTATTTCATTATTTAAACATAACAGTATGACACAATATTAATATACTAAGAAATAAAGAAGCGGCGTTCTGCAATATTAAATGAAATTTGTCGATGATGCAGTTCTGTACTAGCCCCGATAATATTTTATTTGTGCCTAGTACCTATTCTTGGATAGAGTATGCTTCCAGATGTATGAGGACACGTTGAAGCTCCTCCTTGAAAGCATTAACTTCCTTAATTATTTTTAATTATTTGTGCAAACCATTGAATTATTGGTCTCCATATAACGCGGTACGAATTTTGTGATTTGTACTAATTCTGAGTTTCTTATAGCGCGGTTTCCATACAACGCCGTAGACGGTTTCCATAGAAAATAAAAGTATTTTATAATTATTTTATTATGTTTACAGTATTGCTGTATGAGGGCATCTTCTATGACATGGTTAACTTGTGTAGCGGCTTTTTTTAATTATTGCCTTTGCTTCGGGTATCCCTCGTGTGTTTAAATGTGTATTCTTCAAACTGGTGTTTTTTTTTCTCTCTAACCAATGTGGGTCCAGGGGGGTTAGCCCTTAAAACACTGCGACCCATTGGCCTATTGTATTTCCCCACATTGTTTTGTTCATGCAAATAGATCCAGTCCCCCTATTAGGTCCAGGATTCTATGTGCCATGTTTATCACGGACTCTTTCAGCTGTAATATCAAGCTTGTGTCTCCTACGCGCAATTGCTTCACAGTGGAATGTTATATGGGTGGCAGTTTCGTCCTCCGCATAGCATAACCTGCATAAAGGTTCATCCTTCCAGATACCCATTTTATGTAGGTGTTCTCGTAGAGGGCAGTGTCCTGTAAGTAGGCCTACCACAATTGCGATCTGCTCCCTTGGCAGTTGCAGGATTTCAGCAGTTAGAGTTTCCGATGGTTTAGCTACCATTCGTTTGCTGTGTGTCAGACCATTCAAATTGACCCACTGTAGACGGTGCTTAGTTGCTACTCATTTACAGATTTTATTTCGGGTCGTGGTCTTGGTAATGTAGAGTCCGCTTTCAGCAATGATGTTTGCCTTGCTGGCTCCATCTTTTGCTAGCTTATCCGCCATTTCGTTACCACCAGTCCCGTGTGGCTAGGCACCCAAGCGAGCGTGACCTTGTTATGCTTTGCCAGGGCTTTTAGGTCCTGAAGACAGTCCCAAACTGTCTTGAATTTGATTTCGTGACACGCTAGAGCATTTATCGCAGCCTGACTGTCCGTAAAAATGCGGATGTTTCTACTTTTGTAGTCCATTCTCAAATTTTCACGGGCACAGACCATGATAGCGTGTATATCTGCTTGGAATGCTGTGGCATGTGTCCCCAGGGGTACAGATAGGCTGTACCCCAGGGACAGTCCATAGATTCCTGCACCAGTACCACTGTCCTTCTTGGAGCCGTCTGTATACCAATCCAGTCCTCCTTGGCAAGTGGTTATTTGATTGCCTTCTGTTCATCGTAGATGTGTTTCGAAGGGTAGATCGAATGACAGCCTTTTCGGCATCGAATCCCCCTCTAGATTGAGGTACGGTTCTGATATGACATTCGTTATCATGGTGTGTCCTGACCTCGCCAGAGATTCCCATGTGTCATTGCATATACATCTGAAAGCTCCCATCCTTGCCTCGCCCATGATAAAGATATCCAGGGGAGGAAGGCCTAGGATCACCTCCAGAGCCGCAGTTGGGGCGGTTTTCATCGTTCCCGTAATTGCTAAACAGGTCAGTCTTTGAACATAGGAGAGTTCTTTGATGGCCTGTTTTTTGCTTCACTTTGGTCCACCATACTGTGGAGCCATATGTCAAAATGGTTATTACTACCATAGTGTATAGCCAGTATATCATGCTTGGTTTCAGTCCCCATGATTTTCCAAGTGTTCTTTTGGTCATCATCAGTGCCATTTTACACTTGTTGGTAGCTTTCTTTAGGTGTTGATTCCAAGTCAGTTTGGCATCCAGGATTACACCTAGATACTTGACTTCATCACTCACCTTTATATGCTCGTTATAGAAAATTGGGGGCTTTAGCCCATCCGTTTTTCTCATTCTAGTGAATGGTACTAGAGTGGATTTTTGGGGATTGACCCGAAGGTCGACCCCCCTGCACCAACTCTCCACCTCGTTCAGTGCTTCTTGCATAAGCGCTGCTATTAAATAAGGAAATTTACTCCTGATGAGAATGACTATGTCATCTGCATAGCCTTGGGTGTAAAAACCTTTATTATTTAGTGACACAAGCAGGCTATCAACAACCATGTCCCAAAACAGTGGAGATAGAACCCCACCCTGAAGACATCCCTTGATGACACCCACCCTCATTGTGTCACCTGCTACTGTAGCCTCAACATTTCTACCCTGTAGCATGGACTTAATCCATCTGATTGATGTTTTATTTGTACCATGGCTGCGGGCTGCATTGGCTATACTGTCGAAGGAGGTGTTGTCAAATGCACCTTCGATATCAAGGAAGGCACCAAGCGCCAATTCTTTGTTTTCTAGTGTGTTATCTATTCTAACCACTAATTGGTGTAGAGCAGATTCACATGATTTTCCTGGTTGAAAGGCAGGCTGATTAGAGTGTAGGGGTCTGTCTAACAGGCAGGTCTCCCTGAGATGCTTTTTTTGAACAGTTTTTCTAACGTTTTCAATGGAAAGGAGGTTAGGCTTATTGGTCTATACGCTTTAGCCTGGGTGTAATCTAGACGCCCGGCTTTTTGTATAAATACCAATTTTACTTGCCTCCAGGGAGTTGGCACAGACTGATGCCAGACTTGCGCTGTATAGCTTGATCAGTATTGGCACCAGCGTTTCCCTCCCCTGCCACAGAAGGGCGAGGAAGAAGGGGGGGGGGGGGACACCGTCTGGGCCAGCTACTTTGTATGGGCCAAAGGTATTTATGGCCCATTCAATTGTTTCATATGTGACAACCCTATTGGACACCCGCCAGTCACACCTCGTCCCTCTTGTTTGAGAGCATACAGCATGACTTTCAGGATTATCCATTGTTGGGTTGATCCCAACATTGATTTGGGTCAAAATTTTCACCATTTTTGTAGTCAATATTAATAATGTCAATGCGTTGTTGTAGCGTATATCTGTCTATTTTTAATAACGGCGCAGTTTTTACTTGTCATCTGTTAAGAAGTTACAGGTTGACCCATATGACAACTGTTAAAATGGCGGGCTATTGAAAATGAAACCTCTTATTGGAAGACCCTGTATTTAAATTTAAATTTCTACGCATAAAACTGGCAAGTTTTCTAGTTTATATTAATTAACGCGAAAAACACGTCCGCAAGAAGTTAGTAATACTTAAGCCGTTTTTAGTTTCTCTTAATCTCCGTGATATTTAGCGGAACGATTTAAAATCATGATCTCACCTTATGATTCATTCTTTGCATAGGGCAATTGCCTTGGTTTTTAAGATTGAGTTATTAGTGAGCAAACCTGTTTTTCTCTTGAAACTTTAGTGTTTTATGAAGAATCAAATCTTATGTTAATGATATAATTACATCATTATGTTGTTATTGAAATTTTACAATTTAAAATGACATTTGTAGACAGTATTGTTGACATTTGTAGGAAGACTAGACAGACAAGACTAGACAGACAAGAATAGACAGACAAGACTAGACAGACGAGACTAGACAGACAAGACTAGACAGACAAGACTAGACAGACAAGACTAGACAGACAAGACTAGACAGACAAGACTAGACAGACAAGACTAGACAGACAAGACTAGACAGACAAGACTAGACAGACAAGACTAGACAGACAAGACTAGACAGACAAGACTAGACAGACAAGACTAGACAGACAAGACTAGACAGACAAGACTAGACAGACAAGACTAGACAGACAAGACTAGACAGACAAGACTAGACAGACAAGACTAGACAGACAAGACTAGACAGACAAGACTAGACAGACAAGACTAGACAGACAAGACTAGACAGACAAGACTAGACAGACAAGACTAGACAGACAAGACTAGACAGACAAGACTAGACAGACAAGACTAGACAGACAAGACTAGACAGACAAGACTAGACAGACAAGACTAGACAGACAAGACTAGACAGACAAGACTAGACAGACAAGACTAGACAGACAAGACTAGACAGACAAGACTAGACAGACAAGACTAGACAGACAAGACTAGACAGACAAGACTAGACAGACAAGACTAGACAGACAAGACTAGACAGACAAGACTAGACAGACAAGACTAGACAGACAAGACTAGACAGACAAGACTAGACAGACAAGACTAGACAGACAAGACTAGACAGACAAGACTAGACAGACAAGACTAGACAGACAAGACTAGACAGACAAGACTAGACAGACAAGACTAGACAGACAAGACTAGACAGACAAGACTAGACAGACAAGACTAGACAGACAAGACTAGACAGACAAGACTAGACAGACAAGACTAGACAGACAAGACTAGACAGACAAGACTAGACAGACAAGACTAGACAGACAAGACTAGACAGACAAGACTAGACAGACAAGACTAGACAGACAAGACTAGACAGACAAGACTAGACAGACAAGACTAGACAGACAAGACTAGACAGACAAGACTAGACAGACAAGACTAGACAGACAAGACTAGACAGACAAGACTAGACAGACAAGACTAGACAGACAAGACTAGACAGACAAGACTAGACAGACAAGACTAGACAGACAAGACTAGACAGACAAGACTAGACAGACAAGACTAGACAGACAAGACTAGACAGACAAGACTAGACAGACAAGACTAGACAGACAAGACTAGACAGACAAGACTAGACAGACAAGACTAGACAGACAGGACTAGACAGTCAGGACTAGACAGACAAGACTAGACAGACAAGACTAGACAGACAAGACTAGACAGACAGGACTAGACAGACAAGACTAGACAGACAAGACTAGACAGACAAGACTAGACAGACAAGACTAGACAGACAAGACTAGACAGACAAGACTAGACAGACAAGACTAGACAGACAGGACTAGACAGACAGGACTAGACAGACAAGACTAGACAGACAAGACTAGACAGACAGGACTAGACAGACAAGACTAGAGAGACAAGACTAGACAGACAAGACTAGACAGACAGGACTAGACAGACAAGACTAGACAGACAAGACTAGACAGACAAGACTAGACAGACAAGACTAGACAGACAAGACTAGACAGACAAGACTAGACAGACAAGACTAGACAGACAGGACTAGACAGACAAGACTAGACAGACAAGACTAGACAGACAAGACTAGACAGACAAGACTAGACAGACAAGACTAGACAGACAAGACTAGACAGACAAGACTAGACAGACAAGACTAGACAGACAAGACTAGACAGACAAGACTAGACAGACAAGACTAGACAGACAAGACTAGACAGACAAGACTAGACATCCAAGACACAAGACTAGACAGACAAGACTAGACAGACAAGACAAAGTTTCAGAATTCAAAATTTTCAGGAAGCTGTAATTTGAAAAATATTGGCTGTAGGAACTTCGGGTTTTCAAATATGGATTCACAAAACTTGAATTTAGAAATGATAGCTTTTATTAGGGCTATCGTCCTTACAGAACGTCTAAAAATTTAGTCTAAACTCATTTTACAAAGTTCGAATTTTTTTAATTTTGCCGAAATTTTCCGAAAGCTGTAATTCGAAAAGCGGTAATTGTATCAACTTCCGGTTTTCATATTTGGATTCGCGAAATTTTTCTACCAAAAATTACTATCACTAATGCTATCGTCCATACAGAATGGCTAAAAATTTAGTATAAACTCATCTAACAAAATTTCAGTTTTCAAAATGTATTCAAAAATTTCAGGAAGCTGTAGTTTGAAAAGTATTGACTGTAGGAACTTCCAGTCTTCAAATATGGATTCACAAATCTTGGAATTAGAAATAGTGGCTTTTATAAGGGCTATCCTTCTTACATACCGTCTACATACGTAGTCTAAAATCAATTAACAAAGTTCGAATTTTTAAAATTTTGCCAAAATTTTCCGGAAGCTGTAATTTGAAAAGAGGTAATTGTAGCAACTTCCGGTTTTCAGATTTGGATTCGCAAAGGTTTTATCTACAAAAAATTACTATCAACAAGGCTATCGTCCATGCGGAACGTCCACAAACTTAGTTTAAACTCAACTAAGACAATTTCAGTTTTTAAAATTCATCCAAAAATTTCCGGAAGCTGTAGTTTGAAAATTATTGTCTTTAGGAAATTCCGGTTTTCAAATATGGACTCAAAAAAATTGGATTTAGAAATAATAGCTTTTATTAGGGCTATCCTCCTTACAGAACGTCTACAAATTTAGTCGAAACTCAATTAACAAAGTTCGAATTTTTAAAGTTCTGCTCAAATTTTGCGAAAACTGTAATTTGAAAAGTGGTGATTGTATCAACTTCCGGTTTTAATATTTGGATTGGCGAAGGTTTTATCTACAAAAAAAAACTATCACCAAGGCTATCGTCTATAGATCATGGCTACAAACTTAGTATAAACTCAACTAACAAAGTTTTAGTTTTCAAAATATATCCAAAAATTTCCGGAAGCTGTAGTTTGAAAAATATTGACTGTAGGAAGTTCCAGTTTTCAAATATGGATTCACAAAACATGAATTTAGAAATAATAGCTTTTGTTATGGCTATCCTCCTTACAGAACGTCTACAAACTTAGTCTAAACTCAATTATCAAAGTTCGAATTTTTTTAATTCTGCCAAAAAATTCCGGAAATTGTAATTTGAAAAGCGGTAATTGTATCAACTTCCTGTTTTTATATTTGGATTTGCGGACGTTTTATCTACAAAAAATTACTATCACTAATGCTATCGTTCATACACAACGGCTAAAAACTTATATACAAAATTTCAATTTTCAAAATTTATCCAAAAATTTCCGGAAGCTGTAGTTTGAAAAGTATTGACTGTAGGAACTTCCGGTTTTCAAATATGGATTCACAAATCTTGGAGTTAGAAATAATGGCTTTTACAAGGGCTGTCCTTCTTACATACCGTCTACAAACTTAGTCGAAACTAAATTTACAAAGTTCGATTTTTTTTAATTTTGTCAAAATTTTCCGAAAGCTGTAATTTGAAAAGCGGTGATTATATCAACTTCCGGTTTTCAGATTTGGATTCGCAATGGTTTTATCTATAAAAAATTACTATCAACAAGGCTATCGTCCATGCGGAACGTCTACAAACTTAGTTTAAACTCAACTACCACAATTTCAGTTTATAAAATTTATCCAAAAATTTTCGGAAGCTGTAGTTTGAAGATTATTGACTTTAGTCAAAGTTCCAGTTTTCAAATAAGGATTCACAAAATTTAAATTTAGAAATAATATCTTTTATTAGGGCTATCCTCCCTACAGAACGTCTACAAATTTAGTCTAAACTCAATTAACAAAGTTCGAATTTTTAAAATTTTGCCAAAATTTTCCGAAAGCAGTAATTTGAAAAGCGGTGATTGTATCAACTTCCGGTTTTAATATTTGTATTGGCTAAGGTTTTATCTATAAAAAAATTACTATCACCAAGGCTATCGTCTATTCAGCATGGCTACAAAATTAGTATAAACTCGACTAACAAAATTAACAAAAAATTTAGTTTTCTAAATTTATCCAAAAATTTCCGGAAACTGTAGTTTGAAAAATATTGACTGTAGGAAGTTCCGGTTTTCAAATATGGATTCACAAAGCATGAATTCAGAAATAATAGCTTTTGTTATGGCTATCCTCCTTTCAGAACGTCTACAAACTTAGTCTAAACTCAATTATCAAAGTTCGAATTTTTTTAATTTTGCCAAAAATTTCCGGAAGCTGAAATTTGAAAAGCGGTAATTGTATCAACTTCCGGTTTTCATATTTAGATTCGCGAAACTTTTATCTTCAAAAAGTTACTTTCAACAAGGCTATCGTCTATACAGAACGTCTACAAACTTTGTATAAAATCAACTATTTTTTATCAAAAAATTTCCGGAAGCTATAGTTTGAAAAATATTGATTGTAGGAACTTCCGGTTTTCAAATATGGATTCGTAAAACTTGTAACCAATGTTATACTATAGCAAGATATTTGTTTTCAAGGTCTTAAAGAAGTGGATACTATAGAAGTTATTGAGGTGTTTTTAAGATGCACAAATATTATTTGCCAATACAATGCAAATATTATTTTTATGGAGTTTAAAATTGCTAACCATGTTAGATTCTAAACAGTAGTATCAATATTAAATTTAGCATACATAAATCTACTCAATTATCATCAATCTTATATATTCTACACATTCTCTATTGTATAAATGTTTGTATTTACAATTTTACAAACATGTATTTATGTATTTATTTATATATTCTGTTTGCATAATAGAGTAATATTCAAACTCGTTTTATTAAAGTATATCTAAAACAATGCTAGCGTTTAATCTGGAAATAACGAAATCAACGTATTTAAATTGAGGAGGATATAAAGTTTTACGAGACAAAACAGTTTCTGGTTTTAAGTCTGTACTAAACTAGTAAAATATTTAAATTTGAGATTTTTGGATACGTTCCTCGAATTGCGATACAACATATATTATTCATCTCTTGAAAACTTTGGTTTTCAAGCGATTTTTTATAAAAATGTTCTCCTTTGTGAATAAGTAATGGATCTCCAGCCTCAGGTTTATTTATATATTATATATGAAACGGGATGATGTACTCGAGAAAGTAGAAATATTATCACTTGCCATTGTTATACAAAGAGTTATTGTATTTCCTTGTAATTTCATATATCACAGAAATGAATTATATTTGTGGAATAAATGCAAAGATTATGTTAATGTCGCAATTTTGTAGCAAAGCTTACTAAAAGAAGATTGCACTATGCAAGCGCTTGCGGTAATTCATTTTATATAAATTATTTCTAATAATGACTTAAATTGCAAAATATAAAATACGTAATAAAGTTATAAATTTGTCAATAAATTGCCTTTATATTATATAATTACTGAGCCTCTACTGGCATGCATGGTGTAATAAACAAATTAGTTTTCGTTGGTTTTAAGCTTAGATTTTGAATAATGAGCGCTATTATTGTCATTGTTTTCTAATTTTTTAAAAGTATGACTTTTCAGTAAAAATATGTTGCAACTTTTAATATTTGTCAGTCTCATTCGCCAAACATATGTGTCTACACAATGTTAGACAATAACAATAGTTTTTTTAAAACTGAAATATGGAATTGGAACATCTTACAATTTAACTAATTGAGAGTTACTTTTTGAAATAATTTGAACCATGTCCTTCTTCTTCTTATATGATCACATAGCATAACTTTAGTCAGTACATTAACTAAGTCTCTTTGAGGGGACTGTTTGAGCCTTGCGGTCCTCCTAGTTCTTGTTCATACGTTCTGATTTTTGTGCCCCTTCTTACCCGTTTTGTGAATTTCTTCTTTGTGAGTGGGAAGCGGAGATTTGTGTCCTTGATTTATTAGTTTTATATATAATAGATTTCTTAGTTTTATTACTAATATTTTATCTTGTCTGTAGTATCTTCTGCTGTAAGCCAAATTTCTTCCAGATCCTCTCCTAGTTCTTTGATCCATCTGCACCCTGTTGTGGTATTTTTTGAGTAGAAATTGTATTGTACCAGTTATTTCCGAAATCTCGAATCTGGCATTCACTAATGTCACTAATGGGTTCTAGCTCTGTGTACACGACTTTGTTGGGCACTATCCATCTTTCTGGTATTGTTTGTTGATGCACGTTCTTCCAATTCTTCTTTCGGTCTTCTGAATCTCTTAGAATTGTTAGTAGGGATTCTAAACTTTCAAATACGGATTTGAATATAAAGACCATTTTGTTAATAACGGACCAACGGGATCGGTCAGTAGCGCAAACCGGTCAGGATTGATTTATTAAAGAATGTAATCGAACCAAAGACAACTACAACACATGATGAACGGCTGGTGGAAACTGGATGGAAATATGGCATGGAAATTAACAAGGAAAAATTTAAAGTGATGAGGATATCAAAAAGGGAAAAACCTTTGAAGATAACAGTCGACAATCAAGAACTGGAGAATGTAAAACAGTGCAAGTACTTGAGAAGCCTGCTAACAAAGGATGCATACTGCACAAATGAAATTCGAGCAAGAATCGTCATGGCCAAAGCTGCATTCAACAAGAAGAGGACTCTACTGACCAGCAAGTTGAGCTTGGAACTAAGGAAGAAACGGTGAAGTGCTACATCTGGAGCATTGCAATGTAGAGAGCAGAGACGTGGACCATGAGGAAAAGGGAGAAAAAATACCTCGAAAGTTTTGAAATGTGGTGTTGGAGGAGAATAGAAAAGACCAAGTGGACAGATAGGGTGACAGACGAGGAGGTACTAAGAAGGGTAGGAGAAAAGAGAATTATTCTAAATACAATTCTCCAGATGAAAGCCAACTGGATCGGACATATAATTAGACATGAGGGGCTCATACATGACGTCATTGAAGGGAAGATTAAAGGAACTGCAGGTCGAGGAAGAAGAAGAATACAACATCTGGATGACATGAAAGAAAGGAGGAGATACAGCAGGCTAAAGGAAGAAGCTGAGGACAGGGAATATTGGAGGCAGAAATTCTCCGTACAAAGACAAGGATCCTGCCACTAGGCAGAATACTAATAAACATTAAATAAACATTGAACATTACGTATAATATATATATATATATATATATATATATATATATATATACAACCAAAAGGACAGGAACAACCCTAAACCAGGAACCTAACCTGTGTACAGTGAATAATACAACATCTTCTGTCACTCTTTGGCACACCCCGCTCGAAGATGCGTTGTGTGAGCCGTTTCGCTGCGTCAAAGCAAGTGACAAGAAACGGTCAAGACCTAAAAATGTCAGGGGCTGAAGGCCGGCAGTTCTTAATAGTTTTCAGTCGCTTTTATTAAGAACTGCCGGCCTTCAGCCCCTGACATTTTTAGGTCTTGACCGTTTCTTGTCACTTGCTTTGACGCAGCGAAACGGCTCACACAACGCATCTTCGAGCGGGGTGTGCCAAAGAGTGACAGAAGATGTTGTATTATTCACTGTACACAGGTTAGGTTCCTGGTTTAGGGTTGTTCCTGTCCTTTTGGTTGGATGTTATATTCTGTTTTTCTTTCAATTTCTTAGCATGGTTATGCGGTTTGTGCTACGCACGAATTTTACTTTTTAGTAACTTTCATATCTTGTATATATATATATATATATATATATATATATATATATATATATATATATATATATATATATATATATATATATATATATATGGACATATATATATATATATATATATATATATATATATATATATATATATATATATATATATATATATATATATATATATGGACATATATATATATATATATATATATATATATATATAGTATATATATTTATATATTCAGGCTGTGTTATTAAGTGACTTATTAAGTTTATAAGAAAAGAAGATATTCCTTGCCTTTAAGTATGTTCAATCATCAGCGGTACATCCATCATTTTTAATAGACAGACATAATTTACAAAAAAAAAATAACTAGCTTTTTACTGATTATTCTATAAATATGGCACATTGCAATTTGATCCAAGCGGAAACCATAAGATTTAATTAGAGGTATCGAAGATATTCCAAACGTAATAAATTTGTGAGACCGTTACCTACGATTTAAATAGTCAGGTGCGTCCCGGAATAAAGTCGTACGTATACACACAACTCTTACAGGAATATGCACCGGAAACCTCGAGATGTGGAAGTTTTATCAAGCGTGAATCCAAACTTCATCTTCTCTAACGTTTCACAGCAGTTTAACCGCAGAAATTACTTGCGAGCAATTAACAAGCAATGCATATTTACTCCGTTAATTAATCACTAACTTACGTCGACATATAGTAGTCAATTTATAATTAACTTTTAATAAAAAATATTCTTATTTATTCAGCAAAATATAAATCAAGCAAAAAATGCAAATATTCAGAATTAGCTTGGATCTGAGATTTAGCTTGGATTTTCTGATATAATGGGTAAATATCTCGCTCATAATAGAACCAACAGGAATGGTGAGAGATTGGTTAAACTCTGTGAACATCTGAACTTAAAGATTATGTCCACACATTTTAAAGCGAAACCAAGTAAAGAGAAAACGTGGGTCTCCCCAAATGCGTTGCTGGGTGAGTTTCAATTACATCATGTAGCTATTTCTAGAAATTGTTACAAAGAAATCCAAAATGTTAAGGTCAAAAAATTCATTAATGTAACTTCAGATCATTACCTTTCTCAAATTAAGATGAATTTCATACCTTTTACACGTAAACAAAATACAACTAGAACAAATTAAAAAATGATAGAATTTCAAGGAAAACTTAAAATACCAACCAATTGGAATGATGTTACTAATAACCTTCTTGAACCAGCTCAGGAAATTGCACCGTTTAACTTTTATAGGAAACATGTTTCGTGGAATGAACAATGTGAAAGAGTGATCAAAGAAAAACATTGTGCTTGGCACAAGTGGATCGGGAACAAGACTCTAGAAAATTTAGAGGAAGTACAAAGATTAAGGAAAATTGCCCACCAGACTTTAAAGGCGATTAGAAGAAAATATATGAAGGACCAAATAATGGAAATGGACGATAATTTTAAGAAAAATGACACACGATTATTTTATAGAGCATTTAAGAATGAAATCACTGGATATTCATCGCCGAATTTAAACTTTAAAAAGGGAGATGGTACGCTAGCATTAAACAACAAGGAAATCCTGGCTGCGTATTTTGAGAAGTTTTCCAAAACAGACAGACAAGTTGAGTTTCAAATTTACAAAACAAAATTCTGACTCTACGCCACCAGATGTAAACGAAGTTAAAGGTATTATTAACTCACTTAAAAATAATAAAGCCTCAGGCGAGGATGGAATAATTGCAAAGATATGGAAACTTGTAGATGAGGAATTTTTAATAGCGACGACAAATCTATTTCAGAAAATTTGGATTCAGGAAGCAATTCCAGAGGACTGGTTAGTCGCCTTAATTCATCCACTACATAAAAAAGGCTCAAAAATTAATGTCAATAGTTACAGGGAGATCTCATTGTTGTCTGTCACATATAAAATATTTGCCAAATTACTTCTAAACAGACTTGAACCACAGATCGAACCACAGCTTGGTGAGTTCCAAGGTGGTTTCAGAAGGAATAGAACGTGTGCAGAACAAATTCTTAGTTTAAAATTAATGTTAAAATATTACAACACCCGGCCAAAGAATATCTTTATCTCATTCGTTGATTTTCAGAAAGCATATGATTCAGTGGATAGGGATACTGTTTTTGACACATTGAAGGAATACCAAGTTGATAAAAAAAAAAAAATTAAATAAAACTTACGTTAACTAATACGATTTCCAGAGTCAAATTTTTAAGTGAAGTTAGCGAGCCCTTCGAGGTTAAAACAGGGCTAAAACAAGGGGACAGGGTATCACCACTGCTTTTCAATTTGGTCTTCGATAAAGTCATGTGGACGTTTTGGAAGAAAAACGATTCAAGTGCTAAAATTGGTAGAAAGAATCAGAAACTCAAAGTCAAAGGTTTAGAATTTGCTGAATCTGTTTGCTGAATCAGAACAAGAAGCTATTAACCAAATTGATCAGTTAAAGAAATGGCAGAAAAAGCGGGCTTACAGATTTCGTTGGTAAAAACATAGATTATGACAAGTGATAAGAAATACACTAAGAAAATGATAAAAACAAATTATGGGAGCATCAGGGTCACTGACCGATTTAAATATCTTGGAGAAATAATTAGTAGCAATGGGACGGATAAATTGGCAATTGAGAACAAAAAAGGGAAATTGGAATTTTTGTACAAAAAATATATACAATAAAAAGAACCGGTCTATCAATGCAAAATTACGACATTTTAATACAGCTGTTAAACCAATCATCTTGTACGGCCTGGAAACTACAAATATAACCGGAATGGAGAATTTGCTCAAGATAGAAAGAATAATTTAAGAAGGATTTATGGACCTAGTAAAATACAGGAAGGTTATAGACTGAGATCAAATGCAGAAATTTATAGTAAAATTGACAACCTTGAAGTGATGATCAGAAAACGGCGAGTTCAGTTCTATGGACATTTGGTCCGCATGGCTTACTCAAGCTTAACACGTTCACTGCCACGGTACGAGTTATCTAGTAGTATGGCTTCGAGTTATCTCGTAGTTGGCAGCCAACGTGTTAAATAAACAAATTTTTGATCTGGAAATCTGGAACTATAAAGGGCAAGGGGGCTATGTAAAACAAATGAAGGAAGAACTTCAAAAATTCAAAATTACCGAAGAAGATTGTCTAAACCTGTGTTTCCCAACCGTCCTTGTGCCATGACCCACCTAAGCCTTTCTAAAATTCTTTCGCCCCCCCTATGTAGCATATACATGGCAGGTTTTAGGAATAAATCACTAGGAAATTTTTAATGAAACACAGTAAGTATATTTTCAAAACAGATAATGAAAAACTGAAATTCAAATTCGAAATAATTTCAATAAAGACTTTTCTATATTAATTTATTACTTTGCTTCAGTGAGATCCTTGCGCTTGATACTTTCTGCACAGAGATTTTATGTTAGGTTCCAATTTGGTTAGCCGCAGTCTCAAATCTCCCCGTTGTGTAATATCCAGCCGATTTATTTTTTTTTACCAGTAAATCATTTATAGCACTCAATCTACATTCAGCTAAATATGAAGATGGAAACGTAAAAATAGTTTTCTTGCTCGTTTTGGTTAAATTTGGGTTTTTGATTTCTGTTTTCTCACAAAGCCATGTCATTGCTCCTTTTTCTTTTAAATAAAGTTTTAACTGACTCATCAGTTTGCATTTCTGCAATTTATTCTTGATACTGCATATTTCATATATCAGACAAATCCACTAACATTGGTTGCATCATCCATGTTGGAAAATCAAATTGTTTTAAATCAGAAAATCTTTCTTAGCCGATAGTATTTTCAGATGATCGACAATAACAAGTATCGTTTACTTCACATTTTTGAAGTCAATTAAACTTTTCAAAGTTTTTGTTGTTAATATATTTTTGACATAACTTAATAAGAGTAATGAAATGTCTTATGTGTGATGCTTTTGCATCGACAAGAGTTTTATTTTAAACAGTTGCGTACATTTTTTCAAGCAGTTCCCTTTGGAGAGCCATCTTACTTCAGTGTGAAGTAAAAGTCTCACATGGTATGCGTTTTGTTCTTCACAAAATAGCTTGAAGAGACGCTCACATTTGGCATTTGTTTTAATAGCATTGATACACTTTATTACTGGATGTAGTACTACATTTAAAACAGGCGAGATGTTTTTAGCTACCAAGTTTTCCCTTTGAATAACACAATGCACAAGAATCAGTTCTGGATTCTCATCTTTCATCAATTTTAAGCAGCCATTTTGCTTGCCCATCATATTAGGATATATTTTTCATTGGTATATTATTGATATCTAAGTATCATTGACATCTATTATTGGGTAGTGGTGCTTTCTAATCTTTTACAGAACAACATTTTTTCAGCAAAATCTCCTTTATCAATATATTTGTCCATTTATCCATTTTCACTGAGAATTTTCTTGTTTCCAGCTTTTCACAAGTTGTTTTTCTATATCTTTACTCATTTCGTCTATTCTCCTGCTATTTATATACTTTATAACAGTATTGTTACTGAGTGGCATAGCTTTTACAACTTTGTCATCTTTTTCAAGAACCGTTTTAAGAAATGCAAATTGACGGTTTTATTAAATTCTCTCCTATAGTATGATATGAATGAAATTTGATAACTAGCCTCAAGAATACGATTATGAGTTGAAGTATGAGCGGTAAAAAAGAGACTTTATTGTCGTTCTCTTTCCAAATTTTGTCTTTAAAGTTTGAAAATAATTCCAATGTGAATTAATGAGCACTATGTTTCACCATCAAATGCGACCTTGTTTCATTGATTCATTGGTCAAGCATTGCTGACATAAAATACAAAAAGGGATACGCTCATCGTGGATAGCGGGTATGAACTCAAATTTAATTTGGGGATGAACCCAAAACTGCGTTGTTTAGCTAGATTTTAAAGTGTCCGCGATTCCCCGCGGACCCCGCGGTCTGCCGATGGGAGGTTAACTTGACGACGCAAAAAAACCCAGTTATGATTTAGAGATATTTTTGATATAGAGGCCGCAATTATTTAAGAATTTGCTTTTTTCTTTCAATTTTTGGACCGAAATCTAGCATTGCATTTAAATGGCCCGGAGAGAAATGGTTAAGCTCGTGTCGAGTTCATTTTCGAATTGCCCTCCTTAACTATCAAATTGCCCCCCTGTGGGGCGTGGGCCCAACGTTGGGAAACACCGGTCTAAACCGTATAGAGTACAGAAAAAAAAGGTTTAGCCTCAAAATTCTTGTCGGGGAGAAGAAGAATCTCAACAGAGGAGAATGGACTGCTGAAATGTAAAACAATAAGCTAGGTGACGCTACTAATAATGTATTCCTTATCCATTCATACTTTGTTACATCAAAATCTTCAAAATAAAATTAAAATTATTTGTGTAAAGTTTTGTTTGTGTACAGAAGATTTTTCATCGAAGCTTCTTAATTGCTCTAGTAATAGCTTATATCATAGACTTGAATTATAGCTTCTATCGTAGCTTTTATTATAGCTTCTATCCATGGACGTAGCCAGTTTGAGGTTCAATTCCATCGACCCGGATCCGGCCGCATCCGGTCGGATCAATGGAAATTGGTCAAATTTCCGGGTCCGGCCGGATTGGAAATGACTAATCTAAATCTAATTTAATCTAATTGCAATCCTTAGGTCAGCCGTTCAAAAGTTAAGACAGCGTCAAATCAGTCGGAAATGCGTGATTATGTACAGCGACAAAATATATAAAATTTGTGTAATTGTAACTTTAGAGCGAAATAAACTGGAAAACCGTTTTCAGCACTTCGATTTCCTTCGTGTAATCAAAAAAAAATCTCGAAAAAAATTTGCAATAAAATTTTCGACAATAATTTTTCATCATTTCGTTCGAAAAATACATGCTTTTTCGTTTTTTTTTCAGAAAACGGTAAAGAGCAGCGAAATCATTTTGGGCATAGAGAAAGTACACGACAAGACGAACAAGCCGATGTATAAATTATCCGAAATTATTCAATAATTCGTCGAGAGATTTCCAACGGAAATTTACTCGATTCTCGATTTGCTAAGTAAATATCTCGGAAACGGTTACAGATATTTAAAAACGGATTCATCGTTTTCAGAAGGTCATTTTTCTGTTGATACACTAAGATTGTTCGCTGGAAATTCACGAGTTTCCGAGATCTCTACTCGAGCGCCGAAATTTCATAAAAATTTCTTCAATTTTTGCAGGCGAAAGTGAACCAAAAGAGCTAGCGGAATATAATTTGCATATCTGTAATCAGCAGCACAAATGCCTTTAGAAACGTTTTTAAATTTTGCTGTGACTCAAAAAATAACGATTTTGACAAAATCGATTTTCTCGCTTTACGTCGTTTTCGCGGTCTAGACTTCCCGTGTCGATGGTATTTCTTAACTGAAAGCTTCCCAGGGAATATTATATACGTTCTCCGTTTAATTTTGGGACGGTGAATCGATTGTTGAAGACTAGAAGTCTCTGTGGTGAGCGATTCAAAAATTAGGACAGTCGGAAATGCGTGATTGTGTAAAGCGAAAAAATATAGAAAATTTGTTTATTTGTAACTTTAGACCGAAATGAACTGGAAAACCGTTTTCAGCGCTTTGATTTCTTTCGTGTAACCAGAAAAAAATTGCGAGAAAAATTTGCAAAAAAATTTTCAACAAAAATTTTCCATCATTTCGTTCGAAAAATACATGGTTTTTGGGTTTTTTTCGAAAGCGGTAAAAAGCAGCGAAATAATTTTTGGCACACAGAAACTACACGACAAGACGAACAAGTCGATGTATAAATTGTCCGGAAATATTCAATAATTCGTCAAGAGATTTCAAACTGAAATTTATCCGATTCTCGATTTGCTAAGTAGATATCTCGAAAACGGTTGCGGTTAACCAAAAACGGATTGCTGCATCGTTTGCAGAAGGTCCTTTTCCTGTTTATAGACTAAGATTGTCCGCGGGAAATTCACGACTTTCCGAGATCTCTACTCGAGCGGCGAAATTTCTTAAAAATTTCTTCAATTTTTGCAGGCGAAAGTGAACCGAAAGAGCTAGCGAAATCCAATTTGCATATCTGTAATCAGCAGCAAAAATGCTTTCAAAAACGTTTTTAGATTTTGCTGTGACTCAAAAAATTACGATTTTGACAAAATCGATTTTCTTGCATTTCATCATTTTCGCGGTCTAGACTCCCCGTGTCGATGGTATTTCTTAACTGAAACCTTCTTCGGGAATATTATACACGCTTTCGGACTAATTTTGGGATGCTGAATCGATTGGTGAAGACTAGAAGTGCCTGTGTTGAGCCGTTCAAAAGTTATGACAGCGTCAAATCAGTCGGAAATGCGAGATGGTGTAAAGCGAAAAAATATATAAAACTTGTTTATTTGTAACTTTAAAGCGAAATAAATTGGAAACCAGTTTTCAGCACTTTAATTTCCTTTGGGTAACCAAAAAAAAAAATTACGAAAAACAAATTCGAAGAAAAATTTCAACAAAAATTCAAAAAAATCAAAAAAAATCGTTCGAAAAATATGTGCTTTTTCGGTTTATTCGATGATACCGGCTTGCAGTGCCTAACTGAGACTCAGTAAATGACTGGCAAGTTTCACTTAAGCTTTGTTTTGGTAGTCCTAAAAAGTCCCAATAATATTGTAGAGCTCCGGAAAGGTTGAATATATTTATATTTTCAGGCTGTTTTCCGAGTTTATTGAGTTTATAAGAAAAGAAGGTATTCCTTGCCTTTAAGTATGTTCAATCATCAGCGGTACATCCATCATTTTTAACAGACAGACATAATTTACAAAAAAAAAATAACTAGCTTTTTACTGATTATTCTATAAATATGGCACATTGCAATTTGATCCAAGCGGAAACCATAAGATTTAATTAGAGGTATCGAAGATATTCCAAACGTAATAAATTTGTGAGACCGTTACCTACGATTTAAATAGTCAGGTGCGTCCCGGAATAAAGTCGTACGTATACACACAACTCTTACAGGAATATGCACCGGAAACCTCGAGATGTGGAAGTTTTATCAAGCGTGAATCCAAACTTCATCTTCTCTAACGTTTCACAGCAGTTTAACCGCAGAAATTACTTGCGAGCAATTAACAAGCAATGCATATTTACTCCGTTAATTGATCAACTAACTAACGTCGACATATAGTAGTCAATTTATAATTAACTTTTAGAGAAAAATTATTCAGCAAAATATAAATCAAGCAAAAAATACAAATATTCAGAATTTTGCAAATCGATCGTCTATTGCAAAAATAGGACAGACAAACAACGTAAATTGGCTAGGTGGCTAAATTACTTTTTTTTTGTTTCGTTTTTTGATGATTTTTAGACAGTTACGTGAATAACTGTTTCTATTTTGCTTCTGTAATGGACTCAGCTAATGGATAACAGCACTCATATGCGTGCGGTTATGGCTCGTCGAGTGCGATACAGTTTTCTCAATATATATCGGCGATATGTAATATTTTTTTATTTAGAAATGGCATAAAATGGCATAAAATTGCGCAAAATTAAAAAGTAACAATTAAAAACTCGTCCGTTAGGCGTTTCTCAGCACTTGTCCATTGTCCAAACTTGGACGCGTGCTGTAAAATCGCACCTACTGAACTCGTCCTATAATATACTATTTCCTATTTCGTATACAATGTCATTAATGAGGGACGAACATAGACATAGCAAATCATCAATTTCTCAAAAATCTCTACGTCCTTTTGCAACCCCAAGGTGGGTGGTCTTAGACCACTGGCATGCGGTCTTTGCAACATTCACAGTCTTTATATTGGCATTTGGTGTGCCTGACACTACACCCTCAAAATATTCCCGGACTCTAAACCGACTAGAAACTAATCGACAGGTTATTAGACTATAAAAAAAACCCGAGGTGGTATAGGGGGTTTAGTGAGGTTATTAGATTAGCTAGACAATATTAAACTTGATAACTGATAGTGCTGCACTAAACAGGCTTAAGTGCAGACCTAGATAGATTTTCATTAATAGTTTTAATATGATTATATAATCATATATTAGATAGTTAAGTTGGTGTACTTAACTATCTAATAGTTTTCTCGTTTTTTTAATTTTCTTGATAGTTGGATAGTAAATGTAGGAAAAGCATTAGATATGATATTAAAGCGGCTCTAATTACCGAAAGGTTGTTTGATGAGACGTTGTTGCTATCGAGCGGACAAAGGAGGGGATAGACTAGCCGGCACCTTGTCAGCGCCCCGACGCCTAGGGGAAGCGAACCTACGCCCTTGAGCGCCAGTTATATTAGCCCCCACCACCCCCGTTTGGAGCGACGCTCTGCATTCACTCACTTCCTACCGCTCGCGATCGATACCGGAATGTAGACCGGAGCGGCGGGGTTCTAGAACGACACAACCGCACTCCGGTTCATTTACAAACTTAGCCATCGACCGAGTTTAAGATTACAATGATCCAAGTATAAATGAACGGGGTATTTTTAGCTTGAATTATTTTTCAATCGGAAAGGGTTGGGGTATTCAATTTATTTTTAGATTGTCTTTTTTGCTATATTCCCATTTATCGTAGGTATAAATGAATTAAATTTTCAATACCATTCTTTTAACCGTGCAGGTCGCGTGATATTCGTATTTAATCCATTTTTTTTTTCATTTAATAAATCATTTAATGAATTGATTAAGGATTGTACATTGTTTTAATAAAAGTAAAACTGCAAAGAGACATGAAATATGCTAAAATGTTTAATTCAAAATTACTACCTTTGACTATTTTTATTTGAGATATGACAAAACATACAAGTTGTGATATGACAAGACATAACATAACTCGATAGAATGCCTTGCAATGTGTGGACGGGCAGTATCATGTTGGAAAACCGTGTCGAATTAAAACAACGTTATATCTCATATAACGTTGAAAAAAAGTTGCAGATTACATTACAACTTGCGTAAAGAGATCCATGGTAGCCTCAGGAGAAATTTAAATAAGGTGTTTAAAAATTATTATATTGACTAAATTTCGGACATCAAGCGATCGGCACAGCACAAGGAAACCAACAAAAAAACCGATCTATTAAAATAAATTAAAGTTGAAAAAAAACCTGCGAAGTAAGGTACGCATTAGGACGATAGTGACGTCAGTGACATTGGAAGGACACCGAAGTCACGAACACACTGGAAAACCTAGTTAAAGACGTAAGAGTCGTCAGGAAATTTGAATCAGGTACTTGGTAATTGTTTAAGGCGACGGCGAATTCAAAGCAGTCTTTAATCCTGAAGACGTTGCTGGATTATTAAAACTATACTCTGTTACATGAAAAATTCAACACCCAGAAAGGGTAGGAATCTTTGGACCAAACTTATCAGAAATGTTTTACTAGTCAAAGGTAGTAATTGATTAAACTTTCAAAGAAATTAATCGAATGAAAAAGGCATTTTTTGTTTCCGACTGGTAGTCCTAAAAAGACTCAGTTATTGTTATAGAGCTCCGGAAAGGTTGAATAGATTTATATATTCAGGCTGTGTTCCGATTGTTTTAAGTTTGTATGATTCTCTATAACGTAGGATGGTTTTACCAATTCTATCTTAGCATTTTTTATTATTAATGTGTTGGACCACCCCTACGAAGTGTGAAACTACACTTCCACACCTTTCTGGGCATGGACTCCACCAAGTTGTCGATTTCTTCCTAAGGTATTGCATCCCAGGCAATCTGTAGTTCATGCCGGAGAGCGTGTAGTGTCTCTGGAGGATGGGCTAATTGCTTGTGTCTTCTACCCATCATGTCCTACACATGTGGGGCAGTGAGTCGATGAGTCCGTTTGAAAGATGCGCAAAGGTAAATCGATCACCGACTCAGATAACTTTAGCTATCTGAATCGGTCGAAAAAAGGTTAGATTAAAAATAAAGGAGGAGGTGAGGGTAGTACAATACAGAGTGAGAAGCTGGATAAAATTCTACAGGAATTAAAAGAAATTAAAAAGGAGTTCACAGCAGTAGACGGAAAGCTGGAGGAAATGAGAAGGGAAAACAGAAGGCTGGAGGAAAAGCTGGAAAAAGTGTTGAAGAGACAGAAGGAGGAGGAAGAAGTAGAAAAGGACAGGAGAAAAGAATTGTTATCGGAGCTGAGGGCAATAAGGGATGAGAATAAGGAAATAAAGAATAGGATGTCGAAGCTGAAGGATGCAGCGGAATCAGTTAAGGAGGAAAAGGAAAGAACCGAGAGTAGGTGGGAGGAGGAACGACAAGCGCTGAGGGAAGAACTGATTAGCCTAAAGGATATTGAAGAGAGGAGATTAAGGAGGGAGATAAGAAATAACATCATGGCAAACATGGCGAGAAGAGGCAAAGAAAACGTTTATGGAAAGGTTAGGAATTAACGAGGGTTTCGTGAATGCATACCAGCTCTGCTCTAAAGGAGGGAACAAAGGCCCAATTTTGTTAAAGTTAGAATGTGGGAAGGCAAAAAAGGAGATAATGAGAAATAAGCACAAGCTATAAGGAACAAATGTATTTATACAAGACGATTTCACCCCGAAGGAGCAGGGAATCCAGAAGGAGTTATTAAGGAAGGCAAAGGATCTCAAGGAAAGGGATCATCTGGTCAGTAATCTGTAAGTAGGCTATAAAAGAGTTGAAATAGATGGGAAATGGGTACCTTGGTCCGAAGGGGAAAAAAACGAGTAAGGGACCAAAGAAGAAAGGGACAGAAACACAAAGACAGATCGGAAAGGGAAAATGTTAAGATATTATTTTGGAATGTGGCTGGGCTTATGAAAAAACTGGAAAGGGAGGACGGCTCTTTCATAGCCTTCTTGAAGGGATTCGAAATAGTTGGGCTGGTGAAGTCCTGGGTCCAAGATAACGAATGGGAGACCTGTAAAGAGAGACTTCCCAAGGAGTACAAATGGAAGATGAAACCGGCGCTGAGGGAGAGTGGCTACGGAAGGGCAAAGGGGGGGATAGTAACAGCGATCAAGTGTGGTATCAGGGAAGCGGAGAGATTACAGGAAGAGGTGGAGGGTATAGTTTTCAGGGAGGTAGAGCTGAAGGGAGGCTGGTGGCAGATAGCTACGGTGTATTACAATAAGGGGCTGGAAAGAATTAAAGAGTGCATAAGGTGTAATATAGAAGGTACGGCATCGAAAAACTTGCTGCTAGGAGATGATTGGAATGTGAGGATAGGAGAGGAGCAGTTCAATACGGTGGATAGAGCTGGTAAAGTACTACGAAGGAAATCTAAGGACAAAACGAGAAACTCGGAAGGAAAAGAATGGGAATGGGCTGAGTGGGTAAGGGAAAGTCAATGGGATGTCTTGAACGGGTGTGTGGAAGGGGACTGGGAGGGGCAGTATACATTTGGTAGTGCAGGGGGGGTGTCGGTGATAGACATTGCAATTGTTAACGACTCCGCGAGACAAGAAATTTGAGAGATCATGAATCTGACCATATGCCAATACTGATCACGTTAAAGCAGCAGGTAGAAGAGGGGTCCAGGAAAGAAAAATGGGTTACCAGGTGGGATAGCGGCGCGACGGAGCTGTTTAAATTAAGAATGGAGGCAATAGACTGGGATAATTTAAAAGATATAGATATGATAACCGAGGAAATGGAAACAGCAATGGTCAGGAGGAAAGTTACACTGGGAACAGTGGGAAGATTATGGGCGGATAAGGAATTCATAATGGAGAAACAAAAATATAGAGAGGTGACGAGAAGGTGGAGAGAGGGTACCGGTGACAAGGAACTGTGGTTAAGTACGAGAGCGGACTTACGAAAACTGGAGAGGAGAAAGAAAGAAATGTGGGAGAGAAGAGAGCGACAACGAATACTGGAGATTAAAACTGAAGCGCAGTTGTGGAAATATTTAAAGGAGAAGAGCGGGAAGAAGGAGCGAATTCCAGATAGTATACCTAAGGAAACCTGGTTAAAGCACTATATGGGTCTATTGGAAGGAGTGGAGATAATGGTAGATCGAGGGAAAGACAGTGTTAGAAGGGAGCAGACTGTTGAAGAAGTAGGTGAAGAAGAAGTACACCAGTTAATTGTAGCCTTAAAGCAGAAGAAAGCGGCGGGACCAGACGGAGTTGGAAATGAAGCGTGGAAGTTGGTACCAGAGAAATGTATCGACCAGCTTACGGAGGAGTTCACCAAGATTTGGAAAGGGACAAAGGGTATCCCAGATAGCTGGAAAGAGTGGATAATACAGCCAATCAACAAAAATGGAGACAAGGAAAGGGTGGAGAATTACAGGGGGGTCATGCTGATGAACTCTTCCTACAAAATGTTCGCAAAGATTCTAGAAGGGCGGTTGACAAAAGAGGCAAAGGAAAAGCAATTAATACCTAGGTGCAAGCAGGATTCAGAGAGGGAAGAGGCACAGTCGAGCAACTCATAACGCTTACATTTATAATTGATTAGGAAATTAGATCTGGGAGCCTTTTTGCTCTTTTTATCGACCTAAAAGCAGCGTATGATTCCGTAGATAAAGGGAGATTGTATGAATGTTTGGTTAAAAAGGGTATTTCGGAGAGGGTGTGGAGGAATGTGAGGGCGGTGTATAGGGAAACGGTGTGTAAGATCAGGATGAATGAGTGTGTAACGGAATATTTTTAGATAAAAAAGGGCCTGAGGCAGGGATGTCCACTGAGCCCTACACTTTTCAATCTCTATGTGGCTGATTTGGAAAGAGTTTTGGCAGACGGGCAAGCTGGAGGAGTGGTGGTAGGGAGAACAAAGGTGTGGACTTTAGCATACGCTGATGATGTAGTGGTATTTGCCAAGACAGCTGAGGAATTGAGAGAGGTGAGAGGGTTTTTTGAAAGGAGAGATTTGAGTGTGAATGTGGAAAAAACTAAATGGAAGCGGTTCAAAAGAGGTGGGAAGTTCAAGAAATAGCGGTTTGAATGTAGGGAAATCGAGGAGGTACAAAGGTTTAAGTATCTGGGGTATGTATTTGGAAATGGAGGTACCAATAGAGAGCATGTGGTGTATGTAGCGAAGAAAGCGTGGGTGGCATCTGGGCGAGTCTGAAATGAATGGAGGAATAATTTCGAAGGAAACTTCAGGGCGGCTGAGATGGTGTGGAAGGTGTATGCGAGAATCATTTTATTGTATGGTTCAGAAGTCTGGGAGGACGAGAGAGGATTACAGGATAGAGAGACTCCAGTTAAAGTTTTTCAAAAAAAATCCTGAAGCTTGATAGGTCGACACCTGGTTTCATCGTCCTCCAGGAGGTGATTGCGTGCAAGGTAGCAGTCATGGCAGCAAGAAAGGTCATAATGTATGAATATAAGGTGAGTGAAATGGGAGATGAAAGGTTGATAAAAGAGGTTTTTAGAATGGTAAATCGAGTGGGAGGAGGCGGTATGAAAGGGAGTGACTGGGGTAAGAATAAAAGGAAATTGTATGAAAGAGGTGGTATATCTGGTGAAGGGCTCGAAACACTAAAGCAGGAAAGGACACTGTGGGCCGAAAGGTTGGTAGAACGTTTGCAAGAAGTGGACCTACAGGAGCGGCAAAGCAAAATAGAAAGTAGTAATTTTCATAAAGGGTATGTAAAGATACAGGTACATGGGCGGTTACCAACCTATTTAAGTGTAAATCAAGAGGACAATGCACATGTTAGCAAGGTATAGGTGTGGATGTGAGGAGCGTGGAAGAAGATACTGGATGAGTGAGGAGCATAGAAAGTGTAGTGTTTGTGGGACAGCAAAGGATACTTGGGGGCATTGGATGGAACGGAAAAGACGGGAAGGAAAGAAATGGGAGAAATGTATGAATGATAGACGGATAAAAAGATGGAAAGGGCAAACTGGTAACAGAGAAGGTGTATTATAAAGGAAATTGGAGTTTATTTTGTGTCAGTTACAGATATTTTTGTATTTTTATTTTTTAAATTTATTTATATTTATATGCCAGTAGGTTAATAAATAATAATAAATAATACACTTGTTCGAGGCACGAAAAGTCGGGAAATCTTGGTGCCAACGGCATGATATTGATGTTAGCCTCAACATCAACATATCGATGAGCATTCATATTGCCTCGGATGAATACCAACTGAGACCTGCTTCCATAAACAATAGCACCCCATACCATAATCCCCACTGTGCTGTGGACATGCCGCTTAACAGAAAACTGCACATGGCAACGTTATCCACGACGACGTCTGACCCTCGTGCGACCATCCTGTATTGCCAAGCAAAATCGGGATTCGTCACTGGAGACCACTCTATGCAATTACATGTCCCAATCCAGTCCCAAGGTTATATGGCGTATGATGCTGTATAACAGAAGCACAAAAAGAATAATTACAGATACATAAGTTCGGTACAATACAAGAACATTGTTCACAAAGAATTAAGTGCATACATTTTTGTATCCAAGCTGTTGATTCATTCCACTGAGTCAGGAGTAGCTGTGTTCAGGTCCTCCAGACTTCCAGGGAAGGCACGAAGTGGACACTCCAACACTACATGAGGCTTTGTTTGAGGAATGTTAGTACAGTCACAGTATGGGCTGACTGTCCAACCTCATTTAAGGAGATCTGAGGCTGTTCTTCCCACGCCACATCTGATACGATTAAGCCGACTCCAAACACATCTAGGTAGATTGAAGCCAGGGAGTTTTAATGTGGGATTCTCAATTCTCAGATTCCCTTGCAGTATAAATAATTTCCACTCAGTCTGCTATTTGCCCTTGAGATTGAAGTTATCATTTATCAATTTCAAGGCAGTTTTGCAGGCTGGCTTGCGACACTTCAATCTAGATGTTCCTAGTTTTCTGACGTACCCCGTTTATTGGTAGTACCATGTTCTTGATGATTCATGACCATATATGTACAAGATTTCTTTCTCTTCTGATCTGAGGAGGTCGAATGTTACTCAACACCGGAAGATACTGGATTGGAGTAGGTAGCATTGTTCCTGTAATAATACGCATGCTCTGATGAAGCTGCTCATCTACAAGCTTAGTGTGGCAGTTATTAAGCCACACCGCAGAGCAGTTCTCATCAGAAGAATAGACTAGTGCTAGAGCAGTTGCTCTTAATGTGTTGGCAACAGCACCTCATGATGTTCCGGCTAGTCGCTGTAGGAAGTTGTTACGGCTCTTCAGTTTTGCAGCTGATTTAGGAAGATGAGCTCTATATGTTATAGATCTCTCTAAAATCATTCCCAAGTATTTAGGGGTGGTATTGTACTGTAAAACCCTATCACCAAAAGTGACTTTTGGGCTATAGTTTGCAGTTTTATTGTCCAGGTGAAAGGCAGTTACTTCACTTTTCTTAGGGTTGGGTTGCAATCGCCATTTTCTGAAGTAATCATCTAAAACTGCTAGGTCTAAGGTGAGCACACACTCTGCTTCTTGAAGGTTATTTCGCTGAACAGTGAGGTTTATATCATCTGCGTATAAGAATTTACGGGCCACAGTTATAGGCAGATCGTGGGTGTACAAATTAAAAAGATCAGGCGAGAGAACGTAACCTTGAGGTAATAAATTAGTTTGTTTGGACCGTAACTTTAAACGGGCTAGTCAGATCACTTACCTTTTAGGGTTGCTCGCGTCTCCGCCCCATGTGGACCGTCCTTCCGGCGTCTATTTCAAGGGAGGAAATAAGGATAATAGGTCGAGGGATTCCCTTAAAATTGTTGTCTTCCAGACGTTTGTGGTCGCTGCAGCCCTTTGGCTTGTGATTACACCCCCTTGCTAACTATTAAATTTAGCTGCGTGCACGTGTCGATCGCCCCGGGTTTGCGCTTCAACCGCTGCCTTTTCGTTTCTAACACTCGAAGCATATTACCACAAATATATAAATTCGCGGCGAAATTTATAAAATCGCGAGACTTCGGCCCAGGTCGATACACCTTTCCCCTTCTTTTAATCGATGCCGAAATCGATTTAAATGTCGAATTAAAATATAGATGTATTAAAATTGGAATCGGCTTCTATTGTTCTCGGAGTGCACTTGAAACAAGTGTCTGTTACTTAGCATATTGTTTATCAATGTGTGAATCTTTATGCAAGAAACAACCTTCATTAGTTTTAATAATAGACCTTCCTTCCAAACTGTGTCGCATGCTGCTGAGAGATCTAGAAATACTGAGACGCTCTTCAACTTATTCTCAAAACCAGCTTCCACGGAGATAGTCAGGGAAAGGACTTGATCGCTACAATCACGACAGCCCGGAAACCTGCTAGTTCAATTGGAACTATCGCTTCAATTGCATATGCTATTCGATTCAAGATCAATCTTTCTAGATGCTTGTAAGTAACCGGCTATTGTTCGATAACTTTGAGGCAAGTTTGGATCTCTACCAGGTGCAATGATTTCGGTTCTCTTGAATAACTCGGGTAACTTTCCAGATTCCAGTATACAGCTGAAGAACAACACCAGCCAATATTTTGTAGCTGGTCCGCAATTCCTTAATAGTTCTGGATACATTCCATCTATTCCTGCTGCTTTTCAACTTTGAAGGGAAAGTAAACCTTGTTCAACTTCTTATAAAGAGAAAGGTCTTGAATAAATATCCTGAGATTGAGTTGTGCATTTTGCTTGCCTAGATTGTAGATTGTAGATATGGTGGTGACGACTTGTACTGCGACCTTTATAGATCTATTGTACCCCACCCTCCTCCTCCAAGTGTTGGTGTACTTACCCATTTAGAGCGCCTCCTATAATCCTGATTCCTTTAGGAATCTCAGGATCTGGGTGGGATTCAAGGCCTGCAGCTCCTCTGTGTTCAAGCAGTGAGCCCCAAGATACATCTGTCTCTTGCGGAGTAATGCTCCGCAGTCTTTGAACAGATGTATGGGGGTTTCCTCTGCTGAGCCACAGAATCTGCATCCATCATCCTCCTCTAGGCCTAGGGCCTTGAGATGTTTCCTAAGTCTGCAGTGTCCCGTCAGGGCTCCTGCCAGAATTCTGAGCTTGTTCCTGCTTAGTTTCAGGCAAGCTTTAGTTGTCTTCTGGTTAAAAGATCCCAGCATCACTTTGGATTGCCTTAGCCCTGGAAGTTCTTCCCAGGTTTTCATCCATTTTCCTCTTATTTCTTCATCTAAACTTTTGCGGATGGTGTTCACGCTCATACCGCAAAAGGGTTCCGGACCTATAAAGGGGATACTGGATCCCTTGTTTGCTAGGTGATCGGCTTCTTCGTTTCCGTCTATACCAGTGTGTCCTGGTACCCAGTATAGCGTTACTTTATTATCCCTGCCAAGCTTGTTCAGCTTCCCCACACAGTCCCATACCAGCTTGGATCTGATGGTGTATGAGCTAATGGCTGCTTGGCTATCTGACAGGATAGCAATTCGTTTTTTGCGGTAATTCCTGTCGAGGTTAAACTGTGCACATCTTTCGATTGCGTGTACCTCTGCTTGGAAGATACTTGGGGATGTTCCCATAGATTCGGAGTATCTGGTACGAGGTCCAAACACTCCTGCACCAGTGCCTTCCTTTGTCTTCGAACCATCTGTATACCACTTGATGGCATTTTGCTCTATGTGGTATGCTGAGGATTCGTCGCTCCAATCGGCTTTACTACTACACATTGCTGTGTAGTTTTTCTCGAAGTGGTATTTGCATACCATTTCGTCTTTTGGTACTTCCAGCTAGGGGATCTTGGCAGCGAGGCTGTTTCGGTCTCTGCTCCCGATTATTTTACCTCTGCCCATTCCTTCCTTGCAGAATCTTACGATCGCCGATCTGGCGGCGCTCTCCACCACAAGGTGCAGCGGAGTCAGATCCTGCAGCAGCTCCAATGCTGCTGTCGGACACGACCCCATCGCCCCCGTGATGCAGACACACGCCAGTCTTTGAATCTTCTCAAGCTGTTTCCTCATAGAGGCCAGCTTGATTCTACTTCCCCACGCAACTGCCCCATAAGTGATTGCAGGTCTCACTATCATGGTGTACATCCATCGCAGGATAGTGGGGTTACAACCCCACGTTTTTCCTGCCAGATTTCTGCACACCATTAGGGCGCGTTTGGCTTTACCTACCACTGCCTCAGCGTGTCTATTCCATAGGAGTTTGCTATCTAGTGTGATACCCAGATACCTTATCTCCTGTTGGTATTCTACTGCCTTCCCATCTATGAGTATGGGATGTAGGCAGTTTAGTTTTCTTCTTCTAGTAAATGGTATCACCGTGGTTTTGCTCTGGTTGAGTCTCAATCCCACTGTTTGACACCATTTACTAGTTACTTTGAGGCCTCTCTGAACAATTTCACAGAGCGTTCCCTCAAATTTTCCTCTGGCCATTATGACTATGTCATCGGCGTAACCTTGACATTTGATGTCTAGGTCGTTTAGCCTAACCAGTAGTTCATCAACTACCAGGCTCCACATTAGCGGTGATAGTACACCTCCCTGTGGGCACCCTCGAGTTGTGGAGATCTTAATGGTGTCTTTTCCCACTTGTATCTCCGCCGTTCTAGTTCTCAGCATTTCTCCCATCCACTTTGAGATAGTGCTGTCGATATTCCTTCTTTCGAGGGCCGATACGGCCTGATATAGAGATATAGAGCCTCGATACTTTCGAGGGCCTGACAGCCTCGTGTGAGGTGTTGTCAAAAGCTCCCTCTATATCCAAGAAGGCACATATCGCTACTTCCTTTATCTCTAGTGCTGCTTCTATTTCGTTTGTCAGCTGATACAGGGCGGTTTCTGTGGATTTCCCTACTCTGTAAGCATGCTGACTCCTGTGTAGGGGTGTACCTACCAGCACTATAGTCCTAAGGTAATTATCAATCACCTTCTCCATTGTCTTTAACATAAAAGATGTTAGACTAATGGGTCTAAATGACTTCGGTTGAGTGGTGTCTTTCTTCCCCACCTTCGGTATAAATACCACCTTAGCCCTTCTCCATAGCTCCGGTATATATCCGAGCGCTAAGCTACTTCTAAAGATATTTAGAAGATATGGCATTAATTCTCTCTCTCTCTTTTGTAGGAAGGCAGGAACTAGTCCGTCCACACCTGGGGCCTTAAAAGGCTGGAAAGTGCCGATAGCCCATCTGATTCGGTTTTCCGTACAGATGGACGCTGCCCTCTTCCAGTCGGCCCGACTTGGTTTCCGTGGTTGCATCAAGCCCTCGGTCTCCCTGTATCCTCTACATCCCGGAAAATGGGTTTCTAGTAGGAGGAGAGCTCTTTGCTCTTCATCCTCCGTGAAGGTCCCATCCGGTTTCTGGAGAGTGGTTGTCATTTCCACTCTATCCTTCGCTAGTGCTTTGTGCAGTCTAGCTGCCACCGGCGTGGATTCTATGTTTTCACAGAAGGTCCTAAAGTTTTCCCTTTTTGCCCTTCTGATCTCTTTGTTGCTTGCCTAACTGAGAAAGCTTGGATTTGATCAGTTTTCTGAACTTCTTATCCTTTTTCGTTCTACATGTATTAACAATATGGTGTGCTATTGCATCTACACTAACAGATAACGATTTATTTGATGGTAAAGAAGTTGAATCTAATTTTCGAATCAGTTGCTATCGATGACGATTCATCAGCGGAAGCACAATATGTGGTTGATAGGACTGCAAGCCAAAGCTCGAATTCCTCGGTAAACTATACAAAGGGCTACAGGACGTCAGTCGTTTCCAAACCATTGATCAGCTATTGATCTTGAACTCGAGATCGGTCCCTTAATGCTATTAATCGGAGATGGCGGTCCTGGACCACATTTGTTTGTCTTAGCCGTCCGCTTCCTCTTCTACGACGTTCTTTAACTTCTCTAGACCATGCTTGATAACACCGTACTACAGGAGTGATTATGGTTAAGACGATTACCAATTTCTCTGAATGAAAAACTACCTTCACGTAAGCCAATAATGCGACCTCATTTAACGTGATTTTATTCGAATAGGTGAAGGCTCGATACGTGAAGGCCCGAATTGGAAGATATTGATGTGGACGCCGATTATTTTCAACAAGATGGCGATAGGTTTACAGCCACACAAAAAACGATGCCATCGCTCTTTTGAGTGAAAAGTTTCCTGACTGTGTGATTTCTCGAAGAGGCGGTCACAATTGGTCACCGATATCTTGTGATTTAACACCTGTAGACTTTTTTCTTTGGGGCTACGTGAAAGTTAAGGTTTATGCCAATGGCCCACAATCGAGTCAAGGCCTAAAAAATGGAATTCGTGAAGTTATCGAGGACATACAGCCGCAAATGTGCGAATTGGTGATGGAAAATTTCATGAAAAGAATATGGTCCTGCAAGCGTAGCAATGGCAGCCTTTTGGTTAATATTGTTTTTGATTATAAATGACATACCCTCCTCTTTACAATTAAATAAGCATCCGATGATTTCGCTTAAAAATACTCGTCTTTTTTACATATCAAAATGAAACTTGTTATTCGAAGAACCTCTTCGTAAATTAGTTATAATTGTTTAAAGTAATTGTTATTTTTTAAATTAAAAATACTGCAAAACCGTTACAAACCTCCAGAGGATTTCTATTATGAGAGAATTTAGTTTTACGGTCTATTTACTATTGTTGTGATCTCGCGATTTTGGTTTCAAAGAATTTGAGTTTCTCACGAGTCGGCAAAGAAAACTAAATGGACACCCGATTAGTTTTTGTTTATTTAGGACCATTAGTCTGCTTTATCTAAATCATGCGGGCAGACGCTCGAACTTAGGGATCGTGCCGAGACGCCGAGAGGATTTTCTTTTATGAGTTCTGGAAATTTTCAATAAAGATTAGGGGAGGACTCACACCAAGACCGAGGTGATGAGGTAGATTAGATTAGATTCCCGACCTTCTCTAAGGGTTTGGCGCACGTCAACCTTAAGGCTTATTGTGCTGTCGGTTGATATCAAACTTGCAGTCCGACGTCTGTGTCACTGACTAGTTTCCTTAGTTTTCCTACAAGTTTGGGTTCCCATGTGGTTTGTTGGTTCCAGTCGAGCTGGTGTCGCATTCGTTCTAGGGCAGGGCATTCGAAGAGTACGTGGTTTGCTGTTTCATCTTCCTCTCCGCAGAGTCTACATAAAGGTTCGTCTCGGTAGATTTTTACTTTATGCATGAATTCTCTAAATCCGCCAGTGCATGTTAGTAAACTAACTATCTGCTTCGTGTGAGCTTTGTTTAGTTTTAACAGGTCCTTTGCAATATTGGGATTAGGTGAGTCTATTAGCTTCCTGCAATGGGTTGCTTTATCATAGGAGTTCCATCTGAGTTTGTGTTTATTTTTCATCCAATCATTGATGGATGCTCTGGCGCAGGCTTTTTCTATACCTGGGTATAGTGAGGTAGAGTGGAAGTTAAAAAGGGGCAGTCAGAATTGAGCTAGCGAGAGAGTAATTTGAGTTTTAAAGACGAACCTCCGTATTTTCGTTGAAGTAAATTCCGGGTTTCGACCATAAGTTTCGTAGAATTAAGTGTATTGTTTATTATTTATTATTTTTAGTTAGTTAGTAATAATTGTAATAAGTTAGCGATTAGTTGTACATATTGTAAGATATTAGTAGATAAGTAGTATTTAATTACATATAAAGGACATATTTGCGTGTAATTAATTCATCCATTGTCCTGATCCTGGAGCAGCACCATACCAAATTACCAGTTCGCAACACTATACGCCCCGTATAATTAATAAATAGATCTATTAATTGAAATAATTTATTTAAAAAAAAATTAATTTTCATAGAATAAGTATAAATTCTGGGATAACTATGTTTCTCAAAAGAACAAGAAAGTATCTTAATATACTTTCCATGCCAAATAAATTGAGTTTGAACTTTATATTCCAGATGCTCAGCTTTGCCCTTTGTTTTGCTGAAGTATATTATATAAAGTAGATAAACTTGTTTGCTTGAATAACTCAATCATCATCCAAATGAAAACGTATTTTCCTCGATTTTTGAATAAGCGCTGAAATCTTTATAATATTACTCATAAATTGGAAAACTGAAAAAATATCATTATATTGCATGCATTTAAGGTTAATAGACCAAAGAAATACGAGGAAACTTAATCATAAAGTAACCAAAAAGCTTATTTAAACCTCCTATTATACATAATCTTGTAGTCGACTAATTTCCTGTCCTTTTGTTTTAGGTAAGTCACTTGAGAGAACACAATGAATGCAACAAGTTACGTTGGCGGAAATGTACGAAATTAGCATTAAATTGAGGCAAGTATCTTTATTAAAAAAAAAAATACACTTTACACTTGACTCATCGCAAATAACTTCAACCACATTTTCTTTGCATATTTTTTATCGTTTTAACATAAAAACTGTAATTGTGAGGTCTATAAAGCACCTCCACCTCTCAAAATTCAAATTTGATTAAACGATAATTATGTGCTAATTATGTGCAAGGAATCGCGAATTTGTGCTCAAAACTTTCATTGAAAAAATCAAATTTAATTAATGGGGGTGCTAACTTATTTGCAAGCTTCTTTTACTTGCGCATGCTCAGAAAGTATGTTTCTAGCTAGTGGTCGTCCCCTCTTTGATGAAATATGGGCTCCATTATTGGCTCCAAATATTGGCTCCATTCGTATCCATTTTTCTCAAGTAATATTTGTTTTATCATCATGAGCATTATTTTCATCTGCAGACAAGTCTTCTGCAGATCCTTCACTTGGGACATCACTTGCCAAGGAACAGAAGGATCAGAATCTTCATCTGAGTCATTTGAATCGAGTTTTTTTAGTACTTCTTCCGTAGCAGCGGCTAATTGTGCTTAGTAGCATTTATACCCTCCACAAAATTGTCCCACATATTGTTTAATGCTAAAGACAAAATCGTCCCCTTAATTCATTGTTCTGGATGCAATACCGTGTACGTAGATCAGACAGGACGAAGTTTTCAACTCGATTTTCAGAACATTCACGCGCGTTTCGTCTCAAAAAAGGCACTAGCTCTTTTTCAAACCATTGTCTGAAATGTAATCATAAATTCCTGGAAATAGACAATCTCAAAATCTTGCGCAATTGCAATAAAGACCCGAAACTTAATCTGCTGGACTGATCTCAATTTTCAAACAGAGCCGAAACCCTTTCGTTAATCTCCTTAACGAGCAAATCGACTTAATATTTTCGCAACTTTTTAATCTTGCACAATTCTCTCCAGGTAATTCCAGATTTGAATCGCAAACTATTATTCCAGAATTGCAGAAAGCCATCTCTCCCCCGTCAAAACCCTTAGTATAAATACAATCAATAACAAGATATTTAATATGTGTGGTTAAAATATAATAAATTTTTCAATACAGGATTACCACTAGTGATTGCAAAATTGGATAAAAAATAAAAAATACACCGGTATTCGTTATTTTTAAAACGTTGTACCGGAATACCGGTATTGACAGTTTTTTTTTGTGTAAATTTACGACGATCTTAATTAAATTCGTGTTTGTTAATCTCTTTCTTCCTTTTCGTTTTCTCTTTTAAAGTCATTATAATTATGTAAATACCTTAAAACATTTTCTAGCTCAATATGCCTTTCATCTATGCGAATTTGCAATGCGGTGTATAATTCATTAGATAGTGGCGTGTCCTAATCGTTGAGTGATTGCAACATAAAATCTATTGTTGCATTCGCTGTTAATCAGTTGGATTTTTTTTTTGGAAGCAGGGCTGACACAGTTTTAGATACTAAATCGAATTCACTATCGGAAAAAATTTGTTTAGAATTGGATTTTTTTATTTAAAAAATCTTTCCATCATTATGAGCAAACTGTTTTAGCGTGTTTTAGAATCTAACATTAGCCTAAGTTTTTTCTTCATTTCAGTAAGTATTTAATTTTTGTAAAACGAACGTTTATATTATCTAAACAACTTTTTGAAATTTCTTAATTCTAGGAAGTAATCCTTGGTAAGTGATTATTTTATCCTCAGTGCTATTACCTTGTTCGTATCCAAGCAAGGTGCTTTCAGCAATTGTATTATTATTTTCTTCATTGTCAGACTCTTCGTATCAGAAGTTTATGAATCCAGAGTACTTTGCTTTTTCTGCACTTGACTTTGATATCGAGGCTGCTAATAGTATAGAAGTATAATAATAGTCCTATTGAAAATCATTGCCGGTTGCAACATTGGAGAAAGACTGGAACTCGCCAATTTAAAAAATATCCAAATGTTTAAACATTTAAAACACTACGATTTATTTCACTACAACATCCACTGTGAGGTTACTAAAACAAAGAGTTGAGAGAGCAAATGATTGAGGTTGGTGCTGTCACATCGATGAAAAATTATTCTAAAATGGATGCCGGTATTTTACCTTAACAAATACAGGTTTCACGAAATTGCGAAATAGCTCAAAATATCGGTATTCACTAATAGGGAATATGCATGAAATTTAAATTTGGTTCAAATATTTTCAAAAACCGGAAACCGGAAGTTGAAACCGGAAACCGTAAGTCGAAACCGGGAGTCGAAACCGAAACCGGAAGTCGAAACCGAAACCGGAAACCGGAAGTCGAAACCGGAAGTTCCAGGGTCAAGGCCAAGGTTAGGTTAGAGATCAAGGTCAAGGTTAGGTTAGGGGTCAAAGGTCATCGCGCATGCGCATGTCAGAGGTGGAGGTGGATTTAGAACATACTATCTTTCCCTACTATAGTGAATTTATATTTTGCTATCCTACACCTCCATAAGCTTCTTGTACATATATGTTAGAAACAATAATTCATCATTCGTTCATAGTTTGGTGACGGTCTTGATTTCACAAAAAGCAATACCGATTTTTTTCATTTACGTATGCTATAACATCTCATTGTGCAGTCGTAGCATTATTTTTACTTAACTCGAAAAATCTGTACGTACAATCGCAAAGATACCATTTATCCAAATGAAGTTTTGAAAGTTATAAATGAATCTTTGGAAAGTTAGGTAGGGCTATTTTTAATAAAACATTATACGACCAAGCGTAAATGCTGAATTTTCATATATCACTTAATTAGGAAACTCAAACAGTGCAATTAAAGCTAAATTATCTGGCGTAGCGAATAGAAAAGATTTGTTAAAGTAGGGGAGGGTGGTTAAGTTTTGCTAGTTCAGCTGTAATACAAGTCCGGGGTATTTGTCGTGGAGTTTTGGGGCACAAATATTACCATAGCTAAAGAGCAAAAATTATCTTCGTCGTTCACACATTTTAAATTATTTAAAAATATTTTCTTTCCACTCGTAAAATAGAACATAAAGGTTTACGGCTTTATGAAGCATCTTTATTGGTTTAGACCAGAGGTTCTTAAACTTATGTAGTCCACGGGCCCCCTCTTGAATTAAAATTTGTTTGCGGACCCCCTTTGGAAGAACTTTTTTTTTTGCTGACCCTGTCCCTTTTGACCTTTACTAACTCTTGCTATTTTACGTCGTTTTTGAGACTTCATTTCTTTAGTAAAAATACGTTTTATAAAAATAAGTTAAAAAATCTCAGAAAGGTCGTACGTTATAGGAGTAATAAATATTGGTAAAAATGTATGTTTATTGAAATCATTGGTTATTTTAATAAATGTTTTTTTCAAAACTCATACAAACATTTCTTGCTTAAAAATTGTCAAAAAATAGTTTCTTCTTCATCTTTCGAATAGGCCTACTTTGTACCACGCTTGTTCAACTGTTGGGCTTAGACATTTACCCAGTATTGTCGCATCTTCTGCCGGTGTAACTCCTTTCTCTCTTCTGTCCAGGGGGTACCTTTCCTTCGAGGTTTTCCTGAAATCCACGGACTTCCTTCAGGGTGCGTCTCATAGACTGTCTGTTTTTGAGATCTGTTATTCCCAGTTCTTTAATATCCTTCTCGGTCTCTGTCAACCAAGTGGTACGAAGCTTCTTGTTTTGCCACAAGGTGAACAGACGGTTGGTTAGTCGGTTTGGAGGCAATCTTGCAACGTGGCCATAGAAAGCTACCCTTCTTTTCCTTGCACAGTCAGAGAGCATCTCAATATGTTCGTAGAGCTCAAAGTTATGCCGTCTTCGGAATTCCCTATCTTCCTTTACCGGGCCTAGCATCTTCCTGAGGATTCTCCTCTCTCTGATTTCCAATTTCTCTATTAGACCCCTTCGGTTCAAGGAAAGACACTCCATGACATACAGGGCTTCTGGTCGTAAAAATGTGTAGTGCTTAAGTTTCAGATTGCGTGACAGGCATTTCTTATTGTAAGTGTTCTTAGCCAGCCGATAGGCTAGTTCTAAATTATTGACTCTCTTGGATAATGATGTTCTTTCTGATAAGTTGGGTTCAATCCATTCGCCGAGATACTTAAATTTCTCAGTCCTCTTGATGTTTCCCTGCTCTAGTAACATCACTCTGTTTGCTTCTCTGATGTTGGTGAAGAATTATTTAGAGAACTATTTAAGAACTATGTTTTAAGAACTATTTTCTCCGGCGACACTTGAAGACCCACTTTGGGAGCCTGATTTCTGAAGCAGTTTACCTGCATTGTTGCCATCTCAAGAGAATCAGCATACAGTGCCATGTTATCTGCAAAGGCCAGGCAATCTACAACCAGTCCATCGTTCTTACATCCCAGGTAGATACCACTCTGAGCACCCAAATTGTTCAGTTCCTTGCGCCATTCTCTCATAACCTTTTCAAGGACACAGTTGAAGAGAAGTGGGAAAAGTCCATCTCCTTGTCTCTCTCCAGTTTGTATTTCGAAGCTTTCTGAAATCTCGCCTCTAAATTTAACCTTGGAATGGGTGTTGGTCAAAGTTTCTAGGATGAGTCTGCGGGTTTTGTAGTCTAGTTCCTGGAGTGTTTTGTTTAGCGTTTCTCTATCAATGGAATCGTAGGCCTTCCTAAAATCAACAAAGGTGACGACCACCTTGCGGTTTCTCATCTTGGAGTATGCAAGTACAGTTTTAAGATTGAGGATCTGTTCGACACAGGATCGGGTCTTCCTGAAGCCCCCCCCTGGTATTCTCCCAATTGACTATCAAACTGATTTTCAGCCTTTGTTTGTAACGCCTTCGAAACAATCTTGTATGTTACCGGGACGAGAGAGATTCCACGGTAGTTGTTTAGATCCGTAAAATCTCCCTTTTTGTGAAGCGGATGGATCAGAGCAGATTTCCAATCGGGTGGTAATTTCTCTGTTTCCCAGATGTCCTGGATGATCTCGGTTAGCTTGCGTACGACATTGTTTCCAGCACCTTCCCACAGTTCAGCAACTATAGAGTCCTCTCCAGCTGCCTTATAATTCTTAAGAAGTTGAATGATCTGGCCAACTTCTTCCAATGAAGGGGGAAGCGAGTCCGGGTTTGGTGTGTTTTTTTTAAGCGAAGTCTTCGCTGGGTGAGTCACAGTTGAGTAGATTTTTAAAGTACTGAGGCAAATGCAGTTGTCCTTGTCGTTATAAGCCAGTTTGCCTTGTGAGTCTCTGAAGTGGCGGCTTGGCGGAGCGTATTTTCTGAATGACTGCTTAAAGGTTCCAAAGAAATCTTTGGAATTATTCTTAGCAAAGCTCTCTTCGATTTGGGTGTTAGTTGGTTTTGTGTGAAGGTTCGTTTGGTTTCTCGAATTGTCTTGGCTGTAACCTTTCTTTATTCCAAAAATTTATGCCAATTTTCCTTGGTCTTTTTAGAATTTCACTTTAGCCAGGCTATCTGTCTTTGGGCTATTGCATTATCACAGTCTTCAGTCCACCACGGATGCTTCCTTCTTCTAGCGAGAGGGGCGAGTTCATTGGTCGCCTTGACAAGAGTCCCCTTCAGTTGGTCCCAGTTGTTTAGGTATGTGTTGTTCAGTCTCTGACATAGTTCTTGGCTGTTCTTGGGTCGCTCTACGTCAAATCTTACCATTTCGGAGGTTCTGTGTAATTTAGTGTTTCTAGGCTGGAGTCTTATTTTGATCTTTGAGAGGTAGTGGTCTGAGTCCAGATTAGCGCTACTTGGTACCTTCACGTTTTGTGTTTCCTTTTGAGATTTTCTTGAAATGGCTACATGATCTATCTAGAATTCACCCAGGTGGGTATTACGTGAAATCCAAGTCTTCTGCTTCCTTGGCAAGTGTTTGAAGGCTGGAGACTCCATGAGCATCCCAAAAGTCCGTTGCGGTTGGTTCGCTTATGCGCCAGATAATTGGCCACTATGTTTCTGTATTTTTGGTCTCTTGCCAATTGAGCATTGAAGTCACCAATAACGGTGTGCCTCTCTGGAAGTTTAGAAATAATATCTTCTAAGTCTTCTCAGAATTTATCAGTTCTGTCTGGATTGCGTCTGTTGTCCTGGTTGATTGGGGCATGTACATTAACTATACTGTAGCCCTTGTTTGCGCATTGGAGAGAGATGTTACCACCATATAATTATGAAACCCGCGTTCAGCGCTACGATAGACCCTCACGTCATTCGTTTGAAGTCTTGTATTTTGTGGTTGGATAAAATAGTCAATTGTAAGATCCACAAGTTTTTTCTTTGTTTGTTGCCCTGTGTACTTATGATTGTCCTTGTGCTGATAAAACCGTTCATTATTCTTAGGTTCAAGCTTTGGCATAATTCTAAAAGTCGATCCTCGTTGTTGTTTATTCGTTCTTCGCCAGATCCCGTTATGCTCCTATAATGACAAACGTTGCTGCGTTTCTTTCTACTTCCATCGTAATAATCTGCTTATCTATCTCTTCCTATCTCTTTATGTATTTCTTTAGCTTTTTATGTATGGCTTTAGACACACCTCTTTTTGCTCTGGCGCTTTTTTCTACTCCACTATAAGATTGGATATAGTCATTTTTTCTTTCATTTCCATTTACTTTCTTCTTCGGTTCGATGAGAACACATCTTTTGTCGCTTAAGTTCCTGAAAAACTTCTGTCTCTTTAGTTCTTAAACATTGTACATTCTATATAGCCATTTGCATAGCCCTTTTTCGTAGCAAAAGTCATCTTTTATTTCCGTCCGTCTTTCGAGGCTTTTGATCGAAACTTTTAGCAAGTGGTTGTTTTCACGAAAGAAAGGTTGCTAGCCTTTCATTCCAACCCTCCCCATTTATCCGCGCTTGGGACCGGCACCAGCATCTGACCTACTCAGTTCAACCAGTATACTAGAGGCGGAGTTAACACTAACACACACAAGTTAAACTTGAGTTAACACTGTAAATACATGTATACACAGAACAAATATAAGTACAAATTTCACATGATGATTTGTTTTGTTTTGAAATCTAAGGACAAAACTAGAAATGCGGAAGAAAAGAATGGGCAGAGTGGGTAAGGGAAAGTCAATGGGATGTCTTGAACGGGTGTGTGGAAGGGGACTGGAAGGGGCAGTATACGTTTGGGGTGGCGGTGATAGACATAGCAGTTGTTAACGACTCCGCGAGACAAGAAATTAGAGAGATGGAGATCGGAGCGAAAGGTGAATCTGACCATATGCCAATACTGATCACGTTAAAGCAGCCGATAGAAGAGGGGTCCAGGAAAAAGAAATGGGTTACCAGGTGGGATAGCGGCGCGACGGAGCTGTTTAAATTAAGAATGGAGGCAACAGACTGGGATAACTTAAAAGATATAGATGTGATAACCGAGGAAATGGAAGTCGCAATGGTCAGGAGGAAAGTCACAGAGGCAACAGTGGGAAGATTATGGGCGGATAAGGAATTCATAAGGGAGAAACAAAAATATAGAGAGGTGACGAGAAGGTGGAGAGAGGGTACCGGTGACAAGGAACTGTGGTTAAGTACGAGAGCGGACTTACGAAACCTGGAGGGGAGAAAAAAAGAAATGTGGGAGAGAAGAGAGCGACAACGAATACTGGAGATTAAAACTGAAGCGCAGCTGTGGAAATATTTAAAGGAGAAGAGCGGGAAGAAGGAGCGAATTCCAGACAGTATGCCTAAGGAAACCTGGTTAGGGCACTATATGGTTCTATTGGAAGGAGTGAAGATAATGGTGGATCGAGGGAAAGACAGTGTTAGAAGAGCAGACTGTTGAAGAAGTAGGTGAAGAAGAAATTATTGAAGTACACCAGGTAATTTCAGCCTTAAAGCAGAAGAAAGCGACAGGACCGGACGGAGTTGGAAATGAAGCGTGGAAGTCGGTACCAGAGAAATGTATCGACAAGCTTACGGAGGAGTTCAACAAGATATGGAAAGGGACAAAGCATCCCAGAGAGCTGGAAAGAGATATAGCCAATCCACAAAAATGGGGACAAGGAAAGGATGGAGAATTACAGGGGGATCATGCTGATGAACTCGTCCTACAAAATGTTCGCCAAGATTCTAGAAGGGCGGCTGAGAAAAGAGGCAGATGAAAAGCAATTAATACCAGAGGTGCAAGCAGGATTCAGAGAGGGAAGAGGCACAGTCGAGCAACTCATAACGCTTAGATTTATAATTGATCAGGAAATTAGATCTGGGAGTCTTTTTGCTCTTTTTATCGACCTGAAAGCAGCGTATGATTCCGTAGATAGACGGAGAATGTATGAATGTTTGGTTAAAAAGGGTATTTCGGAGAGGGTGAGGAGGAATGTGAGGGAGTTGTATAGGGAAACGGTGTGTAAGATCAGGGTGAATGAGTGTGTAACGGAATATTTCGAGATAAAAAAGGGCCTGAGGCAGGAATGTCCACTGAGCCCCACACTTTTCAATCTCTATGTGGTTGATTTGGAAAGAGTTTTGGCAGACGGGCAAGCTGGAGGAGTGGTGGTAGGGAGAACAAAGGTGTGGAGTTTAGCATACGCTGATGATGTAGTGGTTTTGCCAAGACAGCTGGGGAATTGAGAGAGGTGATTGAAAGGGTGAGAGGGTTTTTTGAAAGTAGAGATTTGAGTGTGAATGTGGAAAAAATTAAATGGATGCGGTTCAAAAGAGGTGGAAAGTTCAAGAAAGAGCGGTTTGAATGGAGAGGGAGGGAAATCAAGGAGGTGTAAAGTATCTGGGGTATGTATTTGGAAATGGAGGTAGCAATAGAGAGCATGTGGAGTGTGTAGCGAAGAAAGCGTGGGTGGCAGCTGGGCGAGTCTGGAATGAATGGAGGAATAAATTCGAAGGAAGCTTCAGGGCGGCTGAGACGGTGTGGAAGGTGTGTGCGAGAAGCATTTTATTGTATGGCTCAGAAGTCTGGGGACGAGAGAGGAGGAGAGGATAGAGTCCAGTTAAAGTTTTTCAAAAAAATCCTGAAGCTTGATAGGTCGGCACCTGGTTATATCGTCCTCCAGGAGGTGAATGCGTGCAAGGTGGCTGTCGTGGCAGCAAGAAAGCTCATAAGGTTTGAATATAAGGTGAGTGAATTGGGAGATGAAAGGTTAATAAAAGAGGTTTTCAGAATGGTAAATCTAGTGGGAGTAGGCGGTATGAAAGGGAGTGACTGGGGAAAGAATAAGAGGAAATTGTATGAAAGAGGTGGTATATCTGGTGAGGGACTTGAAACGCTAAAGCAGGAAAGGGCACTGTGGGCCGAAAGGTTGGTAGAACGTTTGCAAAAAGTGGACATACAGGTACATGGGCGGTTACCAACCTATTTAAGTGTAAATCAAGAGGACGATGCACAAGTCGTGTTAGCAAGGTTTAGGAGTGGATGTGAGGAGCGTGGAAGAAGATACTGGATGAGTGAGGAGCATAGAAAGTGTAGTGTTTGTGGGACAGCAGAGGATACTTGGGAGCATTGGATGGAAGAGTGTACAAGGGGTGAATAGAATGAGGGAGAGAGGCAGAAAAGAAAGAAATGGGAGGAATGTATGAATGATAGCGGAAAGGGTCTGAAACTGCTGAGAGGGATAAAAAGATGGAAAGAGCAAACTGGTAACAGAGAAGGTGTATTATAAAGCAAATTGGAGTTTATTTTGTGTCAGTAACAGATATTTTTGTATTTTTATTTTTTAAATTTATATATTTTTTTATGTGGTTTCTATATGCCAGTAGGTTAATAAATAAATAAATAAATAGTCCTAAGACTCAATAATATTATAGAGCCCTGGAAAGGTTGAATATATTTATATATTCAGGCTGTGTTCTGACTTTATTAAGTTTATTCGAGCAAACCTACTTTTAGTACTAATCTTTTTCATCCTATTCATTTCATATTCATATTTGTCATTGAGAGGAAAGGTTAACGAAAGAAAACAGAACACATGGAGTTCAAGTTTTATTTAAGTATGTTTCTCAAAATATCTACATTACACGAAATATACATTTAAAAAACAATAACTACATATCAGTCCAATAATTACTCTTCTTGTGCACAGATTTGGCTCGCCTTGTGCGACGAAAACAGCAAGCCCATCAAATGCACACCAATTTGCGTTCTCCCGAATATCTATGAAATATAAACTTTAATACGAGTAAAGAACTTAAATATATATATACAACATATAGTTCAATTAAAATACAAATAATACATCTCACTTGATTTATAAATAACGTATAATTTTAATTTGAACATTTATGGTAGATAGCTGCATCCAAAAACTAGCTAATAACTTTGATATGCAGTTCGAACGCCGCTTAACAGATTACGAATTCTGATACATTTAATATTTGTTCTGCTGTTAACATTTAAGAGATTCTAAGCTATGGAATTTATGTAAAATTTGTAAAGCTCGCCATTGCTTTTGAAACACTCATATTCAATTACAATCGAAAAGGAATTCATTCTACGCATATATTTCAGGTTGTATCAAGGAATCAATTAAAATCTCGCAATTAAAATTCGGACAAGTCTAAGTGATACATTTACGGCAGTCATTTTTTTCCTCTCACAGATTTTACTAATTATAAACGGGTTTTCTTAGGTGAAGAAGTTTTGTACGCGTGTGCGATTTAAATTAATTGTGGAGATAAGTTCGCGTGCATTAATTCCACGCGCATCTTAATACATGACGTAAGTTCGCACGGAATGTTGGATTTGATGTTATCTCTGTAATATTTCGCGACCTCTTGCGAAATGTGTTTTTCGCAAATTACCGTACTTATCTAAGTGTGTGTGTGGTTTTTTAGGACACACAAAATAAATGAAAACATTTTAATTGGTGTGAAATTATATTTAAAAATTGGTACAGTTCGGTTATCGCAATTATTTGTTGGAATATTTATGTTTTTTTTATTTGTAATTCCTCGTTGATTATACGTTCTATATCTTGATAGTTTCTATTTGAATTTAAAACACGCCAGAAAATTAATGATAATTAGTAGAAATATTTTAAATCTTTGTATTTTCTTTACATAATTGACTTTCTTAATTAATAGTAATATTTTTTCACCCGGAAGTCGAAACCCAAAGTCAAAAACCCTAATTCGAAATCCAAAGTCGAAACCCAAAGTCGAAACCCTAAGCAGAAACCAAAAGTCGAAACCCAAAGTCGAAACCCAAAGTCAAAACTCAAAGTTGAAACCCAAAGTTGAGACCCAAAGTCGAAAATTAAAGTCGAAACTTAAAGTCGAGACCCAAAGTCGAAACCCAAAGTCGAAACCCAAAGTCGAAACCCAAAGTCAAAACTCAAAGTAGAAACCCAAGGTCGAAACCGAAACCCGTTTCATAGTAATATTTTATAAATTAAATATATTTTTTGGTACTTACGTACTAACGCCACCGCAGCTACAGATTTGAACAAAATGGATGGTTAGAGATAGAGAGAATATATCTATTATATACTTTCATTATACAAAGTGCTATCGATGGATGGTTAGATTAGGTTATAACGGAGTAGATAAATCCAGACCACATATCGCGCGGTAGCGCGACCTCTAGATCCGAAATAAGAAAAAATGTTGGATAAGGGTTAGATTAGGTTATATTAGAGCAGATAAATATTGACCACATATCGTCGTCGTTATTTCATCAAGTGTCTTTAAATTTCCAAGCACCCCATTGTAAACCGGTATAAATACAGCTCAAACGTTACGCTGGATAAGTCAATAAGGGATAACTCAAAGGGGGATATCTCAATGCTTGAGAGAAGGTTTATGAATAAAACAAAAGTCTTAACAGTCCGCACTGTTTGATTTCTATGATAAAAAGTTTAAAGACTTTGACTGTCAATGCGGGAAGAAAATGCGGATAATAAATGCGTTGGCATAGCGCCAACTCTCGCTGTGGTGGCGTTAACACGTAAGTACCTATTTTTCCAATTATTATAAAATCTACACAATTATTTTAAAGAAATTGTTTTTTTGTTAAATCGATTTATATATAGTGCTATGAGGACCTTTAAAAAATATATAATTTGCACGTATAATTATGTTATAGAAATTATTTATATTAAATAATTACTCCGTTTTAAATCCACCCCATGCTTCTGCATTCTCAAAAATATTTTGTATGGTAAGGATTTTGAATCAAATATTTTAAAAATGACATTTTTCCTTTCCTTTATCTTACATTTACTATTTGTAATTTAAAAAATTATGACAGAATGTTGAATCTCATATATTTTGATTGTTTAGTTTATACAGTGTGTAAAATCATGACGTTTTTCCGATAAGAGAAACTTTTTTATTACTCATGCGCGCGAAGTATTTCCTGACGCACGTTTTTCAATACGAGAAATACCACTTTGCATTGTCTTTTCATATAACCTGGGTAACGCATGTAAATATTCAATATCTCTAGGTTAAAACTAATAAATAAAAATAAAATAATAACAATCAACAATCCCCTCAAAGAGACTTAGTTAATGGACTGACTAAAGTGATCCTATGTGGGCATAAAAGTGGAAGAAGAAGAACAATCCGTTGAATTGATTCTTTCGTACTTTCGTTCCTGCGTTGCAATTTGGTGTACAAAACTCACCGCGCGAGTAGTTATGTAATCAAGATAAAATAGAGATTGGTGTAACCTTCCCATGTTATAGATAATCATACAAACTTAAAACAAACGGAACACAGCCTGAATATATAAATATATTCAGCCTTTCCGGAGCTCTATAACAATTTTTATATAATTGTTATAGAGCTCCGGAAGGGCTGAATATATTTATATATTCAGGCTGTGTTCCGTTTGTAATCAAGATAGAATTAAAAAACCCAAAAAAATTGCTCCCGGCGGAATTGGAGGAGCTGGCCCAACTGATTTGCGACATCGATTCTGAAGAAGAAATACCGGACTATGTTGGTGATACTTGCTGGAAAACGAATGTGAGTGGTTCAGAAATTGAAGGTGCACTCATTACCTGAATGAATTGAACCCGGAAGAATTCGAAGAAGAGGATGGAAATAAAAATCACTTTATTGCTAAAGATAGAGTGACTAGTTGGCACAAAAAATCGCTGAAAAGCAAATTCATTAAAGTGGGTGCTACTAACTTTCTGATTTTTTTTCTGGTGCCAAACAAGAAGTAAAAAGCATACAAAATGAAGTAGATGCTTTCATGAGCATACTAACATATAGAATTGGCGCAGGACAGTGGTACTGGCGCAGGAATCTATGGACTGTACCTGGGGTGCAGCCTATCTGTACCCCTGGGGACACAAGCCACAGTACTCCAAGCAGAAATACACGCTATCATGGTCTGTGCCCGTGAAAATTTGAGAATGGACTACAAAAGTAGAAACATCCGCATTTTTACGGACAGTCAGGCTGCGATAAATGCTCTAGTGTGTCACGAAATCAAATCCAAGACAGTTTGGGACTGTCTTCAGGACCTAAAAGCCCTGGCAAAGCATAACAGGGTCACACTCGCTTGGGTGCCTAGCCACACGGGACTGGTGGGTAACGAAATGGCGGATAAGCTAGCAAAAGATGGAGCCTGCAAGGCAAACATCATTGCTGAAAGCGGACCCTACATTACCAAGACCACGACCCGAAATAAAATCTGTAAATGGGTAGCAACTAAGCATCGTCTTCTTCTTCTTTAAGTTCCATGTCCGTTCCGAACGTTGGTAACCATCTGGGCTATGATGACTTTATTCACTGCGGCACGGAAAAGTTCTGTTGTCGTCATGCCGAACCAGGTTCTTAGGTTTTTCAACCAAGATATTCGTCTGGCGCCGATTGACCTCTTTCCTGCCACCTTTCCCTGGATAATCTTCTGCAGCAAATGAAATCTATCTTCGTTTCTCATGATGTGGCCAAGATATTCTAGCTTTCTGCACTTGACTGTGTTTAGAACCTCTCTCTCCTTGTTCATTCTATGGAGGATCTCATCATTGGTTATTCGATCCCTCCAGGAGACTCTCAGCATTCTGCGATATATCCACATTTCAAATGCCTCTAACTTTTTGCTGGTGGCTTCTGTCAGTGTCCACGATTCCATTCCGTAAAAAAGAACCGAAAACACATAGCATCTCATCATTCTCAGCTTTGTAGTCATTGTTAGGTTGTGGCTTGTTAGTACAGATCGCATTTTGGTAAAAACAGATCTTGCCTTTTCAATGCGAATTTTTATCTCCTGAGAGTGATCCCACCAATCATTAACATTTGTGCCAAGATATGTATACCTCTCCACCCGTTCGATTGGCTCTTGATTGACAGTAAGTTCACAGTTTTCAATATAGGACTTGCTGATGACCATAAGTTTTGTCTTCTTGATGTTAATATCCAAGCCATATTCTGTGCTCTTTTCTACAAGTCTGTTTATTAGATGTTGTAGTCCTTCTATACTATCTGCAAACATCACTGTGTCATCTGCATATCGTATGTTGTTGATTTTTTCGCCATTGAGAGAGATGCCAGCTTCACACTCTTCCAGAGCTTCTTTAAATATGTATTCAGAATAGATGTTAAAAATAAGAGGGGACAATATACATCCTTGTCTCACTCCTCTCATTATGTCTATTTGTTCGGTCTTTTCTGTCTCTACTCTCACTACGGCTTTTTGGTTCCAGTAGAGGTTCGTAATAATTCGTAGATCCTTGCCGTCCATCCCAGTTTCCTTTAAGATGTTAATCATTTTTTGGTGTTTGACCCTGTCGAAAGCCTTCTGGTAGTCAACAAAACAGGCAAAAATGTCGCAGTTCATATCTCTGCACCGTTGAAATAGTACTTGCGTGCAATATAATGCTTCTCGTGTGCCCATCGCATTTCTGAAACCAAACTGAGTTGGTGATACTTGTTCTTCGCAAACTCTGTCAATTTGAATGGTCTGACACACAGCAAACGAATATTAGCAAACCTATCGGAAACTCTAAATGCTGAAATCCTGCAACTGTCAAGGAAGCAGATCTCAATTGTGGTAGGCCTACTTACAGGACACTGCCCTCTACGAGAACACCTGCATAAAATGGATATCTGGAAGGATGAACCTTTATGCAGGTTATGCTATGAGGAGGACGAAAATGCCGCCCATATAATCTTCCATTGTGAAGCAATTGTACGTAGGAGACACAAGCTTGGGATTACAGCTGAGAGAGTCCCCGTGAAAAACATGGCACATAGAATCCTGGACCTAATAGAGGGACTGGATCTATTTGCATGAACGAAACAATCTGGGGAAATACAATAGGCCAATGGGCCGCAGTGTTTTAAGGGCTAACCCCCCTGGACCCACACTGGTTAGAGGAAAAAAACAGATGGAATCATAAAACATATAATCGAATGCACATAAATGCAAATTTCAAAAGCTCGATCTAAATATAAATAAGATAACGGTTGTTGAATGGTTGTTATTGTTATATGGATATAAGAAACTTACCAATAGTTTCTACTACATATACTAACTACAACCATAACTTCATTATAGATAACTATATAAACTTAAAAAAGTCGGAACATAGCCTAAATATACTATATATACTTCCTACATAACTATAAATATATTCAAGCTTTCCGGAGCTCTATAATATTATAGAACTCCGGCAAGATTGAATGTATTTATATATTTAAGCTATGTTCCGGCGTTATTAAGGATATAAGGAACAAAATCACACTCATTTTTTCAACCACGGACAACAGATTTATTTTTTTCCGGAATGCATAGAGCAAAAAGCAAAAATAGTTTTCTATTTTAGCTTTCTGTAATTAAATTCGACGATAAAAGTACAAGCAACCGGATTGAAGAAAGCAGATTGATAGGTTGCAGCAGAATTCGTAAAAAAATACAAAAAAACCGGCCAAGTGCGAGTTGTGACTCGCGCACCGAGGGTTCCGTACAAACTTGTAAGTAAGGTATCTTTAGGAGGACCTAACTGTATGCAACCCATATGCTTCTGGTGCCTGACAATACCACGCAACTCATTAGTGTATTTTCATAAGTAATTTCGCATTTTTCTTGTAATTAAACTACATATTTACGGTTTTCAGATTTTTCCCTTGACATGTGCTGTAAGACACCGCTTCTTGCCAAATTTCATAATTCTAAGTCAACGGGAAGTACCCTATAGGTTTTGATTCCCTTGTGAAATTAACGGTGATATCTTTTGATCGCGTTGACTTACAAGTTTGATTTTTTCACAGCTGAAAGAGACCGCAGACCCGAGTATTTGATACAAATTTCAACTTGTTACCTCTACGCGTTCCTGAGAAAAATGGTCTTGACAGACAGACAGACAGACGGACAACAAAGTGATCCTATAAGGGTTTAATTTTCGGTACGGAACCCTAAAAATAACTACTCCGTGGACGTATTCATAATCATTGACCAAATGTTGATACCTTTTCGAGGACGCTGTTTTACAATGTATAGCAAATAAAACTGCAAAGTATGGGTTGAAAGTTTTTGTAAGGTGTGATGCAAACACATTTTATCTATCGTATTTGGAAGTTTATTGCGGAAAGCAACCAGATGGGCCTACAGGTTGCTGAATACACCTGCTTGTTGGAGGTGAAAGGTAGTAACAGAAAGGTAGTAACAGAAATAACAGAAAGGCATGCGATCACTGGTATTTAAGCTATCCGCTAGCTAAGAAATTACTAGAAAATAATATTACAATGAAAAAAAATAAAAATAAACGCGAAATACCGCCAGAATTTTTGCCAAATAAAACCAGCCCTACTAGTTCTTTATTATTTGAAGGTCACAGGAGACAAAACCACGTAACTCCATTTTTTGTCAATATTAAACTGGTGTTAGTATTAGAAGTGTACTTTACGTTGCACTAAATAAGATTGTGGTAAAAGCCCGTCAGTCCCTATAAAACTAACATTATAAAATCATCCAGGGAAGAAACAAACTTTAAATTTCGTTTTCTCAAAACGAATCTAGGTGGACACGCGTGGTTTTTTCCCTGTGCCCTTCATTTGGATTCCAAAAAAAAAATAACTTGGGTCACCTAAATACCAGAGAAAAATAAAACGGTGGTATTGATTTCAACAATACAGGAGGTAATAATAACTATAAATCCAACGTCGAAGAAAGCTGATATAATATTACAATACAACGCCACCAAAGCTGGAGTTGACACTGTCGATAAAATGTGTAGCACTAGTTCTGTATCTAGAAGAACTAGGAGATGAGCATTGGATATATTCTTTCAACTGATAAAAGTAGCGGGAATTAATAGTCAACTGATTTATAATGCTACTCATATTTATAATTCTGCTAGAAGCGCTCGAGAATAAACTGGATTGCGCTACGAAGAGGTTTTGAATGACACCCACAGAAAACCATAAACTACGACAAGATTATTAAATTGGCTCATTTTAATAAGATGTGGGATCATTTGGTGACTAGTCTGGCACAGGGTAAGAAATTCATGCTGGATCTGATTGAACAAGCTTTCATAGCATACCATCAACGAGAAGAATGCAGTTGCACCCAGCAAAAAAACCCAGCACCCGGTCACATTCAGCGCATGTCGTCGATGCAGAGGGAAATCGATCGCGGGACCAAGTTGAGTATTTCTATAGACTGGTCTATATCTATAGACTGGTACCATTGAAAGTTTACTAATGATCCAACATAGTAATGTTTCTCGACCTGCTCTACTCGTTCGGTGAAGTATCAGCTGTTCTGCTTGTGGTTGTCGTTTACTGATAACGTCGAGCTTCAAACCGTACTGTTCGCTGATGGCTTGGATCTTTCTCAGTAGATGTTGAAGTTCTTCGATACTGCTGGCACGTAGTATGAGTAAATAGTATCTTCAGTATTGCAGTATCGTCAGCATAACGAATGTTGTTGCTGCGTTCGCCATTTAGTTTTATGCCCACATCAGCGTCGTGCAATGCTTCCCTGAAGATATTCCTCTGTATATCTGTTGAACAGGAAGGGAGATAGCATACATCCCTGGCGTATCTCTTTTTAGAGATAGTTTCAGAGATAGTAGTTTTTATCGGTGAAGGGCCAAAAGAGGATCATGAAGAATCAGCTGAAGAAGGAGCAAGAGAAGTTGCACACTTTGAGCACGAGAGCCCTGAACGAATACACCAGCCACATTCAGCGCATGTCGTCGATGCAGAGGGAAATCGATCGCGAGACCAAGTTGAGCGAGTTTTTATCGGTGAAGGGTCAAAAGAGGATCACGAAGAATCTGCTGAAGAAGGAGCAAGAGAAGTTGCACACTTTGAGCACGAAAGACCTGAACGAATACACCAGCCACATTCAGCGCATGTCGTCGATGCAGAGGGAAATCGATCGCGAGACCAAGTTGAGCGAGTTTTTATCGGTGAAGGGTCAAAAGAGGATCACGAAGAATCAGCTGAAGAAGGAGCAAGAGAAGTTGCACACTTTGAGCACGAAAGACCTGAACGAATACACCAGCCACATTCAACGCATGTCGTCGATGCAGAGGGAAATCGATCGCAAGACCAAGTTGAGCGAGTTTTTATCGGTGAAGGGTCAAAAGAGGATCACGAAGAATCTGCTGAAGAAGGAGCAAGAGAAGTTGCACACTTTGAGCACGAAAGACCTGAACGAATACACCAGCCACATTCAACGCATGTCGTCGATGCAGAGGGAAATCGATCGCAAGACCAAGTTGAGCGAGTTTTTATCGGTGAAGGGTCAAAAGAGGATCACGAAGAATCAGCTGAAGAAGGAGCAAGAGAAGTTGCACACTTTGAGCACGAAAGACCTGAACGAATACACCAGCCACATTCAGCGCATGTCGTCGATACAGAGGGAAATCGATCGCAAGACCAAGTTGAGCGACTTTTTATCGGTGAAGGGTCAAAAGAGGATCACGAAGAATCTGCTGAAGAAGGAGCAAGAGAAGTTGCACACTTTGAGCACGAAAGACCTGAACGAATACACCAGCCACATTCAGCGCATGTCGTCGATGCAGAGGGAAATCGATCGCGGGACCAAGTTGAGCGAGTTTTTATCGGTGAAGGGTCAAAAGAGGATCACGAAGAATCAGCTGAAGAAGGAGCAAGAGAAGTTGCACACTTTGAGCACGAAAGACCTGAACGAATACACCAGCCACATTCAGCGCATGTCGTCGATGCAGAGGGGGGAAATCGATCGCGAGACCAAGTTGAGCGAGTTTTTATCGGTGAAGGGTCAAAAGAGGATCACGAAGAATCTGCTGAAGAAGGAGCAAGAGAAGTTGCACACTTTGAGCACGAAAGACCTGAACGAATACACCAGCCACATTCAACGCATGTCGTCGATGCAGAGGGAAATCGATCACTAGACCAAGTTGAGCGAGTTTTCATTGGTGAAGCGCCAAAAGAGGATCATTAATATTCTGCTGAAGAAAGAGCAAGAGAAGAGGCAACAACGCCGTAGGGATATGGAAGCGCTGTTGGCCAATTACGACGAGATCAAAGAGTTTATGGAGGAGGAGAGTTTGCATGAAGTTGCCGAGAAGTTTGTGGAAACGGAAATGGAGAATTTCTCAGTGTTTCAGTACGTCAATGAGCTGAATAAACAACTGGAAGGACTCAGCGACGAATTAATGAGCTTACTGTTAAAAATTGATGAACAAAAACTTGTTGTTGATCGAAGTAAGGGAAGTACAACAGCAAATCAATCTCGCAATTTTAGAAGAAGAATTGGCCAATAGCATAAAAGAAGCTGAAAGCTCCGAAGTCGAACTGGCAGTTACCGAAAAAATGTTGAACAATCTCCTCGATGGTATAAACAGGCTGTTCAAAATGTGCAAATGCACGAACGCACCTCTACTGGAATTACTGGGTGATAATAGTACAATAGGGAGGTGATGGTGGCTCAGAGAGTTAAGCACTTGGCTCTCGGGTCAGACAGCGTAGGTTCGAATCCCACCCAGAGCTAAAGCAGTAAAAATCAAAACTAATATCTGCAACCCATCACACTCAATTCCCCAATCCGGCTTAGGCAACCGTGGGGTCTCACTGCCTAACACCTCCTCTGGAAATTTGTCGTTCGGATTCGACGTTAAACTGCTAGGTCCCCCATATTCCATCTTAGTGCTGAGGTTGGATATGTGGCAGAGAAGAGGCCGTTGCCCAGCAATGGGACATAAAGGCTGGCTAATGATGATGATGAATAGTACAATTTCAATCCACAAAGATTTTCTCTATTTGGAGATTTTGGAGATGAAAATTAAGGAAATGATAATATCGATCTATTACAGAGAAATACAGGGCGAAAGACAATAAAAACCAACCGTAGACACCATCATATATTGAATTTCGGCGAACTGGTTACTAAAGATCCTTATCCTTTATGCGTGGAACAAAGTTTGGTTAGTTACGTGATCGATTCCCTGCAGAAGGTTTTGAGTAAAGATCAGATTAAGGAAAAATTGGAGGAGGCTTTCGCGCGCAGAGGATTTAGTTCACAACGTGTCCGGGTGTTATTTTCCGAAGTCAAGGGCCATTATACAGAGGAGATATCAATGAAAACATCTATTTATTAGAATAATAATAATAGATTCTTTGTGCAGCTCACAAGCATAGAAGAGAATTTTTGAAAGTGCTCTCCCTAGCTTTGATGAAGCCGCATCTTTCTGAACGTGTCGCAATGGACGTGAGGTCTATTTTTAGTCAGCTTTAATCAGCTTTTAATCAGCTTTAATCCCATTAGGTTAGTTGTGTTAGCATTAGGTTAGGTTAGCATTAGGTTAAGCTACGTGAGGTTAGGAATAAAGCCCACTTCATGCCTAACCTCACGTAGCCTAACCTAATGCTAACCTCAAAAATACGTGGGGTTACATAGACCTCACAGCCTGTTAAGCGTGGGGTTACATAGACCTCACACCCTGCTTAGCGTGGGGTCACATAGACCTCACACCCTGCTTAGCGTGGGGTCACATAGACCTCACACCCTGTTGAGCGTGGGGTCACATAGACCTCACACCCTGTTGAGCGTGGGGTCACATAGACCTCACACCCTGTTGAGCGTGGAGTGAAATAGACCTCACACCCTGTTTAGCGTGATGAAAAGTGGATGCAAGTAGATGAAAAGTGGATGCAAGTAGATAGAAAATGGATGCAACAAGTAGATGAAAAGTGGATGCAAGTAGATGAAAATTGGATAACTCATTGCCAAGTGATATAAAATGTTTCCTGATAAAATGCAAGAGACCAGAAGAAGGGAGTAAAGGGGACCCCCTGTAAAATACAGGCTAGATGTTTCTGTGGTAGAAAAAAGTAGTGGTCACAGTGGTGTAGTGGTGAACGCATCCTCTCGCTATCCCTGGGTTCAATCCCCGGACAAACCGTGAAATTTTTCACGGAACTATGCTGTGGCCACCTCGTGGAAAGTTGACTACCATTTTCAAACTACCACGCTTGCTTGAAAAGCAAACTACCACGAGTAATTCTGCCAGGTAAAACCTCTCAAATAGTGTCGTTCGGAACCGGCGATAAACTGAAGGTCCCGCATATTAGTGTGACGATTCGTTCCACAAGTATGCGCGAGGGGTCGTCCACACTAGAAGTTAGTAATGGCACCTTAAGAAGAAGAAAAAAGTATCGAGTTACAACAATCATCTGCGACAGTTGCAAAAAAATCAGTTTGCAAACAACATATGATCACATAAACATATGATCATGTGATGAACATATGATCACTGTTATTACCTGCGATCCTTAGAAAATGGTGAGTGAAACAGCGAAAGAAGCAAATAAATAATAATGTCAAATATTATTAGTTTTTCTTTGTTTATAATCAATTATTATATTCATTTATTATTAGGAATATAACTATTTATTAGGAATATAACCATATTCCTAATAAATAGCATAATCCATCAAGAAAATATAATTTCTTATCCTCATACAATAAAAGTCACATGGTGATACATGTGGTGTATATAATACACCGCCCGGATAGTTACGTGAAAATTACGGATGCGGGTAGTTAAAGCTTAACAAAATGAATCAAAAAGTTTCATGAAATTCATTGTCATCCATTGTCGATAAAAAGAAGCCTTGCATGGCATACAATGATGATGCTACTGTGACCATTGTGGCTATCGAGTAAGTTGCGGAACTTCCTAGGATTCCTTTACGCCAGCGAGCAACTGAACTCAATGTTAGTCAACAATGCAGACAATTTATATCCATATGAATTCGGACACACCTTCGAAATTGAAGATATAAGAAATAAGAATGATAGCCAACCTCAACTATGGACAAACTGCATGTGTCAAATTAGGTAACTCCTGTACTGAAAAGGTCGAAATAAAGAAAGGTGTACGCCAGGGATGTGGTGCTATAGAAAAATGCTGCAAATACCATGGACATCCCACCGCACAAACGACTCTATTATTCAACAACTCGGTATAAAGACCAGACTATACCAGACAGTAAACCAAAGGTATTTGAGATACCTGGGCCATGTGGCAAGGAGGTTCGACAATATTGAACGACTCATAGTAGAAGGCAAAGTCAAAGGCCACCAACACGATGGATAGACCGGACAAAAACCCTGACGGGACAAGGGATGCAGGAAGTAATGAGATCTGCCCAAGATAGAGCGCTGGCGAGGAGTCATTGCGAGCGTAGCAAATTGATGTCACCACACCCTGCAGAAGGGTTATGGACCGAAGAGAGAGATACGCCAGGGATGTATGCTATCTCCCTTCCTGTTCAACAGATATACAGAGGAATATCTTCAGGGAAGCATTGCACGACGCTGATGTGGGCATAAAACTAAATGGCGAACGCAGCAACAACATTCGTTATGCTGACGATACTGAAATACTGAAGATACTACGTGCCAGCAGTATCGAAGAACTTCAACATCTACTGAGAAAGATCCAAGCCATCAGCGAACAGTACGGTTTGAAGCTGGACGTTATCAGTAAACGGCAACCACAAGCAGAACAGCTGATACTTCACCGAACGAGTAGAGCAGGTCGAGAAACATTACTATCTTGGATCATTAGTAAACTTTCAATGGGACCAGTCTATAGAAATAAGATCAAGAATTGAAAAAGCTAGAACAGCGTTGAAGAACATGAAGTCATTATTTACTAGCAAAGATATATCTTTGAAGACAAAAATCAAATTAGCTAAGTGCTACATTTTTTCAATTTTTTCATATGGGGTAGAAGCATGGACAACGACAGACTAAATGATAAAGAAATTGAATGGCTTCGAAATGTGGGTATACCTTCGCATTTTACGAATATCGTGAACCGATCACATGACCAACGAGGAGGTTCTCCGCAGAGTCGAAAAAGAGACAGAAATCTCATTCACTCTTAAAAAACGTAAAATGCAATACCTTGGGCTTATAATGCGTCATGAGAAGTATCGTATAAGTATCTTGCAACTCATCTTACAGGGAGCAAAAGAGGACCGGGTAGACGAAGACATTCAAGGTTGCATAAGTTGCGTTGACTGTGGTACGGACTCACTTCAGAAGAATTGTTTCGGAGTGCAGCGGACAAAGTTAAAATAGCCATGTTATTTGCCAACGTCCGCAACGGATAGGGCACCAGAACAAGAAGAAGAATCACTTGGAAATGCTCTTTTATTGCCATTACTTGAGCAAGAGGAATTGCGACGCATCTACTTCCAACAAGATGGGTGTCCAGATCATGATACCTTGATTGTTAGAGAATTCTTAAATTTACATTTTCCTGCTAGATGGATTGGACTATATGAACCAATGCATTGGCCAGCTCGGTCACCGGACTGATTTTCTTTCTTTGGGGTTACCCAAAGCAAAAACGTTTACAGGAAACCAATGGGAAGCAATGTAGATTTCCTCAAAATGCGGATTGCGGAGGCTGTTCGAGAAATTAATGTTGAAACGTTAAGCAAACAATTTAGAAAACGAGTTGAAGATTGCGCTAGATCTGGAGAAGACGATGTGGAATAATTGTATAATTCAAAATTAAATGATTGTATTAAAAATAACATTTTTATCACTCATGCACAATAGTACTATCTTGATGCACGTTTTTTAATGCGAGAAAATGTCACTATTAGTCTATTACACGTAACTTGGGTAACGCACGCAAATATTCAATATCGCTAGGTTACATTACACACTTTTTTTAATACCTCAGTAATAGAAAAAAAGTGTCATAATTTTATTTATCATTTTTGTTTCAATTTTTTTGGATGACAAACATGTAAGACACATTCCCTCGCATGAAATATTGTTTGTAACACGAACGAAACTGTCAATTTTACACGAGCGAATGCTCACTACGTTCGTGCGCACATTTTCGCTCTCGAGTAATATTGACAACCTTTCGCCCTAGTTACAAAATCTACTAGTTTCTTTTTGTTCAGAAAATCATGCCATCTTTGTTTACAAACAGAAAGTCATATTTAAAATCAATAAGTCATAAATTTAATATTATTTTAAGTTTACGAACTTATCTTAAGTGATTTCTAGATTTTTATTTGAATATAAGGTGTTTCTATACAAGCTAAACTTTTTATTAAGAACAAGATTTTCTGCTAAAACTCATATTAACCCCTTAACATACAATGACGTCTCTAAGACGTCATGTATATATGATAAGATCACATGTATATGGTCACGTCAATGCGTATTTTATTCGTATGTCAATGGTTTAAAATAGTTTTCCCTGTAGGAAACCTCATCACTTTACACACTGTATAATATGTATATTAGTCATATCTGTTTTAATCTAAAATTGTAAAATTAAAAGATTCTAAAGTCAAAATTCAGCAAAATCTAATTTATTGAAATCATATCACATCCGTATCGTATTCGTGCAGTGTCAGTGAAAACCTTGTTTCAGTGACTGCTATTCACATATTCGTATAAATTCATTAGTGCTTTTCGATTTTCATTTTCAAAGAAGACAACTAGTATGGTTTGGACATACCAAAAGAATGGGGAACAGATGGCCCAAGAGAGTTGTGGAATGGATACCATCGGAACGAAGGAAGAGAGGACGACCGAGAAGAAGCTGGCGAGGCGACATAAAATAAGCAATGGACGCTAGAAATTTATAAGAGGCAACTTGTTACGATAGACAAAATTGGAAACTGGGGACAGAGAGGCGGCGACAGCCGTAAAAATCTGTTAATGATTGAATATATTTTGGAAATTAATTATGAAAAAACTAAAATTTTAGTCTGAAACAAGAATGGAAGCATCCACACAAACATCAGCCTAAATGGACACACTTTAGATGAAGTTCAACAGTTCATGTATGTGGAAAGCAAAATTACAACTGACGGAATAACTAAAAGCGTAATTGTCAGTGCAATTAACCAAACAAAAATCGCATTTCTTAAACGGAAAAACCTGTTCACCTCCAACAACTTTAACCTTTCGCTAAGGAAAAGACTAATTACAACTTTTGTGTGTATGGGTGTGATACCTGGACCATAGTGACCCAAGAGAGAAGACGCCTGGAATCCCTAGAAATGTGATGTTCTAGGAGGATACTAAAAATTGGCTGGGTTGACCGAGTGATAAATGAAGAAGTGTTAAGGAAAGCCGAGGAAAAAAAATGTCTGTGGAACAGCATTGTAAAGAAACGAATGAAACTTATTGGCCATACACTGCGACATGATTGCTTGCTGAACACAATGGCACCTTGATGGCAAGAACTGCATAGGGAGACCACGGCAGCATTACATTGACCAACTAATTCGAGATGCTGGATGCACAACATATCAAGAAATTAAGCGGAAGGCTGAAAAGAGAGCAGAGTGGAGAATTGCTGCAAACCAATCTTCGGATTGAAGACCATTGGCGTTGATGAACAGTCCTTTGTAATGATTTTCGTATTTTCGTACCTTTGTTCAATTTTCGTACCTTCGTTCTTGCGTTGCAGTTTGGTGTACAAAATCCACCGCGCGGGTATTGTAAGTAATCTTCTTCCTCAGCCCGTGTTAATCTACTTCTGGATGTAGGCCTCCTCTAAGGTTTTTCTGCATTGTGCAGTCTTGCACCAGTTTTTGCCTGCTGTTTTCTGGATGTCGTCTTTTCGCGGGTCTGCCCACGCTCCTTTTCGTTGTTCTTGGTCTCCATTCTACGATTCTCTTGGTCCATTTGGATCCGTCCTGCCTTGCACTATGGCCCGCCCATTTCCATTTTAATTGCGCTATTCTTATGATGACATCTTGGACCTTGGTGCTTCTCCTGATTTCCTCGTTTCTGATGTGGTTTCTGAGACTGATGCCTAGCATTCTTCTTTCCATTGCTCTTTGAGTTATGATGAGTCTTGTATTATTGTAAGTATTATCGAGATAAAATAAGGAATCGAAAAAAATTGCTACCAGCGGAATTGAAGGAGCTGGCCCAAGTGATTTGCGACACCGATTTTGAAGAAGAAAAAGAACGATGATGCTGATACTTGTTGGAAAACGAATGTGACTCGAATTGAAGGTGGACTCATTACCTTGATGAATTCGAAGAAGATGATGAAAATACTAATCACTTTATTGCTAAAGATAAAATGACTAGTTGGTACAAAAAATCGCTAAAAGCAAATTCGGTAAAGTGGGTGGTAATAAATTTCTGATTTTTTTTCGCGGTGCTAAACAAGAAGTAAGCACAAATATGCAAATTTCGAAAGCTCGATCTAGATAGAACAATGGTTGTTATTGTTATCTGGATATAAGAAACTATTGGTAAAACCATACTACATTATAGAAAATCATATCAACTTAATAAAGCCGGAACACATCCTATATATACTATATATGCTTACTACATAACTATATTACGGAGCTCTATAATATTATAAACAAAATTAATTAAAAAGTTTGATGAAACGGAATCCGTTGCCGACAAAAAGAAGCCTCGCAAAGCGTACAATGATGATGATTGGTGACCAATGGTCGCACATTGGTGACCATTGTGGCTATCGAGTCAGTTGCGGAACATCCTGGGATTTCTTTACGCCAGCGTGCAATTGAACTCTATGTTGGTCATACATTATTGGAAACAATTTATAAAGCGAATAAAATGTATCCATATAAACCTAGATTCAGGCACACCTTAGAAATAGCAGATCACGCTTTTGACTCGAGTTTGGTTTATGGCTTGGTGAGAACACCTTGGAACATTTAATGTTTCCTGATGAAACAACATTTTGGACAAATGGTACTATTTCCTCACAAAATTGTAGTAATTGATCATAGGATAATCCAAATTTTAGAATTAATGCCAAGAATCAGCGATATCAAAAAGTCTTAGGTACGGAATGCTGTTTGACATAATAATTGGACCCTTTTTTAAATAGAAATTTAAATCAGCAACATAATTATTTGGGCGGAAAAGGAGTCCAGATGTTTAACAAAAATATGCAATATGGCTTGGGAGGAAGGCTGAGTACCAAAAGACTAGCAGATGGGGGTCATTGTGCCAATATACATGAAAAGAGACAGAATAGGGTGTAACAACTAAGCCCTGCTAAGCATAGCATCGAATAAAGTGTATCGGAGAATTTTAGAAATTAAACTGAGTCGGGAACTATAACCACAGCTTGAACAGTCACAATGTGGTTTCAGGAAAGGCAGGAGTATAAAGGATCATATATTTACGATTAAACTGATGGTGGAAAGAATAAGTAATACAGACAATGATATATATCAAGACTTTCTTGACCTGGAAAACGCATTCGATAGGATATCAAGATCAATTTTAGAAGAATGCCTGTTCAAAAGAAAAATTAACATAAAACTAATAAGAACAATATTGGGCATGTAGAAAAACAGTAGGAATATTTTAAGAACGGACAATATGCAATCATGCGAGTTTCCGGTAAACGAGGGTGTACGGCAAGGAGGTGTTTTGACTCCAACTTTTTGACTATGGACGAAGTAATAAAAGAAACGAGAAAAAGAACGTCTTCATTGAGTGTGGGATATAGAAAGGTAGAACCAATCCGTCTAAGTGAATGGGCGTTTGCCGACGACCTTGTTATATTCGCGAGAAATGAAAGTGAACTGAGGAGAAACTTAGAGATATGGAATGAGAAATTAGTATTGAAGAAGCTCAAGATAAACGAAGGGAAAAAATCATGTTTAGTGGGAAATCAGACACAAAAGTGGACATTGAGCTTTAGTGAACAAGTTGACACCTTTGAATACCTGGGAGTACGTCTAGATAGCAAGAGAAACCCTGAAATAGAAATTAATGACAGAATCGAGAGTTCAGTGAGGGTGTACCACAGTCTCAGAAATAGTCTCCTGGGAAAGAGAGAAGTTTCACAAAAAGCAAAAATGAGTATATACAAAGTTGTATTCGTACCTATACTAACGTTTGGATGCAAAAGCTGGTTGTTAACGAATAGATTAAAGAGCGAGATCCAAAGTGTGGAAATGAAATACCTAAGAAGAGTGTTAGGAGTCACAAGACGAGATCACATAATAAATGACACCATCAGAGAACAGTTAAAGGTGCAACCAGTAGCAAAGCGGATAGAGAACTGCCAACTGAAATGGTATAGACACCTCAAGCAAATGGAGGACAAAATACCAGTCAAGAAAGTGTGGGAAGCTAAAAGTCAAAAAAATAAAAGTAGAGGAAGATCAAAGACAACATGGATCAAACATAGAGAAAATAGTGGAGGACAGAGGACTCGCAATGGTCCAAGCATCAACTATGGCAAAAGGAAAAAATGAGTGGAAAAAGTTCATATATAGGGAAAGAAATATCTCAATGTAATTTATTGTGTAAAGATTAAACGTAAGAATTAGAATATGAACTTTAACACCCCACACCTTAGGGTAAACAAGGCTACTGATGAAATTAAATCTTTTATTAAATGTACATTTTCCTGGTAGATAGATTCGACGATATGGACCAATACATTGGCCAGCTCTGTCACCGGACTTAACTCCATGAATTTCTTTCTTTGAGGTTACCTAAAGCAAAAAGTTTACAGGGAACCAGTGAGAAACGATGTAAATTTCCTAAAAATGCGGATTACGGAGGCTGTTCGAGAAATTAATGTTGAAATGTTAAACAAACGTTTACATACAATTTAGAAAACGAGTTGAAGATTGCACTGGATCTGAAGAAGACTATGTGCAATAATTGTACAATTGAATGTTAAATTATTGCATAAAAAATTTCAGAAAATAATAGGATAAATGTTTGAGTTTCAAAATTCAGCAAAATCTAATTTATTCAAATTATATCACATCCGTATCGTATCCGTGCAGTGTCAGTGAAAACCTTGTTTCAGTGACTGCTATTCACATATTCGTATAAATTCATCAGTGCTTTTCGATTTTCAACATCAGCGAATTCATCAGTGAGTTTACATGCAGAGGCACGTATGAATAAGGGCTGAAATATCGTATGAGACAAATTATGCAGCACTGAATAAATCGAATAAGTGCCCATTCGCCATTCATTTTTATACACAGAAAAAGGTATAACCTTAAATGTAAAAAAAATACGACCGTGAAATAAGAAAAATCTCGGAACGCATGCTGACAACAAAATGCGATACTGAATTTTCATGATGAATTATCAGCACTGATGTGTTTTTATCATTAATTACATCTTACAGAGCAAAATAGACAGCAAAAGAGGACCGGGTAGACGAAGAGATTCATGGTTGCATAATCTGCGTGAATGGTACGGGCTCACTTCAGTAGAACTGTTTTGGAGTGAATGAGATTTCTGTCTCTTTGCCGATTCTGCGGAGACCCTCTTTGTTGGTGATGTGATCGATTCACGATATTCGTAAAATGCGACGGTATACCCACGCTTCGAAGCCCTCCAGTTAGTCGTCAACGTCTGCAATGGATAGGGCACCACAAGAAGAAGAAGTAACACTGGAAAATGCTTCAGAATTTCTTATTGCCATTACTTGAGCAAGAGGAATTGCGACGCATCTACTTCCAACAAGATAGGTGTACAGCTCATGGTACCTTGATTGTTAGAGATTTCTTAAACTTACATTTTCCTAGTAGATGTATTAGACGATATGGACCAATGCAATGGTCAGCTCAGTCACCGGACATAACTTGGAGTTTACCATGGAGTTTTTTCTTTGGGGTTACCTAAGCAAAACGTTTACAGGAAACCCATGGGAAACGATGTAAATTTCCTAAAAAATGCAGATTGCGGAGGCAGTTCGAAAAATAAATGTTGAAATGTTAAACACAAGTTTACAAACAATTTAGAAAACGAGTTGAAGATTGAGCTAGATCTGGAGAAGACTATGTGGAATAATTGTATAATTAATAATTAAATGATTGTATTAAAAATAACATTTTTATCACTCATGCACAATAGTACTATCTTGGTGCACGTTTTTTAATGCGAGAAAACGTCACTATTAGTCTATTGTACGTAACTTGGGTGACGCACGCAAATATTCAATATCGCTAGATTACATTATACACTTTTTTAATACCTCGGTAATTAAAAAAAGTGTCAGAATTTTTTCATTTTTAATTCAATTTTTTTTGGATGACAAACATGTAAGGCACATCCCCTTGCATAAGTGATAAAAACATTTTTAACACGAAAACTGTCGCCGAAACAGCCTGTCGGCGAAACTGTCAATTTTACTCTCGAGCGAATGCTCACTTCGTTCGTGCGCACATTTTCGATCTCGAGTAATATTGACAACCTTTCGCTCTAGTTACAAAATCTACTATTTTTTTTGTTCAGAAAATAATAAGATAAATCTTTCAGTTTCGTGCCATCCTTGTTTACAAACAGAAAGTCATATTTAAAATCAACAAGTCATAAATTTAATATTATTTTAAGTTTACGAACTTCTTAAGTGTTTTCTAGATTTTTATTTGAATATAAGGTGTTTTCTGCTAAAACTCATATTAACCCCTTAACATACAATGACGTCTCTAAGACGTCATGAATATATGATAAGATCACATGTATATGGACACGTCAATGCGCATTTTATTCGTATGTCAATGGGTTAAAATAGTTTTCCCTATAGGAAACCTCATCACTTTACACACTGTATAATATGTATATTAGTCATATCTGTTTTAATCTAAAATTGTAAAATTAAAAGATTCTAAAGTCAAATTTCAGCAAAATCTAATTTATTGAAATTATATCTCATCCGTATCGTATCCGTGCAGTTTCAGTGAAAACCTTGTTTCAGTGAATGTTATTCACATATCCGTATAAATTCATCAGTGCTTTTCGATTTTCAACATCAGCGAATTCATCAGTGAGTTTACATGCACAGGCACGTATGAATAAGGGCTGAAATATCGTATGAGACAAATTATGCAGCACTGAATAAATCGAATAAGTACCCATTCGACATTCATTTTTATACACAGAAAAAGGTATAGCCTTAAATGTCAAAAAAATACGACCGTGAAATAAGAAAAATCACGGAACGCGTGCGGACAACAAAATGCGATACTGAATTATCATGATGAATTATCAGCACTGATGTGTTTTTATCATTAATTTCTTAAGATAATTAAGTTTTTTTTTTAAGAATTAATAACTTAACGTAATGAAGGTTTGTATAAAACGTTATTTCAATAAAAATCGGGAGTTCTTTTAAGGGATTGCATATTAGTAAAAGTAATTACTGTTAAATAAAAGTTGTTTTTTTTGTTCAAATTAAAGTTTAAATTATTATTATTTTTTATTATCCCATAATATCTACAGGTTGTTTCTGAGAGAGTAATTTGATTTGAAATCGTTTTCAAACGTTTCGATTTCTTGATAGTCCCGCTGATAATCTAACTGGACATAATATTAAAGAGTAATAATATAGTTTGTACCATGCTAGGTAATAAATACTGCCAACATCTAGATAACCCTAAACATTACAAGTTGCAAAAATATATATGTTGCCACATGCTACATTTGTCGTCGCCATAGAACGCTTTTTTGATTTTTTCTTTATTCTCCGCTTTTTTTCTTCACTATTCCCATAAAACACACACCTAGGCTACAAACGTGGACGTACAAATCGCGATTTATTAAAATATCACCAGGCCTGGCCCTCACGGTCCCGACTTTCTCCACACTTCTTTATTTTTATTCCCTTGTATTTACAGTCTATTTACACTTGGTGGAATGGCTACTTTGGGGGGGCGTTGCATAACTATTAGAACATAAACAGAATCCTATTTTGTAAACTACGGTAATAATGAATATATATATTAAGCTGGAATATATACACTCATAACAATCGCGCACGCGCACTCTTCCATTACACACACTTCATTCACAAATTATATGCAAGCCAAGCAAGCCCGGCGAACAAACGGAACTGTTTCTGTTTACGTTAACTTCACAGCGATGAAACCGCACAAAACCAACAATACACTAGCTGCGGTATAGCGACTTCCTCCTGTGGATTCTCTAGTAACGTCATCTTTCTTCTTCAAGGACGAAGCTTCGCCATTGGGCATCATACTATTTTCATGTTTATCGCCTGGTGATGTCATATCCGCGCCTTTTTTTGATTTCTCATATGGCATTTCGAAATCAGGAGAAGTTATTGGAACTACTTCTTCAGTGGTAGTCGTCCGCCTGGTTGTAGTAGTAGTCGTAGTTGTAGTCGTAGTAGTAGTTGTTGTGGTGGTAGTTGGAACAAACGTATTATTATGTAAGAAGTATACAGGTCCAAACTCGGGCATTACGTTTACCATTTTAGATTCTTTTTTGTTGCCTTTGATAATTCGTTCCTTTATCTCGTTATCCTTATAAAAGGATTTAACATTTGCAGTATAAGGGACATCGGATTCCTCGTAATCTCCTCTGAGAGTTACGTTGACGGCTGTACCAGCAGCTAAATAAGCCTCAATTTGCGAAGTTTCGACTACTTTCTTTTCCTCTTCAATTCCCCAAACTCCCTCATTTGTCTTCGACCCGTTCGTAAAATATACGGTAAAAGGTAACCCGCTCAACATTCCATGTCCATGTCCCCAATTTAAGTGGTATGTAAAATTATAACTCATTACAGTATCCACGCGGTTGGTATCTCCATCTTCATTTTCGTTCTTTAGAATAGTCGTTCCCAAAACCAATGGTTTCTTAATAACCCTCTTCTTAAAATTATCAAACTTAATTTTTAATTCATATTTTATTGGCTCAGTTTCTACTAAAATCTCTCCATCCTCGTACTCAAACTCTTTGTTGTTCTCATCGATTACTGTATATTTTCCAAAATTCTGAGCGGGATCGAATTTTCCTAACAAATGAGTCAAAGGTTGTTCTTCGTCGTCGGGTTTATTAGATCTACGAGCGACAAAGTTGCGGTAAGGATCGTCACCGCCGGTTACTCCTCCCGGTGGATTTAGGCTAAACTTGTCCTTTTTCTTCCAACTCAGGCGAGCGCCGTCTTCTATGCTCATCAAATATTCGTAACGGTCGAACTGGTGCACGCGTCCGTGGAGGGAGACGATGCACAAGTGTTCCACTGGTCGCAGTTGACCGGATACCCAGATGCTGTTCTGTCGCGCCCGACAAATATACACAGGTTGACCGGAAATGCTGTTCAGAGCGCCGTTATCTTCTGTACCACCATCTGAAACAAATATTTGAATATGTAGTCAAATAAAACAGGATGTTATTTTCAAATTAATTAATTACAAAATGTTTAAATCTTTTACATCTCATGTAATTTAAAAGATTTTAAATCTTTTCTAATTTAAAAAAAAATTTAAGTTTTTTATTTTTAAAATTTTTTTGAAAAATGTTTCAACGATGATACTTGCGGGTCTAATGGGATATAAAAGTAAATTGAAACGATTATGTAGACAGAGATATAAGGAAGCTGTGCATAGCAAATTGGATAAGCAGCGATCGTCCGGAAAAACTAGAGAATAGGTCCAGGTAAGTCCAGGTCTAAAATGCCTGTGGAGACAATGGATAATGATAAGATAATTATATTGAGCGATATGATGAGTTTTGGTTTATTTTATAAAATTACAATATGTTCTGCCAAATCAGGGAATTTTATTGTTTGTTTATGCAATTTGTAAGTTGCAAAATAGTTTTCTCAAGAAATCAAGTTTCTTAGATGATTCATTAACAGATTTCTACGGCTGTCGCCGCCTCTCTGTCCCCAGTTTCCAATTTTGTCTATCGTAACAAGTTTCCTCTTCTAAATTTCTAGCGTCCATTGCTTCTTTTATGTCGTCTCACCAGCTTCTTCTCGGTCGTCCTCTCTTCCTTCGTTCCGAACTTTCCTGGGCCATATGTTCTCCAATCTTTTGGAATGTCCAACCCATACTAGTTGTCTCCTTTCCATTTCGTCTGCTACAGTCTGTTCCCTGCACATCATTTCTCTTATTCTCGTGTTCCGTACCCTCTCCAGTCTGGATTTTCGGCTACTCCTTCTTAAATCTATTTCAGTTGGTAGTAATTTTTGTTTATTCTTTTTGCTCACATCCCACACTTCTGCCCCATAAATCATCACGCTATCCACTATACTTTTGTATATTCTCCTTTTTGTTTCCCTACTGATTTCTTTCTCCCAAAGGAGTGAGTTTAATGCTCCAATGGCTTTCCTATCGTTGGTAATCCTTTCCTTAATTTCGTCATTGCTGTTGTCCTGTTGGTTTAGGATAACTCCTAGGTATTTACTCTGGTCTACTCCTTTTATTATTCCAGATTCCAAGGGTAGGTCGTTACACTCGTTGTTACCGACTAACAGATATTCACACTTACTCATATCATGGTCAGTCCAGCTTTTCCATATTCTTCCTGGAGTTTTCTAATCATGTAACTTAAATCGTCTTCGTCCTCCGCTAAAACAACTTGGTCGTCCGCGAAATATAGGCTATATGGTGTCTCATATACTACTATTAGTCCCATATTCTTACATTTATTCGTCCACCCTTGTAGGGCTCTGTCAAAATAAATTTTAAATAAGGCGGGTGATAAGCAGCATGCTTGCCTTAGGCCTTTGGTTGTGATAAATGCCTCTGTTAATGAGTTGCCAACTTTTATTTGAGCAGAATTATTTTTGTGGTACTCTCTGGTTGCGTTTATCAGAGTAAGTCATATACTAAGTTGTTCCATAGCTTTCCAAAGTTGTATCACGGGGACGCTACCGTAGCCTTTTTCAAGGTCGATAAGAGCAATGTGTGTTTCTCTGTTCCTTTGCGTCCGTTTTTCTAGGGCAATTTTAAGGTGAAGGTTATCCGTTGTGGATCGGCCCGCTTGAAATCCCGTCTGTTCTTCCAGCTGTTTATATTGGATATCTTCTTGTGAATATATTTTGGCAATTGTTGGAATAACTGCTATTTCTCTGAAATTTTTTGGGTCGACCTTAGGTCCTTTTTTCTAGATTGTTGTAATATAGGATGTTCTTCATTCCGTAGGAATATCTTCCCCGTTCAAGCATCTTTCGTAGATATTTCTCAACATTTCTATGAGTTTCGGTGGACCATTCCTGATAAGTTCAGGATAGTTTCTTAGATAATTTTTGAAATGTATTAACTATTAAGTATGTTTGCACGGCATTTTTAAGAATTGCGAAGGATGTGTTAATCGGTCTTCCAAAACAAGATGATATGTCCATCAGAGGAGAACAAATAAATCGAGCTTGTTTAAATCGATAACGATTTCTCAATATGTTATTTTGAAAGCTGGTTTTGTAAAAGTCTTTGTCAAAATCACCTTCCACTGTAAGATATTGGTAAATTTTTGGCAATCCATTTAAGCAATCCGGATTTATATATTCTCCTCTGTTGAACATATCATCTTGTTTTGGAAGACAAATTTAAACACATTTTGCAATTATTAAAAAAGCTGTGCGGGGAGCAAGGAAGGAGCCTCCACACAGCAATGTTTAATTTCAAGTTACCAAACAAATCTGTAGACGTATTTTGGCGCTCCCTGGAAACGTCTTCACAAGAGACGACTAATCCTTCCACCACCGAATCATCACCACTGCCATTAAAACGGCAAAAACAACGCAAAACCACTCTCCTCATGGCTCTCGCCAAAAGGCTCTCCTCATAGCCAAGTTTTACTATAACCTGTATTAATATCGATTAATAAGCAGGACATACTCTCCCAATGATACCAAACTACAAATTGCGACATACTGTGACATTAGGGTGTCGTTATTTCCCAAATTGATTTTTTTTACAGCGATCGCCCCCTAAATTTTTTGTTTAAGATATAAAAAAAATTGTCCAATACAATTAAGCTCTTAATTTCTTGATTAAACCGTGCCGGAATCATGTTACTTTTACCATTTAAATAACATGGGATTATTTGACTGTTTACTTTTAATTTTTTTTCTCAGAAACAAATGGATGAAAAGATTTAAGATCAAATTATCCTGACGTAAAATTTAACGCTCTACAAAAAAGGTCTCTTATGAATTTTCGATTAAATCGCTCCATTAAAAGTTATTCAACATTTAACTTGTGCCTAATATAAATCTTGCAATATTTTCAACTTTTTGCTCATTTTTACTTTTTTTAACTATAAAATCATTGGAAGAGAAGATATTATTAAGATAAGAGAAGAAATTATTATCATTAGAGCGCCAGTAATTATTTGTGTTAATTTTATAGCTTGAACTGATAATTAAACAAAAAAATTATTTTTTGACAATTAAAGCAGGTGACATAACATCCGAATTCGCTATAGTCGTAAAATTCAATTTATCCAGGATAAATTTTCGTACTTTAATCAATATTTTGGACTTACGAAGTGAATTTCATACTAATTAATGAGACTATCGACAAAAGTTCAATTAAAATTCGAATTTTTACCATTTCACCTGACGACTATTCACCTGACCTATTTCTTAGAACTTGTAGTCAATATCAGTATAACATAACTATTGAGCATTTATAAATACCGTTATTTAATTGAGTTAAAGATTTATTTTTTGTATAAATAATTGATATCTAACCTCTTAGTGTACCCAAACTATTGACTTTAATGAATAGGATGGTTGCGACAGTTACTACGTGGTAATCCATACTTACATTGAATTGAAAAATTCACTTTGTTTTTTACCACACTTATAAGTGTTATAGGTAAGTATTATAAGTGTGGTAAAAAACAAAGTGAATTTTTCAATTCAATGTATTGACTTTAAGATAAGTCACAATGGATTCGTATATTTGTATATATATTCGTTATTGTCAATCCTGTCACAATGGATTCGTATATGAATTTACGAAATCCTATGTTTTTTTTTGGGTGAAACAACTGACTCAATCAGTGGGAATAAACTGCCGACAAATAAACAAGTGTTGAAGTTATTATTTTATTATACTAGAGAAACTAAGAAAACACTTGCGGAAAGTTTTCGACTAGTTATGAATGAAATGTTAAAATTTTGGAGTATGGCTGGAATTCCAGTGCAATATAATGCAAGATGTGTAGCAAAATTAGAAAAACTTTACAATAAGTACAGAAGTGCTCAAAAAAGAAACAAATGCAGAGTTTGTTCAAGAATTTTAAGATTATTTAGAAAAATAATTTGATATCGCACACGGTGATGTTCAAAGTACAGTCGACAGTGACGTTATGAAATTTTTAGATGATCAAGAACAGTGAGAAAATATCATTTGCACATTTATGAACGAGACAAAGATTCCAGTGAAACGGTTGGTAAGTTGCAGTTGGATTATAAGTTGTAGTTAAAATTCAATTGTCAGGGCTTGGAAAAAATATCGTAATTGATCAGTAAAATATTTCATGATTAATTCATTGTTTAATTAATTTAAGAAAACCTGATTTTTTAAGAAGACCTGATTTTTGTAGAATTTCTTATAAGAATTATGTACGAGTGATAGCATCGACAGCTCTTGGAATTGATACTAATGATTTAATTCTCAATAAAACTTCTTTTAATGAATATAGATCAAAAATCAGAAAAGAAGCTGCTGAAAAAATGAAAATAAGATTTGGTGACATTGATGTCGGTGCTGCTGTTATCCATTGGTATGGGAAATTGATTCCTGATGGATTATCCTGTAAAAGAGTTGACCGAGTTCCCATCATCGTGAGAAGTCTTACTATTGAAAAAATCTTAGACGTTCCGGCATTATGAGATGGAAAAGGATTGACTCAGGCAGAAGCAATTCATACAGCGATTCAAGATTGGGGAATTACTGAGAACATTAAAGCCATCTGTTGTGACACTACAGCTTCTAATCTTGGTTGTCCGAATGGAGCGGCGATACACCTACAACAAATGTTACAAACTGAGCTTTTATATTTACCATGCAGACACCACATCTACGAACTAGTATTATTTTGTGTTTTCACGACTAAAATACCTGGCGCAGAAGGACCAAATGTTAAACTATTTACGAGCTTTCAAGAAAGTTGGAGTACAGTTGATCAAACCAAGTTTAAGAATGGATTAGTCGGTAATAAAATTCCGAGGAAATTGTTAGGCCAAGTTGAAGAAATAAATCAAAAAATTAAAAATTTTCTGGGTACAATTCTGCCACGTGATGACTACAAGGAGCTCCTAGAGTTATGCCAAATATTTCTTGGTTCCATGGATACTGATCAAGTTAAATTTCACAAGCCAGGAGCGTTTCACCACGCCCGCTGGATGTCTAAAGCGATTTATCCGCTAAAAAATTATATTTTTCGAGATATTGATTTAGACGATGCTACCAAAGGAAATCTTTTAGATATTTGTCTATTGTATTTATTTATGTACCGTTTTGGTTTGAAGCGTCTCTTGCGACGTTGGCTCCAAATCAAGATTTGAGGTTCTTGAAAGCTGTGTACCAATATAAAACAATAGACAAAGAATTATCTAGTGCTGTTTTAAATAAATTTAAAAACCACCTCTGATATTTAAATAGTGAAACAGCTGCTCTTTCATTTTTCGATTCAAACATATCTATTTCCATCAGACGAAAGATGGTCAAGGCTTTAAAAAAAAGCGTGAGTGAAAATTTCGAGACCTCCAAACGTTATGGAATAAATACAATTAGTGAAATTGCAAGTTTACAAAAAGAAGACATTGATTTCTTCATTACTTCGAACTCATTAATTTTTTTAATAGATTCAGCATTAATACAAATTTCTTGAATTTGGATGTTCACACTTGGGCTAGCAATAATGATTATTTGGAGGGTTTAAGAATTGTTGAAAATCTGCAAGTCATCAATGATGTCGCCGAAAGAGCCGTTAAATTAACCCAAGAGTATATTAACATTTTAACAACACGAGAAGAACAAAAACAGTATTTAATACAAGTTGTGCAGGAGTACAAAACCAAATATCCTAATCCGACTAAAGCTTGTTTAACAAAAAAATTGAGAAGATGAAGATGAAATTGAGAAGAATGATAATAAACCTACTTATATGAAGAAAAATATTTTGTTTTATTTCGTTCTCAAAAAAATTATTTTTTTGTTTAATTTTCAGTTCAAGCCATAAAATTCATACAAATAATCACTGGCGCTCTAATGATAATAATTTTTATCTTCTCTTCCAATGATTTTATAGTTAAAAAGAGTAAAAATAAGCAAAAAGTTGAAAATATTTCAAGATTTATATTAGGCACAAGTTAAATGTTGAATAACTTTTAATGGAGCGATTTAATCGAAAATTCATAAGAGACCTTTTTATAGAGCGTTAAATTTTACGTCAGAATAATTTGATCTTAAATCTTTTCATCCATTTGTTTCTGAGAAAAAAAATTAAAAGTAAACAATCAAATAATCCCATGTTAGTTAAATGGTAAAAGTAACATGATTCCGGCACGGTTTAATCAAGAAATTAAGAGCTTAATTGTATTGGATAATTTTTTTTATATCTTAAACTAAAAATTCAGGGGGCGATCGCTGTAAAAAAATCAATTTGGGAAATAACGGACACCCTACTGTGACATACTGATGAAAATTCGAGTAGACCGGCCGTTGCTGGAATGAAACCTAAGCATTGAAACCCCTTATAATAAATATGGTAGTGCAAATTTCACTAAGCCATAGTTTCCCTCTTTTGATCGTGTAAAGATTCACCGCGGATTGTCTCACGGTGAGTGTCTGAGATTGAATCTGGCGAGATGTAGCGCAACATTTTGGAAGAAACACTCCCCGAATATTTGACCTTGAACTGTGACAACTAGTTGCTATTTCATCGGTAGCAAAAATATTAACCAAGACGACATTGAGATCCTCACGGTAGAAATTGGAAAACTTACAGTAACTTCTGTATACAAACCACCAGGAAAAGACTACACTTATTCCCATACAAACAACTTCCAGACATAAAACACAAAAATCGTTATAGCCGATTTTAACAGTGACCATATTACGTGGGGATATGATCACAACGACTCAAATGGAGACCTTGTGGAACAATGAGCTCAGTCAAACGGTCTCTCACTGATTCTTCTTCTTCTTTACGTGCCATGTCCTCCGAGGACGTCGGAGATCATCATAATGATTTTTATTTTATCAGCAGCTGCACGAAACGGGCTAGTAGAGCTGACACCATACCACTCACTCAGGTTTTTCAGCCAGGACGTGCGTCTTCTTTCTGGACCACTTCTACCTTGGGTTTTGCATTGCATGATATTCTGCAAGATACGGTACTTTTCCCCTCTCATAACGTGTCCAAAATATTCCAGCTTGCGTTTTTTGATGGTAAACATGACTTCAAGTTGCTTCGGGAGACCGGCAAGCATCTCGGTGTTTCGGACTCTGTCTACCCATGATACTCGCAGCAGGCGGTGGTAGCACCACATCTCGAACCCTTGCAGTCCGTCACACATTGCCTTTGTTAAAGTCTATCCTTCCATTCCATAGTACAAAATTTGAAATACATAGCACTGTAGTAATCCAATACGCTGAGGTATTGACAAGTCTCGGGGTGTAAGAACCTTGCTTACCTTGCTGCTCTAGCCTGCTCGACGCGGTACCTTATTTTCTGCTTGTTGTCCCACTCACTGCTCAACAAGCATCCCAGATATCCGAAGCTCGAGACTTGCTGAAAATTTGCTGAAAATTGCTGAAAACTGCTGAAAATTTGAAAAGATCGAGCAATTACCAAAAACACAAAACTTCGGCTGATACATAGCCTGGTCTTCTCTATTGCAACTTACGCCTGCGAAACGTGGACTATTCGGACCTCAGACCAACGCAGATTAGAAGCATTTGAAATGTGGTGCTATAGAAAAATGCTGCAAATGCCATAGACAGCTCACCGCATAAACGACTCTTCTTCTTCTTCTTTCGAATAGGTCTACTTTGGACCACGTTTGTTCAACTGTTGGGCTTTGACCATTGCCCTATCTTGTATTGTCCCATCTTCTTTCCTACGGGGTTTTTCCTAAAATCAACGGACTTCCTTCAGGGTGCGTTTCTCAGACCGTCTGTTTTGGAGATCTGTTATTCCCAGTTCTTTAATATCCTTCTCGGTATCTGTCAACCAAGTGGTACGAACCAATGTTTGCATTGTTTGCAAGGTCATTGATATGAAACAATACGTGGACGATAATCAGCAGGTAGTAGTGCTTGAACACGTTGAATGTGGTATGGATACAACAAATTACCCTTAAGAATTTTCTAAAATGACTTACATTCAAAGTATTGGCAATTTGTCGCGTAGAAGTGCTTGGATCTTCCTCTATCATGTCAAGTACATTCTGTTCCAGTTTTACCGTTCTTACTGTCATTAATCTTTCTGGCCCTCCATTTCGTTTCAATGTGCCTGTTTCACGAAGATGTCAAAGAATGTTTTCGATAAATTTTTGGTCGGGGATATTACGGCTAGGAAGCCGTTCAATGTACAATCGTCTAGCTTAAGGTAGACTTCCGAGCAACGCGACACTATCGAAACTGAAGTAGCGTCAAAGCCGCCGCGTCAGTATCCTAGCGATTCTGTCGCGAGAGCATCGCGGCTTCGGCGTCAATCATGGCGTTTGAAACAGTCAGTGTTTGAATACACTCTCAGTAGAACGCTTGTGTAGGTCTAGAAATGAACCAAATAATTGAAAATTTATTAGAAGAAGAAGAGGATGAAGATCTTATGTTTCGTCACTATCTCAGTCTCGAGAGAAACTTACCCAACCCCATTTTCACAAGTCGAAATGATGAGGGTACATATAGTATCTTTATAAAAACACATTTAAATTATTATGACGAAAAGTTCAGGAGTTTCTGTCGGTTCAATAAAAAATTTAATTTTATTTTATCAATGATATATGAAGATTACTAATACGGTGGAAGGAGCACTTCCAAGAAGTCCTAAATAACCCATCGCCTGACTGATGAAAACTCCGTCCCTCCCATTCTAAGAATGAATACCAATCCTCCAAACATCAAGGATATTAAAAATGCAATTTTGAAGCTAAAGGACGGAAAGGCAACGGGTTCAGATGGTCTACCCGCAGAAAAATTAAAAGCCGATGCTGAAACATCAGCAAAATTATTATACCCAATTATTAAGCAAATATGGGAAACGGAATACGTTCCGAAAGAATGGAGGGAAGGGGTAATTGTCAAGCTCCATAAAAAGGGAGACAAAAAGATCTGCAACAACTATAGGGGTCTTACTCTTCTCAACACAGCCAGTAAGGTGCTCACATTAACAATCCTCCATCGACTGACAGAATCACTTGAACCTACAATTAGGAGCGAACAAGCCGGTTTGAGGCCTAGAAAATCATGTATCGACCAGATCAACTCGCTCCGAATTATTATTGAGCAGTCCGTGGAATGGCACTCTCCACTTTACATGCTTTTTGTGGATTTCGAGAAAGCTGTTAGCCGCAACGCCATCTGGAAAGTCCTATCACAGAACGGCGTCCCTCAAAAGATTGTTAACATCATCCGGGCATTGTACGCGAACAGCTCTATCCGTATCAAACACAAAGGCAAACTAAGTGACGAATTTGCTGTCTCCTCGGGGGTCAAACAAGGTTGTGCATTATCGCCTCTCCTATTTATAATCGTCATGGACCACATAATGACTGCAGTTAAAGAGCGTCCCCGCGGCATCAGATGGCTTCTGAACTCCCGGTTGGAAGACCTGGATTACGCTGATGATTTGTGTCTCCTCACGCACACCTACCAAGATATGCAGGAAAAACTAAACCTACTGGACTATAACGCGGCGTTCACTGGTCTCAAAATAAACATCTCTAAGACCAAGGAAATGCGTATCAATGCTCGTAATTACACCCCGCTCTCCTTAAATAACATCCCAATCGATAATACTGTCAACTATTGCTACCTGGGCAGCCAGATTACTCCAGACGGAGGAGCTTCAGAGGATGTCAAAATAGGAAGTCGTAAAGCAGGTTACGCATTTGCTCTATTGAATAATTTCTGGAATAACCCATGCATCAAAAGAAGTACCAAAATCAAGGTCTTTAACAGGAACGTCAAATCAGTTCTTTTGTATGCCTGCGAAACCTGGAAAGACACTCTAGCGGTTACTCCCAAGATTCAGACCTTTGTCAACAAGTGCCTGCGGCGCATTCTTGGCATACGCTGGCCGGAGGTTGTCTCAAATGTTACTCTATGGAGGTTAACAGGTCAACAATCAATTGCCAAGGAGATCAAGAGGCGCAGATGTTGTTGGATAGGCCACACGCTAAGGAAACCCAGCTCAGATATCTCCAGGGAAGCATTAGAGTGGAACCCTCAAGGCCAACGCAGGGTAGATAGACCTCGCTCTACCTGGAAACGCACAGTGGATAGCGAAGCCAGGAGAAATGGAAAATCCTGGAATGAAGTCAAGTGCTTGGCGTCGAACAGGACAAGATGGAGATGTTTCGTGGAGGCCCTTTGCTCCTCATTGGAGCCATAGGAATCAATGTATATATGAAGAACTTGTTCCAAAAACATCTCGTGTTCCTTCTCCGTAAATATGTTGTCCATTTCTTGTTGTAAACTATTTATTACCTCAAAACCTAGTTCAGTTCGTAGCGGCCGTATTATGTATGCGGGCGATCGGTCGCTATCGTGGAGCGTCAGTGCCGCGGCGTCACTGTCGCCGCGTTAGTGTCGCTGCGTTCGAATAGCTCCTCATATATTTCCATAGTGCATAATACTATCGCTATGTCGCCGCGTCAGTATCGCTGCGTTAGTGACACCAGAGCCGCTTTTATCGGAAGTCTTCCTTTATACGGAATTGTCATCACCATATGACCAAGTCCATACTAATATACATGAAATGCATACATGAAATGTATGCCAACCATATCGGCGTTCGTATACATGGTAGAGGACTTCACTAACTATTAAAGACACGTGCAGCAGCCAAACGTCACTGAATGTAAACAACTGCGACCGACATAGGAGATGACCACTGACTAGACGTATTCAAATGAAATCCACTTGTACGCTATACTAGTAGATAAAACAGCCGTGCCAAGTTATCGTCAACAGTTTTTTGTACTTCATAAACTCATTGGCGTACGCCATACTTATATTTACATTAATGATTTCAACAAAATCAAATATCATCAAAATAAAAAATCATCGAATATGTCCTGTTCAAAGCGTTCAAGCGTTTTAATGCCGGTTGCGCCAACACGCGTCTCTGCAATAAATGGACAAGAAAATATAATTGATTTGCCGCAAATTTTGTTCACCCTGTATCTTCTAAACAACGGGTTTTCCAGGAAGCATCATAACACAAAATATTCTTAGAATAGGGCAAGGAATAACCCCTTGAATTTTTGCCGCATGTTTACCTAACCTAACCTAACACCCTGTATAATATACATATTGTAATGAATGGAATTAGAAAAATAATATTATTCTTTACCTGGAATGTTCTGGTACGCTCCAACGACGGCGTTCTCAAACATTTTCGTATTTTTATGAGCGGGTACCCATTGTAGAGCGGTAGAAGTGACAACTTGTTGCAAATTCTCCGACAAAATGTGAACCGGAGACTGGGCCATTGTGCTGCACACAAAGCAGCACGAAACTAGAAGAATAACCAGCGATAGCTTAGTCATCTTCACAGATCTATGGAGAAAGAAAAAGAAATTGCATTACATTGTACGTAAAACGTGTGGGAAAACGAGGAGCGGAATAACGGGAGTGGTTGAATAAATATTTTTTTAGTGGATTAACGGCAAAAAGTGTTTATATTTATTGCTTCGGCAAAACGTATTAAGCAAATTTATTTGGTATTGATTTTCTGATTGAATTATTACAACTTTCAGTTTCACAATGAATCAAAATAAATGCAATAAGAGAGTTATACGAATAAAGTAACTGTTTGGGCCATAAATCGTGCAACGTTTAATTAAGAACTAGTTTTCCCGTATGACATCATCTATGAACCTGTTCGAACGGGACGCCCAACTTTCGTAGAAGCGTTTTAATGCCGGTTGCGCAAACACGCGTCTCTGCAACGATATGGACAAGAAAATATAATTGAACCAAATAAATCATTCTTATGACACTCCATTAAATTACTGAGGTAAATTATGCTGTAATTAGTTTCATTCAATCAATTTTGTATCCAAAGGTAATTTTTCGAACAAACTCTTATTACGAAACAACATTGTTTCAATAATTTAAACAGTAAAAGTCTACTTCACGCCGGGATTAAACTATATAATAAGTTATTTATATCTTGTTGAGTTTGAAGATTTTGACTATATAATAAGTTCCTGTTTACGTACTACAAGTGGTACAAGTGGCTACAAGTGGTGGTCCTCGTACCAACAAGTCTTAGATCAAAATTTATATCAAAAATAAAGGAACATCTAACACGAAAGGCTTTTTATAGTGTACAAGAATTTCATAATTCCTCTAATTTTTTCTGACATTATTCTATATGTATTTAGTTATATTTTGTTACGGATGAATAAATTAATTTTGATTTTGATTTTATTACCATAAAATAGAGTTAAATTAATATTTTACTATTCTACGCTGCCTGCGTTAATTATTAATTATTAATTACTGATTATGAATATCAAAGGAAATATTAGATTGAAGTAAAATATCGACAAACGCTAATTAAATTGCAAACACGCGAATTGGTAATATAAGTGCTTTTCCTATTTGATTATACGAGAGAATATTTTACGTCCACTTATTTGTATACACTAGAAGTTTATTCGACATAAAATATTACTCGTAATAGATAATTACTTCGTATCCAATTAGTTTTAACAGTATTTATTTAGCATCTCGTGAAAATGAGAAAATTGGCTTCATTCATCAAACGACTGTAAATGTAAATATGTAAATATATATTTAAATGTAAATATATTTTTTTTCTGTAAATATGTAAATATATATTTTTTCAAATAATTCAAAAATCGTGATTATCAAAAAAGGAAAATATTCGCATAAAATCAAAAATTACAAAATACTGTTAGTAATAATAGTCAAGGTAGAAAGTACAATTCTAGAATGTATTATACATTTTTTGGCTTTTGGATAAAGACCAAGGACGTGGCCAATTAATTTAATTTACGGAAGTTCTTAGAAAACTAAGAAATGTAAGAATTTTGTGATGAAAGATAATTGCAAAACCGTAATTAATTAATTATCCTTGACAAAATAACGCCACAATCAACATTTTGATCGATTAGTAACAAACATTTTATTGCGAAACTAAGATTGGAATTTATACAACACTCATAATTAAGCAGTTTGAAAATTAATTCCTAATTAAAAGCTTTAGATTTTTTATTCTACGTAATTTTTATATAATGAGACACAGTTTTTTGTTGAACATAAGTTTTAATTTGAAGAAAAATTGAAATTTCTCTTCATATATAACTTTTTCTTCAAAATGTTTTAAATAATATATTCGTTGTTGAGGTACAGAAGGACCTTGTGACCGATAGCTATTTGTATACAATAAATATATTCTCTCTCTCGTTTTTGAGATACAGATTAGAGAAACAGTCCACTTTTTTAATTCTTTAATTTTTCGAACAGTAACTGTACAACTGCAAATTTTGTTTTTTTATTTCGTGGCATTTAACATAAAATTAAATGACATGTCTTTCTTATAACGCATTTCGAACACGTATACATTGCAGAATGCAGGAATTACATTAGAGTTATATATTGATTGTAATTCAAGCAACGGAAGGTTAAATTACGCAACTTTGTAATTTCCTATAGGAATAAAAAACTTTTATTAAGTAGGTAACTAATTTAAAGCTGTAATAGAAATATTATTTTTGCTTCAAAAACAAATTTTGTGTTGTACACAATACAGGGTATTTCAAAAAGGATATACGTATTTCCCATGCATATCTTCTTCGTGTTGTTTCGAATAGGCCTACATAATTATATAGGCAGGTATTTATATAGTATACAGGTTTGTATAGGGGTAAATAGAGCAGTTGTTGGTCAGTAGGTAGTGATTGGTCATAATTTGAAAACTATATAACTATAAGACAATCTTTTGGTGACATAATTGTTTATTAACAGAAGAAAATTCTATATTCTTTTCTGTATTGGATACAACCCATAACTTTGTTATAACTTAAAGTTTCATGTGTGTATTTAATTAATAAAATGACCAGTCCTAGATTTACGTCATTTTAGACAGAAATGTACAAAAAGTAACCTTACTATTTCTAGATATTTTCATAATTTAAAAATGATTTTTGTGCTGATTTTTGACATTTCTAAATGAATACAGGTTTAAATTATCGAAATAAAAAGTTTTTTGATAAAAACAAAGTACTGATTGTGAAAAATATGATAAGATAATAAATATCGCACGATAAACAGTTTTTATAGTGATAGGTCATCCGACCAATTAGTATTTTGACCTTAGAGAAACTATGTGACAGTTATTCCTAGAGTGTTTAACCTACAAATAAGAGGACAAGAAAAATATTCAGTACACAATTTTAAGGCTATTAAAAATGAAAAATCTATTTTACTTGAATTTATTTCTGTATTTGTTATTGTAGTTAGTGAAAATACTAATTTATTTATTTCTAGGTTAAATACGCGAGTGTTAATATACATAAAATGGCAAACCTAAGATAAGGTACAATATTAAAACAATCGGAATACAGCCTGAATATATAAATATATTGAACCTTTCCGGAGCTTTATAACAATTACTGAGCCTTTTTAGGACTACCAAAACAAATCTCGTGTGAAATATGCCATTTGTTTACCAGTTTTATAAAAAAATATACGGATAATCAAATTCAAGATGCTATTAATGCAGTTTAAAATGGGATGTCACAATGCACAGCTTCAAAAAAGTATGGTATTTCCAAACCAACAATTCAATTTAGACTTAATAATGCATTCATCAAATCTACTACAGGTCCATCTCCTGTATTAGGATGCAATGCAGCAGAGGACCTAGTACGTTGGATAATCGATTGTAAACGAAAGAGGATTTCCTAGAAGAAAGATCAATATACAAGCATTGTCAAAGAGTTTTTGGATCAAAGTAAACAATGTTCTAGGAAATGGGTAGTATAAAGCCTTTCTTTAAAGGAATCTGATTCTTATTGAAAGATTTTCAGAAAGAGCAACTGAAGCCTCTTGTGTAAGTGAAAGTGTTATTAAAAAGTGGTTGAGTGAAATATATGATTATTTATCAAAAAATAAATATTTAAACATATTAAAAGATCCGACTTGAGTTTCCAAAGGTAATGAACTTATTTTATGGTATGTCCAAAAATGAAAAACATAATAGCCCCTCTTGGGGCACAAAATGTTTATGAAATTGATCACGGCAATTTCAAACTTAATGGAAAGACATCTTAAAAACAATGTTATATTTATGGTTTTTGTTGAGTGTCACGAAGGTGGACTGAAAGCTATTAAATAACTGAGAAATTTCACGTAAGATTTGCTTTGGTAGTCCTAAAAAGACTCAGTAATTGTTATATAGCTCCGGAAAATATAAGCTCCGGTTGAATATATTTATATATTCAGGCTGTGTTCCAATTGTTTTAAGTTTGTATGATTATCTATAACGTAGTTTTACCAATTTGAAAAAAAAGAAAAAGATAAACAAAAAGAAAAACGGAAAACTTTAGAAAAAAAAACTGTCAGAAAAAATCATAGAGTTGATTGAGAATCAAGAAAATATTGGTGGCAATTAAATGAATAATCATAACATAAATTATAAATTTATGTTTGAATTGTTTTTTTTCAACAATAATTAAATATCTTTCTTTTATTAGATCATTGGAGTGTTAATCACTGGAGTGATCACTAGTTCATAATAGTTTTTCATATTTTCAAATTACTTTTATTTATTATAAAGCGTTGCCTAATCACTGTAAATCCACTAGACAATCACTACATTCCTATGATCGATAACTATGTTTTTTGATGAATCAAATATTTATCTTCTCATTTTCTATAAAATTTTTAATTTTTTATTCGAATTATTATTTAAATAGAAAAGTGACGTTTTTTACAATTATTAGCACTATAATAATTCGTAAATTCATTTTATACAATCATGAAATTTATTGTTTTCATTGTTCGGTTTCTAAAATGACCAATCACTGTACTGTTTACCCCTAGTATCTAAAGAGGTGACTTGAATTTTTCCATTCGGTACATTACATCTGTTACGCCTTTTCTAGTGCGTACCACTTCTTCTTCTGCTTCTTGTGTGGTGATGGTTCAGATAGCTAAGCACTTGGCTCTTGAATCAGACAGCGTGGTTTCAAATCCCATACAGAACCAAAGCAGCAAAAATTAAAAAACTAATAGCTACAATCCATCACACTCAATTCCCCAATCCGGCTTAGGCAACCGTGGGGTCTTAATTGCCTAACACCTTCTCTGGAAATTTGTCGTTCGGATTCGACGTTAAAACGCCATTAAATCCCCCATTTTCAAATCTTAGTGCTGAGGTTGAATATGTGACAGAGAGGGACGCCTATGTTCAGAAATGGACTGTGCAATGAGGCGATTGAGATTGAGATTGTCGCATCTTCTGCCGGTGTAACTCCTTTCTCTCTTCTGTCCAGAGAGTACCTTTTCTTTGAGGTTTTTCCTGAAATCTACGGACTTCCTTTAGGTTGCGTCTGCCAGAATGTCGGTTTTGGAGATCTGTTATTCCCAGTTCTTTAATATCCTTCTCGGTTTCTGTCAACCAACCTACGGTGGTGGTACGAACCTTCTTCTTTTGCCAGAAAATGAACAGACTGTTGGTTAGTCGAGTTGGAGGCAATTTTGCAAAGTGGCCATATAAAGCTACCTTTCTTTTCCTTGTACAATGAGAGAGCATCTCAATATGTTCGTACAGCTCAGAGCTATGCCGCCTTCGGAACTCCCTGATTTCCTTTGATTTCTAATTTCTCTACCAGACCTCTTCGGTTCAACCAAAGACGTATAGGGCGTATAGGGCTTCTGGTCGTAAGACTGATGTATAGTGTTTAAGTTTCAGGTTGCCTGACAGGCATTTCTTGTTGTAAGTGTTTTTAGTCAGTCGATAGGCTAGTTCTAACTTCTCGACTCTCTTGGATAATGATGCTCTTTCTCGTAACTTGGGTTCAATCCATTCGCCGGGATACTTCAATTTCTCAGTCCTCTTGATGTTTCCCTGCCCTAGTGACATCTCTCTGTTTGCTTCTCTGATGTTGGTGAAGAATTCTGTTTTCTCCAGCGACACTTGAAGACCCACTTTGGCAGCCTGTTATCTGAGGCAATTTACCTGCATTGTTGCCATCTCCAGAGAATCAACAAGCAACGCCATGTCATCTGCAAAGGCCAGGCAATCTAGAACCAGTCCATCGTTCCTACGTCCCAGGTAGACACCACTCGGAGCACCCAAATTGATCAGTTCCTTGTGCTATTCTCTCATAACCTTTTCAAGGACACAGTTGAAGAGAAGTGTGGAATTCCATCTCCTTGTCTCACTTCAGTTTTTATTTCGAAGCTTTCTGAGATCTCGCCTCTAAATTTATCCTTGGAATGGTCAAAGTTTCTAAGATGTGTCTGCGGGTTTTGTTGTCTAGCCCTAGTTCCTGGAGTACTTTGTTAAGCGTTTCTCTATCAATGGAATCGTAGGCCTTCCAAAAATCAACAAAAGTGACGACCACCTTGCCGTTTCTCATCTTGGAGTATGCAAGTACAGTTTTAAGATTGAGGATCTATTCAACACAGAATCGGGTCTTCCTGAAGTCTTCCTGGTATTCTCCCAGTTGACTATTCAGCTGATTTTCTGCCCTTGCTTGTAACGCCTTGTAGAGAATCTTGTATGTTACCGGGACGAGAGAAATTCCACGGTAGTTGTTTAGATCAGTAAAATCCCCCTTTTTGTGAAGCGGATGGATCAGAGCCGATTTCCAATCGGGTGGTAATTTCTCTGTTTCCCAGATGTCTTGGATGATCATTCGCATGAATATGTTTATTAAACTTTAAGATATGCGAATATGAAACTTTACACACAAATTTACGAACCTCTCAAGTTTAGATTACATATGTGCAATATGTCCTCCATCAGCGACAGGAACAATATCACACAGATACTCAAATTCCTCCCATACTCGGGCAAGCATGTCCTTCGTCACTGATGTTATGGCAGTACGGATCCGGTTCTGCAACTCTTCCAGGTTCTGTGGGAGCGGTGGTACATAAACGTTGTCTTTAACGAAACCCCACAGGAAAAATCCACATGGTGTCAAATCAGGTGACCGTGGAGCCCAGCTGATACATGCTAAGTCGTCAGCTCCTTGAGAACCAATCCAACGATTCGGTCGAGTTTCATTCAGATATTCACGCACTTGGCGACTCCAGTGAGGGGATGCCCCGTCTTGTTGAAAAATGAAGTTGTCTTCGTGAAGCCTCGGAAACAACAAGTGACACCCTGTGGCTTCTTCCTGTGGGGTGTCGTTAAAGACAACGTTTATGTACCACCACTCCCACAGAACCTGGAAGAGTTGAAAAATCGGATCCGTACTGTCATAACATAAGTTGACCAGACGTACTGCTTTCGGCAGTACTGTCCAATTTTTAGGCACGGCATTTGTACTGCCTTTCTCTAAGATGTACTGCTGGTACTGCTTTGCATAATATTGTAAAAATAAATAATTATAACTGTGACTTCATGCATTTCCAAAGCGAATATTTTGCTCAAAATTCAGTATTGCTAATTGTGTCAAAGCAACAATAACAAAACATTGCAAGAGTGATAAATATAACATTCAGATTAATCCAGCAGGCCTTAATCCAGCGCGCTGATAATTTATGCGGCCCGCGAAGATCATTCAAATTTTCAATTTTTTTGTAAAGCACATACATAACCATGCATGACGAGCGTTACAATACAGCCTCGAGGAATACGCTGGGGACTATCAAGCAGGCTAGAAGTTCTCGACTACGCCGATGATATCTGCCTCATGTCCCATACACTCACCAACATGATGGACAAAACAGCTAAGCTACAAAAAGAAGCTGAAGAGATAGGCCTGCAAATAAACTCCAAAAAAACAGAGGATATGCGGATTGGCGCTACCACTAGCAGGGACATACAAGTAAACGGCCTAACAGTAAAAAGATGCGAATAGTTCTACTACTTGGGCAGCATCATAGCAGTGGATGGAGGGGACATCGCCAGAAGAATCAACAAAGCAAAGGGAGCGTTCGCCCAACTGAATAACGTCTGGAGCTCTTCAATACTTTCCCATAAAACTAAACTCAAACTATATAATAGTAACGTCAAATCCATCCTGTTCTACGGCAGTGAGACGTGGAAAGTAACTAAAAGCAGCACAAACAAACTGCAAGTTTTCGCAAACTGGTGTTTGAGACGGATCCTTAGAATCCGATGGCCTGAAGTGATATCGAACCACGATCTGCTTCGTTCTACAAACCAACTTCCAGTAGACGTTGAAATAAAGAGAAGAAAGTGGAACTGGATTGGACACACCATACATTAACATTGCAAAACAAGCATTGGACTGGCATCCCTAAGGCAGTAAGCGAAAGAGAGGAAGGCCAAAAACAACATGGCGACGCACAATTGAAACCGAAATCACCTCCACCGGCAAATCGTGGAATGAGTTGAAGGTCGTGGCTCGAAATAGAGTCAGATAGCGACAATTGGTAGAAGCCCTATGCCCCACTTGGGGGAAACAGAAACTAAGAGAGAGAGAGAGAGAGACATGCATAACCATTACCCCTCCATCCGTCTCATCCAATGTATTGCTTTCGCGTTTAAATAATCTGGAAACACGTAAGTGGCCACTGTCAATTTTTTTTCCAAAATTAGGTTAACATTGAACGCTAACTTTCAATTCTAGAACGTTTGACCTTGAAAGTTTTCAAAAATTCGCCTAGGCCGCTATTTTAAAAGTCCCTATATCTCAAATAGCTTACGTACTGCTTTCGCGTTTAAAAAAATCTGGTCACCTTACATATCATCAGTGACGAAGGACATGAATGCACAAGTATGGGAGGAATTTAAGTATCAGTGTGATATTCTTCGTGTCGCTGATGGAGGACATATTGAACATCTGTAATCTAAACTTGAGAGGTTCGTAAATATGTGTGTAAAGTTTCATATTCGCATGTCTTAAAGTTGAATAAATATATGCATGCGAAATACGTATATTCTTTTTGAAACACCCTGTATTTACTTTCGAAATTAAGATTACCATAAAATGTGTTTTTTCTGTAAAAGACAGCTAAGGTTTAAATCTTCTGAAAAATGAACGCAAATGATTTTATCTACTCGCACACCAAAATTAACAGATTAATAAATACATTATTGTATGTGGAGGAGGCCATTATTATGATCGTGTGTAAAAGTATCCAAATCGTGCGTAAAAGTTCAAAGTAAATTTAATGTAAAATTTTGACAAATGTTTTAACATACTTCGTAAATAAGATAATGTAAGATTCACGTGTCTGAAAGGTTTTTGTGCACACTTGTATCGAAAACTACTATTTCCGTATTTGAGAAATTTACATTGTTGTTCACATTTCACTCACTTTTTGTATTTTTTCTCCACCAATTTGTTAACAGACATTAAGATATGTTCATGGTTCCCAATGGAATTGTGACGACCTTTATGTAAGTAGATCAATAGTCTAGCTTAGAAAAGGTCTACCAAACACAATACTTAAAGCACGTATCTAACAAAAGAAGTTATATTTGCAGAGATCAGAATTAAGAAATTACATTAATATAACCTAACTACTGGCATATTATCATATGGAATGATTATATTAAGTTGAAGTAGAATTTACCTGGGTACATGTGAATCGGGCCAGTTGTTATGTGAAATATTTGTTTGTACATCTGCATTGTATATATCGCCGGCGCCGTGCCGGCCGGTAAGAAAATGCATTTATTTCTCTTTAAGGTTTTAATTGCGGAAGTGAGAAGTTAATTAAATTCCGGATGACCTGAATCTAACATAATGTAGTACGAGATACTAACAGCTAACAAAGAACAGCTACAGCATTTTTCTGCTTGGCAGATATAGTCATGGTTTGGCTTTTACAATAATTTATATAATAAGTGTATCGAGTGACAGGATGCAGCACGCTCTTTTCATATATTTGTTATATTTCTTGAATTATATAATGCTTCCTTATTTACAGCCATTAATAAAAATTACTATTAGTAGCTTGTTTTTAATAATAGGAAAACTCGTTCTTATGGTTGAATGGATTTTGAATGAACCATATTTCGGACTCTCGTTCTTTGAGACCCACTCTTTCAGATCTTTCCATTATTTTTTCGATATTTCCAACTTTTCTTTAATCAAAGCTTCAATTGTATCAACCACCCAGAGATATTCAGATATGCACAGACCTATTAAATGTAATGCATTCGCTCACAGCCAATAAGCCATTAACACAAATTTGCGAATGGACATGATGACTGATTTAAAAAAAAAAGTGTTTTATAATATTCTAAAGTATCAACTATTTCCAAAAATATATATTATTTCTGAAGCAATTAAAGTTTTATTAGAAAAAAGCTATTGATATTCAAAATTTAAAATCCGCTCGAAAACGATCGCTGGTATCATGGCCTCTGCTTGTGACGTCAGGTGTAAGTAAATCGACCGATAACATTAGGGAGTCAAATATAGAAATTAGCTGTTTTGCGTGTTATGAATTCTAAAGTTTTGACAATTCTAAACTCTGCAGAACAAAAGTCTGTGTTTGTTGTCAAAAACTCCACCAACATCAACAAATCAACTCTAGGCAAATTAGAGCTATTTGCCTTTATAAAACCTTGTTCCATGTTTTGAGAACACAAAACTAAGCAACTGATAAATGGAAATCAGTAAATAGCAAATTTAGAGTGGCTATCACAAGATCTCAACGGATTCGGATCCTCAACATCATCTGTGTAATGAGACCTGGTCCTGGATGAGGCCCATCAAAATTTATGAGGATTTAACAGAAGAACAGCTCTTGAAAAGATGTCTCAGTAAGAGCACTCAAAACAAAAATGAGACCTTTGACCAATGCCACCATTGGGCAGTTTGTCCCGAAACATCTGTTCAACGGGAAACAAATTGTCGATGTTTTTGACAGGTTGGCAGCTTCCATTTTGAACGAGGGCTTCACGACAGTGCTACAAGTCACGAAAGGGCTCGGAATTGACGTGGGTCAACATGCCGTGGATTATGCAACGAGGCGAGATGCGGAGTGTAGATCAAATGCTGATCGCCGCGCTACAGTCGAAGCAAAAAGACGTCAATTAACCCAGAGAGAAGAGCAATCTGAGCTCGAGAAGAGCTACGAAGTCGTGGAAGGATTGCTATATGGTCCAGGATTCGATTCATAGAGGTGGGCGAGAAAGAAACATAATAATGTTTAATTTTCCGTCGAAAATGCCTCTCCGCTGCTTCTGGCCGATTTACACCGATTCCCGTTTTCTCGGAATCGTTTTTTTCAATCTGGTGCGCATGATTACGGATAGAGTTCTTGACGGATTTGAAAAAACCTTGGCAAGTTTTGTTCACAGTATGAACAGTTTCCCATTGACGGATGGAAATTTTGATATTTTTCTTCGCGATTCAGTGACTCTGTACTGTATTTTTTTCGTGGATGCGCCATTTCTCTAAAAGAGATTTGTTTTTAATTTCCATCCGTCAATGGGGAATTTGACTCTTCTACTTTAATAATAAGTTTGATTATTTGTTCGATGAGGTTCCGGGAACCGCTAATCGTGCTAATAGAAACTTTTTTTCTTGTTTTTTGTTTGTCTCCTGAGATGCAGACAGCTGTGCACATGCGCGAGGAGCGCGCGCATCGGAAAAAATGGACATCTGGTCGAAGGATATGTAAATAAAATTAAAAAAAAATCAATTATCTATCTGCCTTCCTCCTCTTTCGGCACCCGTTCAAAAATGTGTTATTTTTTCGGAAAATTTGAGCGAGTATCCCCTTTAGACGATGTCACATATATCCAAGTCAACAATACAATTAGGCTTGTCTCACACTGGATCCGCTCGTCTCCGCTCAGCTCAGCCTTTCAGCCAAGAAAAATATAAAACCCGTGTATTTAAATAGAAACGCACATACTGCGTCCGTTCAACTCGGCTTCGTTCTGCTCCGCTTCGCTCCGTATCCTCTGTTTGTCAAGAATGCTAGTCCGGAGGTCGGACGCTAGTGGATGGGTCACGCAGGCGCAACCGTAGCGTTTTCATATGTGTACTAAGACATATATGCAACCAGGATAGCAGCACATATTTAGCACCATACTTGAACTAACAAGTTGACATAGGGTATATTGGGGTATACATAGAGTAACAAGTTGAAATAGGGTAATTAAGTTGACATAGGGTTCGGTGGGAGGGGATTGAGTGCGTGAAAAAGTGACGGAGCTGAGCGGGTGCAATATGTGGGAGAATGACGGAGCAGAGAGTAGCAGACCCGATCGAACCTGAGATGAGCCGAGAAGAACCGATCCAGTGTGCGACAAGCCTTACTCTTTACAATCCTTATCAACAACTTGGCTAGATTTAATTGCCCACGACTTATTATTATACGGAGATATAAAAAGTAAGGTAGTAATAAACCACAAACATTGCAGGAACTCAGGAAAATATTTGAGGTCTTCTACTTCTGGAGATCTGTCGATCTGTTAATTATGGAGCCGCCTCTGCATATTTTCCTGAGAGGTAGATTGCCAACTATCTCTCCACCTTTTAGGTGGTCTATTTGAGGTATAAATGAAATATCTAAAAACTTACCTTCCACACGTCTAAAGGTAAGAGAGGTAGTTAAGCATTTAGGTATAACTCTGGATGCCAAACTGACTTAGAATCAACACCTTAAGAAATCCACCGACAAGTGTAAAATGACATTAATGTTGACCAAACGTACAAAAGAACCTGGCAAATCAAGGGGACTAATGATCGGGGACCGAGCATGGTATACTGGTTGTATAACACGGTAGTTAGACCTATTCTGACATATGATTCCACGGTATGGTGGACCAAACTGAAGCAAAAAGAGGCCATAAAGGAATTATCTAGTGTTCAAAGACTGGCATGCTTAGCTATTGCGGGATCGTTAAGAACCGCACCAACTGCAGCTCTAGAGATTATGATAGGCCATCCACCCCTAGATATCTTCATCATGGGCGAGGCAAGAATGGGAGCCTTTAGATGTAGGTATAATGGCACTTGGGAGACTCTGGCGAGATGTGCCCTGACACCAAGATAACGAATGTAAAGAGCCAAACCTCAATATTAAGGAAGACTCAATGCCGAAAAGGCTATTATTCCATCTACCCTTCAAAACATAACTACGTTGGACAGAAGGCAAGAAAACAATCACATGTTAAGGTGGGGTAGACTGGTATACAGACGGCTCCAAAAAGGACAGTGGAACTGAGGTACAGCTTATCTGTGTCCCTGGGATCACACACACCACGACATTCCAAATACACGCCATGACTATCTGTGCTCGTGAAAATCTAAAGATGGACTACAAAAGTGGTAACATCCGCATTTTCACTGAGAGTCAGGCTGCTATAAATGGCTTAGCGTGCCATGAAATTAAATCTTAGGCTTGTCGCACACTAGATCCGCTCCGCTCATCTCACACCAGATCCGATCGGGTCCGTTCCTCTCAGCTCCGTCCTCAAATTGCATCCGCTCAGCTACTTCACTTTTCCACACACTCAATCCTCAAACCCAGCTCTCTTTCGGGAAAGTTAAATATGTGCTGCTATCTTGGTTGCATAAATGCCTTAACGCATATATGAAAACGTTAGTGTTGCGCCTGCCTGAACCATCAGCCAGCATCCGACCTCCGGCCTAGTATTCTTCACAAACAGAGGATAAGGAGCCAGCATCCGACCTCCGGCCTACTATTCTTCACAAACGGAGGATAAGGAGCGGAGCGGTGCCAAGCTGAGCTGAGCGGACGCAGTATGTGCGTTTCTATTTAAATGCACGGGCTTTATATTTTTCTTGGCTGAAAGGCTTAGCTGAGCGGAGACCAGCGGACCCAGTGTGCGACAAGCCTTAAGGCTCTGGCAAAACACAACAAGATCACCTTGCTTAGGTACCGAGCCATAGGGGCTGGTAGGAAACGAAGTGGCGGACAAGTTAGGAAAGGATGGTGCTAACACAGCAAACATCAGTGCTAGCAGGGACTCCTACATTACCAAAACCTTGGCCAGTTATGAAGTCTGTAGATGGGTAGCTACTAAGCACCGACTACAGTGGGATACAAAAATGGTCAGAAACAACTGCTGAAATTCTGCAACTGTCAAGGAAGCAGATCACAATTGTGGCAGTTCTACTTAGCCCCAACTAAGATACTACCCTCTACTAGACAAAATGGGGATCTGGAAAGATGAACCATTGTGCAGACTATGCTATGAAGAGGATGAAACTGCCTCTCGTATAATCCTCAATTGCGAAGCAATTGAATTTTGGAGACACGGGCTTAGCATTACAGCAAATGAGATCCTCGTGAAAAACATGGCACATGGCACTCCTAGACCTACTAGAGGGGCTGGATCTATTTACGTGAATGGAACATTGTAGGGAAATACAATACGCCATTAGGCCGCAGTGTTTTTTAGGGCTTGCCCCACTGAACCCACATTGGTTGTCAAGCAGGGGCGCGTTTACATTACTTGTGGCCCTAGGCGCAAGGTGACTATGTGGCCCTTGTCTAGCGTGTCCCAATTCTCAATATGCGAGATTCTAGTAAAACCACATTCAAAAATAACAATTAGGTACGTAAGAGTAGTTTACGATAGGTGTATCAAAGTTGTATCAACGTGTATACAAAGTTTTACATACGACATAAATTAATAATTTACTTACATTTATAAAAAGTAATAATTTGATAAATGTCAAAGCATGACTTTCAATAAATTAATCAATGAAACGTAAACATTTCTATCGCGAATTGTTCTAAATTTTTTTCTATTTTGCGTCTGTAATGGACTCATAACAGCACTCATATGCGTGCGGTTATGGCTCGCCGAGTGCTGTTATGAGTTAATTTTTTCAAGGTTGGCATTGAAATTCAGAGCTGTCAGTGTCAAATTTTCGCCGAGATAGTTTTGAGGTTATGTGTTATATGATGTAAAATCGCGAATACACTAATTAATCAATGTAGAAAAAAAATATTATGAATTATATGCAACTAGGTTAGTTAAAATTCATTAAGTATGTATTTAATAAAATTTCCTATTGTGTTGTTTACCTACAATCACAGTGTAATATAACAAATTGCGACATTGACACGAGTTAGGTAATGAAATTCTTTAGCTTTTTTCTACATTTCATCTTAGAAAACTTATCAATAACGTCGTTGAAATCACATTTCGTTGTTTCAACTGACTCAATATGTAGAATTGCTAAATTAGCAAGATGATTTTGTTTAACGGAATTCCTTAAATAAATGCGAATTAATGTTTCTACGCTGGGGAATGTCGATTTTAATCCACGTATTAAAGCCTCATACATTCCTGTTGGTGACTGAAGATTTTCTTCATTGGCATATGCCAAGAACTGAATTAATTCGTCCTGAGCCAAGTCTTCATTAATATCTTCTTTATATGCAGATAACAGTTCATTAATCATTAAATTTAGTTTGTCATTAGACAAATTAATAAAAAATAATCCAATTTTTTTTAGGTTTTCATTCTGCTATCAAGTTCTACTGTGAGTGTATCACACATAATATTAACACTATTTACACCAATATTTTCTCTCCGAGTCAAAATAATTTAATTTTTCTTATTCTCAACGTAAAAGTACTTACGCATCTTCTTTCGTCTATGTTCCTCTTGGTAAGTACGTTTATCATCTACATCTAGTACTCCAGCTTCCTCTTCTATGGTGTTGAAACACTCTCTTACTTCATCACTTATGAAAGACTTTAGAGACTGCAAAAAGGTTCACGCGAACCTAGTGCCTAGTGCGCCTATGCCTAAAAGCGCCACTAATGTCAATTAAAAGAAATATATCAGCCGGACACATATGAGAATCTCAAATATCGAATATGTGAGGTAAACAGAGAGGCTAATATATCCAACATTATTTATACATAATCTATACTCTATTATTATACTCTGATATATAATACATAATCAACCCAAAAAAGTATGTATGTATAAAAAAATGTCTTTTCTGTTCTTATGTTCTTAACAAAGCTAATTAAAAAAAGTTGTATAGTGTTCCGTAAAACACACCCGGTATATCAGTTTCTTAAGAATATTCAATACATAATCAACCTCACAATCAGTAAAACATGTAGGTTTGTATAAAAAATATGTTTTATTTCTTTATCTACGACCACTATTGTAAATGCCCATTATTGTACAGTTCGTGGACAATGTAAATAGATCACAACACACACGAATATAACAGTTCGCGATTAATTATAACTGATGATTGATAACACACACGTGCGTTTGGTTTACGATTCGTTGATTGGTTGAGAGCTGCTACTATTGTTAAAACTAGGGTTAAACTGGAGTGCTCATAGATGTAGGCAACCAAATGTACGCATTTTGCGGATGCAAGACACATATGTGTAGGGAAAATAAATTTGAAGGGGGCATATAGAAATTGTTTAACTTGTTGTTAATTGTTTAATACATTCACTGCCGCGTCTGATTTTATGACTTTCCTGTATCGCCTATTTAAACCACTTTACAAAATCGATAGTTATAATGATTTGGTATTTATTTTCTCTCTCTCTAGGGGCCCCATAGAACTATTTTAGATCATTTTCACGAAATGGGTCACCGGTGACCCAGTGGCGTGCTGGTCTGTAATATGCAAAAAAAAGTATGCAAACCCGAGCACCTGGTGGCAGTCAAAGGTACTACACTAACATTTCATAATCATTGAATTCAGCAGAGGTACTGGAACTTTCGTTGGGAACCATGACACCAGGGACCCAGCGGCACGCTGACAAAACACCGTCGGGTCACCGGTGTCACGGTAGCAGTGAATGTGTTAACATAACTCGAGTTGTAAGGCAATTACGTACTCGCGGAATTACGTATTAATTGTTTTACTCTTACGTAATATGCTTCTTACAACTAAGTTAATTAAAAATGTTGTATACCGTTCCGTAGAACACCCGGTATCACTGTCTTCAAGATATTCGATGCATTATGAACCTCAGTAAAACATATATGTATATAAAATTTATTTTATTTCTTAAAAAAGTTAATTAATAAAAGGTGAATGCCGTTCCGAAGACAACTCGGTATATGTATATCGGTGTCTTAAGATTTCCTTATCATACATTTCGTATTATATTAGTGGAAACTTTAATAAAGATTATGGTTAATCGTCGTGGTTTTTTCGTCGGCTTCTTTGCAAAAGCAAATCCTACTCGCCGTTTGTTAGATAAAATCCGTTTTATGCAATTATTTATGCGCCCGCACACTTTTTGCGTAATCACTGGAAGATTGCGAATATATTTTGAGTGCGTTACGCAACGCACTAAAAACATTTAATCTGACCTCAAAGTCAGCTAGCATTCATTGAAGAGTAGATTTATTTATTAATTTCTTCGTGGGTGACTGGTATTAAGGTCACCTGCTTATTCAATTAATCAATCAAAAGGATTATTCACCAGATTTATGATTCAATGGTAGGAAACTTCATTACGTACTTTAAATCGTCGCGTCTATTAGCACCTATTAAATTTATATACTTCGACAATTAATGTTAATTTAACGTTTGAATGAATGTGACTTAATGGAATGGAAAACATTAATTGAGTATATGTTTAATTGCTGACAATTAAAGAGTTACAGGTACCTGAACCATATCCTGTCTAAAACTTATTCAAACTTAAAATTAACAAAATAATTCAGATTTAACGCAGTACGCGGTAATTCATGCTTAGATTGAATTGAAAAATTCAAGACATAAATACGCATTATGTTCAAGACATAAGTGTGGACATAAAAACATAGTAAATTTTTCAATTCAATATAACAAATGGATATTCAAATTAAATAAGTAGTTTATGATACAAGTGTGTGAAGAAGGGCTTTTGTGCATGAGTTTCTAAGTTTTCGTGCTTTAATTGCAATGAGCCTATTTTTTCCACCAAGCATGTTAATAGCAGTTTATGATACATGTGTGCACAAAAGCCTTTCACGCACGTGTATCATACATTATTTTATCAACAAAGCATGTTAAAACAACAATTGTTTCTTGTCGATAATATTGAAAAATTGTTGTTTTGTCACACAAAATATTTGACACAATAAGGTTAGAACGTTCGGCGCCTCCGTGGCAAAAATTGCTAACTAGTAAAAACGAACAGTAACACTATTTTGATGAAATTTAGGATATCCTAGATTAGGTTATGGTTAGGTTGAGTTATACTAGAACCAGACAACACCAGTCTGAGAGGCCGATGAGAGACTTCTTGATTCAAAATAAGTAAAAATAATTAAATTTTAATAAACGCATATTTATTTTCACTACGTCTATGTTTTTTGTTTAGTGACTAGTTGTTGCCATAGTAACAACAAACTGGAATCGTTCAATAATGAAACTCCGTTTGATTTACATTGGACTTTTAAGCACGATTTGGATATTTTTACATACGATTATAATAATGACATCCTTCGCATAGAATAATTTACTTATTAATGTGTTTATTTTGATGTGCAAGTAGATATAAAAAAATATTTAATTTAAAAAAAAAAAATTGATAACTCTTATTTATAGCTTATCACATGTTTAGCGTTATAACTGGCAAAATAACTGTCCCTAAGCCACTTTTCTTTAATTACACTTTGGCTGTTAGTACGTGCCACCGCGTATCGCATATTTCATATTCATCCAGGATGGGCAGCCCAACCCGAACGGTTAACCCCTTGACATACTAATAAAATGCGCGTTGAGGTATCCATATACATGTGATCTTATCACATATACATAACGTCTTAGAGACGTCATTTTATGTTACGGGTTTAATGAAAACCGCCTTAGTTGTTGGCTCCCCGACCATGAATCGAACCCGGGTCTCCCGCATTGCCAGGCGGGTCATGTGATCAATTGCACCAGTGGTGTGCAAACTATTTTCATTTGCGACCCAAAATTTTGTGTAAAATTTTATCGCGAGCCCTGGATAGAAACAAGACGTTTTTAACCCTTTCACTGCCATGACAATTTTAAGGAATGAAACACAGCGCCAATATTTATAAAAAATCCGGTAATTATGCAACCCCTTTCACATTGATCACCTTTTGATCAAAAGCGGAAAATAGAGCTCCTTTATAATCCTTTGCTGCTCCATAACGCCGCGGCGCCGGTTACACTGTCGCAAAGCCATAGCTTCAATCTAAAGAAGAATGTAAAAGAGGCGCGGGCGTCCGTTCCGAATCGAAAGCGTGCAATTTCGAGTCGTTGCGCCCAGAAACGGCGAAGCTGTAGCGGGCAGACTGACCGCACCTTCCAGCGAAGGAGAGCCGATACGTTTCGAATTGTGGCGGGCGACTCCATGATCGCAGCGACGCAGCGCCGGTACCAAAATGCGCGGCTCTGTGGTGCCCACGTGCCGGTCAACTTGGAATTTCAAAAACGCGACATACAAGTTTTTCTCTGTGTAGATTAACAGTTATAAGTGGGCGTCGCGACGCGATTCCGCGATGTCCAATTATTGGTGCGGAAAGCCAAAACATCATTCTACAATCCATTGAAAAATCCAGAACATTCACCGGGCGACTGCAAAAATATGGACGTTTTTCTTTCGTCATTTGTTTCCTGATATGCGGCGAGTTTCGGCGGGCGTCGCGACGGTTGCAAACGACGCAGCGTGATGCCGTTTACACTGAAAGATAAAACGTTCAATTCTCTGCCGGAGTCGCGCGAAACCGTTCCAGCAGAGCTTTATTTGGCGATTTTGTGGGAGTTTTCCTGGACGTCCTGACGTTTTTCGTTTTTATAGCGTCGCACCGCCATCTTCAACGCAATCGGGATTAAACTCCCAAATAAACTAATAGGTTCTATGCCCGATCGAACGGCGCCGGTCCCGTTCCGATCCGTCAATTTGTTCGGACGTTCTAGGTACCGCCGTAAAACGCCTCGGGTTTTTTTCACTTTTTGCGCACTCTTCTCTTTAAACTGCCGCAGATTCGCAAAAAGTCGTCGCAGTTTAAAAATTCTTGCCAGAATAGTTGCGGGAAAGTGTTCTGAAGAGAACGAATCCAACCGGCAACCGGGAGCCCTTTAAATCAGCGCAGTGCGTCCGTGGAAGTGATTACAAAATCGGCAAAAAAAAGTTGCATTTTCTCTTGCACCAGGTGAACGGGACGTCGCAGGACGGCGAGCGAGGATTCTAAAAACGTGGCACGGCGGCACTCAAACGATCTGGAAGAGATCTTGCCGAATCTTTCCTGATTTTTGAGATCGGACAAAAAATGCGCCTCAAAGGTTCAAAATTCGATTTTGAAATTTGATTTTAGGTTTCGGTCTGGTGCGTTCGAACCTGGGAACCGGGAGTTCAATCGCGAAAATGGCGCCGCTCGACGGAGCTCTCGGTTCTACACGAGAAAAATGTACAATCCCGTCTTGCGCTGTCGCCTCCGCTTCCGTCGGGCCGTTTGCAAAAACCTCGATTTTCGGTGGGGTTTGACTCTCTGGAGGGGCGCGACAGGACGGAGGACGAAACCTGGGACTACGCAACGTGCGGACGAACATTTGCAGTTAAAGCATCGAAGATCTGCCGCATAAAAAGCCTAATATGACCTTTTTAAAAACCCACGTGGTGCAGTACCTCAGGTGAAATTCGCAAAACGCCACACGTCAGTCGTCTCAAAATTGATAGAAATTTGCAATTCCGTCGAGATCTAGCGATTTAGGCCGAATGCTTCCCTACACGGACACCAAAAATTTACATTACAAAAATTACCACTTTTACGGAGGTCATGGCGAAAATACCTAGGAAAAATGAAATTCCCGAAATGATTCCGGTAGAAACATTTGAGACGCGTCCTCCGACACCATTATCGTGGCTGCGCGACTTTTGTCAGCGACGTTATTCACATTTTATGCGATTCCGGGTCGCTCGACTAAAACGCCGCGTGCGGCGGTGTCCGCCGCCCGGTGGCAGCGGTGCATCAGATTCTTGTAGCCAAAGAACATTTTCGATAAGACTTCCACATCGCGTTATTTAGGCGTCCAAAAATGACGAATATTATCCAAAGAAAAAAAAAAGTTTTTCGTATTTTGCAAAATGTTAAGTAAAAATGTCAAAAAGTGAGGTGATAGTCCGATGTGTGGCGACGTTGCGGACACACCGACGCCGGAACCACGTCTGCGCGACTAAAACTGTCCAAGTGGTGTGCAAAAAAGTGAAAAACCTGGAAAAATTCACCCAGCCGTCCCCGGAGACGGCAGGTCGGTGAAATTGTTTTTTTAAATACCCGATCGGTTAAGGGGTTCCAATCGTTGCGTAATATTTAAGTTTTTTTTCTAATTTACAAAAAATCGCGATTTCTCTTCCCCTTTAAGTACAGTGGCGGCTCGTTACTCGTTTAGTAATCCAGCGCAAAACTAGATGGCGCTATTTAAAAAAAGAAACCCCGGGTTACATCACGGGACGGGACAGCGCTGTATAAATTCAGGGCCCCGGGTCACATCTCCCGGAATGGCGGTGAAAGACTTAAATAAGTTTATATTGACCTTTCACTATTTACTGCAATTTTTATGAATTCGAGGACCCAAAAAAATTCTGTATCGACCACTTTGGGGCTCGCGACCCACGGTTTGCGCACCACTGAACTACACTACCGAGGAGTACATAGCGAAATAACTGGATTTAAAGGTTCTATTATAAGGATGTTATCTGATTCTATCTTCTAAAGGTTCTATTATAAAGACTGTTCTATTATAAGGATCCTAGAATTTCACGATATGTTATAAAATTCAATTTACAAGAAATCAAATTCTAACAAATAGTAAATCAATTAATAATTTTAGCAGACAATTTAAAGCGGCTCTAAATTAATTAGCAAGTTTAAATACGTCCAGTATCCCTAATCCGATAAACAAACAATTTAAGCAGACCTTTTTTAACGATTTTAATATTAAGACGCTAGGAGAATATGGGTTACAAAATATAATTGAAGATAATTTAAATGTAATTCGAAAATTTCTGGCTAAATTTATTTTAAAACATCAAACTTAACTCAAACCTTAACGTTTCCAAACCTCAAACCTTTAACTATTCCTAAACATTTTGTCTACCATAAAATCATTTTGTTGCTATTACACGAAATTATTTATATTATGTGTTATAATATTTATTTGATTTTTTAAATTTCGCTTCGAGGATGTGGGCAATTGCCATGAGTCAACGGAGTTGAGTTCTTCATCTCCGCGAATTCACTTTGTCGGCCTGCGTTCATTAATCACCCCACAGGATGTAGATTCACTCTATGAACATCTCTTCGATGTTTATCAATTGAACTGGACTCGCGTCTTCTAGGTGCGCGAACTAAACAAATGCCCTCTTTTGCTACAAGCCAACGACCTATCCCCAACAATTGCACACTATTAAGACACTCAAACTGCATACACGGTTAACTAATATTATTTATTTGAAACAGTTTCTTCAAGTTATTTATCTTTTATAGACGATCTACATTGCTATCAAACAAAAAATGTCTTGTGATGAGCTATTGATAAGTTTTAAATAACTTCAATAATGTAATAATGTTTCAATTTTTTTTTAAATTTAATCTCTTCAGTGAGGTTTCAAAAACATTTTGCGGAAATTCGCCAAATCTTTTGTTGCAAATCTCGCGAAAATCCTACTGTTTACTCAATTAAATGCGAAAATCAGATTTTTTTTTAACGATGCCTTCTAATGCCCACATAGTGTAACTACCTACATGCAATACACCAATCTCTTCAGTGAGGTTTCAGGAACATTTTGTTGGAAATTTCGCGGAAATCCGCCGAATCTTTCCTGAATTATACGCGAAAATCTGTAAAAACAGCCTAAAATTGGGTTTTATTAGTCGGTATTAACTCCATCGATGCGCAAAAAACTCACAAATAGTGCGACTACCTACATGTTATACATAATTCTCTTCAGTCAAGTTTCAAGAACATTTTGTCGCAAATTTCGCGAAAATCCGCCAAATATTTTCTAAATTAAACGCGAAAATCCGAAAAAACTTCAACGATGGTTACTAATTCCCATATAGTGTGACTATCTACATGCGACACATCAGTCTCTTCAGTGAGGTTTCAGAAACATTTTGTTGCAAATTTCACGGAAATTCGCCGAATCATTCCTGATTTATACGCGAAAATCCACAAAAGAAGCCGAAAAATTGGGTTGACTTAGTCGGTACTAACTCCAGCGATGCGCAAAAACTCTCACATAGTGCGGCTACCTACATGTTATACATTATTCTCGTCAGTCAAGTTTCAAGAATAGTTTGTTGCAAATTTCGCAAAAATCTGCAGATTGTTTACTAAATTAAATGCGAAAATCAGAATTTTTTTTAACGATGCCTTCTAATGCCCACATAGTGTAACTACCTACATGCAATACACCAATCTCTTCAGTGAGGTTTCAGAAACATTTTGTTGCAAATTTCGCGGAAATCCGCCGAATCTTTCCTGAATTATATGTGAAAATCTGTAAAAAGAGCCGAAAATTGGCTTGTATTAGTCGGTACTATCTCCATCCATGCGCAAAAACTCATAAATAGTGCGACTACCTACATGTTATACATTGTTCTCTTCAGTCAAGTTTCAAGAACATTTTGTCGCAAATTTTGCGAAAATCGGCGGAATATTTTCTAAATTAAACGCGAAAATCCGAACAAACTTCAACGATGGTTACTAATTCTCATATAGTGTGACTATCTACATGCGATACAACAATCTCTTCAGTGAGGTTTCAGAAACATTTTGTTGCAAATTTCACGGATATTCGCCGAATCTTTCCTGATTTATACGCGAAAATCTGCAAAAGTATTCGAAAAATTGGCTTGTATTAGCCAGTACTAACTCCAGCGATGCGCAAAAACTCTCACATAGTGCGGCTGCCTACAGGTTATACATTATTCTCGTCAGTCAAGTTTCAAGAATAGTATGTTGCAAATTTCGCGAAAATCTGCCGACTGTTTACTAAATTATATGCGAAAATCTGATTTTTTTTAAACGATGCCTTCTAATGCCCACATAGTGTAACTACCTACATGCAATACAGCAATCTCTTCAGTGAAGTTTCAGAAACATTTTGTTGCAAATTTCGCGGAAATCCCCCAAATTTTTCCTGAATTATACGCGAGAATCTGTAAAAAGAGCCGAAAATTGGCTTGTATTAGTCGGTACTAACTCCATCCATGCGAAAAAACTCACAAATAGTGTGACTACCTACATGTTATACATTGTTCTCTTCAGTCAAGTTTCAAGAACATGTTGTTGCAAATTTCGCGAAAATCCACCGAATATTTCCTAAATTAAATGCGAAAATCCTAAAAAACTTCAACGATGCGTTCTAACTCCTACATAGTATGACTACCTACATGCGATATATCAATCTCTTCAATGATGTTTCTAAAACATTTTGTTGCAAATTTTGCGGAAATCTACAGATTTTTTCTAAATTATAGACCAAAAACTGCAAAAACAGCCGAAAAATTGGCTTGTATTTGCCGGTACTAACTCCAGCGATGCGCAAAAACTCACACATAGTGCGACTACCTACATGCTATACATTATTTTCTTCAGTCAAGTTTCAAGAACTTTTGTCGCAAATTTCGCGAAAATCTGCCGAATATTTTCTGAATTAAACGCGATAATCCGAAAAAACTTCAACGATGGTTACTAATTCCCATATAGTGTGACTATCTACATGCGATACATCAATCTCTTCAATCATCAATTCAATCTGTGAAGTTTCAAAAACATTTTGTTGTAAAGTTCGCGAAAATCGGCGGACTATTTCCTAAATTAAACGCGAAAGTCCGAAAAAACTTCAACGATGCGTTCTAACTCCTACATAGTGTGACTACCTACATGCAAAATATCAATCTCTTCAATGATGTTTTTTAAACATTTTGCCGCAAATTTCGCGAAAATCCGCCGAATATTTTCTAAATTAAACGCGAAAATCCGAAAAAACTTCAACGATGGTTACTAGTTGCCATATAGTGTGAGTATCTACTTGCTATACATCAATCTCTTCAGTGAGGTTTCAGAAACATTTTGTTGCAAATTTCACGGAAATTCGCCAAATCTTTCCTGATTTATACGCGAAAATCTGCAACAGAAGCCGAAAAATTGGGTTGTATTAGTCGGTACCAACTCCAGCGATGCGCAAAAACTCTCACATGGTGCGGCTACCTACATGTTATACATTATTCTCTTCACTCAAGTTTCAAGAATAGTTTGTTGCAAATTTCGCGAAAATCTGCCGACTGTTTACTAAATTAAATGCGAAAATCTGATTTTTTTTAACGATGCCTTCTAATGCCCACATAGTGTAACTGCCTACATGCAATACACCAATCTCTTCAGTGAGGTTTCGGAAACATTTTGTTGCAAATTTCGCGGAAATCCGCCGAATCTTTCCTGAATTATATGTGAAAATCTGTAAAAAGAGCCGAAAATTGGCTTGTATTAGTCGGTACTATCTCCATCCATGCGCAAAAACTCACAAATAGTGCGACTACCTACATGTTATACATTGTTCTCTTCAGTCAAGTTTGAGGAACATGTTGTTGCAAAATTAGCGAAAATCCACCAAATATTTCCTAAATTAAATGCGAAAATCCGAAAAAACTTTAACGATGCCTTCTAATTCCTACATAGTGTGACTACCTACATGAGATAATTCAATCTATTCAGTGAGGTTTCAAAAACATTTTTTTGCAAATTTTGCGGAAATTCGCCAAATCTTTCTTGAATTATACACGAAAATCTGCAAAAACAGCCGAAATTTGGCTTGTATTAGCCGGTACTAACTCCAGCGATGCGCAAAAACTAACACATATTGCGACTACCTACATGTTATACATTATTCTCTTCAGCCAAGTTTCAAGAACATTTTGTTGTAGGTTTCGCGAAAATCGGCTTACTATTTCTTAAATTAAACGCGAAAGTTCGAAAAAACTTCAACGATGAGTTCTAACTCCTACATAGTGCGACTACCTACATGCGATATATCAATCTGTTCAGTGATGTTTGTAAAACATCTTGTTGCAAATTTTACGGAAATCCGCACAATTTTTTCTAAAATATATACCAAAATCTGCAAAAACAGCCGAAAATTGGCTTGTATTAGCTGGTACTAACTTCAGCGATGCGCAAAAACTCACACATAGTGTGACTACCTACATATTATACATTATTCTGTGCAGTCAAGTTTCAAGAACATTTTGTCGCAAATTTCGCGAAAATCCGCCGAATATTTTCTAAATTAAACGCGAAAATCCTAAAAAAATTCAACGATGGTTACTAATTCCCATATAGTGTGCCTATCTACATGCGATACATCAATCTATTCAGTGAGGTTTCAGAAACATTTTGTTGCAAATTTCACGGAAATTCGCCGAATGTTTCCTGATTTATATGCGAAAATCCCTAAAGAAGCCGAAAAATTGGGTTGACTTAGTCGGTACTAACTCCAGCGATGCGCAAAAACTCTCTCATGGTGCGGCTACCTACATGTTATACATTATTCTCTTCACTCAAGTTTCAAGAATAGTTTGTTGCAAATTTCGCAAAAATCTGCAGATTGTTTACTAAATTAAATGCGAAAATCAGAATTTTTTTAACGATGCCTTCTAATGCCCACATAGTGTAACTACCTACATGCAATACACCAATCTCTTCAGTGATGTTTCAGAAAAATTTTGTTGCAAATTTCGCGGAAATCCGCCGAATCTTTGCTGAATTATACGCGAAAATCTGTAAAAAGAGCCGAAAATTGGCTTGTATTAGTCGGTACTAACTCCATCCATGCGCAAAAACTCACAAATAGTGTGACTACCTACATGTTATACATTGTTCTCTTCAGTCAAGTTTGAGGAACATGTCGTTGCAAAATTCGCGAAAATCCACCAAATATTTCCTAAATTAAATGCGAAAATCCGAAAAAACTTTAACGATGCCTTCTAATTCCTACATAGTGTGACTACCTACATGAGATAATTCAATCTATTCAGTGAGGTTTCAAAAACATTTTTTTTGCAAATTTTGCGGAAATTCGCCAAATCTTTCTTGAATTATACACGAAAATCTGCAAAAACAGCCGAAATTTGGCTTGTATTAGCCGGTACTAACTCCAGCGATGCGCAAAAACTAACACATATTGGGACTACCTACATGTTATACATTATTCTCTTCAGTCAAGTTTCAAGAACATTTTGTTGTAAGTTTCGCGAAAATCGGCGGACTATTTCTTAAATTAAACGCGAAAGTTGGAAAATACTTCAACGATGAGTTCTAACTCCTACATAGTGCGACTACCTACATGCGATATATCAATCTGTTCAGTGATGTTTGTAAAACATCTTGTTGCAAATTTTACGGAAATCCGCAAAATTTTTTCTAAAATATATACCAAAATCTGCAAAAACAGCCGAAAATTGGCTTGTATTATCTGGTACTAACTCCAGCGATGCGCAAAAACTCACACATAGTGCTACATGTTATACATTATTTTCTTCAGACAATTTTCAGGAATATTTTGTCGGAAATTTCGCGAAAATCCGCCGAATATTTTCTAAATTAAACGCGAAAATCCGAAAAAACTTCAACGATGGTTACTCATTCGCATATCGTGTGACTATCTACATGCGATACATCAATCTCTTCAGTGAGGTTTCAGAAACATTTTGATGTAAATTTCACGGAAATTGGCCGAATCTTTCCTGATTTATACGCGAAAATCTGCAAAAGAAGCCGAAAAATTGGCTTGTATTAGCCAGTACTAACTCCAGCGATGCGCAAAAACTCTATATATAGTGCGGCTACCTACATGTTATAAATTATTCTCTTCAGTCAAGTTTCAAGAATAGTTTGTTGCAAATTTCGCGAAAATCTTCCGACTGTTTACTAAATTAAATGCGAAAATCAGAATTTTTTTAACGATGCCTTCTAATGCCCACATAGGGTAGCTACCTACGTGCAATGCACCAATCTCTTCAGTGAGGTTTCAGAAACATTTTGTTGCAAATTTCGCGGAAATCCGTCGAGTCTTTCTTGAATTATATGCGAAAATCTGTAAAAACAGCCAAAAATTGGCTTGTATTAGTCGGTAATAACTCCATCGATGCGCAAAAACTCACACATAGTGCGACTACCTACATATTATACATTATTCTGTGCAGTCAAGTTTCAAGAACATTTTGTCGCAAATTTCGCGAAAATCCGCCGAATATTTTCTAAATTAAACGCGAAAATCCTAAAAAAATTCAACGATGGTTACTAATTCCCATATAGTGTGCCTATCTACATACGATACATCAATCTCTTCAGTGAGGTTTCAGAAACATTTTGTTGCAAATTTCACGGAAATTCGCCGAATTTTTCATGATTTATACGCGAAAATCTGCAAAAGAAGCCGAAAAATTGGGTTGTATTAGCCGGTACTTACTCCAGCGATGCGCAAAAACTCACACATAGTGCGGCTACCTACATGTTATACATTGTTCTCTTCAGTCAAGTTTCAAGAATAGTTTGTTGCAAATTTCGCGAAAATCTGCCGACTGTTTACTAAATTAAATGCGAAAATCTGAATTTTTTAACGATGCCTTCTATAATGCCCACATAGTGTAACTGCCTACATGCAATACACCAATCTCTTCAGTGAGGTTTCGGAAACATTTTGTTGCAAATTTCGCGGAAATCCGCCGAATCTTTCCTGAATTGTATGTGAAAATCCGTAAAAAGAGCCGAAAATTGGCTTGTATTAGTCGGTACTATCTCCATCCATGCGCAAAAACTCACAAATAGTGCGACTACCTACATGTTATACATTGTTCTCTTCAGTCAAGTTTCAAGAACATTTTGTCGCAAATTTTGCGAAAATCGGCGGAATATTTTCTAAATTAAACGCGAAAATCCGAAAAAACTTCAACGATGGTTACTAATTCTCATATAGTGTGACTATCTACATGCGATACAACAATCTCTTCAGTGAGGTTTTAGAAACATTTTGTTGCAAATTTCACGGATATTCGCCGAATCTTTCCTGATTTATACGCGAAAATCTGCAAAAGTATTCGAAAAATTGGCTTGTATTAGCCAGTACTAACTCCAGCGATGCGCAAAAACTCTCACATAGTGCGGCTACCTACATGTTATACATTATTCTCTTCAGTCAAGCTTCAAGAATAGTATGTTGCAAATTTCGCGAAAATCTGCCGACTGTTTACTAAATTAAATGCGAAAATCTGATTTTTTTTTTAACGATGCCTTCTAATGCCCACATAGTGTAACTACCTACATGCAATACAGCAATCTCTTCAGTGAGGTTTCAGAAACATTTTGTTGCAAATTTCGCGGAAATCCCCCAATTTTTTCCTGAATTATACGTGAAAATTTGTAAAAAGAGCCGAAAATTGGCTTGATTTAGTCGGTACTAACTCCATCCATGCGCAAAAACTCACAAATAGTGTGACTACCTACATGTTATACATTGTTCTCTTCAGTCAAGTTTCAAGAACATGTTGTTGCAAATTTCGCGAAAATCCACCAAATATTTCCTAAATTAAATGCGAAAATCCCAAAAAATTCAACGATGCGTTCTAACTCCTACATAGTATGTAAAAAAACCTACATGCGATGTATCAATCTCTTCAATGATGTTCCTAAAACATTTTGTTGCAAATTTTGCGAAAATCCGCAGAATTTTTTCTAAATTATAGACCAAAATCTGCAAAAATAGCCGAAAATTGGCTTGTATTAGCCGGTACTAACTCCAGCGATGCGTAAAAACTCACACAAAGTGCGACTACCTACATTTTATACTTCTATCGCTTTCGCTTCAGACAAATTTCAAGAACATTTGGTCCCAAATTTCGCGAAAATTCGCCGTCTATTTTCTAAATTAAACGCGAAAATCCGAAAATACTTCAACCTTGATTACTAATTCCCATATAGTGTGACTATCTACATGCGATACATCAATCTCTTCAGTGAGGTTTTAGAAACATTTTGTTGCAAATTTCACGGAAATTCGCCGAATCTTTCCTGATTTATACGCGAAAATCTGCAAAAGTATCCGAAAAATTGGCTTGTTTTAGCCAGTACTAACTCCAGCGATGCGCAAAAACTCTCACATAGTGCGACTACCTACATGTTATACATTATTCTCGTCAGTCAAGTTTCAGGAATAGTTTGTTGCAAATTTCGCGAAAATCGGCGGAGTATTTCCTAAATTAAACGCGAAAGTCCGAAAAAACTTTAACGATGCGTTCTAACTCCTACATACTGTGACTACGTACACGCGATATATCAATCTCTTCAATGATGCTTCTAAAACATTTTGTTGCAAATTTTGCGGAAATCCTCAGAATTTTTTCTAAATTATAGACCAAAATCTGCAAAAACAGCCGAAAATTGGCTTGTATTAGTCGGTACTAACTCCAACGATGCGCAAAAACTCACATATAGTGCAATTACATACATGTTATACATTATTCTCTTCAGTATAGTTTCAAGAACATTTTTAGCAAATTTCGCGAAAATCCGCCGAATATTTTCTAAATTAAACGCGAAAATTCGAAAAAACTTCAACGATGGTTACTAATTCCCATATAGTGTGACTATCTACAAGGGATACATCAATCTCTTCAGTGAGGTTTCGGAAACATTTTGTTGCAAATTTCACGGAAATTCGCCTAATCTTTCCTGATTTATATGCGAAAATCTGCAAAAGAAACCGAAAAATTGGGTTGTATTAGTCGGTAGTAACTCCAGCGATGCGCAAAAACTCTCACATAGTGTGGCTACCTACATGTTATACATTATTCTCTTCAGTCAAGTTTCGAGAATAGTTTGTTACTAATTTCGCGAAAATCTGCCGACTGTTTACTAAATTAAATGCGAAAATCAGATTTTTTTTAAAGATGCCTTCTAATGCCCACATAGTGTAACTACCTACATGAAATACACCAATCTCTTCAGTAAGGTTTCAGGGACATTTTGTTGCAAATTTCGCGGAATTACGCCGAATCTTTCCTGAATTATACGCGAAAATCTGTAAAAACAGCCGAAAATTGGCTTGTATTGTATAGTAGTCGGTACTAACTCCATAGATGCGCAAAAACTCATAAATAGTGTGACTACCTACATGTTATACATTTTTCTCTTCGGTCAAGTTTCAAGAACATTTTGTCGCAAATTTTGCGAAAATCGGCGGAATATTCTAAATTAAACGAAATTCTAAAAAAACTAAATTAAACGAGAAAATCCGAAAAAACTTCAACGATGGTTACTAATTCTCATATAGTGTGACTATCTACATGCGATACATCAATCTCTTCAGTGAGGTTTCAAAAACATTTTGCTGCAAATTTCACGGAAATTCGCCTAATTTTTCCTGATTTATACGCGAAAATCTTATGGTCTAAATCTGATGGTTAGTAATTCTCATATAGTGTGACTATCTACATTCGATACATCCATCTCTTCAGTGAGGTTTCAGAAACATTTTGCTGCAAATTTCACGGAAATTCGCCGAATCTTTCCTGATTTATACGCGAAAATCTGCAAAAGAAGCCGACAAATTGGGTTGTGTTAGCCGGTACTAACTCCAGCGATGCGTAAAAACTCACACATAGAGTAGCTACCTACATGTTATACATTATTCTCTTCAGTCAAGTTTCAAGAATAGTTTGTTGCAAATTTCGTGAAAATCTGCCGACTGTTTCCTAAATTAAATGCGAAAATCCGAAAAAACTTTAACGATGCGTTCTAACTGCTACATAGTGTGGTAACCTACATGCGATATATCAATCTCTTCAATGATGTTTCTAAAACATTTTGTTGCAAATTTTGCGAAAATCCGCATTTTTTTTTCTAAACTATAGACCAAAATCTGCGAAAACAGCCGAAAATTGGCTTGTATTAGTCGGTACTAACTCCAGCGATGCGCAAAAACTCACACATAGTGCGGATACCTACATGTTATACATTATTCTCTTCAGTCAAGTTTCAAGAATAGTTTGTTGCAAATTTCGCGAAAATATGCCGATTGTTTACTAAATTAAATGCGATAATCAGAATTTTTTTTAAGGATGCTTTCTAATGCCCACATAGTATAGAATCGTGTCTTGAAGCTTAATATTAGATTTCTTATCGCATTGCTATGAACAAAAAACCGCACCCTATAGGAGAGGAGCTCATCAAACCTTGTTTGTGTGATACAGTATTGCTCGTTTTGGTGAGCAACATGCGGCTGAAATTAAATCACTCGCACCGCACACCAGTTCAAAGACGCATTTAAGATTTGAGTAATGATATGTTGGCAACTGTTATTTATGAAATTAATGAAAGTCCTATATTTGCGCTGCAATTAGATAAGTCAACAGATGTAGCTTCGTGTTCACAATTACTGGTATTTACTCGGTTTATTGATGATGACCATGTAAAAGAGGAATACTTGTTCTGCAAGTCTCTGCTCACCACTACTCGTGGTGAAGATGTATTTGAAACACTAAAGCAGTTTATTTCAGACAACGGACTGGACTGGTCAAAGTTGGTTGGTGTTTGGGTACTTTCAATGATGGGTGTTCGTTCTGGATTTCAAGCACTCGTGAAACAAGTTGCTCCTCAAGTTTTATCTTATCATTGCCTGATACACCGCTATGCTTTGGATGTTAAAACGCTTCCACCAGATTTTGTAAGCAGATTGAATGACATTGTGTCAATTACCTACATGCAATACACTAATCTCTTCAACAAGGTTTCAGATACATTTTGTTGCAAATTTCGCGGAAATCCGCCGAATCTTTCCTGAATTATACGCGAAAATCTGTAAAAACAGTCGAAAATTGGGTTGTTATTTGTAAGTTTTTGCGCATGGATGGAGTTAGTACCGACCAATAGGTCGGTACTAACTCCATCCATGCGCAAAAACTTACAAATAGTGCGACTATCTACATGTTATACATTATTCTCTTCAGTATAGTTTCAAGAATATGCTGTTGCAAATTTCGCTAAAATCTGCCGACCATTTCCTAAATTAATTGCGAAAATCCGAAAAAACTTTAACGATGCCTTCTTATTCCTACATAGTGTGACTACCTACATGGCATAATTCAATCTCTTCAGTGAGGTTTCAGAAATATTTTGATGCAAATTTCGCGGTAATCCACCGAATTTTTCGCGAATTATACGCGAAAATTTGCAAAAAGAGCCGGTAAATTGGCTTGTATTAGTCGGTACTAACTTCAGTGATGCGCAAAAACTCACACATAGTGCGACTACCTACATGTTATATATTATTCTCTACAGTTAAGCTGCAAGAACATTTTCTTGCAAAGTTCGCGAAAATCGGCCGACTATTTCCTAAATTAAACGCGAAAATCTGAGAAAATTTCAAAGATGCTGACTAATTCCCGCATAGTGAGGTTTCAATTTTTTAAATTTTTCATTCTTACCGTCTTCACTGTATCGATTTTTCTTGATTTCCAAGTTAATCTACTCCTCATTTACCTGAAATAAATCTATCACGTAGTAAGGCGTATTAATTATCGAGTTTGGATATTACCAGACAATAATTTTATTGATAATTTCCTCTCAGGATACTCGCGCCATTAAATTTATTGGTTTGATTTTCCTGTCGGGGGGTTATTGTAGCCCCAACTAAACAACCCCTTGCATATGTGATTTTAATTCGCTACGGGGTTTTGCTCGTAAATTCCCCATCGTTGGGCGCTAAATTAGGCCGTAATTTGAAGAAGAATTGCCGATAGCGCAACCCCTAAACACTTCGAGGGAGGATTTTGATTAGGATACAACTGCGTTAATAAAGGTCTGAGGTAAGCCGCGAGAATAATTTTATGAGCTTTTCGGTTAATTTGAGACAATGGGATTTGTAGGTCGGCAATTAGCAGCGAATAAAAACATAACTGTAAAAGTACGTTTTTCTAAATAAATTGGTCAGTTTTTAGGTAATTAATAAGGAAATAATTAGTAAGATAATTAGGTATTTTTTAGGTAATAATAATACTCTGAGAAGTTTCTAAATTGAACAAACTATTTTTAAAATTGAGTTTCAAGTTATAAGTTGAACTGAGTGTATATGTTCTGCATGTTCCTTGTCTCAAGTGGACCTCGTTATGGAACCTAATATTATAGACAGATAATTATGTAGCAATTCTAACCGAGACCGTTAGATGTTTTTTAATATCATCTTGGACCACGAATTTCACAATTATTTATGCGTGGATGTACGCTGTTCAATTTTAGATTACAATCTACTTTCTCCCGAGACCAGTTCAACAAAAACACATTTCACTCCAATCTAAACACCGTTTTGTTTATTTGTGCAATTCCAAATTTGTTAATTTACTGTTCGTGAAACCACACTAATTACAGATAATCATATAAACTAATTAAAGGCGAAATATAGCCTGAATTTATAAGTATATTCAACCTGTTCGTAGCTCTATAATATTAAGTCTTATTAAGACTACAAAACAAATCTCATCTCGAAACAACTTCCTTTGCTTATCCCTTGTTAATACCACGCAACGACTTTCCTTTGTAACTCTCCTAATAACACGCATTATTGATTGAATTATACAGATATTTGCATGTTATTACTAGCCCCAGTCCACTTTTGTGGTATTAAGCGAGTAGTTATATACTTTCCGTGTCCGGATCACCATAACAAATCAAATTTTCAGTTTTCAAAAATCAGCCACATATGTGGCTTTTGCATGTTATTACTAGCCGCATTCCATTTTTGTGGCATTAAACGAGTACTTACTTCCTTGCTTTCCGCGTCCGGATAACCATAACAATTCAAATTTCCAGTTTTCAAAAATCAGCCACTTATGTGGCTTTTGCATGTTATTACTAGCCCCAGTCCATTTTTGTGGCATTAAACGAGTACTTACTTACTTTCCGTGTCCGGATCACCATAACGAATCAAATTTTCAGTTTCCAAAAATCAGCCACATATGTGGCTTTTGCATGTTATTACTAGCCCCAGTCCACTTTTGTGGCATTAAACGAGTACTTACTTACTTACTTTCCGTGTCTGGATCATCATAACAAATCAAATTTTCAGTTTCCAAAAATCAGCCACATATGTGGCTTTTGCATGTTATTACTAGCCCCAGTCCATTTTTGTGTCATTAAACGAGTACTTACTTACTTTCTGTGTCCGGCTCACCATAACAAATCAAATTTTCATTTTCCAAAAATCAGCCACATATGTGGCTCTTGCATGTTATTACTAGCTCCAGTCCACTTTAGTGGCATTAAACGAGTACTTACTTACTTAAACAAACTTACTTACTTACAAAAAACGTAACTTACTTTCCGTATCCGGATCACCATAACAAATCAAATTTTCAGTTTCCAAAAATCAGCCACATATGTGGCTTTTGCATGTTATTACTAGCCCCAGTCCACTTTTGTGGCATTAAACGAGTACTTACTTCCTTGCTTTCCGCGTCCGGATAACCATAACAATTCAAATTTCCAGTTTTCAAAAATCAGCCACATATGTGGCTTTTGCATGTTATTTCTAGCCCCAGTCCACTTTTGTGGCATTAAAGAGTACTTACTTACTTACTTTCCGTGTCTGGATCACCATAACAAATCAAATTTCCAGTTTCCAGAAATCAGGCACATATGTGGCTTTGCCATTTGCGAGTATCAGGTCCTCCTCCGTGCAAGTCTCACTCATGTTTGGGCACACAACCAGATGTTGGTGGTCTTGAGTTACGCCGTATGCACAATTGTCGTCCTCTTTGTAGCCCCTTTTTTGGGTTGCTTTTACATCGTGCGACTCACTTAGTGTGTTCTTAGCCTGCTCAGCGTCCTCCATGTGGGGAAAGGTAGATGGTGTCAAGGGGCCAGCTCTTCATTTGTCTCGTTCCGTGTGCTGATGACCCACTTGCCATAGGTTTGTTGGATGTGGTTCAAGCGTAACGCTTCAGGCGATGTGCTCCAGGGGTGTAGTCGACCGTATAAAGCTCTTCCGAGACTTAAGTCTATGCGGTTGCATTTGGTGCCCATATACGGGTTCCTCTGGTCCGTTTCTTGTTTTTTCCGCTCAGCCCCCGCTGCAACACACCTCCTCATTGTGGGTGGGGCAATACCAACTATTAAGTAGATTTCCTCCACCGGGGTAGGTTTCAGGCAGCCAGACACCATGCGCACCGTCCCGTTCACTGCCACGTGTATGATCGGAATTGAACCCTACCGACGCAGCATATTCCGCGGTAGAAAAGCATAAAGCAAGAGCCGAAATCTGGATTGTATGAGGTAGTGCTCCCCAATTTGTTAGTTTTCAAATGATATTGTTTCTTGCGCATACTTTCCCTTTGGTCTCTTGACAGTGTTTTTGAAAACTCAGAGTTCGGTCCACGCGTATGCCTAGGTATTTCGATGTATTGTTATGCTCCAACTCTTGGCCCTGCCAGTCCACCCTTAGCTTCCTGTGTGCTTCCTTGTTTCTAAGATGGAAAGCACACACATGTGTCTTGCTGGGATTAGCTTTGAGGTGGTAATTTTGTATAGTAGGCTGCTAGATTCTCCAGAGCGTGAGTTAATTTATCCTCTATATCGTTGAAAGTTCTGCCTTCAGCTGCTATAGCCGTATCAGTGGCCTTTGTTTCTAAGATGAAAGCACACACCTGTGTCTTAGTGGGATTAGCTTTGAGGTGGTAATTTTTATAGTAGGCTGCTAGATCCTCCAGAGCGTCAGTTAATTTATCCTCTATATCGTTGAGCTGCTATAGCCGTATCATCGCCATAAATGAAACACTTTGTCTCTTTATTTGTTGGTTGATCATTAGTGTAGATACTATAGAGAATTGGCGCCAGAACGCTGCCCTGGGGTAGCCCATTTTTTCGAGTCCTCCACCGACTTTTCCTGGACTATAGTGTTACAAATGTTACAGTTTGAGATGTGGTGCTGCAAACGCATGTTTAGAATATCATGGATTTACCACAACCAACGAAGCCGTCTTATATCGTATGAGAAAACAAAATGAGGTTTTAAACGTAATGAAAGAACGCAAACTTTCATACTTCGGACGAAACCAGAAATATAGCCTGCTTTAGCTTATGCAGGGTAAACTTAACGGCAAAAGAGGTCCTGGAAGACGACGAATATCGTGGCTGCGAAATCTAAGACAATGAACAGGAATGACCCTATTGACTTCTCATCAGTGCAGCTTTGCTGTTTTGAATTTTAAATTAGAATATACTTACTTGAAGACCTCGTGCTTGACCGGCGAGGTTGACCGGCGAGGCACACTATGAATGAAACTATGGATCTATTTCGAGCTGCAGCAAATAAAATCAGATGGGCCATAGTAATCGCCAACGTCCATTTAGGATAAGGCACAAGAAGCAGAGAAGAAGTGTTACAAAAAACCGTCGATTTGTAGGAAGCATTCTACCAACTTAGTTAGCCGAAAGTCCTTGGTGATGTCATAGAACTTTGATATCAGCCTCTGATGGTTCACGGTATCAAAGGCAGCAGATATATCTATGAAAGCGACTCCCGTTATCTGCTTCCGCTCAAACCCCTCTTCGATATATTGAGTCAGATTGAGGATTTGCTCGCAACATTTTTGCCTGGTCTGAAACCTGCCTGTTCTGGTATGGTCTCCTCCTCGATCAGGTCAATACAACGAGTACTAGATAAATAACATTGTTTTTAAGATCATATTATATATTTCAAGTATTAGAGTAGATTTTTCAAGTATTAGATCATATTAAGTTTTAAAGATCTATTTACCCTAAGTAATCTGCCATCTGCAGACATATTTCAAGATTGATCTCTCATCAGTGCAGCTTTGCTATTTTGTATTATAAATTGGAATACGCCTAAACACCTCGTGCATGATTGGCGAGGTTAGGTTAGGTAATATTAAATCATCATTTAAATCAACGACCTGCTAAGTTCTTTCTCCACAAACGTCAAATTAAAACCTAATGTCTCCAGTAATGCACGAGGTGTTCAAGTAAGTGTATTCCAATTTAAAACTCAAAAAAAGGAAAGCTGCACTGATGAGAGGTAAATCTTGAAACGCGTTTGTAGATGACTATTCACTTATGTTAAATAGAAAGATATGATCTTAAAAACTTTGTTTTTACTTCTAGATCTTAGTATTCGTTTAGTGCCACGAAAGTAGACTGCGGCTTGTAATAACATGCAAATATCTGTTGTATAATTCAATATCTTGCGTGGTATTAACAATGGAAGTAGTTGTTTCATGCACGAGGTGTTCCAAGTAAGTGTATTCCAATTTATAATGCAAAACAGCAAAGCTACACTGATGAGAGGTAAATCTCGAAACGCCTCTGCAGATGGCTATTCACTCAAGTTATAGAGAAAGATATGATCTTAAAAACAATGTTATCTAATATTCGTTTAGTGCCACGAAAATTGACTGGGGCTAGTAATAACATGCAAATATCGGTTGTATAATTCAATATCCTGCGTGGTATTAACAAGGGAAGTAGTTGTTTCATGCACGAGGTGTTCAAGTAAGTGTATTCTAATTTATAATTAAAAACAGCAAAGCTGCACTGACGAGAGATAACTCTCGAAACGCATCTGCAGATGGCTATTCACTTAAGATAAATAGAAATATATAATCTTAAAAACAATGTTATTTATCTAGTATTCGTTCAGTGCCACGAAAGTGGACTGGGGCTAGTAATAATGCAAATATCTGTTGTATAATTCAATATCCTGCGTGGTATTAACAAGGGAAGTAGTCGTTTCATGCACGAGGTGTTCAAGTAAGTGTATTCCAATTTATAATTAGCAAAGCTGCACTGACGAGAGATAACTCTCGAAACGCGTCTGCAGATGGCAATTCACTTAAGCTAAATAGAAATATATAATCTTAAAAACAAAGTTATTTATCTAGTATTCGTTTAGTGCCACGAATGTGGACTGGGGCTAGTAATAACGCAAATATCTGTTGTATAATCCAATATCCTGCGTGGTATTAACAAGGAAAGTAGTTGTTTCATGCACGAGGTATTCAAGTAAATGTATTCCAATTTATAATTCAAAACAGCAAAGCTGCACTGACGAGATATAACTCTCGAAACGCGTCTGCAGATGGCTATTCACTTAAGTTAAATGGAAAGATATGACTTTAAAAACAGTGTTATTTATCTAGTATTTGTTTAATGCCACAAAAGTGGACTGATGCTAGTAATAACATGCAAATATCTGTTGAATAATTCAATATCCTGCGTGGTATTAACAAGGGAAGTAGTTGTTGCATGCACGAGGTGTTCAAGTAAGTGTATTCTAATTTATAATTAAAAACAGCAAAGCTGCACTGACGAGAGATAACTCTCGAAACGCATCTGCAGATGGCTATTCACTTAAGATAAATAGAAATATATAATCTTAAAAACAATGTTATTTATCTAGTATTCGTTTAGTGCCACGAAAGTGGACTGGGGCTAGTAATAATGCAAATATCTGTTGTATAATTCAATATCCTGCGTGGTATTAACAAGGGAAGTAGTCGTTTCATGCACGAGGTGTTCAACTAAGTGTATTCCAATTTATAATTCAAAATAGCAGAGCTGCACTGACGAGATATAACTCTCGAAACGCGTCTGCAGATGGCTATTCACTTAAGCTAAATAGAAATATATAATCTTAAAAACAAAGTTATTTATCTAGTATTCGTTTAGTGCCCCGAAAGTGGACTGTTGCTAGTAATAATATGCAAATATCGGTTGTATAATTCAATATACTGCGTGGTATTAACAAGGGAAGTAGTCGTTTCATGCACGAGGTGTTCAAGTAAGTGTATTCCAATTTAAAATTCAAAACAGCAAAGCTGCACTGACGAGAGATAACTCTCGAAATGTGTCTGCAGATGGCTATTCACTTAAGTTAAATGGAAAGATATGACTTTAAAAACAGTGTTATTTATCTAGTATTTGTTTAATGCCACAAAAGTGGACTGATGCTAGTAATAACATGCAAATATCTGTTGAATAATTCAATATCCTGCGTGGTATTAACAAGGGAAGTAGTTGTTGCATGCACGAGGTGTTCAAGTAAGTGTATTCTAATTTATAATTAAAAACAGCAAAGCTGCACTGACGAGAGATAACTCTCGAAACGCATCTGCAGATGGCTATTCACTTAAGATAAATAGAAATATATAATCTTAAAAACAATGTTATTTATCTAGTATTCGTTTAGTGCCACGAAAGTGGACTGGGGCTAGTAATAATGCAAATATCTGTTGTATAATTCAATATCCTGCGTGGTATTAACAAGGGAAGTAGTCGTTTCATGCACGAGGTGTTCAACTAAGTGTATTCCAATTTATAATTCAAAATAGCAGAGCTGCACTGACGAGATATAACTCTCGAAACGCGTCTGCAGATGGCTATTCACTTAAGCTAAATAGAAATATATAATCTTAAAAACAAAGTTATTTATCTAGTATTCGTTTAGTGCCCCGAAAGTGGACTGTTGCTAGTAATAATATGCAAATATCGGTTGTATAATTCAATATACTGCGTGGTATTAACAAGGGAAGTAGTCGTTTCATGCACGAGGTGTTCAAGTAAGTGTATTCCAATTTAAAATTCAAAACAGCAAAGCTGCACTGACGAGAGATAACTCTCGAAATGTGTCTGCAGATGGCTATTCAGATAAGTTAAATAGAAAGATATGATCTTAAAAACAGTGTCATTTACCTAGTATTCGTTTAATTCCACGAAAGTGGACTTGGGCTAGTAATAACATGCAAATATCTGTTGTATAATGCAATATCCTGCGTGGTATTAACAAGGGAAGAAGCTACGAATAGGTTGAATATATTTATATATTCAGCACCTTTGCAAGCCTCTCAGGAAGCCAGAAGGCTCCAGAAATGGCGCGCTGAGGCCCAAGACCCAATCACCCAACATAAAGAGGAGCCTGGCACCGGGACATTTCCCCTCATACCCAATCTGGAGAACGCTCTACAGACTTCGCACAGGAGGTGCAGAGAAAACCTGCAAAAAATGGGGAATGTAACCAGAGGACAAAAAGCCTCAGTGTTCCTGCGGAGAAATCCAGAATCCTCCACACCTGCTGACCTGCACCGACATGGGACAGAGCAGTAGAGGGAACGACCTAATTTTAGCAAATGACAAGGCCATGAGAGTCGCAAACTTTTGGAAGGACATAGTGTGATCCGGACACGAATAGTAGTAGTTGTGTATATTCACAATATTCAGACTATATTTCGCCTATAATTAGCTTCAAATTTGTTTATGAAAACCCAAGTGAACATTTTCCTTTCATAATTTCAAGTTGGATCCAGAGGACAAATTTTTTGTCAATGTTTTTTAAATTTGCAAAAGGGCGTCGCTTTAGAATTCTGGAGTTTGGAAAGTCATTCGGTTCGTAATAATCAATGTCTGTCTGTGTTGACAATGTAATTATGGGATGTGTACTCGCAACTGGTCATTATTCTCAGGTTATATGAACTCTAACTAATCTCGAGCCACGATTATTACAAGGATAGTAGGTCATAAAAAACTCGCTCCGCTCGAGACATTTATTTCCGCTAATATAATTAATTGGAAAAAGTTATCTTAATTTTATTACAAAGTTGTGGAATGTTCCCGTTTTATAGTCTGTGAAGTCAATTTAAGATTTTGTAATTTGTCACTAATTATATTGATATTTCTTTCATAAATTTACTTTACGACTTTTAAATATATTCAACCTACATTTGTAAATGCATTTTAAATCTTATTCTCTTGCTAGAATTCTCATCCACAGATTATTACATTCCCAACTAACCTAAACAACAAAAATCGTTCATTTTTAATCAATAACTTGTTGTAGAAAAACTCTACAAAATTCTTAGTTTTTCTTGTATAAATTTCAACAGTACCAACTTTTGACGGTAATTTAAATATCTTCAACTTTATGATTACAGTCGAATACATTGAGACTACATTCAACCCCTAAAAGAAATAACGCAAATAGATATAAGCTACTCTAATATTCCATAACGATTTTTATCTAATTAAATTTGCACAACCCTTCGGACAAAAATGGATTAAATTGGTGGCCAACACGCCCAACAAATTAATGCAGCCAGACAGTCGCCAAATATTAAGATAATAACCCTTCTTTAGCACAAAATCAATATATAAATATAACTAAGCCATATTATACTGATTCGGCTTACAATTAGTTATAGTTAAATGTCTAGACAGAAGCTATCCATTTTTTTAATTTTACTCCTCCTTTTCTTGTAGAATTAATAATAAATTTATTCCATTTTGATCAGGTCTGTATATATGGATCTACGAATAATTTAATAATTAATTATTCCGGAATGAATAATCTACGAATAATTTCTTAATAAATAATTCGGGGCTTAAAAAGTTTCTAAAAAACATCACGTGATTAATGGACGACCCCTAACTTGCTCGGACAGACGATTATGTCGACCGAAAAATGGACAAAAATGGACTGAGCGCAAAGTTTCGCGAACTGAACCACAACTTTCGAAGTAAATTTGGACAATTTGCAAGCGTTGTTCTTTCGAAAGTCAGTTCACGATAAAAAGGCAAAACATGTCACCTATCTAATTGACTGATCAGCTGTCACTTATCTAATTGACTGTCACTAGAAACAGTGTTGCCTGGTCGAAAAACAAACCTCTAAAAGAAACACCCAATATAATAAATATCTACTACTACATACTTGTTTGGTGAAACTAAGAATCTAATAATATTGAGTATTATCATATAGAAATATTTCAATGTTATACAATTTAAATTCCATATGTATGCTTTGTAGCAGAGATGTGATCTTTTCCAAAGAAAAGATATTTTCCACGCCACTGTTTTCACCCCAAGAGAACTCTCCTCCACCTGCAATAATGTGCACAATGCGTTTCGTGACATCTAGCCGATAAGGTAAACTGCGCCCCTACGTCTGAAGATATGGCCATAAATGTTTAAATCGCTTTCCATTTCGAGGGGAAAACAACATTCGAATGTCTACCTTGTGTGTTTTAATCGCCAGAAAGAAGGACGGTTTGGGGTGAAAACCAATTGTTTGCCGGAAAGTTTTAGCTGGGAATGTTCTTGAGTTAGGTTTCACGTTATAAATTTTTGACATTTCATTTTGACAAGGGCAGCCGTACCACAACTAAAATACGTAAACTTTTCTAAAAGAAAAAATTCAAATTAAATTAGATTTATTAAATTGAATTACAACGTTTGTGCACAAAGTGTGGCATATTTTGTGGCAAGGGAGAATTTGCGACATTTCACAATAGGGAATATGCATGTTTTTTTAAATATGTTTTATTCACTGTTATAACATTGTAAAAAATATAAATACTGCTTAAAAATGCTGTAATTAAGTTTAAAAAAATATTTAAAATAGAAACAAATTTTGAGCTGTTTAAACGGCGCCATTTTCGAGCGGTCTTGTTTATGACGTCAATTGCCACTGACAGTTCAGTCCATTGTTTATTACAGCTGTTCTCGTTTTTAACTTGACGTTTTTGGCGTTTGTTTTCTATCCAAAAGACAGCAATGACATACAAATATTAACAAACGAACTTGTTTGCATGGTATGTTACGTCACTCATTTTAACCAATTGTGTTGCGTTTTACAAATTTGAATTTCCGTCTGCGCGTCTGCAGATGGCTACTTAACCCCTTGACATACGAATAAAATGCGTCTGTCTACTATGGCATATGGAATACATGACGTCTTAGAGACGTCATTGTATGTCAAAGGGTTAAGTTATCGGAAAGACATGATCTTAAAAACAATGTTATTTTTATGGTTGCCATTAAATAACTGACAAATTTCACATGAGTTTGGTAGTGGTAGTGATTGGTTTTGGTAGTCTTAAAAAGACTCAGTAATTGTTGTAGAGCTCCGAAAAGGTTGAATATATTTCTATACTGAGGAGTAAATACGAGAGAAAATATGCAATTTTGTATTCAAAGTAGTTAGCCTTAGTTAGCAAAGCTAATATGTATTTCATATATGTGATAATCATTTTTGCAATCATCAAAATACAGCATTATATTTATTTTGATTTTTCTAAAAAAAAATTAGTTTCATAATGACGAGGAGGCCGTAGATGGCTATAAAAGCACAAAATTATAACTTAATTATAACCTGATGGTGATTAGCTAATCAAGCTTCATAGCTGGCAGACACTTTTTCTGATATGAATTATTTGTATGAAGCTTCTACCTTCGTCTGCGGAAGATTTCGAACACTGCTAATGAAAGATATTTACGCAATTAATTTTACTAAATTACTTTGTTATCGAATGTTGATGCTTTATAACTGAATTTTACGACTCAGTTATAAAAGAATTCAACTATGCCTTCTTCTTGCGATATCGGAGAAATCAATAAAAACACTTTTAATTTATGCCCAAAACTAGAAATGCAAATGGCATATAACTTTGTAGTTGTTATAAAAACTCTAGACATATTACATCACTCTCGTGAAGATTTTGCTTATGAACTCTCCCAACAAAACCACTAAATAAAAATAAATTGTTACAATGTAAGCAAGTTTATGAATTAATATTGAAATTTATTAATTTTATCATAAATTACCGATATCATGCTATAAATTACCGATATCATTTATCATAAATAACCGATATATAAACTTAGGTAGTTCTTATAATTAATGAGTAAATTACTGAGTAAATAAAAAAAAATCTCCTCTTGCCTGATATTTTTGCAAATTTGCAACTTGTTAAATAAAACTTATTTGGCGGTACATTGCAAATGTTAATTTAATTCTTATCAAGGCGTGTGTTATCAAGGCAACAAAAGTTGTCACTATCACTTAAACTTAAGACTTAAGTCATTGGTGTTCATGGTTCATGGTGTTCATGTAAAAGACTAGCTTAGGCTATATAATAAAGTTGATAAAAATTGGTTTGAACATTGCATGACTTTAACTGTATTTAAATATGAGTTAAAACTTACACAATATTGCAGAACAAGTTTTAGTCGCAATTAAGCGGCCAAGTGGAAAACAATTAAATGTTATATGTAAATAAAGCACTCCACAAATACCGTACTCGGTCTTTCAAACTTCACAGACTAAACACTTTTCCCAGAAGACGAAAAAAAAAATAACAACTTCCCCTTATGCAGTCACAAACTTCCCATAAACAACTTACAAAAGCATTTTACCTGCTTCCACTTACGTAACCGTTCTGATTTTTCGGTCTCCGCACTAAAAGTGTTCGCTCGCAATCAACTCTCCCCACTTGAACGCTACGTTACACGTGCTCGCAGGCACAGACGACATAGCTGCTCGAGCGCTCCTTTCGAGAGTCCTGCAGCAGGCTGCAGGATTGCGCGTGTTTATGGTTGCACCGCAGGGGGGTTGTCAAGGGAACGGCGCCACTAGTGGCCCAAACGGTATATACACGGTGGCGCAATCACATCCCGAACGGGATAACATCAATATGCTTTTTTCTTAATTAATTCTATGGCGTAATTTATTAAACGTTATATATTGTAACTTTTTACTTGTACTTCTTTATGACAAAAAATACTCTAATATTTTAACTTTATATTTATTTTTAGTATTTGTTTATACTGAAATATTTAATATATTAGGTTTGTTAAAAATTCGCGGTTTCCTGTGTGGAGGTTTTAAGGTTGGCAGACCTGCTTTTGTCAGATATATATTTACAATTAGTGTGATTGATTCTCTTTTTATGTTCTAATGTCGTTATTCAGTTGTGTTTTATAAATAAGATTTGTAACCATTTATTGCTTTAAATAAAAACAATTTAAACTTTACCAAAGTGATTTTGTATCAAATTATTAAAAGGTTATGGGCGCAGACCACAAATAGTAAAAGTTTGTTTTTTATGCACGCGTGGTAACATAACCTATACAGGTTAACTTGTGTTAAGTTTGTGTTTGTGTTTAGTTTGATAAATAAATTGAGTTTGGATTTTAAACACCAAATTGAGAAACTGCAGGGCGTTAAGAATTGGAGTAAAATTGAAACGGCAAGTCGAACTGCTGCTAATTCACCATGGATTCCAGGAATGGGTAGTTGGTACAAAAGTTATTCCAGTTTTAAAAGAAGGTAAAGCCAAAGATGCAGATTTTATTGACTACGGGAATTCAACAAGCTTGATGCGTTGGCTCAAATAATTTTAGTTAGTTCGTTAGATGAGAACAATGTAGAGCTAACAGCTACATGCAAGAGTTCAAATGAAATTTAGACAAAGTTACTAAGCATATATGAGCAAAGCACAAAGAGTCGATCGGTTAATGGAAGAGTTTTTTAAAGTCACGAAAAATCCATACGAGAATATAGGTACACATATTGCGAAACTTCAAAAGAACGTCCATGACCTTAACGACGAGTTAGAACGTTCAGTTAAAAATAAGTTGCCGGACCTTTTACTCGTGAGTAGAATCAACGTTACCAGTTGAATACTTTGAATTTAAAAGTGTGTAGGAGTCAGTGAAAATAGAGGATAGAACAGTCAACCTGCTACTTGAAAGATTGCGTTTAATTTTAATGCGACTCCCAAATACGTATGTTGAGGCCATTGCCCTAGTTGAGAGTACTCTTGAGAGTAACGAGGCTAAAAGGTATAATAGCTGGGTATAAGTGTTTTAGGTGCTATAAGATTGGAGATTAGTCCTGTCCTTTGAAGTCAAACCGATACTAGAGGACGCAGGAAAAAGAAAAAAAGATATCTCACATTCACATGGTGAAGCTTTCATAACAATGCATGACGTAACAGAGTCGGATGGATGGCTGACAGATTCCGCAGCCAGAGTTCACCTTTGTAACAGAAGAGACTAGATTGTGAGGTATGAAGAATTTGTATACCCCAAAGAGATACAAGTTGGAAATGGACAAGTCATTTTGTCATATGGCAGAGGTGTAGTAAATGTAGAAACCAAGGCTACACACAATAAGTGGGAGAAAAACCATTTAGAAAATGTTTGGTTTACACCTGATATTTCCAAGAATCTTTTTTCTGTTGGTAGCGCTATAGAAAAGGCTTTTAATTTTGTAGCCAATATAAAGGGTTGTGCACGGAAAAACCGCATTATCAGACTTACAGGAGTAAAGACAGGTAATGGATTGTATGTATTAAACATGAGAGTCTGTGTACCAGAACAGGCTTTATCAGCTGCTACAAAAATCTCACTTCAAGTGGTAGCACGAACGCTTATGTCACCAGAATAAGCGAAATTTGTCTTTTTTAAAAGTCCTGTCACATGCTCTTTTGAACATAAGATTAAAATGTGTTTGGCTTCAGATGAAGAATTTTGCGAAGGTTGCAAAATGGTAAAGCAGACTAGTTTCATTTCATGACAGAACTGAGCGACCTGTCTTCTTCTTCTTCTTCTTTAATCCATAGCCGGCGCATGGAGAGGTGGTCGGCCTCGTAGCCAGTACGCTGCTGTTGGTGCCGCTAGATTCCGTGCTCCCTGCACTATACGCTTCCATGCTAATCGATCAGTTGCAACGGTTCTTGCCTCAGCTGTTGTTATTCGCTGGTTTTTTAAATCGTTCTCTACGTGTTTCAGCCATGTGGTCTTCGGTGCTTGTTTTTGTGTTCTCCAATCAAGAGGTCGTTTTTTCCATAGGAGTTTGTGCGGTACTCGATTGTCGCCCATCCTACAGATGTGGCCGAACCATCGTAATCGGCGTTTTTGAATTTCCTCAACAATCGGTGTCTGTTGGTCGCACCTTTCTCTGATTGTCTCATTTCGGAGGTGGTTGAGGAGTGAGACGCAGAGAATCTGTCTCAGGCATCGCATTTGGAAGGCCTCGAGCTTGTTAAGGTCTGGTTTGAGTAATGTCCATGTTTTCGATCCATAAAGAAGAATTGGGAGGATCAGCGTCCGGTATAGGCGTATTTTGGTTTTGATGGTAATATTCGTCCGCTTCCATATGCACCACTTGAGTGAAGCAAACGTTGCTGTTGCCTGGCCTATCCGGCTGTGAACTTCGGCTGTCGAAGCTACTTTCTTCTCCACAACCAGTGATCCCAAATATTTGAACTGTGGTACCTGCTCGATTGTGGTTCCATCGAGGTAAACTCTGGCTTCAGATCCATCCGTTGTAAGCACTTTGGTCTTATCCGCATTGATTCTCAGTCCGTATGACTGGGCAATGCGGGAAATGTCATACAAGGTGTCTGTTGCTTCGGCATCTGTGTTGGCGAAAACCGCACTGTCATCGGCGAACATCAGATCGGTTAGGAAGTTTTTGTCATCATATCGAACTCCGCGTCGCCCATCAAACGCTTTTCGCATAATCGTGTCGATCACAATGTTAAAAAGGAGCGACGAGGCCACGTCTCCTTGCCGGACTCCGGTTCGAATCGGGAATTCCTCAGACATGTCGTTTCGGATACGAACATTGCTGGTTGAGCCGTCGTACGATGCTTGAAGAAGTTGAATGATTTTCAGTGGCACGTGTTCGATCTTCAGGGCATGACGGAGTGCAAATATCTGATCGATGCATCCACGATGTGGTCGAAATCCAGCTTGTTCTTCCCGGCTTGTTTGCTCTCGATGTTTCTGTAGTCTTGATTGTATGATTTTCATAAATACTTTGCCGACGATCGAGAGGAGGCTAATACCACGGTAATTCTTGCATTCCCGACTGTCGCCTTTCTTCAAAATAGGCACAACAATCGCTTTCTTCCACACGGATGGAACACAATCTGAATGCCATATATGCACTGTGAGAACGTGAAGTTGATGTAATAAGACGTCTCCCCCGGCTTTGATCATTTCGGCAGTTACTTGATCTCCTCCCGGCGCTTTACCATTTTTCAGGGATTTTATTGCCGTCTTCACCTCATTGATTGTTGGTTCAGTATCGGGAAACTGATTTATCGGCTGCTCAATAATCGGCAGTTCGGGTGCTGGACCTACTGGCGGATTGTGGTTGTACAGCTGATGAAAGAATTCTCTCCACCGCTGTAGACGTTCCTGAGGAGAGGTCACGAAAGTTCCATCCAATTTTTTGATATTTTCATTTGTTGATGTTGTTTTGCCACTTAACCGTCGGATTGTCTGGTACAGCGTCCGGTACTCATGCCTTGACGCTGCTTCTTCCATGTCAGCCGCGATGTTATTCCAGTAAGCTTCCCGTTCCAATTTCATTTTCTGTCGAACTTCTTTGTTCAATCGTCGGTATTGTTTGAAATCGATGTGTTTCATTTGCTTCCGCTGGTCGACTAGATTGAGACAGTCGTCCGAGATCCATTGCTGCGTCCGTCGACGGATGGGCGGACACAGCTCCGTTGCACACCCCACAATAGACTCAGAAAGTTGTTTTTCTTCTATGTTGATATCGACTGGTAACGTGAGTGCTGCAAATTTGTTGGATAATGCGATTTGAAATTTTCGGCTGGTTTCAGGGTCTCGCAGACAGGCCCAGTTCCTCTTGGCTGATGGTGGTGCCTTTTTCTTTGCTCTTTGTAATTTGAATTGTAGTTTCACTCGGACAAGATAATGGTCTGATCCACAGTCGGGTCCACGCATCGCATGTACATCTTTGAGCGTCGATCGGAATCTGGTGTTGACCAAAATGTAGTCCAACATCGCCGAATCGTTGCCGGATGGATTTCGCCACGTGAGTTGATGTTTGAGGGGGTGACGAAAGATGCTGTTGCCGATGATCAAGTTGTTTGACGCTGCAAATGATAAGAGGCGTAATCCGTTGTCATTTATTTCCCCGTATCCGAATTTTCCCATCGTTTCTTCCCAACCGGTTCGATCTGCACCCGTATGTGCATTAAAGTCGCCCATAAGTACGATTAATTCGGTTTGGGGTATTGTATCCAGTGTGTGTTGAAACTGGGCATAAAATTCATCCTTGTTTGTGTCCGGGCTGGTCTCAGTTGGGGCGTAGACGGATACGATATGGGTCTTAATCGTTCCATCAATAGTGATAACCGCCAGACGCTCGGATATCGGTTGGAATGCGATAACACTGGCAGAGGCCCGTCGATCAACCATAAAGCCAACGCCCGCTTCTCGTTTGTCGCCACCAGAATAGAATAGCGTCATCGTCTCGTCGATTGATGGTGGGTCAACCTTCATTGTCCCAGATCCTGTGAGCCGCAGTTCTGATAATGCACAGATCGATATTTTGCATTTCAATAATTCCTTGGCGATAATTTCCTTTTGACCAACGTGATGTCCCGTTCGCACATTCCATGCGGCGATTCGTATTTCTGATTTCGGTGTGATTAACCTGAGTCTTTGGCCAGTAGTCCACTTCTCACCAGCATCCCTGGTTCCCAAAGCTGGCGCATCGGCTGCCCCGGATGCGGTGGCATTAATTCGTAAGTGGTTAAGTCGTGTATCCATGCGGTTTCTTGCCTAGTTTCTTCGGTTTCCCGATTCTGGTCGGCGCGGCAGGCCGACCACCCTCCTCCTTTCACACCCTGGGCTTGGGACCAGACGACGGCGGAGACAACGGTGTATTAGGTCGAAAAAGGAGGGAGAGCAAAAAATACGTTTATTTCACAGGAGCGACCTGTAGCCCCTGTTGGCTTGGTAAGTGGAGATTTGTGTGGTCCGATGCAAATACAACCCATTGGTAACTCAAGGCACTTCCTGTGTTTAACGGACGATTTTTCAAAATTTCGTCGTGTGTTTTTTCTTCGTGAGAAAAATTAAGTTACAGAATGTCTCAAAATATTTATTCGAGAGGCTACAGCTGCAGGAATACGAATAGTGTTTACTTGCGGACGGAGGCGGTGAGTTTGACAATAAAAACATAAGGCATTTGTTAGAAGAACATGGTATTTTTTTTCGCGTGACAATGCCCCATACGCCTGAGCGAAATCCCACAAAGCGGGAAAATAGAAGTTTGGTTGAAAGCGGAAGAGTTTTGATACACACTAAGAATTTACCTATTCGACCCGGGGCTGATCCAGGATTGTCATCTGTGGGAGGGCTTGACCCCGCTGAGGGTAGGTAAAGTAGAGACTAGGAAAGAAAACACTAAAAAAGACACATTTTATTTCGCTTAACGCATAATAAGTCTCCTCGGATAACTTTTCACAAATTCCTCGATGACTTCGTTAGGTTGTAGATTAGCAGAGATATCTCGGTGAATATACATGGAAGCCAAACCGGTTAACCTGACTTGGGTCATTGTCGTACGAAGGTACGATTTTATTAGTTTAATCGAAGAGAAGCTCGCTCCACGCTACAAGTGGTTACTGGTAATGTAGCGAGAATTTGTAACAAAAACCTTTATATTTGGAAAAAAACTCCTTTGCCTCTTGATGCGCTTCAGCTGCTATTTGTGGGAGATGTTGTCTACCACTCCATAGCTCCTTCCAAAGATATATTTCTCCCGATAACGAGAGAGGATGAGATAAATCGTCACTGTAAACGCGTGCAGCTTCTACTATCGAGGTCAGATTTTCTGTGTTTACGATAGCACTTGGTAGAAGGTGGAACAGATCGAGAATCGAAGAGTGCTCTGCTCTCGAAAAGCGACTCGTCTCGTTCTTACTACACTTTCTACCATCTCATAACAAAAGTCAAGATCTAATGCAACAGCCTGCAATTGCTGTGAAAGCGAAACAGTGATTTCAAATACTGCGGAGGTTACCGTTAAGATAAAAAAAAGGCGAATCGTTGAATAAAAGCCAGAAAACTTGCACTTTTCAATGACAGAGAAGTTCTGTCGATTTCTTCAAGGAACTGTACGATATGCTCAAAGAATTCTTTGAATTGAAGGAGTGCATCATGCCTTTCAACCCAGCGTGTATCACTAAGACTTTGCAACTTGAATCTTTTCGTCTGTGGGTGTTTTGAAAGGGTGAATAGTTTGTTTGAAAAGTTCCAATCTTTTTGCTGACTCGTACAAAACTGGTAACATTATTTAGTATTGGCATCATATTTCGAACACTAGGCAAGCTGCATTCCTTCAAGACAACTAGGTTTAGTTTATGGGCGGCACAGTTGCGGTTGGATCTCAGGACACGTATTGTAATAAGCCACCGTCCTCTTATGCATGACTCTGGCAAAGTCATCACAGCAATTTGCCGAGAATAACACCCTCAAATGTGGTTCGCCGCCCATGTTAAAAAACGTAAGGGCCCCCTACGCTTGTGTCTAAGACCTAGACACCAAACACAAGTATACGTAAAAGGAGGAGACCTAGGGCCCAGTTAAGCTGTTGCGCCAAAAAGAATAAAAACTATGAAAATATATTTTCCGATGAGTTCACTTTGATTTGCCACGGAAGAACTCAGATGCTTTTGGGGGGGACTTGAGCCCCTTAGCCCCCCCCCCCCTGTATCCACCACTGTATTCGACTATGGGCAGAAGCAATGAATACAGCTAGGTTTTTATTAAATAGAACAAGCCCAACACAAATCAAGAATAAATCTCTTATTGAGTTTTGGACGGGAAAAAGGGTCAAAAGCATAAATCATTTTAGAGTTTTTGGAACAGAATGTTATGTTCATATTCCAAGAGAAAATAGGATAAAGTGGGACAAAAAAAGGCTACCAAAGGCTATTTTGTTGGTTACTGTGATGAGAAGGATGAATTTCGTGTATGGCTTCCTGACAAAGATAAAGTGATAAGCTTTGGTTGTGCGCAGAGCTGATATTCAAAAATTTGAATTTGAATTTGATATATCCACAGAAGAATTTAATGCATCGTGACACTGGATGGATAACTTCCTTCAACGACATGAACTGTCTCTAAGGAGATTAACAACAATGTTTAAGCTGGAAGACAATGAAGTTGTTAAACGTGCACTTGCATTTAAGATTTTTGTTGATGGCATCGACTTTTCGAAATACCAACTGTCCAACATGATTGCTATGGATGAAACCGCGGTATATATAGGCCAAGGAGCTCAAACGACGGTTCACCACAAGGCTTCCCCATCAATTTACGTTCCTTCTACCGGTTACGATAGTGCACATGTTACCTGTATTTTGGAGATTCGTCTAAGTATCACCATTTATCATCACTAAAGATAAAAACGGCAAAATTGAACGCGTTTCCGGAATTTATGTCCTTGAAAGTGAAAAATCCTAGTGCACACAAGCAATTGGGTCGATTTTATGCTGCCACCACTGGCAAGGGGTCGAAATAGATCTTTACTGGTTTGGGATTCAGCCAGTACTCACCGCGCTTAATACATGAAAAACTTTCTTGCTGAGAGGAAGATTCATCAAATAATTATTCCGGTAGAAATGACTGGCTACGTCCAGACAATTGGCATTGCAATAAACAAGCCATTTAAGGATCATTTTCGGATGGAAATCAATTGAAAACAGAATGGTGAGAAATCAACGAGGTAATTTTGTAAAGCCAGGCTTACAAGAAGTTGTGAATTGGGTAAAAAAATCATGGGACAAAATAACTGACAATTGTGTTTCCAGAGCACTGCGAAGAGGCTACTTAGACAAGACGTATTCATTTAACGATAGCTATATTCCAATATGACTGTAGAAGAAGATGACAGTAACTGAATAATTTTAAATGTCTGTATTTAAATAAATATTAAACAAAAAGTATAGATCTACTTTTTGGAATATAAGCCCTCGCCCGAAAATAAGCCCTAGCACGTATTTTGGACCTAAAAAGAAAGCAAGACAGTGACTCGGAAAAAGATACCACGTTGTACGAAGGCTTACTATCTTCTTCTTCTTCTGACGCCGTCTCCTTTCGAAGGTTGGCGATCCACATAGCTAACATTGTTCTGGACACATCAGCTCGAAAGATTTCAACGCAACGCAAGTGCACCCAAACCATCTTCTGAGGTCTTTCAACCAGTAGTTCTGACGTCTACCAACAGATCTTTTCCCTTAAATCTTTCCTTCAATTATTAGTCTCAGTACTTCATACTTATAGCCTGTCATAATGTGGCCTATGTATGTAGTTTTTCTTTCTTTAATGAGGGCCATTAGTTCTTCATTCGTCTAAGTACTTCTTCATTCGTAATTCGTTGGACCCATAAGATGCGGAGCATACGGCGATATAAGTACATTTCAAACACTCAATTTTCTTTTCAGTTGCAGGGTCCAGGGTCCTGCAACACGCTTGAGACATAACATTTAATCATGCGAACCGTGAGCTCCAAACTCAAATCAGGACTAGTAAAAAATCTTCTCATGTTTATGAATGTTTTGCTGGCTTGTTAGATTCTTGAACGGATCTCTCGTTTCGGATGGTACCCAGATATTTAAAACACGAGATTTGTTCAATCCGATTACCGTTAATCAAAATTGTTTCAGCAGTGGGTCTTTTGGAGAAGACTAGCAGTTTGGTCTTTGATATATTTATGTCCAATCCATGATGCTCACTATATTCAGTTATTCTATTCATCATATTTTGTAGGTATAATATGTTATCGGCAAGGACTACGGTTACGGTGTCGTCTGCGTATCTCATATTGGTGATACTTACTCCATTTATTTTGATACCTCCCATGTCTTCCGCTAAAGCTTCTTTGAAAATTGCCTCCGAATAGATGTTGAATAGGAGTGGTGACAATATACAGCCCTGTCGTACCCCTCTTCGGATTGACAGTGTCAGATGTTCCTTCGTCTATTCTTACTTCAGCAATCTGGTTTTTTGAAGAAAAACATGAGAGTAGAGATTCGTTATCAATGTAATATCTCTTTTGTCAATCCCGGTTACGGATAAAATTTCCACCATCTTTTGATGCTTGACACGGTCGAATGCCTTTCGATAGTCAATAAAGTAAGAGTAGACAACTATGTTCATATCTCTGCACCTCTGTGCTAAAACGTTGAAGGAAAAGAGAACTTCTCGAGTGCCTAGTCCGTTCTGGAATCCAAATTGAGTGTCGCTTATTTGTTCTTTGCATTTCTTGTATATTCGAGTGTGGATTATTCTCAGAAAAACTTTAAGGATATATGGCATTAGACTAATCATGCGATATAGTCGTCGCATTGTGATGCGCATTGTAAGGCTTAATATATTTGATTTGTATTACTAAACTTTTTCATAATTTGTTACGTGAAAATATGCAATTACGTTAAATACAAATTTTTGAAATTGTGCATCTGTGTGAGTATAAAAAAAATATTTAAAAAAATGTGGTTCTCTTTGGTCTCATATGCGCCCACCCGTGATTTATAATCACAAAAATTGAACAAATTTGATTGTCTTCAGAGCAAAGGGGGAGTAGATGAATATGAATCTAAATAAAACAAACTTTTAATTAAAAATTGCAACAAAATATTTAAAGGTTTCTTGGATTACACCTGTACAATGCCTTTACAAAAGAAATTGAAATAAATATGTCGTGCCTTCGCTCTTGTATGTTGGAGTTAATATATCGACGTCAAGATTAGTGTTCTGCGCAATTTCGTGTTTAATAGATACCACTGTCAGATCAATCGGCCTTCCCCGTACCATGATCGATCCTGATAATGGCATTGCGGCAAATGTTTGCAATTCTATAAATTAATTCAAAACACTGTTTTCTAATTTATGATAATACTCGATTATATTCTCATTTAATACTCCCTACTTAAGGGATCCTTCAGTTATCATTATAACTAGTAACTATTGTATAGAATAACAGATTGCGGGCTATAATTAATGTTTGTTAAGGTTTATCCAATATAACCATAATTCATCATATTTATAAATAATTATTAGAAAATAGCACGTCGACATGTTTTTGTTGATGTGTTGTTGTTTTGGTCAGTGGTCAGGTCAGTGCTTATTTTAATTATTTTTATGGAATAATAAATTTATTAAACATACAATGTTTTATACATAGTTTTCTCCTTATTTTGTCATTCCTGTTTTTCTGTGAGGAGGGTTTTGAACATGACATCTTTCCCTACTCAAGGCGACTTAAAACTTGAGTAACGACTTAAACTGCTATTATTCAAAACAAATATCGGCAGACGGGAATTCAATAACTTCCCAAATTTATCAGCAGCATCACCGTCAACAATTCGAAAACCTGCACAGTGATTTTTCAAGGAATGATTCCAAAATATTTTAGACATGGACATTTTTAGACACCACACTTTTTTCAAATCTCAACACAGCTGGATCATCCCAGTTAGAAGAAGAACTAATAGAACGTACGACAAATGAGGAATTAAAAATTAAATTTAAGAATGGCTACCAAGAATATTCGCTGCAGAAGCCGATTTCGCAATTATACCCAGGATTATTGTTGATGGTTCAATGATTTCTGATAGCTTTCCCATCGTCCTATTTAGCTGAACGTGGATTTAGTGCTCTAGTAACGCTGGTAACTAAAAAGAGAAATCGGCTCCATGTTACTCAACGCGGCGATTTACGGTTGTTTTTATGTAAAATCGATCGCTAAGTATACCAAAGATTTCGAGGAAAGTCTAAGTGTTTTACTGCAGACGCACTTTCCCGGCTCTAAACTATAACTGGTGAAGGAATAACGCGGATGAAGCGCCCAACCAAAATCTGCAACAACATGGCCACAACCATATTTACTGTTCAAAAAGTCGCATGGGCTGTGAACAGTTTTAAGCCATTTAAGTGTGCCGGACCCGATGGCATTTTTCCGGCAATGCTGCAGAAGGGGATCGAAACCATAGCCCCATGCATTGCTGAGATATTTAAGGCCAGCTTTCGACTGGCGTACATACCGCTGGAATGGAAAAAGGCCAAGGTGATATTCACCTCTAATGCAGGGCTAGGGCTTCAGCGAGGGTCTCGCATCTGATCTCGTTCCGGACAACCGTAACATTTTCTTCATAAATTTGAACCCGAGCAACCCGAACTTGCCCGAGCCCAGAACGAACAGTTCAAATTTATGAAGAAACTGTTTGGGCTGCCCATGTCACAGTGAAAAATTGAAGACGAGATTAGAAATGAGACTCTCGGTGAAGCCTTAGGCAGGGCGCAGGCCTCAAGACCTGGCAAAGTCCTACCGACCAATTAGCCTCACTTCCTGCCTCCTGAAAACTATGAAAAAAATTGTGGACAATCACATACGGTGCGGACCTCTCAAAAGAAGTCCTCTACATAAGCACGAATACGCTTATTAGCCAGACAAATCTACAGTGGACGCTCCACACGAGTTAACGACCACATTGGAAGCAGCACTGGAATGCAAATAAATTGCAGTAGGTATCTTTATAGATATAGAGGGAGCGTTTGACAACACAACCTGTTTATTAATAAAGAATGCAGCCACCAACAAAGGAATCGAAGACCCTATCATTGAGTGGATTGACCAATCGTAAAATTACCGCCGCACTGGTGGGATCAACGAGAACGGCAACTACAGAGAGAGGCTGCCCACAAGCGGGGGGGTGTTATCGACTTTGCTGTGGTGCCTGGTCGTTGATGATCTCCTAGATGTGTTAAGAAAAAACGGGTATAAGGCGGTTGGTTATGCAGTCGTTGTTTCTATCATAATAAGGGGTAAGTTTTATGGTACAATCATGAACCTTACACAGAGTGCACTTAACATCATCAACTGTTGGAGCAAGAAGGAGGGCCTTAGTGTCAACCCGAGCAAAACAGTAATGGTCCCCTTTACAACAAAGAGGAAGCTGAATCTGAAAGCTCCGAGCATTGAAGATCAGACGTTAGAGTTTTCCGAAGAGGTGAAATATCTAGGTGCAACCATGTATAAGAAACTCACTTGGAACTCGCTTCTGAACAAAACGCTCTTAAAATCCACAGCGGCCTTTTGGATCTACCGTAAGCTTTTTGGGAAAACATGGGGACTAAAGCCCAAAATGGTCCTATGGTCTTACACAGCAGTAGTAAGACCGATGATCACCTACGGTTCACTCGTATGGTGGTACAAAACAAAGGAGAAAACGAGCCAAAGCATGTTACAAAAGCTTTAACGGCTCGCGTGTTTGGGTATAACAGGAGCGATGTAATCTACTCCAACCACAGCAATGGAAGTTTTGTTGGACCTTCTCCCACTGCACAAGCAGGTAGAAAAAGAAGGTCTTCTCAGTTCTCTGAGTCTAAGGTGTAGAGGTCAGCACATCCCGGCCTACCTTCCCGGCAACCAAAGATACAATTCGGCCGGAGCACATCGCCTATTCAGAGACGCATGGAAATAAGGGAACAAATCGGAAAGGAATTTCTAAAGTATCCCTGGGACACGATGTCTACAGAATACGACTTTGACACAGCCGTTGAAGTGGTCATTAATGACCGCCAAAGCAGTGTCCACAGAATTGAACATCTGAAAGACAAAGCGTCCATGTGGTACACCGACGCATCAAAAACTGCTAAGGGTATAGGAATTGGCGTATACAACCGGAGTCACAGGGAATCCACGGCATTAAACCGGCTCCCACGGTACTACAGGCTGAAATTATAGCTATTAAAAGATGCGCACAAATCTGCCTAAAGAAACTTCTTAAAAGGATTGCAAATATACATCCTAACGGACAGCCATGTAGCTCTAAGGAATTTAAAAATCCACAACTTTAATTCCAAGTGGAACTGTAAACATACCCTGAAGCAACTGGTGAAAGGTAACAAAACAACAAACTGGTGAAAGGTAACAGACTCACACTTATGTGGTCACCAGGTCACCATATATGGGAACGAAATGGCCGTTGCACTCGCCAAAAGCGGGGCCGAAGCTCATTTCTTTGACCCGGAGCCAACTTGTGGGCTTACAAAGTGCTAAGAAATGGGAAGAAGAGCAAAAACAAACCTACTGGAAGAACACACCAGGACAGAGGCAAGCTAAAATGCTCATAAACTATTCTGCCGAAAAAACGCAGCAGATGCTAAGTTGCTCTAGAAGAGAAATCAGAACTTTGGTAGGCATACTCACAGGACATTGTCCGGTGAGATATCACCTATACGAAATGGGAAAGGTAGAGGTTTTTGCCTGTAGATGTGAATCAGACGAAGAAACCGCTGAACACATAATGTGTACTTGTGTAGCGCTAGCACACATAAGGCTTGCCCACTTCGGGGTCGCAAGATTGACCACCTTGGAGCTGAGTAGCAAGCCTCTCAGGAATATCTTAGACTTCGTTCACGAAGTTGAATTCCTGGGAGAGTATTTGTAGTAGGGTCAAGCACAATAGATCAAGTTGGTCGCAGTGCAGATAGGCTTTGCAGCCAAACGACCCCCACACAAAAAAGGGTATTGTCAACAATATGTTGTACTTGATAAACTTATTGGCGTACGTCATATGTTTATTTACATTAATTGAGGCGTTTAGTATCAAAACCAGCTCAATCCATTTTTATAAATTTTACAGGAGACACAAAAAACATTTCACGCTTTGCCCATTTAATTTTTTCAAAAAATTTAAAGGTCATTCGGATAACCTTCGGTGTACGATTTGAAATCTTTTTTTTTATTTTAATTAGTAGTATTGTATAATTAGTTATAAATAAAAATAATTTTGATTGAGCTGGGTTTGCAAAAATTTGAGGTCTTTTTTCATTTTTCCGTTCAAATTTCAATTAAACCTATGTGGTATCTTAATTATATTCACGTATTAGCCTGTAAAATCAAAAGTGTGAGTTGATTTTACCAATTAATTTATTATAATAATGTCGATAAGTTGTTGTTCTGAATATACATTGATATCGAAAATGGTCTAAACTACTCGTAGGTAATGAAAAAAAAATAAAGACTTCTTCGAATCAGAATTATTAGTTTAAACTTAAAGTAGAAAAAAAGGAGATAACAAAAAAAAAATCATTAGGTAAAAGCATTTTCATTGTCCTTGTAATATTTGAGGAAATACTCGACTTGAGGAAATATTTGAGGAATGTCCTTGTAATATTTGAGGAAATACTGATCCCCAAAATGTTTAGTTATCAAATTGTTAACGTCATTTGTCTTTGCTGGAGCAGTAGGAACGCCAACAGTCACAGGGGATGGAAGTAGTAGCGTTATAGTTTTGCGTTTCTTCGACACACTCTTGAAAGCTCCAATGTCCGAATAATGAAAAAATTCTCCTCTTACTTTGATGTCATTTTTCATCTCATTCCTGATGAGCAGAAATCGTTTAGAAGCTGAAAATTTAAAATGCCACTGACCTGTGATGCGCAAAATAGACGAAATAGCAGCTTTAAGATCATACATACACTTTTCCAGCAAGGGAAAATGTGATTCCCTGATAACGAAAATTTCTATATATTCTTCGGTGTCTATCACTGTATTTTTCTTCTTTATATCCCTATCTATTCGGCCAAATACGCGATCAGATATTCTGACGTAAGAAGCAGGTGGCACGCCTGGTGGGCTTTAATAGAAGCATGGATTGAGCTGGGTTTTAAAAAACACCGGTCTTCGACCAGATCAAGACGGATTCGTTCCAAATCGCTTTTCAGCTTGATAGAAGCGACAAAGACCTATTAAATTACGCAAAAAAAAACTTTTGAAAATTAATGGATTGAGCTGGTTTTGATACTAAACGCCTCAATTATTTCCACAAACATCGAATTTGGTTGTCACAAATTTTGTTCCCCTTGTATCTTCGAAACAAAGGGGTTTTTCAGAAATGATCATAGGACAAAATATTCTTAGAATAGGCCAAGGTGTTACCCCTTGAATTTTTGCCGCATGTTTACCTAACACCCTGTATAGTACTGTACGAAACACTACCAAAATACAAGTTCATTTTATTTAAAAAAAATTGTGGAAAAAGTTACAAAATAAAATAGAGCTATTTCAGATTTGAAGCAATTAAAATAAGCAATTAAATATAATTATATCAGATTTGATTATAGAGATCGCAAACAATTTTACAAAATATACGACGGTTTTATTCAAATCAAAACGAGGTTTCAATATATTTTTTCTTACACATGACGCATTCAACTTTACCCTAGAGCTAATTATTTTTCACATACACCGCCAGATTAAATTTAAATAAATTAGTTTATACATTTTGAAAACTGTAATAAATTTCAAATAATAGAACAGGACGCGCAGATAACATCTTGTGTTTGACCAGATAGCATTTCCATATAAAAATCCACATTTCTATACGCCATTGTCGTAGCGTAAAACCATTGTTGCGGCTCTGTTCTTTCAAACAATGACGTTCATTGAGTCATTCCGAGGTTTCCTTTCCCCATAATTGCTTAACCAACACGACTTAACTTGTACCCGTCTAAACACTAAAATTTCATTCTTAAACTCACTAGAAAACATCTGCAGGCTTAATTACTCATTGTAATATGAGATAGTAAATTGGTTGTTAACCCATAGGTATAATTATTTCTTTATGTAATTAACTTCTCTTAAAAATAATTCTTTAAGACCTTTTTACGGTTAGTTAAGCGCATCCGTCAAGTTTGAAAGGCGGGAATATATAAAAGGCGGCAAATAATAAGGTTATGCGTCAAAAAGTTCGGGCAAAACCATAGAACTTATACTAATGGAATAGGAAAACCGTATAACTTACGTGTACCGAAACTGTGTCCAACATCTGTACGACAAGGAAAGATATAACATTTCTTTTGTTCGCTATGCGCATGCTCCAAATTAAATAAACATTTATTTTCTAACCTTAATTTTAACTATAAATCTGGTTGAACTTTAATTTAGAAATATTTTTATTGTTACTTATACAATTTTTATAACATTAGGTGCTTTTTATTTTTTAGGTGGTGTATTATTTAGTTCTATAATTTGTATCTGTTAAAAATATATTAAAGAAAAATTAAAAAAAGTTAGTGTTTGTTTTTTTAAAAGAAAAATATTTAAGTTTACATAAAAAATAAGAGATTTATCAAAAGATAATAAGTATTTTTTTTATTAGTATAAGTACTAGTATAGTACGATTTAATAACAATACAACTTGACACTGTACAAGAAAACTTCTTCTCTTATTTTATTTAATATTACATTACAACTTTATTACAAGTTTACTTAATATATATTACAATATATAATATATATTACAACACAGTCTGAATATATAAATATATTCAACCTTTCCAGAGCTCTATAACACTAATGACTCCTTTTAGGACTACCAAAAACAAATCTCATGTGAAATTTGTCAGTTATTTTTTAGCTTTCAGGCCACGTTCGTGCAACAAATCATGTGAAATTTGTCCTTTATTTTATAGCTTTCAGTCCACCTTCGTGCCACTCAACAAAAACCAGAAAAATAACATTGTTTTTAAGATCATGTCATTCCGATACCTTGTTGATACATAATCTTAACAAACGATGTTATTTTTCTGGTTTTTGTTGAGTACCACGAAGGTGGACTGAAAGCTATAAAATAACTGACAAATTTCACATGAGATTTGTTTTTGGTATTCCTAAAAAGACTCATTAGTGTTATAGAGCTCCAGAAAGGTTGTATATATTTATATATTTTGACCGTGTTCCGACTTTATTAAGTTTATAATAATAATAATAATAATAATAAAGGCCTTTATTCGTAATAACCACAAAATATCAATAAAACATGCAATCCATTGGGCGAGGTTCAGTTAGGGCGAACTGAACCTCGCCCAATGGATTGCATGTTTTATTGATATTTTGTGGTCTACAATAATAGTAGACAAAACGTCTGTTCAACTAACCCAAATAATTAAACTAAAAATAGCCAAAATAATGAAAATAATAACATTTGAAAGTTTGTGACAGAGAAAAGCCTAACCAAGCCAAATAATTACTACAACTTTCCTGAATTTCCGAAACGGTTTATTTCGAATGCCGCATTGCCAGCAATAAACACCCATTTTGTTGATTAGCGATATTGATATTATCAAAAAAGAAGTAATAAACTCTTAATAAACTGGATTAATAACATGCATCTAACAAGATGGCAACCACTGTTGCCAACAGGACTGATATAAAATATGCTAAACTGGTGTTCAAATTTTGCCAAAATTATGCTAATTGCTTTATAATTATGCTAAAAATTATGCTAACATTCTTCAATTACAAATTTATTAATCAACAAAATTTGGATATATTTTATGTTTTAATCGACTATGTTATCAAATAAAATGTTAATATCTTGGTTTTCATCGGCAGTTGATGTACATGTAGTAGTGGAAGCCTCATTATAAATCTCCTTTGTACCTATAGAGCTGAGTACGTTATCTGGAACCGTGTAAGAATAGCAGCATTTGCCTGCCCTGTTTAGCCCGAATCTGATAAAATGGCATTTAAAATTTTTACCGACAAAGTTGCGAAGCTTGGTTTTGACTACATTCATTTGTCTGAAAACGCGTTCAACTTCCGCGTTGGAATGTGGTAGTGACAATAACGATATTGCTAGCCGAGATAAATCTTGAAAGGGGTTACTACTAGCTGCACCTTTATAATCAATTACTTCATTCCAGAATTCTATAGTGGAAGATGTATGTTTCCATTTAATGTGCAATATGTTTCTCCATTGTGATATGAGCCTATCTATTGTAGATGTATCGGCACGGAATTCTTGAGCAATATCAATTAGAGAAGGCTTGACTACTTTTAAAGTTTCTCCTACCGAAAATAAAGATACTTTCTCAAGTATATTAAAATTAATTGGTAATCTAGAACGAAGCTCTGTTAAAAGTTTCAATGTGAAATTCAGGCAACGTTGACGTAAATTATGTTCCACATCAGGTTGAAGGTTGTATTCCCGTAATTTTGTTTCAAAAGCATATCCCATGTACGGTTTTGGATCCAATAACTTTCTATATTTTGTGTAAAAATATCGACTCTAGCAGTTGGGTTCAAGATACGCCGACTTGTAGATTGAACTAAGCCACACAAATCCTTGTAAAGTTTTGTTGGGTCAACATTGCTGCTTTCAAACAGCTTGTTCACAGCCTGTACTTCCTCCAAGACAGGTTTTAAATATAATAAATACAAATGATTTACAGGATCATTATAAATGGTGTATAGTGTTTCTGCCATATAACAGTGGTTATCGCGCCTGGCAACTTCAAACAGGAGTTTCAATTCCACCCATTGTTCTAGAATACGGTTGACTGCAGGTTCAATTGATATCCATCTGGTATTGCACATCTGTGGAATTAACAATGGTTCGGAGCCACAGTTAATTGTTTGATAGATACTTTTGTAATGTAAACGACGGTTCGACGAATGACTAAACCAATTATAGGTTTATCTTATTTTTTAAGTTTAAGAAATTCAACATTACGTTACGTTTCTTCTGAGGCATGAGATAAAGCCAACTGTAATGAATGGCACACGCAGCGAACAAAAACCAAATTATCATTACCAGTTGAATTTTTCAATAAGGCATGTACCCCGTTGTTAGTACTTGTCATCACGGTAGAGTTATCTGTGCTAATACCGATCAATTTTTTTATTTCGATGTTCAGAACAGACAATAATCCTTTAATACCGTTGACTATGATGTTTGCAGTGCCATCTTCAATCTCGACCAACCCCAAGAAGGTGGATATTATAGTTTTTAAATATCGACTGAAATATCAGATCGATACTCCCAACATTTTGCTTACTGAAATATCTGTGGTCTCATCGATCAAGAGACTGTACTCTTGGTCTTTCAAATCTGACACAATTTCTTTAATAAAATGAGGCGCCAAAACATGTTTTATTACATTTTGAACGATGGACTCGCAAGTCTCCACTTTTGCTATCACCGAATTGGTGTTTACATAATTCTGATAAATGATCGACAGCAATAATAGAACAATGTGCACACACAAACATAGCTAGTGAAGATTCTGCTCTCTGTGTATTCAGATCTTTTTTTACTTTGGGAAAATTTATTGTTCTTTGACTTTTCGCTGGTTCTATCTTTTTTTGTGCTTTGCTGACAAAGTATGTAACTTTAGGCAGTACTTACAATAAGCCTTCGTCGTATCATTTTCTACAGGCTGTAACCAATCCTTGAAGTTCAGCATTTGCTCAGACTCTGACCGGTAATGCTGACTGTATTTAGGCGGTATATTAACGACTATCAAGCAATTAATACACGTCGAACTGTACCTACTGTGTAAACTGTATTAAACAATTACACCGGCACACAAAAAAAATTGTGAGTACATTTGACCTATCTAGTTAAATGGATTTCGATGCGCTGAATCCGAATCCGATGTCCGTTTGATCCGCACGCCCTCAAAATTTCAAGTAAATTAAACTCAAAATGTTGGGGTCGTAGAAGTAAATAAACTTCAGATTTGACTTCAATGCATCAAAATACATAAGTAAAGTTCTTGATCTAGTTCAACAAAAAAATGCATCTTCACAACAGTAGTTTTTGACAATTTAGTGGTTCTTCCCAATTTACTTGAAATTTGGAGGGTGTACGGATCAAACGAACATCGGATTCTGATTCGGCGCATCAAAATCCATATAATTAGATAGGTTTAGTCAAATGTACTGACCTTTTTTGTGTGCCGGTGTTATTGATTCACGTAAAACTGTACTGTGTAAACTGTATCAAACATAAGAAATAAAAATTTGGGCAGTTTATTGGTTTATTTAAATCTCAAACGTACGTAGGGTTGCCAACTCTGAAAAGCACAAATACAGGACATTAGTTTTCACTGCCGTCACTCTCTCATGAAATAAAGGACGGTTGGCAACCCTAGACGTACCCGAACTAACATATAATTATGTTATAATAATTAAAGAAAACGAAAAGAATTAAAGAAAAAAAAAGGTAAAGAAAACAGCCACAACTGTTATTGAAGATGATAAATGAATACTTCTATCTTAACGTACTCTTATCGGTAGCAAAACGGATCGTTAGTTTCATGGTTAAACTTTTATCCAATAATTATTTTATATGCTCAAAAATATGCTATATGCTAAACAATACAAAAATATGCCAAATCTAGCATAAAATATACTAAATTGGCAACACTGATGGCAACTGTAAACAACATCGAAAAATACTGGTAGGCCGCGCATGAGCATTTCGACCCAAAGAAATAGAATGAGACTTTGCATCTCACTTCTTGGACACAATTTTATGATTTGTATTTCTGTTCCATAAGTATATGTTCTAAGTGCAAAACATGTCGGAAATTGACGCATGTGCACGAAAAAATTTCAACTATTATTGCGAGTTGTGATTTTTTTTTCCTTTCGGCTCTATTCAAAGTTTCTAATTACTGCAAAACAAATTTTATATATTTATGTAATAAATATTTATTACCCGCAAACCTAAAACTAACATTTACTTTATTATTGATGTTACAACATTAGATCTCTTGCTTAATGTATTGACAAAATATTCAATATATTTTTATATCAATTTAAACGATTTATGTAGTTTTCTAATACTCTCGACGTACTGAACTCGATTAAATTGGACTAATCTAAAACACACTTTTGACGTCTCATACATATTTTATAACCAGCACCTGGATAATTATACGGAATTGTTTATGTATTTACATAATAAAACTGTAGAAATACATTAATATTCTGTAGATATTGCATTAAATAACCCACTAATGTACACATATGAAATGTATCATTTGTAAGGTTTGTAAACTAGGTTTTCATTAAAAAAATATTCGTGAATGTAAATGTATTTGAATGTAAATTAGTAAAAAAATACAAAAATTTGAATTATTTGTTTATTTTGTGGTTATCAATTATGCACAATTATGTATTACCAGCACATTGTGTATTAATATTGTATGCATTTATTAAACGATTTGTGGCAAATTTGTATGTATGAACACATGTTAGGTCTGTTAATTCGTTGTGGTAATATTAAACGTGCTAAGTGTTAATCTATACGTGTTATTGTTGAAGCGTGAAGAAACGAAATTTATAGTTTACAAAGGTCAGTTTACATAAAATTTTTATAGGAAAAAAAAATGGATATGTCGTCTTAGATTATTTTATAGCTTAGTTGACATTCAGTTTTCTTTATTAGATTTAATTTCAAACATGACATATTCTTAAAATTATGCTACAAGCAAAAGAACATTCAATTTTACGATTAATGTACAAATTCTTTTGGGTAAGCACGATTTTTCTTTTGGACCCATTTGGGGGTCTTTCCCATTCCCGTGGGTTTTCGACCCACTCGAATAAATTATACCGCGATTTTAAAAATACCAACTAAAACCTATCATCACTCAATAAAATCCAAATCGAACCGTTCTTTTATAATGTTTTGCTAAAGAACATTGCATCCCTAACTTACGGCATCCACAACGCGAACCACAACCATTTTTTTTTACATTTTAATGACATTTTTAAGGCAAATTCATTTAATGTATTTTCTACTTAAAATGCAATTATCCTTAATAGACCTTTTCATAGTTGAAATTTTTTTGTGCACATGTGTCAATTTCCACCATGTTTTGCCCGAACTTTTTGAAGTATAACCTTATTATTTGCCCGAAAATTTCATATTCCCGCCTTTCAAACTTGCCACGAAGGTGGATTGAAAGCTATAAAATAGCTTGCAAATTTCATGTGAGATTTGTTTTGGTAGTCCTAAATAGACTCAATAATTTTTATAGAGCTCCGGAAAGGCTGAATATATTTATATATTCAGGCTGTGTTCCGTTTGATTTTCTATAACGTAACCATCCTACGCCAATTCTATCTTATATATAAAATATATTTAGAATGATTTACTTCATTTAATTGTTTGTCTGTCAAAGGTAAAGGTCAAAGGTAAAATTGGTATGTCAAAGGTAATGTTTGATGACTATTTGATTTAAAATAAATATAAATAGAAGTATAAGATATTAAATTGTTATTTAAAGTAATTAAGTTAAAAAGCGGTATAATTAACGGGATTCAAGATTTACCTTGCGCTAAGGTACGTTTGGCTGAGCTCTCCACACTCTGACTCCTCTATCTCGAAAACAGTTCGACGTTTAAAAAAAAGTTTCAGCTGAAATTTGTAGAGAATTTTATTCTCTACAACCTTTATAATAAATGAAAATACGATAGGAAGTAGAGAAAACGAGATACTCTCAAAAAACTAATTTTTGCCACCTTTGACCTAGAAAATCTAAGTACGCTCACATGTTGGCATATGTGACTTTTGAGACAACATTTGTAATGATAAAATAAAGGTGTATACAAAAATTCAGCTTATTCATTTCATTCAGACTATTTCCCTAAAGTGGAGTAAATATTTTTTCCCGTTTTGAGTATAAATAAAAGCGTGGAGCGCTAAACTATATTTTCTAGAGGCATTTTTAAAACAGACAAGAAATAGATAATAGAGACGGATACAGACGGATAATAGAACCAGAACAATAGAATAGAACCAGAAAACGAGTTAATGGAAACGTAGTAAAATCCTACAATTTAAACACAACTATTTACGAGTGAAAAACTAAAACTTTTATTTTAAAACGCATATTTTTAATTCAAATTAAAAATTTTACTTTTCAATAAGAAGCCGTTTTGTCGACAGGTTTTTCAATTTGTTGGTAACAATAGGAAAACACATTACCTTTTATCATAAAAAAAACAACGTATTGGAATTTAACCTTGCATTATAAGGTCATTATAATACTTTTATAGCATTCAATTTTTTTTTCTTAATCACTCAACATAATAATCGCAAAAGCAACACATTGATTAATAAAACTGTATTACAAAACATGTTAAATGACTTTTTATGCAACAATGGAGAATATGCATCCATTTTTTTTTGTATTTTCTTAATTCACTTTTTACTTCGTTTTAACATAGTAAAAAATATAAATTTTGTAGTTTTATTCATTTAAAAAAATATATATAAAATACCGATTAAATTTGACCTGTTTGAACGGTCCCATTTATCGCGCGCTTTGGATGACGTCACAGCTCTCGTGATCATTCAGTGTTGTTTACTATTTGCATAGACAGTTAAGGATTTTCAGTTTCAATCGCTATTTCGATAATGGAAAAAGCTAAAAACCCATTTTATAGATATTGTCTAGTTCCGGAATGCAAAAACACTATTATAAGTACACCAGATAAACTGTTGGATAAATTCTCAATCGAGGTGTATAGTCCACCCTACCCACATCTTTTGCGCATGCGCTACAAAATAAGCTTTCATGTATCTATTTTTGGTAGATTGTCCGATTGTATTTTAAAAAACCACTTTCAGTCATTGTTCTTGATCACTTATAATGTCACTATATACCAAAATCGCACTAGGTATTGGAAAACACTACAGAAATATTGCACAGCAAAACAGCACAGTGAATATCGACGCCGATCAATATCATCACGTGCAAGTCACAGTTCCTAGTTTCGGTTCGACCATGGTGATGCGTTTTGAAAATTTGAATTTCGGTCCCAAATTTTGAACTTTTTGATATTAATTTTTGGAATTAAATACAAACTAAATAAGAAACCAATGGTATAGGTGTAATGTCAAGATCATAAAATAGGGAATAAAAAAAATCAAGTAAATCTAAATCTTTTGCATATTCCCTATTGTATTCAAATATATTCAAAAGTACAGAAGTATAGAATTTGTATTAAAAAATACTAGGAGTAGGTATATTAATTTGGAAACTACATGGAGCGTCGTAGTTTGGGGCTGGACAGACGGGCGCAAAATTCAAATCTTGTCAGGCGCGCTCATGAGCCTACCTACGACGCTGACTACATGTTTATGTAGTACATGATATATATACATGATATATATTATGTAGTACCTGATGTACATGTGAATGTAGAATATGATATTTTGACATCAACTATATAAATATCTGCAAATATACATGTTTTAGTCATTTCATTTTTATTATGAAACGAACTGCCATATACTACCTTTAAATGAACAAATGAACAACTAAAAAGTTTTTATATGTGTAAATGGGATATTTCTTAGTTTTTTCTTCTGATCACACTAAGAATGTCTCGTACGCTTTGTACACTTTTGTTACGTAGGTTAGATTAGCAAAAAAGTCGTATAGTTAAAAACAAATCAAATTTAATTTTAGAAATTTCGGAATAGAGATATTTAATTAGTTCATTTCAATTTCATAAAATAGTTTAAATTTCCAGGAAGCTTTGATTTTTTCAATTTGATAAAACAATAGGAACATTCGTTAAAGAATTGGTTGGAATTTGTCCATCAAAGGCGAAAAATGTTATTTTCCACCGCTCAAAGTGGTTTTCTGTCCCCCCACGTTTTTTTACCTTCTTCAAAGGTAAAGTTTTCATTACCTTTTTGAATGGAAATGTTCAATATCATATTTCTTCGATATATAACGAAAATATTATATAGGGTCTTCCAATAAGAGAGTTTATTTTCAATAGCCCGCCATTTTTTCAGTTGTCATGAGTCAACCTGTAACTACTTGACAAATGACAAGTCAAAACTAAGCCATTAATAAAAATGGAAAGTTATACGCTTGAACAACGCATTGAAATCATTCAAATTCACTACAGAAATGGTGAAAATTTCGCGGTCACACTGCACAAAACTAAAGCATTTTTGGGTCGTCGCGATGCATCTTCTCGACCTGCAGTTGTGAAGCTGGTCGAATAATTTGAGCTGTTAAGCTGGGACAAGTTAGTGATGTAAATAACCGAACTTGTGCACGTCGCTCAAGAATATCTGATATTGCTATTGTAGCCCATGTAGCCCATGTTGTAGCCCATTTAGTCCATGTTGTAGCCCATTTAATCCATGTTGTAGCCCATGTAGCCCATGTTGTAGTCCACAATATTACTGTTGTAGCCCATAGTGTTGAGGAAAACCCAGGTTTGTTCATTTCTCGTCGATTTTTAGAATCGGTCATTTCACAAACGACATTACTTTTGCATAAAGACTCTTAAGGCTTTTAAAGTTCAGATAACGCAAGAACTCACGCCCACCGACCATCAACAACGTCGTGTCTTTGCTGATTGGATCCTTGAAAAACATCAAATTGATCCAGAATTTCATGGAAAAATCACCTTGCGTGATGCGGTCCATTTTTACCTCGGAGGCTACGTTAACAAGCATAATTATCGCATTTGGGACTCGGAAAACCCAAGACATTATTCATTTATCCATTTAAAGACTTATCCATTTTATGACTCAAAAGAGCAAAGCTGCACTGATGAGAGATCAGAAAACTTCTCAATCAAACCGAAATACTTAACTACTGCTATGCTGAGATCCAGTCAGTGCTTTCTTATGGCATTGTTCTTTGGGGATCGTCACCCGAAATATCTCAAATTTTAAAGGCTCAGAAAAGGATCATTCGTGCGTTACTCGGCATTCCCACTTATGCTGATATGGGATACTTTATTATTGGCGGTCGTGAGCCTGTTGTTCAGCCGTCTTTTGTTTTGATTTTCGGTTGTTTTTTTTCCTCCTTGGTTTTCTTCTGGCAGTTTTACTTGTCTACAGCTGGGTCCTATTGTCTTGGTGGGATTGTCGGCTTCCTTGGTTGATTTTTCTGCATTGCTCTGTTGTTACTGCATTCCTTCCGATTAGAAGGAGTTGTTCTCCAGTGGCCTGCGGTCATGACGTGCTAGGTTTCTCCAGTTTGACTTTTTGCTTTTTCTTAACTTGAAGGTTTCGACTTCCTCGTGGTCGGGTTTGCGCTTGGGGGCGGCTTCGGTGGGGCTGTACGTGTCCATCGGTGTGGCTCTTCTCCTTGGGTCGGCTTCAGTTGCTCTCTTGGGGGCGGCTTTAGTTGCTCTTTTGGAGGCGGCTTCATTTGTTCTCTCGGGGGCCGCTTCACTTGTTCTCTTTTGGGCGGCTTCAGTTCTTTTGGAAGCGACTTCGGTTCTCTTGGAGGCGGCTTCGGTTGTCTTCTCGGCCGCGGTTTCCTAGGGTTGCTCGTTGTCAGCTTGGGTCTTCTTTTTTCGTTTCATTATGTAATTTAGCAGGTGCTCGATGACGCTGTCGTCCAGGGTGTCCAGGTAGGCGGGGTCGAATTTCATGGTTGCGGCGGCTTCGTTAAAGGTTGACGGATTCTACGTATTCATTTTTCGGCTGCGAAGGTGGGTGAGACTATGGGTGAGACCCAGTCATGCTTCATGCAGGTCGCACTTTATACTCTTACATCTGTTACTGGTTTTTATATCCTTTAAACTACTTGCTACATCCACAAACTGAAACTAAGGATTCCTAACAATAGTGATAGGCACGGCTACTGCACTCGAGGGCACTTTAAACTGTACCCTACCGAAGTAAGGCTGGATATCTGTGGCAAAGCCCCAGATGTCAAAGGCATTATTATGTACAATAAGCTCCCAACGAGCCTCACGGAGGAGACCTCATTTAAAAGGTTCAGAAGCCTAATGTTAGAATTACTTATTTCAAAGTGTGCCTACGACTACAATGAGTGAATTCTCTCAATTCTCTATAGATCGTTTTCTGTATACATTCTTTCTTTTGGACGTACCCATATGTTTCTGTATGTATGTACATCTTATGGTCAATAAATAAATTGAATTGAATTGAGATAGATCTCGAAACGCGTCTGCGGATGGCTATTCACTTTGGGTTAAATAGAAAGATCTGATCTTAAAAACAGTGTTAGTAGTGTCCTAGTGAATAACACAAATTGATATAATTTGTGTTAATGGTATATAACCCATATATGGTCCAGATTTATCTGCCGCATCGCGATGTCCAACCTAATCTTACCCGGATTGAAAAAGCATTCCTTGCCATATTATCCTATTTTGGATCAAGACCATATACGCACAGCAAAAATATCTATTTTCTTTCAACATCAGATTTGTTTTATAGCCTTAAAAGGACTCAATGATATTATAGAGCTTCGGAAAGGTTGAATATATTTATATATTCAAACTATTCCGCTGTAATAAGTTGCCAAGACTTATTGTTGAAAAGCCTGTGCATCCTCAACGTGTGACTGTTTGGTACGGTTTTTGGTCAATGGACCTTACTTTTTACTTTCGAAATGAGGCTGGATGGATTGTGATATCGAACGATGATTAATGATTTTGTATGGCGGGAATTGTAATATATTGATGTGGACGATGTTTATTTTCAACATGTGCCACACAAGTAACGATACCATCGCACTTTTGCGTAAAAAGTTTCTTGATTTCTCGAAGAGGCGATTACAATTACCATCGCACTTTTGCGTGAAAAGTTTCTTGATTTCTCGAAGAGGCGATTACAATTGGCCACCAAGATCTTGTGATTTAACACATCTAGACTTGATTGGTTTTGATTTATCTGATCAAGACAAGAAACGCGCGGCGCTGCCGCGCGTATATGGTCCAGATTTATCTGCCGCATCGCGATGTCCAACCTAATCTAACCCGGATTGAACCAGCATTCCTCGCCATATTATCCTATTTTGGATCAAGACCATATACGCACAGCAGCGCGTGTATGAGACGCGTGTATGTGGTCTTGATCAGATAAATCAAGACCAGATAAATAAAAAAAAAATGCACCGCAGAAACGGTTTGCTTTGGAAAGGTTAAAATGACCGCAAAGTGTTAAATGCATGTTCGGTAGAATTTGGAAAGTTTGGCTGAAAAAAGATTTGAAAAATATCAACAAACATTTCTGTATTTAAAAAAATTCTGTGTCAAAGCTATCGGCCACGTAGATACCAAAATGTTAATTTCAATAGAAAAATGTATAAGCTAAGCTGAACTAAAGGAATTTTGATTATAACTGTCCAAGTTTTCAAACTATAGTTATTTGAATGTCTGACCTGGTGTGCGACATTGAGTTTGAGGGGCGGCGACTGCCGCCAGATAAAATATTTTGCAAAACTAACTGAGGGATATCATAGACTGAGTAATTCTCTACAAATGTGTGAAATTTTATTGTTCCACGTTGTGTGAAACTTACAAAAATATTTTTTTAAACAAATCCAGACATGTCAATCACGAATTTCAACCAAAAACGAACACGAAAATTTCAAAAATTGCGAAAAAAATGTATTAACATTTGACAAAACATTAACATTTTGACAAATTAACATTTGAGGGATTTCAATGAAACTTTTACTGAAAGTGTGTATCCACCAGAAGTATCTGTTGACACATTATGTAAGCGCCCTCTCCAATGGGGACGGCGTGAGGAATTTGGGGCTACGTAAACTTTGGGGCTACGTGAAAGATAAGGTCTATGTCAATGGCCCACAATTAATTCAAGACCTAAAAGATGAAATTCGTGCAGTAATCGAGGGCATACCGCAAATGTGCGAATTGGTTATGGAAAATTTCATGAAAAGAATATGGTCCTGCAAGCGTAGCCGTGGCGGCCACATGGTTAATATTGTTTTCCATTATTAATGGCAAACCCTCCTCTTCACAATTAAATAAACATCCGATGACTACGCTTAAAAACACTCGTTTTTTTTTACATGACAAAATGAAACCTCTTATTGGAAGACCCTATATTATAAATAATATTTATCTGAACATTTTGGCAAATTGTGCATGCGGATTTGAATTTGAAATAAGCTATAAACGCTGATATTCTAAACGAAATGAAAACATTGCAACACATCAAAACTAATTTGTTTTCACTTCAAACAGAGACCCAAATACGTGACGCTTAATAACTGCTGTTAAAGGTCAAGGTTTACGATATTACACAAATATATTCTTCTTTTTAATAAAATTGGAATTCTTAAAAAATTACTCGACCTTCGTTGTATATTCGTTGGAATTCAATCGATTATATGACACAACCTTGCTGTAATATCACATAAACTAGATAAAAAAAAATATACAGTAGATTAATATTTAATTGCATTTATATTTATTAACCTTGTGGATAACTTTTCAAGTAATAATTGTAGTTTGTGATACAAGTGTGTGAAGAAAAAAGGCTTCCTTCAATACACGTGTATCATCTATCTACGAAAAATGTTAAAATACTGTTGAATATAAAAAAAATTATTGTTTCTTACCGATAATATTCGATGCTGGGAATCACTGGAAATCAAAGAGACAGAATGCAGAATATAACAATAAGAAACAGAACAGAAGTTGGCGATATTATCGAACTTATTGAACAAAATTCAAGTGGAGATGGGCTGGACACGTAGCCTGCACTAAAGATAACCGATGGACAAAACGAATACTGGAATGGAGACCCAGAGAAGACAACAGAAGCAGAGGAAGCAAGAGAAGCACCGCGCAAGACAGTGGAAACACCTGGAGGAGGCCTATGTCCAGTTGTGGACGAGAAATGGCTGATGATCATGATGACCGATAATATTGAGAAAATTGTAATTTTGACAGTTAAAATACTTCAAATCATTGACGCGATACGGTTAGAACGTTCAGCGTGGCAAAAATTGCTAACTAATAAAAACGCACATTGACGGGAACACTATTTGGTCATTATTGATTTAATCTAGGTTAAACTAGTTTTAATCTAGATTAGGTTATGGTGAGGTTAAGTTATATTAGAGCCAGATAAATCCAGACTGAGAGTCCGAGACTTTTTTATTCAAAATAAGAAAAAAATAATTCAATTTTAATATACGTCAGACAATTTATTTTTGACCACCGGAATTGTAAAGCTAACATTTCTATAACAAAGACATCGTGTATACGTCAAGCGAAACTAGATTTTTACACAGAATGTTGGGCTACCGCATAGTAGGGCTACCGCATAGTAGCCCTACTTTGCAACATTGTGTGAAAAAAAAAATAATTGGCAATAATCTAAATCTATTTGTTTCTGAAATAACAATTGTCAGCCAAAAAAAAATATACAAATTTCGTGCGTTAATGATTTTACCACGCGACGTTGGGCTCGTTTCGGCCCAAAAAGCCTCAAACGACCTGTCGTGTTGTAAAATCAAACTTTCTGCACTCTAACGTAAATAACTATTACAATACGTCTATGTTTTTTATTTATTGACGCGAGTTGTTGCCATAGTAACAACAAACAGAAATCATTTAATAATGAGACTCTATTTGATTTACATTGGACTTTTACGCACGATAATAATGATATCATCCTTCATATAGAGGGTGTTTTTTATAGAGCGACACAAGTTTAAATCATAATAAAACAAGGAAATATATTTTTAATATCAATGAAACGGGCTTTATTAGAAAGAAAATTTTATGAAATCAATGTTTAAATATGATTTCTGCCATGTGGCCGCCACGGCTGTCGCGTAGAACAAGAATTTTCAACAACTTTTCGCAGCATTTGCGGCCGTATTTCGCCGATAACTCTTCGAATGTTCATTTCCAGGTGATCCATTGTTTGTGGTTTATCGACGTAGACAAGTGACTTAACATAACCCCAAAGAAAATATTCCAATGGGGTTAAATCACACGATCTTGGTGGCCAATTAATTGGGCCATTACGTGAAATTATTTTTTCATCAAAAGTTTCTTTGACTAAATCAATTGTAGCGTGCGCTGTGTGGCTCCGTCCTGTTGGCACCACATATCAGCAAGATTAATGCCACGTAATTGAGGTACAAAAAATTTCGAATCATGTTCACCATTGACAGTAGCATTCTGACCATCATCGTTTTTGAAGACATATGGGCCAATGACTCCACCATAAATCACACCAAACAGTAATTTTCTATGGATGTAATGGGGTTTCGACAAAAGCTTGTGCATTCTCCTCACTCCAAATGCGACAATTCTGCTTATTTACGTGCCCATTCAACCAGAAATGGGCTTGCATCGGAAAATAAAATTTTGAATGTAAATTCAAAATCAATATCAATTTGTGCTTCAGCCCATTCGCCGAATTGGCGGCGAATGCTATGGTCCTTTGGCTTTAATTCCTGCACAAGTTGAATCTTGAAAGCTTTTAAGCCAAGAACCTTTCGTAAAATCTTGTAGAAGGACACAACCCCACTTGCTGAGAACGACGAAATGATTCATTAGAATCATCTTCAATGCTTTCCTGTACAGCGGCTACAGCTTCTTCAGTGCGCACTGTTCGGCGTCTCACGGGACGTACATTATCAATAACAGTAAATGTGGTCCAAAAACGATCTATTGTTCTTCGAATTAGCCAAGCTGAAGACGATTATGCACGCCATAAAATGGAAGAAGTGCACGATGAGTTTGACGAATAGAACAATTATTTTAGTAGATAGGCTAGGATAGTTCGGGCGCAAAATCCCATAAGGATTTACATAGGGGTCTAAATTCACATTTTTTGATTTTTCATCCGCTCCTGTGGAGAGACCTCAGTTGGACCTCAACTGGAAGTATATCATTTAGTCACTTTCAATAATGATAAATATAACAAGTAGGTGTAGTTGCGACCAAAATTGGGGGGTTGATGAGAAAAATCAAATTTGGTGTCACAACGGCTCTAGCATGCGCCCTAAGAGAAATACCGAGCGGCCGCCGCCTTCTCAGTAGATGACGTCATCCGCCGCGGCGGATATTGCTAATCTAATTATTTCGATGCTGATTGGTTGATTAACGAATAAATAATTATTGTTAACCTTGTGTCTCAATTTATATGTAATCTTATGGAAAAGTGCGACTTTAACAGTGATTTTTGAAAATTGACATTACTTCTTTCGTAAAACACACACACAAAGTTACGAATTTTGAGAGCCCTCAAGCTTCAAACTAATTTTGTGTTTGAACTTAAGCTTGTAAACGTGTGTGAGCGTAGAAATAATAAGAAACGCCGCCAGTTTCTTGGAATTGCTCTATGTGTTTATTTTAATAAGCATATTAAGAGTTTGATTTACTGTCTGGCTTGTCGATTAGGCGTGACCAGATGTCTAGCAGTACTGATAACAATTTCCCGTCTCAACTTGTCTGCAAACGCGTGCGAGCGAAGAAATAATAAATCTCGAAACGCGGTCTAAAATGATTTTACAATTTCTTGGAATTGTTCTGTTTATTCTAATAAGCATATTAAGAGTTTGACCTAGTTTTTGATCATTCAACCCGTACAAAGAATCGTGGGAAAATTAAAACCGTCGACTCAGCATTTTCCTGTTCAACTTGTCTGTAAAAGCCAAAACACTGCCTGTTTCTTGGAATTAATATGTGTGTTTATCCTAAGCATATTAAGAGTTTGACCTAGTTTTGATAAACACGTGTAAGGAACCGTCCAGTCAGCATTTTCCTGTTCAACTTGTCTGTAAACGTGACCGTAGAAGCACTGCCAGTTTCCAGGAATTAATCTGTGTGTTTATCCTAATAAGCATATTTAGAGTTTGACCTAGTTTTTGATTATTGAATGCGTGCAAAGAATCGTGGGAAAGTTAAAACCGTCGAGTCAGCATTTTTCTGGTTTCAACTTGTTTGGATGAATCATTGATGAGGCATTGAGCTGAGAGCTCTAGTCTACGTAACCCTACGCTAACACTAAACAGGGTGCGAGGTCTATGTAACCCCACGCTAAACAGGGTGTGAGGTCTATGTAGCCCTACGCTAAACAGGGTGTGAGGTCTATGTAGCCCTACGCTAAACAGGGTGTGAGGTCTATGTAGCCCCACGCTAAACATCTTTTCGTCCACTTTCTACTTTCTGTCCATTTTAATCAGCTTTTAATTAGCTTTAGACAGCTTTTAATCAGCTTTTAAACAGCTTTCATTCAGCTTTAAGCAGCATTTAATCTCAGTGGTTAGGTTAGTTGAATTGGCATTAGGGTAGGTTAGCATTAGATTCTTTGTACGGGTTCACTGATCACAAACTAGGTCAAACTCTTAATATGCTTATTAGGATAAACAGAACAATTCCAAGAAATTGATTAGACCGCGTGCTAGATTTAATATTTCTTCGCTCGCATGCGTTTGCAGACAAGTTGAGACGGGAAATTGTTATCAGTGCTGCTAGATATCTGGTCACGCCTAATCGACAAGCTAGGCAGTAAATCAAACTCTTAATATGCTTATTAAAATAAGCACGTAGAGCAATTCAAAGAAACTGGCGGCGTTTCTTATTATTTCTACGCTCACACACGTTTACAAGCTCAAGTTCAAACACAAAATTTAAAAAAAATTAAAATTAAAATGAGTAAGTTTGTGTGTGTGTTTTACGAAAGAAGTAATGTTAATTTTCATAAATCACTGTTAAAGTCACACTTTTCCATAAGATTACATATAAATTGAGACACAAGGTTAACAGTAATTATTTATTCGTTAATCAACCAATCAGCATCGAAATAATAAGTTTAGCAATATTTAGGATGACGTCATCTACTGAGAGGGCGGCGGCCGGGCGGTGTCTCTCTTAGGGCGCATGCTAGAGCCGTTCTGACACCAAATTTGATTTTTCTCATACTGGTTATATCAACTACTCCTACTGGTTATATTTATCATTGTTTAAGGTGACTAAATGATATACTTCCAGTTGAGGTCCAACTGAGGTCTCTCCGACCCACCAACGCACCGGACCGGATGAAAAATCAAAAAATGTGAATTTAGACCCGTATGTAAATCCTTATGGGATTTTGCGCCCGAACTGTCCTAGCCTATCTACTTATTTTGATTAAAAATTTCAACAATTTGCACGCGTTGCTCTGGTGTATGTCGATTCTTAATGAAATTTCAAATCAAACTAAACAAAAAGCAACTATCAGCTGTTAAAAGTGTGCTCAAATAAAGCAGTGATACCAACTCAAAGTTGTGACACTCACCTTTTACAATAATTTACTTATTAATTTGTTCATTTTGGTGTGCGAGTAGATAATATATTAAAGAACGAGTTCAATAAGCGCGATTTTTCAGCACGCGTACATATTTCGAGCGTAGCGAGCAGTTTTCCAATGGACAAATGCGAAAAACGCCTTATGAACGAGTTTTTTTTTATACTATTTTCTCTATTTTGCGCCCTTTATGCCATTTTTAAATAAAAAATCGACGATACATATTGAGAAAATTGTATCCCACTCGGTGAGCCATTAACGAATCTATATGAGTGCTTTAATGACTTCATTATAGACGCAAAATAGAAAAAAGTAATCTAAAACTCTATATCATTTATTAATAAGAATTACACCAACCTTAGTTCTACATATAATTGTTATATACAACAAAATATTTTAATTTAGAACAGTGGTTCTCAAACTGTGTACCGCGGCACCGTGGGGCATTGCGAGAGTATGCCTGGGGTGCCGCAGCAATAATCAAGAAATGTAAAAAGAGAATTACATGAGGAGGTAAACGAAATGGAGTTCCTGCTTTTAATGCAAAGTTATGGACAATTGGCTAAAATCTGGATTGGTCTAAATTGGTCTAAACGACCAGAAGATAATCCTAGGAAAAATAAGGAAATATGATCCTAGCTACCTCATATCGTTTGGCTTTGTTTCTGTTGGGAACGAACAAGCATCGGAAGGGCAAGGGCAATCTGTCATAGAATTGTTGCTAACAGCGGCTTGGTTCCATACAAATTAAAAAGACATCTGGAATGCAATCAGTCTGATTTAGGACATAAACTTGAAGAAAACTTCAAACGAAATTTGTCAAAAAAGAAATCTGTGCGGCGAAATTTTTGTAGCCCGACAAGGGTGCCGCAAGATTTTTTTAACTCGATAAAGGTGCCGCGGCAAAAAAAAGTTTGAGAACCACTGATTTAGAATAAATGTGCGTTAAAAATATTTCTAAAGAACATTTAATGTGGAACATCATGTGGCATTCATTTGGTTATCGATATTTTCAATTATAATTGAATACAATTTGTTGTCTATTAACGTGACACAGATATCTCATTCAAATTGAAATCAATAAAGGATAATATTCGATATTAACCGCTACGTGTATTTGACAATGTACTCATCATCGTTATTCAATGTATGCCGATTGTAAATGGCGCAGGATGCAAAGTATCCTCGTTGCATACAATAACATTCGTCCTATAAAATCTTTGAATGTATTCCTTGACGTAACAATGACATTTCTGTTAATTAAAGAAACCTTTTCGTTTACAAAACGTGAGCCGATTTAGATAGCATTCGATGCAAATGTGTTTTTAATGGAATAGGTATTTAGTTAACAAATTTTGTAAAAGCTTTTATATCCTAAACTGTTTAACACTGTTTTTAACATTATTATCAAATACATAAAAACATTTTTAGAGAAACGATTTAGTTTTAGATATTTTTCTTAATTAAAACTAATAGTAGTATTTTGTTTAGGTTAGGGTGTAGTTAGGTTAGGTTTTAGTTAGGGTGTAACTATCAAATATTGGTGAAACCATACTAATTATAGATATAATCTGTACTGTACTGTAATCTGAATTATTGTTCGTTTGTCCTCCTCCAAGGTGTATTGTGTTTTAAGAGATAGGTTTGTGTTGGGTCTTAACAGTGAATCAATCCAAAGAAGACATTAATTTACCGTTTGAAGAAACGTGTAGAATTGCCCTTGATTTAAAAGCTATAATGGTAGGGACCAGACAGCTTCGTGAAGCTCCGTATTGTCCGGAAAATATTCCAGAGGAAACCTTCAAGGTGGAAGACAACCCAAGATAAAGTTCGTCAAGTGTGAGTACCCGTTCAAATTATAGATTTCCCAGTAGCCATAGAAGTACCGGCAGTTTTTCACCATCTGGTAGAACTTACAGTAGCCATAGAAGATCCGGCGGTCGTTCACCATCTGATAGCCGTAGTGGTTCCGGTAGCTGTTCCTCAAAAAAGAATTACTCACCTCACCGAAGACCTCAGGACTCAGCAAGCAGAAGATGCAACGACTGTTGGAAAAGTCAGCCGATTGCCCAGCAAGGAGTTGGAAATGTTTTACATGTCAGAAGAACGAACAATAATTCAGATTTTAATATAAACTTATTAAAGCCTTTAATAAGTTTATATGATTGTGTCTATAATTATCATGGTTACGCCAATATTCAATTATCATTTAAATCAATAACCTGCAAGTAAGCTCATGTCTTTCTCAAAACAGCAAAGCTGCACTGATGAGAGACGAAACTCGAAACGCGTCTGCAGATGGCTATTCACTTAATTTAAATAGACAGATGATCTTAAAAACAATGTTATTTATCTAGTACTCATTTAGTGACACGAAAGTGTACTGGAGCTAGTAACAACATGCAAATGACTGTTTTAATAATTATAATTCAAAATCCTGCGTTTTATTAGCAATAGAAGTAGTTGCTTCAACATGGAATTTGTATTGTAGTCTTGATAAGAAAGAAATAGAAATTTATATTATACAGCTACGAATAGATTGAATATATTTATTTATACATTTCGCCTTTAATAAGCTTAACTATCTTTTGCATCCAACCTTCAACACCTTTAATGCAATCAAATGTTTCCTATACATTTTATTTAGAGTTTGGCATATTAAGACACACCAACAAACATGGATCGTTACTAGAACGTCTCTGGCAAAACTGGTGAAAATTTGGAAAGATCGAGCCATTACCAAAAACACAAAACTTCGGCTGATACATAGCCTGGTCTTTTCCATTCCAACTTTCGCCTGCGAAACGTGAACTATTCGGACATCAGACTAACGCAGAATAGAAGCGTTTGCAATGTGGTGCTATAGAAAAATGCTGCAAATACCATGGACAGCCCACCGCACAAACGACACTATTATTCAAAAACTCGTTATAAAGACCAGACTATACCAGACAATAAACCAAAGGTATTTGGGATACCTAGGTCATGTGGCAAGGAGGTTCGATAATATTGAACGACTCATAGTAGAAGGCCGCCGCCCAAGAGTAAGATCGCCTCCACGATGGATAGACCGAACAAAAACACTGACGGGACAAGGGATGCAGGAAGTAATGAGATCTGCCCAAGATAGAGAGCGCTGACGAGGAGTCATTGCGAACGTAGCAAATTGATGTCACCACACCCTGCAGAAGGGTTATGGAATTGATGGAATTCGTGAAGTTATCGAGGACATACAGCCGCAAATGTGCGAATTGCTGTTTTGGTTGGTGGTTTTCTAGATCCGAGGTGGTTGTGGTTAGCGTCCTCGATGTCTGTATGGATCGGTAGTTCTCTGTTGTCCAGTATCTTGCTAAACGCTTTGTACAGAGCGTTTATGCGGCGCAGGCTTGAGGGTGGAATGTGACTCAGTACTGGAAGCCATTCTGTAGGAGTCGGTTTTATAACGCCAGCCATCATCTTCATTGTATTGTTGAGCTGTACGTCTATCTTTTGGACGTGTGGGCTTTTGAGCCATACCGGCGCACAGTACTCTGCAGCTGAATAGACAAGGCCCACGGCTGACGAGCGTCGAATAGAAACTGAAGCACCCCAAGATTTTTGTATTATATTGTTTCTTGTTTCCCGTTTCTCTGCTGTTTTTGATAAGTGCTCCTTAAACAATAGTGTTCTATCCAGTGTCACACCTAGATACTTTGGGTTTTTGTTATGTTTAAGAGTTGTGTTTTCAAACTGGACACTGAGTTCCCTATTTGCGAGTTTGTTTTTCAGGTGAAAGTTGGTTACTTCTGTTTTGCTAGCGTTTGGTCTGAGTCTCCATTTCCGGAAGTATTTTCCCAACTTCTTGAGATCAGCCGTCAAAAGTTCATCTGCTTCCTCGAATGAGCCGCATCTTGTAGTAAGTCCCCAATCGTCGGCATATCCATGTTTTTTTGTTACCTAGACACAGACCTAGTGACCTAGTTAGACCTAGTTTCGGGCATGTCTGCGATGTGTAAGCTAAACAAGAGCGGTGCGAACACCGATCCTTGAGGTAGACTGCTCTGGAGTTTTTTTGGAGAGCTTGTGTCGGATCCCATTACGACTTGGAAAATTCTGTCGTTCAGCATATTATCGGGCTGTTACTTTGCACGGAATCACTTGCACAAACTTACAGATCATGCCCTCTCGCCACACCGTGTCTTAAGCTGCCGACAAGTCGATGAAGGCGGCTGCCGTTTTTTTGTTTTCTTTGGAACCCTGCTTCGATATGTGTGGTTAGCGAGAGAACTTGGTCAACGCAGCTTCGTTTCAGTCTGAAACCCGCCTGTTCTATTGGGATTTCGCCGAAGATTTTTTGGCTTATTCGGTTATATACAAGGCGTTCGAGCAGTTTGTAACTCACAGATAGCAGTGCTATGGGTCTACATGGTCTGCTGGAAAAGTATCCGACCTTTAGCCGGTACAAAAAAACTGGCATACCTGAAGCGTTGGAAACCTAATCACCCTCAAAGTAGTCTCCTTGGGACTCCACACACTTCTCTCGGCGGTGCCACCATTGTTGGAATCATTCCGAAAAAGCCTCTTTCGGAATAGACTTTAGCTCGGCAGTCGTTGCAGCCATAATATCCTCTCTTGTCTGAAATCGCATTCCTTTCAATGGCCTCGTGACTTTGGGGAATTTGGGGAAGTCGCAGGGGGCCATATCAGGAGAGTAAGGAGCCTGTCGAACCAGAGGAGTCTGATTTTTTCGCCAAAAAATTGTGAAACAAGTGCGAAGAATGTGCTGGAGCATTGTAGTGATGGAGTCGCCAATTTCCTGATTACCACAACTCCAGTCGCTTGCGCGCAACATCATCAAGTAGGCGACGTAGGACATCCCTATAGTACTCGTGGTGTACCATTCCGCGGGAGTCAAAGAAAGCAGTCAGCATCACTTTGATCCTTTGGGCCTTCTTTGGTCTTGGTGACGTGGAATGCTTCCATTGTAACGACTGGGATTTGGTTTCCGGGTCGTACCCGTACACCCAGGACTCATCACCAGTGATTATGGTGTTCATGAAGTCGGGTTCACTGTTTATGGAGTCCAGTATGTCCTGTGAGACTTCAGCATGACCTTGCTTTTGCTCCGCCGTCAGCAGCTTCGGCACAAATTTCGCAGTTTCTGGAAAAATTTGATGCAGTAGCGCTGCTCCAGTCGTTCCGTCATTTTACTTGGATTGAAAAACCGACGAAAGCACTACGTCACTCGAATACTGCTTGACATCAACTGACGCTATCTACAGGCGGGAAAAAATTCACGCATGCGCGCGAATGTTCAAGGTCGGCTCATTCAAGCGCGCTTGATTGAAATCCATCAGGTTTTCAAAATAAAAAATAAGGTCGGATACTTTTCTAACAGACCACGTATAGCTTTTGGGTGAGTACACCGGTTTTCCTGGTTTCGGGATAGCTATGATTTTGTATCATTTAAATTCCTTGGGTAGATTTCCCGTCTGTAGTAACTCGGTGAAGAATTCGACCAGTCATTTGATCGCAAGTTTTCTGCAGTGTATTAGAAGTTCAGGACTGATGTTATCGAATCCGGGAGCCTTTCCGGGCTTAAGATCTTGAATTGCTGTCGAGGTTTCGTCCGCTGTGAAAGGTCGGGAGTGTTCCGTCTCTTTCGCTGAGGTTTTAAGGTGTCTGAGGTCTCGTTTAAAACTTCAATTTAAAACTTTAAACTTAACTCTTTCGAAACTATTGGGACATATATAACCCACACATTTAGAATAATTTGCATATATTATTAACCCATTATCAATATTTAAGTGCGACAAAGTTAACGAAATAGTTTTTAAACACACTAGAGTTCGTTAAGTTTGTTAAAAACTTTAAAGTAATAATTTAAATGAAACAACAATAGCTAATATTTAGCTAAATACTTTTTTAATTCTGACTATTTTGAATATAAATGACACTTGAAAGGGTTAAATATACAACTTTAATTGTGTGATCTTTGTCTTTTGATGCTCTGGACGTTGCTATACAGACAAAATTAGACAGACTAGACTAAATAAACAAGATTAAGCAAGACAAGATCGACTGACCCAGCCAAAAATACAAGACTAGACAGGCTTAATTAGGCAGAGAAGACCAGACAGATGGGACTAAACAGTTAAGATGAGTTCAATTTTCTTACAAGTTTTTTCAGTTTCGTAGCTTTTTTTGCGATTTATCAAATAGAACTGATTCACAAAAAAGTTTAATCTAACGTTTCTTGTTGATGGATCTTCACTTGGGACAAGAAACTGTCCGTGATTTATTAGAAACGTGTGTAATGCAATTTATCAAGAGAGGTATCAGCGACAAAAGCGTTTCCGAGTAGAATTTGCAATAAAATGTATAAAACCGCAGAACTTTAGTTCTGTCGCACCTAATAGATAGTAATAAAATGTTTTCCTTTTTTTTCATTTCACTTTGATTAGATTGGTTCTGTAAAACATGTTTCATTAATCTGACTTATTGGTAATCTTGTATAATCAAGCTTTATTTAAAATCATTCCTATATTTTTATAGTCGTTATAATTATAATATAATAATTATAATTAATATATTTGAATAAAACTAATTATGTTATTTGTTTCTTGTGATTACCATGAAACAATCACAATCACATGAAACAAATAACATAATTAGTTTTATTCAAATAATTTAATGTCGTTAAAACTTAGTTAATTATTTAATGTAGTTTCATATAGTTAAGGAATTAATAACGAAACATTTTCATTTCGTTGGAAAAATATGTGCTTTTTCGTTTTTTTTCGGCTCTTTATAATTAATATAATTGTAATTATAATTTTACGTTTTTCCAAAAATGACACATTTTCATTTAATCACTAAATTGCTTGTAAAATTTACCACGTATGTAGAAACAATGTTATCGCACGTCCTAAAAACATAAATTTATGCATTCACACAATGAATGAAAGAACAACATTTTAAAAAGCGGCTACGTACACCTATTGTGGACTTAAAATTGTTGTTGACACAAAACGCACTATTAGAAATTCAAATTTTCTCAAACATCACCAAGTCACCATTATTGCTGTGTGGGCGTCACAGCTCTTCAACTAATTTAAATAAATATTGATGTTTGAAACGAAATAAAAAAAAACTATAAAAGAATTATTAACAGACAAATTAGGTGCTTAATTATGTCCCCACGAAATACTATTTTAGGAATTACGTAATGTTTTAACGGGAAATGTTAGAAGTTTGTATTAAAGATTTCCAACAGAATGACTAATATTTTTTCAATAGATTTTTTTCATATTTAAAGAATATTATATAATGTTTACGTAGCATTTTCCGTTTTTGCAATTTTCTACAAAAAAAATCGTTTTTTTGCGATTCCAAAAGAAAATGATGAGTAAGGTGGTGAGCAAGGTAAGTCAAAAGAGCGGAAATCTTTCATCACTTTTCTATACAAGCAAAATAAATTATTGCCGCGCGTATATAAAAAGATATTCACAAAGAAAATCGTATATATACCGGGTGTCTCAGACCACCCGTACCAGCCTTTTATTTCGACAACGCTTGGTCGAATGTGACTGGGACAAAAAAATTTATTACCAAAGTGAACCCAGGCAATCCACTGATGAATTTATTTTTTACCGGAATAATCCGGAAGTACCCGGAACCGGAAGTAACTTTAAAATTTCAAATGGCAACATAAGTTAAGTATGGTATTAATTGATTGGTCTTTTTAAAAAAAACAATTTTTATTTAGATGTTTTTTTATATTTTGCATATTTACAAAAGTAAACGAAAAAAACTAAAACGTGTACAAGCTAAAAGAGCACCAGATATTCTTGCAGCAATTGCTCTGGATCCGAATAGATCGACTAGAAGTATTGAAATCGATGCTGGAATAAGTTGCTCCACTGCTTGGAGAGTTTTAAAAACAAACAAAATCCATCCATACCATATCTCTTAACACCAGAAACTTGAAGAGCGGGATTTTCAAGATAGGTTGAATGGTTGTCTCATAAAAATATAATTTCCAACACAAAATTTTATGGACAGACTAGGCGACATTCAAAAGCAACGGAGTTGTTAATTCACATAATGCTCACTACTGGAGTAATGAAAACCCTCATTTGTTAAGAGAAGTTGATAATCAACACGCTTGGACCATTAATGTTCGGTGTGGTTTTAGGAAACCAAATAATTGGTCCGCATTTTTTATATGGTTCATTAAACGGAGCTAAATACGCTGATTAAATACGATGGAAATTATAATTTTTATGAGACAACCATTCACAAAAATTCAAACTATCTTGAAAATCCCGCTCTTCAAGTTTCTGGTGTCAAGAGATATGGTATGGATGGAATTCTATGTTGAGCAGTTCAAAAGTTACGACAGCGTGAAATCAGTCGGAAATGCGAGATGGTGTACAGCGAAAAAATATTAAAACTTGTTTATTTGTAACTTTTGAGCGAAATAAACTAGAAAACACTGCACTTCATGGTAACACTTCAATTTCCTTCGGCTGACAAAAAAAAAATTCAAAAACTTTTTCAACAAAAAATTGTCTCAAATCATTTCGTTCGAAAAATATGTGCTTTTTCGGGTTTTTTCGATTTTCTCGCAAACGGTAAAATACAGCGAAATCTTTTTCGGCACACAGAAACTACACGACAAGACGAACAAGTCGATGTGTAAATTGTCGGGAAAAAGTCAATAATTAGTAGAGAAATTTAAAACAGAAATTTACCCGATTCTCGATTTGCTTAGTAGATGTCTCGGAAACGGTTGCAGATAATCAACAACGGATTGCCGCATCGTCTTCAGAAGGTCATTTTCCTGTTAATACACTAAGATTCTCTCTCCAATGGCGCTACAGCCCGAAGCGAGCCCTGGCCTCCACCAAACGTTGTCTCCAGCGTTCCCTTTCCTCTGCCGCCGCCCGCCAGTTCCGCACCCCCAGCATCTCTCTCGCATCCCTTTTCACACTTTCCTCCCATCTCGCCCTTGGCCTGCCCGCTTTCCTTCTACCTTCCGGCACTCTGAGTATTTGTCTCGGCACTGCTGTTGGAGCCATCCGGCACACATGTCCCGCCCATCTTAGCCTGCTTAGTTTTATGTGGGATACCACATCTGGGCTTTTGTATAACTGATATAGCTCGAAGTTCATCCTAATTCTCCAGCCCTCTTCGCTGTTAATTGCCCCATAAATTTTCCTCAGGATCTTTCGCTCAAAAATCTCCAGCATCTTTTCCGATTTCTGGGTCAGCGTCCATGCTTCGCTTCCATATGTGAGGATGGGTCGTATGATTGCTTTATATATATTACACTTCGTTTGTCTGCTAGCTAGCTTCGAGTTAAGGATGGATTTAAGAGTGAAGTATGCCCTGTTGGCTTGCATGATTCTATGTTGTACTTCCACCCCTTCGTCGTTCTGATCCGTGACGGTTGCTCCCAGATATTTAAAGTTGTTGACGACTTCTACAGTGTACTCTCCCATATCCAGATTATTTACTGCGTGTACTGGCGCTCCCGGTCTTACCATCATTACTTTTGTTTTATCCTTGTTTATTGACAGACCCATCTCCTTGGCTCTCTTCTCCATTTTACCGTAAGCATCTTTCATTGCCGTTAGCGATCTACCGATGATGTTTAGGTCGTCAGCATATCCCAAAAGTTGCGTGGATTTATTGTAGATGGTACCGTTGCATTCTATCTGAGCTTTCCTTATAGCTTTTTCGAGCGCGATGTTAAATAATATGGGTGATAGACTGTCTCCTTGTCTCAGACCTGTAATGGTTTCAAACTTGTGCGATGTCGTTTTTTGGATACCGACTTGGTTCCAAGTCTTTTTTAACGTACAATTTACCAATTTAATGATCTTTTGTGGTATCTCGAATTCTTCCATTGTCTTCATGAGAGTTCTTCTATCGATAGTATCATACGCTTGTTTAAAGTCTACGAATACCTGGTATGTGCTGATGTTCATTTCCCATGTCTTTTCTAGTATTTGTCTGAGTGTAAACATTTGGTCAGTCGTCGACTTTCCTTTCCGGAAACCTGTCTGATACTGTTCTATAATGCTCTCTGCGTACGGTTGGAGTCTTCGTCCGATTATCCATGACAGCACCTTGTATGGCCGTGTTAAGAAGAGTTATACCACGATAGTTCTTGCGCTCCAGTTTGTTTCCTTTCTTATAGATAGGGCATATCTTCCCCTCCCGCCATTCCTCGGGTATCTCTTCTGTCCTCCAGATTCTTCCTATCAGCTGGTGTAAAGCACAGTTCAGAGCGTCTCCTCCCATTTTGATCATTTCAGATGGTATCATGTCCGGTCCCGGTGCTTTGTGGTTCTTTAGTGCCTTTATCGCCTCGCTTATTTCTCTTTGTGATGGTTCGTTATAATACACTAAGATTGTAGAATACACTAAGATTGTCCGCTGTAAATTCCCGACTTCGCGAGATCTTTACTCGAGCGCCGAAATTTCTTAAACATTTCTTAAATTCTTGCAGGCGATAGTGAACGGAAACAGCTAGCGAAATATAATTTACATATCTATAATCATTAATTTAATTTATCATTAATTTTGCTGTAACTCAAACAATAACGATTTCGCCAAAATCGATTTTCTCGCATTTCGTCGTTTCAGTGGTCTCGTCTCCCCGTGTCGATGGTATTTCTTAAGTGTAAGCTTCCCGGGGAATATTATATACGTTCTCCGACTAATTTTAGCACGCTGAATCGATTGGTGATGACTAGAAGTCTCGTGCGGTTGTAGCAGCGCTCGTATGCATGCGCTCGTAGCAGCGAAATCATTTTTGGCACACAGAAACTATACGAGAAGACCAACAAGTCGATAAGTTAATTGTCCTGAAAGATTCAATAGTTAGTTGAGATATATCAAACTGAAATTTACCCGATTTTCGATTTGATAAGTAGATGTCTCGGAAACGGTTGCAGATAATCAAAAGCGGATTGCGGCATCGTTTTCAGAAGGTCATTTTCCTGTTGATACAATAAAATTATCCGCGGTAAATTCACGACTTTGCGAGATCTTTCCTCGTGGGCTAAAATTTCTGAAAAAATTCCTGAATTCTTGCAGGCAATATTGAACCGAAAGAGTTAGCGAAATATAATTTGCATATTTGTAATCAGCAGCAAAAATGCTTTCAGAAACGTTTTTAAATTTTGCTGTAACTCAAAAAATAACGATTTCGGCAAAATCGATTTTCTCCCATTTCGTCGTGTCCGCGGTCTCGACTCCCCGTGTCGATGGTATTTCTTAACTGAAAGCTTCCTAGGAAATATTATATATATTGGTTTTTCATATCAATTCTATACAAGCAAAATAAATTATTGCCGCGCGTATATAAAAAGATATTCACAAAGAAATAATAATAAAACTATTTTTGGGACGGATAGAAACTCAAAAATCACAATTTCTCTTTCAAAATTGAATCTTGAGTTTGTTGAATCCGCCAGACAAAACGCTAATAGACTAGTTTAAACTGATAGAGCAAAGAAATAGTTTCGTAAAACAAACAGTCTTGACTAGACAGATTTAGATGAGGCGTTGAGAAGATAAGTTCAGAATTGACTAGAGTTGAAAAGTTTTAAACAAATTAAAATTTTATTTGGAAAAATCTAGACTGTTTTTTTTAAATTTAAGTAGACCAGATTATAAAGACTAGTTATATTAGTCAAAGAGAGGAAAATAAAAGATATACTAAGCTGTTGCCTAGTCAAGATATTTTTTAAAATTGTATTCTGAATTTAGTTGTGGCAGCATTGGTATTGTCATTTGGTTTGGCGTCATTTTGGTTTGGTTTGGCGTTAGTTTGGAGCCTCTGCGTACAGATCCACTGTAAAACCTAACTTTGGGGTGTGGAAGAGAGCTAGAAGAATTGTCGCTAAAAGTCGAAGCGGAGTCGCGGCTGCTGCTTCGAGTTCCTCCGCTAGAGAGCCTCCGCTATCAGAAAGCCTTCCAAATTAGGGAGCGACCGGGAGAAGATTTCCTTGCGTTGTTTGGGGTCTCCGTGGATTTTTAGCTGTTTCTGAAGGTAGACGGTTGTATTCGCCTAAACGTCTTGGGACTGAACGAGGAGGACACGGGAGGCTGGAAGGTGGCGGATTTAAACTGTCCTTTGAGGCTGAGTTTGAGGCGGCAGCTGCAGCCTCAGGCATTCTTTGCTGTTGAGAACTACCATCTTGTTTTTCTGGGAGCAACATGTCTGGACCGGATTGCTGTGATGAATGTTCGTATGGTGTGGGTGACGGAGTTGTCGTCGCGGCGCCGCTCACACTCGGCTTGGGAATTGTTCCTTTTCTCTGCGCAGCGACTGGATTAGTGAGTCCTTGCTGAGCAGTTGCGAATCCAATTGATTATCAATCTCCTTTATCTGACTGTCGAGGGTCTTCTTCGTCGAATCGAAACTCTTACTCCCATATTTATACGACGGCATATACGAACTGTCGCTCCCAGTGTACGAGTTACCAGAACCGAAACTTGTGGAACTTGTCAACACACTACTCACTAATTCTTCTCTGGAAACACTAGCACCTAATACGTGGTCCAATTCAGATCCTGCAAGGCTTGGATGAGGAGTATGATGTGGAGATCTGCTAAGCATACTGGAAACGTCTTTGTCGTACGTATGCTTCTGCAAAACTTGGATCATTGCGTCCCTTTCGGCTAGTTTAGAATCCAAATCTTTCAATCTGGATTCAAGATCTGCAACTTTCTTCTGAACCGCATGGGCCTCATCCATATGCCTTATCTTCTCATTCCTTGCTTCTGCAATAATCTTCTCAGTTTCCTGACTTGTCTTCTCCAAAGACGCAATCTTCGCATACTTTGGAATACTGGCAGCGTCGATGGCAGCTTGTCTCAATGTACCTTCTTCGAGATATCTTTGTTCCCATTTCGAGCACTCCCAACCACATAATCTTTTCTTCGCGTTCCCGAAGGCGTTTTTTAAAATCGCCCTTTCAAATATTATGTATGTCTTCCAACTAATTTTGGTACGCTGAATCGATTGGTGAAGACAAGTCTCTGTGGTGAGCCGTTCAAAAGTTATGGCAGCGTGAAATCAGTCGGAAATGCGCGATGGTGTATAGCGAATAACTATATAGAACTTGTTTATTTGTAACTTTAGAGCGAAATAAACTGGAAAACCGTTTTCAACACTTCAATTTCCTCCGGGTAACAAAAAAAAAATCACGAAAAAAATTTCCAAAAAAACTTTCAACAAAAAAAATCCATCATTTCGTTCGAAAAATTTGTGCTTTTTCGGTTTTTTTCGAATTTCTCGAGAACGGTAAAAAGCAGCGAAATCATTTTCGTCACACAGAAACTACACAACAAGAGGAACAAGTCGATGTGTAAATTGTCCTGAAAGATTCAATAATTATTTGAAAAATTTCAAACATAAATTTACCCGATTCTCGATTTACTAAGTAGATGTCTCGGAAACGGTTGCAGATAATCAAAAACGGATTGCGGAATCGTCTTCAGAAGGTCATTTTCCTGTTAATACACTAAGATTGTCCGCGGTAAATTCACGACTTTCCGAGATCTGTACTCGAGCGCCGAAATTTCTTAAAAATGTCTTCAATTCTTGTAGGCGATAGTGAACGGAAAGAGCTAGCGAAATATAATTTGCATATTTGTAATCAGCAGCAAAAATGCTTTCAGAAACGTTTTTAAATTTTGCTGTAACTTAAAAAATAACGATTTCGCCAAAATCGGTTTTCTCGCATTTCGCCGTTTCCGCAGTCTAGACTACCCGTGTCGATGGTATTTCTTAACTGAAAACTTCCTAGCGAATATTATATACGTTTTCTGGCTAAATTTGGGACGCTGAATCGATTGGTGTAGACTAGAAATCTCTGTGTTGAGACGTTCAAAAGTTATGACAGCGTGAAATCCTAAAATCGTTAAATAAAACTTGTTTATTTGTAACTTGAGAGCGAAATAAACTAGAAAACCGTTTTCAGCGCTTCGATTTCCTTCGGGTGCCAAAAAAAAATGACGAAAAAAATTTTCAAAATAATTTTCAACAAAAATTTTCCATCATTTCGTTCGAAAATATGTACTTTTTCGTTTTTTTTTTAATTTTCTTGAGAACCGTAAAAAGCAGCGAAATCATTTTCGGCACACTGAAACTACACGATGAGACGAACAAGTCGATGTGTAAATTGTCCGGAAAAATTCAATAATTTGTACAGAAATTTCAAACTGAAATTTACCCGATTGTCGATTTGCTAAGTAGATGTCTCAGAAACGGTTGCAGACAATCAAAAACAGATTGCGGCATCATTTTCAGCGGGTCATTTTCCTATTCATACACTAAAACTGTCCGCGGTAAATTCACGACTATGCGAGATCTTTCCTCGAGGGCCGAAATTTCTTAAAAATTTCTTGAATTCTTGTAGGCGATATTGAACCGAAAGAGCTAGCGAAATATAATTTGCATATCTGTAATCATCAGCAAGAATGCTTTCAGAAACGTTTTTAAATTTTGTTGTAACTCAAAAAATAACGATTTCGCCAAAATCGATTTTCTCCCATTTCGTCGTTTCCGCAGTCTCGACTCCCCGTGTCGATGGTATTTCTTAACTGAAAGCATCCTATGTAATATTATATACCTTTTCCGACTAATTTTGGGACGCGGAATCGATTGGTGAAGACTAGAAGTCTCTGTGATGAGCCGTTTAAAAGTTTCAGCGACACTTGAAAGCCCACTTTGACAGCCTGTTTTCTGAGGCAATTTACCTGCATTGTTGCCATCTCAAGAGATTCAGCAATCAGTGCCATGTCATCTGCAAAGGCCAGGCAATCTACAACCAGTCCATCGTTCTTACGTCCCAGATAGATACCACTCTGAACACCCAGGTTGATCAGTTCCTTGCGCCAATGTTCATTAATGTTTTATATATTTTTTTAGAAAAACAGTAATATGAAATTTTACTAAAAAATACGAATACTTTTCTTGAATGTCTATGAAAATTTTGCACGTGCCAAGTTGGGCACAACTCTTCCAAACTACGACATTAAAGACTGCTAATATAAATAAATATTATTACTTAATTCATCAATTCATTCCAAATTTTAAAATTAAATGCAACACATTGCGAATAGGCTGGTCATTATACGAATTGTATTTTAAACGCGCCGTCCGTTGAAACATTGATGCAGAGGGCAATGGCAAGGCCGCTGTAATTGTTCATCCTGGCACAAATTCGCAATAATTTATGTATAAAGGAAGATTTATATTAAAGCTAATTATGCCGAAGGACATTAAGATTGAGAGAAGTGAGAGGAAGTGCAGTTCGAAGGAAAAAGAAATAACATGAGTTGCGATTCAACGCAACGCACGTTTTGCTTTGTGTAATTCTGCGTGCGACGACGTGAAGTGATTAAATATTTTCCTGGCGCCAGAAAATAATGCATTTTGTATATTATATGATTTAAATACTGAAATATGTTTAGAATATAAAAATCTTTTTTCAGTTTTTGTATATTCTTAAAACATAATGTCACAGATATTAATTATAAATATCACAGATTACAATGACATTTTCGATACGATTCTTCATATAATTAATTATAAAGTATATTCCATTCTTGTCTCTGAATTTACACTTAAAAAAAAACCGGCCAAGTGCGAGTTGTGACTCGCGGTGCGCGAGTAGTTGCCGTAGTTTTTAGGGTTCCGTACCGAAAACGGAACCCTCGGTGCGAGGGTTCCGTACAAACTTGTAAGTAAGGTATCTTTAGGAGGACCTAACTGTATGCAACCCATATGCTTCCGGAGCCTGACAATACCACTACGACAACATTAGTGTATTTTCATAAGTTTCTAATAGTAAATTCGCATATTTCTTGTAATTAAACTACATATTTACGGTTTTCAGATTTTTCCCTTTACATGTGCTGTAAGACACCGCTTCTTGCCAAATTTCATGATTTTAGGTCAACGGGAAGTACCCTATAGGTTTTGATTCCCTCGTGAAATCGCAAAATATGCGACATAAACGGTCATATCTTTTGATCGCGTTGACTTACAAGTTTGATTTTTTCATAGCTGAAAGAGCCCGCAGACCCGAGTATTTGATACAAATTTCAACTTGTTACCTCTACGCGTTCCTGAGAAAAATGGTCTTGACAGACAGACAGACGGCCGGACAGACAGACAGACAGATGCTCAACAAAGTGATCCTATAAGGGTTCCGTTTTCGGTACGGAACCCTAAAAACTACAATAGTTGTCATTAAAATATCATTAATTAAAAAAATGCTTTAAACCATGTCGATGCTACAAGTTTGTAGATTGATTTAATTATGATGGAGAAAATTACGCAAGAATAGTTTAGATTAATTTCTGTTAATATCAATTCAAGTAGAAAACGACATTATACAATATAAATTCTTAATACAATTTACACAAACCTTGATTTTTTAGAGTTAGTTTATACTTTCCTTTCTCAACAAAATTTTCCATTCATCTTTGCCGAGCATGTATTTACAATTTTATTTAAAAAAAATCCTATCGATTCGTGTCCTTGTGACATTCCTCATTATTTAAAATGATTTCATCCGCTCAATTCCCCAATAAAAATTAATATAAACTTGACACAATTCGTGTTGCGCTGTAAATTGGGTCGAACGCAATTTATCCACGAGTCTCGTTATAAAAAATCCTTTCATGGATAAATCCACTCAAAAGAGATTTCAATTTGCACGATACGTTGTGTGCATCCGATACTAGTATTTATTTAGGGGATGGGTGCTTGAGGGATGCGAGTTTATTATTATTTGTCAGTGGATAAAAGCTGTTAATGTGAGGCAGATTTAAACGTAGGGGATAGCTAAAGTATCTAATGGGGGATATAGGGGATCTAATGATACTTTTTTAAATTTAATTAAATTTATATATAATTCTATTTTAAATCTTTTGTTACATAGGAGGGGATGGTAAAAATATCTTAAATCGGGTCTAGAGAATGAAAACGGACGTTTCGAGTGATTTGCGAAAGAAATTTTGCAGTACAAAAGAAGTAAAATGTTTAGAAAACTCCAAAGAGTTTACTAATGTTTTAGATATTGTGGAGCCGGAGGCGGCGGGGGTGCGGCGCGAAAACAAAAGTTTTTTGTCCGGTACGCGGCCATAGTTGGACGGATCGCGACGAACGTAGTAACACCGGGAGCGCCGATTTTTTTCCGCGAAAACTGTCATCTCGAATTGTCTGAAAATTTGGAGATAATTCCGAAAAACCGGAAAAAAAAATCGTAAAAAACGATATTCTTTGACGTTCTATTGCGAACTGTTTGCGGACCGGTTTCGTAAGTTCTTCCCAAAGGGCCATCCTCTCCTGCAATACATGTTAATATTTAGATGCACTACCGTACATTACTTTGCATTCCTTAGCAGTACCTAAGTATTACACCACATTATACAAAGTACTCTTGCATTCCTTGAATTACTCTTGCATTCCCTGAATTACGTTCACATTATATTCGCATTACGCCCATATTACATCATACACTCTTGCAATACATGTTAATACTTAGATGCATTACCGCTCATTACTTGCATTCCTTAGCAGTACGTAAGTATTACACCACATTACACAAAGTACTCTTACATTCCTTGAATTACTCTTGCATTCCCTGAATTACGTTCACATTATATTCGCATTACGCCCATATTACATCATACACTCTTGCAATACATGTTAATACTTAGATGCATTACCGCTCATTACTTGCATTCCTTAGCAGTACGTAAGTATTACACCACATTACACAAAGTACTCTTGCATTCCTTGAATTACTCTTGCATTCCCTGAATTACGTTCACATTATATTCGCATTACGCCCATATTACATCATACACTCTTGCAATACATGTTAATACTTAGATGCATTACCGCTCATTTGCGCATTCCTTAGCAGTACGTAAGTATTACACCACATTACACAAAGTACTCTTGCATTCCTTGAATTACTCTTGCATTCCCTGAATTACGTTCACATTATATTCGCATTACGCCCATATTACATCATACACTCTTGCAATACATGTTAATACTTAGATGCATTACCGCTCATTACTTGCATTCCTTAGCAGTACGTAAGTATTACACCACATTACACAAAGTACTCTTGCATTCCTTGAATTACTCTTGCATTCCCTGAATTACGTTCACATTCTATTCGTATTACGGTCATCTTACGTCCCCACTACACCCGCATTAACTCATTATGCGGCTGGTCATGGTTCACTTTAAACACATATACATGCATTGAAATAAACGCTATGATACTCACCATAGTTGGGCAAAAATTAATTGTGAAAACAATTAACAATTAAATTGCGAGATTTAATTGCAACTAACAATTAAAATAATTAATTGTAATTGCAATATATCACAATTAACAATTAATTAATTGTTAATTGTAAAATTTTGCAATTACAATTGATTAACTGTTAATTGACTGATGCACTTTTACAATTAACAATTAATAAATGTCGGTTAGAAGATGTTTATTATACTCCAATGTATCACTTGCCATAATGCGTAACTAAAATAGTTATTTACATTAGAGTGTGGAAAGTTTGATTTTACAACGCGACAGCTCGTGTGGGAAACGAGCCCGAAGGGCGAGTTCCGCATTAGCTGGAGCGCTGTAAAATCGTTTCCGCACGAAATTTGTATAATTTTTTTGGCCGACAATTATTATTTAAGAAACAAATAAACCCTCCGCCTCAACTTCCGGTCCCCACCCTGCTTCCGGTTCCCGCCCCCCACTTCCGGTTCCCGAACCGGAAGTGGTGTGGGAACCGGAAGTTTGAGTGGGAACCGGAAGTTTGAGTGGGAACCGGAAGTGTGAGTGTGAACCAGAAGTGGGGGGTGAGAACCGAAAGTGGTGTGGGAATCGGAAGTGGGAATGAATTGGGGGCCGGAAGTGGAGTGTCCAGAACGAACCATCTTTCCTAACTATTTAGATTATTTACAACATTGGAAATTATTTTTTGGCCTCCTGAATTGTAAAGCTAGCTTTGACATCGTGTATACATCAAGCGAAACTAGAATTTTACTCACTATGTTGCAAAGTCCCGCTACAATGCGGTAAAGTCACTTTTCCGCATTGTAGCCGTACTTTCCCGCATTGTGCCAAATAAAATAATTTCCAATATTGTAAATAATCTAAATAGTTGGGAAAGATGGTTCGTTCGGGACCCTCCACCTCCACTTCCGGCACTCAACCTCGCTCCCACTTCCGGTTCTCACCCCCACTTCCGGTTCACACTCACACTTCCTGTTCCCACTCACACTTCCGGTACCCACCCCACTTCCGGTTCACGAAATTTCTAGAACCGGAAGTGGGGGTGGGAACCGGACGTAGGAAAATAGACCACTTCCGGTCCCCTACCCTCGCCCCCACTTCCGGTTCCCACCCACTTCCGGTTTCCACCCCAACTTCTGTTTCCCACCCACTTCTGGTTCCCACCTCACTTCCGGTTCAGAAATTTTCACCACTTCCTGTTCCCACCCCCCATTTCTGGTTGCAAAAATTTTCACAGTTCCGGTTTTGGAAGTGGGGGTGGGAACCGGAAGTGGAGGTGGGAACCAGAAGTGGGGTGTTAACCGCAAGTGGGAGCGAGGTGGGGGGCCGGAAGTGGTGGTGAAGGGTCCAGAACGAACCAACTTTCCCAACTATTTAGATTATTTACAATATTGGAAATTATTTTATTTGGCACAATGCGGGAAAGCACGGTTACAAGGGAGGGATACACGGTGACAAGAGGGAAAAGTTTTTACATTCATCAAATAGTATTAATTGTTAATTGTAATAATAGACAATTGATGATTAAGTTAATTGTAACTAACAATTAAAATTTTAATTGCAATTAAATTAATTGTAAACCACAATTAATGGATTTATTTGCAATTGATTTCAATTGCATCTCACAATGAAACAGTTAATTCAATTAAATTAATTGCAATTGATTTAATTGCAATTGAAATTGTAATTGTTTGATTCTACAATTAAAAAATTAATTGAATTATGCCCAACACTGATACTCATGATAGACAAGTTTCGCAGCGGAAAGACTCTGGAAAATTATTTTTGCCGTGCTTGTTTAAAAGCCAAAATGCGAAAATGTTTTCATAGAAATCTGATCGATGACATCCACTTACTCCTCAATTGTAAGCTTCGATTTATTAAATATATTGAACCGAACCATATGAATACAACGCATAAATGACATTATTTCGGATTCAGGTAAACCCCCTAGTATTGAATTTTGTCATTTTCATTAAAACTTCATCATTTTCCAAGAGAAAAAAATGACAAGATGGGAAAGAATGAAGTAACAGATATTAGTCTGCCGTATACAAAAGAAATGAATTTATCTTAGATGAAGCTAAACAAAGTGCAGTTGCAAATGCGCATGAGTTTGGAATGGTGTTTGAAGAACATGAACGCATGTTATCACTACTAAAAGTTGATTTGCGTACCTCCTCATAAGGATTTTTATGCTGCAGATGAAGAAATTGATACTTCAGAAGAAACAGAAGATACGCATGAAATTGCAAATATCAATAATGTGGATCTGGGAAACATTCGCGAAGAAATAGAATTTTTTGAAAATCTAACTGAATTCGATTTAAAAGATTATTCCGAAAAAAACTGGAGAATGCAATCCGTTTCTAAAAACAAAAATAAGAGAAAAAGTTATGACAGTAAGAAAATCAACCTTATGTTGATTGTTCAGCACTAAATCTGGAAGACACAATATCATCATCAGATACAATTAGATCTCTAAAAGAAAAATGATGATCCAGAAGAAATTTATTCTTCTGAAGGCGAAGACAGATATTTTATACAAATAGATTTATACAAATAGTGACAGTGTATTACAAAACACAACAGACTTCTTAACAATTTCCAAAACACTTCTTTCCTATGTAAAGACATTTTGTAAGAAACAGTGACCACAATATATAAAACTGATTCAAAACATCGCAGCTGCCAGTCCAGCCGCTGCTGTTTGCACAACACTGTGTGAAGCCTCCCGTATGCTGGTTGCTCTCGCTGCTAGGCTAGCAGCAACCAGCGACTGGTAAACCAGCCTCGTGTGGCTGCAGCTTTAAATATTCAACATGATTCGTTAAAAAAGGATCGAATTCAGCTAATAGTTCCAAAAACATACTCGGATTATTATATTCGGATTCGGATGAACTTTTCATTTTTCGCTCTATACCGTACAACCGAAGAAAAAATAATACGTAAGTATAAAAAATTGCATGACTCAATCAACAGAGGTGGCTTTTCTTTTAGGCGGCTTTTTCGTTTGTATCGCCGCTCTATATCTGTCTCTCACAATTAGTCAAATTATTTTTTCTTTAGGCCAGTATGTCAGACTCAATGCCACTAAGCGGCGTATGCTCATAACAGCACGGCCCCGTCAATCCCGCTTCGGACCAACCACTACTACGCAAATTGTAGAAAAATTTAATTTAAGAATAAGTGGTGAAGCATATTACATGCTGATTTGTTTGTGTGGACCTCACAACATTTACATTAAGGTATATAAAAATGAATCTTTGTAATTTCTGTAAAACATAAAAAAATGTCCCAAAATTTCCGCTCTAGGCACCAGCCAACTCAGCCTGCTGGTAAATCCACCACTGTCTCCTAGTTTAGATATTGTTTTAACGTACGCGGCAACGATTTACGCATGTATTCGCCGTCAAAATCACAGACTTCTACTGGGACTGGCAGCGAGTCGCGCGCCACTTTTCGGTTTAAACATCTGACATTATTACGCTTGTGATTTCTCCCAGTACTTCACATTAGCAAAGAATTAAGTGACATTATTACGCATTACGCTAGTATTTTCTTAGAGTACCTCGAGTTACCAAAAAATCAGGATTTGCGAATCATTAATTGCGAATACATTGCAATATTTCAGGGAGTGGATGACCCCTCGGTTTTTCCTTTTTGCGTCTTATTGTGCGCGCTAATTTTGCAAATATGGCCGTGCGGTAGATGTTTTTGCAAAACCGGACGGATTTCACGCTGTCATAACTTTTGAACGGCTCACCACAGAGACCTCTAGTCTTCACCAATCGTCCTCAGCGTCCCAAAACTACTCGGAAAAGGTATATAATACGTATATTATATATACGTATTATATAAAGTTAAGAAATACAATCAGCACGGGGAGTCGAGACCGAGGAAACGACGAAATGCGAGAAAATCGTTACGTTACTTTTTGAGTTACAGCAAAATTTGAAAACGTTTATGAAAGCATTTTTGCTGCTGATTAGATATGCAAATTATATTTCACTAGCCCTTTCCGGTCACTATCCCCGTTTACTATCGCCTTCCGTTCACTATCGCAAGAATTGAAGAAATTTTTGCGAAGATTGTCAGCGAATTTCCCGCTGACAATCTTAGTGTATTAATAGGAAAATGACCTTCTGAAAGCATAGTTGATGCAAATCGTCTTCCACAGTGCTTTAGTAAGCGCGGAAAAGAAAAATGAAGCTTCTAGGTCGTTCGGTTTAAGAAATATTTGGGTTTTTGTAATAAAAAAATTGACATTTTCAACACGATAACTGACGTGAATGAATGGTGACATAAGTAAGAATGTGCATACAATTGGGTCAGCGACGCCAAATTTAATTTTGACGACATATTATAAATTATTTGATTTTTTCTGCGTCACATGTTTGCGTAAAATATAAAAAAAGAATAAGAACATGTTTGCGTAATATATAATCCAGAAATTATTTGTCCATTCTGGATATTCAGAATATTTTAAGGCTGGTACTGTCAGAAAACCTCCAGTGGCGGAGGTTATATTAGGTTGCCCGCCGCGGAGCGGGCAGATAAATCAAGACCACATACGCGCGACAGCGCGAACTCTCGATTCAATATAGAACAATGTGGCAAGGACTGTTGGTTTAACCCAGTTAGATTAGGTTGTCCGCCGCGAAGTGGGCAGATAAATCAAGACCATATACGCGCGAACTCTCGATGCAATATAGGATAATGTTTTTTTAATAAATATTCAATTTTAGTATATGTATTGGTGAAAGTAATACAATTGATAGGTAAAATATCCCACCAGAAAATTTATTTTCACTACGTCCATGTTTTTTATATCGAGGTTATGTCAATACGCATGCGCGAAAAATAGTTCCGATTTACTACACACTGGGTTACGTTTACGTAATATTTACCCTGTAAATTTTAAAATACTCGTTAAAATAGTTTTTGCAAAACCTCATTTTTTTGTAATATTTTTCAAAAATAACATTTTCTTAATTTTTCTTTAAAAGAGTTAAAATTGGCAACGCCGGTTCAGCTACGTGGGCATATTTTTAGTTATGTGACCAGTAATACACATCAGTTGTTGTGTTGAAAATGTATGAAATTTTTTTATTACAAAAATCTTAATATTTCTTGAACCGTACGACTTCAAGAAATGCCACACTGGCTGAAGAAATGGCTGAAGAACTGCGTCTCGCGAGCCGCTATATAAATCACAGCATCTGTTAATTAGGTGTTAAAAAGTAAAACTATTACGTTTAATTGTTTATTTAAATTTTAGTGAGAACGATGATATTGGGAACATTTTTTAACAATTTGATTCTTTTACATCCACAATACGTTATCGAGATGAGAATCTGTAAGCCGGTTCTTTACGTTCTTTACATATTTCATCTTGGAATTTGATGATTTACAAAGATATGTGGATGCAAACAACGTACGCAGAAGTCTTATATAGATCGGGCACTATTATCCAAAATTGAGCTATCTTCTAAATAACTTATAAGTTTGTATCATTTTTCATTTGAATAAACTCAAGCAAGTCTAAATAGTTACAGTCCAAAACTGAAGCCAATTGTGAAATACTTGTCGACTCTAGATGCCAGGAATTTTCTACGAGCAGTAGCAATTTTTTCTTAACCCTTAACCACCTGCCATACGTCTCAGGTGAGAAAATTACTGCTACTTTGGGTCTGAGAGACGTATGTCAGGTGGTTAGGTGTTAAGACCTGAAATCTTCTTTTAAATTCGTCTGATAGTGCAGATATATAATTTGCAATTATCGAATAGTTTTCTTCGGAAATATCAATACAGTCCAGTGTAACCCTTGTTAGAGTTTTTCTACAGTAAGTTTCTAAAGTTTTTCTTGAAAAACAAATATTGTATTTGCCAATTATCACCTTGCAAACTTGGATTAAGGCTTTCGAGTTTTTCAGTAATGTCAATTATAAAAGCTAAAAGACACCATCATCTGTTATTTTGCAGTTCGGGGTAATTTTTATCATTTTTCTGTAAAAACAGCATTTGACGTAAAGAAATAAACCGTTCGAAAACTTTTATGGCCTCCAGAATTGTAAAGCTAGCTTTGACATCGTGCATACGTTAAGCGAAACTAGATTTTTAGTCACAATGTTGTAAAGTGGGCAATACAATGCGGTAAAGTCACTTTAACGCATTGTAGACGTACTTTACAACATTGTGCCAAAAAAATTAAATAATTACCAATATTGTAAATAATCTAAATAGTAGAGAAAGATGGTTCGTTAAGGTGAAGTTTACGGAATTTAAATGAATTTAATAGAATTTGAAGTTACAACGGTTGGGCAACTTTCGATAGCTGGTCGGGCCGCATGCGGCTCGTGGGCCGCAGTTTGAGTATGGATGACTTAGAAGCTTCATTTTACTTTTCCGCGCTGACTAAAGCACTGTGGAATACGATTTGCATGAATTAAAACAGGTAAAACAACGAGAAACCTGAATTTCGGAGCTTACCATATTCTTTAAAACTCCAAATTAATAAAATATTTCTTATATTGTATATAGTATATTTTGAATACAAATAACATGGCAATATTAAGAATTAGATTAGTGAAACAATCAATATATTCTCTTAATTCCGTTTTCATTATCTTTTATAATCTTCGTGCACGCATATGTCCAGAAATATCGATTCGAACGGTAAAAATCTTTTTGTCTGTGACCATTGATCCGTAAACTTTTTATGACGTTTCGTGTGGATTATCGTTCTACTTGCGTGGATATTAAGATATTGACCCTGTATTATATATAACATAATAATAGTAAAAATATATACTAAGTCTAGAATAATATACAGTAGCATATTTTTATTCGTGTTTGTTGCTTTGTTGTTAGAACCGAAATAAGACGAGAAACAATCCATACAAAGTTAAAATTTGAGTTTTAAGGTTTTCTTAATATATATATATAGAATTATATTATATAATAGAAAAGGAATTTCCTCGAAACAGTAGAAATCCAAATCGGTTTGAAGAATTATGATCCCCAGAAGGACAAGCGTTTCAGTGGCACTGTCAAGCTAAAGAATATTCCAAGACCAAAAAGGTTAAATGAATAAGAGGTTAAAAGAAAATTTATACGAGTTTATTAAAAATACGAGTGCTGAAATGTCTCGGTGCCGATTTGTCCGGTGCCGACTTATCCGGTGCCGACTTTTCCCGGTGCCGACTTATCCGGTGCCGACTTATCCGGTGCCGAGTTGGAAGTGCCGAGTCATCTGGGTCCGTTTCCAAATATAGATTCATCGCTTTCGCACGCATCCTAACCGCCCGCTCAAGTTACCAACCGGCGAGCGGCTGATAGTTAAATTTGTTAATAAATAAAAATATTTAAATATAAAAATAAAAAAAAATGGCCACCGCAGCACTCTTGGCGCATCCTCGACCCGGCGCAGACCTGTCTCTGGTGTGCGACGCGTCGGACTACAGCATAGGCGCAGTCCTTCAACAACGAGTCGACGATCACTGGGAGCCGCTTGGATTCTTTTCAAAGAAGCTTAGTAGCTCCGAGAATAAATATAGCGCATACGATCGGGAGCTCCTAGCGATTTACTGTGCAGTTCAGCATTTCAGGCATATGGTCGAGGGCCGTCCGTTTACCATCCTCACGGACCACAAGCCGCTAATTTTCGCCTTCCGCCAGAGGTCCGACAAATGCTCGCCACGCCAATTCCGTCACCTGGACTTGATTAGCCAATTTACAACCGACATCAGGCACATCGCGGGGCAAGACAACGTCGTCGCCGACGCTCTATCCAGGGTCGACGAGATCACTGTTCCAATGGACTTCGAGGCTCTGGCGACATCGCAGCAACAAGATCAGGAACTTCAAGGACTCTTGCAAGATGACAGCTCCGAGCTGGACTTGCGACAAATCCGCATTCCGGGTTCAGACGCCGCGATCTTCTGCGACGTCAAAACACACACTGCCAGGCCTTTTCTCACGACGCCGTTCCGCAGGGCAGCCTTCGACGCCATCCACGGGCTGTCTCATCCTGGGATCAGGGCTACAACGAAAATGATGACACAGCGCTACGTTTGGCCCTCCATCAACGTGAACTGTCGCACCTGGGCACGAGCTTGTATCCAGTGTCAGCAATCCAAGGTCACCAGGCATGTATCCGCTCCAGTCGGCTCATTTGCAGCACCTTCCCGCCGGTTCGAGCACGTTCATCTGGACCTGATCATCATGCCGTACTCGCAGGGATACAGGTACTGCCTAACCTGCGTTGATCGTTTCTCGCGATGGCCGGAGGCAATCCCTCTACAGGACCAGGAAGCCGAAACCGTTGCCCGCGCTTTCTACAACAGCTGGGTTGCACGTTTTGGCACACCTCTCCGGATCACCACCGACCAAGGCAGGCAGTTCGAGTCCCACCTGTTCCGCTGCCTCAACCAACTCCTAGGGACGACGCACCTGCACACAACGGCGTACCACCCAGCGGCCAATGGCATGGTCGAACGTTTTCATCGGCAGCTAAAAAGCTCCATCAAGTGCTTGCAGGCTACTCGGTGGACTGAAACGCTCCCAACGGTGCTACTTGGCATACGTGCAGCTTGGAAGGACGACCTACAGGCGACAACAGCCGAGATGGTCTACGGTCAGCCCCTTCGCCTTCCCGGAGAATTCCTGGTATCCCGGGCGATCCCAGAGGTCGACAACTCCGCTGAATTCGTGAAGGAACTTCGTCAACGCTTCGAGACACTCCGTCCAGTCAGTGGGTCCAGGCACGGTGAGAGCAGAATCTTCGTCTTTAAGGATCTCGTCACTGCTACCCACGTTTTTGTGCGCCACGACGCACCAAACGGACCTCTCCAACTGCCGTATGATGGTCCGTACAAAGTAATTTCTCGCACTGACAAGGTTTTCATTCTCTTGATGCGGGGAAGACACGTACCAGAGTTTTTAGAAACAACTTCGAGAGACAACTTCGAAACAACATCCAGACACAACTTCCAGCAGAACATCAGTGAACACAACTTCCAGCAGAACATCAGAGACAACTTCCACAACTCGCATCAAAACCGGCACGCGTCACGTGACGCGCAATAAAAAGTTACATCGTCTCCGGGTTTGTTATTTTCCTTTTCTCCACACACTACCCCGTCACCAAATAATATAGAATAATATAGAATTATACAATATAAGTATATTTAATCATGCAAACTAATAATATTGTATATTACAGAGTCCTTTCTATTTGATTACTCTCGACAGCATTGATAGACATGTAAATTACATCCTTTCACTAAAACGTAAACGTAAATTCAAACTAAAAATAAATTGTTTTTTAAACAAAATCGAAGCTGATTAAATAAGACAAACTTATTTAAGACTAACCTAACCTAAATCTAATAAATAAAGTTTGTAAAGTTTAATAAACAAAATTTGATAAAAGCATCTTTTAAAACAGCTCAAAATTTCACTCTATTTTAAATATTGTTTTAAATTTAATTACAGCATTTTTAAACAGTACTTATATGTTACAACGGTGTAAACAGTGAATTAAAAAAAAACCTTTTAAACGTATTAATTTACCAAAAGTGTGTACTCCAAGAAATCAATTCAAGATAAATTAGTTCCAATTAAACGCATCTCATCAGTGTCACCCCTCAAACTCACGCAATTACCAGCATAGGGGCCGATTTATTGCTTTTCCTGCATAAATTTAAACTCCTTTGACAACATGTTTAGTACCTAATACTTCCCGATGGTCTTTTATACAGATACTCAATAGCCAATTTAGAAACTGTATGATAGAATTGAATACTCCATTTAAATATACGATATAAAACCTAGAATATAGTTTGAAAAGCAATACACAAATTAATAGACGACTAAATGTATGGGAATAATGATAGTCGCCAGTAATCTATTTAATTTCGCTTGAAATTACCACACGACTAGCGGCAGCAGTGTGCATCCTGCTATAAATTTATTCACAAAGGCGTTGGAGGGCGACGTTAAATCGATCTTAAAGGAAAATGAGTCTCAGTTCATCAAGTACGATTTCCTTTTCCGTGCGTGCAGGGGCTCTTTGAAAAGCAATGAATCTAATCGCAAGCGTTAAATCTTGAAAAATAAAGGAAACGTGATGTTTTCATTTTCATGATTTTGTTTAAATTAACAATAAAATGTAAAACAGATTAAATAATGTATGTGATGTTTCTTCCTTTCTTGGCATTGTCGTACGTGGATGACCGGTGTGTAGTTTTGCGCTGGATAACATGGAAGTGTGTTATTTATGCAAATTAGGCAGAATACGTGATCGAGGCGCGGAACACATTTTGAACATTTGTATGTATTCAGATTAAAACATGGTCATAAGATGCGGACAGCCACATTATTCATTTACAACACGTTCTTAATTGAAAGTTTTAGTTCGTGCCGTATACTCTTTATATCTATAATATTATACATACATATGTAATGACTATATCAATGATTAAATAATACCATAACAAGTAACATTATAAACAATCAAGTATTTAAGCTTCTTTTTTTTAAGCTTCTTCTAATCATCTGTTTAAATCTACTAAAATTATTGATTTATTTCTAGTTTCTTGAATAATATATTAATTATCTCAATTTATTTTCAAATTTCTGTTGCCTATTTATTCCATTGGATCCAATTATCTATCTGGCTGTGCGCGTTAGTATTGTCCCGTGTGTGCAATTTTGTTTGTTTATTCATAGCCATACACACATAGACTTATTGTTATAACTTATAACATATTGCGTTCTGTGTTTTTGTTCTCAGTAGTATATCTAATTTTAGACTTGTTTTGTCTGCTGTATCAATATATTTCCAACATCAATAATTTACACAAACAAAATCCATACACGCCATGAAAATTTATTTGATTATATTCAACGTTAAAAATATTATTTTTTATATATTATTGGGAATGGGATAATCCCAATAATATATAAGAAATGATAATAACCAACGGTTAAAAATATTTAGTTTTTCCTTGATATTCACTCTTGTTTATTGACCTTTTTTAACGGTCGATCGGGAGTGTTAAAATCTACGCAGGTAACGCAAAACACCTCGTGTTCGTTAACCAGCTGCTAGTCCTTATCGCGTGCCCTTTCGTGTAATAGTATCTTCGGAAAATTTGCTCGCAGCTGCGACAAACACTCCTGTGGTTTTGAAACGGAAACAAATGGAATAGAAGAGGCTATTGTTGATGATTATTTTAATGGACGGAAAAGAGATTTATCTTATTTGTGTGACACAATGTGATGCTTGAATGGGATTATGTTGGCGGGATATAATCTAATTTCGAGGGGGATTTGTGGAGATTTCTAGATTATATATTGAGCTGAAAGAATTATGTTTTATAGTAGTTTAATTAACTATAGACCTGATATACTTGTCTACAATATCTCTCGATTAATTGTTTTTTAATCTAAATCAATAGTCTAATGTCTTGGTTTGTTTTAAGTTTAACATTTCTAAATATAATCAAATAAATTTTCAACACAAGTATGAAATTCGTTCGTGTAAATTATTGATATAGGAAATATATTGATGAACCAAACATTGTTCATTTTTGTCCGCTCTTCTTAAACGCTGCCAGTTTCGCGCGGTCTATTGATGACGTCAATTACTACTAACAGTTCAGTCCATTGTTTACTACAGCTGTTCTCGTTTTTAACTTGACGTTTGTTTTCTAACCAAAAGACTGCAATGACATACAAATGTAAACAATAGACCTTTTTACGGTTAGTTAAGCGCATGCGCATACGTCAAGTTTTAAAGGCGGGAATATGAAGGTTTCGGGCAAATGATAAGGTTATACGTCAAAAAGTTCGGGGCGAAAACATGGCGAAAATTGACACAAAAAATTATGAAAAGGTCTATACGAACTTGTTTACGTAGTATGTTACGTCACTTTCGTTTTTACCAATGGTGTTGCGTTTTACAAATTAGAATTTCCCTCGCTTAATTTGCTTTTATTTATTAATTGTAGGTATTTAAAAAGATATTTATTACAAAAATAATGGTTTAGTTCAAAAGATTCGGAAAAAAATATTTGAAACAAATTTAAATTTCATGCATATTCCCCATTCTTCGAAAAGTTTTGATGTGTCCATTTTTCTCCAGACTTAGAATCATTCAAGATTCTTTTGATCTTTATGATTTTTATATCTTTTCTTATGATCTTTATAATCTTTTGAAATTTATGAAGTTTATTTAAAAATTGTGGGCACGCCCAGGATAGGTCAACTAAACCACGTCATATAGTCAAATAGGCCACGTGCAAATAGGGTTAAATCAGTTTGAATAGTTCAAATTGCTTTATTACACAATTACTAGATATCTGCAGTAGGGAAAGATAGTTCATTCTAGACCCACCTCCCCCTCCGACCTTGAAATTATATTAGTAGTTCTGTACGCGGCCGAGCGAGTATGCGTAGATGGCGCCACGAATATCATTAGTTCTGAAAGCGGCCGAGCGTGGATGTGTAGATGGCACCAGGATATATTAACAAATGCGCGATGAGGGGGGGAGGGTCTTTGTAGAGTTTCTGGACTAGACGAGACTAGATTAGCTAAATCTAAACAAGCTGTTTAAAGCTGATTAAAGCTGATTAAGAGCTGTTTAAGGCTGATTAAAAGCTGTTTATTGTGTTTATGACAAGATATTTGTCAGATAAAAGACAATATTCTACTTACTTACGAAGATGTATTAAAATACTATGAATGGACAAGACATCAACTAAAGATGCAATTGGAAAATGCAAGAGTGCCCACATTTTCAGAAATTGCAGATATAATGAGTGACATCCAGAATTGAAAATATATGGCAAACTGCATCTATTCCGATAGTAACAACAACAAGGGTCGACAGATGTTAAAGCATACCATTTAAAATACAAAAATCTACTCCAGTCAGTCAAAAGGCTCTCTCCGGAGAAGTCGAGAAAGTAGTAAGGTACTTTTTGATATTGCAGCGTGCAAGTGTAAAGATTTATCTCAATGTATCCGTCGCAAGGATAAAAAGGTTCCCAAACAAGAACATACTTTTTTAATTGATCAAAGAACCTCTCGAAGTATGATAATAGGTGGAATCGACGTAAGTGTTAGGGAGAAGTTGCAAAATACAATAAAGAGGAAACAGGAATGAGAAAACCACCCAAATACAGCCTTAAATACTTTTTAGTCCAGTCATTATAGTAAGTTCTATGGTAAGTCTGTAAATACTTGTATATTGACACCCTAAAAGTTGTCTCAAAACCTACATATGGTAGGTTATTTTAGCCATATGTAGGTTTTGAGACAACTTTTAGGGTGTCAATTTACAAGTATTTAAAGACTTACAGCTGGGTATTTCGAATTCCGAGATTCTTACCTAATTTAAGCTTAAATGAATGGACTATTTAAGGGTATCGTATATAAGGGTATACTTCTCCGGTATCGTCAGCCTCTGAAAGTCGTAGTAGTTCAGATAATTCCACTAACACCATAAACAAAAGCATTCCGAAAAAAAAGTATGCGTCGATTTTCCTACTTTATCGAAGACCTGCGACAGGTATAGTGTATCAGATAGAGCAGCTGCAGTGATTGCATCGTCTATATTGCCGCCTATAAATTTCAATGCTTAAACATATATTGATTTAATAAATTGGCAAAAAATATGAAGTGAACCACGAAACCAAAGTTTCAGAAACCGAAACCAAGAAATTCAGTCTATAGTTTTATCAGGTGGTGAGGGTGGAGGTGTTGTTTTTAAGGCTTCCATGCCACCATGCAAACTCAAGCTGTTAAATTGACGACAATAGCTCTGCCACTTCTCAATGCATAAAAAAGCCACGATTAGGTGCAATAAGAGCCAAATTGGAATCACGAAACGTAATGTCTAAATTTGAGACAAAAAGAGATTTTCGAGCAAATTAATTGTTTTTTTTTTTAATAATATTTTTATAAAAAAATTGTTGTATTTTTGATTAAAGGTGATTAATATATATCTGAATTATATATTGCGTATCATTTATCACCCATTTATCATTAAATTAAGCTTAATATTTGCCAATAACTGTACTAGACTTTTATCATTAAATTTAAATTTTTGAGGTCAATGCGGAGGCAGAAGATTTTGATCAAATTAATTCAAAAATTATATTTATTTTAAATTTAACATAATGCACTAATCCTCCCCTGTTACAACTTTAAATCTCGAAAAAAAAAATTTGCATACATCCGTGCTCCACCCTATTGAACATTTCAGATTATTTTGCTAATTTTCGCTTCCTGAAAATGTCTTTAAAATATTTCCATATCCTTCCGAATCACCCTGTATATTAAAATAACATTATTATTTATCAATATGTAATACTTCCAGTCATAAAAGTTATCGAAAATTTGAAAAAGTAATTCTTAAGCAAGCATACTTGTGAATATAAAATAACATGTAGGAGTAATATTTATAAACAACTAGAATAAAAAAAAAATACTACGGAATTGGGTTTGTTTATAAATAGATCAAGTTTTTTTTTTATAATTATTATATATTTTCTACTATTTGCTTTCATTGTAAAAGTATTGTTTCAATAACCTTGTACCTTAACTCCAAATACTATAATCGAACAATTTTTTGATTCACGTAATTTTATTCTATTTTTCCTGTTATAAATCACATTTAATGACATAATAATATACGCAACAATTTCAATAAAAGGAAACAAAAAGGATTTGTAACTAATCGCCGACATTGTCTGATCTTCCTTTACCTTCGTTATTTTGTTTTTCTCTTACAAAAAAGAGAAAGGCAACTTTTAAATCACGTTCTGCTTATTCTCTTATTATTCTAAGTCATCCATCCATAATGTATAATAAATCTGTGGATCAGAACAGTTATATTCTACAAAAAAAAGGATCAAAACGTTGTTGTCAATATTCTAACGCTAATGTTAAAGCCATCGCCTTTGTTTTTCAATACAGTCTCTCCAGAGTTACGTAACATTATAATATACAGCAAAGAAGATTCGTGAAAATTTAATGCATTATAAGCTTGGCGTATACAAAGAACATACATATAAGTACAACTTTTTTAATTTTTTATTATCCAAAACATTAACAGTAAATTGCTAAAATTACTATAATTATATTTTGAAAGAGACAATGGGATGGTGAGGTGTAATTCATATCGGTACAAAATATATATTTGTTAATTTAACGTGGGGAAATGAGGAACAGGAAGAAGAAAGCGTTTTTTAAGTGTTACAAAGTATTTTATGAAAAAAAAATCGTGGAAGGAAAGTAGGAAATTAGAAGAGTGGTTTATGCTTTTACGTACACGATGCCTTCATGCTGTAATTACATATTTCAATTTTTTATTTTGTCTTGTTCAATTTATTTTGTTTCTTTTGTTGCTTTAAATATTAATTAAAGGTTTTAAATTCGTGTACATTTAATATTTTTTATCACTCATATGCACAATATTACTATCTTGATGCACGTTTTGTTAGTGCGATAAATGTAAAATATTAGTTCTATTTTACATAATTTGAATAACGCATGCAAATATTCAATATCGCTAGGTTACATTAAAATAAACAAATAAATAAAAATAAAATGAATACAATCAAGTCCTCGGTATTAAAAAAGTGACGTGCAATGTCAGAATTTTTTTTCATAACAAAGTAAAAATAAAAATTAAAGAAAACGTTTTAAGTGCAAAGCTCGCTCAAACTGCCACTAAACCTAAATCTAACCTCGGAAATCGATTCCTCGACCTCCAAAACCTAGAAAACGAGCCCCTAGTGCCCCCAAAATGATTATGTAACGATTGTCTGAGTGCAGATTCTATGATGATACCGGAGACTAAGGAGAATTCTTATGACGAATCAACACCACCGGAGACAATTTAAAAAGCAAATTCTTAATTTTTGATTCCATTTTTTTTTTTTTGGATGGCACCTAGATTCCAAACTTGTAAGATACGTCCCCTCGCATGAGTGACAAAAAATATTGTTTGTAGCACGGGCCAAATTGTTAATTCTCGTCTCGAGCGATTGCGTTCGTGCGCACGACTTCGCTCTCGACTCATATTGACAACTTTTCGCTCTAGCTACAAAATCTACGAATGTAAAACAAATCTTACGTAATCTTTTTTTAATTGCTTTGATAAAATTAAAATAATTAAATATGAAATTACTAACTAAAAAGTTATTAGATTCCTATTCTAGAAAGGATAGAATTTCTATCACTGAGGGTACAAGACAGAATCCAAGCTGCGAATCGATGCTATTATTCACATCTGAAGCTCTTCAAATAAAAAATCATCTCACGTAAAGCAAAACTGCGAATATATAAAACCCTGATCAGACCCGTGCTAACTTATGGAGCTGAATCCTGGAGTATGTCGGAAGCAGACAAAAACTCTCTTCGTATTTTTGAAAGACGGATTTTACGGAAGATCTTTGGACCAGTGAGAGAGGAAGAAGGATACAGAATTCGCATGAACTACGAACTTCAAGAACTAATAGAAGGTAAAGACATAGTAAGATTCATTAAGGCACAGAGACTTCGATGGGCGGGCCACATGATTAGAATGCCGAGTGCAAGAGCACCCAGATCCATCCATAAAGCGCAACCTAACACCTCAAGAAGCAGAGGTAGACCCAGAACCAGGTGGAAAGATAAGGTAGAGGAAAATGTAGAAACTCTACAAGTAGGAAACTGGACACGTGTCGCTGAAGACCGTCAAAGGTGGAAGGGGATTGTTAAGGAGGCCAAAGCTCACCCTGGGCTGTAGAGTCAAAGAAGAAGAAGATTCTAGAAAGGAATATCCATTTATATCATTTTTTTTTCACTTTATTATCATAACTTTATCCATTATTCATTCAACTTTTAAAATGTCAGCACCGCAAGAGAAACTTTCCCAAATTTTTAAAATAAAGGAACTTTAAATAAGGACATTTTTCAGTTTTATAATACGGAATATAACATACAAACTTTTTTATGATCTCTGAAAGTCAAAACGTCAGTCAGCGCTTACATTTTTTTGAATCAACATATTCACTATTGAGTGTGCCAGTGAGGCAACCATTGAGACACATGAGACAACCAGTGAGAGTGTGCCATTGAGGAATTCATCATTCCACAAGGATCTGTACTAAGACCCACACTATGGAACATCGTCTATGACGGATTGCTTAAACTGGCTCAAGCGAAAAGTGTAACAACTATAGGTTTTGCGGACGATCTGGCGCTTGTCGTTACAGCGAAATCTGAACAGGCATTAATGGAAAAAGCAAACGCAGCCATAAACCGCATAAACAACTGGATGGCCAGTAAGGACCTGCCACTGGCACCGGAAAAATCAGAAGCCGTTCTCTTGACTGGAAGAAGAAAAGTGCTACAAATGTGCATCAAAATACAAAATGTAGTAATCAATCCCAAGGAATGGGTAAAGTACCTAGGCATAATAATCGATAGGCATGCAAATTTTGAGCTGCGGAAAAAGCCTCACACACAGGCTAGTAGAACTTCCCCCAAATATACATATTAAAAAAAAAACAAGATTGTACAAGACAAGACAAGACACGGCAAGACTTGACAAGAATAACAAGAATAGACCAGACTTGGCAAGGCTGAACAAGACCGGATAAGACCAGGCTAGACAGTATTGGACAAGAATGGACAAGACTAAACAAGACGGGACAAAACTAGAAAGGACAGGACAAGAATGGACAACAGACATGACGAGGACGGGACAAGACTAAACAAGACTATAAAACCTCGTATTGTATAATCTTTTATAATCTTGTCTTGTTCTCATTCGTACCGAAGTAGTGAAAATATTGCATCCGTAAGAGTTTCGGTTCAAAATGATGACAAAAGCACGCCGTTCACAAGAATTTGGAATTTCTCAGTCCACATTATGGCGAATTTATCCTATATTTATCCTTGCTAACGACAGAAAAATATGCAGCGAGGTTGTGGTCATGAATCGTTTCAATACCGGAAGCCATCACAGGCTTGTACTAGCATACCTCCGGTTAGGTTAGGTTAGGTTAGTTCACAAGAATTTGGAGTTTCTCAGTTCACATTATGGCGAATTTATCCTAGACTTTAACCTTGCTAACGATATTGAAGAATATGCAGCGACGTGGTGGTTATGAATCGCTTCAATACCGGAAGCGATCACAGGCTTCTACGAGCATGCCTCCGGTTAGATCTAAGATCAGAACGGAATAAACTAATAGCAAAACCCAGATTCCCAACCAGTGAACAACTGCATTTCAGGAAGGAGGAATATCAAGATGAAATTGAGAAACCCGTAAAGATGATAGATATGAGTGTAGATCAGTTGGCTGGGAGAAGAATAACAGGCATCCAAACAGCAACTAAGTGAATCTACTCGAGTGCAAAAATATCAGGCGATCCTAAACTAAGCACAAATACCAAGGAAAAGCTGGCAAAAGCAATGATCAACTTTTAGGCGATTCTAAACTGGGCGCAAGTACCAAGGAAAGGATGACAAAAAGGAGACAGATAGAAAAAGGAACTGATGAGTATAAAACACTTAACAAATCAAAAAGGACATGGAGGGACATACGTACATATAAGACCAAAATGATTGAAACTACAATTGCAGACAACTCCAATATGAAAGTGCTAAGATCAAAACTATCAACTGAAAGACCAAGGATATCTAAGCTCAGAAGAAGCAACAAATTGCAATATCGAACTTTGAACAAATACTTGTCGAAACAAAGACTCTTGTTTGTAAAATACTTGTTTGAACAAACACTTCTACACTGACTTATACAAATGAAAAGCAGCCGATATAGAGCCGACGACCCATGACAGGGTATTACTCTGACCCCACTCTCTGGCCCCTCTATCTGACCCCACGTTTATACAGAGCCGTATAAACGTGGGGTCAGAGGACGTGCCGGACATTTCTCTCGAAGATCTGCTCTGAAGAAGATGAAAAACGGTAAATGCCTTGGAGAAGAACGCATCACAGCAGAGATGATAAAGAATCTGGGGGATAATATATTAGAAGATCCATTACAATTTTTACTAAATAAATGTATGTGAGATATGGTAATTCCCAAAGAATGGTGCAACGCGGAAGTCATAAATCTATTTAAAAAAAGGTGATACAACAAAGGCAAGGCTGCGGGACCAGATGGAATCTATAACGAGATGCTCAAGCTGCTTGATGACGATAAAATCAACATTCTAACCGACCTAATGAACACAATCTGGCTAGCGTCAACTTTTGTCGAAGAAACCACATGCATTCGGCTGTAATGAACATCGCATGATAAGCTTGATGAGTCACGTACTGAAGGTGTTCCTTAGAATCATTCATTCAATCTATCGAAAATGTAAGTCGCAAATAAGCGATACACAATTTGGTTTCAGCAACGGCTTCGGTACAAGGGAAGCCCTACATGCATTTGGTGCCGTGATGTCAATAAAGACATATATGGCTTGTTTTATTGACTATAGCAAGACTTTTGACAATGTCAGAGATGAGAAGCTAATGAACATCTTGGCGAATCTGGATATCGACCGCCGCGATAATCAGATTGTGTCGAATTTGTACTGGGGTGAGACAGCTAAAGTCAGAATTGAAACCGAACTGACAGAGGACATACAGATTCGAAAGGGTGTGAGGCAAGGTTGTGTTCTTTCCCCTATGTTGTTCAACATATACTCCGAAGTTATATTCAGAGGGGTGCTTGCCGATGAATCTGCGGGAATCATAGTAACGGCAGAGCAATTAACAACATCAGATACGCGGATGACACGGTCGTGCTGGCGGACAACATTGAAGACCTCACACGCATGATGACCAACATATCAGCAAAAAGTAGAGATTGGATCTGAACGGACTGGAACTGAACACAGCAAAAACAAAGACCATGCTGATATTAAAAAGCAAACAGTAGATCCAACTGCACTTCGACGAGAAACACATAGAACAGGTCTCCAAATACAAATACCTTGACGATGACGAGTGGACAAGAAATGACGAGTGGACAAGCCACCAAGAGGTCTTCACACGCACCGAACAGGCAAAAGCACTATTCATTAAAATAAAAAAGATGCTGACCTCTCCGGGTCTGAGCATAGAACTGAGGCTAAGAATGACCCGCTGCTACGTCTTCGCGATTCTACTATACGGGATGGAAGGTTGGATCTTAACCCAAGAAACAACATAAAGGATATTGACCTTCGAAATGTTGGATACCGTCGTATGCTGCGAATACCGTGTGTGGACAAAGTAACGAACATAGAGGTACTTCGCAGAATGAGCAAAGAAACTGAGATACTCTTCACCAGAAAGAAACGAAAGTTACAATACTTAGGCCACATCTCCAGAAATGAAAAATATGGATTGCAACAGCTCATAATCCAAGGAAAGATCCAAGGCAAGCGAAGTGCTGGTCGACGCCGCATATCTTGGCTGAGCAACTTGAGAGATTGGTTTAGAATGTCAATGGCAGAACTGTTCCGTTCCGCAATGTAAAAAATAAAAATTGCCATAATGATCAGCAACTTCCAACGGAGAAGCTGAACCAAGAAGAAGAAGATAGAACAAATATATAAAATTATCACTCCATCAGTCTACTGTCACAACTTTACAAACTATACACAAAAATCATCTGTATGACTTTCATAAAGCCTTTGACTCGGTAGAGACGTTGTCAATTCTAAAATCACTACGGAACGCTAGAAGAGACTCTAGATATGCTACCATCATCAAAAATATCTATACAAATGCGACGCTCCATGTTAAAATCGAAGAAGGACTAAATACCAACAAAATAAATATATTGAGAGGAATACGTGAAGGGGATACGATCTCCCCGAAACTATTTGAACACTACATACACTGAACTTAGAAGACGTCTTCAAGAAGCTCCACTGGTATGGAAAAATGGTATATAAATTGATGGGGCTTGTCTAAACCACCTCCGCTTCGCGGACGACGTAGTCTTAATTTCGAAGGACCCATGCAATTTTGAAGAGATACTAAAACAACTAAATCAAGCATCCAGCGAGATTGGGTTAAAAATGAACATGGGAAAAACAAAGATCATGGGTCCAGATTGTCCCCACATAGTGCTCGATAAGGTAACTGTCGAATGTGTGAACCACTACATCAACCTCGACCATGTGATCAAGTTGGGAAACGAGAATCAAACGGCTGAAGTAACCACACGGGTTGGTCTTACACGGGCTGCGTTTAGCAAACTAAAGTACATCCTGGGAAATAAAAATAAACCTAAAAGGAAAGTTTACAACTCCTGCATATTGCTAGAAGCTACATCTTCTTATTAGCGTTGTCTCGCTTGTGCAGGGGCCGCTTTCTTGGCCAATGACCGTCATTTTCACGGTTTTGTGCGTCATTTGGTGTCCTGCCATGGCAGCTGCTTCGGGCTGCTTCGGTCTTCCTCTGGAACGTTGGCCCTTAATCTCAAAATGGAGTGTAGAGTTGACAACAGTACCAGGAGCTGCTCGCAGTGCATGGCTATACCATACCATACCAATTTATAACGTTAGTAGCTACATACAGTTTTAAACTATGAGCTTGACAAAGAGGAGTTCCGATAGACTAAGAGTAACGCAAAGGGCGTTTGAGTGCTCAATGATTTGGATTTCATTAAGAGACAAAGTCAGAAATGTAAATTATCAGAGGAAGATCGAGAGTATCCGACGTTATTGAACGCATAGCGCAGTTAAAATGGCGTTGGATCGTATACGTCGCAAGAGTAAGTAACCACAGATGGACTGCCAGAATGACCCAGTGGCGACCTATAGAAACAGCAAGGAGCAGGGGTTGTCTACAAAGAAGGTGGTTAGATGACATTAAATCGATCGCTGCTAAAGACTGGCATAGCAAAGCCCAAAATCGCAAGATATGGAAGATTTACGAAGAGGCTTGTATCCAGAAGTGGACTATGGAAAGCTGATGAAGAAGAAGATGAAGATTATGGCGAATTTTGCGGTAAAATCTCCAGCTACACCCTTGCAAGTTCAAATTAACCCAAGAACTGAAACCTCTGGCTGATGACGAAGAAAATGAAGATTATGGCGAATTTTGTGTAAAGATCTCCAGCTACACCCTTACAAGATCAAATTAACAAGAATTGAAACCTCTGGATCTTTTAAAACGCGGAAACTTATCCGATTTTGTTCCGCAAAAGCTTGGAGAAAATCCTGAATTTCATCAAAAAATTATCTTTAGCGATCAAGCTCATTTTTGGCAAAATGGCTTTGTCAATAAGCAGAATATGCGTCATTGGACAGCAACAAACCCACATGTGCTTCATGAGACTACATTGCATCCACAAAAAGTTAGTGAAAAAGTGAGGAGGTATGATCATATTTTTTCGTCTATGAAAATAATCGCCATGTTATGCTCAATGGAGTTCGCTATCGTGCCATGTTGGAAGACTATTTTTAGTCAGAATTGGATGGACTTGACATCAGCGATATGTAGTTCCAAGAAGATAGTGTTACATGCAACACAACTGGCCAAACAATTGATGTATTGAAAGGAAAATTTGGTAATCGTTTAATGTCGAGAAATGGTCCAGTCGAATGGCCACCTGGCTCATGCGATTTGACGTCGTTGGATTTTTTCTTATGGGATTAGCTTAAATTGTTTATGCCAACAATCCAACAACGTTAGAGGAACGCAGAAACCATATTGAACGCGAAGTTGCCAACATTGCGGCTGCTAAGTGTGAAAGAGTGATTGAAAATTGGATCCAAAGAATCGATCGCTGCCGTTGTGCTCGTGGTAGTCGTATGAACGACTTCGAATTCCATACATAATTGTAACATGTGTACTACACCTGGAATACATATCAGCCTGATATCTCAATTATTCTATGTATTATTTAAATACAGAATTGTTATGTCCTTATTGAAAAACCCATTTTAAATATAAAAACAATGCTTTTATTTAAATAATAATAAGTAATAGACACTAGGCGTAAGTTTCACAAAGTAGTCTACTAATTTGTGAAACTTACACCTATTGTCTATTATTTATTAATATTTTTATGTTTTACCTAGTGCCTACAGCTGAATCTTTAAATTTATATTTAATTTTATTTAATTTTATGTTTGTAGACAATTTTTTATTTAAAATTGTATTAGATCCGGGTCATCATAACTTAATAACAATCATTAATCATCAACACAATGTGTATAGAAAGCTCTTTTGTCGCACCCCCATATGTAGAAACAAAAAAATAGAGATTCCTTTTCATTTAAACGACGATAGGATTTGAAGATAAAAACCAACAAGAGGCAAAAGACATTCTTCAAGAAGAGACTTTGGAAGAAGAGCAATTGCTGAGATTAATTGATATATCTAATTGAAATGCATTGGTTGACGAAAATATTGATTTAATGGGTTTCAAATTTTAATTTATATGATTTGAAAGAGAAGTAGATTAGGATGAGGTATTAGAACAAAGGTGTTGCGGTGTTTCGGGCACGTCTCCAGAAGACCGGATGCATTAGAAAAGCTGGTGGTTCAAGGCAAAGTTGACGGACCAAGGTCACGAGGAAGATTCTCCAACCCGATGGGTAGACGGAATCAGAAGCTTGACTGGACTCTCTCTGCACGAGGGTACAGAACTAGCCCAGAACAGAGAGGAGTGGAAAATTGCTTTAAAATTGGTAGAAGCATAGTGCCACCAAACCCTTGTGAGGGTAATAGGACCGAGGAGGAGAGGATTAGAACTGTATTTCAGTGAAAATGGTTGTTCATCAGTGCGTAAAGTAAAAGAGGGTTATAAAATTTGTGTACTAATTCTGAGCTTTTTTAAATTGGTTTCCATATAACGCGGTACAAATTAATCGCGTTATAGAAGGGTGAACTATTTTCAAGATAATGTAATCGTCTGTGCTACAAGATAAAAACATATGTGGCTGTATCTTAAACCGTTTTTGTTTTATCTTGTTTAAAAATGATAGCTTGTTTATATAAAAACCCTTTGGTAAAAGTTTTTTTTTTTTAATCCTTCAATTTAGTATTCATGTTCATCATAACCAATGGTCTTCAATCCGAAGATTGGTTTGCAGCAATTCTCCACTCTGCTCTGTCCTCAGCTTTCTGCTTCCTTTCTTGATATGTTGTGCTACCAACATCTCGAATTAATTGGTCAATGTATTGCTGCCGTTCACTGCAGAGCACTCCATCAATGAATAAATTTCTGATGCATGAGATATTCAAACGGATCTTTAATGGAGTACTTTCTCGTTGCCTTCTCCATCCTACGCCGTTGGCCATCAAGTGTCCGTTCCGCCTTTAGGGGCAGTTGCTCACCGCAAGGGCAGGAGAGTGCCTTTGAGATACCTCTACCCGCTTGCCTGTACCTGATCCTAAACCTGATACCTCTACCCGCTTGTCCGCCCTCCGAAGAGGCCGTTGGCAGTTGGTATAGGGGGCCGCCTTATATTATTGGTATTGGGGGACTTATACACTTATACTATTGTTGCGAACTGGTAATTTGGTATGGTGCTGCTCCAGGATCAGGACAATGGATGAATTAATTACACGCAAATATGTCCTTTATATGTAATTAAATACTACTTATCTACTAATATCTTACAATATGTACAACTAATCGCTAACTTATTACAATAATTACTAACTAACAACAATACACTTAATTCTACGAAACTTGTGGTCGAAACCCTGAATTTACTTCGACGAAAATACGAAGGTTCGTTTTCAAAACTCAAATTACTCTCTTGCTAGCTCAATTCTGACTGCCCCTTTTTAACTTCCCCTCTACCTCATCACCTCGGTCTTGATGTGAGTCCTCCCCTAATCTTTATGGAAAATTTCCAGAACTCATAAAACAAAATCCTCTCGGCGTCTCGGCACGATCCCTAAGTTCTAAGATTTAGATAAACCAGACTAATGGTCCTAAATAAACAAAAACTAATCGGGTGTCCACTTAGTTTTCTTTGCCGACTCGTGAGAAACTCAAATTCTTTGAAACCAAAATCGCGAGATCACAACACTATGGTCACTCGGTGAAATAACAGTTTGACCTTGTTTACTTTAATTTCTTTTTGTTTAAAGGCGTTTGCCAAACAACAAACACAATACTAGAAATGTATGTTTATTTTGAATTCCAAATCATGTAAGCGATGGAAATGAAATGTCAAAATGAATACCGAAAAATGGCCGAGAAATATTTAAAAAATGTCGATGTTTCTGTTAGTTGCTGGGGTTGCAAATGCGCTTGGGTTGAACTAGGGGTGGTTACCTTGATCTGTGAGCATTTTCACAACGACGGGGCGAGTTTTCCTGCGAAATTTCTGGAAAAACGCGGAGCACGAACTGCACCCGTTGACAGTTAACGTAAACAATTTTTGGTTATAAAATAAAATAATGTTTTTTTTATAAAAACAAAGAACACAGCGTCATTACTTTTGTTTCTTTTATAACAGTCTTTTGTTGTCTCTGTTGCTTGCAGACAATACGTGTGAATTACAAAAAATAACGACGCTCATATTAACAACTAATGGCATGTCGACATCGAGATTTTTATCTTCTCTTATTAGAGCGAGCAGTTCACACAACAAATTAAACGAATATTTTGAAATAATGCGATTTGTTTTGCATTCCATGTTTTGGGTTGACCTTCACATTATTTTTTAAACAGACGAAAATATGTTACTAAATTAGTTGCTTAATTTTATAACATATTTGTAAGAAATTAAATCGCTAAAATTAGGATCTATTCAACTTTCATTTTTAATTGACTAAATACGTCTAGGCCAGTCATTTTATTCAAAAAAAGGGGTCAATCGCGGAATCTAATGAAAGAAACTGATTTTTTGTATAAGCCTTTATTTTAGCATTACAAATGTTGTCTCAAAAGTCACATATGCTAACATGTGAACGTCCTTAGATAATTAGATGAAATTTGTAGAGAAATTTATGCTCTACAACTTTTATAATAAATGCAAATACGGTAGGAGGCAGAAAAAACGAGATATTCTCAAAAAAAGTGATTTTTGTGACCTTTGACCTTGAATATCTAATGACGCTCACATGTTGGCATTTGTGACTTTTAAGACAACATCTGTAATGCTAGAATAAAGGTCTATACAAAAATCGAGCTTCTTCCGTTAGATTGCGGGGTAAAATGCTAAAATGACTGGGCTAGTCATGATTTCAATTTAATTAATTCTATTCAATTTAATATTGGAATTAATTCAAATGTGCTCATTTAATATTTCTAATGGATAAGTCATTTTAAAATGTTATCAAAATGCAAATTGTAAATATCCAATTCAAGTATGTTAAAAAATAATAAATTCTCTTGGTATATCAATGACATAAATATCAAAATAGTATAAATCGTGTAAATAGAAACTAAAAGTTAATAAATTTATGTGTCATTGAGTTATTTTTAACATATTGTAACCTTTAAAGGTTATAATGTATGCACAGAGTTTTCAATAAAAGCGATGACTATTCGCACGATAAACTTTCCTTGACTCGACCACAATATCTTTCTCTCAACAAATCCCACAATATCGGTTCCCAGTATATTCCACTTATTTAAAGAATTTCGAGATTATCAAAAAATTTGTTCCAATCAAAACGTAGATACATAATTTATAAATACATCAACGCAAAATCCATATTTTTCAACCAGCATAAAAGTATTTATCTACCACCACAATTGTAAATGCCTATTATTGTACAGTTCGTGGACTATGTAAATACATCATACCACACATATATGACAACATATATATGTAACATAATATGTAACATAATATGTAACATAATATGTAACACATATGTAACAATCCGCGATTAATGTTATGTAATAATTCAAAATCACCCTTGCTTGTTTGGTTTACGATTCGTTGATTGGTTACACGTTTATACTATTTTTAAATATAGTACTCCGTGATTTCCAAACAATCATTAAACGTCACATCATTCTAATAGAAGCTGTCATTCATTTCGTTTTTTCTCGTTTAAATCTAACGAAAACTACAAATAAGTACTGAATAAAAATATATGTAACCATTATGAATGCATTTCTTTTCATCTCTATCAAGTTAAATAAGGTCGAAGGTGTTACATCAAACATATTTTTCTTATTAAACAGAAACAAATTAGTGTGGTCGTAGATAAAGTAAGTACATAATTCGAGTTGTAAGGTGTCTTCAACCTAGGTTAACCTAGATCGTTGTCAATCCAGGTTAGCCTAGGTTTAATCTAGATTAGGTTATGGTTAGGTTAAGTTATATTAGAGCCAGATAAATCCAGTCTGACAGGCCGAAACTTCTAGATTCAAAATAGGAAAAATTTATTCAATTTTAATATACGTCAGATAATTTATTTTCACTACTTTTATGTTTTTTGCTTAGTGACGCGAGTTGTTACCATAGTAACAACAAACAGAATGTTTAATAATGAAACTTCATTTAATTTTCATTGGACTTTTACGCATGACTTGGATACTTTTACACACGACTATAATAATGGCATACCTCACATGCAATAATTTACTTATTAATGTGTTCATTTTGATGAGCGAGTAGATATATATTAACTGTTACCACAAACTACTTTGAATACTTACTTGAATACTTTTCAAGAATATAAGAATATAATCTCATTGAGCTAGGCCTTGTTGTGTACTCTATTAGTTACAAATAAATATAAGTTACCTTAACGGACTATAGTTACTGTACCTATAGTTACTGTATATATATATATATATATATATATATATATATATATATATATATATATATATCTTAATAGGAAAATCTGATGTAATTTATCTAATTATACACGCTCTCCTACACCTATTATTTTTTTAACAGCACGCTTGGTTTAATTTTACCGATCATTAATTATCAAGATTATTTGATGGAGGAATCATACCGATGTTGTATAGAAGTAAATGATCGTGCGGATTTAACTGTTATAATAATTATAGGTATTTCTGCACCGCTGAGTTACATGCGCCTCCGGTGCATTTCCTCCTTTAAAGAATTTATGATACAAAATGTTGTTTAAACAGAGCTGAAAGAAAAAAGAGTTGAGTTGAGGATATGTACACATTGCGGTGAAAGATTGTTTGTGCGAAGGAGTTCTTTATGAATTCTTGTGGCTGTGCACATATATCTCTTAAACGGGTATCCTCATGTTTGTACACAATATATACCTACATTTACGTTTTTTATATACCTACAAATGTCAAAATATCTCAAACATAAACGTCAAAATCATACAAATCCTACAAAATCTACATCCTACAAATAATGATAATTTGGCCCTAAATACAGAATAAGTTTGCCCATGCCTGATAATATATAATATAAACTATGTATCAAATATCAATAAACATTTTATATTACAAATAGTTAATGCAAAAATAAATCATGTTGGTTGAATCAATGAATACCATTGTTTTTTACTTATCTGGCCCCACTTGAAGCCACTGGATGTTTACTAACAAAGTAAATAAGATTATAATCGTGTTATTATTATGACTAGTCCATTCTTGTGAAGGCATTGTGTAATAAAAAAATGTTCGTTATGTTGGTATTAAATATAAACCGTATTATTTTTATACTGAAATATGAATGATTTCATAATATCATATTCAAATTCGCTAAACGGTAGATGTGAAGATTGGTATTAATGCTTTCAGCCAATTAGTTTAAATTCATTTTGGAGTAGGATAGATATTCGTCCGTGTAGTAAATTAAAATCAATGGAATTGTAAATGTATTTGGTTTATTACACTTGTGCGTTTTAAAACCCGAAATTCAGTCATTTTCAAGATTCAATCGTTCATAGCATTTTTATACTTTAATAAATAATTATCGAAGACCTCCCGTTTTTTATTTTTGGTACGATGTACCATTTGTCCCAAATGTCCCATTTGATTTGGTTCATTGTGTTTCCAACAGTAGCAGAGCTAGTGGAATTTTAAGGCTGGCCAATGTTTCCCTTGTCCAGATTTTTGCTTATGTTATACACATCATCTTGGACATAGTTGGCTTTAGTACGCTGCAACGCTATGATGCAAATGACGCAAATGCCTGAATTCTCAAGCCTGAAGTACAAAATAATCTGATGTAGCGTTGTGATCTCGCGATTTTGGTTTCAAAGAATTTGAGTTTCTCACGAGTCGGCAAAGAAAACTAAGTGGACACCCGATTAGTTTTTGTTTATTTAGGACCATTAGTCTGGCTTATCTAAATCATGCGGGCAGACGCTCGAACTTAGGGATCGTGCCGAGACGCCGAGAGGATTTTGTTTTATGAGTTCTGGAAATTTTCCATAAAGATTAGGGGAGGACTCACACCAAGACCGAGGTGATGAGGTAGAGGGAAGTTAAAAAGGGGCAGTCAGAATTGAGCTAGCAAGAGAGTAATTTCAATTTTGAAAACGAACTCCTCCGTATTTTCGTCGAAGTAAATTCCGGGTTTCGACCACAAGTATCGTAGAATTAAGTGTATTATTGTTAGTTAGTAATTATTGTAATAAGTTAGCGATTAGTTGTACATATTGTAAGATATTAGTAGATAAGTAGTGTTTAATTACATATAAAGGACATATTTGCGTGTAATTAATTCATCCATTGTCCTGATCCTGGAGCAGCACCATACCAAATTACCAGTTCGCAACAGTAGGCCTTATCAGAGAAAAACTTATCATGGATATTACTTGAATGAAGATGGCTAAAAACAAGGTATTATGCAACAATTGTTGATTCTACTATTGTCCTCAGTGGAATAAAGTAAATCTTTTCATCATCTTTTCCATATATGAACACGGTGATTCAGTCTGGTGAACAAAGGGTGAAGATTTTTTAACGATCTTTCCGTTACGAAACTGTCTTAATAATTATGTGTTACGGCCAATATTACAATGGAACAATGTCGGACAATGGGTTGAATTGTCGAGAAAGTGGACAAAAATATAACGTCCTATATATCTGAAATTTTGGTTACAGGTGTTTTGTCGCTGATCCCGAATATGTTATCAAAAATTTCAAAAACAAATTGGCGGATGTTTCTTCGAAATACTCATCCAATTTTTACAAATTAGCGTACATAATCATTCTGTTCTCAGAATTTCGCGAAACACGTTCTCCACAGAACCACTTCTAATTTTTCGTAAAGTGTTTAATATCAACTGAATGTTTTTTTATTAAATAACAGTTTATGTTAATTCAAGAAAACGACTGCCAACTGCGAGGGGAAACTGACTTTTTCAAAATATTTTATTGCAACAAAACTGTGAAAATTATGAATCGTTCAATATATTCCGACAGTGGCGTAACTATAGGGTGGCAGGGCTGGCAAAATGCCACGACCCCCCGACCTGACACCCCTCCCCCCGAAGCCGCGAGTCACAATAGAGTAAAATTGGACGTAACTAAACGTAATGCCCGCTCCACACTCTCGCAGAGTAACTTCGGAGAGAAAGTTGTTCTAGGCGAGGAACTAGACGGAGGAGGCATCTACACTCTCGCCTTACTTCGCGAGGACCTGAGTGCCATGACTGACACCGAACAGGTGGTAGCTGCTGCTGCAATTATTTGTGTGTATAATATATAGGAAAGGACGAGTAAACACGAGAGTGTAGACGTGATACTCTCCCTTCCACGTACTCGCACCTCGTGTCTCTTTGACTCGGGTACGAAAAACCGCTTCAAGAAGCGAAGTTAGCCAAGGCGAGTCGAGGAAGCACAAGGCGGACCGAGTAACCTGACCACACTCTCGTTCCTCGCTCAACTCCGTGCTACTTCGCGAGAGTGTGGAGCGGGCATAACTGTATGGCAGATGCAGCACCCGACACCAGTGTATATCCAGATCCAGAACAACTACAACAAGGTACTAGCCAAAATCAAAGTGAATCATACTTTAGTTTGAACAGTATTGTATCTTCATCATATAATATTTGTCTGTTTGACCATCTTGAAGTTATATTATTATTTTTTTTTATTAATATATACTTATTTTCTTCAAGAATAATAATAACTCTTATTACCAACTAGTTTCGGCTTTATTAAATGTTAGCCATCTTCAGGGTAAATATGAACAAAATAAATATTAAAATAAAAATTACAATTTTCAAATTTGTTATAAATTCTTCATCATATATTACAGATAAGAGAAATTTTAAAGAACGAAATGATCAAGTGAAACGGTTCGTGATCGAAAACGGACATTGTAAACCTAATGGCCATTTCTTAGAAACAGTGACAACATATCTTTCCTAGAAAAACATTACTAGATTGCTTCTAAGTCTGGTATGAAACTTGAACGTACATGGCTATCCTATTTCTTAATACCTTAGAAGGCGTATTGTGAACCATGTTGGTTATTCGCAAATCGGGCATCTAAAATAATGCAAAATGTTTGGATGGAAGGCTATGACGACTGGAAATATATTGTAGACGCCATAGAAAGACACGAGACAACGAAAATTTTCTTACGTATTAACAATTCCGGCTACATGGAACACTAGATGAAGAGCAAGAGACCCAGAAAGAAAAATATTTTTGGCGCCAGGTACTCTCTGGACTGATTGATGTTACTCTAACACTTTCAACGTGTTATTTGGCCTTTCGTGGCCACAGAGAAAATGCAGATAGCAATGATCCAAGTTCCCGCGGAAACTTTTGGAGTATTATTGAGTTATTAGAAAAATAAGATCCGATTTTACAAGAATTGTTACAATTTATAATTCACAACAAACTACCGATGCAGCCTCTAAAGCACTTCAGTCTAAAGCCACCAATCTTTTAATTGCCTTAAAACGTTTGAAAATCTGTCTGGAAGAATTAGAAAGGTTAACGACAAGAATTTTAAAATTTAAAAAAGAAAGCAAATACTATAACAGAAAAGTAGCGTATCGCCATCATCTGGCGAGGAAATTCAGGGTTGAATTTCCTCGCCAGATGATGGCGAAACGCCATTTTGACGAACTTTGTGAAGATGAGCGCCTCCAACATCTGAAAAGTTCCTTCAAAGTGAACATATTTTATCGAGTATTGGACATCATTATTAACCCGGCGAGCGGGTTAAAATATGTAACACGGAGCGCAAGGTGGGTGTAACAAACCCCTATAGGGATCGCGTGAATTTAATAGATAGAAAATGATATGCATAATATTTGGAAAATGAATCTTAATTTAAACAGGTTGAAAATTAAACGTCTGATCTGACTCTAAAATGGGACATTTACGAAATACAAGCAGCGCAGACAACGTTAGAGAAAAATATCCCATGATGGAACTGCAGAATATGAAGGAATATTTGATGCAAAAAAATGTGTTTGAATCCTACTTACTGTCTTTATGTTGTACCATAAGTAGCATTGTTGCTACCAAATTTATGTTTTTGATACAAAGAATTTTGATAACATGGATAATGTGAATAAATTAGCAATTTTGGCGAAAGGGTACTCAAGTCCCATCGATATATTATGCTGAATGTGATCAAAACCTCTCCACATTATACTAAACTTTTGAATGATAAAGAAAACTTTGCTAGAATTTTATATTAACTTTGAAAAGTTTTAATAACATCCACTTTACTAATTAAATCAAGGGAAAGCTGTCCCAAAGTGGATGTTATTAAAACTTTTCAAATTTGAGTAGGCATTGTCTATGTGACTGTTATAAATAGTTGTCAATTTATATTAACTGTTACGCATTATCACACTACTCGACAAGATAAGAAACGAAAGAATACGGGAGGACCTAAAAGTAGAAAGTGCGAGGAAATACATACAAAAGGCACAACTAAGATGGTGGGGGCATCTAAAAAGGCTAGACAGAAACCGGCAAGTCAGGAAAGTGGCAATAGACGAAGAAGAAGACCTAGGAAAGAGTGGGATAAAGAATTGGAGGAATTACTAAAAGAAAAAGGCTTAAGCACAAGAGAAGCCGAAGTACTGGCAGAAGACAGGAACACCTGGAAACAAAAAGTGAATAAACAAGGAAATTAACCTGAATAAAATGTATAAAACCTCAACACCTAACGGTACATAAGGCCAAGATTATGATGATTACGCATTGGTTGTAAGTACAAAATACCTTTATCTACTCGCACACCAAAGTGATCACATTAATAAAGGCTTGGATTTTTTGCGTACTATAAATAGATGTTTTTTTTACAAAAAATAGTTGCAAACATACAAAATTCGGTTTATTCATACAAAAGGAGATTACTTCATCCAAAAAAGGTTACTTCGTCCAAAATAAAAGGCTTGGATTTTTTGCGTACAATAAATAGATGCTTTTTTACAAATAATATCTGGACAAATACAAAATTCGGTTTATTCATACAAAAAAACGATTACTTCATCCAAAATAAAATATAAACGCCCAATGATCGATTGAATCTTACAAATAATAATGGTTTAGTACAATAATTGATAGATTTGTACAAAATAAAATCAATTCACCAAAAAAAAGGTTTAACTGTACAAAAAAGGTTGATCCATCCAAAATTTGATTGCTCTTTACAAACAATTTTTTTTATACAAAATACAATTATATCTCACAATAAACGAATTTTAAAAACAAGGACTTGATTCCTTCAAATTTTATTTCTAACTAACGCGGCGTGTAACGAAAGAGAGAGCGCAAACACATCAGTCTTACGACCAGAAGCACTGTATGCCATGGAGTATGTCTTTCCTTGAACCGAAGAGGTCTGGTAGAGAAATTGTAAATCAGAGAGAGGAGAATCATCAGGAAGATCCCAGGCATTCCCGGTAATGGAAGATGGGGAATTCCGAAGACGACATAACTCTGAGCTCTACGGACATATTGAGAGGCTCTCTGACTGTGCAAGGAAAAGAAGGGTAGCTTTCTATGGCCACATTGCAAGATTGACTCCAAACCGACTTACCAACAGACTGTTCACATTCTGGTAAAAGAAGAAGGTTCGTACAACTTGATTGGCAGAAACCGAGAAGGATATTAAAGAAGTGGGAATAACAGATCTCCAAAACAGACAGTCTTCTGTGAGATGCATCCTGAAGTAAGTTCTTGGATTTCAGGAAAAACACTGAAGGAAGTCTGTGGATTTTAGGAAAAACCCCGAAGGAAAGGTATCCCCTGGACAGAAGAGGGAAAGAAGCTACACCAGCAGAAGATGCGACAATACTGGGCAAAGATCAAAGCCTAATAATTGAAAAAGCGTGGTCCAAAGTAGGGCTATTGGAAACAAGAAGAAGAAGAAGAAGATAGATGCACTATATATAAGAAGCACTATCTATACTACATCTAAGCAGATAGAATAATTTCCACACAATTTATTTCCGAGCAAATCCACTCATCAATAAGATGAACAGTTTTTTCCTTTCAGTATTTTTATGCATATAATAAAAGTGTGAAGATTATTAAATACACTCGTAAATTTGCATTTTGCACTTATTAAGTAAAATAAAAAACCTTTTTTGGGTGAATTTCGAATATGTTGAAACGATTCAATCGATTATTGTAAGGAAAAATCATAGTTTGTAAGAAAAAATCAATTATTGGATGATTACATTTTATTTTGCATGAATTAACCTTTTTTTGGATGAAGTAGTTTATTTTGTACGAAGTAACCGAATTTTGGATTGATTAATTTATTTTAGTATTTATTCAGCTATTTAATGTAGAACTGCATCCATTTATTGTATGTTGAGTTTTGTATACTTCTAATCGAATATTGGATGAATAAATTTTATGCGATTAATAAATACATTATTGTAACTGAAAGATGCCATTTTTATAATCGTGTGTAAAATTATCCAAATCAAATGTAGTTTCATTATTAAACGATTTCTGTTTGTTGTTACTATGGCAACAACTCGTGTTAGTAAGCATAGACGTAGTAAAAATAAATTTTCTGACGTATATTAAAATTTAATTAATTTTTCTTATTTTAAATCAAAAAGTCTCGGCCTCTCATTGTTAGTCTGGATTTATCTGGCTCTAATATAACCTAACCTAATATATATTAAATCTAGGTTAATCTAGATTACATCGACAACGATCAAATAGTGTTCAAATAGTCACTGTGCGTTTTTTACTAGTTAGCTATTTTTTCCACGGAGGCGCTGAATATTCTAACCTTATTGTGTCAGTGATTTGAAGTATGTTGTCTGTCAAAATTACAATTTTTCAATATTATCGGTAAGAAACAATTATTTTTCTTTTTTGTAGATTCAACAGTATTTTAACATGCTACGTGGATAAAATAATATATGACACACGTGTGTGAAAGGCTTTTGTGCAGACATTGCGATTAAATATAAACTTATGCAGAAAAGCTCTTCTTAACACACTTGCATCATAAACTACTATTTCCGTCTGATTATAAGAGCTTTGGTGCTAAAATAAATGATTGTATGTGAAGAATGCAATTATTATAATCGTGTGTAAAACTATCCAAATCGTGCTTAAAAGTCCAATGTAAATAAATGGAGTTCCATTATTAAACGATTTTTGTTTGTTGTTACTATGGCAACAACTCGCGTAAGTGATTTGAAGTATTTTGTCTGTCAAAATTACAATTTTTCAATATTATCGGTAAAAAACATTTTTTTTTTGTAGATTCAACAGTATTTTAATATGCTTCGTAAATAAAATATTGTATGACACACGTGTGTGAAAGGCTTTTGTGCACTCATTGCGATTAAACCACTCGCCTTCGGTACGTTCTATAAACTTAGCAAATGATGCATAAAAGCCCGTCTTCACACACTTGTATCATAAACGATTATTATCAAATTTATTTAAAACGATTTGTTTTAAACTTTTCTTGAGTCTTGATTTCTACTACAAAATATATGTACAGCGAGATGTAAATAGATGTAAAGCGAGTTGATATGTGTCACACTAACTATTTCACATATTCCAATATTTTCAGAAATATTTCGAAAACTCACACATTTTTGTCAATAAAGTATTAAATCACAAGCCAATAAAGAATAAAAATATCTCGAGAAAATATGCGGTCAGCCTAAATTATTCACTGTTTATTTATTAAATTCTTTTTATTTTCAGTGAAAAATAAACGTCGCGTCGGTCAAGGTTATAAGCAAGTAATGCAATAGTATATAACAGCCTTGGATTTGTAAGACTTTTATTCTGTTGAAAATAATCACCGTAATTCTATGTAATAAATTCAATTATCTTTACATATTTAGCAATTACTTTCCTCATAAATAATTCTCCGAACTGAATTTATATAAAGTTGTATTTGTCATTTCCTTATTATCGATAATGGAATTCATGCGAAAATTCTGAGAGAACTTTCAGTCTAAACTACAAAATTATTTGGGTACTTACGTATTAACGCCACCAACGTTATATATTGGATCGAGTATTCGCGCTACCTAATTCGACAGATAAATCAAGACAACATACCCGCGTCTTGATTTCTGTGGGGGGCATCCTAATCTAACCGGCGTTTAAAAATAAAGTTTTTTGAGTTTTAAAAATGTTTAAATTTGAAATCACATGTTTTATTTATATGATTTATCATATAAATTTTAGGTGTAGATTGGCGGCATTTAAAACGGTGATGGCGTTAATACTAAGTATAGTATTACTTATTAATAATAATAAGTAATATATTTGACAAAGCAAATAATGCGTAAAACCTTACGTGTTTTATATCCTCATGTATTTTAATTTTTTTTTTAAATTGAGCATATAACAACAAATGCATATAATAGCATATAACAGCATATAATAACAAATATAACATATAAATCTTTAAGTTCAGATTTCATTCTTAACTTTATAATTATTTGAGAGAGAGAATATATTTATTTTAACACTCATGCTTTAAAAGTACTATCTTGGTGCACGTTTTTTAGTGCGATAAATGTCACTATTAGTTGTATTACCATATAACTTGGGTAATGCGCGCAAATATTCAATATTGCTAGGTTACATTAAAATAAACAAATAAATAAAAATGAATTGAATACAATCAAGACCGCGGTATTAAAAAAGTGACGTGAAGTGCCACAATTTTTTTTCATTACAAAATAATAATAAAACTTAAAATGAGTTTAAATTCTTTGGTGATACCGGAGACTCAGGAGAGTTCTTATGACAAATCCACACCAGCACGGTGTCACCGGTGCACATTGTGCAATTGTCACCGGCGACAATTGAAAAAGTAAATTCTTCTTTTTTGATTTAATTTTTTTGGATGGTACCTGGATCCCAAGTTTCGGAGTTAATAGATAATTATTTACGGAGTTAATAGATATATAATAGATAATTATTTGAATATTCTAATTTCGTTCGTTCTCATCTGGATTTGGAATAATATTAAAACAACACACTTAAATTTTAACCACGCAGCATTTAAGTTAAAATTCCTTATATTACGCGTGAGTTTCACAGGTGTTTTCCTGTTCCTGTCTGTCTGCTGCCTATTTAATTCCTCATTTGCAATTTAACTGTGGCCATGGTTTTTGATCGCGATGCATATCTTCGCCCCGTCGCCCCTTTCAACTGAAGCACTTCGTTGTTAAAACCGTTTTAATCACGAATTTAAATACGAGAGCTTGGGGGAGTTTACCCAGCGGAAAATATTTATTTATTTCACGCTTCCTTAATGAAAACAATGTAAGATAGATCGTTTCAGACGAATTAATTATGATTTTTCGAAATAGAAAAATAACAATGACGAAGGAATACCATAGAGGTAATTTAAAAAAAAAACCGGCCAAGTGCGAGTTGTGACTCGCGCACCGAGGGTTCCGTACAAACTTGTAAGTAAGGTATCTTTTTCTTTGTGGAGGTCGTAGCAAGCACATTCAGTTAACTTGACAAGTGGCCCTCCTGAAATCACGACCATCTTAGTACCGCTGCAAGCATAACCTCAAGATGTCGCTGTCGTACGATGGAATTCTTCCCTATATTTTATTATCATACATCCCCCATTCACTATTAATGTTTAGGGGTTCTGGAACTTCACTATTTGTTTTTGCTCATTTTTGTCTGTATACCTATATACCCTGTATAAAGGTATACAGGGTATTTTTTTTGAATAACGCGAATATTTTTAAATTTATAAAAAGAAAACCTTATTTTACTTTTACACTTATTCACTAACTTATATTAAGATCTAACTATTTCTTGATCTAATATAAACTAATATATTAACTATTTTTAGATTTATTCCGATACTCTTAACATTCAGTTGTTCAATTGACAGCTTTTGGGCAATTGACTACCAAAAAATAAGGGCGTACGTGATTTAAGTATATGTAGATTATAAAGAAAAATTAGACGAAATATAATATATACAGGATGTTACGGGACTTGTGTATGTCGCATGTCGGTTATAAACATGCAAAATTTAGACATAATAAATACCCTGTATATATTATGTATAAAGAGCGTACGTGATGAAATGCATAGCGAATATAAACAAAGAAAATTCAGAATAAACAGCTTGGAGCCAACACATACTTTTTAACCTTCGGACCTAACCGAGGAGGACCTAACTGTATGCAACCCATATGCTTCTGGAGCCTAACAATACCACTACGACAACATTAGTGTATTTTTATAAGTTTCTAATAGTAAATTCGCATTTTTCTTGTAATTAAACTACATATTTACGGATTTCAGATTTTTCCCTTTACATGTGCTGTAAAACACCGCTTCTTGCCAAATTTCATGATTCTAGGTCAACGGGAAGTACCCTATAGGTTTTGATTCCCTTGTGAAATCGCAAAATATGCGACATAAACGGTCATATCTTTTGATCGCGTCGACTTACAAGTTTGATTTTTTCACAGCTGAAAGAGACCGCAGGCCCGAGTATTTGATACAAATTTCAACTTGTTACCTCTACGCGTTCCTGAGAAAAAATGGTCTAAATGGACGGACGGACAGACGGACAGACAGACAGACGGACAACAAAGTGATCCTATAAGTGTTCCGTTTTCGGTACGGAACCCTAAAAATTACAATGACGAAAGAATACCATAGAGGTGAATATTTAAAAAAAGTATTGACAAATCAGTTCAATCAATAACCTGCTCAGTTCATGTCTCTCTCACAAAATGTCAAAATTATAAACATCTAACGCTAAACACCAAATGGGTTTTCAAGTGAGTGGTTTGCAAATTATTGTTCATGGAAGCAAAGCTGTGCAGATGAGAGATAAATCTCGAAACGCGTCCACAGATGGATATCCACTTAAGGTATCGGAAAGACATTCTTAAAAACAATGTTATTTTATGGCTTTTGTTGAGTGCCACGAAGGTGGACTGAAAGCTGTAAAATAACGTGATTTCATGTGATATTTGTACTGGTAGTGCTAAAAAGACTCAATAATTGTTATAGAGCTCCGCAAAGACTGAATATATTTGTATATTCAAGCTGTATTCCGTTTGTTTTAAGTTTGTATTGATTATTGTTTAAGTATTGACTATTGTTTAAGTATGTGACTATTAAGTATTGATGATATGTATGACGAGTAGCTGAATAGAATAGATTTTTACAAATGTTTGTGCTATTTGTGATTCGCGTTCAAGATTCGACCTTGATTTCCTGTTTCTATGCCGTGTTTTCTCGAATACCGAACGACGGCGCCGTGGAAAAATCGATAATTCCGGGGTTAAAACACGTAAAATGAAACAGGAAAGCCTGTTAATACAGGGTAATTTCTGTTTGGTGTGTCAATTGGGAATGATAACAAAATATAATATGGTTAAAACTTGATTTTTCATTTAAAACGAAATTCAATGCAAACTTCTTTTTACTCTACGAAAAAACTTCTACTACGGAAAAAATGAGAAGAAGAAGAGGAAGAAATATTTATTGAAAACAAACGTTTACAAAAGGCCATCGACCACTAGGTCTTTCCGCCAAAAAAAATGAAAAATCAGAAGCTACACCTTTTTTATAAATTAACTCTTTACTGATATTATTAATTTTTATCGATCGATATCACATTTTTTAGTGCCTTAAATGTATTGTTTGAAATAATAATATTACAACGAATACGTTTTTCTTCGTTTTTTGTTCAAAATATTATTTTAAATTTAATTATTAAATATTCAATATTATAATTGTTTTATTATAATTCAATATATTAATTGTTGGTTATTATCACCCCTAATATTCATTTATTTATATATTTATATACGTTTGTTTAGTTATTGGGAATGGGGAAAATTTTTCCATTTCCCATTTTTCCAGATTTCCCATTAACTAAACAAACGATTCAATATATTATTTAATATAAGGCTTAGCTTAAAGGCCAATTTAATTAATGCGAAAATTCTGAGAGAACTTTCAATCTAAACTACAAATATCTTATATTAAGTAATCAATCATCAACGGTTTTATATTCAAAATAGATTGATTTATCTCGGTAAATGCCAAATTCAACTTGTAAATTCATCTGAATGTTTGTTTAGGATAAAAGCAGAATAGCATGTTTATTAAAAATACATTTTCGCATAATTTGTAAATCAATTAAATACAAATTTATAACTGATCCTAGCCCGTAAATCACATTTCTTATACATACATACATTTTTTATTTAATTTTACCCCTTACATACAATGACGTACCTAAGACGTCATGTATATGTGATAAGATCACATGTAAATGGACAAGTCAATGCACATTTTATTCGTATGTCAAGAGGTTAACACATTAGTATTGTAACATTAATGTTATACATCTGTATTTTATATGTTTATAATAAATAAGAAAATAAATATTTTAAAAATCATGGAATGCTAATTAATGTACGTACTGTAACTGGAAAAATTCCAACACGGGATATTTTATTTTGGTATTTATTTGTCGTGTCATTCGATTAAATTCCGCAAATGTTGTGAATTAATATCCTTAACGTTTTAATTAAGTCGTAGGGTTTAATAGGAAATCGATTGGGAAACATAGTAAAACATAACATATTTTTATTGCATTTATAAAATCCTACCTTTTTCGAAAATATATTTAATTCAACGTATCCAATATTTTTAAAAACACTTTTGTGGCACATTCACCAAAAGAAAAACACTGCTTCAAATTCGCGCGGTTTTGCGTAACAATTTGTGGTATCGCACTTGCACAGAACAGGTCGCGGCAGAGAATGATCCGGTTTTGAGTCCGCGTTCCGGACGCGTCGGCTTCTCTCGGTCGCCGCCCGGAGTAGGGACATCACCGTGTAATATCATTGGTTGGTTTCACTCTATTGCGTCACAATATTCCGGTCGATTCACGGAAACGAGATCCCAATTTCTGGTATATGTATCTTATGACTCAACGCTGACGGAGATGCTGTTGTCCTCATCCACGGCCAAGAAGAATGCAGAAGTATGTCTGCATTTCTATTTTCAGCGTTATGTTTTCTTTCATTCAACACGAAAAAATTGAATAAAATGTTGGATAGAGGGATTAGACAAATATTTCATTAAAAAAAAAAAATTACGAAATGTGAGATAAATGCAAAGCCCAGTAACTTAAAAACGTTCAAATGCACTGGGAAATATTTGAAAATAGATCGAAAAAGTAAAGGCTCGTCTACACGGGTAGAGTAACTAGGCAAGTACTGGGTAGAGCAGCGGTTCACAAACTTTTTTGGTCGCGGTACCTTTATCGAGCTAAAAAAATCTCGTGGCACCCTTGAAAGTTAGAAAACGGTTAGAACTCGCGCTTAGGAAAATTAAAAAAAATATACAAATTTCATACTCAATTGTCTTTAATGGGATCAATGAAATTGTTTGGAAAATTTATTATTATTTCCGTTAAGTTTATCGGAAGTTTTGCTGATTTCACCCTCAAATCACTAGATAAAGTGAGTTTGCTCGTGAATCTGTTTTTAATATAAAGTCTATAAACCTATGGTGCCAGGTTTTTCACCTCTTCACCTTTTCACCTCTTCACCTCTTCAATATTCAAATTTGATAAGACCAGAATTATGTGCCCTTTGGTGCTAAATATGTGCCGCAATCGCGATTTTTGTGCTCGAAACGTTCAATGAAAAAATCAAATTTTTCTAATGGGGGTGCTAACTTACAGTCAGCTACCGATATCCCTATCGGGATACCGATTCCAAATAAGCACTACAATTATGTGCTATTTATGTGCTTTTCAAGTACCCCGAAGCGAATTCGCTAACTCAAACCCCTGTGGGACAAACTCATTCCGAACGGAATGAGCCATAAGAAGTGAAATCTATAATAATGGAACACACAAGTTTTAACCAACGCGAAATTATTACAATAATTATGTGTTCTTCAGATATGATATTCCCGATTTTTGTGCTCGCACCAATAGTGCGAAAAATTCACCCCAAACTGTATTAGCCTTACGAGGTGAAATCTTTAACCCTTAACCACCTGCCATGCATCTCAGGTGAGAAAATTACTACTACTTTGGGTCTGAGAGACGTATGTCAGGTGGTTAGGTGTCAATAATCGAGAACAGAAATTTTAAATGAGGCAACATTGTTGCAATAATAATTATGTGCTCTCCATATAGGGTAAGTCCGGGAGAGTTCGACCACTTTTTGGAAAAAGGATTATAACATTTTTGTTTTCTGAGAAAATATTTTCCTCTTACCTCTTTTTAGGGTTCCGTAACGAAAACGGAACCCTTATAGGATCACATTGTTGTCCGTCTGTCTGTCTGTCTGTCCGTCTGTCTGTCTGTCAAGACCATTTTTCTCAGGAACGCGTAGAAGTAACAAGTTGAAATTTGTATCAAATACTCTGTAATTCTGGTCTGCGGTCTCTTTCAGCTGTGAAAAAATTAAACTTGTAAGTCAACGCGATCAAAAGATATGACCGTTTATGTCGCATATTTTTCGATTTCACAGGGGAATCAAAACCTATAGGATACTTCCCGTGGACTTAGAAATATGAAATTTGGCAAGAAGCGGTGTCTTACAGCACATGTAAAGGGAAAAATCTGAAAACCGTAAATATGTAGTTTAATTACAAGAAAAATGCGAATTTACTATTAGAAACTTATGAAAATACACTAATGTGTTGCGTGGTATTGTCAGGCACCAGAAGCATATGGGTTACATACAGTTAGGTCCTCCTAAAGATACTTGAAGAGTATTAAGACAAGGCATCCTGTCTCCAATATAATTTAAAATCTACATACAAGCACTAACAAACTGGAGACGAAAAACCGCAGGAATGGGAATAAAAACAGATTTTTCTCGACACATTGTGGCTGTTTGTGGCGTGGCTGTTCGTTGCAATATAAATGCAACTTCAATACGACGCTTAAGATTGTATATATGTTGCCAAAATTATAGTTTTTCCATATAAGCGCAAATAAACGTGGCAACGTCGAGTTAGTTGCGTTCGCATCTACTATCTCTCATCTTGAAAATGTCAACAATTATTTTCAACAAAAATTCGAATATTTATTGAACTAACGTAGACAACGTAGAAGCTTAATTTTTGCTTCCGGATCTTAGTTAAAGAGTGCCAAAGACGATTAACAACAGTTTCACCAAGTAAAAAGTCCGCAACATTAAGTTTCAAAAAAATCCCGTATTCTTTACCTAAGCCGCCGATATGTCCTCGATGCACTGAACAGTTTGAAAGGAGCCACTGAACTGTTGATGGACACATGGACGACAGCTGCAAGAGTTTCAAGGAAAAATATGATCCGATGGCATTGGATTAAAGCCCATACTGGAGTCGAAGGCAATGAGCGAGCGGATTTGCTCGCAATAGCAATACTCATTTGCCAATTGCATACGACAAATTGAAACCTAACCTAAACAAGCGCTGAAATCTGGTTCCAAGGGACATGTCGAGAAACTCTGGCAGGACAGATGGAGTGCAGCTACAACAGGCTTGCGTACTAAGCTGCTTATACCATCAATAAAAGCTTGGTGTAGCTTAAACGCTAGTCTATCCAAATTATAACATGCCAGGGAAACTTCAAGGCTTATCTCCAAAGATTTGGCAAAAAAAGATTCCTCCTCTGCGAGTGTGGGGAACACGACTGTGCCGCATCACGTTATATTTTGCTGTCCAGATGCAGCACTATGGAGACAATCCTTAGTGATAGAAATGCAACAGCATGGACTGAGCTGGCCCGACAATGAGGATGATTTAATTAGAGTAGAAAAACCCAAAAAGTGGTGGTACACATTCGATAAACACGCCAAGAAATTGTCTAGACTGGACCACGAGTATCAGTTCAGGTGTTCAAATGAAGTAAATAGTCAGTAGAAATCGTTACAGCCAGCATAGTGTCGTATTTGACGGAATGATGGCTTTCATGAAAAAACAACAAAATAGGCTGTCTGGTCTTGTCTCTCCAGTCTAGTCTGGTAAAGAAAAAAAAACATTGTTTGACAAGCCTGCTATTTGCTGACGACCAAGTGATAATAGCAGAACCTGATTTAGGAAATACGAGCGAACTGCATCAAAGCATCATTCTTCTCCAATAGCCTAAGAGACCTAATATGGAAAACAAATATATGATGGCAGAATGCATGATAAGGATATATAAAACCTGTGAAAGATCTACCCTAACATACGCTGCCGAGACCAGAGAAACAATAAGAACTAAGAAACTCTTGAGAAGCACCGAAATGAAAACGCTGGGAGCAATAAAAGGCGGGTCACTACGGATCAAATAAGAAGCAGCGCCATAAGAGATGAATTACAAACGGAAGATGTTGTCAGATGGGTCAGATCCCTGAGATGGGATACTAACTACCCCCCCCAATACCCTCCCCAACCCAAAAACTAAACCCTGATTACGACCGTGTAAGAAAATGAGAATGAAATAACTCAGTAACATTGAATATTCTTGCCAAAATTCAATTTTAAAAGGACGTCCCAAATTTTAATGTTTATTTGATGTGGAACCAAAAGAACGAGTTCACAAAAGGAATGAGGTCAAGTTTTATTTTGTTCTAACGAATGAATGACATTTGAAGGTTTTTCCTTCTTCAAAAAGGACAAAATTGCAGTTCAAAAACACAAAATTCAGATTTGAAAATTTTGCTTGAGATTTCAAAATTTTGCTTCAGATTTCAAAATTTAGCTCCTAAATAGAACATTTTGCTTGTAAATTTTAAATGTTGCTTATAAACTGAACATTTTGCTTCTAAATCTTTTGCTAAATTTGAAAATTTTGCTTCTAAATTTTGGTTCTAAATTGAAAATTTTTTGCTTCTGAATTTTGGTTCAGATTTGAAAATTTTGCTTCTAAATTTTGGTTCAGATTTGAAAATTTAGCTTCTAAATTTAACATTTTGCTTCTAAATTTTAAATTTTGCTTCAGATTTTAAAATTTTGCTTCTAAACTTCACATTTTGCATCGAAATTGAAAATGTTGCTTCCAAATTTTGGTTCAGCTTTTAAACTTTAGCTTCTAAATTGAACATTTTGCTTCTTAAATTTTGCTTATAAATTGAACATTTTGCTTCTAAATTTGAAAATTTTGCTTCTAAATTTTGGTTCTAAATTGAAAATTTTGTTTCAGATTTGAAAATTTTGCTTCTAAATTTTGGTTCAGATTTGAAAATTTAGCTTCTAAATTTAACATTTTGCTTCTAAATTTTAAATTTTGCTTCAGATTTTAAAATTTTGCTTCTAAACTTCACATTTTGCATCGAAATTGAAAATTTAGCTTCTAAATTTTGGTTCAGATTTGAAAATTTAGCTTCTAAATTTAACATTTTGCTTCTAAATTTTAAATTTTGCTTCAGATTTTAAAATTTTGCTTCTAAACTTCACATTTTGCATCGAAATTGAAAATTTTGCTTCTAAATTTTGGTTCAGATTTGAAAATTTAGCTTCTAAATTTAACATTTTGCTTCTAAATTTTAAATTTTGCTTCAGAATTTAAAATTTTGCTTCTAACCTTCACGGTTCAGATTTGAAAATTTAGCTTCTAAATTTAACATTTTGCTTCTAAATTTTAAATTTTGCTTCAGATTTTAAAATTTTGCTTCTAAACTTCACATTTTGCATCGAAATTGAAAATTTAGCTTCTAAATTTTGGTTCAGATTTGAAAATTTAGCTTCTAAATTTAACATTTTGCTTCTAAATTTTAAATTTTGCTTCAGATTTTAAAATTTTGCTTCTAAACTTCACATTTTGCATCGAAATTGAAAATGTTGCTTCCAAATTTTGGTTCAGCTTTTAAACTTTAGCTTCTAAATTAAACATTTTGCTTCTTAAATTTTGCTTATAAATTGAACATTTTGCTTCTAAATTTGAAAATTTTGCTTCTAAATTTTGGTTCTAAATTGAAAATTTTGCTTCTAAATTTTGTTTCAGATTTGAAAATTTTGCTTCTAAATTTTGGTTCAGATTTGAAAATTTAGCTTCTAAATTTAACATTTTGCTTCTAAATTTTAAATTTTGCTTCAGATTTTAAAATTTTGCTTCTAAACTTCACATTTTGCATCGAAATTGAAAGTTTTGCTTCCAAATTTTGGTTCAGCTTTTAAAATTTAGCTTCTAAATTGAACATTTTGCTTCTTAAATTTTGCTTATAAATTGAACATTTTGCTTCTAAATTGAAAATTTTGCTTCTAAATTTTGTTTCAGATTTGAAAATTTTGCTTCTAAATTTTGGTTCAGATTTGAAAATTTAGCTTCTAAATTTAACATTTTGCTTCTAAATTTTAAATTTTGCTTCAGATTTTAAAATTTTGCTTCTAAACTTCACATTTTGCATCGAAATTGAAAATTTTGCTTCTAAATTTTGGTTCAGATTTGAAAATTTAGCTTCTAAATTTAACATTTTGCTTCTAAATTTTAAATTTTGCTTCAGAATTTAAAATTTTGCTTCTAACCTTCACGGTTCAGATTTGAAAATTTAGCTTCTAAATTTAACATTTTGCTTCTAAATTTTAAATTTTGCTTCAGATTTTAAAATTTTGCTTCTAAACTTCACATTTTGCATCGAAATTGAAAGTTTTGCTTCCAAATTTTGGTTCAGCTTTGAAAATTTAGCTTCTAAATTGAACATTTTGCTTCTTAAATTTTGCTTATAAATTGAACATTTTGCTTCTAAATTGAAAATTTTGCTTCTAAATTTGAAAATTTTGCTTCTAAATTTTGGTTCTAAATTAAAAATTTTGCTTCTAAATTGAAAATTTTGCTTCTGAATTTTGGTTCAGATTTGAAAATTTAGTTTCTAAATTTAACATTTTGCTTCTAAATTTTAAATTTTGCTTCAGATTTTAAAATTTTGCTTCTAAACTTCACATTTTGCATCGAAATTGAAAATTTAGCTTCTAAATTTTGGTTCAACTTTGAAAATTTAGCTTCTAAATTTAACATTTTGCTTCTAAATTTTAAATTTTGCTTCAGATTTTAAAATTTTGCTTCTAAACTTCACATTTTGCATCGAAATTGAAAATTTAGCTTCTAAATTTTGGTTCAACTTTGAAAATTTAGCTTCTAAATTTAACATTTTGCTTCTAAATTTTAAATTTTGCCTCAGATTTTAAAATTTTGCTTCTAAAGTTCACATTTTGCATCAAAATTGAAAATTTTGCTTCTAAATTTTTGTTCAACTTTGAAAATTTAGCTTCTAAATTTAACATTTTGCTTCTAAATTTTAAATTTTGCCTCAGATTTTAAAATTTTGCTTCTAAACTTCACATTTTGCATCGAAATTGAAAATTTTGCTTCTAAATTTTGGTTCAGCTTTGAAAATTTAGCTTCTAAATTTTGGTTCAGATTTGAAATTTTAGCTTCTAAATTTAATATTTTGCTTCTAAATTTTAAATTTTGCTTCAGATTTTAAAATTTTGCTTCTAAACTTCACATTTTGCATCGAAATTGAAAATTTAGCTTCTAAATTTTGGTTCAACTTTGAAAATTTAGCTTCTAAATTTAACATTTTGCTTCTAAATTTTAAATTTTGCCTCAGATTTTAAAATTTTGCTTCTAAACTTCACATTTTGCATCGAAATTGAAAATTTTGCTTCTAAATTTTGGTTCAGCTTTGAAAATTTAGCTTCTAAATTTAACATTTTGCTTCTAAATTTTAAATTTTGCCTCAGATTTTAAAATTTTGCTTCTAAAGTTCACATTTTGCATCGAAATTGAAAATTTTGCTTCTAAATTTTTGTTCAACTTTGAAAATTTAGCTTCTAAATTTAACATTTTGCTTCTAAATTTTAAATTTTGCCTCAGATTTTAAAATTTTGCTTCTAAACTTCACATTTTGCATCGAAATTGAAAATTTTGCTTCTAAATTTTGGTTCAGCTTTGAAAATTTAGCTTCTAAATTTTGGTTCAGATTTGAAATTTTAGCTTCTAAATTTAATATTTTGCTTCTAAATTTTAAATTTTGCTTCAGATTTTAAAATTTTGCTTCTAAACTTCACATTTTGCATCGAAATTGAAAATTTTGCTTCTAAATTTTGGTTCAGCTTTGAAAATTTAGCTTCTCAATTTAACATTTTGCTTCTAAATTTTAAATTTTGCCTCAGATTTTAAAATTTTGCTTCTAAACTTCACATTTTGCATCGAAATTGAAAATTTTGCTTCTAAATTTTGGTTCAGCTTTGAAAATTTAGCTTCTAAATTTAACATTTTGCTTCTAAATTTTATATTTTGCTTCAGATTTTAAAATTTTGCTTGTAAACTTCACATTTTGCATCGAAATTGAAAATTTTGCTTCTAAATTTTGGTTCAACTTTGAAAATTTAGCTTCTAAATTTAACATTTTGCTTCTAAATTTTAAATTTTGCCTCAGATTTTAAAATTTTGCTTCTAAACTTCACATTTTGCATCGAAATTGAAAATTTTGCTTCCAAATTTTGGTTCAGCTTTGAAAATTTAGCTTCTAAATTGAACATTTTGCTTCTTAAATTTTGCTTATAAATTGAACATTTTGCTTCTAAATTGAAAATTTTGCTTCTAAATTTTGGTTCAGATTTGAAAATTTAGCTTCCAAATTTAACATTTTGCTTCTAAATTTTAAATTTTGCTTCAGATTTTAAAATGTTGCTTCTAAACTTCACATTTTGCATCGAAATTGAAAATTTTGCTTCTAAATTTTGTTTCAGATTTGAAAATTTTGCTTCCAAATTTTGGTTCAGCTTTGAAAATTTAGCTTCTAAATTGAACATTTTGCTTCTTAAATTTTGCTTATAAATTGAACATTTTGCTTCTATATTGAAAATTTTGCTTCTAAATTTGAAAATTTTGCTTCTAAATTTTGGTTCTAAATTAAAAATTTTGCTTCTAAATTGAAAATTTTGCCTCTAAATTTTGTTTAAGATTTGAAAATTTTGCTTTTAAGTTTTGGTTCAGATTTGAAAATTTAGCTTCCAAATTTAACATTTTGCTTCAAAATTTTAAATTTTGCTTGATTTTAAAATTTTGCTTCTAAACTTCCCATTTTGCTTTTAAATTGAAAATTTTGCTTCTAAATTTTGTTTCAGATTTGAAAATTTTGCTTCTAAATTTTGGTTCAGATTTGAAAATTTAGCTTCTAAATTTAACATTTTGCTTCTAAATTTTAAATTTTGCTTCAGATTTTAAAATTTTGCTTCTAAACTTCACATTTTGCATCGAAATTGAAAATTTTGCTTCCAAATTTTGGTTCAGCTTTGAAAATCTAGCTTCTAAATTGAACATTTTGCTTCTTAAATTTTGCTTATAAATTGAACATTTTGCTTCTAAATTGAAAATTTTGCAACAAAATTTTGCTTCTAAATTGAACATTTTGCTTCTAAATTTTGGTTCAGATTTGAAAATTTTGCTTCAAATGTTTGGTTTCGGGGGGGTTTTGGAGAAATGCATCAATTTACTTTCTAAAAGTAAAACAAAGGTTCCTAAACTCCATATCTACCCATGCTCTCTTGAAGATAGTCGTCTCTACTCGTCCCTCCTGATTTCAATATAATATTTATGCTATATGTTGCATATTTGGGGGGGGGGGGGGAGTTAAGCACTAACTAGTAGCTAGATTAGTTAACTAAAGATCCACAAAGTTTAATTTTCCTAGCAACTGCACTGAGATATCGGGTAAAAAGCAAAAAATCTCAAAAACAAAGATATCAAAGTTTGAAAGTCAACAGCTTAGTAACTAATTGCGCTAGAATGTTCTAGTTTCGTCTAGTTAGTAACTCAATTAGTTAGCTTAATATCCAAAAGGTTTAATTTTCCTAGCTAGTGCAATAACTTAGATATCAACTAATAAGTAAAACATCATAAAAACAAAGATATTAAAGTTTGAACGTCAACAGCTTAGTAACTAATTGCGCCAGAATGTTCTAGTTTCCGCTTTATTTATTTCCGCTAAGTAGCTCAATTGCTTAGCTTAACATCCACAAGGTTTAATTTTCCTAGCTGGTGCAGTATCTCAGATATCAACGAATAAGTAAAAAATCTTAAAAAACAATGATATTAAAGTTTGAACATCAATAATTTAGTAACTAACTAAGCTAGAATCTTCTAGTTTTCACGAAATAGTAGCTAAATTAGTTAAATAAACGTCTTAAAAGTTTAGTTTTCCTACCTAGTGCACTAACGGAGATATCGTCCAAAATTTAAAAAATCTCAAAAACAAAGATATCAAAGTTTGAACATCAATAACTCAGTAACGAATTAAACTAGAATATTCTAGTTTTCACGAAATAGTAGCTAAATTAGTTAACTAAACGTCATCGATGTTTAACGCTCCTAGCTAGTGCAATAATTAGATATCGACTGGAATTTTAAAATCATCAAAAACAAGGATATCAAAGTTTGAACTTCAATAACTTAATAACCAAAGAAGCTAGAAGCCACTAGTTTGCACTATGTACAGCTTTATTATCTATCTAAACGCTCACAAAGTTTAATATTCCAATTTGGTTTGTTAACCAAGTTATTAAGCAAGAAACCTAAAGTAATTATTTCGCTTGGAATAATAATTCGAAATGTTCTCTGTAAAAGTACATGTGTTGGTTACATGGGCGTAGCCAGGGTTTAAGTTTAGTTTTAGGGAGGGGGGTGGTAGTTTGAAGAAAATATAATAACAAAAATGCCAATTTACTTTCTAAGATTGACGGATCGTATGTGTCAATCTTAGAAAGTAAATTGGCATTTTTGTTATTATTACTAAACTCCACATTTACCATGCTCTCTCGAAGAGAGTTGTCTCTCCTTATTTCAATATAATATTTAAGGGATTTATTTAATATTAAGGAAAATGTGGGGAGGGGGGGGGGGGGGTTTGGTTGAACCCCCGAAACCCCGCCCTTGGCTACGCCCATGACCAGGATAGAATTGCCAAGTGGGCAAAAGACGGAATGCCACAAAGCAGAAGACCCCCAGGCCGCTCGCCCAAGAGATGACAGGAGTCCCGGAAGTCCGAATCGCAAGAGGGGTAGACATCAGTACCATACAGGACAAAGTCCTAAATCAAGAAGAAGAAGAAGTAATAATAGCAAGTGATGAAAGATATATAAATTATATTTGAAAATTGATAGAAGAGTATTCCGAATGGGGGTTAAACATGAATATGTCAAAAACAGAATACCCCCCGGGGGGGTCGTTGTTTTCTCCTCTCGTTCGCCTGCTGTGAGTTCGAGTACTCTCTGGTCCTTGTTGGTTGGATTCTGGTTGCTGTTTGGGTTTAAGAGTTCCTCGAAATATTGTTTCCACTTCCCTTGTATTTCTGTTTCGTTTCCGATGATTTGTCCTGTCTCATCTCTTCATAGGCTAGTGCTTGGCTTCACTCTCAACAGCAACGCATATATTAGCACTTACCACTGAAACTTTGAAAAGTATAACAAATCTGAAGGAGATTAGAAAATATTCGTTATAACAAGTGTTAAGACCGTGTCTCACGAAAATCAAATTTTACAGTTTTAAAAACAGGGCTGGTCAAATCACTTACCTGTTAGGGCTGCTCGCGTCTCCGCCACGTGTGATCGTCCTTCCGGCGCCTATTTTAAGGGAGGAAATGGGTATAATAAGTGGAGGGATTCCCTTAAAATTGTTGTATTCCAGACGTTGGATGCCGCTTCAGCCCTTTGGGCTCGTGATCACACCCCTGGTTAACTTGACTTAAAACGATAAATTTAAAGATGCGTGCACGTGTCGGTCGAGCTTTGTTCGCGCTTCGATTCTCGTCTTTACGCTTCTCACACTCGAAGCATACTGTCCGCAAATATATAAATTCGCAACGAAATTATTATGTCAAAAAAAGGTCGATACACCTTTCCCGTTCTGTTGATCGGTGCCGAAATCGATTCAAATGTTAAACTAAAAATACAGATTGACTAAAATTGGCGCGAACAGTAGCATTAACTCTTACGGCCAGTTCTAGGGAATTTCTAAGAATGTGTTGAATGGAGGAAATCGTTATATTGAGGTTCGTTATACTAAGGTTTCACTGTATAATCTACAATACCTCGTGGTCACCAGAGGAGCGCCGATGAGATGCTAGCGTAGGGCGCTGTCAAAATTGAACCTGCCTCCGAGATTATAGCAGTAAAAAGATTATACAGGGTGGGCCATTTAAGATGACCACCTCAAATATTTCCGTTACCTTTAGAGTGACGAAAAAAATGTCAAAAGGGAATTTTATTGATTTCGAAGGACTGACACGGTGGTTAAAAATTATTTTTTGTCAAGGTCACAGTTTATACGTTCTCAAGGTCAACAATGGTTTTTCAAATGGGAACATGTTATTTTTGTAACAAGACATTGTAGCCACTATTCAGACGAATCTAGTGACCCATGATATCATGACCTTGAAATGTAAATAACTTTGAATAACGAAATGGTATTGCATAGTCAATCAGAGAAAGTGGATATGATTAGGATTCATGGTCAGTCCAGTAGGAACTCCTGTGCGAGCGCAGGAACTTTATGCACAACGTTACCCAGACAGAAATCATCTTTCCGTCGATGTTTCCATCGAATTATTCATTTATTCCGTGAAGGGGACAGAGTTAATCCACGCAAAAAGAACCGTCAAAGGTCATGATATTATGGATCGCTGGATTCGTGTGAATAGTGGCTACAATTTCTTGATGAAAAAATAACATGTTTCCATTTGAAAAACCATTGCTGACCTTGAGAACGCATAAACTATGACCTTGACAAAAAAATATTTTTAACCACTGTGTCATCCCTTCGAAATCAATAAAATTTCCTCCTAACATTTTTTCCGTCACTCTAAAGGTAACGGAAATATTTGGTGTGGTCACGTTAAATAGCCCACCCTGTATATCTAAAGCAATATCTATCTATAGAAGAGATGATTAAAAGCTTAGTAAACCATATTTCCATCAATGAAAAAATAGCATGTTCCCATTTGAAAAACCATTAATGACCTTGAGGACGCATAAACTATGACCTTGACAAAAAAAGTATTTTTAACCACTGTGTCAGGGTGATCACGTTAAATGGCCCACCCTGTATATCTCTCTAATTGTAAGCAATATCTCTCTATAGAAGACATGTGATTAACAGATTAGTAAACTACATTTCCATCATACATTCCGGGAGCTTTTAATAGGATTTTCTCATTCGACAATTGTATTAAACTAACGAAAATTTATAATTGTAAGTTCGTACTAGATTTACTTTACTAAATACGTATTTTTTCTTTTAAGGTATGGAAGCTTTGGAGACGAGCATAAATTATTGGGAAGATGCTCTTGCTGCTTACCGTTCTACGGGTGTTGGAGGACCGTTGGCAGTCTTGGGTCCAGAAGAAGCTGGTTTTTGTAGAGACCTACAGAAGCTCTTGGAAGCAGCTCTGGAACTTCAAGAACATTCTGAAATGTTGTTCTTAGACGAGCGGTCCGTTTTGTTTAGACCGCCCAGCAGAGATCAAGAATCGGATCACGCATTGGAAGCGGATCTTTCCGGAGCCGAAAGTTTCGCGTCTGCACAAGATCAAGTCAATTTGTTTAATGCGTTATGTTCTCTTTAATAAACACTATTTTTTAGGTTGCCGATCTGCGTGAGTTTGAAGAATTTTCGGAGCTCTTTCCAGATTTGGAATTGTTACCTCTTTATCAGGATGCTTTACGGCAATTGGAAAATGGAGGTATACCGTGCCGAACACTGAGAACAGATTTAGTGAAGTGTGGATCTGATGGAGAATATTTAGCTAAACTTCATTGCTTACGACTAGCTTTCCAACATGTGTTGAAAGATCCTATAAATTATATTTGGTTTGCGGATGCTGGCAGACAAATGCTTGCGGATTTGTTGCTTTATGCCGATAGAGATCCTAAAGATTTTCTTATTGGTTATGAAGATATGTTAATGTACCTTCAAAATAATTCCAATTGGAGGGAAATTGAAGAGGAATTGAGTATAAAAGGAGTGAAAGCCTTAACTTTCTATGATGTAGTGCTGGATTACATTTTGATGGATGCATTTGAGGATTTAGATAGCCCTCCGTCTTCAGTCACCGCCGTTGTCCAAAATCGTTGGTTGTCCAATGGATTTAAAGAAACTGCTCTAACCACCGCTGTTTGGTCAGTTCTTAAAGCCAAAAGAAAAATGTTAAAGTTTCCTACAGGTTTTATGGCTCATTTTTATACGATTTCCGAGCAGCTATCTCCTTTAATGGCTTGGGGATTCTTAGGACCTGATGAATCGCTCAAAGAAACTTGTACGTTCTTTAAAGAACAAGTGATGGGTTTTTTAGCCGACATTTTTAATTTTCAAAAGTGTAAGTTTACAACTGTGGATGAATTGTCGAAAGATGTATTAGATCATTTAAAGATTCGTGTGGTTCATATATGCCAACGATTAGCAGCACAAGCTTAGATTCTGCACATGCATTTTTTTATATTTATAGCTTTTTTATTTTTACTAATTGATTAGATTTAAATGTAAGGCATTTGACTATGTAAACAATATATAATAAAACATTCCCTAACTATATAAACAAAACACAATTCACAACATATTATTTTATTACCTAAAGGTAAATAAATGCAATTTACAGAAAACAATCACATAAATTTGCGAAGGCTAAAAAATGGTCGAATATATATAGTATAATCTCGGTAATTCGGACGACACGTCCAGTAATCCGGCTCGCGCTCTTCCCTCGCACCACTCTTTCTTATAATCCGGCGGTTGTCTGGTCCCATATGTGTCGGATTATCGAGAATATACTGTATTTAAAAAATTATTTTTTACTACTTCCAGGAGCAAATAAATCTTTGGGGGTATCAGATTTCAGTGGTACTGCTTCAAGAAGTTTATTCACTTCTTCTACAGTCTCGAAATCAATTTCATTTTCAGAATCCTCCTGTTTACTCGTCTCTAAATTTGTTTCACCTAAAAATTCTTAATAATTAAAGGTCGATTCCCATATGCGCGACACTCAGCTACGCGACGTCGTACGACATCGCCTATCAAATAATGATTACATTGTTTTAAATGTGAAATGTTTAATAGTGAAAACGTGCCCATTTAAAACAAAGTAATCATTATTTGACAGGCGATGTCGCGTGACGTCGCGTATATTTTGTATAAAATTTGAATAACTATTTTTATTCTAACTTTATGTGAAAAACATTTTATTAGAATCAAAGAATCTGACCTTCTGAATCTGAAGTGCTACTACTAGTGTCAGAGATTTCAAAATATTCATCTGGGTCAGATTGTTCGTCTTGTTCTGCTTCTTTAACGTTTTCCTTCCGTATTGGCATTTCTACGTATTCCTTTTCCTTCCTTATTTCAATCTGCACTTGCATTCCAATATATTTATTTGCAATTTCTCTGCATTGCTCTGTAAATCCACTGGGTAGCCATCCATTTTTGCGATGACATTTTGTGCCAGGTAAAATTGGTGGCAATCTTGCAAACATTGCTAGTATTTCTGGCAGTTGGACATCGCAATACTGAAATTTAGGAAACAAAAAAAATATTTTGAGAAAATTTGCTTTCGTTCAAAGAAAGCCTATTTGAGGCAATTTATTTAAAAAGAAATACTTTTATTCTTAATATTTTTCGCAGCGTGCGTTCTATTCCGTAATGACCGGCGGTGGGGTCGTCGTGAAATTTCCTGTCTAGGATGTCTTTCCGGTTTGCCTTCGGTATGATGAGTTGAGGTTCGTCTGTCTCGTCATCGGGCGAGTATCTGTACAGGATCCCCTCGTTCATTTTGTAGCCCCTGGCAGTCCACTGTCTGGTTTGTTCGGGCTTGTCGGATTCGAAGGTGTCCAATATTTCCTTTATTTCTTCATCGGCCAGCGGTTCTGTTCGTAGTAGGGCATCCAAACCGGTTAAAACCGAACCCGGTTTACCGGGTTTTCTGTTAAAATTTACGAAACCGTAAAACCGGCTTTTTTCGAGAAACCGAAAGTCGGTTTTTATTTATTTTATTTTCTTCAAGTGGAAAATAATTTTATTTTTCTATGGTTATTCATGAAGTATTATATTGTAGATTTATTTATATTAAAATAAAACGTAAGGGGTCGTCCATTAATCACGTGATGTTTTTTTAGCAATTTTTGATTCCAAAGTTTTAAGAACTTCGTGCCAAGAAACTCTCCAACTTCTAAATGCGTCCTCTCTAGCTGACCAACGTGTAAAATTTACTCTCTTTAGAGTTTCTCTTTCCCAATTTCTGTCATTAACTTTTGTCAGCGTTGTGTCGAATTTATAAAAATCTTAGTCTTAGATGTTGAACATAACTCGTTAAAAAAAGGATCGAATTCAGCTAACAGTTCCAAAATCATACAATAATTTCCGTTATTCGGACCACTATATATTATATGCATATTTCCCTCTATAGTACACAACAGAAGAAAAAATATTCATATAAGAAATTGCATCACTCAATCAACAGAGGCGGCTTTTCTTTTCGGCGGCTTTTTCGTTTGTATCGCCGCTCTATATCTGTCTCTCTTAGACCCAATGCAACTACGCGTCGTATGCCCCTAACAGCTCGGCTCCGTCGATCCTGCTTCGGACCAATCATCATCATCATCATCACGTAGCGCTACAATCCTGGGTGGGTCTTGGCTGACTGTACTTTTTTCCATTTTGTTCGGTCTTCCATCAACCTAGGGTCAAATGGAATGTTCATTTTCCGGAGATCTGCTTGGATGTTATCTCTCCATCGCATTCTGGGACGTCCGAGCGGTCTCTTGCCTGTGGGAATCTCCTCCCATACCAGTTTTACAAGTCTTTCGTTATGCAGTCTGTGCACGTGGCCTGCCCATCTTAGTCGCTGTGATTTAATTTCTTGGACAATATCGGTGTCGTTGTAGAGTGCTTTTAATTCGATATTGGTTCTGATCTTATACTGGTCTGTGGTGATGTCATGGTGAGGTCCGAAAATTTTTCTAAGTATTTTTCATTCAAAGCGTCTGAGCTTTTCTTCGTTTGCTTTGGTCATGGTCCACGTTTCGCATCCGTATGTTATTACAGGTCTGACGATGGATTTATAGATTTTGATCTTTGAACTTCTTGTGAGATTTTTTGATTTTATGAGCTTATTCAGTGCAAATAGACAGTGGTTTTCAGATTGGATTCTGTCTTTTATTTCTTCGGTAACATCGTTATCCGCTGTGATTACGGCCCCCAGATACTTAAAACGTTGTACTCTTTCGAAATTAAAGGTGTCTGTCTCTTCGTGTCGTTCTATTTATACACATATATTTCGTTTTCTCTTCATTAATCTTCAGCCCTACTTCACTTGTTGCTCCTTCCACCTTGTTGAAAATGTCTTTCGTGGATAGAATGGAGTCTCCAACGAGATCTATGTCATCTGCATATGCGAGTAACACTTTGGGACCTTGACCCGATAGCAATTCTGTTTTTATTTCGGCCGACCTCATGGCTTTCTCTAATACAAGGTTCAATAGTAGTGGATATAACGCATCACCCTGTTTAAGTCCACTGTTGATTTTTAAGCTGCCAGACAGTTTATTATTTACACCAATAACTTCGGACCAATCACTACTACGCAAATTGTAGAAAAAAAAATTAGCAATATTACATGTTGAATTGTTTGTGTGGACCTAATAACATTTACATTAAGGTATATAAATGAATCTTTTTAATTTCTGGACGACAAAAAAAATGTTGGCCCCAAATATGCCGCCCCTAAAATCTGCCGCGCTAGGATCCATGTTACTCAGCCTGCTGGTAATCGATGCTGATCGAAAATTTATTTAATGCACTGAAATCGATTCAATCCAGATATCCAACAGATATCGAGTTTTTTCGGTCTGCGGTAATTTCTGTACAAAATTTCGATCGTCAATGAAATATGACCTCTTAGATGCGTTAATTTTCCTGAAATATTATTTTATTAAAAACAGCCCCAATTTACAGCCCCTTATTATAGCCCCAATTTATTTATTTTTATACTTAAAACCGGGTTTTAACCGGTTAACCGGTTTTTGAAATTTCATCGTTTTTTTGGATGCCCTAGTTCATAGTTCAGCTGTTGCGTAGGTAGGTAGGTCGATGCTAACGTAATTGATCGAAACTTCGTCTATTCGGGGGCCTTGATAAGAAGTCTGCGATTACATTTGCTTTCCCGGGTGTATATTCGATCTTTAAATTGAATGGCTGAAGTTGCAAGGCCCATCGTGCGAGGCGCCCGCTGGGTGATTTTCATCAGCCATCTCAATGATCGGTGGTCCGTGATTGTCATCAGCCATCTCAATGATCGGTGGTCCGTGAGGACGATGGCGCGGCTGTCCTCAATGTCAGTGGTTCTTAACCTATGGGTCGCGACCCAAAATTGGGTCGTGAGACATATTTCTTGGGTCGAACTAAGAGGTGAAACAGAAAAGTTTTTTTCCCTAATTTTGTATATGAACTATGTAACCTTCAGTTACATACACATGTTTTAGCCTTCTTTAAATTCTCTTCCAGTTTTGCTTTTTCCAAAGCCTTTTTAACATCATTGATATGCAAAAATCTTGTGTTTTCATCCGAAACCTTTGCCTCATTTTATCGGTAATCACCCCACGGTCGTTCAACAAAGCCTCCCAAACTCAAACTGTGCACTCCCATTTCCTTTTCTCCTTCCTCCATGGCATTTTGCACTGAATACCTCTTCAACCATCTGTCCATTTGATACCCGAACAACTCATCAGTCTGTGTTGGTAACTCGTGCAATCGTCCCCAAGAGTTTTGCTTCCGAGCATCTATTAATTCTATTAGGATTTAATGTCGGATGTATGGTGGTAAAGATTTGAACTCTGAGGATTTGGCGTCGATTCCGAAAAGATCCCAATGCTTGAATCGGATGTGGTACAGCTTGAAGAGAATTCTTCTTCTTTACTCGAAGAGATTGTTGAGTCTAATTGGGAAGGGGGCAAAACGTATAAGCCATTCACATTTTTTGAAGAGCTAGGTTTGGGTTTTGATAGAGCGTCTTTGGGATCGTCCATTAATCACGTGCGGCTCGAAACGGAGGGAGCGGGTTTGTTAAGAATAACGAAATATTACATGGTGGGAGGGCTGAGGGGGGAGGGTGTGTAGTGAGATATCACGTATATTTATTTTTTCGTTTAACTCTTGATTTTTAAACCGAAAAACCGCGCGCGACTTTTGGTAGAGGGGGGGGGCATAACCTAAAACCTCACCACGTGTCCCTGGGGGGGAGGGGGGCTTAAAAAGTTGCTAAAACATTACTTGATTAATGGACGACCCCTGTCGTGCTTTCCAACAAAACTTTGTTGATTGCAGAATGTTTCAATAAAGGCGATGGCAATTGTTCTTGGATATTATCTGCTTCCGATAAGTGTTTAGACTTCAACTGATTCCTCTTTGCCTGGAACAAACTTGGTTTAAATTGGAACTGGCAATTCTATTTACATTGTGTTTTGAGTGCGGGAACTCCGCCATCGAAAACAAATACCGGTTTGATCCTGAAGTACAAGAGTTTGCAAACCCCACCGCGTTGGGCGGTGGCGCCCCCTAGGAGCCCTGAAAGCCTTTGTTTGCCTGGTGCAGCCAAATCGAAATATCTGATCTTAAGCTAAGGACCAAAACCAACTAATTCTGTACAGGTGAGATGCATGAAGAAGGATACTGATGGGCAAAACTTTGTTTTCTAACGTTTCTAGTGGCACTGGTTTTTCCTGAGGGATCAGCCTCCACAAACCGTGAACTCCTATAGTTCAACTAATTCTTTAGTTATAACCATTTAATATTTTAAAACTAATTCGCAGCGTCGACTGCAGAAACTAAAAACCGGCCAAGTGCGAGTAGTGACTCGCGCACCGAGGGTGCCGTACAAACTTGTAAGTAAGGTATCTTTAGGAGGACCTAACTGTATGCAACCCATATGCTTCTGGTGCCTGACAATACCACGCAACACATTAGTGTATTTTCATAAGTTTCTAATAGTAAATTCGCATTTTTCTTGTAATTAAACTACATATTTACGGTTTTTATATTTTTCCCTTTATATGTGCTGTAAGACACCGCTTCTTGTCAAATTTCATAATTCTAAACGGTCATATCTTTTGATCGCGTTGACTTACAAGTTTGATTTTTTCACAGCTGAAAGAGACCACAGACCCGAATATCTGATACAAATTTCAACTTATTACCTCATTACCTCCTGAGAAAAATGATCGTGACAGACAGACAGACGGACAACAAAATGATCCTATAAGGGTTCCGTTTTCGGTACGGAACCCTAATTAAACAAAAACATTGGGTGGCAATGTTACCCATTATTATTTATAAGGTTATTCATTAAATTTTTCTTGGATCGAAAAATAGCTTTATTTATCTTTTACTTGAAAATGACCTTCAACAATCGAATCGAATGACAGGAATATTATATCTTTATGACTTGACAGTTTTCTTTAAAAATTACCTAGTCAAAAATTGCCAAAAGTGAGTAACTAGAAATGGACACTTTTAACTGTAGATATTCTGATGATAAAGACTTGACCATTTTTGGCCCATGTTAGAAGTTTATGATTAGCTAAGTATATTGGCTTAGACAATTTTTTCACATAAAGGTATCATCGTCAGCTTTGGCTCCACGACCTATTATGTCTTGGCCTCCTCTAGATTTTTTTTCCATTCCATTCTATTCCGGGCCTTAGTTTTCCTTGTCGTCGTAGATTCAGTCCGGTCTTTTTTCTTAGAATTTTCGTAACGATTTTTTTTTTCTATGATGAGGTTGTTGGTCCCCAGCTAAACCCCCTTATCGGAGGGCCATCTCTCCCGCTCTCGTTAGCCCTGACCTCGCCTTCCATACGGATTAGTTACCGCATCACCCACGAGGTTACTCAGGTAACCACGGTTCACCATGTGGAGGTGAGAGTCGGCATTGGGTAGGAGAGGCTATGCGACAATCACTACGCGCATGCACTACCCTTGAACCCCTCACATAAAGGTAGCAGACGTTAAAACGACTTGAACAGATTATCTCATTTTTGTCAATTTTCGACTTGATCACTTTTGGCAGTACACCCACGATATGTGACTTAAAATGTCACTATTGTAAAATAAAAGATTTTTTTTTTTAATGATGGTCTAAAACTTCTTCCGTTTGGTCTTTTGGGTCGCGCTATAAACATATTCCTCAAAATTGGGTCGCGGCTTAAAAAGGTTAAGAACCACTGCTCTATGTATCCCCGAAAGCGTTGTACGGCCCAAACGACAGCTAATGTAGTACTGTAATTGATTTCTGCTTTGGTGACGAGTCGACTCGCATATTCTATCGGGCGTTCGTCATTACCCTCCCCCTGTATTAGGGCTGCTCCTAATGGCATCCGTTCGAAAGGTATACGGATCTTCGGGCTTAGCTTGCTGGAGGATCGATGCTGTGACGAGTGCCTCTTTGAGGGACTGAAAAGCTGCCTGTTGCTGTGGTCCCCAGGTCGAAGGTTTTTTGTCAGATCGCTTAGAGGCTTGGCGATTTTCGAAAAATCCATGAATTTTCGATACCAACTGCAGGTTTGTAGGATGCTCTGTAGCTGTTTCAGGTTCCTTGGCGCTGGTCTCTGCAAGATGTCACTTGTGCTTGCGCTGGTCACTGCAAGATGTCACAGATGTCACAGACACTTTGTCTGGGTTGGACTGGAGCCCGTCGGGGCTTATTATATGGCCCAAATATTTAACCGTGGGGTTGCCAAATTTGCATTTTCTACGGTTTATTCGGAGGTTGAAGTGATCCAGTCTATTGTATACCTTTTCCAGGTCTACGAGGTGGTCTTGGAATGTTAAATGACGATAGGACGATAATGACGATAGACGAATGACGATAGGACGATTATGTCATCCAGGTGGACTAGGATCCTTGTGGGTCCTAGTCCTGTTTTCACACGGTCCATCAGTCGTTGAAAGGTAGCAGGTGCGTTCCGGACTGAAGAGGCTCAATCTGAAGAGGCCAAAAGGTGTGATAAAAACCGTCTTGTTATTTCTAACTATAGTTTCACCAACTCTGTGGCATCTTCAGATAAACTACAAACATTTTTTCTATTTTCTAAGTATATACAATTTAGGTTGGGTTTCGTTCTAATGTAATCAAAAAAAGCAAAAAAGCGTCTAATAACATAAGTATACACGGTTTTGGACCTGAGCAACCAAAAGCTGTTTATGAAGAAAATTTGGTGGCTGAATCCAAATCAGCAGCCCGTTTTTAAAATTGGTTCTAAATTCATTATTTTACTATTTTTGACCATTAACGGCCATTTATTGAATTAAAAAGTATAAATCAGAAATGAACAGAGGTTGAACTGAGTCTTTTATACTGCTTGGGATCTGTTTCACGCATTAGGGTTCAAAAGTAGTCGCTCATCATGGCTTCGTCCAAAAATCCTTGGTATCGCCTTTCGATTTTCGCTATATCTTGGTGTAGCCGCTCTGCTTGCTAGTCGCTCGTGTTGGCCAAGTTTTGTGGCAGAAAATCAAGATGTAAATGCAGAAAATGTATCTTGAGAGACATTCGAGCTCCAATCTTGTGGTAATTTTGCAAAAAAATGTCGATTAATTGTTTGTCAACCGGTGATTTGTGGTTACCGCGTAAGTTGTGCAACAACACTTTTAAACGATCCCCATGCTTCTGCTTCATCAGGCGTTAAACATTTTGTAAGCTTTGAATCAGCCATTAGTTTTCTAATATCAGGTCCGACAAATATTCCTTCTTTGAGTTTTGCGTATGACAGTTTTGAAAACAACTTGATTAGTACTTTAAGTACTGGAAAGCTGGTCATTCGTGATTGAGTGCTTTGACAAAGTTCTTAATACGGCCAAATACGGTTTAATATAAAGAGGCGGCAATGAAACGTCCTGTGGGTTCACAAGTGGTATAGATGACAGGTTTTGTTGTCCTGGCTCATAATGGGTACGACTGGTCCACACCTTTCTTACATAATGATGATCAACTGCACGGCTGTCCCACAGACACAACAATCAGCAAAATTTCGTGAATTCAAATTACATCCCAACCAATAGACTAACCAATAGACAACCAATAGAATAACACATATAATGAATATGTAAATCAATTAATATCTACTTCAAAATTAAGTACAATTAATTTATTTCTCAACCTTTAGATCGCCACAAATTTTCCATTGATGCTCATTGTATTTGATCTTGGGGCCAAAATTGTACGCATTGTGTCGTAGTATTCCTTATTTTGTACTGCTTGAGCAATCGGAATCGATGGTATTTTATTTCAAATTTGGAGTACAGCCGCCTTCAAACTGTACTAAGAACCATCCATGAACAAACGTCATTTATTTTAATCATATGCTGCATTCATCACATCAAATAAACCTTTGATGTCATTACAGAAATACATATAATTTTCTTTTTTGAAGAAAGGTAAAATCGCGTGATTTCTATTTCTGTATTTAGTGACTTGTGTTTTAAGACCGGTCCAGACGCAGTCAGTCTGCGCAGTCTTAAGACGGAATGAAAACGTTGCAATTTGTTTAGAAACAAAATTTAAAAAATGGTTTTAAGACCAAATAAAATAAAATTGTTGGGTCTTAACATATAGATATAATTATTAATAATAATATAAGTTGCTCTTTATAGAGATATAATATATTAATAATAATATGTTAAATAAACATGTACAAAGAAACTGAGGAACAAAATGAATCGGAAGACGGAGCTACCGTCATGGATATCTATGCTCTTTAACAATAGATCTATAAAGGTCGCAGTACAAGTCGTCACCACCGTATCTACATTCTACAATCTACAAGAGACCGAAAAGTGATCGTAAATACTTGAAAATCGGAAAGTGAATTAAAGAAGTGTGTGGTACCCCAAGGCTCTCTAATGGGACCAACTCTATTCTTGATATTTATTAATGATCTGGCGCAAACAAATAACGTTTAATACAATTATATTTTGTACGCTGAGGATACCAACATTTTAAAATCTAAACCAGACATTAAACCAGATTTAATTAAAAGTAGCAATTTCAAATCAGAAACGTTAGGAGGATGATCTATACATGTTTAACACGGTGACGGTATCTTTCCCAGGTTTAACTGCTTTTTTAAAATTGTTAACAATTTCGTTTATGTTTATAAATTTATGAAGACGATTAGCTGTCACAGCCGTGTAATTGTTGCTGAAATGCAGGTATTTTAGTATTCACAGGAAAACGTTTGTTGAATTTGTATATTCGAATACATTTTAGTTTTTGACTAATACAAACGAATTTCAGGCAACTGTGATATTCCTGTAATAAGCAAAATCACAAGAAGCTTGCGTATTTATTGCGATGATACTGCTCTACACGTTTGTAGATGTTTTCGATTTGCATGTTCTTTTCCATGATTAGCGTCAGAGATCAGGGCATTGAGTTTTATAGGGATCATTATAATCAACATTTGTTGCGGGCAACTCCTCAATGAATGCATATGGCGCATATAGTCTTAGTGCATGTGACACATTTACCGATACCATTTCTGGTCTTTCTTCCGGACTCTCACTTGATGGTAGCCGGATTGTAAATCCAGAGTGGAAATCGTCGAAAGATCGTCGATTCTCGGCAGCGGATAGTTATCTGGATTAGTGATGGCATTTAACTTTCGATAGTCGATGCATACACATGATAATAGACAGTGGCGCATACGGTAAGCGTTGTACGGAGCGCTCTGGTACCACAGGCGTTACGTACGTACCCGTTAAAGTCTGACTAATAGTTTTGTAAGCGCCCTTATTTTAATTAGTGGGGAACAGCTGTCACACCTGTTTCAGCAGTTGACTGGCTGAGTAAATGAGACGTTGATATATGACATTAATCAATTAATCTGCTAGACATTTACCTACAAAGTAAATTCATACGATAAATAAAAACCTGTTTTAATTTAAGTTTACATGATATGGGGTATAATATATACGGAGAAGTAATTCAAAATTCTTAGAATAGTTTACCTGGTAAAACATTTGCCTTGCTGAAGGTATCATATGTGGTTTTAAACGAAACGAATTCTCATTGACTTGCGATCGACTTTTCAAATGAGATTCATCCTGCAGTGAAAACTTCCTGCTGTCATTGTCCGTGTATATTGGATTACTTGCATAACACCGTTTTGGTTTAACTTTCAGTTTAAATCCACCTACAAAGATATGCTGATTTATTTAGTATTTTCACACAAATACGGTCTAAAGGCACAAATATAGCCCAAAAACGAACCCGCTGAATCACGTTTTACAAATAGAAACTACGCAAAAAATTCCTAACTACACTATATACGACACGAAACATCCATCAGGAAAAGCACAAGGAGGAACCGCGATCATCATTAAAAATAGCATTAAACACTATTTACCCAGCACAGCTAATGACGACTACCTCCAAGCAACCACAATTGCATTAGAAACAGCAAATGTAACAATACAACTTTCAGCTAAATACTGTCCCCCAAAACATAAAATCACCCTGGAACAATACAAGAACTTTTTGGAAACAAATACTTAGTGGCAGGTGATTACAACGCTAAACACGGACACTGGGGTGCGAAAAAAACATCTCCCAGAGGCAAAACATTACTACAGGTTATAGTGGAACTATCACTAACACCACTTTAAATGGGTGAACCTACTTACTGGCAAGCCGCTGCAGATAAAACTCCAGACTTACTAGATTTTGCATTGACCAAAGGATTAAACAGGGCGCACTTCAAACTATCTTCAAGCAAGGATATGAGCTCCGACCACACACCCGTATTCATAGAGTGTCTCAAAAAGCCAAAACAACTACAACACACTCCTGCACTATGCAACAATAACACAAACTGGCAAAAATTCAGAAAAGTAATTAACGAAAAACTAAACTGCAACATCCCGCTAAAAACACCAAAACACGTCGAGACTGGAGTGGACTACCTAACACAAATAATCCCAGAAGCAGCATGGTCAGCCAATACACCACTAGATAATAATAAAAAAACAATTCCTCTGTTCCAGACCATATATTACAAAAAATCAAAACGAAAAGAAAAGCTATAGCACAATGGCAAAAACAAACGAAAACAAACGTCTCCTTAATGCCCTTACCAGGGAGACTAAGAAAACTATACGGGAACACTTTGATACAAAAATGGCTAATTACCTCACTCATCTAACATCAAAAGAAGACTCAAACTACACTCTATGGAAGGCAACTAAAAGAATAACCAGAGCAATAGCCCCAACACCAGCATTAAAAAAACTGGACGAATCCTGGGCAAAGACTTCTCTGGAACAAGTAACAACATTTGCAGAACACCTACAACAGATCTTCCAGCCAAACATCAGTACAACGGGAGCAGCAATAACAACAAATAACAACACTGCTAATGCAGAACAAAGCACCACAATAAGAAAAACTACCCAAGGGGAAATAAAACAAATAGTATCAACACTCAAAACAAACAAGGCACCGGGATTTGACCTAATGGAAGCGGAAGGGTAATTAAAGAGTTACCTGATAAGGCCATTAGAATGATAACTATAATATTGAATGCCATACTTAGACTCCAATACTTTCCAACCACATGGAAACTGGCCGAAATCATAATGTTGCCTAAACCAAATAAAGACATACACCAACCCTCTTCATACAGACCTATCTCACTACTACCAATCTTATCTAAAGTGCTAGAAAAAATAATACTAAAAAGATTAAAGGAGACAATCAACAACAAACACCTAATTCCCGAACACCAGTTTGGGTTCAGAAACAAACACGCCACTACTGAGCAGGTCCACAGACTAATTAACAAAATTATAGCATCACTGGAGGATAAAAAATACTTCACTTTTTCTAGATATAGAAAAAGCATTCGACAAGGTCTAGCATCTAGGACTTCTTAAAAACCTAAAACAACATTTCCTTGAAGATATGTACAAACTATTAAAATCTTACCTCAGCAGAAGAACATTCTACATCAAAGTAAAAGACTCAGTTTCTGACGTACGATGCATAAATGCAGAAGTGCCACAAGGAAGCATACTTGGACCAATACTATACACCCTATATACAGCAGATATACCCACGATACCTGACAGCACAACATGCACATTTGCAGACGACACAGCAATACTGGCTTCACATGAATACCCACAGGAAGCAGTCAAGATTTTACAAAAGCACACTCACCCACTCGAAAAATGGTTGACTGACCAGAGAATAAAGGTAAATCATAGCAAATGTCACCATATCACCTTCACACTACATAAAGACATGTCAAGAAAATTACTCTTCACAACAACGAAATTCCACAAACAAAGGTGATCAAATATTTGGGACTCCACCTAGACTAGAAACTAAGCTGGAAACAGCACATACACAAAAAAATACAACAAATTAGAATCAAAAGGAAAGAAATGTACTGGCTAACCAGCCGAAAATCTAAACTAAGTATTGAAAACAAATTACTAATATATAAAATCATAATCAAACCCATATGGACATATGGCATCCAGCTATGGGGCACGGCAGCAAAAAGCCACATCTCCAAAATGGAATCCATGCAGTCAATCATACTCCAGACAATATTAGACACGCCATGGTACTTAAAAAATGAAGAGATACTGAAGGACTTACAAATTCCCACCGTAAAAGAGGAAATCCAGCGTCTAACAAACAGATACAAATCAAGAATAACAAACCATCCCAACCAGCTAGCCAAAGCACTCTACACCAACAGGACTGCCAGAAAACTAAAAAGAACACACCCCCAGGACCTTGTGACACCATCAGCCACACAAACTTAATAGCCAAAAATTCAGAAAACATGATATTAGAAAAAACAGGTAAAGTAGTAAAGAAAAACACTCACCGAGAAGAAAATTCGCAGAACAATTCGCAAGTTTGTGTGAAAAACCAATGGGAGTAGTATTCACATGTTACCTGTTAATAAAATACTTGCCAAATGTCCCCAGGGACAAATTGTAAGAAAAATTTGGGGTCAATAAAAAAAAATAAACACCAGAAAAAATTGCAAGTGAGTGACGTGATGGGCACCATAGTACAGAGGAAGTGGGTATGGGCAGGACACATCAACAAAATCAAGTGATCCCTGAAGTACAAATAGGTTTTAGAAAAGGAAGGGGAACTACAGACCAGTTGATTACCTTAAAATAGGTAATAGAGCAAGAGCTGGCACAACAAGTGGGTAAAGTTTATGTGTTATTCATAAATCTCAAGGCGGCATAATGAGCCAGTAAACCGAAAAATGCTGTGGGAACTGATGAATACAAAATGGATTAGCTGGTGAGTAGTGAAGGAGGTTTCAGACTTATACGGGATTACAAGCTGGATACTAAGAATGAGAGAAATAATGTCAGAGAGATTCTGGATGATGAAAGGTTTAAGACAAAGGTGTCACTTAGCCCGTTATTATTCAATGTGTTCATTTCTGCTTTAGAAAAGGTTTTAAAAATGGTCAGGAGGAGTAAGTAGTAATAGGCAGGAGGAAAGTGTGGTCGCTAGCATACGCGGATGACATTGTTGCTTTAGCAAGAACGAAAGGGGAAATGAAAGAGATGATTGGAAGGTTTAAAAGATATTTTGAGAAAAGAATGTTAAGTGTGAATGCAGAAAAGATTTAGTGGATGGTTTTTAGAAAGAAAGTTGGGAAGAAAGAGGGAAAGCTGATGTAGGGTGAAAGGGTTATTTCAGATTTCAGACAAGACTAGACAGACAAGACTAGACAGACAAGACTAGACAGACAAGACTAGACAGACAAGACTAGACAGACAAGACTAGACAGACAAGACTAGACAGACAAGACTAGACAGACAAGACTAGACAGACAAGACTAGACAGACAAGACTAGACAGACAAGACTAGACAGAAAAGACTAGACAGACAAGACGAGACAGACAAGACGAGACAGACAAGACGAGACAGACAAGACGAGACAGACAAGACGAGACAGACAAGACGAGACAGACAAGACTTGACAGACAAGACTAGACAGACAAGACTAGACAGACAAGACTAGACAGACAAGACTAGACAGACAAGACTAGACAGACAAGACTAGACAGACAAGACTAGACAGACAAGACTCACCAAATCCCCTATTCCACCTTGGCTTTTAGTATGCGCCACCCCGGTATCGCATATATTGCATTCATTCAGGGTGGGCAGCCTGGACGGTTAATGAAAACCGCCCTAGTTGTCGCCTCCCCGACCAGGATTCGAACCCGGGTCTCCCGCATTGAAAGGCGGGTATGTTGTCAACTACACCACCGAGGAGGACAGACAGACAAGACTAGACAGACAAGACTAGACAGACAAGACTAGACAGACAAGACTAGACAGACAAGACTAGACAGACAAGACTAGACAGACAAGACTAGACTAGACAGACAAGACTAGACAGACAAGACTAGACAGACAAGACTAGACAGACAAGACTAGACCGACAAGACTAGACAGACAAGACTAGACAGACAAGACTAGACAGACAAGACTAGACAGACAAGACTAGACAGACAAGACTAGACAGACAAGACTAGACAGACAAGACTAGACAGACAAGACTAGACAGACAAGACTAGACAGACAAGACTAGACAGACAAGACTAGACAGACAAGACTAGACAGACAAGACTAGACAGACAAGACTAGACAGACAAGACTAGACAGACAAGACTAGACAGACAAGACTAGACAGACAAGACTAGACAGACAAGACTAGACCGACAAGACTAGACAGACAAGACTAGACAGACAAGACTAGACAGACAAGACTAGACAGACAAGACTAGACAGACAAGACTAGACAGACAAGACTAGACAGACAAGACTAGACAGACAAGACTAGACAGACAAGACTAGACAGACAAGACTAGACAGACAAGACTAGACAGACAAGACTAGACAGACAAGACTAGACAGACAAGACTAGACAGACAAGACTAGACAGACAAGACTAGACAGACAAGACTAGACAGACAAGACTAGACAGACAAGACTAGACAGACAAGACTAGACAGACAAGACTAGACAGACAAGACTAGACAGACAAGACTAGACAGACAAGACTAGACAGACAAGACTAGACAGACAAGACTAGACAGACAAGACTAGACAGACAAGACTAGACAGACAAGACTAGACAGACAAGACTAGACAGACAAGACTAGACAGACAAGACTAGACAGACAAGACTAGACAGACAAGACTAGACAGACAAGACTAGACAGACAAGACTAGACAGACAAGACTAGACAGACAAGACTAGACAGACAAGACTAGACAGACAAGACTAGACAGACAAGACTAGACAGACAAGACTAGACAGACAAGACTAGACAGACAAGACTAGACAGACAAGACTAGACAGACAAGACTAGACAGACAAGACTAGACAGACAAGACTAGACAGACAAGACTAGACAGACAAGACTAGACAGACAAGACTAGACAGACAAGACTAGACAGACAAGACTAGACAGACAAGACTAGACAGACAAGACTAGACAGACAAGACTAGACAGACAAGACTAGACAGACAAGACTAGACAGACAAGACTAGACAGACAAGACTAGACAGACAAGACTAGACAGACAAGACTAGACAGACAAGACTAGACAGACAAGACTAGACAGACAAGACTAGACAGACAAGACTAGACAGACAAGACTAGACAGACAAGACTAGACAGACAAGACTAGACAGACAAGACTAGACAGACAAGACTAGACAGACAAGACTAGACAGACAAGACTAGACAGACAAGACTAGACAGACAAGACTAGACAGACAAGACTAGACAGACAAGACTAGACAGACAAGACTAGACAGACAAGACTAGACAGACAAGACTAGACAGACAAGACTAGACAGACAAGACTAGACCTTCAAGACTAGACAGACAAGACTAGACAGACAAGACTAGACCTTCAAGACTAGACAGACAAGACTAGACAGACAAGACTAAACAGACAAGACTAGACAGACAAGACTAGACAGACAAGACTAGACAGACAAGACTAGACAGACAAGACTAGACAGACAAGACTAGACAGACAAGACTAGACCTTCAAGACTAGACAGACAAGACTAGACAGACAAGACTAGACCTTCAAGACTAGACAGACAAGACTAGACAGACAAGACTAGACCTTCAAGACTAGACAGACAAGACTAGACAGACAAGACTAAACAGACAAGACTAGACAGACAAGACTAGACAGACAAGACTAGACAGACAAGACTAGACAGACAAGACTAGACAGACAAGACTAGACAGACAAGACTAGACAGACAAGACTAGACAGACAAGACTAGACAGACAAGACTAGACAGACAAGACTAGACAGACAAGACTAGACAGACAAGACTAGACAGACAAGACTAGACAGACAAGACCAGACAGACAAGACGAGACAGACAAGACCAGACAGACAAGACTAGACAGACAAGACTAGACAGACAAGACTAGACAGACAAGACTAGACAGACAAGACTAGACAGACAAGACTAGACAGACAAGACTAGACAGACAAGACTAGACAGACAAGACTAGACAGACAAGACTAGACAGACAAGACTAGACAGACAAGACTAGACAGACAAGACTAGACAGACAAGACTAGACAGACAAGACTAGACAGACAAGACTAGACAGACAAGACTAGACAGACAAGACTAGACAGACAAGACTAGACAGACAAGACTAGACAGACAAGACTACACAGACAAGACTAGACAGACAAGACTAGACAGACAAGACTAGACAGACAAGACTAGACAGACAAGACTAGACAGAGAAGACTAGACAGAGAAGACTAGACAGAGAAGACTAGACAGAGAAGACTAGACAGAGAAGACTAGACAGAGAAGACTAGACAGAGAAGACTAGACAGAGAAGACTAGACAGAGAAGACTAGACAGAGAAGACTAGACAGACAAGAATAGACAGACAAGAATAGACAGACAAGACTAGACAGACAAGACTAGACAGACAAGACTAGACAGACAAGACTAGACAGACAAGACTAGACAGACAAGACTAGACAGACAAGACTAGACAGACAAGACTAGACAGACAAGACCAGACAGACAAGACTAGACAGACAAGACTAGACAGACAAGACTAGACAGACAAGACTAGACAGACAAGACTAGACAGACAAGACTAGACAGACAAGACTAGACAGACAAGACTAGACAGACAAGACTAGACAGACAAGACTAGACAGACAAGACTACACAGACAAGACTAGACAGACAAGACTAGACAGACAAGACTAGACAGACAAGACTAGACAGAGAAGACTAGACAGAGAAGACTAGACAGAGAAGACTAGACAGAGAAGACTAGACAGAGAAGACTAGACAGAGAAGACTAGACAGAGAAGACTAGACAGACAAGAATAGACAGACAAGAATAGACAGACAAGAATAGACAGACAAGACTAGACAGACAAGACTAGACAGACAAGACTAGACAGACAAGACTAGACAGACAAGACTAGACAGACAAGACTAGACAGACAAGACTAGACAGACAAGACTAGACAGACAAGACTAGACAGACAAGACTAGACAGACAAGACTAGACAGACAAGACTAGACAGACAAGACTAGACAGACAAGACTAGACAGACAAGACTAGACAGACAAGACTAGACAGACAAGACTAGACAGACAAGACTAGACAGACAAGACTAGACAGACAAGACTAGACAGACAAGACTAGACAGACAAGACTAGACAGACAAGACTAGACAGACAAGACTAGACAGACAAGACTAGACAGACAAGACTAGACAGACAAGACTAGACAGACAAGACTAGACAGACAAGACTAGACAGACAAGACTAGACAGACAAGACTAGACAGACAAGACTAGACAGACAAGACTAGACAGACAAGACTAGACAGACAAGACTAGACAGACAAGACTAGACAGACAAGACTAGACAGACAAGACTAGACAGACAAGACTAGACAGACAAGACTAGACAGACAAGACTAGACAGACAAGACTAGACCTTCAAGACTAGACAGACAAGACTAGACAGACAAGACTAGACCTTCAAGACTAGACAGACAAGACTAGACAGACAAGACTAAACAGACAAGACTAGACAGACAAGACTAGACAGACAAGACTAGACAGACAAGACTAGACAGACAAGACTAGACAGACAAGACTAGACAGACAAGACTAGACCTTCAAGACTAGACAGACAAGACTAGACAGACAAGACTAGACCTTCAAGACTAGACAGACAAGACTAGACAGACAAGACTAGACCTTCAAGACTAGACAGACAAGACTAGACAGACAAGACTAAACAGACAAGACTAGACAGACAAGACTAGACAGACAAGACTAGACAGACAAGACTAGACAGACAAGACTAGACAGACAAGACTAGACAGACAAGACTAGACAGACAAGACTAGACAGACAAGACTAGACAGACAAGACTAGACAGACAAGACTAGACAGACAAGACTAGACAGACAAGACTAGACAGACAAGACTAGACAGACAAGACCAGACAGACAAGACGAGACAGACAAGACCAGACAGACAAGACTAGACAGACAAGACTAGACAGACAAGACTAGACAGACAAGACTAGACAGACAAGACTAGACAGACAAGACTAGACAGACAAGACTAGACAGACAAGACTAGACAGACAAGACTAGACAGACAAGACTAGACAGACAAGACTAGACAGACAAGACTAGACAGACAAGACTAGACAGACAAGACTAGACAGACAAGACTAGACAGACAAGACTAGACAGACAAGACTAGACAGACAAGACTAGACAGACAAGACTAGACAGACAAGACTAGACAGACAAGACTAGACAGACAAGACTAGACAGACAAGACTATATGAGTGAAGCATGTAAGAAAGCATGGGTGACTGCCAACAGGTTTTGGAGGGTATGGAAAGAAAAAATTGAAAAAGAGAGCTTCGTGACAAAAAATGGTAGTGTGGAAGGCGTGTGTTCGGAGTATTTTGATGTACGGAGCAGAAATTTGGGGTATTTGGGAATGATAATTGAGCAAGTAGAAAGGGCATAGCTGCAGTTTATAAAAAAGGGCGTTGTAACTAGACGAATGCACGCCGGGATACCTGGTATTACAAGAAGTGAATGGTTATAAAGTTGTAGCAGAGGCAGCAGCAAGAGTGGCACCGATATGAAAGGAAAGTGTCTATGTTAGGGCATGAAGGGATAGTGAGAGAGGTTTTCGAAAGTATAAAGAAGGCAGGTTTTGGAGGGATCAGAGCAACAAAATGGGGAAATGAATGGGAAAAAAAATGTATAATCGAGTAGGGTTGGCGTAAGAGGAGGTAGAGGAGGCGGTGGTGGCCCAGTAGTCAAGGTGCCAGACTTCGGAGCCGCAACTTCAAATCATGGACATGGTAAAAATAAGCCATCGTTCTCCTGTAGATAGCTCTGGCAGTCATCACAGTAAAAATTAGTCTCGAAACCTCCCCGAATAGTGGCTCGCCAACCACGTTGAAAACTATAAGGGCCCCCTACACTTGTGTCTAACATCAAGACACCAAGCACAAGTGTAGGATGTGGAAGGAGGTCCAGGGCCTACTAGGACTGTAGCACCATTAAGAAGAAGAACAGGAGGTAGAGAGGATGAAAGAGGAAGGCGTGAGCTTTGAAAAAAATGCATTCTGGGTGAAAGACGTAGGAAGATAGAGTTGTAGATAAGGCAAAGCCGTATAGACGAAAGCAGGTATACGGCAGGCTCCTGTTGTATTTAAGTAGAAGGTTCCAGCAGCGTTCAATGGAGAATAGTTAGGTTTCGGTGCGACAACGAGAAAAAGGGAAGAAGGTTAGTTCAAGGAAGGAGAGAAGGTGTGCTCTATAGGTGGAGAGGGTTCTGACAGATGAGCACATTGGATGGAAGAATGCAAAAGGCTGACTTGGGAAGAAAATAAGAGGAAAATGTGTGAGAAATTTGGAGTTTTGCATGGACTAGTCAGGTAGGTTATCAGGGTGGCCGCTATAATGCGTGAGATTTAGAGAGGAAGGGAGTTATAGTTGGGCGGAGTTTTAATGAGTGAGAAAAGTTAGGCCAAAAAGTTAGATTTCTAAAAGTTTTCTTTTTTTATTTTTGTGTGTTTTTTTTTAATTATGAACTCGGATATCTGGGGTAGGGAGGGTTGGAGAAAAGGTAATAATAACAATAGTTAAAGTCAAAAGTTTACAGTGGGCCGATTTCTATGCACGCAAGTTTAGTTGAGAAAATTGTATCACACTCGGCGAGGCATTAACGAACCCATATGAGTGCTTTAATGACTTCATTATAGACGCAAAACAGAAAATAGTATATTAAAGGACGTGTTCAGTAAGCGCGATTTTACAGCACGTGTCCAAGTTTGTAAAACGACGAGCGTAGCGAAGAGTTTCCACTGGTAGTCTATAGTTAACTTTGTCTGCCATGTTGTTCAATATTTTAGTTTTGCTGGTATTTATTTTGAGGCCTGCTGTTGCTGATTCCTGTCTCACGTCTTCGATCATAGACATCATGTCATCCACATATTCCGAAATGAGAACTAAATTGTCTGCAAATCCTTTCAACGATTTTGTTTTCAAATCAAGTTTTTCCTCGTCCGCTGTTAGTCCTAGTTCATCCGTCGAAATATGTATTCCAGCGAGAGTGTGAAGACTTTTGGAGAAATTTCCAAGGCATTTCCGAATATATTGTTTGAGTTAATGTTAAAAAATAATGGCGAAAGGCTGCAACCCTGTCGTGCACCCCTTTTGATTCGCACTTCGCTTGACATCTTTTCATCTGCCTTAATTTGTGCAGTTTGGTTCCAGTAAAGATTTGCATTTACTTGGAGGTCTCTATCGTCCATCCCTACGCCTTTAAGGATTTTCATAAGCTTTTCATGCTCCACCCTGTCAAAATTTGCCTTTTCGTAGTCAATGAAACAGGCATAAACAGGAACAGAGACGTCCCTGCACTTCTGAACCAACACTTGGATATTAAACAGGGCCTCTCTTGTGCCGAATCCGTTACGAAAACCGAACTGAGATTCGCCCACAAAGGACTCGCATTTTGCAGATATTCTCTTGTGGATGATCTTTAAGAAAATCTTAAGAAAGGAGTCATCAAGCTGATAAGTCGATAATCGCTACATCTTATTGCCGTGTTCTTCTTAGGAAGCGTTATAAATGTTGATTGAAGCCAGCTGGAAGGAATGATGTCCGATCGGTAAACCATATTAAAAGCTTCACTATCACGTTTAGTGACTCCTCATCCTTTAAGATTTTAATGACTTCCGAGTAAATTCCATCTGAGCCTCCAGCTTTTCTATTTTTTGATAACGAAACTGCACGCTGGACTTCTTCTTTAGCTATATCAAGCCCTTTGCGTGTATATTGTTCAGCAGTGTCCGATCTTTCATCACGAAAAAGGTTTTTGAAGTAGCTACACCACTGTTCTACTCTGTCGTTAACGTTAAGAATTAATTTATCTTCACTGTCCAAGAGAATATTTAGGTATATGAGAAATCTTAGAAGAGATGTCGGATGTCACAGTGAGCCAGTTTGTCGAGGTTTGTATACACCAGCCGCTTCCTTAATTTTCCTGTACATATTAAAAGTGTCATATTTAACCTCCAATCCTCGATTTCGCAACATTGCTCGTTAAGCCAATTTTTATCACGATTCGTCTGGTGATATATCGGATGACCTTTTTCAAGCGTCTCTCTTCCATTAAATAAAGAATTTCATTAGTCATCCAAGCTTTCTTTATGATCTCAGAAGATAATATCGTATTATCGTTTAAAGATAATTTCAAGCGTGCGTTTCTGAAAGCTTCCTTGACGTTGGTCCAAACAGTCTCAGCTTCGAAATTCTCCACAACGTTTACTTTGCTTAGTCCACAATTTAGTTACCTCAACTATGTTTCAATTGTATAAACTGTTCAGTTTTATCATATCTGGTTTAGGGCAGTTTGCTTTCACTGTACACATTTTTAGAGTTAACTGAATAATTGCTACAAGCGAATTGTGGTCGGAATTTATGTCTGGGCCAGGGTAAGTTTTTGCCGATTTAATGCAATTTCTGTAACGTTTATTTATTAATAGAAAGTCTATTTGGTTTCCGACTATCCTCTCTGGCGTATGGGCGTTTGAAGTCCAAGTGTACAGGCGTCTTGGAGGAAACTTAAAGAAAGTGTTCGAGACAACAAAACCCATTTCTGGACAAAACTGGAAAAATCGGTCGCCACGTTCATTTGCAATACCCAATCCATATCTACCAACTATGTCCTCTCTCGTACCGCTACCAATCATGGGTCTGTTCGTGCCTCCAGAGAAGTTTGTTAGCGAAGAAGAGGTAGGGATGGTTGATAGTGAATGAGGGTGACTGTGCGCAGAGTAACAAGGAGGCTTGCACCCCGCCTGCTGCTACAGGTACAGGCCCCGATCCTAGTGGTACAGATAGCTGACGCAACTAGTGAGAGCGAGTACCCTTAAGTAGCAAAGATAGAAGCCCCAATCTTCAGGGCTGAGGAACGCCGCCGAACTTTTGAGAGCCTGTCTCATTGCGCCGCAGTCCATAGAGTAGGTAACCTGTCCCTGCCTTACCCAGTCTAAGACGCCATTCCCCAGCTACGCCAGGTACTAGCCCTATCTAGACACCCCAACACTTTTCAGCTTGCTGACCTTGTTTCCCGCTGGGATTGCTTACCCAAACCTTCCACCAGGTTGTAGGCGAGTGTGGAGTTGGGTTAGGTTAGGTTAGGTTTAGGAGTTGGGGTGGAGACGCTATGTTGCTACAATTGAAGAGCCTTACTCTAGGTTCACGGTCTTGAGAATAGGATTTTTTCGCAAACTTTAATGTCGCAAACCCGGAAAGTACAAGTGCTGAAAAACGCCCTAACGAACGAGTTTTTTAGTATTCTTTCTATTTTGCGCCCTTCTATGCCATTTCTAAATAAAAAAATCGCCGATACATATTGAGAAAATTGTATTGCACTCGGCGAGCCATAACCGCACGCATATGAGTTCTGTTATGAGTCCATTACAGACGCAAAATCGAAATACCTGTTTAAAAGCCTCATTTCGAAACTACGAGGATAGATTGAAAAGTTTACGGAATGGGCAAGAGATCTTATGAGAGTTATGACATTGTTATGATGGCTGTCAAGGCCAACTTATTTTAGGAAAGCTGTCAAATTTTCAGACAGGTTCGTCGTTCAGTTTTTGTTTACTAGGCAATCTTGTGAAGCAAGTCAGGCACTTTGCGAAGTCAGGTACATTCTGGAAACTTCAATTCAATCTACCCTCGTATAATAAAAATCTAAAAACTGTGGTGATTTTTAATCTATAACGAATATCTATAACGTAGGATGGTTTCACCAATTCTATCTTATCACAGGTGATTTTTGATCATTGATGTGTGAAATGTTTATATTATATTTTTATTTACCTTTGGATCGAATCCTATAATCAAAAGTTTGGTATATTTTCGCCGAAGGATTTTTTCTAGGATCATAACCAAATTTAATCCACATAATCCTCCAAGGCCCAGAAACGCAATGATAAGCAACCGTTGGTAAAATATGGCGCATTTGTTCCGATACAACTCCGGACGCATATAAAAGAGCCTGTTTGGACCAAATAGGCCTCTTCTCAAAACACTAAAATTACATTTCTTCAAAATAAATGATTATAATGCTTATACAAGGAATTGGTGAATAAAAAATACTGCTCCCTCTGTTTCATCATTATAGTAGCAGTTGATGAATTTAATGAATTTTAAATAGCTGATGAATATTTGATTAATTTTGTCCCATAAAAATAGTAGCAAAAGAAAATAAGTACAGAACCAATGTTTCAAAAGCAATATTATCAAAGGCTATGTTACTGCTTCTATCAATTCATCAATTTTATTGGGCGAGGCTTGATGTTTTAGTGACTGCACTGATAAAATTATACGCGATATTTTTTATTCTTTTCTCTAAGAAATGGTTTGAAGGTGCATGAAACATTTAATGGTTTTCCTTTTTTCAAAAACGTGATTGAGTTCTGAGTTGCTGATCTTGAGGTGCTTCTTCAGCTAAAAGGAACATGTCTAAGTTTCGCAAGTTTTGCTCCATAATCTTTGCATTTATGTCCAGTTTTGTTTTTTCCAGAATTAACATTAACATAAGATTCACCCTAACAATTATTTTCGTGTAAATACGTTTACATATTCTTGATATGGTCATTCTGTTGCACTTAACACGTTAAGCCCCGGCGTACTTTTTATTGATGCCGTGGATCGGGTATTTATTTTTCTTTTTTGCATTATTATTTAAAAAAAAGGCATTCAATTGAGGCAAACCACCCTGACAGGGTGGCATGAAAGTGATGTTTTTTTATGGTTTTAGACCGCGTGGTTTCAATATTTTCGAAGACGAAAAAATTGATAATATGTCCGCAGAGATCGGCGAGGAAGGGCCTATCATCACAAAGGAGGAAGTAGAATCAGCTATCAACCGACTAAAAACCGGCCAAGTGCGAGTTGTGACTCGCGCACCGAGGGTTCCGTACAAACTTGTAAGTAAGGTATCTTTATTTTTTGTGGAGGACGTAGCAAGCACATTCACTTAACTTGACAAGTGGCCCTCCTGAAATCACGACCATCTTAGTACCGCTGCAAGCATAACCTCAAGATGTCGCTGTCGAACGATGGAATTCTACCCTATATTTTATTACCATACATCCCCCATTCACTATGAGTGTTTAGGGGTTCTGGAACTTCACTATTTGTTTTTACTGCTCAATTTTGCCTATATACCTATATACCCTGTATAAAGGTATACAGGGTATTTTTTTGTAAATAACGCGAATATTTTCAAACTTATAAAAAGAAAACTTTATTTTAGTTTTACACTTATTCACTAATATATAACTTATATTAAGATCTAACTATTTCTAGATGTAATATAAACTAATATATTAACTATTTCTAGACGTATTTCGATACTCTTAACATTCAGTTGTTCAATTGACAGCTTTTGGGCAATTGACTACCAAAAAATATAGGGCATACGTGATTTAAGTATATTAATCTACATATACTTAAATCACGTACGCCCTATATTTTTTGGTAGTCAATTGCCCAAAAGCTAAGCAATTGAACAACTGAATGTTAAGAGTATCGAAATACAAAGAAAAATTAGACGAAATATAATATATACAGGATGTTACGGGACTTGAGTATGTTGCATGTCGGTTATAAAAAAGCAAAATTTAGACATAATATATACCCTGTATATATTATGTATATAGAGCGTACGTGATGAAATGCATAACGAATATAAACAAAGAAAATTCAGAATAAACAGCTTGGTGCCGACACATACTTTTTAACCTTCGGACCTAACCGAGAAGGACCTAACTGTATGCAACCCATATGCTTCTGGAGCCTGACAATACCACGCAATACATTAGTGTATTTTCATTAAGTTTCTAATAGTAAATTCGCATTTTTCTTGTAATTAACCTACATATTTACGGTTTTCAGATTTTTCCCTTTACATGTGCTGTAAGACACCGCTTCTTGCCAAATTTCATGATTCTAGGTCAACGGCAAGTACCCTATAGGTTTTGATTCTCTTGTGAAATCGCAAAATATGCGACATAAACGGTCATATCTTTTGATCGCGTTGACTTACAAGTTTGATTTTTTCACAGCTGAAAGAGACCGCAGACCCGAGTATTTGATACAAATTTCAACTTGTTACCTCTACGCGTTCCTGAGAAAAATGGTCTTGACAGACAGACGGACAACAAAGTGATCCTATAAGGGTTCCGTTTTCGGAACGAAACCCTAAAAATGATGATGGAGATTCTCACAAACTTATCAAAGGCTAAAAGAATAGCTGCGTGGTGTACTCCTCAAAATTAAAATTAGATTGTGGCAGAATAGAAGCATGTTGCTAAAAAAATGACAAAAAGACATTCATTTAAAAATATTATAGAATAAAATTTGTCAAATACTGGCTTTGTTTCATTTACAAATGCATTTCCTCATTAGTGATTATATGCCTTTTATGTAATTCGTTCAAATGTATGTCATATGTTAAACAGAGAAAAACTGCAAATGCTAGAATGTTCCTTGGACTGGGCTGTTTCAAGTTCCATAAGGTAAGAATTGAATAGTGAGATCGCGTTGTGTACACGCGGCCTGGAAAAAATATATGCAGGGTGACATTACAATGAAACCTTCCGATGCCAACATCATATGTTTTTCAGACATCAACTTGATGCCTCGCGGGGCTTAACGTGTTAAATTGATTTGCAACTAGTTCCACCTTCTACATCTTTTCATTTATCTTTTGAAACTGCTAGAACTGTACAATTGCAACTCAATATTGGCTTGGAATCCCTAATATTTAGGTTGACCCAAAAAAATCAAAATATCTTGACAATTTTCATAATTTTCCGCTGCAACATAACTTGAGCTGCGTTCGCCAATAATTCCCATTTAAATATTCACTTGTTACTATTATTATGAGACAGAGAGAGTATATATATATTGATAGTAAAAATATTACTTGTTCGACTTTCTGAACTGCTCCGTTACTTGTGTATTTAAAAGACAGATTTTCTAAACTGGATTGTGAAGGTCCCTGTGGTATGTCATCTTCAAATGAGCAGAAAAATGCGCGATTGGTCATAATTGATTTGCCTATATCCTTTTTGTACATTTTCTGTACTAGTTCTTGCTGCTTGAACTTTTTATAATACTCAGGAGTGAACCTGCCTTCGTAAAATTTGCTTCTATCAAAGTACAATTGATTATTTGAGGAATTATGTTTAGAAAATGATGATGGAGGGAAATATAACTGCATATGTTCAGATTCTTCATTGCTAAAACAAATATTTACCAAGTCTCTAAAAAATTGAATATAGGGGTCAAACTAAACTAATAGTTTGTATAATAGAAACAAACATACCAACTTATTAAAGCAGAACATAGCTTGAATATATAAATATAATCAACCTTTCCGTAGCTCTATAATATTATTAAGTGTTTTTAAGAAGCCAATAAAAATACTCACAATATCCAATCACCATTGGGCAACTTATCAGGTATAATTTTGTTGTAAACATATTCCACTTCATCTTCAATCTCTACATTTTCTTTAGGAACTAATGGCAAATATTGAAAATCACATAATTCTGAAAATCATTGCAAAATTAATACAAAAATGTCTATTTAACTATAAAAACTGACAAATTGATAACAGGGTTTATTCAAAACCACAGAATATTTAACTGTTGGACCATGTTTATCCAAAAAAAAAGACAAAGCTACAAATATAAAAATGTCCCAGTATGCAAAGGCGTACCCAGCGAGGGGCAGGAGGGGGCAGCTGTCCCCCCTAGAACCCAACTCACCGCACAGAGATATCTATAACATTATTAAAACCTCACCCTGACGTCTTCGGGTGCAAAATCTGAAATTGTATGACAGATGGATACTTCATTTCATAATCCTTGAAACAAATAGGAGGCCCCCCTAGTTTATATACTGGGTACGCTCTTGCCAGTATGGCGATTGATTCATCTGCATTTTAAGGTAAATTAAGCTTCTGGCACTTGTATCTCTCTTAAATAATGTTCCTACAAACGGGTTGCATCGCTTGATACATTACAGTATAATCTCGATAATCCGACACATATGGGACCAGACAACCGCCGGATTATAAGAGTGGTAGAAGGGAAGAGCGGTCTCCCGACCGCCCGATTACTGGACGTATCGTGTGATTACTCAATTGCCGAATTACCGAGATTATACTGTACAGTATAATTTCGATAATCCGACACATATGGGACCAGACAACCGCCGGATTATAAGAAAGAGTGGTGGGAGGGTAGAGTGCGAGCGGTCACCAGACCGCCCGATTACTGAACGTGTCATCCGGTTATCCAACGACCGAATTACCGAGATTATGGTGTATATCTATTTCAACAAAAAAAAGTTACTTGTCCCTTTCTGATAAACATGGTCGGTCCATATGAGAGTACATACTATTAAATTTGAAAGATAAAGCAGTTATGCCCAAAACATCATAATCCAATACTTCTTTTGCAACTTGTCCATCCTTTTCTACCTTTATAGTTTTTACTTTCAATAAAATGTTTGGTTTTGTGTCTTTCTCAGAAATGCAAGGCTTGCAGTAGTAATCAGATGGTCGAAATCTTAATTCCAAATTCTTCTTTGGGTTACTTGTAGCCTAAAAATGTTTTCAGTTATTCTATATATTAAGAAAAATAGTAATAAGCAATTTAATCATTCTTATAATTAAAAAAAAAACTTTTAACAATTTATAATAAAAGAGCAATAAATAATAACACTTGAAAGTAAAATAAACACTACCTTTATTAAAATCAACAATACATACAAAAAGTACAATGTACAATTTTATGTTTATGTAATCATTTTTTTTACTGCCGTAAACAATAGTATCATATGTACTGACAAATGACTAGCAATTGAAGGGGGCAAAAAAGAATGCCCCCTTCAATTGCTGGTAATTTGTCATTTCATACAAAATCCACTATTTTCTTCCCAATTGCAACACATGAATCTTATTCTTCTGGTGCCTATCCGCTTCGGATGTTGGCAATCATCATGCAAATTCTGACTTTGTTTATTGCAGCCCTGAAGAGATTTGTTGTTGTTGTGTTGGACCAGGTTCGAAGGTTTTTTTAGCAACGAAATTCTCCTTCTTCCTCATTTACTCTTCCTTGTAGTGAAAGTTGCAATAGACCATACCAATGACTGTTCCTCATTAAATGGTCAAGGTAATATAGATTCCTTGTCTTTATTGTTAGTAATACCTCTCGTTCTTTTTCCATTTTCTCTAGGACCTGCTGGTTGGTGACGTGAGCCGTCCAGGAAATTTTGTCTCGAATCTCCGTTCGGTAGCCTCTGTCAGAGTCCAGGACTCCACTCCATATAGAAGATCACATGAATAACACAGGTAATAGAAAGTAATAATAATTCCAGATGATTCTGAGAAGGTTTTTTTGTAACTGGATGTTATAGAGATGATGCCAATCCATCTTAGGTTCCACTTGTGGCACAATTCAAGTGGCGATATTAAATGTGAGAACTCTGTCAGAAGATGGAAAGACCAGGCAAATCAGGAAATGGACTAAATGAAGTCAGGTGGCTGAATACGGATTAATGCCCGACCCCAAAGTACTATATACTATTTTGGAAGAAACGATAAACATCACAAGAACGGAGTGGACGACGCGAGGGGTCACTGTATCAGACTAGACAATTAGTAAAATGTTGAGGGAACCAAATTTGAAGGCAAAAACACCCGTCCGAAAACCCTCTTTGACACGACGCCTCAGAATAGCAAGGCTAAATTTTGTTCACGAACATGTCGCATGGCAACTTCGGCAATGGAAATCGGTGCTCTTCACAGATGAATCAAGATTTTCTATTACTCGTGTTGCGATCGCCGAATACGTGTTTACAGACGCCCAGGAGAACGGTACGCAGCTGCTACTGTCCAGGAAGTCGAAAGATTTTTGGTTTAAGTTATGATTTGGGGTGGGATTGGTATCGACAGTAGAACCGACCTTGTTGTAATTCCAGGAAATTTTAACGCTAATCTCTATATTGACATTATGTTAGGAGAACATGTTGTCCCTGTGGCATATGGAATACGTCAAATTTTGTGTTGATGACGCAAGACCATAAACTGCGCGAATCATTTTTCGAAGATTTCCTACAAGAACAGGAAATTCAAACAATGGTGTGGCCTGCGTTAAGTCCTGATTTAAATCCCATAGAGCATGTTTGGGATATGCTCGATAGACGTGTTCGTGGTCTCCCGTATCCTCCTCAGACCATCCAGCAGCTAACGGCGGCTCTTATTGAAGAATGGGACGCTGTACCACAAAACCATCGAAGACTTTTGCAAAGCATGCCAAGGCGGTGTAATGCTGTTATTCTTGCTATGGTAGCACATACTCGTTATAAAGTTACCACTTTATGTACAAAAGTCTACATTAACAATTAATTTAAATTTGTTTTACACTATGGTTTTGGTAGTTTATTACAGGTACTTTAAAAGAACTTGAAGCTGACACTTCCATATGTGCCAATTAAAACAATTTAATAGAGCGTCTTTCGGATGTTTTTAACTTTATTTGCTTGTAACTTCCCGTTTGAATTTTATAGAGACACAAATTAGTGACTCGCTAATTGTTTTGAGCAATGTATATATGTTGTATTTAAGGTTTTCGCGGATGGAAATATGTGTTGATTTGATTTCTCAACGCATTGATGTTGAGGGTTGGTTCTAAAAAGAACGAGACTCTCGACGTTTTGGAGAACTAACATTCGCCATTATCAAGAGATAGATGCGTCCGTGCGGGTTAAGCGTTAGACGTATACTGTATACGTTTATAAAATTGTTAAAACTGTTCCCTTTTAGGTCGAGGCCGCACTACGGTTAAACCGCCGCGGTTTTCAACCGAGTGATTTTATGACTCAAGTAAGTTATTACCAGCGGCCTCACTTGCGGTTTTTTCCCGCGACTGATTTTTCCCATAGCGTATGTTCCTCGAGCGGTTTCGCGGTTATAACGGTTACCGCTCGCGGGAAAAAACCGTAGTGCGGCCTCGGCCTTAAAAGCCACCGAACTTTAGTATGGAGTAATAAACGTCTGTAGTTATTTTCATTTTTCTCGCACAACTTACGAAATATCTGATCATTCAGTGAATGCGTTTAGCGGGAATCGCGCGAAACCGTTCCCGCAGAGCCCAAGTTGGCGGTTCCGTGGGAGTTTTCCTGGACGTCCAAAAAACGTAGTTTTTATGGCGTCACGACGCCATCTCCGGCGCAATCGGGATTAAACTCCCAAAGAAACTAAAACGTTCTATGGCCGAACGAACGGCACCTGTCCGGTTCCGATCCGTCAAGTAGTTCTGAAGTAGTTCTATGTACCCCAGCAAAACGCCTCTGGTTTTTCGCACTTTTTGAGCATTTTTCTCTTCAAACTGCCGCAGATTCGCAAAATGTCGTCGCAGTTTAAAAATTCTTGCCGGAATGGCTGCGGGAAAGTGTTCTGAAGTGAACGAACCCATCCGGCGACCTGGAGCCCTTCAAATAATTCCTGGGCGTCTGTGGAAGTTAATGGAAAAATCAGCAAAACACAGTTTTTTTAGCTCTCGCACCAGGTGAAAGGGACGTCGCAGGACGGCGAGCGAGGGCTTTAAAAACGTGTCGCGGCGGCGGCGGCTAGAGGATCCAGAAAAAAAAATTCAGATCCGACCAAAAATGCGCCTCAAAAATAAAAAATCGTGATTTCAGTTTTCGGGCTGGTGCGTCCGAACCTGGGGGACTTGATTCGCGAAAACGGCACCGATCGACTGGTATCTCGATTCTACACCGGCAAAATGTAGAATCCCGTTTGGGCCGCCACCGCCGCTTCCGTCGGGCCGATTCGGCAAAAAACGTCGATTTTCGGGTGGGTTTTGGACCCCCGGAGGAGCGCAGTAAGACGGAGGACGAAACTTGGGGATGCGCAACGTACGGACGGACATTCTCAGTTAAACCGTCGAAGACGCGCGGTTAAAATACCCAAGATCTGCCGCCTCCGGCGGCATAAAAAATCCAAATTTGCAAAACTTGCATTCTTTGCACATCTTTCGATTGCGTGTACCACTGCTTGGAAGATACTTGGGGATGTTCTCATGGATTCAAAGTATCAAGGTCCAAACACTCCTGCACCAGTACCTTCCTTTGTATTCGAACCATCTGTATACCACTTGATGGAATTTTGCTCTATGTAGTATGCTGAGCATTCGTCGCTCCAATCGGCTTTACTACTACACATTGCTGTGTAGTTTTTCTCGAAGTGATATTTGCATACCATTTCGTCTTTTGGTACTTCCAGACAGGGGATCTTGGCTGCAAGGCTGTTTCGGTCTCTGCTCCCAATTATTTTATGCCCATACCTTCCTTGTTGAACCTTACAATCGCCGATCTGGCGGCCTTTTCCACCACAAGGTGCAGTGGAGTCAGATCCAGCAGCAGCTCCAATGCTGCTGTCGGACACGACCCCATCGCCCCCGTGACGCAGACACATGCCAGTCTTTGAATCTTCTCAAGCTGTTTCCTCATAGAGGTGAGCTTGATTCTACTTCCCCACGCAACTGCCCCATAAGTGATTGCAGGTCTCACTATCATGGTGTACATCCATCGCAGGATTGTTGGGTTACTACCCCATGTTTTTCCTGCCAGATTTCTGCACACCATTAGGGTGCGTTTAGCTTTACCTACCGCTGCCTCAACGTGTCTATTCCATAGGAGTTTGCTATTTAGTGTGATATCCAGATACCTTATCTCCTGTTGGTATTCTACTGCCTTCCCATCTAAGAGTATGGGCTGTAGGCAGTTTAGTTTTCTCCTTGTAGTAAATGGTATCACCGTGGTTTTGCTCGGGTTGAGTCTCAGGCCCACTGTTTGACACCATCTACTAGTTACTTTGGGGCCTCTCTGAACAATTTCACAGAGTGTTTCCTCAAACTTCCCTCTGGCCATTATGACTATGTCATCGGCGTTACCTTGACATTTGATGTCTAGTTCAATTAGCCTAACCAGTAGTTCATCAACTACCAGGCTCCACATTAGCGGAGATAGTACACCTCCCTGTGGGTACCCTCGAGTTGTGGAGATCTTAATGGTGTCTTTTCCCACTTGTGTCTCCGCCGTTCTAGTTCTCAGCATTTCTCCCATCCACTTTGAGATAGTGCTGTCGATATTCCTTCTTTCGAGGGCCGCCCTGACAGCCTAGTGTGAGGTGTTGTCAAAAGCTCCCTCTATATCCAAGAAGGCACATATCGCTACTTCCTTTGTCTCTAGTGCTGCTACTATTTCGTTTGTCAGCTGATACAGGGCGGTTTCTGTGGATTTCCCTGCTCTGTAAGCATGCTGACTCCTGCGTAGTGGTGTACCTACCAGCACTATAGTCCTAAGGTAATTATCAATCACCTTCTCCATTGTCATTAACATAAAAGATGTTAGACAAATGGGTCTAAATGACTTCAGTTGAGTGGTGTCTTTCGTCCCCACTTTCGGTAGAAATACCACCTTAGCCCTTCCCCATAGCTCCGGTATATATCCAAGCGCTAAACTATTTCTAAAGATATTTAGAAGATACAGCATTAGTACTCTCTCTCCCTTTTGTGGGAAGGCAGGAAATAGTCCGTCCACACCTGGGGCCTTAAAAGGCTGGAAAGTGCCGATAGCCCATCTGATTCGGTTTTCCGTACAGATGGACGCTGCCCTCCTCCAGTCGGCCCGACTTGGTTTCTGTGGTTGCATTAAGTCCTCGGTCTCCCTGTATCCTCTACATCCCGGAAAATGGGTTTCTAGTAAGAGGAGAGCTCTTTGCTTTTCATCCTCCATGAAGGTCCCATCCGGTCTCTTGAGAGTGATTGTCATTTCCACTCTATCCTTCGCTAGTGCTTTGTGCAGTCTAGCTGCCACCGGCGTGGATTCTATGTTTTCACAGAAGGTCCTAAAGCTTTCCCTTTTTGCCCTTCTGATCTCTTTGTTGTAGGTGGTAAGCACCTCAGAGTATTTTAGCCAATTTCCGTATTGTTTGGCTTTGTTCAAAAGCCTACGTCCTTTTGCTCTTAATATAGACAAATTTTTGTTCCACCATTTTTCGTCCTTATGTTCCTTCACGGTTTTTACCGGGCAGCTGGATTCAAATGCCGTGGTGATTGCTACATTTATTTCTTCTACGGCCTGCTCCAGCACGGTGTAGTATTAAAGAGAAAGAGACCAGTTACATGTGCTAGTGAATTTGTTCAACAAGATCTACATGACTGGCAGAATACCGCAAGAATAGTTACTGTCAACATTTGTGACTATCTCACAAAAAAAAACCCACACCAAACAGTGCGCTGACTATCTTACGATGAGTTTAATGAGCCACACACTAAAGATCCTCCTTAAAATCATTCTGAATAGAATTTATAGAAAACTTAAACATATAGGTGAAAATCAATTGGAATTTCAAAATGGATATGGAACTTGAGAAACATTGTTTGCTTTTAATATACTATCCCAAAGATGACTAGATGTAACAATTACATGTTTTGTTTACAATAAAACATTAAATAAGGTTAGAAACATAAACAACTTGTTGAGATATTAAGGGCAAAACATTATGTGTGCTCCACACTCTCGCGGAGTAACTTCGGCGAGGATCCTCGCCGAAGTTGTTCGAGGCGAGGAACTACACAGAGAAGGCATCTACACTCTCGCCTTAATTCGCGAGGACCTCAGTGCCATGACCGACACTGAACAGGTAGTAGCTGCTGCTGCACCTATTTGTGCTTTTAATTGTTATAATTATGTTATCCCAATAACTGATCCCAAATAACAGGTTCCCTTTGAAATGCCGCAAGGAATTGTAACTGGAGTTCTTGTGACAAATTGCTCATGATTTTTAATATTATTTAAATTAATTATTAGATAAAATTTAACACCTAACATACGTCTCTCAGACCCAAAGTAGCAGTAATTTTCTCACCTGAGACGTATGGCAGGTGGTTGAGGGTTAATAATATTAAATCAAAATATTTTTAGTTTTTAATCATTCAAGAAACGGTTGTGAATTAACCCACCTGCATACAGTTGACTAAATTAAAGGACGAGTAAACACGAGAGTGTAGACGTGATACTCTCCCTTCCTCGTACTCGCACCTCATGTCCCTTTGACTTGGGTACAAAAAACCACTTCTGGAGCGAAGTTAGCCAAGGCGAGGCGACAAAGCACAAGTCGGACTGAGTAACCTGACTAATCTCTTGTTCCTCGCTCAACTCCGTAATACTTATTATGTATGGAATAGCATAGTGCTTAATGTGATAAGTTAATGTATGTCTGTTACAAGTAAATTTTTTACTTATTATTTCAATTTTAATACTCGTTTTCACTTTCATTTCACCGTGATTGCTAAAATAGCATTTTATATATAATAATAATAGAGTTGTGATTGCTAAAATAGCATTTGTTTATGATCAAAATAAATAACAAGCAACTTACTGTTTCAATATCTTTGATACCTCCTAAAGTCTCAATGGCTTTTTCTATATTGTTAACAACTCCAGGATATTGTATACCAACTAATTTTAAACCACAATTAAGTACATTTGTTGTGCTGGTTGGAGCAGCTCCATAAAATTCACTATTATCTTCTTGCACTTCCATTGTAATCCACAATTTCAATAACTTAAATGCTAAACAAACTTTTTTCCTTAATAAAATAAACACAACCAACAAAATATGATTTGTAAATATTTGACAGGAACAACAAAACCACATGCTATTCTATTGATGCAAAATTTGACATCTCCAGGATTGTATTCAGGTGTTTCCATTTATAATAAATTTTACAATCTATTATTACTAAATGTATGATTGTATATATCTCTCTATACCTTGGAATCTAATTAATATTATATTGCAACATATTTACTAAAAGTATAAAACAATAATTTGAGAACTTTTGGTAATTTAGAGATAAAGTTCGGTTTATTTATAAGCGTCTGCTCCATCCCTGATATGTTAATATCTTTCCATAAATGGTTCTGTCATTTTACTGTCATTAGTTTATATTATTGTGTTATTCGAAACTGTGTAGCTGTGATACTGAACCAATATAATTATGACGAAATTAAATAACCAAATAAGTAAGATTCAGCTTGATAGAGTATGCAGGACTTGTTTAAGTGAAGAAAATCACCTTCGAGGCATTTCAAATACCAATATACCAAAATTGTTGGAAAATTGTTTTTCACTACAGGTACTAGTATTTGCTTTTTCCCTTCCAAAGGATATCATAATAGTATATTGTGCAACTAGGGCGGTAAGTTGTCAATTATCCGCGAGAGCTCACTTCATTCATGCACTCATTCGCTGGAGAGGCCAATTGACAATAATAGTTTTATTCACTTGCCCTCATTAATGGATAGACCATGTTGTGGATGTGATGGTCTTGCACATATTTTACATATTATAAGACACTAAATACAATAATAATATAAATGCGAGAAAGAAATACATTAAGATAACAATACAATAAATATAAAAATTCGGTACTTACGTATTAATGCCACCACCGCTACATTTTTAAATGTCGCCAATCTACACATAAAATTTTTATGATCAATCATAAAATAAAACATTTTATTTAAAATTAAAACATTTTTAAAACTCAAAATACTTTATTTTTTAACCCAGGTTAGATTAGGAGGCCTGCCACGAAGCGGACAGATAAATCAAGACAACATACGTGCAGCAGCGTGAACTCTTGATCCAATATATTGTGGTGGTGGCATTAATACATAAGTACCAAAAATTCTTAAACATAGAAGTACGAAAAAAATACGTTGAACACCAAAAATAAATTTACTACATATTAGTTTACATATTAATAACATGTATTGTATACATGTTATTTCTCTAAAAACTCAGAAATGGAATAGTAAGCTCCATGCAACAGGATTCGCTTGACATTTAAAATGGACATTTAAAATTTGTTTAAAATGGTTATAGTCCTCCAATTTTATTTTATTATCCAGCTTATTAAACAATTTTATGCCTGTGTAGATGAAGGACTTTTCATATAAAGCAGTATCATGTTTAGGATAGGATAATAAAGTGCCGCATCTTGTGCAGTGATTGTGTAAATCTGCTAATGTTTCGAAATCTTTTACATTAAATTTTATATAACACAGAACTTTAAGAATATAAATTGGACGGCAATGTAGGTATATTGTTCTCTGTGAATCACCCTCTACAACTTTGACCAAATTTAAGTCCAAATATAAGTCAAATGACTCTTTTTTGCATCACAAAACATCTGTTGACCGTAGAAGCTTGACCCCAGAGCAAAACATGAAGCGATAGGTGTGAGTGGGCCAACGCATAATACACCCTTATGATTGATTCCTTGTCCATTGATTTTTTTAATTGGAGAATTCCAAAGTATGCACTCGCCATTTTTTTACACACATAATCGATATGGAGTGACCAAGTAAGTGTGGAGTCTATCTGCAGCTCCAGAAAATTGGTTGATGTTGAAAAGTTAAGTTGTTTTTGATCAACTGTGAGTCGGAAATCTGTTGGAATTTTTCTAAGCTTTGCAAAATATACGCAAATTGTCTTATCCGAATTAAGAATCAGATTGTTAGCTCTACACTGTGCCTTTACTTTGTCGAGAACCCTTCTAACCTTCACTTCCAGATCTTCAATGCTATTTGCGGTAACCACCATATTCATATCGTCAGCAAATAGTATGTCTGATTCAACATGTGATGGGAAGTCATTCACAAAAAATGAAATAACAGTGGTCCCAAAACTGATCCTTGTGGCACACCTATACATAAATCCTTGATATGTGACTGAGTGTTGTTGGCACTTACAACTAATTTTCGCTTTGTTAGGAACAATCGTATCAATCCGGAGAATGTTCCCCTAAATCCATAGCATTCAACTTCACAAGTTGCAGATAATATTTTTTATTATTCATGTGAGGGGACGTATCTTACAAGTTTGGGATCCAGGGGCCATCCAAAAAAAATAGAATAAAAAATGAAGAATTTGCTTTTTTAATTGTCTCCAGTGGTGTGGATTCTCCATAAGAACTATCCTCAGTCTCTGGTATCACCATAGAATTTACACTCACTTTAAGCCCTTCAAATACAATGATGTCTCTGAGACATAAGTGAGACTTCTGTGATAAGATCACATGTATGTGACATGTCAACACGCATTTTATTCGTATGTCAAGGGGTTAAAATGTTAAGATAGATTTGGTAAAACCATCTTACGCTAAACAAACGGAACACAAACGGAACTGAGTGTTGTTGGCACTTACAACTAATTTTCGCTTTGTTAGGAACGATCGTATCAATCCGGAGAATGTTCCCCTAAATCCATAGCATTCAACTTCACAAGTTGCAGATAATATTTTTTTTTATTCATGTGAGGGGACGTATCTTATAAGTTTGGGATCCACGGGCCATCCAAAAAATAGAATAAAAAATGAAGAATTTGCTTTTTTAATTGTCTCCAGTGGTGTGGATTCTCCATAAGAACTATCCTCAGTCTCTGGTATTACCATAGAATTTACACTCATTTTAAGCCCTTCACATACAATGATGTCTCTAAGACATAAGTGAGACTTCTGTGATAAGATCACATGTATGTGACATGTCAACACGCATTTTATTCGTATGTCAAGGGGTTAAAATGTTAAGATAGGATTGGTAAAACCATCCTACGCTAAACAAACGGAACACAGCCTGAATATATAAATATATTCAGCCATTCCAGAGCTCTATGACAATTACTGAGTCTTTTTAGGACTACCAAAACAAATCTCACATTAAATTTGTAAGTTATTTTATAGCTTTCAGTCCACCTTCGTGGCACTCAACAAGAGCTCTGGAAGGGCAGAATATATTTATATATTCAGGCTGTGTTCCGTTTGTTTTAAGTTGTATGATTATCTATAATGTGGGATGGTTTCACCAATTCTATCTTATCAGTTCAATCAATAACCTGCTAAGTTCATGTCTCTCTCACAAAATGTCAAAATTATAAACATCTAACCCTAAACACCACATGGGTTTTCAAGTGAGTGGTTTACAAATTATTGTTCATGGAAGCAAAGCTGTGCTGATGAGAGATAAACACAGATGGCTATTACGGTATACTATTAGGATGGCTATTATAGATATGTTTAAACAAATAGCATCAGTAACAATAATAAGTTTTGTTTCATTACATAATGATAAGTAAATAGATAAATTATTACAAATGATAAGTATTAACACTTCATCTGTAAATGTGTGTCACTCAATGTGTTTGACTGGCCAAAAACCGAGGGGTCATCCTCCCTAAAACTCCCTAAAATGTTGCAATGTATTCGCAATTCTCCTGATTTTTTTGGTAATTCGAGGTAATCGAAGAAATTACTAGCGTAATGCGTAATAATGTCACGTAATTATGCTAATTCTTTGCTAATGTGAAGTACTGGGAGAAATCACAAGCGTAATGCGTAATAATGTAAGATAATTTTTGAAATGCTTAGGTACTGCAAAGTAATGCCACGTAAAGGAAGGAAATTTGTAATATTTACTTTTAAATAATTTAATTAAATTAATTAAATAATTTCTAATGCACTGAACGTCAGAGTATATTTAATTGTTATTACTATGTGCAACCTATAAGATAAGAGTGCTAGTAGGCATGCATTCTTCATTCTCTTCATTCCACATGAACTCAACACAGGGTCTAAACCTCATGATCTCAGATTTTCCTGAAATTTGGCACAGGTGTAGACTTGGCAAAATATAAAATTTTATTGAAATGTGTCAACTCATTTTTGAATTACAGAGCATGAAAGTTCTCATAAATGCAGCCAAAAACAAGGAACAACAACTTTTTGAATTGCTGTAGAATCTTTCCTAATTGAGCTAGAGACCTAGAATTGGTGACATTTTACCGCATTTTTCATGCCCTCTCCTATGATTTACAACACTATATATGTTAGGTTTGTTTTTTTTAAATTCTTAAAACCCATTTTAAACTTTTAATTAAATTTTTTCCGAAAGTACATATATTCTAAAATTTCCAAATTAATTCCATGACTAGCTAATATTGTTGTAAATTATAGGTCAAAATATAAATTTGGGCAATGGATTTTGGCTTCATAGTTACCACCTAACATACGTCTCTCAGACCCAAAGTAGCAGTAATTTTCTCACGTGAGACGTATGGCAGGTGGTTAAGGGTTAAGAAAATTGAAGACTGAACTTCCGTTTCATTAATTCAACTTGGCATTCACAATCCAACAATTGTATATTGACATATTAATGAAAATAAACAAAAATTACTATAGTTACCATTAAAAAAGTTACACTATTAAATAATAGGACTAATGAAATCTTCTCAAACTGAAAATAATCAACAGGTCGATCATTTTAAGTTTGAAAAGGCTTCATTTGTCTGATACATATCATGTTCAAGTAGTACATGGGTTCTTCTGGTGGGAGTTAGAAGACTTACTTTTATAAGAACATCCATTCTTCTTCTTCTTTAATCCATAGCCGGCGCATAGAGAGGTGGTCGACCTCGTAGCCAGTACGCTGCTGTTGGTGCCGTTAGATTCCGTGCTCCATTCACTATACGCTTCCATGCTAATCGATCAGTTGCAACGGTTCTTGCCTCAGCTGTTGTTATTCGCTGGTTTTTTAAATCGTTCTCTACGTGTTTCAACCATGTGGTCTTCGGTGCTTGTTTTTGTGTTCTCCAATCAAGAGGTCGTTTTTTCCATAGGAGTTTGTGCGGTACTCGATTGTCGCCCATCCTACAGATGTGGCCGAACCATCGTAATCGGCGTTTTTGAATTTCCTCAACAATCGGTGTCTGTTGGTCGCACCTTTCTCTGATTGTCTCATTTCGGAGGTGGTTGAGGAGTGAGACGCAGAGAATCTGTCTCAGGCATCGCATTTGGAAGGCCTCGAGCTTGTTAAGGTCTGGTTTGAGTAATGTCCATGTTTCCGATCCATAAAGAAGAATTGGGAGGATCAGCGTCCGGTATAGGCGTATTTTGGTTTTGATGGTAATATTCGTCCGCTTCCATATGCACCACTTGAGTGAAGCAAACGTTGCTGTTGCCTGGCCTATCCGGCTGTGAACTTCGGCTGTCGAAGCTACTTTCTTCTCCACAACCAGTGATCCCAAATATTTGAACTGTGGTACCTGCTCGATTGTGGTTCCATCGAGGTAAACTCTGGCTTCAGATCCATCCGTTGTAAGCACTTTGGTCTTATCCGCATTGATTCTCAGTCCGTATGACTGGGCAATGCGGGAAATGTCATACAAGGTGTCTGTTGCTTCGGCATCTGTGTTGGCGAAAACCGCACTGTCATCGGCGAACATCAGATCGGTTAGGAAGTTTTTGTCATCATATCGAACTCCGCGTCGCCCATCAAACGCTTTTCGCATAATCGTGTCGATCACAATGTTAAAAAGGAGCGGCGAGGCCACGTCTCCTTGCCGGACTCCGGTTCGAATCGGGAATTCCTCAGACATGTCGTTTCGGATACGAACATTGCTGGTTGAGCCGTCGTACGATGCTTGAAGAAGTTGAATGATTTTCAGTGTCACGTGTTCGATCTTCAGGGCTTCCCACAAGCTTGTCCAATCGATGCAATCAAAAGCAGATTTGAAATCGATGAAGACGATCACAGTTCGTTTGCCACATCGAATTCTTTCTTCCATTAGCTGACGGAGAGCAAATATCTGATCGATGCATCCTCGATGTGGTCGAAATCCAGCTTGTTCTTCCCGGCTTGTTTGCTCTCGATGTTTCTGTAGTCTTGATTGTATGATTTTCATAAATACTTTGCCGACGATCGAGAGGAGGCTAATACCACGGTAATTCTTGCATTCCCGACTGTCGCCTTTCTTCAAAATAGGCACAACAATCGCTTTCTTCCACACGGATGGAACACAATCTGAATGCCATATATGCACTGTGAGAACGTGAAGTTGATGTAATAAGACGTCTCCCCCGGCTTTGATCATTTCGGCAGTTACTTGATCTCCTCCCGGCGCTTTACCATTTTTCAGGGATTTTATTGCCGTCTTCACCTCATTGATTGTTGGTTCAGTATCGGGAAACTGATTTATCGGCTGCTCAATAATCGGCAGTTCGGGTGCTGGACCTACTGGCGGATTGTGGTTGTACAGCTGATGAAATAATTCTCTCCACCGCTGTAGACGTTCCTGAGGAGAGGTCACGAAAGTTCCATCCAATTTTTTGATATTGTCATTTGTTGATGAACATCCATTACTGAACATCCATTACTGAGACCCACAGTATATCAGCATTTCTTGGATATGAGAAGGATGTAGAGGGTCCAGTTAGAAGAAGAAAAGTTATTTTTGCTTCATCAAGTTCTTCATTCTTCTGTAAAACATATCTAAGCCACCAGTTTGTTCCATAGAGAAGAATGAAGTAACCCGATATGTCTGCTAATTTAAGCTTATCAGGAGATTTTGACACCTCCTTTTCCCAAGCTTCTGTGATATTTAAAAGCTTCTGTGATATTTTCTAAAACTATTTTTTGAAGTAGTTTTGGGAATGAACGCATGGTATTGGTGCGTTCCTTTAATAGACAGTGCTGCATCAAAACGATTTTTCAAGAAATATTCTGATTCAATATAGCCTTCTTGTATTGAATTACTCAATTCAGGCATCCATGCTGTGGCATTTCTCAACTTTTTTCTGTCTCTGACAAAGTGATTTGTTTTCTTTAATGGATTAGAACACTGAATTCTCAATGTATCAGTTTCCATATTGAAACCTAAACTAACTTATTGGTGAAACAATACATATAAATAATAACAATGAAGTCATTGCCCAAATTTATATTTATTCTTGTGGTGTGCAACAATACTATGTATTCATGAAATTAATTTGAAAATTTTAAAATATGTATGTACTTTCTGAAAAAAAAAAATTTAGTTTATATTAGGTTTTGGGATGTTTTTCATATATTAACCTATATAGTGTTGTATATCATAGAAAAGGGCGTAAAAAACGGCACAAAATGGCACAAATTCCAGGTGTCTGTCTAACTCGATCAGAAAGGTTGCTACAGCGTTTCAAAACATTGGTGTTCCTTGTTTTTACACCTGTTTATGGGAACTTTGCAACACTATAATTCAAAAACGAGTTGACACATCTCACAAGGGGGCCCTGTCAACTCGTCATCGCCGATTTGGCCCAAATTATTATTATTAATTATTATTGTTTAACTTTTTAACTGTAATTATTATTTTGTCAATTTTAATTAATTTGTCATTTTAAAAATTGCAAAAAAGCGTCCCCATGTGGAATCGAACCAGCGATCCTGGTACTATGAACCCGAGCTCTTACCGTTGCGCTGACCGGCCATAGAACCATGCAAATGATCATGCAAAGTACTAATGACAAAATAATACTATTGAAAAACTAACTAAAAATGTAAAATTTAAAGATTAAGCTGTAGGCACTAGGTGAAACATTATAAGAATAATAATAAATAATAAACACTAGGTATAACATATTAGAAAACAACAAACTAAATTCTATAGACCGAAACGAACGAATTGGAATTTTCCAAATAAAACGATTGCAACGCCTTATATATAGGTCAAACAGGCAGGACATTTAATATTAAGTTTAATGACCACATGAGATCCTACAAAAAAATCAGATTCAAATCTAGCCAAACATTTGAATGAGTCGAATCATACTTGCTATAAAGAAAATCTACAAATTTTACACCCCGTAAATAAGGCCCGAAAATGGATTTCCTAGAAACTTATAAAATTCAAAAAGCCATTTAGGCGCTAACATCGTAAACGACCAGGTTGATTTAATAAATTCCAACGTCTGCGAAATCCTAATTAGGAATTTTCTAAAATAATCCCGTCTCCCTCACAGATGAGAGAAAAGTGTATATACATAAACTTGTAACATCTTTGTATTTTACATAATCTTCTGAAGAAGACCTAAGAAGCCGAAATCGATAAAGTGTTAAATAAATAAATTTGTTAAACTTATACCTAGTGTATTACCTAGTTACCTAATTTATTTATAACCTAGTTATTATTTATAATTAGCTAAAAATGTATTCATAATGTTTTTACCACTCTTTTGATTACAAATCTATTTTAGAACTGTACTTATTGGCTTGGTTCAGCATTTTAACAATTGACTCATTTTGTCCATACTTATAAAGGGACGCGTCCCCGGACGCGTCATCACCGATTTGGCCCAAATTTACAGTATATGTAGGGCTTGACTATAAATGAAAGTGACGCAAGCGGGAGGGCCAGATGGCCAAACGTTAAAAAAATAACTCACTTTTTACGCATACCGGTAAGTTAACGACAACTCATAATCCCGCTATGTTAGCGTAAATTTCAATGGCTGGTTAGCGCATCGGTAAGAGCTCGGCTTTATAGTACGAGGATCGCTGGTTCGGTTCCCCGTGGGGACGCTTTTTTTTTTCTTACAATTTTTAAAATGACTCCTTAATTTATTAATTTGTCAATTTAATTATTTTATTAGTATTAATATTTGGATAAATGTTGGAAAAATGGATTAACAACGTGCAGTATTAAAGTAATTCCCCCGAAATGCACTCCTCTAGTTCAACCCTGCAACGTGTATTTTTATCGTCAGGTAAAGAATTTTATCAGGAAGTTTCAAAACTGCTCTTATCTCATCGAGAGAGAACGAGACATCAGATCCCGAGAAGACTGCATCAAAATACATTCCATCTTGCATCACCTTGCTATCCTCGCCAATATTCCGCGACATGTTGCACTACGCGTGGTTTGCTGCCAAACTCTGCGACGACAGTGAAACTTTTATGAATGTAAATCAAGCTTGTTTTTCTATGGATAATTTAAAAAAAAAACATGTAGCTGTAGAAATGCGGCTTTTGTAACGTGTGCAAGGTACCGACACAATTACTGTTTCCCTTGTTTTTACGATAATTATCACCCCAGCACGTGATTCACCTGTACAATAATAAAAATATCTAATTTTATATACCAATTCTTCGTGTACGCTTTAAATTACAATACCTCTGGAAATACCTTTGTAAAATTATAAGTAAGAATACTACATTATGAATGGTAACTACGGTTCATTTGTGGCGCAAGTATCGAAAAAATAAAATAAAGAATAATAACAATAATAGTAATAATAAAAAAAAGCAATTTTATGAATTAACCGTTGAAGTTACAAAGAAACAAATAATAAATATTAATACTAATAAAATAATTAAATTGACAAATTAATAATTGCAATTAAAAAGTTAAACAATAATAAATAATGATAATAATTAAAGAAAGTCAGTTTAAAAATTGTAAAAAAAAAGCGTCCCCACGGGGAATCGAACCAGCGATCCTCGTACTATAAAGCGGGCTTATGAGTTGTCGGTAACTTACCGCGTAAAAAGTGAGTTATTTTTTTAACGCTTGGCCATCTGGCCCTCCCGCTTGCGTTACTTTCATTTATAGTCAAGCCCTACAAATACTGTAAATTTGGGCCAAATCGGTGATGACGCGTCCGGGGGGTCCCCTTGTTAGTGTGGTAAAAGCGAATATTAAATATTTCCAAATTTCGTGTCCTTCTCTCATTTACATAAAATTTTACGAGATCTAAGATTTCTGGTGAATTTATTTTGCCATTTATGATTTTGTGTAACAATATGAGATTTGCTTCCAACCTTCTATGTACTAAGGTTTTCAAATTCTGATTTTCCATGATTGTTTTATATTCATACTCTCTAGTGTAGCCTACCCTATGTGCACAGTATCTCAAAAACTTGTTCTGAATATCCTCAAGCAAGTCACTATCAGTACTATAGCATGGGCTCCATATTGTAGAGTTGTATTCCATAATTGACCTTACCAGTGAGCAATATAACAGTTTGACAATGGTTACATTGAATGATTTCGAGTTCCTGAGAATGAATCTCAACATTTTCAAAGAGCGTGAAGCCACATCATTTATGTGCCGTTTGAAGGACATTTTTGAATCAAATATAATTCCTAGATCCTTGACATTTTCCTTTTCAACAAAAACTGTTCCTTTGATTTTATATTCAGAAGGTATAGAATGTTTAAATCTGCTGAAAGTGATCTTATGATATTTATCAGTGTTCAACTGTAACATATTAATATCGCACCAACGTGAAAAATGATTTAGGTCATATTGCAATGATACGACATCTCTTAAACTATCAATAATTAGGAACATCTTAAGATCATCAGCAAGCAAAAAGAATTTTGCTCTGAAGGATGCTACAATCTACATCATTGATGAATAAATTCAATAATATTGCTCCTAAATGTGATCCTTGAGGCACCCCTGAAGTTACTGTAACTGGCATTGATATGTAGTTTCCATATTTAACAAATTGTACTCTTCCATTGAGGTAACTTCGAATCCATTCCGAAACTTGACCACTTATACCAATAGCATTAAGTTTTGCAATTAATAGTTCATGATTTTTACGATCAAATGTTTTCGCCAAATCTGTATAAATTGCATCAACCTGTTTTCTATTACCCAAAGCATTTGTAATATAATTTTGGTATAAAATTAGATTAGTGCAAGTAGATTTACCTTGGCTAAAACCATGTTGTTGATTGGAGATAATGTGTCTGCAGTCCCAAGAAACTTTTTTCGTTATCAAGTTATCCAGCATCTTTGGAAGTTCAGACTGATTGCATACTGCCTTGTAATTGTTTTCTTTTATTATGACACCCATTCTTGAATATAGGTTTAAGATAACTATGTTTCTAAAAGTCAGGAAATTGTGTGGTTCTTAAAGATGCATTAAAGAGTGTATGGGTTTAGCCCATGTAAAATTACATTTTTTAATCATATAGAGAGGAATTCCATCTGGACCTGTTGTTAATTTCCAAGGCATTGACAAAGTCATATCGATGATTTCTTTAATATTTACTGTATAAGAACTAACATCAACAGTCTTACTGAATTTATAGTTGGGTATTTGATTGACTGTTTTTTACTATAGACAGTTGAAAAATAAGTAGCAAACAAGTTTACTATATCCGAACTATGATCAGCAACAGAATCCTCATAAAATATGTGTCATGGTAATGAATATGATCTCTTATTATCATTTATGCATTTCCAAAAGTTTCGTGGTTCGTTTACAATGCTATTTTCTTTTTTTGGGTGTATTTCTGGAAACATACATCTCTTAATGTCTTACATTGGGCCCTAATACTACAAAATTCTTCAAACATTTAATGATTACCTTTTTTATATTCCTTATGAGCTATTTTTTTCTGAATGATCAATCTTCTAAGCTCTGAGTTATACCAAACTGGAAATGCATATGTTCGAAATTTCTTAATTGGGACATATAAGTCAAGAGCTGTGAAAATGTTATAATAAAAATGAGAAAGTTGCACATTAACGTCACTTTCAAAAGTATCCCAATTTATCATTGCAAAAAAGTTATTCACACCTATATAGTCACTATTTTTTAAATAGATTAGTAATTAGGAACATCTTAAGATCATCAGCAATCAGAAGCAATCTACATAATCAGCAATCTACATCATTGATGAATATATTGAATAATATTGGTCCTCACTAAACCCCCTATTCCACCTTGGCTTTTAGTATGCGCCACCCTGATAACGCATATTTTGCATTCATTCAGGGTGGGCGGCCCAGACGGTTTACTGAAAAACCGCCCTAATTGTTGTCTCGCCTACCAATATTCGTACCCGGGTCTCCCGCATTGAAAGGGAATAATATTGGTCCTAAATGTGATCCTTGAGGCACTGAAATTGAAACCACTGAAGTTACTGAAACCACTGAAGTTACTGTAACTGGCATTGATATGTAGTTTCCATATTTAACAAATTCAAACTTCAAATCCATTCCAAAACTTGAACCCTTATACGAATAACATTAAGTTTTGCAATCAATAGTTGGTGATTTATATGATCAAATGCTTTCGCTAAATCTGCATAAATGGCATCAACCTGTTTCCTATTATTTATAATGTGATCCAAAGCATTTATAATGTGATTTTGGTATGGAATTAAATATACCTTGGCTAAAACCATATTGTTGATTGGAGATAATGTGTCTGCAGTCCCAAGAAACATTTTACATTATCATAAAAATTACTTATTACGACTTATTAAAACAGAACACAGCTTGAATATATAAATATATTCAACCTTTCTGAAGCTCTACAATAATTGTTAAGTCTTTTTAAGACTACAAAACAAATCTTGTGTTGGAACACAACGGATGTTTGCATTATTCACTAGGATTCCGTTCTCTTTTGTGACACTAAAAAAGGGAAACTAGATAAATAATATTGTTTTTAATTAAGATCAGATCTTTCTATTTAACTCAAAGTGAATAGCCATTTGACGACGCGTTTCGATGTCTATCTCTCATCTCTCATCAGTGCAGCTTTGCTCTTTAGAATTATAAAATGGAATATACTTACATTTGTTTGAAAACCACGTGCTGGGCTGTCGAGGGTAGAAAGATCTGATCTTAAAAACAATGTTATTTATCTAGTTTCTCTTTTTTAGCGTCCCAAAAATGAATGGAGTCCTAATGAATAATGCAAATATCTGTTGTGTTCCAACACGAGATTTGTTTTGTAGTCTTAAAAAGACAACAATTATTATAGAGCTTCGCAAAGGTTGAATATATTTATATATTCAAGCTGTGTTCTGCTTTAATAAGTTGGTATGATTATATTTATAATTACTTTAGTTTCAACCCTATATTCTAATTCTGGTACCATACCATAAAGATAATCTTCTAAACCTATCATTAGAACTGATAAATGGGGCAAGATTCTTTCTGAACTGTCATTGCAAAGAGTGGAAGCAACTGTTGTACTTCTCATACACCTTCCTCTCTGTAGCAGAACAACATCTTAAGGTTGAACTTTGAAAATGTGGAAAAATATAATAGGCCACATGGCCGCAGTGCTTAATGGGCTGAAATAAATATGGGATTGGTGAAACTCCCGTCCCATGGAAAGTAATTTGCAGAGATCGATTTGAAATTCTGTTGAGATTCTTGCATTTTGTTGATAAAATACAGGGTGTTTCAAAAAGAATATACGTGTTTCGCATGCATGTATTTATTAAACTTTAAGACATACGAATATGAAACTTTACACAATTATTTACGAACCTCTCAAGTTTAGATTACAGATTTTGAATATGTCCTCTATCAGCGCGGCCAGGTAAACAAACACAATGTTGGAATTTAGGGCCTACAGAACCCACATGCAGTCATTAAACATGTACGAGATTCGTCCAAAGTCAAAATCTTTTGTGTTTCAATCTGTTTACCATTCTTCTTTAATGGAAACACAGTCAGCACTATCTCACTATGTTACAAAAATTGTTATTTCCGAAGCTGCACAAAGACAACTTCATTCTTCAACAAGACGGGGCACCCCTTCACTGTGATGAAAAATCAATGAAACTCTACCGAACCGTTGGATTGGTCGTCAAGGAGCTGATGACTTAGCATGTCTCAGCTGGGCTCCACAGTCATCGCATTTGACACGCTGTGACTTCTTCCTGCGGGGTTTCGTTAAAGACAACGTTTATGTATCACCACTCCTACAGAACTTGGAAGAGTTGAAGAACCGGATCCATATTACTATAACATCAGTGACGAAGGACATGCTTGCCCGAGTATGGGAGGAATTTGAATATTGGTGTGATAATGTTCGTGTCGCTAATAGAGGACATATTGAACATCTGTAATCTAAATTTGAGAGGTTCGTAAATATGTGTGTAAAATTTAATTTGCGTATGTCGTAATGTTCAATGCGAAAATACGTATATTCTTTTTGAAACACCCTGTACTTAATAGTTGATGTTTGTGATCGTTTATCAAAAGTCAAATTCATTATAGACGGACTCAATAAAAATTTTAAAAATATGATCCACACGAAAAATAATCAATAACTAATTCGAGTGGGCTCATTTCACTTAAATATATATTGTGCAACTTGTGCGGTAAGTTGTCAATTGTCCACGAGAGTGAAATTGGGGCATGAACGAAGTGAGCCTAAAAACAGCCATTTCTCGCACTAGAAAACGGGCGCCAAGATAGTACTCATCCCGCATGAGTAATAAAAATTATTTTTGCGAAATTATTTTGGGCTAAAACTCTTTTAATTAATGTAAGAAAATAGATGAAATTTAATAAAATATAAAAAAAACACTTTTTAAAATCCTTTTTTTTTCAAACGATTTTTCTTTAATTTTATACTTTGATTGTTTATACTTGATTTTTATACTTGATTTCATCCAAAAGCATGTTATAAAATTGCTCTTCAGTATTTTCAACCGATTTTTATTAATGTAGAAGAAAGCTGAATTATCCAATTCGACTTAAACCTTTTTGAATGTTGTGCACGATATACGGTGCATTTGAAAAAGAACTCCCTAGTTTAATTGTGTCATAGAAACTGTTCAAAGTGATACACACTATTCTAGTTTGTGGTGTTTGATTCATCAACTGTCCAAGTTTTGCTCCCCTGCAGCTGGCACGCCTGCTTGACCTCGAGACGACGCCATGGCTCAGTTCGCTTAATTCAGTTTAGGTGTGCCGTGCAGTTCCATGGCTACCCCGCAACAAAAAGCGCAGTGTGTTATTTGGTTTGTGCAAACTGAATCTGTTATAATTAGGGCCCGGATTTATATGTAAATACATATTTTTTATTGAAATAATTTTCGGTCTTATTTTGTTTTCCACACAAATTATGACATTTGGAACGAGAAAATTTAATCTTTATTTCCAAATATCATAATTTGTGTAGAAAACAAAATAAAAACCGAAAATAATTTGAATTAAAAATATGTATTTACATATAAATCCGGGCCCTAGTTATAACAGTGCAATGTAATTTTAGACGTGAGTATGGTGTTCAACCTCCTACAGCAAAAACTATCCTTCATTGGCTACATTCTTTCAAGGAAACCGGTAGTGTTTTAAAAGGGAAATTACCATGTAGACGATGTTCGGGCCCTTTTTTGATGGTTTTACAGCCTATCGAAAGAGGGCTTGCGATTGTCAATCGCGCGATAAATTAATTCCAGCCGATGTCAATCGCGCGCATCGTAATAAAATTCGCGTAGCGTTTTAGATTAGAATAAGGGTAAAAAACTGCGCTACTGAGTTAGTTAAAATAAGTAGTGTGATTTGAGTCGCTGCGAAAGAAACACGTTTAGCCAGGCGAGAGTGTTAAGAGTTTTTGCACGTCTCGATCGGTAAGCGACCACACTCATTTTGTCGAGGGGACTTTTCGGGGATTCTGCCCATTCTAACTTGTTGCAAGAGTTCTGCGCCGAATATCCTTCTTCTATTTATTCCTTCCCGTTTCCTCCTTTAAATTAGTCGGCGACAGGAGATCGTTTCAACAGGGCAGGAAACGCAGACATTTTCCAACTAGACGGTAAGTGGCGAACCCCCGATTTGTTGTTCCATATTTTAATTTGTCAATGCTAAATACAGTCCACTCATTGGCATTATCAGACGAAGAACTTCTGAACATGTTGTTAAACAGATCCGTGTTTCCCTCAAAGTTGTCCAGAACAACAGCTTCAGAAGTTCTATTTGCCGATTTCCCACAGTGTTTGTCCCTGGACCAGATGATCACCACAAGGACCAAAAAAGCAAACACAACGACAAGTGTTTGACCTTGTACAAAATGATCGCTATAAGGACCAAAGAAAACAAACACAACAACAAAGTGTTTGTCCTTGGACAAGATGATCACAAAAAGGATCAAAGAAAACAAACAGAACACCAAAGTGTTTGTCCTTGGACAAGATGATCACGACAAAGACCAAAGAAAACAAACACAACAACAAACTGTTTGGCCTTGGACAAGATGATCACGACAAGGACCAAAGAAAGCAAACACAATGACAAGTGTTTGACCTTGTATAAAATGATCGCAACAAAGATCAGAGAACAAACAAACACAACGACAAGTGTTTGTCAAAGGACCAAATCGAACATACGAACAATAATAGAATGCTATAGCTAAATCCTTTAAAACGGCACTATCCATCTAAATCTGAAACAAAGCAAATAAATAGGTCAGTAAGCTGGAACCCTACAATATAGCAAGAAGAGATCGAGACCCCTACTTAACTATTCACCGTTTGTAAGACGGTGAGTTATGGCGAAATATCAGGACACAACATATTTTTATTGCGTCAGACTAGGAACCGCGGGGTCAGAGGAGAGCTCAAGCGATACACATGACAAGGGGGGGGGGGGGGGGTGCAGTTATAGCCTACCGCTAACAATAACCCTGCAACACGAGACCTTGGAACATAAGACTTGACAATACTTGACCTCTGACCTAAACAGATCCGAAACAAAAGTAGACGAGGCATTTGGTAAATAGGTTACACATGACAAGGAGATGCAGTTATAGCCTACCGCTAACAATAACCCTGCAACATGAGACCTTGTAACATATGTCGATTCAGATCGACAAGGCACTTAACCCAAGGTGGTATTCGAAGGACTATTCTTTCGAAAAGCTCAAGCGAAGAAAGGCACTCATGCATCAACATTCTGAAACAAACACACAAGGTGTAAAAAGTGTTATTATTGCCTAACTCCCAGCGTCTTATGCGATGCGCTGGCCATGGTTAGGGCAGGCTGGCGCCCCGCTCGGATACACAGTGAGCCAATAAATCAACAACGACGAAGACTGTGTTCCGACAATAATCGATTCAGATTGGGAGGGCACGAATACAAACGGAAATCTTCAGTAACATTGGATCTGCCGGTGCCAAACGATTACGCACACAATAAATCGAAGCCTAATTGCTGCAAACCAATGGAAAGTTACAAAGAAACTGCCGATTGTGGTACCCTACCCCCAGTAAAAACGGGTTGTAAGGTCGTTCTTATTTACCCCATGACTAAACTCAATGGAGCAGAGGGCGATGATGGTGCACTAGCGAGCGCGGGAGGCGATGCCAGATAGAAAGAGTGATGGAAAGAGTCCCGGAACTGCACAACATATGTTCCATCCCGGACACGTTTGACCGATGAGGAAAAAGGTTCATCACATTCGCGGTCCTCTTTAGATACTGTGTCCTATAGAGAGGAGGGAACGATCTCCCGAAACCATTTCAGGGTGTTGTCCAAACTATCGACTTTCTTTGTGGAAACCAACGAGTGTCGTTCAGTTAGTCCAGAATTCGGGAGGGCTCCCATGAGTACGTAACCGAAGGGAGACGGGAAGGCGACGGGCAATTCCGGCGAAGCTATAATTCTTTCACCTTGCACAACCAAAGGAAACGACCCCGCTCCGATGATACCTTCAATTTTCTCCGATTGGCCGCAATTACTGTCGGCTAGTGGCAAATCTGCTAAGTGACTCAACGCCGAAAGGTCCATGTTGCGTGGAGAAAAATTGCCTGCAATATTCTCAACAACAAATGCGTTGACAGAAAGTGTCACACGAGCATCAAAACGCGACCATATGGCCGTCGTCGTTTGACCGATAACGGCACTTTTCGTTCTGCCAAATCCGATGACCGATACATCGAACTTCTCCACGGATAATCCTAGCCTTTCACAAACGCCTTGACATAGAAAATTCGCCTCGCTTCCGCAATCCAACAAAAAAACGCACGCAGTGCCGTTTCCCCGTAGGATCTGGAATTTCGGCAACAAAGGTAGGCAGCAATGCGGAGGAAGCCGTTGACTTGGCCGAACCGGCATTTCCTGCGCACAATGCGTTCTGGGAAACGTCCGTAGCACGCAGTTTCCTCTTGCCATAGTGCAACAACGAATGATGGGGGAATGGACATTGAGAACAACCAGGGGTATCCGGGCACCTTGCTGTTAAAAACAACGCACGCAAAGCAAATGCGATTTTACTATCCCATATCTCGACTTGGGAGTTAAATCTAAAAATTTGGGGCATACCTGCAATTTATGACTGCCCGCATTGCAACAACAACAAAGCGAAGACTTGGGCCCAACAGCTCGTATCTCCGTTTGAACCATAAAATTTCTTGTCGTCGATCGAACCTTGAAGGATCCTTGCGACACCCTTTGGGAAACATCTGATGTCGGCAACGTCCGGTCGCCAACGTCCGTCGATCGAACCTTGAAGGATCCTTGCGACACCCTTTGGGAAACATCTGATGTCGGCAACGTCCGGTCGCCAACGTCCGTCGATCGAACCTTGAAGGATCCTTGCGACACCCTTTGGGAAACATCTGATGTCGGCAACGTCCGGTCGCCAACGTCCGTCGATCGAGGATTCTTTGGACACCCCTTTGGAAACATCCGATGTCGGCAACGTCCGGAGATGTCTCTCTACAAATTTAACAAAATCCTTGTAGGTCGGTATATCTGTTTCCCTCAAAGCGGCTTCAAATGCCCGCTTGGTGCCCGAGTCCACGACCTGCAACGCCCGGTTCAAAAAAACTGAAATCGAGCTTCACGCTTCAATTTCGTTCTAAACGCTTCGCACACTCAAAGCGTACTGCCGAATAATATAAATTCGCGAAGTAAATTGATGGTAGTAGTTAATTGCAGTAAATCACGCGATTTCGGCCCAGGTCGTTACACCTTTCCCCTTCTGTTAATCGGTGCCGAAACTGATTCAAATGTTGAATTAAAAATACAGATTTATTAAAATTGGCGCGAACAAAAACACTACCGGTTTCCTTGAATGAATGTAGCCAATGACGGATAGTTTTTGCTATAGGAGGTTCAACAAAATAATGATGTCTAAAATTACGTTGCACTTTTATAACAAATTAAGTTTGCACAAGCCAAATAACACACTGCACTTTTTGTTGCGGAGTAGCCATTGCACTGCACCACACGCCTGAAATGAATTAAGCGAACTGAGTCCTGGCGCCGTCTCAAGGTCAAGCAGGCTTGTTAGCTGCATGGAAGAAAAACTTGGACAGTTGATGAATCAAACACCACAAACTAGAATAGTTTGTATCACTTTGAACAGTTAGGTTAGGTTAGGTTTAAGTGGCAGCTAATGCTCACATAGGCCTCAGATGGGCCCGTTGTGTTACCATGGTACTTGCAGTACAACCCTCCTCAGGGGATTTTGTCACACCATTTCGAGCCGTGGATGAACCTCATGAGAGTCTGCGCATCTAGTGATGCGAGGTCAGAGAGATCATCCAAGAAAGGTCGGCCTAAGAAGAGCAATGGTGTTGCGGTCAGAGAGGGGCATTGGCATAGGTAATGCTGAACACTCTCCTCTTCCTCCTCGTCCAGGCAGCCTCTGCAGTAGTCCCGCTTCGCTATGCCCAGTCTCTCAGCGTGCTTGCCAATGGGACAGTGTCCCGTGATGACTCCCACTGCCAGTCTGATATCGTTTCTTTTTAGAGAGACGATGTTGCTGCTTCTTTTCCTGTTTCGGTGAGGCCATATTTGCCTGGTTACCTCGCAGGTTTCTTCATCCCTCCACCTTCGCTCCGCTAGGTTCGAGGTTATTTCGGCTATGGTCTCCTTGCACGAGGCAAATGGAATACCAATATCCTGTAATATTTCGGTTGAGTGCAGGCTTGTGCCGTTCTTTGCAAGCTCATCCGCTTTTGCATTACCTGAGATCCCGCTGTGGCTTGGTACCCACGTGTCTCACGTTTGTGTGTGCTGCGAGCTCATTCAGCTTTCTCCGAGACCACTGCTGAGTTGGTGCACACGCTAGTAACTGCCCGGAGAGCAGCTTGGCTATCTTTGAGTTACTTTGAACAGTTACTATGACACAATAAAACTAGGGAGTTCTTTTTTAAACACCCTGTATAATGAATACTAAATTGATATATAATATGTTTGATATTTCTCATATTTTTGCAAATACAGAAAAATGGGGACTAGATATTTTAATATATTTTGCAACTAGGACGGTAAGTTGTCAATTGGGCGCACGAACGAAGTGAGGTTAGATTAGGTGAGGTTAGGATAGATTAGGTCTGATTCGTTCGAGAGGCCTGTGTTGCAAATAATATTTTTTATTACTCATGCGATCCAAAAAAAAAAAAATGGAATAAAAAATGAAGAATTTGCTTTTTCAATTGTCTCCGGTGCTGTTGATTTGTCATAAGAACTCTCATCAATCTCTGGTATCACCATAGAATTTACACTCATTTTAAAACGTTTTCTTTAATTTTAATTTTGTAATGCAAACAAAATTTTTCACGTCACTTTTTTAATATTGAGGTCTTGATTGTGTTTATTTTGTTTCATTTATTTGTTCTTTTTAAATGTAACTTAGCGATATTGAATATTTGCGTGCGTTACCCAAGTTATGTGATAATACAGCCAAAAATGGTATTTTTCGCACAAAAAAACGTGCGCCAAGATAGTACTTTTAACGCATGAGTAATAAAAAATGTTTAATAAAATGGTTTTTTTTTTATAGTTTTAGGATTTCTTACATTACATTTTCTGTTTTAACAGATCAGTGAAGAAGATGAGTTGCCCAAACGCGTATGTGTTTCCTGTTTTCGGCAAGTAACAAATTTTTATATGTTCAAAAAGAAAATTGAGAGAAACGAACGCATCTTGAAGAACCATTTGAAACAAACCAAAATAAGACTGAAGAAAGAGGAGGATATTTTAAGAAGAGCCATCAAAGAAGCTGAAATAATTGAAAATTCGGGAAAATATAATTCAGAAGATTTATGTTTAAGCAACGATTTGCCGAAAGCGCAGACAATATTAGAAGACAAAAGTAATGTAAATACTAAATTAAATGAAGAGGTTACTGTTTTATCTGATGAACTATATACGCATGGTCCACCGCCTTTAATCCCAATCCAAATTTCTTCTGAAAATAAAATTAGTTCCATTGCAAATAATTCAATTGTTTCAAAAGATACTCCCCCTTTAGTTCCACTTAAACTTACCTTAATACCCTCAGAAATTGAAAAGATTGCGTCGTTTAACCTTAAGTTAGAATGCACCTTTTGTGGTGATTATTTTAATTCAGTGCAAGCTTTAACACAACACAGACAGGAGCAGTGTGAAATTACAGGTTTGCAATGTAATATATGTAGAAAGAGTTTTAAGGACAGAAAGAAGCTAATAGGCCATCTAAAGTGGCATATGGTGTCAAAAGATTATTGTTGTAAAATTTGTGGAAAAAGTTATCCAAATCCAAGTACATTTAAAGTGCATATGCGATCACACACTGGTGAAAGACCTTTTAAATGTCAAATATGTAATAAAGGTTTTGTAAGGTGGGCAGGAGTTGTAAGTCATATGAAAACACATAATTGTCATAAACCTTATAAGTGTGAGACATGCGGTAAGGCATTTAAAATTCCTTCTAATTTAGAGCGACATAAAGTTTTACATTCAGGGACATTACCATTTTGTTGCAATTTCTGCTCTAAAACTTTTAGTCAGGCTGATAATTTACAACTACACATTCGAAGTTATCATACTTTCGAGAAACCTTTCCTCTGTAATCAATGCGGAAAAGGTTTTGTAAGTTCCACTCGTCTTAATAGACATATGTGGGTTCATTCTGGTTACAAACCTTACTCATGTAATAAATGCCCAAAAGCTTATTCAAATTCAAATGATCTTAAAATCCATAGTAGAATACACAATGGGGGCTTCACAGATGGAGACAAACCTCATGTGTGTAAAATATGCCAAATGAGATTTTTTCACCCCTGTCGCTTAGTTAAACACATGAAGATACACGAGAAAAAACACTGTAATAAATGTAATAAATCTTATGCTAATTATAATTTGCTGAATACGCATATTCAAACTGTTCATAAGTTTGGCATAGAAGCAACATGTGATGAAATAGAATAATTGTTGATTGAAAGTTGTAAATTGCATTAACTAATCAATTTTATTACATAGCGATTTTAATATGTATGTATGATTTGTTTTTCTTATTTCATGCTTCTCAATAAATAATTAATAAAACACGAATAGAAATATTTTTTCAGGCAAACTATTCATTTTAGATGCACCTGTAGTTATCACGTTCAAAGATAAAATACCTAGTCTTAATCTACATAAACGAGTTGAGATTAGACATACCCTGGTTAAAAGTGTCATTGAGGTGTTGTCGAAGAGGTGTACAACGAAGTGTTTCCGAGACAAATGAAGTGTCGTCGAAGTGCAACGAAACCGAGACAAACGAAATGTCAACACTTTCGTCTTACACTTTACAATCCGACACTTTACAATAAAACAGTTCAACAAAAAATTCCGCCGAAGAAGAACTAATCGCGGCAAGCAAGCGCCTAAAAAACAAAAGAGCGCCTGGTCCAGATGGTCTGTCCCCCGCAGCCGTCAAACTATTGGTAAAAACCTCCCCAGAACTAGTACTGAAAGTCTTAAATGAAAACCTACTCTCTGGCACGTTTCCAAGTAGATGTAAACAAGCGAAGCTAGTTCTCATTAAAAAAGGGAACAAGCCAATAGATGAAACTTCTTCCAATCGCCCTTTATGTGTAATAGACGTAGCTGGTAAATTACTAGAACAACTGCTCGTAAGCCGGCTTAAAAAAGAAGTGAAGAATGGATTAAACCCCTCGGAGAACCAATTCGGATTCCGGGAAGGCAAATCAATTATAGACGCCATAAAACAGGTCATAGATATCGCCAAAGTAGGTACCAAAAGAACTAGGAAAATATGTGCCCTAGTTACGATTGATATTCGCAACGCTTTCAACTCCGCTGTTTGGCAAGAGATCTTGGAAGAACCAACAAGAAGAAAAATATCTCCCTACCTACTGCGAATGGTTCGCAGCTACTTCGAGGGCCGCAATGCCATTATTCAAGCCGAACAAGATACGCTACCCCACAACCTCACTAGCGGTGCCACATGGCTCTGTATTAGGACCGACACTGTGGAACGTACTCTGCGATGGAGTACTTCGGCTGGAGCTACCTAAAGGGACTAAGCTAACAGGCTTCGCTGACGATTTTGCACTAACCATCGTCGGAAAAACAGAAAAGGGACCGCTCGAACCGAAAAAGGTACAGCTCGATCAGAACCAATGGTTCGCAGCTACTTCGAGGGCCGCAATGTCATTCTTCAAGCCGAACAATATACGCTATCCCACAACGTCACTAGTGGTACCCCCAGGGCTCTTTATTAGGACCGACATTGTGGAACGTACTCTACGATGGAGTACTTCGGCTGGAACTACCTGGGACTAGGCCAACAGGTTTCACTGACGATCTTGCACTAACCATCGTCGGAAAAATAGAAAAGGGTATCATGCAAAGGGCCAATCAATCAGTCAAAATTACTGCGCATAGCACCGGAAAAGACTGATGCAGTTCTGTTGACGGGATACAGAAAACTGGCACACATCTCCTTCCAAGTACTGGATTCAGAAATCATACCTAAACTACACATCAAATATCTAGGAATTATAATCGACAAGTGTTTGTCTTTTAAAGAGCACTTTAAAATGGCAGCAGAGCGAGCAATAAAAACCACGTCTGCCCTCGAAAAACTTTTGCCCAATGTTGGAGGGCCTAGGAGTAGTAAACGCAGGTTGCTCAGCGCAGTTGCCCAGTCTGCGATGTTATACGGTGACCTATCCGGTTGGAAGCCACTAATAGAAACCATATTGAAAAACTAGCAGCTTATCAGAGAAAACTGGCTCTGCGGGTGTGTAGTGCCTATCGGACAGTGTCCAGAGATGCAGCGTTAGTTACCTCAGACATTCCGCCAATTGACCTGCAAATCAAGCTAAGGAAATACTTACATTATGCTTCCAAAGATGACATAACAAGAAAAAAGGCAAACGATAACCTCTTAAGGGAATGGTGGGGAAGCGTGGAATATGATACCAAAAGGCGAGTGGACAAAGATACTCATCCGCAATATAGAGACTTGGTACCGACTACAACATTGGGAAATAAATTAACACCTAACACACATACTCACGGGCCAAGGGTGCTTTAAGGAATACACAATATCAGATCCAGACTGTATATACTGCGGACAACAAGTCAACGTAATCCATACGATACGACGTTCCGAGATGGGACAAAGAACACAAGGATGTAGCAATAGACAACCTAGATCCAAAGAATACCATTAAACAAATGCTACAATTACAAGAAGACTGGGACACCATAAACGGAATGATCAACAAGATCCTATCCTAAAAAAGAAGCTGATGAACGTCTCTGGAAAAAGAGGAAAACAATCTAACAGCCTCTAATCCCAGCTACCATGTACTGCGATAGAAGACACAAACATATTTAACTTATTTTATTACATGTAATGACAACTGACACCCTGAATGTAAATGCTACAAGCGGTCCCAGAGTGCTCGGTGTTCAATAATAATAAAAAAAAGTTCTACAAGGTAACACTTAACAAAAACTTCGTTTGCCTGAATGTGAACACTTCCCACCGAACTTTGACGACACTTCACAGAGAATCAGTTCAGCGAAATGTCACTTTTCAAATTGCATTGTTCCAAGACTACCAGCACTAGCACTTGTTAAAACCGTTGCTGGATATACTAAATTGTTCTTTTGAGTGTGAAGAGTTCCCAGAGATTCTAAAGTTAACCACCATCCTGCCCATATATAAGAAAGTGGCTAAGACAGAACCCAACACATTGCGTTAATTTCTATCCTTTCTAAAATTCTAGAATATTGCTCCTTGCGCCGATTAGTACCATTCATTGAGAAGCACAAAATAATTCCAAACGAACAATATGGTTTTCAGTGTGGTAAATCAACCACCACAGCTATTTTGACATCGCGGGTGTCCCTCATGGAAGCGTTCTAGGGCCGACTCCATTTATTCTATATTTGGCTGATTTAGTCCTGTACGCAAATAAAGCCTACTGCACTTTATATGCTGATGATCCCTGTTTCCTAATATCTCCAAATACCGTAGAAGATTTGTTGTAAGAGGCGAATTGACTTTTATAAGCTCTAAACTGCTTCTCAGCAAACAAACTGTACCTTAATATGAAGAAAATTGAATTTATCACATTTCAAACTAAGAGAAGTGAATATGCTAAGAACATTTTTATTCAGAGAGATAAATTTAATTTACAAAGATCAACTTCCACCAAATTTATAGTCATCTGCATTGAACGTCACTTATTGTGGCATATTACAATTGATACAATGTAGATCTCTTGCCAAGAAAGTCTGAAAGGTCTTGTATTAGACATTTAAGAAAATTCTTAACTATGCTGGAACTTCTAAGCTTCTACTTTGCAGAAGTTCAGTCGGTTTTATTGTATGGAATCATTGCAAGGGGCTCATCCCCGGAATTAACAAATGTCCTGAAGACCCCAAAAAGGATCATATGCTTGGTCTCCAGACATTTGCTTTGTGCAGACGGCACTTCATTGAACTTGATGTCCTTACAGTTCTCAGTCTGTATATATTAGAAACAATGAGCTATATTCACAAAAACAAATAACCAAAAATAAGGATTAGACATTACACCCGAAATTAGCCACGCCTCACACAAGGACGATTATATGCGGCAAAGCGCCGGATGTTTTTGGTATACATCTATACAATATGCTTCCACTAGCAATCACCCAGGAACCTTCAAACAAATTTTTCAGAAAAACTATGAGAAAATTTCTTATAATGAAATGTCCATATAAATTGGACGAATTTTTTGAGTCATGTAGATTTATGCAACATTTTCCTCTTTTTGATTTGCCTATATGTATTTCTTTAATTTACCCTAGTCTTAATCTACATAAACGAGTTGAGATTAGACATGCCCTGGTTAAAAGTGTCATTGAGGTGTTGTCGAAGTACAACGAAGTGTTTCCGAGACAAATGAAGTGTCGTCGAAGTGCAACGAAACCGAGACAAACGAAATGTCAACACTTTCGTCTTACACTTTACTATCCGACACTTTACAATAAAACAGTTCAACAACAAATTCCGCCGAAGAAGAACTAATCGCGGCAAGCAAGCGCCTAAAAAACAAAAGAGCGCCTGGTCCAGATGGTCTGTCCCCCGCAGCCGTCAAACTATTGGTAAAAACCTCCCCAGAACTAGTACTGAAAGTCTTAAATGAAAACCTACTCTCTGGCACGTTTCCAAGTAGATGGAAACAAGCGAAGCTAGTTCTCATTTAAAAAGGGAACAAGCCAATAGATGAACCTTCTTCCAATCGCCCTTTATGTGTACTAGACGTAGCTGGTAAATTACTAGAACAACTGCTCGTAAGTCGGCTTAAAAAAGAAGTGAAGAATGGATTAAACCCCTCGGAGAACCAATTCGGATTCCGGGAAGGCAAATCAATTATAGACGCCATAAAACAGGTCATAGATATCGCCAAAGTAGGTACCAAAAGAACTAGGAAAATATGTGCCCTAGTTACGATTGATATTCGCAACGCTTTCAACTCCGCTGTTTGGCAAGAGATCTTGGAAGAACCAACAAGAAGAAAAATATCTCCCTACCTACTGCGAATGGTTCGCAGCTACTTCGAGGGCTGCAATGTCATTATTCAAGCCGAACAAGATACGCTACCCCACAACCTCACTAGCGGTGCCACATGGCTCTGTATTAGGACCGACACTGTGGAACGTACTCTCCGATGGAGTACTTCGGCTGGAGCTACCTAAAGGGACTAAGCTAACAGGCTTCGCTGACGATCTTGCACTAACCATCGTCGGAAAAACAGAAAAGGGACCGCTCGAACCGAAAAAGGTACAGCTCGATCAGAACCAATGGTTCGCATGTCATTCTTCAAGCCGAACAACATACGCTATCCCACAACGTCACTAGTGGTACCCCCAGGGCTCTGTATTAGGACCGACATTGTGGAATTTCGGCTGGAACTACCTGGGACTAGGCCAACAGGTTTCACTGACGATCTTGCACTAACCATCGTCGGAAAAACAGAAAAGGGTATCATGCAAAGGGCCAATCAATCAGTCAAAATTACTGCGCATAGCACCGGAAAAGACTGATGCAGTTCTGTTGACGGGATACAGAAAACTGGCACACATCTCCTTTCAAGTACTGGATTCAGAAATCATACCTAAACTACACATCAAATATCTAGGAATTATAATCGACAAGTGTTTGTCTTTTAAAGAGCACTTTAAAATGGCAGCAGAGCGAGCAATAAAAACCACGTCTGCCCTTGAAAAACTTTTGCCCAATGTTGGAGGGCCTAGGAGTAGTAAACGCAGGTTGCTCAGCGCAGTTGCCCAGTCTGCGGTGTTATACGGTGACCTATCTGGTTGGAAGCCACTAATAGAAACCATATTGAAAAACTAGCAGCTTATCAGAGAAAACTGGCTCTGCGGGTGTGTAGTGCCTATCGGACAGTGTCAGAGATGCAGCGTTAGTTACCTCAGACATTCCGCCAATTGACCTGCAAATCAAGCTAAGGAAATACTTACATTATGCTTCCAAAGATGACATAACAAGAAACAAGGCAAACGATAACCTCTTAAGGGAATGGTGGGGAAGCGTGGAATATGATACCAAAAGGCGAGTGGATAAAGATACTCATCCGCAATATAGAGACTTGGTACCGACTACAACATTGGGAAATAAATTGACACCTAACACAAATACTCACGGGCCAAGGGTGCTTTAAGGAATACACAATATCAGATCCAGACTGTATATACTGCGGACAACAAGACAACGTAATCCATACGATACGACGTTCCGAGATGGGACAAAGAACACAAGGATGTAGCAATAGACAACCTAGATCCAAAGAATACCATTAAACAAATGCTACAATTACAAGAAGACTGGGACACCATAAACGGAATGATCAACAAGATCCTATCCTAAAAAAGAAGCTGATGAACGTCTCTGGAAAAAGAGGAAAACAATCTAACAGCCTCTAATCCCAGCTACCATGTACTGCGATAGAAGACACAAACATATTTAACTTATTTTATTACATGTAATGACAACTGACACCCTGAATGTAAATGCTACAAGCGGTCCCAGAGTGCTCGGTGTTCAATAATAATAAAAAAAAGTTCTACAAGGTAACACTTAACAAAAACTTCGTTTGCCTGAATGTGAACACTTCCCACCGAACTTTGACGATACTTCACAGAGAATCAGTTCAGCGAAATGTCACTTTTCAAATTGCATTGTTCCAAGACTACCAGCACTAGCACTTGTTAAAACCGTTGCTGGATATACTAAATTGTTCTTTTGAGTGTGAAGAGTTCCCAGAGATTCTAAAGTTAACCACCATCCTGCCCATATATAAGAAAGTGGCTAAGACACATTGCGTTAATTTCTATCCTTTCTAATTCTAGAATATTGCTCCTTGCGCCGATTAGTACCATTCATTGAGAAGCACAAAATAATTCCAAACGAACAATATGGTTTTCAGTGTGGTAAATCAACCACCACAGCTATTTTGACATCGCGGGTGTCCCTCATGGAAGTGTTCTAGAGCCGACTCCATTTATTCTATATTTGGCTGATTTAGTCCTGTACGCAAATAAAGCCTACTGCACTTTATATGCTGATGATCCCTGTTTCCTAATATCTCCAAACACCGTAGAAGATTTGTTGTAAGAGGCGAATTGACTTTTATAAGCTCTAAACTGCTTCTCAGCAAACAAACTGTACCTTAATATGAAGAAAATTGAATTTATCACATTTCAAACTAAGGGAAGTGAATATGCTAAGAACATTTTTATTCAGAGAGATAAATTTAATTTACAAAGATCAACTTCCACCAAATTTATAGTCATCTGCATGGAACGTCACTTATTGTGGCATATTACAATTGATACAATGTAGATCTCTTGCCAAGAAAGTCTGAAAGGTCTTGTATTAGACATTTAAGAAAATTCTTAACTATGCTGGAACTTCTAAGCTTCTACTTTGCAGAAGTTCAGTCGGTTTTATTGTATGGAATCATTGCAAGGGGCTCATCCCCGGAATTAACAAATGTCCTGAAGACCCCAAAAAGGATCATATGCTTGGTCTCCAGACATTTGCTTTGTGCAGACGGCACTTCATTGAACTTGATGTCCTTACAGTTCCCAGTCTGTATATATTAGAAACAATGAGCTATATTCACAAAAACAAATAACCAAAAATAAGGATTAGACATTACACCCGAAATTAGCCACGCCTCACACAAGGACGATTATATGCGGCAAAGCGCCGGATGTTTTTGGTATACATCTATGCAATATGCTTCCACTAGCAATCACCCAGGAACCTTCAAACAAATTTTTCAGAAAAACTATGAGAAAATTTCTTATAATGAAATGTCCATATAAATTGGACGAATTTTTTGAGTCATGTAGATTTATGCAACATTTTCCTCTTTTTGACTTGCCTATATGTATTTCTTTAATTTACCCTAGTCTTAATCTACATAAACGAGTTGAGATTAGACATGCCCTGGTTAAAAGTATCATTGAGGTGTTGTCGAAGTACAACGAAGTGTTTCCGAGACAAATGAAGTGTCGTCGAAGTGCAACGAAACCGAGACAAACGAAATGTCAACACTTTCGTCTTACACTTTAAAATCCGACACTTTACAATAAAACAGTTCAACAACAAATTCCGCCAAAGAAGAACTAATCGCGGCAAGCAAGCGCCTAAAAAACAAAAGAGCGCCTGGTCCAGATGGTCTGTCCCCCGCAGCCGTCAAACTATTGGTAAAAACCTCCCCAGAACTAGTACTGAAAGTCTTAAATGAAAACCTACTCTCTGGCACGTTTCCAAGTAGATGGAAACAAGCGAAGCTAGTTCTCATTAAAAAAGGGAACAAGCCAATAGATGAACCTTCTTCCAATCGCCCTTTATGTGTACTAGACGTAGCTGGTAAATTACTAGAACAACTGCTCGTAAGTCGGCTTAAAAAAGAAGTGAAGAATGGATTAAACCCCTCGGAGAACCAATTCGGATTCCGGGAAGGCAAATCAATTATAGACGCCATAAAACAGGTCATAGATATCGCCAAAGTAGGTACCAAAAGAACTAGGAAAATATGTGCCCTAGTTACGATTGATATTCGCAACGCTTTCAACTCCGCTGTTTGGCAAGAGATCTTGGAAGAACCAACAAGAAGAAAAATATCTCCCTACCTACTGCGAATGGTTCGCAGCTACTTCGAGGGCTGCAATGTCATTATTCAAGCCGAACAAGATACGCTACCCCACAACCTCACTAGCGGTGCCACATGGCTCTGTATTAGGACCGACACTGTGGAACGTACTCTACGATGGAGTACTTCGGCTGGAGCTACCTAAAGGGACTAAGCTAACAGGCTTCGCTGACGATCTTGCACTAACCATCGTCGGAAAAACAGAAAAGGGACCGCTCGAACCGAAAAAGGTACAGCTCGATCAGAACCAATGGTTCGCAGCTACTTCGAGGGCCGCAATGTCATTCTTCAAGCCGAACAACATACGCTATCCCACAGCGTCACTAGTGGTACCCCCAGGGCTCTGTATTAGGACCGACATTGTGGAACGTACTCTACGATGGAGTACTTCGGCTGGAACTACCTGGGACTAGGCCAACAGGTTTCACTGACGATCTTGCACTAACCATCGTCGGAAAAACAGAAAAGGGTATCATGCAAAGGGCCAATCAAGCAATCAATCAGTCAAAATTACTGCGCATAGCACCGGAAAAGACTGATGCAGTTCTGTTGACGGGATACAGAAAACTGGCACACATCTCCTTCCAAGTACTGGATTCAGAAATCATACCTAAACTACACATCAAATATCTAGGAATTATAATCGACAAGTGTTTGTCTTTTAAAGAGCACTTTAAAATGGCAGCAGAGCGAACAATAAAAACCACGTCTGCCCTTGAAAAACTTTTGCCCAATGTTGGAGGGCCTAGGAGTAGTAAACGCAGGTTGCTCAGCGCAGTTGCCCAGTCTGCGATGTTATACGGTGACCTATCTGGTTGGAAGCCACTAATAGAAACCATATTGAAAAACTAGCAGCTTATCAGAGAAAACTGGCTCTGCGGGTGTGTAGTGCCTATCGGACAGTGTCAGAGATGCAGCGTTAGTTACCTCAGACATTCCGCCAATTGACCTGCAAATCAAGCTAAGGAAATACTTACATTATGCTTCCAAAGATGACATAACAAGAAACAAGGCAAACGATAACCTCTTAAGGGAATGGTGGGGAAGCGTGGAATATGATACCAAAAGGCGAGTGGATAAAGATACTCATCCGCAATATAGAGACTTGGTACCGACTACAACATTGGGAAATAAATTAACACCTAACACAAATACTCACGGGCCAAGGGTGCTTTAAGGAATACACAATATCAGATCCAGACTGTATATACTGCGGACAACAAGACAACGTAATCCATACGATACGACGTTCCGAGATTGGACAAAGAACACAAGGATGTAGCAATAGACAACCTAGATCCAAAGAATACCATTAAACAAATGCTACAATTACAAGAAGACTGGGACACCATAAACGGAATGATGAACAAGATCCTATCCTAAAAAAGAAGCTGATGAACGTCTCAGGAAAAAGAGGAAAACAATCTAACAGCCTCTAAGCCTAGGTACCATGTACTGCGATAGAAGACACAAACATATTTAACTTATTTTATTACATGTAATGACAACTGACACCCTGAATGTAAATGCTACAAGCGGTCCCAGAGTGCTCGGTGTTCAATAATAATAAAAAAAAAGTTCTACAAGGTAACACTTAACAAAAACTTCGTTTGCCTGAATGTGAACACTTCCCACCGAACTTTGACTACACTTCACAGAGAATTAGTTCAGCGAAATGTCACTTTTCAAATTGCATTGTTCCAAGACTTCCAGCACTAGCACTTGTTAAAACCGTTGCTGGATATACTAAATTGTTCTTTTGGGTGTGAAGAGTTCCCAGAGATTCTAAAGTTAACCACCATCTTGCCCATATATAAGAAAGTGGCTAAGACAGAACCCAACACATTGCGTTAATTTCTATCCTTTCTAAAATTCTAGAATATTGCTCCTTGCGCCGATTAGTACCATTCATTGAGAAGCACAAAATAATTCCAAACGAACAATATGGTTTTCAGTGTGGTAAATCAAACACCACAGCTATTTTGACATCGCGGGTGTCCCTCATGGAAGCGTTCTAGGGCCGACTCCATTTATTCTATATTTGGCTGATTTAGTCCTGTACGCAAATAAAGCCTACTGCACTTTATATGCTGATGATCCCAGTTTCCTAATATCTCCAAACACCGTAGAAGATTTGTTGTAAGAGGCGAATTGACTTTTATAAGCTCTAAACTGCTTCTCAGCAAACAAACTGTACCTTAATATGAAGAAAATTGAATTTATCACATTTCAAACTAAGAGAAGTGAATATGCTAAGAACATTTTTATTCAGAGAGATAAATTTAATTTACAAAGATCAACTTCCACCAAATTTATAGTCATCTGCATTGAACGTCACTTATTGTGGCATATTACAATTGATACAATGTAGATCTCTTGCCAAGAAAGTCTGAAAGGTCTTGTATTAGACATTTAAGAAAATTCTTAACTATGCTGGAACTTCTAAGCTTCTACTTTGCAGAAGTTCAGTCGGTTTTATTGTATGGAATCATTGCAAGGGGCTCATCCCCGGAATTAACAAATGTCCTGAAGACCCCAAAAAGGATCATATGCTTGGTCTCCAGACATTTGCTTTGTGCAGACGGCACTTCATTGAACTTGATGTCCTTACAGTTCCCAGTCTGTATATATTAGAAACAATGAGCTATATTCACAAAAACAAATAACCAAAAATAAGGATTAGACATTACACCCGAAATTAGCCACGCCTCACACAAGGACGATTATATGCGGCAAAGCGCCGGATGTTTTTGGTATACATCTATACAATATGCTTCCACTAGCAATCACCCAGGAACCTTCAAACAAATTTTTCAGAAAAACTATGAGAAAATTTCTTATAATGAAATGTCCATATAAATTGGACGAATTCTTTGAGTCATGTAGATTTATGCAAAATTTTTTGTAACACTAGTTTTCCTCTTTTTGACTTGCCTATATGTATTTCTTTAATTTACATCTAACTGGCCAATAAATGAATCGATTTGAATTGAATTGAAAGACACTTGCCTAAGAGCTTTGATTATCGACACTGCGACGATATTTTATTTTCACCAGGGGATAATGGCCCTATGCAGATTCGGCCAGTGGCAAGGAACAAACCAAATAACAAGATTAACAAAAATAAGCGGACAGCAGGACTAGGTAATGAAAGTCGCCCTGGATTGGATACGTTTCCAGGAGAGGTATCTGATAATTGAAAAGAGTTTGATTGGAAATTGTGTATCCGACCTTGACATCCCGTACCCTGGTCTGTCTTGGTACTTTCTTGCTGAGAATTCGGATCAAGTAAAGTAATACCAATTCGATTATACAGACTGACCTAAAACTGGTATACAGTAGGTATACAGGTTATACCAGTATTTATTTTGTTTGTAGTATAAACCATAGCTGGAAATCTGAGCGAGGTGCATCGACGGTGGATACTTAAGACCTACTGGAAGTACGAAAATGCAGAGACCTTGCGTAGGAAAATGCAGAGACCTCGCCGTCAAGTCTAACGATTTACCGTATCAGAGACGAGTTTGAGACAACGAGTTCCGTCACCAATGCACCGAAGTCTCGACGACAACCCGCGACGTTGACACCGGAAAATGAGATTAAGGTAGCTCTTATATTCGTAAACAGTCCGAAGCAGTCCACGCGTCTAGTGTCTCAGTAGCTGGGTATCCCGAGGACATCATTACAACGTCTTATACACCAGCTGAACCTTAAGCCGTACCGCCCCAGACTGTTGTATGGCCTTCCTGACCCCAGATTACAGTTCTGTGAGATAATGCGCAATCAACTGACTGAACAACCAGACCTGCTTTCGAAAATCGTGTGGACAGTTGAAGCCTGTTTTAAATTGTCTGGTCACGTCAACAGACATAACTCTGTTTACTGGGCCAAAGAAAACCCACATGTCATTATGACTACGAAATTGAATCAGTCAGGCGTCACAGTGTGTGGCGGCATATCCTGAGATGGGGTCGTGGGTCCTGCCTTTTTTATGGAACCGTTGATGACTTCAGATATCTGGACATGTTGATCGAAGTTTTGTCGCCACTGCCATAACTGCAAGGACGGCCCGACTTTGCGGAATTGTTCTTTCAACAAGACGGGACCCCACCGCATTATTATGTGGCGGTCTGTCAATACCTGGGTCGGGCATTCCCGCATCATTGGATAGGAAGATTCACCACGTTCCCCGGACTTATCTCCAATGTTTTTTTTTTCTGGGGAGCAGTAAAGGATAAGGTTTATTCGAGAAAACCCGTCACAGTATAATAGTTGAAGAATTTCATCTATGATGCGTTTGAGGACATTCGTTCTAACTTGATGGTCCACTGGCCTTGTGTCGCACTGTGTGTGAGAGTGTCGGGGATAGGTTGCAGGAATGCATCAATGCCGAAGGTGGACATTTTGGGCACCTTCGGAATTAAATATGTAATTAAATCTGTAATTAAAAAATTAAATAACGAAAGTATTGCTGTATACCTACTTTTGGGCCTCTCGGTATATAATAGAAGTGTTTTTATATAGTGATCCGCAATCTGGATAATTCGAATGCTATGAATGAAGGGATAGTTCGTCGGTGATTTTAGCATTTCAAACACGGTTTTAGCATTTCAATAACCGTAACTTCAAAATATTTTCTTCGTTACGATTTTTTTCCTCAAAGAAGTAGTTGCCACTACTTCTTTGAAGCTAGAACTACTTCTAGAAGTAGTTGTTAAGAAGTGCCACTTGAATTTTAAAATCAAGGAGTTTTAAAATGTCCTATTTCTTGTCACCCACAGTTTTTTATGTTCCAGCGATATAAAATCCTCAAGTTAGCTATCGCTAAATCAATCAAATGCAAAATCGTTTTCACCGTCCATTTCTTTGTTCTAGCAGACATCCTGTAGTAACTTCATTATCCGGTCTATTAAATCATTTCTCCCCATGGAGTCATTGTAACTCTTTATTCTGTTAGGGAGAGGTACCTGCACATACTTAGAGTCTTTTATAGACCATCTCTTGCATTGATCCGCAGGTTGCTCCCCTAAGCCTATTGAGTCTATTAAAATGGGCTTGTGATCAAACCATTGCACGATGTTGAATTTCTCGTCGTTTCTAACAGTTTGTTCTGTAAATCTTTGCTTTGAAATTGTTGAATTATTTTTTCTGCAGTTAAATATGTGGAACACTCGACACCGGAGTCACCCGACACATAATATAAGAAGATGAGAAGAATATGAGAAGTTTATGATGCATGGAAGTTCTTCTCCTGCTACGAGGTGGCTCGAGAAAAGACGCAAGGTGGTTCAAGGTTTGTCAGACAACGCACTATGGTAAAGGTGTGGCTCGGGAATTCGCAATCACAGCCAAGCGCCTACAGATTCAAGTATACGAGAAACTTCGCGTCGGGTTCGCCAAACCACAGGCCGTGGGAACCCGCCTTTAGGACTGTAGCTCCACTGAAGAAGAAGAAGAATCAAAATGATTGAGTTAAATAATTTGTAAGACATACCCCATTATGATGGTGATCACGATCAATATACTTAGCTTATACTTAGCTTAAATAACATTAAAAGCACAGGAATCGATGAAATCCCAATCTCTACCGTAAAATTTGTTGCGGAAGAAATATTAGCACCATTGGAAGCAATTATCAACAACGCCTTCCAAGCCGGTATCTACCCAACAGTATTAAAGGTTTCTAAGACTGTGCCGATATTTATAAAGGGGAGCAAAGACGACATCAACAATTACAGACCAATCAACCTAATATCGCCACTCTCTAAAATAATGGAGAAACTAATCTGTAATTTTATAGCCCAACACCAGTTCTTAAATCAGCGACAGCATGGATTTATAAAAGGACGAAGTATAGAGACCGCCTGCTTCCAATTCTTAAAAGAAATTATTCAGCAACTAGAAGAGCAAAATGTGCCATGCGGGATACTCCTATTAAGAATAGAATAGAAGCATAACATCGTTTTTATTAGAAATTGCAGTCGGTGTTCATCGCATAAAATGGACCTGGCAAAATCCAGCAAAGACCGGACTGAATGCGGCAAATAAAAGTGGAAATAAAAAAGCAAAGAAGGCAAAGAAGATATAACGTTATATTAAACGAGACAAATATGAGTTTATATCTCTTAGTTTATAAGATGTGGGTACAATAAAGTCTATATACCGACGTGTCGTAGTGTCGTATAACATAGAAATATTTAATTTTGTAACAAATAATATTGATGATGACCAGATGACTTTAATTTTTATAGTTAAAAGTATCTTACATTTTAAATCTAAAACGTTTATTTCTTCTTACAGCCTACAAAAGCCTACAAAATTAGAAGGAGATTAAAAACTATTAATTGGTCATTACGTTGATTGTCGTGACACTGATGGTTTGGTCAGAGATTTAACTTTAAGATTTCAGAAATAGAATCTCTCGTATATTTATTCAAGCTATTGAGGATTTCCTCCGGTGCTAGAAATATTGGGCATTTGGAAAATGGGAGGGAATACTTGTGAAACCATTGGTCTCACGTGTAAAATTGAATTTACTTTGACGATTTATTTGGACGTTCCTGCTGAGAATTGCAAACTACTTCTTTGACCTCTTGCATAGTCCTTGGTTGCTTCCTTTCCTCCTTTCTTTGCTGGTGTCTGGACTTTTTATCCGATCTTTTCGGTCATATATAATCTAGTCTAGTCAGGTTTCTAGGTTTGGTCTGGCCCTGTTGGATCTTGTTTGGTCTTCCATGATCTTATCTGGTCTAGTCAGATAAGACCAGATAAGACCATATCCAAACCATATACCAGGGATCCCCAACCTTTTTGCAATCAAGAGCACATTTTAGAATGCCGATCGGGCGGTCAAGATGTCCTCATCTGATACATTGGATTTTAAGAAAATGTCGTTTTCAAGGTCAAAAATTTCAAGCTCCTCTTATTCTGCTCTTACATGAATAAGTTGTGCGATATATGCAGCAATTATGGCGTTTTTTAAGTTTACTTGTGGCGGGCACAGGTAAAACGGTCGGCGGGCACCATGGTGTCCGCGGGTATAGGGTTAGGGACCACTGCCATATAGCATAAGTCTTTTCTGATCTTGTCTGGTTTAACATGGTTTGTCTGATCTTCTCTTGCCTTATATGTTTTATCTAGTCGTGTCTTGGTCTTGGTCTTGTTTGGTCTTCCCTCGTCTGGACTTGTATGTTCTTATCTGGTCTTGTCTGGTTTTGTCTAGTCTTGTCTGGTTTTGTCTGGCCTTGTCTGGTCTTATCTTCCACTACAATTTACAATCTGGTCTTCTTTATTCAGCTTTGTCTTATCTGGCCGGAAGTTGTCTGGACTTGTCTGCGGTCTTCTCTGGTCTTGTCTGGTTTTGTCTTGTCTTGTCTGGTCTTGTCTAGTCTTGTCTAGTTTTTTAGTCTTCCCTGGTCTTGCCAGTCTTGTGTTGTTTGGTCCGGTCTGGTTTTATTTGATTTTATCTGGTCTTATCTGGTTTTGCCTTGTCTTGTGTGGTATTCTCTACTACTACAATTTACAATCTTTCTAGCTTCTAGCTTTGTTTTGTCTGGTCCTTAATGGTCTTATCTGGTTTTGTCTGGTCTTGTTTGGTATTCTCTGGCCTTGTCTGGTATTTTCTGATCATCTCTGGTCTTGTTTGGTCTTGTCATTCTTGTCTGGTTTTGTTCGCTCTTGTCTAGTCAAGTCTGATCTTCTCTTCCACTACAATTTACAGTCTTAGCTTTTCTGGCCTTGTCTGGTTTCCTCTGATCTTGTCTGGTCTTGTTCGGTCTTTTTTTTTGTTTTAATGGGGATGTAGCAAGCACCTTTCGGTTAACTTTAGCAAGACGACCCCTTGAAAGCCCGCACATCCCGGAACCGCTCCTCGCATAAACTCAGACTGGTGGCAGCTCTCATTATGTGTTTCGACTGGTTAGAACTATGAGTAGCCTTACATCCCCCATTCACGCAATGTGATTAGGGGTTCAGGTGTTCTGCATGTTCTATGCATCTCCTTTGGTTCTATTTACTTCCTGTCTGATTCGTTCGTCTTTTTCCTTTTTGCTTGTGTTTATAATCATGGTTTCCATTGGAAGCCAGTCTTCTTCGGACCTGAGCATCACGTCCGTTATTGTAGTTGTTTGAAGTCTTTCATTCGTCTTGGTTGTGCATACGTGTCTCTCTGCCGCCCATCTCTCGCATACGAACACTGTGTTTAGAGCACTCTCCGTAAGGCCGCAGTAATCACAGCGATTGTCTGGGGCCCTGATTGTCTTGTCTGTCTAGTCTTGTCTGTCTAGTCTTGTCTGTCTAGTCTTGTCTGTCTAGTCTTGTCTGTCTAGTCTTGTCTGTCTAGTCTTGTCTGTCTAGTCTTGTCTGTCTAGTCTTGTCTGTCTAGTCTTGTCTGTCTAGTCTTGTCTGTCTAGTCTTGTCTGTCTAGTCTTGTCTGTCTAGTCTTGTCTGTCTAGTCTTGTCTGTCTAGTCTTGTCTGTCTAGTCTTGTCTGTCTAGTCTTGTCTGTCTAGTCTTGTCTGTCTAGTCTTGTCTGTCTAGTCTTGTCTGTCTAGTCTTGTCTGTCTAGTCGTGTCTGTCTAGTCGCGTCTGTCTAGTCGCGTCTGTCTAGTCGCGTCTGTCTAGTCGCGTCTGTCTAGTCGCGTCTGTCTAGTCGCGTCTGTCTAGTCGCGTCTGTCTAGTCGCGTCTGTCTAGTCGCGTCTGTCTAGTCGCGTCTGTCTAGTCGCGTCTGTCTAGTCGCGTCTGTCTAGTCGCGTCTGTCTAGTCGCGTCTGTCTAGTCGCGTCTGTCTAGTCGCGTCTGTCTAGTCGCGTCTGTCTAGTCGCGTCTGTCTAGTCGCGTCTGTCTAGTCGCGTCTGTCTAGTCGCGTCTGTCTAGTCGCGTCTGTCTAGTCGCGTCTGTCTAGTCGCGTCTGTCTAGTCGCGTCTGTCTAGTCGCGTCTGTCTAGTCGCGTCTGTCTAGTCGCGTCTGTCTAGTCGCGTCTGTCTAGTCGCGTCTGTCTAGTCGCGTCTGTCTAGTCGCGTCTGTCTAGTCGCGTCTGTCTAGTCGCGTCTGTCTAGTCGCGTCTGTCTAGTCGCGTCTGTCTAGTCGCGTCTGTCTAGTCGCGTCTGTCTAGTCGCGTCTGTCTAGTCGCGTCTGTCTAGTCGCGTCTGTCTAGTCGCGTCTGTCTAGTCGCGTCTGTCTAGTCGCGTCTGTCTAGTCGCGTCTGTCTAGTCGCGTCTGTCTAGTCGCGTCTGTCTAGTCGCGTCTGTCTAGTCGCGTCTGTCTAGTCGCGTCTGTCTAGTCGCGTCTGTCTAGTCGCGTCTGTCTAGTCGCGTCTGTCTAGTCGCGTCTGTCTAGTCGCGTCTGTCTAGTCGCGTCTGTCTAGTCGCGTCTGTCTAGTCGCGTCTGTCTAGTCTTGTCTGTCTAGTCTTGTCTGTCTAGTCTTGTCTGTCTAGTCTTGTCTGTCTAGTCTTGTCTGTCTAGTCTTGTCTGTCTAGTCTTGTCTGTCTAGTCTTGTCTGTCTAGTCTTGTCTGTCTAGTCTTGTCTGTCTAGTCTTGTCTGTCTAGTCTTGTCTGTCTAGTCTTGTCTGTCTAGTCTTGTCTGTCTAGTCTTGTCTGTCTAGTCTTGTCTGTCTAGTCTTGTCTGTCTAGTCTTGTCTGTCTAGTCTTGTCTGTCTAGTCTTGTCTGTCTAGTCTTGTCTGTCTAGTCTTGTCTGTCTAGTCTTGTCTGTCTAGTCTTGTCTGTCTAGTCTTGTCTGTCTAGTCTTGTCTGTCTAGTCTTGTCTGTCTAGTCTTGTCTGTCTAGTCTTGTCTGTCTAGTCTTGTCTGTCTAGTCTTGTCTGTCTAGTCTTGTCTGTCTAGTCTTGTCTGTCTAGTCTTGTCTGTCTAGTCTTGTCTGTCTAGTCTTGTCTGTCTAGTCTTGTCTGTCTAGTCTTGTCTGTCTAGTCTTGTCTGTCTAGTCTTGTCTGTCTAGTCTTGTCTGTCTAGTCTTGTCTGTCTAGTCTTGTCTGTCTAGTCTTGTCTGTCTAGTCTTGTCTGTCTAGTCTTGTCTGTCTAGTCTTGTCTGTCTAGTCTTGTCTGTCTAGTCTTGTCTGTCTAGTCTTGTCTGTCTAGTCTTGTCTGTCTAGTCTTGTCTGTCTAGTCTTGTCTGTCTAGTCTTGTCTGTCTAGTCTTGTCTGTCTAGTCTTGTCTGTCTAGTCTTGTCTGTCTAGTCTTGTCTGTCTAGTCTTGTCTGTCTAGTCTTGTCTGTCTAGTCTTGTCTGTCTAGTCTTGTCTGTCTAGTCTTGTCTGTCTAGTCTTGTCTGTCTAGTCTTGTCTGTCTAGTCTTGTCTGTCTAGTCTTGTCTGTCTAGTCTTGTCTGTCTAGTCTTGTCTGTCTAGTCTTGTCTGTCTAGTCTTGTCTGTCTAGTCTTGTCTGTCTAGTCTTGTCTGTCTAGTCTTGTCTGTCTAGTCTTGTCTGTCTAGTCTTGTCTGTCTAGTCTTGTCTGTCTAGTCTTGTCTGTCTAGTCTTGTCTGTCTAGTCTTGTCTGTCTAGTCTTGTCTGTCTAGTCTTGTCTGTCTAGTCTTGTCTGTCTAGTCTTGTCTGTCTAGTCTTGTCTGTCTAGTCTTGTCTGTCTAGTCTTGTCTGTCTAGTCTTGTCTGTCTAGTCTTGTCTGTCTAGTCTTGTCTGTCTAGTCTTGTCTGTCTAGTCTTGTCTGTCTAGTCTTGTCTGTCTAGTCTTGTCTGTCTAGTCTTGTCTGTCTAGTCTTGTCTGTCTAGTCTTGTCTGTCTAGTCTTGTCTGTCTAGTCTTGTCTGTCTAGTCTTGTCTGTCTAGTCTTGTCTGTCTAGTCTTGTCTGTCTAGTCTTGTCTGTCTAGTCTTGTCTGTCTAGTCTTGTCTGTCTAGTCTTGTCTGTCTAGTCTTGTCTGTCTAGTCTTGTCTGTCTAGTCTTGTCTGTCTAGTCTTGTCTGTCTAGTCTTGTCTGTCTAGTCTTGTCTGTCTAGTCTTGTCTGTCTAGTCTTGTCTGTCTAGTCTTGTCTGTCTAGTCTTGTCTGTCTAGTCTTGTCTGTCTAGTCTTGTCTGTCTAGTCTTGTCTGTCTAGTCTTGTCTGTCTAGTCTTGTCTGTCTAGTCTTGTCTGTCTAGTCTTGTCTGTCTAGTCTTGTCTGTCTAGTCTTGTCTGTCTAGTCTTGTCTGTCTAGTCTTGTCTGTCTAGTCTTGTCTGTCTAGTCTTGTCTGTCTAGTCTTGTCTGTCTAGGCAATCATCGATGTTATACAAGTACTCTTTGAAGCACCCATGCCCAGCTAGCGCCTGAGCGAGATGATAACCCATTTTTCCATGCTTTCGTGTCATCCATGGTAACAGATTTGGGATTAGTTGTCTGGTCCACTGGCCTTTGTTAGAAGCAGTCCAGTGTCTTTGTCACTCTTCGAACATCTGGCACTTGGCTTCCTTTGTCTGTTCCATCTCATTTTTCCAGTCCCCGTGTTTTCGCGCGTTATACAGGTAGGTCCTTTGCTCAACCATGAACTCTATGTGTGTGTTCACGTCGAACGGCGCAACGCGCGATTCACTCACGACGTCAGGTAAGTTCAGTATGAACTTATCGCTAGAAACGATAGCATGTTTTCATCATGTCTTTCAATACAGAAGAGTTTATTAGTGCTCTTCAGCTTAGTATACTACCCAAAACTTAAACTTAGGTTAGTATCCTAACCTGACCACAGGTCACACTCGCGCAAACGCCTGGCGGCCAATATGAACACGAACTCGCCACGTCTACCGCGCCCGCACCCGCACCCGCCGCCGCGCCCGCGCGTTCCCACGTGTACAAGCACTATGGGCGATATGCCTGTGATCACCACCATGCCTGTGTCCTGCACGAATTGCACACCCGTAGAGCCATTTTTCTTTGTACAGTGACAAGTTTGGTGTGTCTGGTCTGGTCTGGTCTTTTCTGGTTGTCTGCTGGTCTTGTCTTCCACTTATCTGGTCTTGTCTTCCACTACAAATTACAGACTGGTCTTCTTTGGCCTAGCTTTGTCTTGTCTGGTGTTGCCTGGTCTTTTTTGGTATTGTCTGGTCTTGTCTTGTCTGGTCTGGTCTTGTCTCCTCTTGTTCTGGCTGGTCTCGTCTTGTCTGATTGTCTGGTCTTGCCTGGTTTTGTGTGGTCTTGCCTGGTCTCCTCTTCCACTTCAATTTACAATCTGATTTTCTTTGGTCTAGCTTTGTCTTGTCTGGTCTTATCTGGACTTGTTTGCGGTCTTGTACTATCTTGTCTGGTCTTGTCTGAACTTGTCTAATCTTGTCTAGTTTTGTTTAGGTTTGTCAGGTCTTGCCGGTCTAGAGTTGTCATGTCCTCTCTGGTTTTGTCGGTTTTTGATTGGTCTTGTCTGGTCTTGTCTGGTTTTGCCGTGTCTTGTCTGGTCTTCTTTGGTCTAGCCTTGTTTTGTAGGGACTTGTCTGGTCATTAATGGTCTTATCTTATCATTAATGGTCATTAATGGTCTTTTTGGCTGGTCATATTTGGTATACTTTGGCCTTCTCTGGTGTTCTCTAATCATGTCTGGTCTTGTCTGGCTTTAGCTGGTGTTGTGTTGTCTGGTCCTGCCTGTATGGTCTTATTTCCTTTTGCCTGGTCTTGTTTGGTTTTCCTGGTTTTCCTAGTCTTAGCTATTTTTATCTAGTGATGTTTAGTCTTGTATGGTCTTGTCTAATCTTCTTTGGTCCTGTCTGGTCTTGTTTGCTCTTTAATGGATTGATGGCTGGATCGATTTTCTAAATTTTAAGTTTTCTAAAAAATATTCCGTTATACATTCTCAGCGAATTTTAATAATTGCTACGATTTATTAATTTTATAATAAAATTTTTCTTTTGCAATACATGAATCTTGCAAAAGTATTTTATTTTTATAATATATTTTTGTTTTCGCTAATTTACATTTTCAGGTACTGCATTTATATTGTTTCAGTCTACTCCGCATTTCTATGCAGAATTATATTACCAAGAACAGACACAAAGATTATTTTATTGCTAATTTAAATAATTCATATTTTTTAGAAAGCCTTGACGAGGACATTGGCTGGACTAAACCCATACGCGAAACCGCAAAGAATTAATAGAAGAAAGTTTGTCAAATTTACATTAATTGCTTATTTTATTGAAATTTAAAGTTTCTAGTTTAAAGTTATTACGTTAGGAATTTAATTTATTATATAGGGGATGCTGTCCGAATTAATTTGCGGCTCAAAAAATTATTATTAACCTGCAGCTCGCTTTTGACAAAATGGTTTTAAACTCATCGGAAATCTATTTTTAATTCATTTTCGATTTAGGCTTAATAGAATCAAGCGATTTCGATTTAGGCTTGATTTTGGGCTCGCATCGTGAAAAAGTGTTTTTTTAAATCAAAGCAAACAAGAAAATCTGTATCGTCATTGCATTTTTAAGGATTCTGTGTGTCATGGCATTTTTATTCCCTCTTATATTGGGGTTCACGAAACCCGTCGAATTAATGAAATCATTTAAATAATTATATGTTATCGGAGATTGGCAACTATCGTAAAAAACAAGCCGCAATCAAAAAGGGTCGTTTCTCCCATTCCTTGGGTCAAAACCCACCTTGGAATTCTCGGCTATAAAAAAGTTAATCCGATCGAAAACACGACACCACAGACAAATATTAAAAAATAATCAACTATTTTGTGCGCAAAAGATTCATATACAGGGTATTACGTAAACATGCGGCAAAAATTAATGGGGTTATTCCTTGGCTTATTCTAAGAATATTTTGTCCTATGATGATTTCTAAAAAACCCCTTTGTTTCGGAGATACATCATCATCAGTTTTGGCTCCACAGCCCATTATGGGTCTTGGCCTCCTCTAGATTTTTTTTCCATTCTATTCCGGGCTCATACCAATCTATTCCGGGCCTTAGCTTTTCATCCGGTCACCTTCATTTCTAATAGATTCTCCTGCACTTGGTCCAGATATCTTGTTTTTGGCCTGCCCCGTGTCCTTTTCCCTATTGGTCTTTGTCCTGTAATAAGTTTTGCTGGCTCTGAATCCTTCATTCGCTCGATATGTTCTATCCATCTTAATCTAGCAATTGTTGTAGTACGAACTACATATGTGTGTTCGTAAAGGTGGTACAGCTCATGGTTGTATCGCCGTCTCCATTCTCCGTTTTCCTGTACGCCTTTATATATATGTCTTAGAATCTCTCTTTTGAAACATCCCAAGATTCTTTCTTCCTCCTTGGTTAGGGTCCAGGTTTCGGCTGCGTATATCAGTGCAGGTCTTATTAGGCTCCTATAGATTTGACATTTGGTTCTTCTGGATATAGTCTCGGATTTTAGGCTTTAGTCCTTTAGTCCATAATATGCTCTATTTCCACAGGAGGACAGCGGCTTACTTTTATTTGCGTGCTAAAATTTGAACCCGGGATCTATGGCTCTAAAAGGAGCTCCCCGTGGTTCCGACCTTCACGAGGATCCTTGCTGATCAGGTCATGTTCGTACATCATAGCCACTCCTCAAAGCCATGAGGTGAGTAGCTATGAATCCCATAAATCATGTGCCCTAAGCAGACGCAACGACCCTAAGATGACCGCTTTTGCCGGTCATGCCGGTTTACGGCAGGCAGGAATGATTTTCAGATTGGAGACGAGCGAGTCCTTGATGCCTCCCATGCACCCAATTACCAAAACGACGAGCTTCACTGAGTCACCTGAGTACAGCCTCCGAAGCTCAAAGAGCAGGTCTTGATATTGTGTTCGCTTTTCCTCCTCCTTGACGCAGATGTTAATTTCAGCAGAAGCCGAAAATTCAATAACAAACATCTGCTTAGAGAAGTGAACCACGTCAGGCTTGTTCGCCGTTATCAACCTGACGGTGAAGAACGAGAAGTTCCAATAGATTCGGCACCCTTCGTTCTCCAGAAGGGACTCAATATCGTTCGGGACATAGGGCAGAACTGGTGAGCGGTCAATCGCATAATGATGTCTTAAGTGAAAGTATAACACTCTCAAGGCCGCAATGTGGCGATGAATATAGGCCGAAACTGCATACACCGGGCATGTTACCAATATATGTTTCAGGGGCTCTGTGACAAGCCCTACAGCTCAAATTCGGCACCTCTATACCCATCACGCTGCTGCGATAGATTAAGGTGTTAATTACACCATCTTACGCAGCGCAAATGAATCCCTCAGTCACAGACTTCAGTCCACTTGATCTCAGAAAGGCAAAAGTATGCCTTTTGGATAAGCAAAGGTTTTCAATCTAACACTATGCATTGACTTAAGCATATGTTTTCTCATGAGCATGTCTTGCTCGGAGATTCTGACGAGGGCTGTAAGACGGAGTAAATTGAGCTCCGTAATAGTGTGGCCGAGCCCGCTCAACGTCAAAGTCAAGACCGAGTTCATCTGCTGCTCTTCGTGCCGCACTAAACAAAAATGCCCCGATTCCCTGCCTCTCGTGATCCCTGACAAGAAGCAATAGGGGATCTGAACTTTGGATGATCTTACAGGCTACACCCTGTTTAGATTACCCTGTTATTATTATTATTATTATTAATTGATGTAAAAGTAAAGTACTAACTAAACGATATACACGTTATGTTACTACTAATGAGTGCAATTAATGTTTAAATTTATTATTTACAAGTATAAAAGTAGGTTGAAATACATACTTTTGTAACTTTTTATTTTTGAAGCAAATTAGTGAATCTGTTGAAATTCAATTTTAACAAATCTCATGAATAAAATATAGGACGCACATGGAAATAGCTGTTAATTCTTTAATGTGAATCCAGTTTTATCTCTCTCTCAAAATATTTGGAAGCTAATGGACTTGAAGAATATGACACCTTTCACCCGTTCAATTTAGGAATTTTCACAGTAATTACCTTCTATTTTTCTATAACGAAGCTAACTACCATTGATATTTAGCAATTCATCAAAGTTATTTTAAGTAATTAAGGTCAAATCAACAGTAAAAAAATAACAGGAAAGAAATAATATACATGATCGTTTTGGAAGTTATAATTTATAACATCTGAAGATGCAGATAGTAGAAGATGCAGGATAGCCAAAAGTAGATATACAAGACAAGACAGAAAAGACTAGATAGGTTATACTAGCGTCGAATGCGATTCTATTCACTTTCTTAATTTGTATATCAAATGCTTTGTAAATAATTTAAAACCTGATAGGCGACAATGCACCGTCTATTAGAATAATAAACTTTCTTTGTTTCTAGTCGAGGTCTTTCAACTACAAACACCGTGTTTCAAAGCAAATAAAAAAGTCTGCAACTTGTCAGCTATATAGAATTTTAATTAAAATATAATATTTTAACAACTCGTTTGAATATCCGTCTATATGTTATATTTCTAGCAATCTCATCAATGTATAGTTTCATCTATTTAATCTTGTCCGACTGGTACAACCAAACTAACAATTCCTGCTTGTCTATTCGCTCCGAGCGCAAGAGTACTAGCACCAAAGGTGACACTTTTAAGAACTTCATGACCAGTTACGTCATTATTTACTATTTATTTGTATATATTGACTTGTATTTAGCTAAATAAAAGTGTTTTATTATTTTAATAATAATAGCCCCCTTTCTCCTAGCATTTCCATGCCATAGGGGTATAGCTAAGCAAGGGTAGCTATTTTTACAGCCTCGGCTTTTTTTTTGGAGATAGGGTGGGTGGTCCTACGCTCCTATGTCGTCTATTATTACGCCAGGTTTAACCCCAGCTCCTCATTTTTCGAAGGCTGAGTGAACCTTGGCCGTTAAATTGCCTAATAATTTGGCTTGGCGTTGGGATAGAACCCACGTACGCTGGATTTGTAGTCTAGAGCCTTGCCTCTAGACCACACCGGCATTGTTTTATTATTTTACATAAACTAATAAAGTGCATAAATTGAGAATGGATTCAAGGCCAACATATAGGCTATATCTTGCTTATTTGTAACTTTAGAGCGAAATAAACTCGAAAATCGTTTTCAGCACTTCGGGTAACCAAAATTTTCTTTTTTTCCTTCGGGTAACCAAAAAAAAAATCACGTTAAAAATTTTCAACAAATATTTTCCCATCATTTCGTTCGAAAAATACATGATTTTTCGTTTTTTTTCGAATTTTTCGAAAACGGTAAACAGCAGCGAAATCATTTTTGGAACGCATAAACTACACGACAAGACGAACAAGTCGATGTATAAATTGTCCGGAATTATTCAATAATTCGTCGAGAGATTTCAAACTGAAATTTACCCGATTCTCGATTTGCTAAGTAGATATCGCGGAAACGGTTGCGGATAATCAAAAACGGATTGCGGCATCGTTTTCAGAAGGTCATTTTCCTATTAATACGCTAAGATTGTCCGCGAGAAATTTACGACTTTCCGAGATCTCTACTCGAGCGGCGAAATTTCTTAAAAATTTCTTCAATTTTTGCAGGCGAAAGTGAACCGAAACAGCTAGCGAAATATAATTTGCATATTTGTAATCAGCAGCCAAAATGCTTTCAGAAACATTTTCAAATTTTGCTGTGACTCAAAAAATAACGATTTTGACAAAATCTATTTTCACGCATTTCGTCGTTTCCGTGGCCTAGACTTCCCGTGTCGATGGTATTTCTTAACTGAAAGCTTGCCGGGGAATATTATACACGTTCTTCGACTAATTTTGGGACGCTAAATCGTTTGGTGATGACTAGAAGTCTCTGTGGTGAGCAGTTCAAAAGTTATGACAGTCGGAAATGCGTGATTGTATAAAGCAAAAAATATAGAAAATTTGTTTATTTGTAAATTTAGAGCTAAAGGAACTGGAAAACCGTTTTCAGCACTTCGATTTCCTTCGTGTAACCAGAAAGAAAACAGGAAAAAGATATGCAAACAAATTTTCAACAAAAATTTTCCTTCATTTCGTTCGAAAAATACATGGTTTTTGGTTTTTTTCATTTTTTTCGAAAACGCCAAAAAGCAGCAAAATCATTTTTGGCACATTGAAACTACACGACAAGACGAACAAATCGATGTATAAATTGTCCAGAATTATTCCATAATTCGTCGAGAGATTTCAAACTGAAATTTACCCGATTCTCGATTTGCTAAGCATATATCTCGGAAACAGTTACGGATAATCAAAAACGGATTGCTGCATCGTTTTCAGAAGATAATTTAGTGTGTATACTAAGATTGTCCGTGGGAAATTCACGACTTTCCGAGATCTCTACTCGAGCGCTGAAATTTCTTAAAAATTTCTCCAATTTTTGCAGGCGAAAGTGAACCAAAGGAGCTAGCGAAATATAATTTGCATATCTGTTAGCAGCAGCAAAAATGCTTTCAGAAACGTTTTTAAATTTTGCTGTGACCCAAAAAATAACGATTTTGACAAAATCGATTTTCTCGCATTTCGTCGTTTCCGCGGCCTAGACTTTCCGTGTCGATGGATGGCATTTCTTAACTGAAAGCTTCTCGGGGAATATTATATATGTTCTCCGACTAATTTTTGCACGCTGAATCGATTGGTGATGACTAGAAGTCTCTGTGGTGAGCGGTTCAAACGTTATGACAGTCGAAAATGCGTGATTGTGTAAAGCGAAAAAATATAGAAAATTTGTTTATTTGTAACTTTAGAGCGAAATGAACTGAAAACCGTTTTCAGCACTTCTATTTCCTTCGTGTAACCAAAAAAAAATCACGAAAAAAATTTGCAAAAAAAAAATCTACCCAAATTTTCCATCATTTCGTTCGAAAAATACATGGTTTTTCGGTTTTTTTAGATTTTTTCGAAAACGGTAAAAATCAGCGAAATCATTTTTGGCACACAGAAACTACACGTCAAGACGAATAAGTCGATGTATAAATTGTCCGGAATTATTCAATAATTCGTCGAGAGATTTCAAACTAAAATTTAGCCGATTCTCAATTTGCTAAGTAGATATCGCGCAAACGGTTGTAGATAATTAAAAACGGATTGCAGCATCGTTTTCAGAAGGTCATTTTCCTATGGATATACTAAGATTGTCCGCGGGAAATTCACGACTTTCCGAGATCTCCACTAGAGCGCCGAAATTTCATAAAAATTTCTTCAATTTTTGCATGCGAAAGTGAACCGAAAGAGCTAGCGAAATATAATTTGCATATCTGTAATCAGCTGCAAAAATGCTTTCAGAATCGTTTTTAAATTTTGCTGTGACTAAAAAAATAACGATTTTGACAAAATCGATTTTCTCGCATATCGTCGCTTCCGCGGACTAGACTTCTCGTGTCGATTGTACTTGTTAACTGAAAGCTTCCCGGGGAATATTATAAACGTTCTCCGACTAATTTTGGGACGCTGAATCGATTGGTGATGACAAGAAGTCTCTGTGGTGAGCGGTTCAAAAGTTATGACCGTCCAAAATGCGTGATGGTGTAAAGCGAAAAATAAAGATAATTTGTTTATTTGTAACTTTAGAGCGAAATGAACTGGAAAACCGTTTTCAGCACTTCGATTTCCTTCGTGTAACCAAAAAAAAATCACGAAAAAAATTTGCAAACAAAATTTCAACAAAAATTTTCCATCATTTCGTTCGAAAAATACATGGTTTTTCGTTTTTTTTAGATTTTTTCGAAAACGGTAAAAATCAGCGAAATCATTTTTGGCACACAGAAACTACACGTTAAGACGAACAAGTCGATGTATAAATTGTCCGGAATTATTCAATAATTCGTCGAGAGATTTCAAACTAAAATTTACTCGATTCTCAATTTGCTAAGTAGATATCTCGCAAACGGTTGTAGATAATTAAAAACGGATTGCAGCATCGTTTTCAGAAGGTCATTTTCCTATGGATATACTAAGATTGTCCGAGAGAAATTCACGACTTTCCGAGATCTCCACTAGAGCGCCGAAATTTCATAAAAATTTCTTCAATTTTTGCAGGCGAAAGTGAACCGAAAGAGCTAGCGAAATATAATTTGCATATCTGTAATCAGCTGCAAAAATGCTTTCAGAATCGTTTTTAAATTTTGCTGTGACTAAAAAAATAACGATTTTGACAAAATCGATTTTCTCGCATTTCGTCGCTTCCGCGAACTAGACTTCTCGTGTCGATTGTACTTGTTAACTGATTTACCGCGGGAAATTCACGACTGTCCGAGATCTCTACTCGAGCGCCGAAATTTCTTAAAAATTTCTTCAATTTTTGCAGGCGAAAGTGAAACGAAAGAGCTAGCGAAATATAATTTGCATATCTGTAATCAGCAGCAAAAATGCTTTCAGAAGCGTTTTTAAATTTTGCTGTGACCCAAAAAATTACGATTTTGACAAAATCGATTTTGTCAAAATCGATTTTGACAAAAATTTTCCGCGGCCTAGACTTCCCGTGTCGATGGTATTTCTTAACTGAAAGCTTCCCGGGGAATATTATATACGTTCTCCGACTAATTTTGGGACGCTGAATCGATTGGTGAAGACTAGAAGTCTCTGTGATGAGCCGTTCAAAAATTATGACAGCGTGAAATCAGTCGGAAAAGCGAAATTGGGTATTTTAGTGTATAGTGTATATGTTACGGTAAAAGTACAAAAAAGGCAAATGTAAACATTTACCGGTATATATTTACCAATTTGTTAGATAAATGTGAGTATAAATTTGAAGTCAGTTTCATATATGTACTTATACCGGTAAAAGTACACATTTTCCAACGTAAAAGTTAAAAATAATAAACAAATAAAATATACTTGTATATTAAGGTTAAAATGTATTTGAATTAATTTATATTATTTTATTATACATAAAAACAATTAATACATGTTGACGACAAGGTTTAGTAGTGTATGGCCTTATTGAAGACAACATTTCAAGTTGAGTACAAGGTTGAATAAAATCAAAGTAACTTGGACTTTTGGTGGGTGTAGTCTGATGTTGGCAAACATGTTGGGGATTATGTGGGGGTTTTGAAGACTTGGTTATAAACATCAGTTGTAAACTTGAGAAGGTTCTAGAATTCTTGTTTGTGCAGATGACTTGTGTTTGCGATTTTTATTTTTTCAGTGTTTTTGTAATTTTTATTAAAGTCTTAATAGTTATGGCTAATATACCAAATATTCCTATATGCGTGGAATTTTTTGAAATGTTCCGAAAGCTGCCTGAGTTGTGGAAAGTATAGTCCGAAGTTTATAAAGATCGTTTATAAAGGTTTATAAAGTAATTAAAGCTGTCTTTTCAGGACACAAATTTATAACATTTAGCAGAATCCGAAATCTAGACGCCAGTATACCAAAGGCTTTTCAATAATTCTCCTGGCTCTTGACAGTCGATAGTTGAATATTAATGCATCGTTTGAAAGATGACCTCCACTGTAGGGTTTCATGATATTTTTTTGCAAAGGGAATACATCATCATTTTTTCATTTTTTCTGGAAAATTATGACGAATCTGCCCTGATTCAGGAATATTAAATTTATTTGTCTTAAAGTTTTCATAAAATTTGCTGTTAGATAGTATTCCTCCATCTGATACACGGCCATTAGCGCCAGCCTTAACCACTAAGAACTCGTAGTACTCATCAACAAAAGCAAGTAAAACAATGATAAACTTTTTTTTATAGTTAAAATAATAAGATCCTGAATTGTCGTTTTTCTTTATTTCTGTGTTTCTCATCGACAGCCCCAATGCAGTTTGGAAAGTTCCATCTCCTTATAAACTGTTCGGGAACTATCACGCAATCTTCTTGTGTTCTTGGAAACTGAATATACACTATCAAAACTTTGTTGATAGTTTTGCTAGTATCTATGATAATTCTCCCAAGACTTTGTGGCGATATAGCTGTAAGAAATTTTAGGTCCTCATAGCTCTGTCCACTCGCCAAAAAAACGCAGTGTTGCAGATAGCCGTTCATTTATAGTAATAGCACATCTAATTTTCGTGTCACTTTTTTCAATGAAGGGTCGCACTTTATCTAGCAATTGATCATAGGTTTTAGTGTCCATTCTTAAAAAAAATTTGAAGTCCTCAGGTGCACTGATGCGTAGCTTACTCATTAAACTGGAATGCGAAAATTGGCTACGATTTTGGAACCACTCTTTCGCCCACATTTTTTTCATTTTCATAGGACCCATATCGTTCACACACAACTTGTTCAAAACTATATAGATCATCATATCTTCATTCATTATTTTTAAATTCTTCGTGAAAGCTCTACTCCGACGAATAAACCGAACAAAAGCAACGTGCAACTGATACTAATGTTTTCAACTTGGTTGTCTAGTGTGTGGGCAACAACCTCAATCTTGTTGACGACAAGGTTGTTGACTAGGTTGCTAGTATATGGGCCCCTTAAAACAACTACTTACAACAAAACCCCCAACAAAGCCTCGGAATAGATGTAACCTCAAAACTGGCAAAAGAAAACGGATTAGAGGCTGGAAGACGGTAGTAATGGACAGAAGCGCCTGGAGGAATACATTGAGGGAGGCCAAGGCAAAACCTTGGACTGTAGAGCCATAGGAGAGACTTCAGTCTCTCACATTTTTTATATACACAATCTCTCAGAGTCCTGCTCACAGCGAGTGTTCCATTAACACTCTGTATCAGAACAAACCCTCCAGCTTTGATTATCCGTTAGATGGGCAAATCCGACTTGTTGTCCTGGGTGAAGAAAACATGACTGCCCGACTTGCAGAGTACAGCCTTAGAATCCCCAAAGTTCGCCACGTAGATCTGACTGGGCGAGACGAAGCTGACTGGCCAAAACGAAGGCACATACCGCTGTCGTCCCACTTTCATCCTCCCCTGATGATAATTCTGGCAGTTCCATCATGGTCTTTGGCAATTCCCTTGGCAGCATCCACCTTGAATTTATCTGTGGTCACGATCGTGTCCAAAAGGTGTTCAACACAATGTGCAGGTATTTTCACACCTGCATGCCCGTCGAAGACGGTAAAATAAGACCAGTTGTTGAACACACCTCCTAGGTCAGTACGTACCGTGTGCGCGTTCTCCATTTCAACCCTCCAACCCTACATACTCGCGACTCCATAACGCAATCTATTTCCTTCTCCATGTTCTAAATTTTTTCTGTCTTTGGGTTATCTAAGAATTGGTATCCAATTCCTAGTTATCTTGGTAAATAGATCGAGAAATTGTCGAAGCTTTAGGTCTCCACAAACTTTTGACAGAACTCCAGTCGTTCGTATGGTCTAGGCCCTCTGGTCTTGACAGTTTGGTATTGCCTCTCTGGTCTTGTCTGCTTGGTCTTGTGTCTCTAGTCGTGTCTGTCTGGTTTTGTATGTCTGGTCTTGTCTCTCTAGTCTTGTTTATCTAGACCTGTCTGTCTGGTCTTGTCTGTTCGTATTGGCTGAGTGGTCCAGTCTGTCTGTCTTGTCTTGTCTGTCTGTCTTGACTGTCTGGTCTTGTCTGTCTGGTCTTGTCTGCCTGATCTTGTCTGTCTGGTCTTGTCTGTCTGGTCTTGTCTGTTTGGTCTTGTTTATCTGGTCTTGTCTGTCTGGTGTTATCTGTCTGGTCTTGTCTGTCTGGTCTTGTCTGTCTGGTCTTGTCTGTCTGGTCTTGTCTGTCTGGTCTTGTCTGTCTGGTCTTGTCTGTCTGGTCTTGTCTGTCTGGTCTTGTCTGTCTGGTCTTGTCTCTCTGGTCTTGTCTGTCTGGTCTTGTCTGTTTGGTCTTGTCTGTCTGGTCTTGTCTGTCTGGTCTTGTCTGTCTGGTCTTGTCTGTCTGGTCTTGTCTGTCTGGTCTTGTCTGTCTGGTCTTGTCTGTCTGGTCTTGTCTGTCTGGTCTTGTCTGTCTGGTCTTGTCTGTTTGGTCTTGTCTGTCTGGTCTTGTCTGTCTGGTCTTGTCTGTCTGGTCTTGTCTGTCTGGTCTTGTCTGTCTGGTCTTGTCTGTCTGGTCTTGTCTCTCTGGTCTTGTCTGTCTGGTCTTGTCTGTCTGGTCTTGTCTGTCTGGTCTTGTTTGTCTGGTCTTGTCTGTCTGGTCTTGTCTGTCTGGTCTTGTCTGTCTGGTCTTGTCTGTCTGGTCTTGTCTGTCTGATCTTGTCTGTCTGGTCTTGTCTGTCTGATCTTGTTTGTCTGGTCTTGTCTGTCTGGTGTTGTCTGTCTGGTCTTGTCTGTCTGGTCTTGTCTGTCAAGTCTTGTCTGTCTGGTCCTGTCTGTCTGGTCTTGTCTGTCTGGTCTTGTCTGTCTGGTCTTGTCTGTCTGGTCTTGTCTGTCTGGTCTTGTCTCTCTTGTCTTGTCTGTCTCGTCTGTCTCGTCTGTCTCGTCCAGTCTGTGTGGTCCACTCTGTCTGATCTTGTCTGTCTGTTCTTGTCTGTCTGGTCTTGTCTGTCTGGTCTTGTTTGTCTGGTCTTGTTTGTCTGGTCTTGTCTGTCTGGTCTTGTATGTCTGGTCTTGTCTGTCTGGTCTTGTCTGTCTGGTCTTGTCTGTCTGATCTTGTCTGTCTGGTCTTGTCTGTCTGATCTTGTTTGTCTGGTCTTGTCTCTCTGGTCTTGTCTGTCTGGTCTTGTCTGTCTGGTCTTGTCTGTCAAGTCTTGTCTGTCTGGTCCTGTCTGTCTGGTCTTGTCTGTCTGGTCTTGTCTGTCTGGTCTTGTCTGTCTGGTCTTGTCTCTCTTGTCTTGTCTGTCTCGTCTTTCTGTGTGGTCCAGTCTGTCTGATCTTGTCTGTGTGGTCCACTCTGTCTGTTCTTGTCTGTCTGTTCTTGTCTGTCTGGTCTTGTCTGTCTGGTCTTGTCTGTCTAGTCTTGTCTGTCTGGTCCTGTTTGTCTGGTCTTGTCTGTCTGGTCTTGTCTGTCTGGTCTTGTCTCTCTTGTCTTGTCTGTCTCGTCTTTCTGTGTGGTCCAGTCTGTCTGATCTTGTCTGTGTGGTCCACTCTGTCTGATCTTGTCTGTCTGTTCTTGTCTGTCTGGTCTTGTCTGTCTGGTCTTGTCTGTTTGGTCTTGTTTATCTGGTCTTGTCAGTCTGGTGTTGTCTGTCTGGTCTTGTCTGTCTGGTCTTGTCTGTCTGGTCTTGTCTGTCTGGTCTTGTCTGTCTGGTCTTGTCTGTCTGGTCTTGTCTGTCTGGTCTTGTCTGTCTGGTCTTGTCTGTCTGGTCTTGTCTGTCTGGTCTTGTCTGTCTGGTCTTGTCTGTCTGGTCTTGTCTGTCTGGTCTTGTCTGTCTGGTCTTGTCTGTCTGGTCTTGTCTGTCTGGTCTTGTCTCTCTTGTCTTGTCTGTCTCGTCTTGTCTGTGTGGTACAGTCTATCTGATCTTGTCTGTGTGGTCCACTCTGTCTGATCTTGTCTGTCTGGTCTTGTCTGTCTGGTCTTGTCTCTCTTGTCTTGTCTGTCTCGTCTTGTCTCTGTGGTTCAGTCTGTCTGATCTTGTCTGTGTGGTCCACTCTGTCTGATCTTGTCTGTCTGGTCTTGTCTGTCTGGTCTTGTCTGCCTGGTCTTGTCCTGTCTGGTCTTGTCTGTCTGGTCTTGTCTGTCTGGTCTTGTCTGTCTGGTCTTGTCTGTCTGGTCTTGTCTGTCTGGTCTTGTCTGTCTGGTCTTGTCTGTCTGGTCTTGTCTGTCTGGTCTTGTCTGTCTGGTCTTGTCTGTCTGGTCTTGTCTGCCTGGTCTTGTCTGTCTGGTCTTGTCTGTCTGGTCTTGTCTGTCTGGTCTTGTCTGTCTAGTCTTATCTGTCTGGTCCTGTCTGTCTGGTCTTGTCTGTCTGGTCTTGTCTGTCTGGTCTTGTCTGTCTGGTCTTGTCTCTCTTGTCTTGTCTGTCTCGTCTTGTCTGTGTGGTCCAGTCTGTCTGATCTTGTCTTTGTGGTCCACTCTGTCTGATCTTGTCTGTCTGGTCTTGTGTTATTTTGTTAGTCCAGTTTAGTCTTAAAATATTGTTTTTCTGCACTTAGCAGCTGAATATTTTTCTATTTAGTCTGTAAAGTGGTTGATTGTAACCTCGCTGAAATGCATTTAAAATCTGATCAGTTTTTCATGATTTTGTATCGTCCAGTTAGTGTTGCATATATTATAGACGGCAGCGAGATAACTGTAAATAATTCTGTCGTTGACCCGAGAACAGGTTTAAAAAGGATTAACGGTAGAGATGTAAACAGAGATACGCAAATAAAAAATAATTTAAACGAAATGGTACTAATAAACGTTTGTCCCAATAAAAAGAATGTAGAACAGATTTGTTATGCAAGAAAAAATGAGGAATTAAGAAATAGGAAGTAGCATTGAATATGATAAATTTAAATTCCGTTATTGAAATGAATAAAATACTGGTTTTGTTTGTTATTGTTAGATCTAGCAGCAGAAACTATTCTTTGATTGAAATTCTGGCGGTGTTTAGTTTTTGTGCATATTTATTACACACGTTTCGTGCTTGTATTTCGTTGGTAATAGCAATGAGTGGCAGATATGGTGGAACCGAGGCGACTCATAGGAATTGTTGATGGTTTTAAAAAACATGTAGGATGGCATTGGCTGGCGAGATAAAAAAAGACAGGCGGGCTTGGTATAAAACTTGATGGGATGGCTGAAGACGAACCATTCGAAAAAACTACTTTTGGTGATAAGTTTCAGTTTTGGACGAGATGCGGCTCCCATTTGCTATATTGTTGTTGGTTTATCTAAACAGTGAAGTTATTGGTAAATATTTATTTTATTTATTATTTGTTTGATTTTTGTTCAAAAATATTATTATTCCATGATAAGTACAAAATAGTTTTGTAATTTCAGCGTATTATAAGATTTTCAGGTAAAATTTCCAAATATTATAAAATAAATATCTTAAATTACTTGAAAGCTTTGTTGCTGCTTAAATATTGTATATAATCATGTTGGACCAAATCATTGAAACCATTTTTTAAATAATTTTGAAGACGAACATTACTAATCTTTAAATGAAACATCTCAACATTAAACAAATCTATACAAAAACAAGAATTAGTACATACTTTTTGAGAGAACTCTTTTGCAGTGATTTTTGAAAATTTTGGTTATGATTTATATCAGGGGTCGGCAACGTTTTTCTGACCGCGGGCCATTAAAAAAAACAAATTTTAAGCGGGCCGAACAGTCAGATGTTTTCAAATGATATTTATTAATAATTTTCTAATGACTTTTTAATTTATTCATTAACAGATTTCTAGGGCGGTCGCCGCCTCTCTGTCCCCAGTTTCCAATTTTGACTATCATAACAAGTTTCCTCTTCTAAATTTCTAGCGTCCATTGTTTTCTAATGTAATGTGCAGATTAATTAGTTCTTTTTCAATCTCGCCTTTCAACTGGAAAAATCTTTTCAAAACTCTCCCATGACTAAGCCATTACTTCAGAAAAGTACACAACGTCTTCCTATTTTGCATCTCATTTCGTTTAGGAAATCTTTCGATGGTTCATACCGAAAAAAATATATTGCTGGGTGGGCCGCACAAAAACTTGCAATGGGCCGTATGCGGGCCGCGAGTTGCCGATCCCTGATTTAGATTTAATGATCACTGTCTGACAATATTCGATGTTTATTATCAGATCTTTGTTCGTTTTTACCAAAACAGATAATAAAGCTATGATAACGGACAAAACATTTCACATTTTAGCTGTTTTCTACCTGATTGGGTATAAGCCACCCTCTCTTAAGATAAAGATTTATGCAGTTGAGACCCCACGGTTGCCTAAGCCGGGTTGGGGAATTGAGTGATGGGTTGCAGTCATTAGTTTTTAATTAAACTGCTATAGTTCTGCGTGGGATTCGAACTCACGCTCTCTGACTCGAGAGCTTTTGAACTTTTAAAAATACATATTTTTTACCATTTTGAAAATTCGTTAATTGAGCTTAAAACTTAAACTTTTCGCGACACACCATGTCAAATTTGGTATCAAATTCAAGATAATTTAATAATTTTGTAAATAAATACTAAAAATTAGTTGTTGAAACAATTTGGAACTCCGCAAGGTTCGTCTGATAAATTTCTAATGATTTTCTTCAAGTTTCCAAATTTGAAAAGGAAAACCGCCCCCTAGGTCTTAAAATTTTGCCAAAAAAACTCTCAAAATTCGTGGTTGTAACAATTTGGAATCTTGATGACTTCGCCCGTAAAATTTCTTGTGACTTCCTTCAAGTTTATACAGCAAGACCTCAATCTAGGTCTTTAAATTTTGCAAAGATACGATCAAAATTAGTTGTTGGAACAATACGGAACCTGGAGAGAACTTAGTCTGTTAAATTTCTTGTAATTTCCTTCAAGTTTCCAAATTTTGAACAGAAATAACTCTACTTAGGTTTTCAAATTTTGCAAGAAAACGCTCAAGATTAGTTTTTGGAACAATTTGGAACCTCGAGAGAAGTGCTTGACTAACTGAGCCACCTATCACCCTAGATAACAGACATATTTCTATACATTGCCAAGGTTTAGAATGGCCAGATGGTGGATTCGATAGGTCATTGTTGCAAATTGGGGGTGTTGGAACACTCATCAACAGGAAATGTCCGTGACGGATTGGCGAAATGTCCTGTTCCTTCTTTCCCTGCAGGAGAGAATGTGATATTTTCCAGCGGGTGAGTTGCAGAGGCGGCATATGCAAACTTCCTCTGCTTGATGATGTTGTCGGTTGACGCATAAGAGGTGGTCAAAGCCGTGCCACGTGATGCGAGTTAATATGTGTAGGTGTTTTTGATTTGCACTCTTTCATCCGTGTGTTTGGAACGCTGGGTCATTGGTTTATATCTCTCAATCGTGAACACCACATTTCCTTTCTGTAAGCGACCTTAGTTGAGAGTGACACCTTCTAAAACTTCTAAACCAACTTGAATATTCTCTCCCATTGTCGTAGAGTCTGCTAGCTGAATGTGGAACACCATGTGTTTAGATGATTCAAGCTTGCCTGAGTTGCTGTCAGGTCCTTGGAGTATATGACCATGTCGTCGACGTACATTAGGCAGAAAACCTCAGGTATTATGACGTGGGCTGTTATATCATGGACATAGATCAGAAACTGGGTGGGGCTCAGTATATTCCCCTGAAATACTCCCTGGTTTTATTGAACCTGTGTTGATAATTCCTTTCCGTTGACGAATTTTCATAAAATTCGTGACAAGGGTATTATGTATAAGGTTGGGCTATCTTTAAGGTAACCTGCCGGAGCAGTACCGCAACGTCATGTTACATACAAATCACTATGCCATGTCATACGATGCCATATCATACTTCAACTGCGGTGCCCAAGGGTGGCTGGCATGGAGATGGTTGTTGAGAGACCACATGATCAGTATGGGAGCGCTATTTTTGTCAAGCCTGGTGTTGACGTCATCTCCACCTCCATGACAGATTTGGATAATATCGAGCTGCTGACCATCCGTACTCCAAATATTTCAGTAACGTCAGTGTACAAACCCCTGGATGTCAAGTTAAAGTTCTGAAACCCGAACGATTTCCGCCAGCATGACATCAACTTTGTCATCGGCGGCTTCAACTGCAAAAGCTTGGCCTGGGGCTACAGTGAAACGGATGAGAATGGGGCAGAGCTGGAATAGTGGGCCGAAACCAACAAACTCCCACCCTCCTTCCACAGTGGCCGCTGGAGACAAGGATATAACACCAAAAACATCTTTGTGAGTACAAGGGTGGTGGCACAATGCGAAATGAGCATCGAGGAATCAATACCGCGAACCCAACATAGACCGTGAATATGTTGTACCCTTGTTGTACCAGGGGATGTACCCTTCAAAAGACGCTCTAATTTCAGGAAGGCCAATTGGAACAAGTTCAGCAAAGACCTCGATGTAGAGATAGCGAGAATCGCTCCTCAGCCGAAGATTTGCGAAGCATTCTTAAAATTGGTTGGGAAAGCCTCAAGAAAAAACATTCCCAGAGGCTGTCGCACCGAGTACATCCCTGCTCTATCAGATGCGAAACCCCTTCTTTCACGCTACCAAGAATTGTACGAAGCAGACCCCTTTGCCAAGGAAACATCTGAGGCCGGAGAAATACTGATGGCAAAAATGGCAGAAGACCGAACGGCCAAGTGGTGTAACATGCTAGAAAACCTAGATATGAAGGTCAACAGTAGACGGGCATGGAAGACCCTAAAAAACTTGAGTGGTGACGCCACAAAACCAGTTCGGAACTTTATTCCAGTCACTTCAGATCAAGTAACCACACAACTGCTACTGAATGGTAAAACAAAGGGCAAGAAGTTTAAAGAACACATTAGCAGGGACCTGGAGCATGAGAACAATTCCCTCGGTGCCCCTTTTTCCATGACTGAACTTGTGGCTGGGATTAAAGGGATGAAACTCAACCGAGCAGCGGGCGTGGACGATCTGAGGGCAAAACAGATCAAGAACTTTGGACCACAGATCCTGCAAGGGCTCCTTAATTTGTTCAAAGTATGTATCACCCAACTGAAGATCCCAAAGAATGGAGGAAGACTCGTGTGGTCGCGTTACTGAAACCTGGCATGGAACCGACTGACCTTAAGAACTTCAGGCCCGTGTCCCTTCTATGCCAACTCTTCAAACTGCTGGAACGACTGATTCTAAACCGAACAGCGGAGATTTTTCCCAGGAAATGCCTTGCCTTTTGCCCAGAGAAACCATGCTGTGGCCAAATCCTCTACCTAACTCAGCACATATAGGTTGGTTTTGGGAGAAGGAAGATTATTAGTGACGTTCATCGATTTGACAGCCGCTTATGACACTGTCAACTACAGGAGGCTGTTAAGAAAGCTTTATGAGACAACAAAAGACTATAGGCTCACTATGGTCATCGGTCTATTCCTCCAGAACAGGAGATTTTATGTTTCACTGCAAAACAAGAATAGCAGAAGAATGAACTGCCGCAAGGCAGTGTCCTGTCCCCACTCTTGTACAACGTGTACACGAACGACCAGACAATATAAAGCAATTCATCTTTGCCGATGATACAGCTGTGGCCGCCCAGGGCAACGAGTTTATCGAGGTGGAGGAGAAGTTGGAGGTCGCGCTTGAGGAACTGGCAATCTATTACCAGAAAAACCACCTAAAGCCGAATCCCAACAAGACTCAGGTCTGCGCCTTCATATGTCGAGATACATTGACGAGGAGAACGACGAGCACTGCCCGACGCCGAGATACCTGGGCGTGACCCTGGACCGTACTCTGTCCTTCAGACAACACTGCATTAATACTACAGGCAAAGTTAGTGCGCGTAATAACATATTGCAAAAAACTCACAGGCACAGCATGGGGAGCTCAACCAGAAACCCTCAGAAGCTCGGCTTTGGCGCTCTCGGAATACACCGCATCGGTTTGGGCAGCTTCAACTCACGCGAAACACGTGGACGTCGCTATTAACGAGACAGCAAGAATCGTGACAGGCCTAAAGCCAACTCCAGTTAATAGTTTGTACCCAGTTATTGGCGTGGCACCCCCATCTGTGCGAAGAGCCGTCACCACGGATGCTGAAAGGACCAAACAGGAAACCGATGCTCGCCATCCTCTGCACCAACACGAGCCAGCCGGTCGACGCCTAAGATCAAGGAAGAGCTTCATGGAAAAATCACACACACTCGAAGGGTTCATAGAAAATAACCGTATCACTAGGTCTACCCAACAGCTAACTACTCAGGAACCCCCAAGAGAAGAAATGGCCCCAGGCAAAGACCTCCCTTTCGCGGTATGGAAATCCCTAAATCGGCTCAGGACAGAAGTGGCAAGGTGCAAGACAAATCTGTTGAGGTGGGGAATGTCTGAGAACGGCGATGTGCTGTGTGCGTGTGGTCAGTCCCAGGTTATGAGCCACATACTGGTCTGCCCACAATTGGAAGAAAGATGCACGCACGAAGACTTAATTTTATATAACCACAAAGCTATTGCAGACGCTATTTTCTGGAAAGATGTCGTATGAGCCGGACACGGAAAGTAAGTAACTGCGGTGCCGCACCGCCCGTGTGGCACTCTATAGCTCGAACTAATTGCGATGCGGTGCCGCACCGCACCGTTAACGCATCGTGTGGCCTCGCTCTTATTGGGTTATACAGTATTGACGATTTTAAATTGATCAGTTTATTTCAGTTTGAAAATTTCATGACAAAATATGAAACTTCATTAGATTTATGAATTTAATATTATTATGTTTTGCCTATGTTACAGGATCTCCATCTAGGGTGGTATGCTATTACAGTAACTGGGCAATTTACAGACCAGGATTAGGCAAATACGGCCTTGACGATATTCCTGTGGATCTATGCACCCACATCGTTTATTCCTTCATTGGAGTTAGCAATAAAACGTGGGATATATTAGTACTAGATCCTGAGGTAAGTCAAAATACGAAATACCAAAGCTAGTTTTTATAAAGTAATTTAGATATTATTATATGCGTAAGTATGTATCTATTATGGGCGTTCCTCAGTTGCGTTTTGCATCAATCTTCCTCCAATCTTAGCAAAATCTTTCTCGAATCCTAGAACTTGCAGATATTTCACAAATATTACTGTATTGCAGTCAAAATATTGCATTCGTACTGTTTTGGATAATGGTGATCATTTCTTCTGATTGTTTTAGTCCGAGCAACTCTTTCTATATTCTATCTACCTTTTACTTCTTTTCATCTTCTTTTCAAGAAGAAAGGTAATTCCGAAATTATGGCTGAAAGCCAGGGTAGTTGCAGTCACCAAATCGGGAAAACTACGCGACGGGGCCAAGGGCTATCGACCAATATCCCTCCTCTGCTCCCTCTTCAAGCTCTATGAACGACTCATCCTAAATAAGATAGGCCCACATATAGAAAACCAAGTAATACCACAACAAGCTGGTTTCAGACCCGGAATATTCTGCACTGGCCAGATTTTGTACCTCACCCAACATATAGAAGACGGTTGGGTTTTAACCCAACTAATAGAACTAATAGAAGTTGGAGTGGTGTTCGTAGACCTGTCGGCGGCATACGACACCATAAATCACAAACTACTCCTCGAAAAAGTCTTCAAAATGACAAGAAATTACCATCTGACAGAAGCCCTGAGATTAATGCTGAGCAATAGGAGGTTCTACGTGGAATTTCAGGGACGGAGGAGTCGCTGGATGACCCAGAAAAACGGGCTCCCACAGGGAAGCGTGCTAGCGCCTCTCCTCTTCAATTTGTATTCGATCGATCAACCTGTCGGCCCCTATACAAATAATTTCATCTACGCCGATGACGTATCCATTACGTGCCAATCGGAACACATCGAGGAGATTGAAAGAAAGCTTACATAGTCCCTATCCAGACTGTCTGAGTACTATAAGGCAAACCAGCTTCGCCCAAACCCAGGGAAAACTCAGACATGCCTATTCACCTCAATAACCGGCAAGCGAACAGGGAATCACAAGTGGAATTGAACTCGACCAGGTTACAGCACTTCCCAAACCCAGTCTACCTAGGGGTCACTTTAGATAGAACTTTATCCTAAAAGAAACATGTGGTGAAGACTAAAACAAAAGTAAATACAAGGAATGGTGTCATCCGCAAGCTTGTCAATGAGCAATCCCACCCAGGTGTACTACGGTCAACATCCCTTGCCAGGTGTTATGCCCCGGCTGAATACGCTTGCCCTATATGGTCCAGATTAGCACATACCGACAAACTAGACCCCACCCTAAACGACACTTGTAGGCTGATTACGGGCTGCCTAAAAGCAACCAATCTGGCATTTTAGGTTCCATTCCACTTCAGTTCAATTCCACTTGTGATTCCCTGTTCGCTTGCCGGTTATAGAGGTGGGATAGACATGTCTGAGTTTTCGCTAGGTTTGGGCGAAGCTGGTTTGCCTTATAGTACTCAAGAATCTTCTGTACATGTCAGCAGGAATAGCCCCCCACAAATCAGGCAGCAAGCCTTATGTATGGCAGAACGAAGTAGGCAGTTACTGGATGAAAGACTCCCCCTATACGGACACGAGCCCCCTGCCTCCAGACTTAAATCCAGGAACAACTTCATAAAGTCAACAAACAGACTCTAAATCGGCAACTAAAGAAACAATGTGGAAGCAGAGGCTAACATATAACAATACCCCAACTTGGAATCCGACAGAAAACCTCCCTGAAGGATCACAACTAGACTGGAAAACCTGGAAAAGCCTCAATAGGATCAGATGTCAAATGGGAAGGTCCGGGGAAAATTTGTTAAGATGGGGATACGCCGAGGACGACTCATGCGCCTGCGGAGAGATCCAAACGATAGAACACCTCCTAACCTGTTCATCCCTACAGACCCACTGCACAATTCGGGACCTGCGGAACGCGAATGACATGGTGGTGCAGTGTATCAGACATTGGAAAGAGATACGTGGTCTGATAGAAAAGTATCCGACCTTTTGCCGGTAAAAAAACTAGCATATCTGGTGCGTTGGAAACCTAATCACCATCAAAGTAGTCTTCTTGGGACTCCACACACTTCTCCCAGCGGTGCCGCCATTGTTCGAAGCATTCCGAAAAAGCCTCTTTCGGAATCGACTTCAGCTCGGCTGTCGTTGCAGCCATAATGTCCTCTCTTGTCTGATATCGCGTTCCTTTCAATGGCCTCTTGATTTTGGGGGATAGCCAGAAGTCGCAGGGGGCCATATCAGGAGAGTAAGGAGCCTGTCGAACCAGAGGAGTCAAAACATTGTGAACCAAGTGCGAAGAATGTGTTGGAGCATTGTCGTGATGGAGTCGCCAATTTCCTGATGACCACACCTCCAGTCGCTTGTGCCGCACAGCATCACGTAGGCAACGTAGGACATCCCTATAGTACTCTTTGGTGATTTTATTTGCATTGAAAAACCGACGAGAACACTACACACTACGTCACTCGAACACTGATCGTCAGCAACTGACAATATCTACAAAAAAGCGGGAAAAAATCCACGCATGCGCACGAAGGTTCAAGGTCGGCTAATGCAAGCGCGCTTGATTCAAATCCATCGGGTTTTCAAAATAAAAAATAAGGTCGGTTACTTTTCTAACAGACCACGCATGAGCCACTAAAACAAATCAATCCTGATTGTCGACGCCTGCACGATTTATCCTATTATTATAACGAATAAGTGTAATAAATCTTCTTTTCCATCATAAAACCTTTTTTGTGGACGTACTCGTACCGAGTTCACAGCGCCTAAGAAGATATTTGGAAACTCTACTTATATTTCAACATATCTTAACTCTTAGCATAATATCTTTAACAAGCTTATTTATTTCTGATTGATGTTTTATCAGTTTATATTTTATTGCAGATCGATGTCGTTCAAGGAGGTTTCAGCAAATTTGTCGGTCTGAAATCCAAACATCCCGAAGTTAAGTTCCAAATAGCGGTGGGCGGCTGGGGCGAAGGTGGCGAAAAATATTCCGCAATGGTAGCAGACAAACGTAAACGCGACACCTTCGTCTCAAGCGCCGTAGCCTTCATGAACCAGTACGGTTTCGATGGGTTCGACTTGGATTGGGAGTACCCAGGCGCCACAGACCGCGGCGGCACCTTCGCCGACAAAGACAGATTCTTCTATTTCGTCGAGGAACTCCGCAGAGCTTTCGATAAGGAAGGAAAGGGATGGGAAATTACTATGGCTGTTCCTGTAGCCAAGTTCAGATTGGACGAAGGGTACCACGTCCCTGAGTTATGCGAGTAATTAATGCGTGATTTGTAATTGCTAGTTTTCTATCATGTTTGATTGTAGATTATTAGATGCTATTCATGTGATGAGTTACGATTTGAGAGGAAATTGGGCTGGGTTTGCCGACACGCACAGTGCACTTTACAAGAGGAAACACGATCAATGGGCTTATGAAAAATTGAATGTGGTATGGGTTTAAGCATAAACGATGTTAATTGTTGAGGGTTTAAATTTTGTTGCTTTAGCACGACGGGTTACAACTGTGGGTTAATTACGGATGTTCCCCGAAGAAACTCGTTGTTGGTATTCCGTTCTACGGAAGGACCTACACTTTGAGCCAAGGCAACAACAATTATAATTTAGGAACTTACATTAACAAGGAAGCTGGCGGCGGAGATCCAGGGAAATATACAAACGCTACTGGATTCTTAGCATATTACGAGGTATGTATTAATAAAACGTAGTCGTAGCTTTTGGATTAGTTTCTCCCAGAAGAGTTTGATCACTATTAATGTGTTATAATTTTTGTGTAGATATGTGAGGCACTTATGGATGAGAAAAATGGTTGGACACAGAAATGGGATGAAGAAGGTAAGGTTCCATATACGTTTAAAGGTACCCAATGGGTTGGTTATGAAAATCCGGAAAGTGTACAAATTAAGATGGACTATATCAAGAAAATGGGGTACGGAGGAGCGATGACTTGGGCTATCGACATGGATGATTTCCACGGAATCTGCGGCCCCAAAAACGTCCTCATGACCATTTTAGCAGCAAACATCAAAAACTACGACGTTCCAGAACCAACAATTTCAACAACACCTAGGGTAAATCAGCACAAAATACAAACATTACAAATATCACTCATTTGATTTTTTAGCCGGAATGGGCTCGTCCACCTTCTACGCCATCCAGTAATCCATCAAGTGCAACTTCGGCTCCTCAATACACTACCCATAAGACAACTTCGGCTCCTCAATACACTACCCATAAACCCACGACTGTAGTTGTCGAGCAGAAACCGGCCGCGGCTCCACCCAAACCAGTGGAGCCACAAAAACCTGAAAAACCAGTCGAAGTTGTAACTGAAGAGGTGCCACCGGTCATCGAAGAAACCGAATCTACTAATGAAATTAGCTGTAAGGAGGGAGAATACATGCCACACAAAGACTGCTCTAAAGTAAGATATTAAGTAAATATTTATTCAGAGAACGATCTCACTGATGCAGCAATTATTTAATAATTAAATAATAATAATTTTACTGATCTAATTATAAGAGTAAATCATGTATTTTTTTTGTTTTAGTATTACCGTTGTGTTCATGGAAAGTTGGTTCAGTTGGAGTGTTTTAACGGAACCGTTTTCCAAGTGACGAATCATATCTGTGATTGGCCCGAAAATGCCGACAGGGAAAAGTGCAAGAAACGAGAGTGACTTCATCCATTTATTCTTAAACTATGTTAATGCCATGACTTATTCTTAGTATTTATTTTTCATTTAAATATAAGCTTTTTATATAAAATAACTTTTTCTATTTATGTTTGGACCGTGTCTCATGAAAATCAAAATTTTCAATCAAAATACAGGGCTGGTCTAATCACTTACCTGTTAGGGCTGCTCGCATCTCTACCACGTGTGATCGTCCTTCCGGCGCCTTTTTTAAGCGAGGAAATGGGGATAGTAAGTGGAGGGATTCCCTTAAAATTGTTGTCTTCCAGACGTTGGATGCCGCTTCAGCCCTTTGGGCTCGTGATCACACCCCTGGTTAATTTGACTTGAAACTTTAAACTGAATAACGCGTGCACGTGCCTGTCGAACTTGGCTTCACGCTTCGCTTGGCATTTCGTTCTACACGCTTCGCACATTCAAAGGGGGTACGCTTTCGGGTTCGACTAATATAAATTCGCGAAAAAATAATTGATAAATCGCGTGATTTCGGCCCAGGTCGATACACTTTTCCCCTTCTATTGATCGGTGCTGAAATCGATTCAAATGTTAAATTTAAAAACACAGATTTACTAAAATTGGCGAGAACAATTTAATTTTGCCAGTGCCCCCAGTGGTTTAATAAAACTATCAAACACAATGTCACGAGTGGTCGGACTGATGCCGGCAATTTATTTCATTCTATTAATGAGTAGCTTTTGCGACGAAGATCTAAAGGCGGATTTATAAAACTCAAAAGCTACGAATTGTATTTGGATAGACATTCCAAAGAGCTATTCATAATTTTCAACGGTCGCGGTTACCCTACCCATATAGAAGTCACTTTGTCGCTGGAGTCTTAGTTTTGGGCTTTTAGTGGGGGCAAAACGACGAGTTTTGATAAACTATTGTAGCGACAACGAGCCGTTCCATTTTTATTTCTTAGTTTACGAGGGCATTATAATAATTACCCAAATATTTTCGAACAATTTCTGAAAATATTTGATTTGGGTCGGTAATGTAATCCTCGAGCAGATTAAGAAATATTTGTACTTTTAGTTTTACGAGGACATTACGGTGGTTACCCAAGTATTTTCAAAAGAATTTCCGAAAATATGTTATTAGGGAATCGGTAATCACCAAAGCGACAAATAGCCGAAAATAGAAAAATAATCACCCCTAGATGAGGGACCAGTATACCTGGACATAACATAAATACCTGAACCCCCGAACAAGGAAGTAAGTTCCGTCAAGAGCAAGTCTGTTCCAGTTCAGTTCAACAGTGGACCCAGTCAACCAGACTCAGCTAGCAGTCCTCTAAATGATCAAGTTTTGGCATCCCAGTACATCGGCGACGCCGGAACGTCTCCGCGGACCGGTCCGAAGACCTCACGAAATCATTAAATCGGTAGTAGCGACGGGCGGTGTATACAGGGACGTAATCAACACGAGCTTATGACTCGAGCTTACTGGGAATTCCTAGTTCATGGGGAACAATTGCAAGCTCCAATCCCTAGGCCTAGGCCGCACTGCGGCTAAACAGCCGCGGTTTTTAATCGCGTGATATTGTAACAAGCAAGCTAATACAAGAACACTTGCGTTTTTTTCCTGCGACTGATTTTTCCTGGTTTCGCGGTTATAGCGGTTACCGCTCGCGGGAAAAAAAACCGTTGTGCTGCCTCGGCCTAATTTGACAATTTTTAATATAAATTTGACAGTTTTTGGGACCAATTTGGCAATTTCCTGGACAGATTTGTCGGTTTCTAAGACAAATTTAACCGTTTTTTAAAGAATTTTGTCATTTTTTAGACAAATTTGACAGTTTTCTAGTCAAATTCTGTCTAGTACAAAATCAAGATGTGTTTGTCAGTTTTATAAACAAATTGACAGTTTTCTAGCCAAATTCTATCTAATACAAATTGAGGATGTATTTGATTGACAGTTTTATAAGAAATTGGCAGTTTGCAAGATAAATTTGAATTTTTTTTGACTAATTTGACAATTTACAAGACACATTTGATAGATTTTGGGACCAATTTGACAATTTTCAAGACAAGTTTGGCGGTTTATAAGACAAATTTTAATTTTTTTTAGACAAATTTGTCAATTTTTAAAACAATTTTGACAGTTTTCTAACCAAATTATGTCCAGTAATAATTCAAGATGTATTTGACATTTTTCTAAACAAATTGCCGGTTTTAAAGACAAATTTCAATTTTTTTTAGACTAATTTGACAATTTTTAATACAAATTTGACAGTGTTTGAGACCAATTTTAATAATTTTCAAGACAAATTTGCTGGGTTTTACTACAAATTTAACAATTTTTTAAACAAATTTGTAATTTTTTTAGACAAATTTTACTGACAGACTGTTTAAGACAGTTTTGAGACCAGTTTGACAATTTCCAAGATAGATTTGTCGGTTTTTAGGACAAATTTGAGTAATTTTTAAGACATATTTGACAGTTTTCTGGCCCAATTCTGTCTAGCAAAGATTCAAGATGTATTTGACAGTTTTCTAAACATATTGACAGTTTTCAAGACAAATTTGAATTTTGTTTAGACAAATTTGACAATTTTCAAGATAAATTTGACAGATTTTGGGACCAATTTGACAATTTTCAAGACGAATTTGGCCGTTTTTAATACAAATTTAACAATTTTTTAGACAAATTTGCCAATTTTTAAGACAATTAGTATAGAATATATTTTAGGTTAGGTTACGATAGGTTAGCTTCGGTTTGGTTAGGATTATTAATTAAAGTTCAATGAATGTCAAATATGAAGCAGCTGTCAAAATGTTTTTTGTCAAGGTTTTGTAGATGTCAAATGTCTGATTTCGTAACGAAGCAAATGTTAAGAGAAAGAACTGTCAAATGTGTCAAACTGTCAAAATTTGGATAGGTTAAGTTACGATAGGTTAGCTTGGGTTTGGTTAGGATTATTAATTAAAGTTCAATTAATGTCCAATATTAAAAAAACAATGAAAATGTTCTTCGTCAAGGTTTTGTAAATGTCAATTGTTTGATTTCGTAACGAAGCAAAGGTTAACAGAAAATAACTGTCAAATGTGTCAAACTGTGGAAATTTGGGTAGTTTAGATTAGGTTGTGATAGGTTAGCTTGGCTTTGGTAAAAATTATTAATTAAAGTTCAATAAATGTCAAATATGAAGGAACCGTCAAAATGTTCTTCGTCAAGGTTTTGTAGATGTCAATTGTTTGATTTCGTAACTGGGCAAAGGTTAACAGAAAATAACTGTCAAATGTGTCAAACTATCGAAATTTTGATAGTTTAGTTTAGGTTACGATAGGTTAGGTTTTTTACCTAAACTATCGGTTTGGTTAGGATTATTAATTAATGTTCTATGAATGTCAAATATGAAGGAATTGTCAAAATGTTATTTGTCAAGGTTTTGTAGATGTCAAATGTCTGATTTGGTAAAGGAGCGAAGGTTAACAGAAAAGAACTGTCAAATGTGCCAAACTGTCGTAATTTGGATAGGTTATGTTAGGTTACGATAGATCAGCTTGGGTTAGGTTAGGTTTCTAGCAAAATTCTGTCGAGATGTGTTTGACAGTTTTCTAAACAAATTGCCGGTTTGAAAGACAAATTTTTAATTTGTTTAGACTAATTTGACAATTTTTAAGACAAATTTGACAGTTTTTAGAACAAATTTGTAAATTTTCAAGACAAATTTGACAGTTTTGAGACCAATTTGATAATTTCCAAGATAGATTTGTCCATTTTTAAGACAAATTTGTCACTTTCTAAGACAAATTTGACAGTTTTTAGAACAATTTTGACAATTTTCAACACAAATTTGGCTGGTTTTACAATTCAACAATTTTTTAAACAAATTTGTAAAATTTCAAGACAAATTTTACAGTTTTGAGACCAATTTGATAATTTCCAAGATAGATTTGTCCATTTTTAAGACAAATTTGTCACTTTCTAAGACAAATTTGACAGTTTTTAGAACAATTTTGACAATTTTCAACACAAATTTGGCTGGTTTTACAATTCAAAATTTTTAAACAAATTTGTAAAATTTCAAGACAAATTTTACAGTTTTGAGACCAATTTGATAATTTCCAAGATAGATTTGTCCATTTTTAAGACAAATTTGTCACTTTCTAAGACAAATTTGACAGTTTTTAGAACAATTTTGACAATTTTCAACACAAATTTGGCTGGTTTTACAATTCAACAATTTTTTAAACAAATTTGTAAAATTTCAAGACAAATTTTACAGTTTTGAGACCAATTTGATAATTTCCAAGATAGATTTGTCCATTTTTAAGACAAATTTGTCACTTTCTAAGACAAATTTGACAGTTTCCTAGCCAAATTCTGTCTGGTAAAAATTCAAGATGTATTTGACAGTTTTCTGAAGAAAATGACAGTTTTCAAGGTAAAATTTGAATTTCTTTTAGACTAATTTGACAATTTTCAAGACAAATTTGACATATTTTTCGACAAATTTGACAATTTTCAAGACAAATTTGGCGGTTTTTAAGACAAATTTAATTTTTTTTAGACAAATTTGTCAATTTTTAAGACAAATTAGACCTAACCTAACCAACTTCTGTCCAGTAATAATTTTCTAAACAAATTGCCGGTTTTAAAGACAAATTTCAATTTTTTTATCTATCTAATATTGTCTATTTAGTTGTAAGTAAAGTATTTTTCCTTTTGTTTCAAATTAAAATCAAAATCATCGAGTTTGAGTCTACAAATACTCAGACTATGTGGACCTAGTGCGCGCGATGCAGCGAGTTTTAAACTAGATTAATTATCTCCGTAAAACTAACTAATTGAAGTGCTGGTACTTGCGAGCTTTATACAAACTAATTCTGTGTTTTGTGCTTAACTGTAAACTTAGTTTAATAAGATTTAGACTATTAAAACTCTAAATATAGTACGCGGAGTTTATTGGACCAAGTGCGCGAATTAAAACAGAGAGTGCTAGTTTCGCAAAGTGTTAACAAAGGAGGTTAAACGGGTTACCCGGGCCGTTCGGCCAGGGAAGACACGCTGATTCCTTCAGTGTAGCGCGCGTGCGGTCCAGAACATCTAAGGGCATCACATACCTGTTATTGCTCAATCTCGTGGGGCTAGAAGCCGCCTGTCGCTCTTAGAAGATTTAATTGTACGCACAGTAAAAACCGCGCCAGACCGCGCGCCCACGTCTCACGACGGTACGCAGCGGCCGGCGGGCCTTTGGGATGTCGATAGTACGCCTAGTTAATAGGCTAGAGACTCGTTCGTTATCGGAATTAACCAGACAAATCGCTCCACCAACTAAGAACGGCCATGCACCACCACCCACTGAATCAAGAAAGAGCTCTGAATCTGTCAATCCTACAAGTGTACGGGCCTGGTGAGGTTTCCCATGTTGAATCAAATTAAGCCGCAGGCTCCACTCCTGGTGGTGCCCTTCCATCAATTCCTTTAAGTTTCAGCTTTGCAACCATATTTCGCCCGGAACCCAAAAGCTTTGGTTTCCCGGAAGCTGCCCGCCGTGTAATCGGAGGAACATCGGCGGATCGCTGGCTGGCATCGTTTATGGTTAGAACTAGGGCGGTATCTGATCGCCTTCGAACCTCTAACTTTCGTTCTTGATCAATAAAAGCGTTCTTGGCAAATGCTTTCGCTTCAGTCCGTCTTGCGACGATCCAAGAATTTCACCTGTAACGTCGCAATACGAATGCGACCGTTCCTATTAATCATTACCTCGGAAGTTCCAAAAACCAACAAATTAGAACCGAGGTCCTATTCCATTATTCCATGCACACAGCATTCAGGCAAAATTCTAGCCTGCTTTAAGCACTCAATTTGTTGAAAGTAAACGTGCCGGCCCACCTCGACACTCACTGAAGAGCACCGCGATGGGATTGCAAGTTGAACCGCCCGATGTCGCCAAAGGGCTAAGTTCACCGGCAGGACGTCCCGCAGTACGCCAGTTGAACACCGCGAGTGGTGAACCGACGGCGCGGGACACAAGTTCGACTACGAGCTTTTTAACCGCAACAGCTTTAATATACGCTATTGAAGCTGGAATTACCAAGGCTGCTGGCACCAGACTTGCCCTCCAATTGATCCTCGTTAAAGGATTTAAAGTGTACTCATAAGTGCCTCGGATGAGTCCCATATCGTTATTTTTCGTCACTACCTCCCCGTGCCGGGGGTGGGTTATTTGCGCGCCTGCTGCCTTCCTTGGATGTAGTAGCCGTTTCTCAGGCTCCCTCTCCGGAATCGAACCCTGATTCCCCGTTACCCCTTATAACCATGGTAAGCGCAGGGCCTACCATCGACAGTTGATAAGGCAGACATTTGAAAGACTTGTCGTCGGCTCGAGGCCGTGCGATCAGCGTAGTTATTCAAAGTCACCAAACAAGAGCGACGACGAGGCTCGCGCCCCGCCGCCAATTGGCTTTGGTCTAATAAAAGCATTCCATCCGTCTCCGGTCGGAACTCTATGCTCATGTATTTTCTCTAGAATTACCAGAGTTATCCATGTAAGTTTCTGTACGGTCCAAGGAACCAAAACTGATTTAATGAGCCTTTCGCGGTTTCAACTAAATTCGGTTTGAACTGAGACATGCATGGCTTAATCTCTGAGACAAGCATATGACTACTGGCAGGATCAACCAGGGAGTTGTTTGTGAAGGGAGTGGCAGAGAAAATAAAACAAGAGATCCAGTAATCTTTTTATAGGTCCATATAGGTGGGTCGTGCTGTTTGTTCTAATTACTTCCTTTTCCTTCTTCTTGTTGTTCTTTCGTGATTCCGTGATGAGTATCGCTTCTATTTTATGAACTGCAAATCTGAGACTCTTTTAACCAATTATTTGCCCGCTGGAGGGTTTCGTTAGTTGCTAGTTCCAGTGTGTCTATTTCCTTTGAAGTCACTACCACTGCGGCGCCGAGCTTTTGAAGAATAATGAACGATCAATTAACTGGCAAAGACGAACGAACATACAGATTTTGCTGAAAATTTTCGGAATTATTCTTGAGAGTGTCTATTAACAGCTTGAAAAGTTGCGAATTTGTAAATTGCATACTATCGTAAATAAAAATTTGCAAACATTGACTTAACTAATTTTAGAATAATGCGAGTTTGATTAATTGGCAAAGATAAACGGACAGACGGATTTTCCGGAAAATTTTAGTAATTATTCCTTAGGGTGTTTATAGATACCTTGAAAAGTTGCGGATTTGTAAACCGGAAACTACTGGAAATAAAAATTTACAAACATTGTCTTGACTAGTTTTAGAAGCTTTTCAAGAATAATGCGAGTTTAATTAATTGGCAAAGACGAACGGACAGAGGAATTTTCGGGAAAATTTCAGGAATTTTTTTTGAGAGTGTCTATTAATACCTTGAAAAGTTGCGAATTTGTAAACCGAAAACTGTCGGAAATACTAATTTGCAAACATTGACTTGACTAGTTTTATAAGGTTTTCAAGAATAATGCAAGTTCAATTAATTGGCAAAGACGAATTTTGCTGAAAATTTTAGGAATTATTCTTGAGAGTATCTATTCATACCTTGAAAAGTTGCGAATTTGTAAACTGGAAACTATCGGAAATACAAATTTGTAAACATTGACTTGACGAGTTTTAGAAGCTTTTCATGAATACACATTTGTGTTCTGCCATTTGCAGGTTCCATTCTGCATCTTCCACTCAACTATATTCATAGCCTTTCTCTTCATTTCCACGTATCCTTTCCCTTCTTTCAAATTGTCAACCATTTTCCTTGAATGCATTCTTCGTACACTGTCCACCCTGGAGATTCGAGTTGGTGACTATTTTATCTCTGTGTAATTTAGTATTCGAAGAATCCATATTTCTTTTCACCTTTTCCAGGCATTTTGTCGTGAGATACCGTAATGTCCTTAATGGAGTGGTTTCCCCTTGCCTTCTCCATCCTGATGCCGTTGATTCTAGTAAACCCTGCCCCTGATTTCTCACTCCCTGAACAACAGAGTGACCCCAGTCCTATACCAACTCATCCGCCATCCAGGGAAACTACCGGAAATAAAAATTTGCAAACGTTGACTTGACTAGTCTTAGAGGGCTTTCAAGAATATTACGCGTTCAATAAGTTGGCAAGGGCGAACTGTCAGACGGATTTTGCTAAAAATTTTAGAAATTAATCTTGAAAGTATGTAATTTTACAATATGAAGGATGTTAGACTGATGGGTCTATACCAGGTTTAGGCAAATGGCGGCCCGCGGTCCACACGTGGCCCGCGTCTACCTTTTATGCGGCCCGCGAAACATTTTATAAACTACTTTACAAAAAAATGTACTTATAATAAAAACAAAAATAATAAGTTTGTTTTGTGATTGTGTCCTACCAAATTATTACCCACAATGAATCAATTCGTATTACAACATAAACAAAGCTACAAAAAATCCCAAAAGCATGCCCATGACATGCTGATTATGTTTAACAGGCCTGATATCCTGTCTGAATACTTTATTATCTACCTGCCACTATTTTATAGACACTGCACATTTACGGGTGTTCTCTGAAAATATTTGGTTTTACAAGCTGTATATTATATTGTACACTATGAGAAAACCTAATATGTAATATTGTTGTGTCTAGGCGAGTATATATGCAACGGTCGTATTATACAAATAACTATTAAAAAAAATGTGGCCCACTGTGAAATTTTCATACGTAATGCGGCCCGATATCCAAAAGATTTGCCCACCCCTGGTCTATACGCTTTTACCTTCTTTTTTTTTGGAAGGAGGGGAAAATACCTTTTCGTACGACCCCCGAGCCATCATGCCTCCAAAAGAGCCATCATGCCTCGAAGAGTGTGGGACTCACCCGGCTTGATGTTAGCACCGGTCCTACCCACTAAAAACCACCCACCTTTTCGCCTGAGACAGAGCGGAACCGCGCGAGCATTACTTCACCCTGTCCCCTATGTACCGGCTCTGAGGTATTGATCAGTTGATCCGCCACCATTCAATTGTCTTTTCAATTAGCTTCCGTGTTTGTTTCACTTCCACTAATGTTTCACTATATATGAGTTTATAAATTTCACTACTGTTGAATTAATATCTGACCACGATTCAGCTTCGAGTAGATTACTGTCTGTTAAACAAAAAGAACACTCAAAAATATCAATATAAAATATGTCTAACATAAGGCGCACAAATAACATTAGTATATAAAGAACAGTTTAACTTAAAGCGCACAAAATAACTAGTAGCATTAATATCTAACTAAAAAGTTTAGGTCTAGTTGTCCATACAAATTTTGCAATTTCAATAGTCATCCAGGACTCTTTCACTCTCACGGGAGCGCTCCGCATCGATCAAGACTTCTCTTGTGAAAAGGCGGACAGCATCCCACTCTGTAGGGCCTCGCAGTAACGTTCTTCCGATATCTCGGCCGTTTCTGCATCTGCCTGTAGTTTGTTCCATAATTGTGCTCTCTGTGGACCAAGCCACGCAATTTATGAGTGTGTGACAAGCATCGTCTAATGCGTTGTCACAATGATGACACCCCGGCGCAATCTCCTATTTAATGCGGTGTAAATATGTCCCAAAACACCCATGACCTGTGAGTGCCTGCGTCATATAGTAAACAACCTCACCGTGCCTGCGCGAGTACCATAAATTGACATCTGGTATGATCTCCCGTGTCCATTTTCCCTTTTGGTCCTCCTGCCACTCCTACTGCCATGTCTCCAGAGTTCGTTCCCGCTCTTCCTTCTTAAGTCTGGCCTTGCGTATTTGTTCTTCATTTACTCTCATCTTTTTTTTTGTCGCTGGTGAATGCGCTTCCTCTCACTCGCTAGAAGGTGCAAGGGAGGAATGCTGGCTAGCACTAAGACCGCCCCGGTCGCCACTGTGCGGTACGCTGAAGTTACCCTAATAGCGGCCAGCCTCTGTATAGATATCATAGTCTGTCTGTTCCGCGCCACAGATAGGCCACCGCACTACACAGGAGCAGCGTATAATAATACCGAGTGCACCACACTCATCAACAACAGTCGTTTGAAATGTTTTGCTCCCCCCACGTTCGGCATTATTCGCGCCAGCGCCTGTGCCTTCATCAACGCGTGTCAATCATACACAGTGGTCGATACGAGTCCGCTGTGCCCTTAGGTATAAGTACAAGGCGTTGTCTCTTCCACCGGGGATGGAAGCTTTTCCTATGCAGGCTGACGTTGTAAGCTGAAAGAAGGACTTCCGGAGCACTAGCTACCGTAGCCACGACCGCCTCATTTGGGATACCATCTATTCCTGGCGCCTTGCCAGATGGCAATCTCTCCGCTGCTGTCCGCAGCTCCTCTTCTGGGAAGTCTGGGGGATCCTCTTCGACCTCGCCCGCAGCGTCCCAGGTTTGTCCCTCATGATTCGGGAACAGTTTATCAATGATTCGTTCCAATTCGATAGGATCTTTTGTTACAGGTGGTAATCTGCGTCCTAGTCGTCCTGTAACAATACGGTAGGGGAGTCCCCAGGGGTCTTTATCGACAGATTCTTGCATTTTTCTCCAGCAGGCTTCCTTGCTACTCTTAATAGCAAGGCGGAACTGTTTCCTCACGGCCTTGTGGTCCGCCACAAGATTATCAGCCTCCTGGTTACCAGATATCCTGGCTCGTTGTGCCTAGCGCCTTGAACGTAGGTATTCGCGTCTTAACGCCGCCAGATTTGCAGAGCACCAAAATACGGGCGTCTTTTTTTCCAATCCCAGATCTACTGGGCATCGACGCGTCGCATGCTCTTTCCACAGCCGATATAGCAGCCATCACTAAGTCTTCTAGTTGGGTACGCCTGATTTTTATTGCCTCCTCACATATGCTTGTTGTAAAGGCTTCTTTGTCCATTTTGTTCGTTGCCCAGCCCCTTGTTTGAGCTTGTGGTCTCAATCTTCTAGTAGCCGGCTCAGATCTACTGTATGTTATGTAACGGTGGTCACTCAGAGTTACGCCGTCTCCCACTTTCCATCCGCTAATAAGTTGAGCAAGCCCCGCACTGGCAAAGGCCACGTCAATCACCGAAGCCGAGCCCGTGCTCTCTCGGATCCAAGTCGGTACTGTTCCTTCATTAAGACGTATATCAAGTCTCGCCATTAACTCTGCCAGTAGATGTCCCCTGGCGTCTGTGCGAGACGAGCCCCATTCCGTGCATTTCGCATTGAAGTCTCCCGCAATCAGTACTTCACCATCAGTTGACCGGATGCTTGCTTCCAGATCATCTAAATGTGTGCCGAAATTCTCTAAGGTGATGTTGGGCGACGGGTAGCAGCTGTAGGTTCTCTTTCCCGAAACTCTCGCCCATATGAAACCAACACCGCACCCCCCAGGAGTGATTATTATGTTTTGGCCAAGGATGACGATCGCCGCACTAGCTGTAGTGTCAATCATCCAAATTCCCAGTCCGCCGGCTCTGTTGTATTCGGATAGTAGAAGAACTCTGGCTTTTTCTTCTCTAGCTGTTTGGTACACCAAGTCTTGGGCACCTCTACATCTATTTAAATTTAGCTGGATGTACTTGGGCATAATCTAGCTATTTCCCTCTTGAAAGCCGGGCAACGGTAACTGCCCAACATATGACTGGCTGCCTCCGCACCGCCGTCCTCAGCACACAGACAACAGTAGGGAGCCGCCTCACACTGTGCAGCCTTGTGACCGGTTTTTCCACACCTCCTGCAGATAACTGATCTGTTTGTCGGGTGTCTGCAGGCGTGACTGCGATGTCCAAATCCCAAGCATCGATAGCACCTTATTACTTCTATCCTTTCTTTTAGTCTTGCATTTATCCATCTCACTTTCAGCCGTCCCGTCTTCAGGATATTCTGTCCCACATCACTTGGTAACCGGATAATTGCTAATTGTGATCCTCTGTACGCTGGGCGAAGGTTAATTTCCGCGGAGTCCGGCAGTCCACCCGTGTCCCGAAGAAGATTCGTTAGGGCACTTCGTAGCTCTTCTTCATCTGTCGCACCGTCAAGGTCTCTGACTTCAATCGTCATTCGAGGCTGGAGAGTGTGGACCGCGGCTGATTCACCCAGGTTAGAGGACACTGCATTCCTTAAAGCTTCCACCGCACCGTCACAACCCTTCTCCAGTTCCATGAGTAGATCACCCCTCCTCGTTTGTCGTACTGCCGCAATCTTGGCACCCATCGCAGCTGGGTCTATATTTTTTCTGATCTTTTTCAGAATATCTGCGTATGTTCCATTTGTGCAACTATCACTGCAGTAGGTGGATCAGGTTTGCGGTGCCGTCTTTCTCGCTGTCATCTTTTGTTTTTGGATCTCAGGTTCTTTAGTTGGTTCAGATCTGACTTTTGCGAGTCTACTGTGTCTGACTAATTGCCATCCCTCATCTTCAATATATGAGTTACATTCTTGATTACATTCTGGATGTTCGCTCTCTGTGTGGAGCGATGTTCTGGATTGTGCTGTTTCGGTTGTGTAGGTTGAAGTCTTCGCCATGTTCTTCATCCTCTCATTTTGTTGGATCGCCTTCTGGGGTCGTTTCCTTCCTTCAATCGTTGGTTCATTTGTTTGAACCGTGCAGTTCACATACTCCTTTTCTATGATCCTCCTAATTTCTAATTCTGTCTCCGTCTGGACAGCTTTATGTAACGTCTGAAATCTCTCCTGCTCCAGCGTCCAAGTGTTCAAGAGGGCTGCCATGTCGGTATTGTCGCGTTCCACACGTCTCGCCAGTATTGCGGTTTCGGCGAAGGCTTTCTTTAAATATATGTGAGCATTCTTTGTAATTTTTGCAAACTCGTTCATTTGATCTACGACGTTCTTTAACTTTTTGGTTGTCTCTAGCCACTCTTTGATTTTCTTGTTGGTTTCATTTGAGTATTCCGTAGTAGAAAACGCGATGGGATTTTTACATATTTCCCCCTGGGTAGTAAGGGCACTTTGTATATCGCCGGTCTCCTTTATTTCGTTCATTTCTATCATAGTTTTCGCGTAAGTGAAAATATACCTCTAATAGGAAATTATTGTCTCATATGCCTAATAGTAACAAACAAATAGGGCACGCAGTTTAACTCAAAACATATAAAGCAATACAACGTATGATAAACCATAAAAAACGCATAAAATACTAAAATATAAAAAAAGTTTGATGTCACATTTTCTTTGGAAATTAGAATTTTCACTAATGTCTAATTTATTTGTCAGATTTTCCTAAATGAAAACCTATTTGTACACGCACAGCTGTAGCACATCCTCTCAACCTCACCGATGCCCCACGTTTCTCCTCAGGTCCCTCACCATCTATCACCTCCAAAGTTTGTTTATTTATCACTTATATTATTTTTTTTAACGGAGCAATTTTACAACGATCTTATTACCGTAACCAAGACTCATCTATACGCTTTTACCTGGCTGTAATCTTGACGCTCAGGTTCAAATATGTTAAGAGAACTTAATTAAGTTCACTATTTTCAAAAATAATTATGAATTGGAAATGTAGCAACTACTTTTGGACAGAGGAAGTATAAAATAGTAACAATTTTTTTACCTTTATTTTTACGAATATGCCTTACTTTTGCAGAAAGTGAATAAAGTAAGTTTTCCAACACAGGAAATTAATATTTGATTACATTAATTAATTCGTCGTGGGAAATTAATCAAAAATTACTGAATTAAGATAGGTTTCAAGTGTACTGGAGCCTTATCGACGTCAAAAATTTGCGCTTTAGTGCAAGTTACAAACGGCGGCACAAGACATTCACATTTCATCTCGAACTTTTCGTACTCGCTCATGATCTTCGTGTCTTCGAACGAGTCTCCAATATTCAAAGTTTGCTCGCCGTATTTACATTTCAAATCTAAAATTTAAGAAAATGAATATAGCAAGGATTATTAAATGTTGTTCTTTAATTCTTACGTGGTGTAGGAACTGTTTTCGCTTTTAAAATCTTCTCTTGCCCAGTTGCTAAAAATCGGAAATATTGTATAGAATGAAACGATAAATATCAATTTAACGTACGGCAGAAGAATTCGTATGGACAACAATCATTTCTTTGGTAAACTGCTGCACAATTTTTCTGGAGATTTTCCGTGTTTCTGATCTCGACACTGCACGTATTTTTCCTACAGAACTTGTCTTCAAGTTCACCTTTAAAGTCCTTATGGCACACGCAGCTTGTACATTTTTTGGTGGGATGGCCAAATCTCTCACCTTCCTTATAAGTCTTATCACCGACTTTACATGTCGGCACCTTATCAAACGGAGCTAAAATTTATAACTCATTATCTATTATCATATTTGTTCGCAGAAAGCACAGAAGATCTTAATTCGCAGAAAGTGCAGAAGATCTTAAGGTACTGGTCAAACAACTGGAAGATATGGAAGGGGAATACGGATTAGCGATAAATAAGAAAAAGACGAAGGTTATGAGGATCGGGGAAGATGAAGATATGCAAGTGATTGTGAAAGGTGAAATGCTGAAAGAGGTTGATAACTATAAATATCTAAGAACCAAGGAATGACTGGAGAAGCTGGAAATAAATAAAAACACGAATAGGAATGGAGAATACACAAAGAAGCTTTTATAAATAAAAATAGGATATTTTGTAAGAAGCTCGATCTAAAACTAAGAAAAAGGACAGCAAAGATCTTTGTATGGAGTGTTATGGTGTACGTATGTGAGACATAGACAATTTTAAAGAAGGATAGGAAAAGGATAGTGGATGTGGAGATGTAGAAATGCTAGGAATAAAGTGAACAGACAAGATCAGAAATGAGCAGGTATTGGAAAGAATAGGGGAAGGAAGATCTTTATCTGAGACTATTTTGAAAAGAAAGAGATTGTGGCTTGGGCATGTGTCGAGAGGGAGTTGTGTGTTGAGAGAGATAATCGAGGGAACCGTGAAGGGTGTAGTGAATAGAGCAATAAGAAGAGTGAAAATGGTAGACGATCTGAAAGAAGGAAAAGGATACGTTGATATGAAGAGTGAAAATGGTAGACGATCTGAAAGAAGGAAAAGGATACGTTGATATGAAGAGTGAAAATGGTAGACGATCTGAAAGAAGGAAAAGGATACGTTGATATGAAGAGTGAAAATGGTAGATGATCTGAAAGAAGGAAAAGGATACGTTGATATGAAGAGTGAAAATGGTAGACGATCTGAAAGAAGGAAAAGGATACGTTGATATGAAGAGAAAGGCTACGGATAGAGTTGAGTGGAGGAGGCAGAATAGAACCTGCACATAGCAGACCACCAATGCTGATGATCCATTGTAAATATAAATTAGATATTTTAACCTTACCACAAATATTGCCTACTGCACAGCATTTTCCTAATTCATGTTTCAACTGACATCCAGGTCTTGGCCAATTACCTAACCATTCTGGACAGTCCAAAATAGCACACACATACTCGGATCTAGGAATATTAAAAAAAAATATTAATCGTTTAATCTTGTTTGTAGTATTATTATGTCTAGACTAAAGTGATCACATTTTCATTGAGACAAAGCGGGACAAATGGGAAGAAATTAGAATTATAATTTAGTTATGAAAGCACACCAATAATTCAAAAAAATATATTTTATCTACTCACTCACCAAAATGTACACATTCATAAATACATAATTGTATGTGAAGGATGCCATTATTATAATCGTATGTAAAAGTATCCAAATTGTGCGTAAAAGTCCAATGTAAATCAAATGGAGTTTCATTATTACACGATTTCTGTTTGTTGTTACTATGGCAACAATTTGCGTCACTAAACAAAAATCATCGACGTAGTGAAAACAAACTTTCAGACATATATTAGAATTGAATTCATTTTTAGGGTTCCGTACCGGAAACGGAACCCTTATAGGATCACTTTGTTGTCCGTCTGTCTGTCTGTCAAGATCAATATTCTCAGGAACGCATAGAGGTAACAAGTTGAAATTTGTATCAAATACTCGGGTATGCGGTCTCTTTCAGCTGTGAAAAAATCAAACTTGTAAGTCAACGTGATCAAAAGATATGACCGTTTATGTCGCATATTTTGCGATTTCACAAGGGAATCAAAACCTATAGGGTACTTCCCGTTGACCTAGAATCATGAAATTTGGCAAGAAGCGGTGTCTTATAGCACATGTAAAGGGAAAAATCTGATCTGTAGTTTAATTACAAGAAAAATGCGAATTTACTATTAGAAACGTATGAAAATACACTAATGTTGTCGTAGTGGTATTGTTAGGCTCCAGAAGCATATAGGTTGCATACAGTTAGGTCCTCCTCGGTTAGGTCCGAAGGTTAAAAAGTATGTGTTGGCACCAAGCTGTTTATTCTGAATTTTCTTTGTTTATATTCGTTATGTATTTCATCACGTACGCTCTTTATACATAATATATTCAGGGTATTTATTATGTCTAAATTTTGCATGTTTATAACCGACATGCGACATACTCAAGTCTCGTAACATCCTGTATATATTATATTTCGTCTAATTTTTCTTTATAATCTACATATACTTAAATCACTTACGCCCTATATTTTCTGGTAGTCAATTGCCCAAAAGCAGTCAAATGAACAACTGAATGTTTAGAGTAATGAAATAGATCTAGAAATAGTTAATATATTAGTTTTTATTAGATCTAGAAATAGTTAGATCTTAATATAAGTTAGTGAATAAGTGTAATACTAAAATAAAGTTTGCTTTTTATAAGTTTAAAAATATTCGCGTTATTTGAAAAAAATACCCTGTATACCTTTATACAGGGTATATAGGTATACAGGCAAAATTGAGCAGTAAAAACAAATAGTGAAATTCCAGAACCCCTAAACACTCATAGTGAATGGGGGATGTATGGTAATAAAATATAGGGTAGAATTCCATCGTACGACAGCGACATCAGCGATCAAGCGAGGTTATGCTTGCAGCGGTACTAATATGGTCGTGATTTCAGGAGGGCCACTTATCAAGTTAACTGAATGTGCTTGCTACGTCCTCCACAAACAAAAGATACCTTACTTACAAGTTTGTACGGAACCCTCGGTGCGCGAGTCGCAACTCGCACTTGGCCGGTTTTTTTCTTATTTTGAATCAAGAAGGCTCGGCCTCTCAATCTGTATTTATCTGGCTAATATAACTTAACTTAACCATATCCAAATCTTTGTGGTTTAATCGCAATGAGTAGATTTAATCTAAATCTACTCATTGCGATTAAACCACTCGTCTTCGGCTCGTGCTTTAAACTCATCGCAACTCATACACAAAAGCCCTTCTTCACACACTTTTATCATAAACTACTAGTATTGTATACATGCATATAATTGTCTATAAATATACAAAAATGTATTTACATACATTTAAAATAAGAAATGCAGATATTTTCTAAAAAGCGGGACATTTTTAAAAAAATGGCGGAACGCGGGAACGCGGGACTGTCCTCCAAAAAGCGGGAATGTCCCGTCAAAATCGGGACGTGTGGTCACTTTAGTCTAGAATGTGTATTAGTGAGTGAGTGGTAGAAGTTGCGTCTTTAAATTTGTTCGTCTAGCCTAAATTGTTTGTTTAATATTTATTTGGTTTCAATTTCATAAACTTTTCTGTATAAACTATGTCTTTCTAAAATTTTGTATCTAGTTTTACATGTTAAGGTTTGTTTATCTTTAGTACAATTACCATTTTTCCGATGTAATTTTGTTGTAACCCAATAAGTTTGCTTTATTTACTTTACTATGGTAATAGTATATTGTGCCACAAGTGCGTTAAGTTGTCAATTGCTCACGAGAGCGAAATTGGGTCGAGAGGCCAATTGACCATACCGCACGAGTTGCAGATAATATTTTATTATTACTCATGCGAGGGGACGTATCTCACAAGTTGGGGGTCTCGGGGCCATACAAAAAAAAAATAGAATCAAAAATGAAGTATTTGCTTTTTCGATTGTCTCCGGTGGTGTGGATTCGTCATAAGAACTCTCATCAGTCTCCGGTCTCATTTTAAAACGTTTTCTATAATTTTTATATTGTAATGAAAAAAAATTTCTGTCACTTTACACTTTACAAATAAATAACTAAAAATAAATAAATACTTGGGTTTTGATTGTGTTTATTTTATTTATTCAATTGTTTTTCTTCGCGATTTTTATTGAATATTTGCGTACATTACCCAAGTTATGTGGTAGTAATTGAATTGACGAAAACCACTATTTGTCGCATTAAAAAACGTGCGCCAAGATAGTACTTATCCCGTATGAGTAATAAAAAGGTATTTACCGTTCCGTGCATCTGCAGGCCACATTACAGTCAGCATACGTTTCGTCTTCGGGCAGGTTTTCATTTTGGTTGTAAAGTTTTCCATGATATTGACATTTGTCCTTGGGAATCTTGTTAATGTGAGAGCAATCGTACTGTGACGGGCATTTCGCTCCCTTTTCGATCATCGGCTTACAGTGTAAATCGTCATAGAATGTGCTGAATGAATTGCATTCATCATTACCTGTGAATTAAAAAAAATCATTGGAAAAACTGCACAATCGAATTGTCAACATTAGACCAATATTAGCCCAGTCATCTAGGCATATCACCCCGGAATCTAAATTTTTCATAGACCTTTATTTAAGCATTATAAATTCACAGTCACATGTGAGCGTCTTTAGATATTCAAGGTCAAATGTCGTAAAAATCAGTTTTTTGAGAATATCTCGTTTTTTTCTGCCTCCTGTCGTATTTGCATTTATTCTAAAAGTTGTAAAGAATAAAATTCTCTACAAATTTCATCCGAAACCTTTTTTTATACATCGAACTGATTTTGAGATAGAGGGCGCAGAGTGTGGAGCGCTCAGTCATACGTAACTTAAAGGGTTTCATTTTGCAACCCCATTTTGGGGTTGAATTAGAATAACGTTAAAATATATTTAGAATGAGTTACTTCATTATTTAATTATTTGTGTATCAAAGGTAAATAATATTTGATGACTATTTGATTCAAAATAAATATAAATATTAGTGCAAGGTATTAAATTGTTTTTTAAGTAATATTTAATAAGTAATTAAGTAAATAAACGGTATAACACATTGGGATTAAGGATTTACCTTGATCCTTAATCCCAATGTGTTATACCGTTTATTTACATAATTACTTATTAAATATTACTTAAAAAACAATGTAATACCTTGCACTAATATTTATATTTATTTTGAATCAAATAGTCATCAAATATTATTTACCTTTGATACACAAATAATTAAATAATGAAGTAACTCATTCTAAATATATTTTAACGTTATTATAATTCAACCCCAAAATGGGGTTGCAAAATGAAACCCTAACGCCGGTAACAAAACTTTTACCACCTGCACTACATTCTCGGAAAGAATGAAAGCTTATTGGAAAAACAAGAAGAACTTGATTGAGTTGTTTGCTTAACGTCTTTCATTATTGGGAGAATACGCTAATAATAATAATAATAATACAAGTGTAATTAGTAGTGGGAGGTAATGAATTCTAAACATCCTTGTTTAATTGTATTTATCTTAGCGGTTTTGAGCTCCGCAGGTAATAAATTAATGGTTTTTGCTATTTGATAGGAGTATGCAGATGTGTAGGGCGTTTTTTGCTTGGGTATTGTTAACAGACCCCTGTTGCGAATGTTACTATTGTATATGTCTGATCTTGTTGTACAAATAGATTGGCTCCTTCCTATCTAAAATTTTCTTAAAAAGGCAGGTCTTGTGATACTCACGGATTTTATCCATTGGTATCCATGTGCTACGTATATTGTTAGCGATATGTTGCCTTGATCTTAAGCCATGTACGAAACGAATATAACGAATTTGAAGCCTTTGGATACGTCCTCTATTATCTGCGAAGTTGATGGAGCTATCATATAGTGTTTCCGCATATGTAAAGCCAGATAAAAAATGTGTTGTGACAACTCGTTTTTTAGTTTTGCATTCAGTATATGTCTGGAGGGGTAAATTGCACGTAATTTTGCGTTGACAGTCTTTAGAAGTTGACTAATATGTTCTCGAAAAGAGAGTTTTGCAAGTACCTATAACCCCAATAATTTTACCCTTACTGCTTATTTTTAGTCCCGTGAGGGGATTTGCCAGTTACCTCCATCGGGCGCGTCCCCATTGGAATTGGGGGAAGCTCGCCGGCTCTGCAGCCAGCAGAGTTGGGGGGTAGTGGGGAAATAAAATACCCACCGTGAAATAAAAAACTGGACTGGTCCTCCAGGTTGGGGGTTGATCATGGGGCTAACAACCCCATATCGGAAAAATCACCTCGTTACGAAACTCAGAGACAGAATAGCCGGACTGATGATTTTGATGAACGATCCACGCGAGGAAAAGGAAAATGCAAATGGGAAAATGATATGCACATTGCAACCTGGAATGTAAGAACTCTGAACAAACCTGGAGCTCTACATGGACTCAAACAAGAGATGGAGGAATACGGGATAGGAGTAGCAGCAATTCAAAAGGTCAGATGGAAAGGAAATGGGATCCTAAGGAGTGATAATTACACAATTCTTTATAGTGGAGGAGAGAGTGGAGCAATAGGTGGCACGGGTTTTCTTGTAGATAATAAACATAAAGCAGCAATTCTGAACTTCAACCCAGTAAATGAAAGGATATGCACTTTGAGAATGAAGGCTCGCTTCTTCAACATCACTCTTGTATGTGTCTACGCACCTACAGAAGATGCTGAAGATGAAGTGAAAGATGCATTTTATGAACAGCTAGAACAGGAAGTAGAAAACGTCCCACGGCAAGATGTGAAGATAGTGCTGGGGGACTTCAACGCAAAGGTGGGGAAAGAAGAAACCTTTAGAGAAACTGTAGGAAAGGAAAGTCTGCATGATGTGTCAAACAGTAACGGGCAAAGACTTATTGACTTTGCGATGGGCAATGCAATGGTGGTGAAAATTACATGGTTCCAGAGAAGGAGCATTAGGAAAGCCACATGGCGCTCACCAGATGAAACCACTTTTAATCAAATCGATCATGTAGTAATTGACAGGAGACATGCATCTGATATCCTTGAAGTCGACAGTTGTAGGGGAGTTGCGACTCGGATCATTATATGGTTAGAGTGAAATATAGACAACGTATTGCGGTTTATAGATCTGGAGAAAATAGGAAAGCTCCAAGAAGATACGACGTTGCAAAACTAAAGGAGAAGGAAATATCCCAACAGTATGAAGCAGAACTACAGAAGAAGTTTGAGGCTAAATAAAACTGGGCAGCGGAAAGTAAAGAAGGGAAATGGAGTATGATTAGGGATGTCCTACAAGAAACCGCAGAAGAAGTGCTGGGGATGGAAGAAAGGGTTAAAAGATCAGGATGGTTTGATGAAGATTGTAAAAAGGCAATGACGGAGAGAAATGAGGCAAGGAAGAAAATGCTAAGCAGGTCTACTAGGTATAATACAGAAGAATTCAAGAACAAAAGAAAGGAGGCACACAAAATCTGTAGAAGAAAGAAACGAGAATCAGATAAGAAATGGATTACTGAACTAGAGGAAGAACATAACACCCAGGAGGTAAGGAAATTCTATAAAAGAATTCAGGAGCTGAAGAAAGGTTTCCAACCACGTGCTGTGTTCTGCAGAGATAAAGAAGGAAATTTTATCGGAGGAGAAGAACAGATTCTAGACCGGTAGGCTGAGTATTTCAGCGAACTGCTGAATGCAACAATAGAGATTGTAGCATCGGAACAAACGGAAACCGACAATGGCCAGCCGTGGCACAGTGTTAGCCAGGACGAAATGCTTGTACCCACACCTACAATAGAGGAAGTCAGATTGGCAATCAAAATCTAGAAAAATAATAAGGTCCCAGGAAGCGATAACATTTCAGCAGAGATGATTAAGGGTAGGGGGGAACATTTGACATGTCTTGTCCATCAGCTAATCGTCGAAGTATGGGAAAAAGAAGTGATGTCGGAGGAGTGGAACTTGGCCATTATTTGCCCGATTCATAAGAAGAAGGACAAAACAAAATGTGAAAACTACCGTGGCATAGCTTTACTCAGTGTTGTGTACAAAGTCTTAGCCAAAGTCATTGCTATGAGACTCACTCCTTTTGCAGAAGAGATTCTAGGAGATTATCAGTGTGGTTTTCGACAGGGTAGATCAACGACCGACCATATCTTCACGATAAGGCAAATAATGGAGAAATGCTACGAGTATAATGTGGATATACATCAGCTCTTTGTGGACTTCAGACAGGCTTATGACAGCGCGAAAAGAAAACAGCTGTATCACACTATAACAGCTGTATCACACTATGATGGATATGGAATGTCCATATAAGCTAATACGTCTGATACAAATTACCCTCAACAGAACGAATTGCCAAGTTAAAGTAGAAGGAAAACTTACAAAGGAATTTGAAGTCAACCAAGGGTTAAGACAGGGCGATGTATTATCCACACTACTTTTCAACATAGTACTGGAGAGAGTGATGAGAAAAGTGGAGACCAACAACCCAGGTGGTACTCTGTTTAACCGCATGAACCAGAATTTGGCGTATGCGGATGATGTGTGTATGCTGTCTCGAAGATTTAAAGAGCTGGAAGATGGGTTGTGTAGGTTAGAAAAGGAGGCAGAAGAATCGGGGCTTTGAGTAAACGGCGCCAAAACTCAGTATTGCTTCTCTTCCAGGAGAAACACAGCGGTGAAAGACAAACTCATAAAGTTGAATGGAGTCAACTATGAGAGTTTAAGTACTTGGGAGTGTTGGTAACTAATGATAACAGCATAAGTGAAGAAATAAAAGCAATGATTGCAGCGGGAAACAGAGCATACTGGGCGGCCCTGATTAAGATTCTCAAGTCACAGAAAATCGAAGATAACTGTCTATCGAACGGTTATAAGGCTGGTGGTAATGTATGGCTCAGAAACATGGACAATGAGGGTGGCAGAAGAGGAATGTCTGAGAAGATGGGAAAGGAATATATTAAGAAAGATTTTTGGGGCAGTGAATGACGCAGAGCAATGGAGAATACGGAAAAATAGAGAATTGGAGGAACTATACGGTCATGCTGACATAGTTTTGGAAATAAAGAGTAATATACTAAGATGGTTGGGCCATGTAGAGCAAATGCCAGATGACAGGTCTGTCAAGAAGGTACACAGAGGAAACCCAGATGGCAGAAGGTGCAAAGGGAGACCACGGAAACGATGGCTGGATGATGTAGAGGATGACTTACGAAAGATGGGAGTCAGAAGATGGAGGAAACGAGCTGAAGATCGCCAGGATTGGGCTACGATCGTCAGAGAGGCCAAGGCCCTTCATGGGCTGTAGCGCCGAGGAATAGTAAGTAAGCTTATTTTTAGTTCTTCCCCATTTATTGAGAGTTTTAGTTTACATTTTAGATCTTCCTGACGTTTCTTTGGGACGACGAGTATGACCTTGGGGTTATTGGGATAAATAATGAGGGAGTGGTCTGTAGAGTATTTTGAAATATTTTGGAGGTCGTAGTTAATCCTTTCCTCGGCTAGTTGCCAGTTATTTGGAGAAAATGTGTGAAGGACCTGTTTATCATCTGCATACTGATTGCTGGTATGTTGCTGTATTTGCATTTCTCATCGAGTTTAATCATAAAGATAGAAATTTTTTTTTCTCCATGTAGTTAGACAGTTTATCGTTTAGAAGTACGTGCTGACCACGTCCATCTAAGTAATTATGAAAGAATGTAATAGCATGTTGTGATAGTCCAATATTAGTGCATTATTGCCAGAACATACCATTTTATGTGACACCGTATCAAAGGCTTTGCTAAAATCTAGTAGTATCAACGCTGCAGCCATGTTGTTATCAATAGCCCTTTACGCCCTTTATTTATGACGTCTTGCTTTAGTCTTGGACGTTACTTTTTGCGAGGATTAACACTGCCCGTTTCACGGAATAAATGAGCAATTCGATCGAAACATCGACGGGAAGGATGATTTCTGTAACGATAACGTTGTGCATAAAGTTCCTGCGCCATCATATCCACTTTCTCTGCTTGACTGTACAATACCATTTTCGATACGGTTATTGAAAGTAACTGAAAATGGATAGACTTGTCAAATCATTTCAAGGTCATGATATAATAAGTAACTGGATTTGTCTGAATTGTGGCTACAATGCTTTGATAAAAAATAACACATTCCCATTTGAAAAACTATTGATGACGTTGAGGATGCATAAACTATGACCTTGACAAAAATAAATTCTCAACCACAGTGTTTGCCCTTCGAAAGCAATCAAATTCCCTTTTGACATTTTTTCGAAATATCTCCGTCACTCTAAAGGTAACAGAGGTAACTCTAAAGATATTTCGATGGGATTAAAATGAAAATATACGTTTGGAACAAAAGTGAAACTTTTAAATTTAAGCTATAATTTGGTCGTGGGCAGACTGGAATTAAAAAAACTGGTTTGTTATATTAAAGATTTAACCCACCAGCCGTATTGCTGGTATTTATGTCTGTGATTTTAACAATTAAACAAAATATTCTTCAGAACAAATATTTTCACAATAAAAATTATTAAATGTGGTCCAAAAATAAATGTTATAAGAGAGAACGAGATCTAAGAAAATAGCATCTTTTTCTTTCACATTTGTCAGTCTTATTGTTGTTTATGTATCATATAAACAATTCAATGGCATCGTTGTTTAGAACTACTTATTATCGTGCCGCTACTTTTCAAAACGCAGTGTCTGCTTTTGCCAAAACTGGAATTTTCCCAATATCTTATAGATGTAGATTTTGCACCATCGCAGACTTCAGAAATATCATTTGTACCAACCGCAAATGAATCCTTTCAGGACCCATTGCCTCGAGAAAGAACTCCGTCCCCGCAAACAGGACCATCTACAAAACGACAACCGTTTTCTAATTATAGTATCAAGTCTTGTACCCAGACATGGAAGCTATCGCTCATGTTTAAGACTATAATTTACATTTTAAGGAAGTGCCAATTTTTGGAGTAATTTTCACTTAAATAATGAACAAAACCGATTTAGCAACGCGAATCTTTTTGCAATACAAAACCTAAACCTTCAACTATAATCCGACAAGTTTTTATAAGGCTATCGCTCTTGTTTAAGACTATAATTTACATTTTAAAGAAGTGTCAATTTTTGGAGTAATTTTCACTTAAATAATGAACTTATAAACTTGATTTTCAAACTTTTGCCATAGACAGACAAACAAATTTAGCAACCCGAATCTTCTTGCAATAAAAACTGTGGATCTTCTACTATACTCCGACAAGTTTTTGTAAAGCTATCGCTCTTGTTTAAGACTTAATTTACATTTTAAAGAAGTGCCAATTTTTGGAGTGATTTTCACTTAAATAATGAACTTATAAACTTGATTTTCAAACTTTTGCCATAGACAGACAAACAGATTTAGCAATGCAAATCTTTCTGCAATACAAAATCTGGACTTTAAACTATAGTGCAAGTTTTTGTAAGACTATCGCTCTTGTTTAAGACTGTAATTTACATATTTTGAAGAAGTCTCAATTTTTCAAGAAATTTTCACTTAAATAATTATCTTATACACTTGATTTTCAAACTTTTGCCACAGACAAACAAGCAGATATAGCACCGCGAATCTAGTTACAATACCAAATCTGGAGCTTCTACTATAATCCGACAAGTTTTTATAAGGCTATCGTCCCTGATTAAGACTGTAATTTACATTTTAAAGAACTCCCAATTTTTTAAGTAATTTTCACTTAAATAATGAACTTATATACTTGATTTTCAAACTTTAGCCATAGACAGACAAACAAATTTAGCAACCCGAATCTTTTTGCAATAAAAACTATGGACCTTCTACAATACTCCAACAAGTTTTTGTAAGGCTATCGCTCTTGTTTAAGACTATAATCTACATTTTAAAGAAGTGCCAATTTTTGGAGTGATTTTCACTTAAATAATGAACTTATAAACTTGATTTTCAAACTTTTTCCACAGACAGACAAACAGTTTTAGCAACGCAAATCTTTCTGCAATACAAAATCTGGACTTTCAACTATAGTGCGACAAGTTTTTATAAGGCTATCGCTCTTGTTTAAGACTATAATTTACATTTTAAAGAAGTGTCAATTTTTGGAGTAATTTTCACTTAAATAATGAACTTATAAACTTGATTTTCAAACTTTTGCCAGACAGACAAACAGATTTAGCAACCCGAATCTTTTTGCAATAAAAACTATGGATCTTCTACTATACTCCGACAGGTTTTTGTAAGGCTATCGCTCTTGCTTAAGACTTAATTTACATTTTAAAGAAGTGCCAATTTTTGGAGTAATTTTCACTTAAATAATGAACAAAACCGATTTAGCAACGCGAATCTTTTTGCAATAAAAACTCTGGAGCTTCTACTATAATCCGACAAGTTTTTGTAAGGCTATCGCTCTTGTTGAAGACTGTAATTTATATTTTGAAGAAGTCTCAATTTTTCAAGAAATTTTCACTTAAATAATGATCGTATACACTTGATTTTCAAACTTTTACCACAGACAGACAAGCAGATATAGCACCGCGAATCTAGTTACAATACCAAATCTGGAGCTTCTACTATAATCCGACAAGTTTTAATAAGTCTATCGTCCCTGGTTAAGAATGTTATTTACATTTTAAAGAAGTCCCAATTTTTCAAGTAATTTTCACTGAAATAATGAACTTATAAACTTGATTTTCAAACTTTTGTCACAGACAGACAAACAAATTTAGCAACGCGAATCTTTTTGCAATAAAAACTATGGACCTTCTACTATACTCCGACAAGTTTTTGTAATGCTATCGCTGTTGTTTAAGACTATAATTTACATTTTAAAGAAGTGCCAATTTTTGGAGTAATTTTCACTTAAATAATGAACTTATAAACTTGATTTTCAAACTTTTACCACAAATAGACAAATCGATTAAGCAACTCAAATCTTTCTGAAATACAAAATCTGGACTTTAAACTATAGTGCGACACGTTTTTATAAGGCTACCGCTGTTGTTTAAGACTATAATTTACATTTTAAAGAAGTGCCAATTTTTAGAGTAATTTTCACTTAAATAATGAACAAAACCGGTTTAGCAACGCGAATCTTTTTGCAATAAAAACTCTGAACCTTATACTATAATCCGACAAGTTTTTGTAAGACTATCGCTCTTGTTTAAGACTGTAATTTACATATTTTGAAGAAGTCTCAATTTTTCAAGAAAATTTCACTTAAATAATTATCTTATACACTTGATTTTCAAACTTTTGCCACAGACAGACAAGCAGATATAGCACCGCGAATCTAGTTACAATACCAAATCTGGAGCTTCTACTATAATCCGACAAGTTTTTATAAGGCTATCTTCCCTGGTTAAGACTGTAATTTACATTTTAAAGAAGTCCCATTTTTTTAAGTAATTTTCACTTAAATAATGAACTTATAAACTTGATTTCCAACTTTTGTCACAGACAGACAAACAAATTTAGCAACGCGAATCTTTTTGCAATAAAAACTATGGACCTCCTACTATACTCCGACAAGTTTTTGTTACACTTACCGCAAAAAATGCAACGAGGGAAACTTATGATAACGACCTTGCAAGGGAAAAGGAAGCGAGTCATGGAAAAAAAAGTGAGAAGTCTGAATGGGAGGGAACACCTGGTGGAATCCCAAGAAGAGAAAAAATTATGCGAACTCCTCCGAGAAACAGATCTTTCTCGGTGGGAAACATATCCGACAGTGGATCAGGTGCCGATGTGGTAACGGAGGCACCCGACTTTCTGGAGGAACCAGGAAAAAAAAGAAAAGGATGGTAGGCAAAATGGAATGCTATACCGGAATGGAAACTACCGACGAATTGAGCGGACCGCTGGCCAAACTGAAAGGAATCACCTTAGAGCTTCAGCTATTTTGCAAAGAAAACCGTAACGTACACAAATAAGTTAAGAGGCTAATATCTGAACTAAAATACAGAGTGAGTGAAGTCTTAGCTGACTACAAAGAGAACAAACAAACAGAAATTGACTATGGACAGGAAAAGAAGTCGCTACTAGAAGAGATAAAAAAATTAAAATCGAAACAGAATGATGCACCCAATTATGTCTGCACCAAGTGCGAGACGGGAAAAATTAATGTACCTGAAGATATAGACTTTACGACCCTGAACATTAATACCTATGAGGAATTCTTGCCCGTCGGAGAGAAAACTTGGTCTCGAAAGAGTTTTACAAAGACAAAAATAGACACCGGAGACCCACTGCAGGGAGTAGCAGATCATCTAATTGTTTTCTGCGATGTAGAAGCCAAAAGGCGAACCAGATGGAGCAGAAGGATCTTAAACCGATTTCCTGAATTAACGGAAAGAGAAGAAATAGCATGCGAAGGCGGAAAATACACCTGCATCGAACAAGAGACCACGTTCAGAAACAAAGAGGGAGCCCATTTGAAGAAAAAGACAATCACTGCAGCCTACTTTGACCCAATTAGACAGGACGGGCGTAATAAGAGAGACCTGTACAATATGATACAGGCAACAAGAGACCAGACACAAGAAAACGGAGGAGGAAAAGAATTGGCCATAACGCTGCCTCAGGGAATAAAGGCGGAACGCATGAGAAAGATGATCGAAGCCATCTACTCGAAGCTGGATCATAAGATCACAATAAAAACACAAAGAAACGAAGGAATAAAAGCCGAAAAAAACAAACAACTTTAGAAAGGGCGAAGCAATTATTGTAGAAGGGTCAAACACGTCATATGCGGAAACACTAAAAAAAATAAAAGAGGGTATAACAGACCCCAACACTATACAGAACATAAGTAAAGTACAAAAAACGGCTAGAGGGAACTTAATGATGCAAAAACGATAAAAGAAAAAATACGAGGACTCCTACAGGGACAACATGTTGGACAGTGGAAGAAAAATTACATACACTACACGTAAGAGACATAGATGATCTATCGTTATAGGAAGATATAAAGGAGGCGATAATAGCAACAGGGCTTATACAAGCAGAGGAAAAACTGGAGGTTAAGCACCTAAGACCAGGATATAGGGGTACACAAACAGCCACTGTCTTAGCCCTAAAAGAAGACGCCCAAAAACTTATTGCGGAAGGGAAAGTAAGAATAGGACTCAGCCACTGCAGGATACAAGAAAGAATCGCGGTAGAACACTGCTACAAATGCTGGGGATGCGACCATAAAGCCAGCACCTGCAACGGGGAGAATAGAGCGGGCCTGTGTCTAAAATGCTTGGGCGAAGGCCATATAGCCCTACAATGTAAGGAAGAACCCTACTGCCCGCTGTGCAAGGAAAATGAACACTCGCCTGGAAACAGGAACTGCAAGGCCTTCAAAAAGCGCTAAGCAGATGCTAGAAAGAAGTCGCAAGGCCATACAAATTCAACATCCTGCAACTAAACGCCAATAGAAGCACCAAATCTCACGACATGGCATCTATAATCGCAGCTAAAGAAAAATGCGACTTTATTGTCCTTAGCGAGCCGAACATTGAAAAATGCAAAAAGGGTGGCAACCACACCTACAGCAACCAAAACCACCTAGTTTCCGTCATAAACATTTCCAAAAACATGTCTGTGACTTCGTACCGTACCGACTCAGGTTTTATGTGTGTGAACGTGGAAGAGTATGCACTCTACAGTGTCTATATCAGCCCTAACTGTCCACATGCAATATTTGAACAAAGTCTGGTAGACCTGCAACAGGACCTGCTAAAATCCAAAAGGCAAAACAAGCATGTGATACTCACGGGGGATTTCAATGCAAAGAATACTTATTGGGGGGGGTACAAAAACGGACAGACGAGGGGAAGAACTGCTAGAATGGGCTGAGTCCATGGGTCTCACCATTCTAAAGGACGGGAAAACATCATCCCTAGTCCGACATAACGGAGTATCATACATTGATCTTACCCTGGTGAATGACGAGGTAGTTGCAAAAAAACCGCGGTGGGCGGTCCTGAGAAACGAACTGTCGATGAGCGACCACCATTTCATTCTAACTAGAATACCTGCCACAAGCAGGAGGGCGAGAGCAAGGTGGAGATACGGTTTTACAGACATCGTAACACTAAATAAGAATAACACGGAGAGCTGTGAAGAGTCTCTGGGTAAAGCATACAGGAAAAGCACACCACTCTTAAGGTGCGGAGAAGACTATAAGTTGCCCTACTGGTGGACAGAAGAAATTCAAAATCAGATTTCAGAAACAAAGCGTAAAAGGAGGCGGTTTCAAAGGAGTATAGAATCAGAGGCAAAAAAAAGCCTGGTCCAAATTATGTGACAGCCTAGAAACTGACATTTTCGAAGAAGGATATAAAATCGTCAGATCCCAATTAAATGCACCAAACCCGAAGATCACACTACCGCTGCAGGACCGCGAAGAAGTTTTCGACCAACTTTTCATCACTAGCGGGGAAGATTACCATCGATGGGATAGACCTCTCCACACTTTCCCAAAAGGCCATGATCTTAATGAAGACGAGGCGATAAGGGCATGTAAAAAAGTAAAGTTGGGCAAGTCTCCCGGCCCGGATGGAATACCGCCTGAAACAGTAAAGGCAATTATAAGCAGTAATACACAATATTTTGTAACCCTCTTCAACAGCCTTCTGGAGTCGAACCGGTTCCCCGATACATGGAAACTCGCAAAATTGATCCTAGTTGAAAAACCTAGGAAAACAATGGACGAGGCAGTTAAATATAGACCAATATGCCTGATCAATGTACTAGCTAAGGTATACGAAAATATTGTAAACCAGAGAATTCAGGAAGATATTGAGACCAACGGGGGTCTACATAGAAATCAGTACGGATTCCGTAGATGGAAAACCACAATTTGCGCGGTAGAGCACGTCATCCACAATGCAGAAAAGGAAATGCAACAAGGCCAATGGTGTGCCCTTGTCCTTATCGACGTACAAAACGCTTTTAATTCTGCCGGGTGGCACATAATTTTGTCCAAAATTGAAAAGTGCGGAGTTAGCCAGTACCTAATCAACACTGTGCAATCATATTTCAGAAATCGCGTCATCCAGATAACTTCCAAGATGAAAAAGAAAATCCTGGGAGGTGTACCGCAAGGTTCGGTTATCGGGCCAACCCTATGGAACGTTTTGTATGACGATGTCATGTCTGTGGATATGGAAGAGGCAGTCGAATTTGTGTACTATGCAGACGACCTGGCCGTATTGGCATCTGCAAAAAATCCCGAAGAACTGGTACTTAAGGTGAATGTAACGTTAAATACTATAGACAGATGGATGAAACGGAACGAATTGAAAGTGGCCGTAAATAAAACAGTAGCAATAATCCCAAATAGGAAAAAACTACCTAATATAAAGTTTACCATGGCAGGAGAAGATATCTATCCCGTGCGACAGATAAAATATCTGGGCATGATAATAGATAGGGGACTATCGTTCGGGCGACATATCCACTACGCGTGCGAGAAGGCGAAACGTACAATGAAGGCCCTAGGCAGCATACTGCCTAATATTAGAGGTCCAGGACAGAAGAAAAGGAAGGTACTAGCGATGGCAATGGAGTCGATAATGATGTACGGGGCTCCGCTATGGGTCGGTGCAGCAAGACTGAAAATCTATCGAAAAAAAATCACGTCCACCCAAAGACTAATGGCCTTGAGAGTATGCAGTGCATACCGCACAACATCTGCAGATGCCGCGCTCATAGTGGCAGGCCTTGTACCGCTACACCTCCTTGCCGAAGAGAGAAAGCGACTATATGACCTACACAGGACAATAACAATAACAGACCGGAAGGAACAGAGGGAAATGACTTACCAGAAGTGGCAGACAGAATAGGACCTCGCTAAAGTCGGAAGGTGGACCCACAGGATGATACCGAACATCAAGAAGTGGATAGAGAGGAAGCATGGATCGGAAAATTTCCTCATTACACAGTGCCTTACAGAACACGGAGTCTTCTGCTCCTACACGGAGAGAATTGGAAAGAGGGGAAATGCACAATGCCGATACTGTCCAGAGCAAGTAGATGATACTCCAGAACACACAATATTCCACTGTGGGAATTGGGATAACGAAAGGGATAATGTAAAAAGAAACCTACCTGCGGCAGCCATGTCCCCGGAAAACATAATAGAGGAAATGATCGGACACAAGGACAGCTGGGAAACTGTGAAGAATTTTGTAGAAGAAGTGATGCGGAAAAAGGCAAAAGATGAATTAGAAGAACAGAGCAGATAAAGAGACGACAACCGATAAAGGATATTAAGACCAAACCTGTAGGATGTAAGGCTGAAAGGCGGGAACACTACAGGAGAGAAATAAAGAGGAGATGGTTTTAGTGGGTATGACTGCCTTAGAGGGCTGGTGAGTCCCACACTCCCCAAAATTGAAACCGTATTTGGGGGTGCGTAAAAGCAGTTCCTCTCCTCTGTAAAAAAAAAAAAAATAAGATTGATCTTCGTCGTACGATTTAAGAACCATTCGTAGTATGTATGCCAAATGTATTCGAAGAGTTTATGAAATTCGTGTAGGTCGATGGTTCCGTTCTTATCGTTGTTGAACACTCCGATCATAAGGTTGCATGTTTCTTCCGAAAAGTTGGTTCCACGTCCGTTCACCAAAGCTGATTGCAATTCTTTGCAGTTTATTTTACCAGAATTATCTCTATCGACTATTCAAACCATCGTTCGACTTCTGGACTTATTAATCTGGTTTTGTTATATTTTGTTGACATCATTACATACAATTTTATAGAAACAAATATTTTTGAAAACTAATCAATGTATGCTTCAATAAGGGTACTTTTCTTGCAAAAGTCGCTTTGCTTTAATTGCGTTTCCCTCTGCCAGACCATGCCAGACCATGCATGTCTGTGTACTCGGCATTAATATAAATAAGTGTGAGACTAACAGTTTTCGGACTAACACAAAGTGCTAAATTTTAAAGCCGCACTAAACATTTGTTTATTATCATTACATTTAAATTTGCACTCGTACTAAAAAAAAATAGTAAATTTGGAGTAAATAAATAGTAGAGATTTGTTTGTTTTTATCACAGCATCATTCCCACAAAAATACGTTTTAATTGTTCTCTCTAAAACTGTTTACTTGAGCGTTAGAAACAAAGAGTAACTTTTCAGTATAGTTTTTGATTGCGAACAATTTCATCTAGTCAAGAATTTGCCAAATGTACAGATATATTTGCAAAAGAAGAAATATTTGCAAAAATACAAAGGTCGTTCCCCGCACGTACCGCCACTGGATCGCTATCAAACCGAAAATAAGTACAAACGGTAGTTCCAACCAGGCACGAGTACACACAAAATTTGAATCAATTATCATTAGTTACGTCTGAGATAATAGCAAAAATGTTTTTGGATGCTACCTCCTTTTAAGGGCTTTACCTCAGTTAGGACGCGTTTTCGGACACATTTTTATAGGGACTTTTGGGCTTTAGAACACGCCCTAGAAATTCTTACATTTTTGAATCATCGTGTATGGAACATTTATTGCAAACATTAGCTCTCGATTTATATCTCTTTCACGAGACCTTAAGTTAAATGTTAATTAAATATTGTTATTAGGGTAAACAACTACAATTATTAATTAAAACTAATAGAAATTGTAATTTATATATTGACAGTGGGCTTCTGCTCATCAATTATATTAATTCACTAAAATGTAACTGGAAATTAATAATTCGACTCTAAAACTCAATAAAACATATAATTAGGGCACGGATTTATATGTAAATACATATTTTTAATTCAAATTATTTGCGGTTTTTAGTTTGTTTTCTAAACAAAATATGATATTTGGAAATAAAGATTTCATTTTCTCGTTCCAAATGTCATAATTTGTGTGGAAAACCAAATAAGACCGAAAACAATTTGAATAAAAAATATGTATTTACATATAAATCCGGGCCCTACATATAACAATCTGATATAATATGCAGTAAAATAAATGTGCAATGTAATAAATATATTTTATATAAAAACTAACCTTGTGCGTAGAGTATTAGTGATAGCACAAACAAAATTGATTTTATCATTTTTTTTGCTGTTAATTTTTTGTAATATAAAACTCGGTTTCTCTCCGCTCAACAACACAACTTCTCTCGCCAAAATCAACTGTTTATTAAAATTGTTTGCCATACACTTATATAGCGCTAAAAAAGAACAGAGACCTGATAGGAGGAGCAGAGAAGAGTTTTTACAAAAACAAGGTTTTAACATAGAAACTGGTTCTTCGCTCTATTGTTTTTCAACGCCATTCAAAGAATATTTATTGATGTTTGTTTGATTTTGAAGAATATTTAATGAGGTAATTACGTAATGACAAATAGTAACGAATTTGTTTAATTTGTGATAAAATAAGCCGATAATAAGGTTTAAAATAAAATTATATCAGTATTTATTGTTGAATTTCATAATCTCTTATAATTGGTGTTAAGGTCAAATTTACAAGATCCAACAAAAGTTAAACCTTTAAAATAAGAAAATATCTCTTTTAAATTTGATTGACTATTTTAAAGACTTTCATATATTTCCTAATTAAATTGCATTAACCATGCTTTAACATCCCCCTTTTATAACCTTTCAAATTGAGTTTAGATTATAATAATAAAATTATCTATAGTACAGGGTGCGGCAACATAACTTCCTTTTTTGATATGCGCTTTTTTGAAATGTGGTCTTATTCGAGAGGCGTCGAGAGGTTAGGTTATAATTTGACGCTTGTGGAGAAAGACATGAACTTAACAGATTAAAACTTAACAGATTATTGATTTATATGATACTTTAATATTTCAAATACATATTCCGAATGCAATAGCGTGTACATAGGGCAGACAGGACGAAGTTTTTCAACACGGTTTTCAGAACATTCTCGCGCTTTTCGTCTGAAAAAAGACACTAGTTCTTTTTCAAACCATTGTCTCGAATGCAATCATAAATTCCCAGAAATAGATAATCTAAAAATCTTGCATAATTGCAACAAAGGCCCGAAACTAAATCTCCTAGTCATTAGAAATTTTCAAAAAAAACCGTAATCCCTCAGTTAATCTCCTAAACGAGCAAACTGACCTAATCTTTTCCCAACTTTTTAATCTCACCCAATCTTAAACAGATAAGTCCTCATCTTCGGACAAACACCGCCCCCCCACCCAACCAAAACTATAAGGCTATATATTCAACTTTATCAATTTGTTAAGGCACTTGAAAATGACCGTCAAACGTCGAAACTCGAGTCGTGATATGTGTAGAAATTTATATAACTGTGAATAATAAGTTATATAACATTTTTACATAATATAAGTGTGGTAAAAAACAAAGTGAATTTTTCAATTCAATGTAAGTATGGATTACCACGTAGTAACTGTCGCAACCATCCTATTCATGATATCATTGAATTATCAGAAGTATCATCATTTGAAATAGCTGCTATTCAAACTTCGATTATTTGTAGAAATTTTAATATTGTAGCTATTTATAGTCCTCCCCATTTTCTTACATTTTATTACCAAGTTACATCAACTCCTAATTAAGTTAAATGTTAACAACAGCCATTTCATTATTGCGGGAGACTTCAATATTGATTTCTTGAAATCTGATAAAAAAAACACGTCAATTCAAATCATTGCTTAAATCATTTAATGCAGTTATTACTGTAAATGATCCTAGTCGACAATCTGCTTGCATTGACAATATAATTGTAAAAACAGACTTATACGTCACACAAACAACGGAATAAGCAGTGTCTTGAATCATAAGTCTCAAATAATAAGCTTATTTTTCTCACAAGATTACGAGAAGAAGGAATACAAGACGTTCAGGGAAAACTCTGTAGATAATCTGTCCAAATTTAAAGAATGGTTAAAGTTAGAATCGTGGATGAAAATCTATTCAGTCTAAACAAGTGAAGTTAACAAGCAATGGGTTCTGTTCATGAATCTGTTCCTTAGTCCCTTTAAGACCTGCTTTCCAAAAATCACTCGTAATGTGAAATATTATATATACAAAGATCAAAGTATAGTTCTAATGAAAAATCATGTGGAAATCCTACAGATATTAGCACGATATCACAAAAAAAATAAAAAGTGCTACAACAAAGTATGCAGAAACTACGATCTACTTCTCAAAAGGCCCAAAAGCACTCATTTGGAAAATCAAAGAAATTGCAAAACAAAACAAGAGCAACCTGGAAGGTTGTGAAACAAATTATTAATTTAAAACCAAAACAAAAAGACGCAACATTCCCTTTAGAAAATAGCATTATACATGAGAAAGCTGATCATTTTAATGAATTTTATTCCAAAATGCCTAATTTACTAAGGAAAGCAATCCCGAATATCAATTGTAAAGATAGCATTAAAATAAACGATTATTCTTTTTATATTGAACCCGTAACCACTGAAGAAAGAGTCAACTTAATATTTGATTCTAATAACAAAAAAAGTTACGGAGACGATGAAATATCCTTAGATTTGATCTTGGAGGTATACCCAGAAATTTCGGATCCATTAAAATATATAATTAATAACGCCATTGAATTTGGAATCTTCGCGAATGCATTAAAACATTCTGTAATTATACCAATCTTTAAGAAAGGAGATCAATAGAAAATTATCGGCATATAAGTATAATCTCTTCCTTCACTAAAATTTTTTAGAAAATCATCGCGACTAGAACTCTGTCATTCTTTAATAAATAAAATATTCTTTACGATACGCAACATGGATTCCGAACAGGAAGAAGCATAGAAACAGCGTGTTTCTGCTTCTTCTCAAAGAGCTTCGATGCACAGGAAATCCCTTTTAGAATTTTTATTGATCTCTCCAAGGCATATGACACCGTGGATCATAATATACTGCTCAATAAACTTGAGAAATATGGGGTAAGAGGAATTGCTCTCGAATTATTTAGAAATTACCTAACGGACAGGACTCAGCAGTCTAAAATATATAGCAGTATACAAGGCTCTGCCAAATCTACACCATTAACTATAACAGTGGGTATACCGCAAGGTAGTATCTTAGGACCGCTTCTATTTACAAATTATCTAAATGATCTACCAATGGCATTAAATTATTATATGGACTTAATAAATTTTGCTGATGATACAACATTGTTGGTAGTTGGTAAAACGATGGAAGATGTCATGCAAACAATGCAAATACAGCTTTTAAATTAGCTAAGATATAGTTCCAAATGAATAAACTGACAATCAACGAGAAAAAGACAAACTTGATGATATTCAGAACTAAAAGATCAACTAAAAATTACCCGTACCAAGTGGCCATAAGTGATGATAATGTTAGTAGAATCGTAACACTATGTTGGTACGCGCATGTACAGAATCTGGCATCAAAACTAAATAAAACTACATATGCTCTACGTGTCTTACAAAAACATGTCAGCACAGAAGTACTAAAAATTGTCTACTATTCCAACTTTTACTCACATCTGCGGTTTGGAAATATTTTGCGGGGATATAACTCAAATACCTCCGAAAAAATACCTCCGAAATTTTCAGATTGCAGAAGCAGGCAGGAAACATGTAGAGAGTCTTTTAAAAAGGCTAATATTTTGACCGTAGCAGGAGTCTACATTTATGAATCACTCGTGTTCATTGTTAAACATAAGAACTTTTTTGGAGATTTCGAGAACCCTAATACTCATACCAGAAGAACGAATTCGGACTACATAGATTTTCAAGACTATCAAGGCATACAAACAACAAATTTTCTCGTCTCGCCTTTTCTGGTCTCGTCTGGCCTTGTCTGGTCTTGTCTGGTATTGTTTGGTATTGTCTAGTCTTGTCTTCACTTGATTGATCTTCTCTGCTCTTATTTCGTCTTGTCTGGGCTTGTTTGGTCTTGTCTAGTCTTGTTTAGTCTTGCCTTGCCTTGTTTAGTCATGTCTAGTCTAGTTTAGTTTTGTCTTCGTCTTATTCCTCGTCCTCTAGCCCTGGTCTTATTCGGTCTGGTCCGGTCTTGTCCGATCTTGTCTGATCTTGTCTAGTCTTGCCTTGTCTTGTATTGTTTGGTCTTGTCTGGTTTTGTCAAGTCTTATCTGGCCTTGTCTCGTCTTGTCTAGTCTTCTCTGGTATTGTATGGTCTTGTCTGATATTATATGATCTTGTTTGGTTTTGTCTGATCTTGCCTGGTCTTGTGTGGTCTTGTCTGGTCTTGTTTAGTCTTATCTGGTTTTGTCTTGTCTGGTCTTCTCTTGTCTCAACTGGTCTTGTTTGGTTTTTCTGGTCTTGTAATGTTTTTAAATAATAAAATCATATTACGAAATGTTAACTCTATTGTAAACTTAGAGAAGTTATCAGTGCAAATATATAGGAGATATCTGTAAGTCAGCTATTGATTTTCCGGAAAAGTGTGGTGACGCGCCCTCTGCAGTGAAAAAGGTACAAAGCCGAGGTTTCCCTTGAAATGCCCCTACTTAAAAGAGGTTTATAAGCTCAAGTTAGTCTAGCATGCGACTTGATTGAGGTAACTCATGGCGGGACAAGTTTCATTTTTCTTCGTCGTCGTCGCGACGACAATAATAACAGCATCCAGTCGAGCGGTAAGCATAAGAAAAACTTTGTTTTTGTTTATGATAAGTTCAGGTGGATTGTTTGAAAATGATAAATTTCAATTTCTTTTTTTTTAATTTACAAGAAAAAAAATTACGTAATCTTGTTAAAAAAAGTTTTGCTAAAAAAGGGAAATTAATGGCTTTGTTTACATGCGAAAATAACGCAGATATTTAAATGTAAAATTTCAAAGTTTTGTTCTGCGAGAAAGTTACGTAGCTTTAGCGTTTGAAAATTGGGGTAAAGTACAGTCTTATATCAAGTTTGGTATTCATTGTCGATTTATTTTTTTACTTGCTCGAATCTCTTCCGTTTCAACTCGGAAATGATTTTCGGCTACATAAATCACTAGGAAAAGGTTCAAGATTTACCTTTTTTTCGCTTGTGAAATATGAGAGTATTAAAACGTTTTTTTCGTGTTTTTCGTGCCTTTGCATATAAAAAATCGTTCAAACATGTCGGCATATATACATGTAATTTATTTAATTCTCCCAAAAAATCTATTTATACATTCAAATATTTGCTAATATAGTCCAATCTGATAATGTTTAGTCTGTTCTTTTAGTTAATTTATATTTTAAATTAACTTTCAATCAAGCTTCATAATCTCCATCAGCCTATCTTCATCTAAGATTAGCAACATTCCTAATCTTCATCAGCTTAAATATAAATAAAATTAACCAACGAAGTGATATTTTATGAAATATTTTCTTAATTTTTGTAAGGAATCTGCCTTGTTCTCTAATTTCTCAGAGTTGTAGCTGGGATGATGAATTCCAGCTTTCATACCAACGTATGGGTGCACTTCCTGGTGGTCTCTCGGATCTTGGAAGACCATCCCTTGCAATTTTCGGCAATTTTTTGTCGTCCATCCGTTCAACATGATCTCTCCATTCGCGACGTCTGTTTCGGGACCATCTCACTATATCTTGGATATGGTAAAGTTCTCGGATGTCTTCGATTCTTTTGTGGTCCCTTGGCGTGTAGCCTGCTATGGATCTTAGAGACCTCATCTCTGCTGTACGGATAATCCTTTTTGTTGTGCAGTTTTCGGCTCTTGTTTCTACAGCGTAGGTCATCTCACACAGGTCTTATATATGCGGACTTTGCTTTCAATGGACATGTGCTTGTTTCGCCATATTATATCTCTAAGGAATCCTGATATTAAAGCTGCTTTGGTTGTTTGAGCCTTTACTTCTTCTTGGAGGTCTATGCTGCTCGTGTTGTTGACGCCGAGATATTTGAAACTCATAACCTGTTCTACTGGTTTATTTTATATAGCCAATTTACATCTTCAGGCTCTTTTGAGATGGTTAACGCTATTGATTTTGCTACCGATATCTCCATGTTGCATTTGGCAGCTGTGTTTTCGAACTGATGGAGCATTCCCTGTAGGTTGTCTTCATCTTCTGAGACTAGCATGGTATCGTCCGCGTAGCAAATTACTTTTAGTTCTTTGTCCTCTAGTGAGTATCCCTTTCCAACCGTTTTTACTTCCGTTAGAAGTTCGTCCGTAATCAAGTTGAAGAGGATGGGGCTTAGGCTATCATCTTATTCCAGTTTGTATGGGTAGGTTGCGTGTTTTACTGCCTTCTACTTGTATTTGGGTCCAATAGTTAGTATCTAACTCCGCAACAATGCTTGAAATATCCGGTTGCACGTTTTTCTTTTTGAGAAGTTTCACAACGTCAGTGAGTCAAATGCTTTCGTAAGATCTATAAAACACATATATGCTGTTTTTTGTATTCTATAGCCTTTTCGGCAATTTGCCTGATAGCAAAGATGGCATCTACGGTTTACTTGTTTTTTCTGAAGCCTTGTTGCTCTTCGCATATGCCATGAGAGGAAATAACTTCTGCCAGTATGTTAGTGAACAGTTTTAGCACTGAACTTAATAGCGCAATTCCTGGATAGTTTGCTGGGTCTTTTTTGCTTCCCTTCTTGAAGATTGGGATGGTTATGATTTCTTTCCATTCGTTTGGCATTTTTTTGGATTCTATGATTTTGTTAAAGAACACGTGTAGCTCCTTGGATAGTGTGTTCCCTCCGTGCTTCAGTAATTCGTTGAATATTTCGTCTATACCGGTGGACTTGCGGTTTTTCTGCCTGTACTGCCTGGTACTGGTTTACTCCCTAGTACTGCTTGGAGGTTCTGATAGAATTGATCTTTTTCGTTTTTCGGTTTGCCAGTATCTGGGGCATAGAAGCTCACTAGGTGTGTGTGTGTGTTTGGGTTTTTGTAGGCTGATGGTCACCTGCAGTATTCCATCGGAAATATATTTTGTGTCGTGGATGTTGTTTTAGAGCCTCTCATGTATGAGCAGTCCGATACCGGAGATTGCTCTTTTGTTCTTGTCTTTGTCGTTATAGATTAAGATGTACTCGCCATATTTTGTGCTGTCTTTGCCTTTCTTTTTGGTTTCCGAAACTGCGCATATATCAATCTTATGTCGATTTGCTTCTAGAAGTACATCTTGATCTTTGTTGTTCAGCGATGTTACATTCCAGCATCCAAGTCTGAGTGGTTTTTGTTGCCATACTCGCTTCCTTTTTCGTGCCTGGTCGTCATCGTTTTTTTCCTGTCCTGTTCGAGGCTATGTTATTGTATCTTTGAGCACTGTAATATTCTCTGGCAGCTCGCTAGCCTTACCGGTCCCTCCTCTTTTATCCGGTCTTGGGACCAGCTGCGCTTCGAATGAGCTAGTCGATTTACCGCAGGCAGAGTTATGAAATATTATATAACATATAATTAACCAACCTTTCCTTGTAGCTTCTTACTACTAAAACTATTTTATCATATGATGATTTCTTAAAAACCTTTCGAAGAAACAGGGTGAACAAAATTTGCGACAGTAACAACATTTTATTATTAACAAAAAGTACATGAGCAACTTTAGCTCAATCTAGAATAAATGTTCGAAATGACTCCCCCCAGCTTGGATAAAAGCATTCAATCTTCTCGTCATTGTGTGCCGAACTGTTTCAAACACATCAGGGTTATTTCTAATTGAGTTACACCCAGCAATTGTCCGATTTCGCAATTCGTCCAAATTTTCCACTTCTTGTCCTGCGCATATCCAATGTATTAATAATATATCCAATGTACAATGTATGTATGTATTAATGTATAATAATGGATGTTAGCGATCACATGTCCCATTTCTACACGATCCCTAGCTGTGTGGATCAAACTGTCTACAGTTCGGAGTCCCGTCCATTGCTTTATGTTCCGCAACCAAGACATCTTCCTTCCTTCAAAAAACCTATTCACATTTTTCCATCAATTTTGTCTTCAATTATCAATTGCAGTATGTGGTACTTTTGTTTCCGCATTATGCGACCTAGGTACGCAGTTTTCCATCTTTTTATTGTAATTAATACTTAGCGGTCTTAGTTAATTCGTCTGAGCACCTCTTCGTTTGTGATTCTTGCTGTCCAGGGGATCTTAAGTATTCTGCGGTACATCCACATCTCCAAAGCTTAAAGTTTGTTCATTGATGCTGTTTTCAGTGTTCACCCTTCCTTCGGTTCTCCCTTACGGTATAACCGACCATATATAACACTTGACCAGCCGCAGCTTAAAGTTGATATCAAAGTTAGTGTTGGTGAAGACTTTTTTTTAACTTAAATGCGCTATGTGCATTTTCAATTCTGCATTTTATTTCGATGTACAATTCTCAAGATATTTAAATTTGGTCAACCGCTCAATTGGTAACCCGTCAAATGTTAATCTCTTATTCCTCGTTGCATCTGGGTCTCTGCTTACTTACTTTACTTTCCGTGCTCAGCTCATACGACATCTTTCCAAAAAGTAGCGGCTGCAATAGCCTTGTCGTTACATAAAATTAAGTCTTCGTGCGTGCATCCTTCTTCCAGTTGTGGGCAGACCAGTATGTGGTTCATATCCTGGGGCTGACCACACGCACACAGCACATCGTCGTTCTTAGACATTCCCCACCTCAACAGATTTGTCTTGCACCTTGCCACTCCCGTCTTGAGCCAATTTAGGGATTATATACCGCGAAATGGAGGTGTTTGCCTGGGGCCATTTCTTCTCTTAGAGGTTCCCGAGTAGTAATAGTGATACGGTTATTTTCTATGGATTCCTAGAGTGTGTGTGATCTTGCCATGCAGGTCTTCCTTGATCTTAGGCGTCGACCGGCTGGCTCGTGTTGGTGCAGAGGATGGCGAGCGTCGGTTTCCTGTTTCGTCCTTTCAGCATCCGTGGTGACGGCTCTTCGCACAAATGGGGGTGCCACGCCAATAAGTGGGTATAAACTATTAACTGGAGTTGGCTTTAGGCAGCCTGTCACGATTTTTGCTGTCTCGTTGATAGCGACGTTCACATGTTTCGCGTGAGCTGAAGCTGCCCAAACCGGTGCGGCGTATTCCGCAGTGGACACAGAGCGTCAAAGCCGAACTTCTGAGTGTTTCTGGTTGAGCTCCCCATACTGTACCTGTGAGTTCTCGCAATATGTTATTACGCACAATATCTGTGCCTTTACCTCGTGTCCAGGGTCACGCCCAGGTATTTCGGGGTCGGGCAGTGCTCCAGTCGTTCGCCTCGCCAATGTATCTCGAGCTCCCGTTGTGCTTCTTTGTGTTTCAAGTGGAAGGCGCAGACCTGAGTCTTGCTAGGATTCGGATTTAGGTGGTTTTTCTGGTAATAGATTGCTAGTTCCTCAAGCGCGACCTCCAACTTCTTCTCCACCTCGATAAACTCGGTGCCCTGGGCTGCCACAGCTGTATTATCGACAAAGATGAATTGCTTTATACTGTCTGGTCGTTCGTGTACACGTTGTACAAGAATGGGGACAGGACACTGCCTTGCGGCGGTCCATTCTTCTGGAACCTCCATCTGCTAGTCTTGTTTTGGAGTGAAACATAAAATCTCCTTTTCTGGAGGAATAGTCCGATGACCATAGTGAGCCTATAGTCTTTTGTTGTCTCATAAAGCTTTCTTAACAACCTCCTGTGGTTGACAGTGTCATAAGCGGCTGTAAAATCGATGAACGTCACTCCAGTAATCTTCCTTCTATCAAAACCATCCTCTATGTGCTGAGTTAGGTTGAGGATTTGGCCACAGAATGATTTCCCTGGACGAAAGCCGGTCAGCTGTTCGATAATCTTGGCATCCATAGTCTCCGCTGTTCGGTTTAGAGTCAGTCGTTCCAACAGTTTGAAGAGTTGGCACAGAAGGGACACGGGTCTGAAGTTCTTAGGGTCTGTCGGTTCCTTGCCAGGTTTCAGTAACGCAACCACTCGAGCCTTCCTCCATTCTTTGGGGATCTTCAGTTGCGTGACACATACGTTGAATATATTAAGGAGCCATTTCAAGGTCTGTGGTCAAAAGTTCTTGATCTGTTCTGCCCTCAGATCCTCCACGCCCGCCGCTCGGTTGAGTTTCATCCCTTTAATCCCATGCACAAGTTCAGTCATGGAAAAAGGGACACCGAGGGAGTTGTTCTCATGCTAATGTGCTCTTTGGACTTCTTGCCCTTTGTTTTACTATTCAGCAGCAGTTGGGTGGCTACTTGAACTGAAGTGACTGGAATAAAGTTCCAAACTGGTTTTGTGGCGTCATCACTCAGGTTTTTTAGGGTCTTCCATGCCCGTCTACCTTCATATCTAGGTTTTCTAGCAGGTTACACCACTTGGCCGTTCGGTCCTCTGCCATTTTTGCTATCAGTATTTCTCCGGCCTCAGATGTTTCCTCGGCAAAGGGGTCTGCGTCGTACAATTCTTGGTAGCGTGAAAAGGGGGTTTCGCATCTCCAGATAGAGCAGGGATGTACTCGGTGCGACAGCCTCTAGGAATGTTTTTTCTTGAGGCCTTCTTAACCAATTTTATGATTGATTCGTACACCTCTGGCTAAGGAATGATTCTCGCTATCTCTACATCGAGGTCTTTGCTGAACTTGTTCCAATTAGCCTTCCTGAAATTAAAGCTGCTTTTGAAAGGTACATCCTCCGGTTTTACCACGGCGCCGATGAAACATATTAACGGTCTATGTTGGGTTCGCGGTATTGATGCTCTTTCAGCATTGTGCCGCCACGCTTGTACTCACGAAGATGTTGTAGGGGTTATATCCTCGTCTCCAGCGGCCACTGTGGAAGCAGGGTAGGAGTTTGGGATCGTGTATTGGTTTCGGCCCACTTTTCGAGCTCTGTCCCATTCTCATTCGTTTCACTGTAGCCCCAGGCCAAGCTTTTGTAGTTGAAGTCGCCGATGACAAAGCTGATGTCCTGCTGGCGGAAATGGTTCGGATTTGAAAATTTGAACTTGACATCCGGGGGTTTGTACACTGACGTCACTGAAAAATTAGGAGTACGGATGGTCTGCAGCTCTATATTATCTAAATCTGTCATAGAGGTGGAGATGACGTCAACACCAGGCTTGACAAAAAATAGCGCTCCCATACTGATCATGTGGTCTCTCAACAACCATCTACATACCAGTCACCCTTGGTCTGTTCCGCGTGATGCCTCGGTGGGTCTCCTGTACCAGAAGCACGTCGCATTCTGTTTGCTTGCACATGTCCGCCAATAAAACTTCCTTTAGACTAGAAATTCCTTCTATATTAATTGAAATCGTAACCAAGAATGGCCTTTAGAAAGACCTCCTTGGCAGGCTTATTGTAACGAGATTGTTCATTTTCGTTTATCGTAGATCCGGTGTTAGAAGAATTAGCCGCTGAACACGTGCAACGTTTCCAGGGTACGACCGATTGTGGTTCGCATGCGAGACAGCGCAGTCTTCGGGGAGGCTTCTTCTGGGTACCCCGGGTCTCTGCTAATTACGTATCTGAGTGTTAATGTTCAATCCCATTTGTTTACTATGTATTCCTACGCTATTAACTAATTGTTGTAGATCTTCTATGGTTTCGGCTATTAGTATTATGTTTGTGTATTTGTGTCGGCTATTAGTATTCTTAGAATAGGCCAAGGAATAATTTCTTGAATTTCTGCCGCATGTTTAAATGTAAACATAACACCTTGTATATTATTTACCAGAGGAATTAATCAAAATAAATTAAGTCAATTAGTCATAGACAGTTAGTCATAGACAGACAAACAAGTCATAAAACAGTTTATTCCTCTAAATTTTTATAGTTTACTAAATTAGGGTTGCCTAATTAGATAGAATATTAACATTTAAAGAGTAACATGCCAAAGAGTAACAGAAGATTTCCGTGTAATTGTAGCTACTGACAGATTTGAAGATATCGTAGTGGTAATCTCCTACTTTCAATCTATTAACATTTAATGTAATTATAATTAAACAGACATTACCTGTATGTCTGTTTAATTATAATTACATTAAATGTTAATAGATTGAAAGTAGGAGATTACCACTACGATATCTTCAAATCTGTCAGTAGCTACAATTACACGGAAATCTTCTGTTACTCTTTGGCATGTTACTCTTTAAATGTTAATATTTGCTTTGCTAATTTTGTCTGCTTATATGCTTTACTTACTAATTGTTACTTGAAGATTTAGTAATCTTAAAATGGTCTCATTGTCTAAATGGTCTAATGGTCAAAAGATTAACATTCTGAAAACATCTTTTAAAATATGAAGATTCTTTCAATTTTCTTTTACTATTCCATTTTCTATATCTTTCAAAACTTTTTTAAAATACAAACTACACCTTATCGTGCATCTTTTTACGTGAGCTACGTGAATCTTATCATGGTTTGGGTGAGAAGTAGGTAACCTAATAAAAGACGAGAATCAATCAATATCCCTTTCAACATCTTTGACAATCAATTATCGATAACGCGCTTTATCAGTTCGTGAATCTGGGTTTCGTCCCAAGCGGTTAGACGGAATCCACTCAAACCCAACATAATCAGGTCGGAATACGGAAAAACATCCTGCTATAATATCCCAGTATTAAATGGATCAGGTAGATAAAGCCTAGACGAAGCTACAGATATTGTACAAAAATGAAATAGATCAGACAAGACAAAATAAGAGCCTATTAAAGAAGAGTAGACAAAATAGGATTAAACAGTACAAACAATATTAAAAGTAATAACAGATTAAATTATGACTATAAATCTATTAAGTTGTTAAAGATTTTCTTCTACGACCACTATTGTAAATGCCCATTATTGTACAGTTCGTGGACTATGTAAATACATCAACACACACGTATGTAACATTCCGCGATTAATGATAAGTTATGATTGATAACACACACGTGCGTTTAGTTTACGATTCATTGATTGGTTAAGAGCTGCTACCACGTGCTCATACGTTCAGCGCTCCACGTGCCACAACTAAAACTAACGGAAATTGATATTGCGTACATAGGGTTGCCTATATCTATGAGCACTCTTATTCCAGTTTAATCCAAATAAGTATTAAATAATAAGGTATGTGACCATCAAGAATGTATAAACCCGAAAATCGCAGAGAAAAAACAAAAGCAAATTTGTATTCCTCGCGAAATTCTTTGTAAAATAGCCATTGAGGTGTTGCAAAACCTTTATTCGTTTCTGAGATATCAACGTTTTTGCGATATTACGTTTTTTTGACAAGATTAGGAAGTTGAAAGTCTTCCTTGGCAAAATCGAGTTTTTAATTTCAAAGCAGAAAACCGTTCAATTAATAGCGATTTGTGCTAAAACTGGAACTCGCAGAAAAATGGCGAAACCAGTTTTGGATTCTCCATCAAATTCCCTTAAAGATAGCCTTTGCTGTTTTAAAATCCTTCATTTGTTTCCGAATTATCAAGCTTTCCGCTTTTGGCTCAAACTTAAAAACTGAAACACATTCTACCCCTATTTGCACCAAAATCGGAAACCGCACAGGAAAAAACCGCAGCAAATTTGGATTCCTCGCGAAATTCTCTATCAAATTCGCCATTGAGGCGTTGCAAAACCTTCATTTCTTTTTGAGATATCAGCGTTTTTGTTGGGAAGTTCAAAATTTTCATTAGCAAAATCAAGTTTTAAGTTTCAAAGCAGAAATTCGTTCAATTAAAAGCAATTTGTGGTAAAACCAGAACTCGCAGAAAAATGGCGAAACCAGTTTTGGATTTCCCATCAAATTCCCTTAAAGATAGCCTTTGCTGTTTAAAAATTCTTCATTCGTTTCCGAATTATCAAGCTTTCCGCTTTTGGCTCAAACTTAAAAACTGAAACACATTCTACCCCTATTTGCACCAAAACCGGAAACCGCACAGGAAAAAACCACAGCAAATTTGGATTCCTCGCGAAATTCCCTATCAAATTCGCCATTGAGGCGTTGCAAAACCTCCATTTGTTTTTGAGATATCAGCGTTTTTGCTGGGAAGTTCAAAATTTTCATTAGCAAAATCAAGTTTTAACTTTCAAAGCAGAAAACCGTTCAATTAAAAGCAATTTGTGGTAAAACCAGAAGTTGCAGCAAAATAGCGAAACCAGTTTTGGATTTCCCATCAAATTCCTTTAAAGATAGCTCTTGCCGTTTTGTAAATCCTGTATTTGTTTCTCAATTATCAAGCTTTCCGCTTTTGTCTCAAACTTTAAAATGAAAACGCATTCCACCGCTATTTGCACCAAAACCGGACATCGCACAGAAAAAACAAAATCAAATTTGGTTTCCTCGCGAAATTCTCTATCAAATGGCCATTCAGGCGTTGTAAAACCTTCATTTGTTTTTAAGATATCAGCGTTTTTGTTGGGAAGTTCAAAGTTTGCCTTTGCAAAATCAAGTTTTTACTTTGAAAGCCGAAAAGCGTTCATTTAATAGCGATTTGTGGTAGAATGGATAAAATGCGGACATCAGTTTTGAATTCATCATCGAATTCCCTTAAAGATAGCCTTTTCCCTATAGCAAAACCTTCATTTGTTTCCAAATTATCAAGCTTTCCCCCTTTGGCTCAAACTTTAAAACGGAAACGCATTCTACCCCTATTTGCACCAAAACCGGAAACCGCACAGGAAAAAACCACAGCAAATTTGGATTCCTCGCGAAATTCTCTATGAAATTCGCCATTGAGGCGTTGCAAAACCTCCATTTGTTTTTGAGATATCAGCGTTTTTGCTGGGAAGTACAAAATTTTCATTAGCAAAATCAAGTTTTAACTTTCAAAGCAGAAAACCGTTCAATTAAAAGCAATTTGTGGTAAAACCAGAAGTCGCAGAAAAATGGCGAAACCGGTTTTGGATTTCCCATCAAATTCCTTTAAAGATAGCTTTTGCCGTTTTGTAAATCCTTTATTTGTTTCCCAATTATCAAGCTTTCCACTTTTGTCTCAAACTTTAAAATGAAAACGCATTCCACCGCTATTTGCACCAAAACCGGATATCGCACAGAAAAAACAAAATCAAATTTGGTTTCCGCGCGAAATTCTCTATCAAATTCGCCATTGAGGCGTTGCAAAACCTCCATTTGTTTTTGAGATATCAGCGTTTTTGCTGGGAAGTACAAAATTTTCATTAGCAAAATCAAGTTTTAACTTTCAAAGCAGAAAACCGTTCAATTAAAAGCAATTTGTGGTAAAACCAGAAGTCGCAGAAAAATGGCGAAACCGGTTTTGGATTTCCCATCAAATTCCTTTAAAGATAGCTTTTGCCGTTTTGTAAATCCTTTATTTGTTTCTCAATTATCAAGCTTTCCGCTATTGTCTCAAACTTTAAAATGAAAACGCATTCCACCGCTATTTGCACCAAAACCGGATATCGCACAGAAAAAACAAAATCAAATTTGATTTCCTCGCGAAATTTTCTATCAAATGGCCATTGAGGCGTTGCAAAACCTTCATTTGTTTTTAAGATATCAGCGTTTTTGTTGGGAAGTTCAAAGTTTGCCTTTGCAAAATCAAGTTTTTACTTTGAAAGCCGAAAAGCGTTCATTTAATAGCGATTTGTGGTAAAATGGATAAAATGCGGACATCAGTTTTGAATTCCCCATCCAATTCCCTTAAAGATAGCCTTTTCCCTTTTGCAAAACTTTCATTTGTTTCCAAATTATCAAGCTTTCCCCCTTTGGCTCAAACTTTAAAACGGAAACGCATTCTACCCCTATTTGCACCAAAACCGGAAACCGCACAGGAAAAAACCGCAGCAAATTTGGATTCCTCGCGAAATTCTCTATCAAATTCGCCATTAAGGCGTTGCAAAACCTTCATTTGTTTTTGAGATATCAGCGTTTTTGTTGGGAAGTTCAAAATTTTCATTAGCAAAATCAAGTTTTAACTTTCAAAGCAGAAAACCGTTCAATTAAAAGCAATTTGTGGTAAAACCAGAACTCGCAGAAAAATGGCGAAACCAGTTTTGGATTTCCCATCAAATTCCTTTAAAGATAGCTTTTGCCGTTTTGTAAATCCTTTATTTGTTTCCAAATTATCTAGCTTTCCGCTTTTGTCTCAAACTTTAAAATGAAAACGCATTCCATTTGCACCAAAACCGGATATCGCACGGAAAAAACAAAATCAAATTTGGTTTCCTCGCGAAATTCTCTATCAAATGGCCATTGAGGCGTTGCAAAACCTTCATTTGTTTTTAAGATATCAGCGTTTTTGTTGGGAAGTTCAAAGTTTGCCTTTGCAAAATCAAGTTTTTACTTTGAAAGCCGAAAAGCGTTCATTTAATAGCGATTTGTGGCAAAAACCGGAACTCGGATAAAAATGCGGAAACCACTTTTGCATTTCCAATCGAATTCCCTTAAAGATAGCCTTTTCCCTTTTGCAAAACCTTAATTTGTTTCCAAATTATCAAGCTTTCCCCCTTTGGCTCAAACTTTAAAACGGAAACGCATTCAACCGCTATTTGCACCAAAACCGGATATCGCACAGAAAAACAGAAGCAAATTTGGATTCCTCGCGAAATTTTTTATAAAATGGCCCTTGCGGTGTTGCAAAACCTTTATTTGTTTCTGAGATATCAAGGTTTTTCTTGGGAAGTTCAAGGTTTTCCTTTGCAAAATCAAGTTTTTCATTTCTTTCAAGTTAAATAATGCCGAGTAACAGTTTTATATGAAAATATAACTGTTTGTTTATTATAATGTTAAATAATGATAATTAAATAAACATAACCTAATAAGAAATAAATTTGTTACATCAAACATATTTTTCTTATCAAACAGAAACAAAATAGTGTAGTCGTAGATAAAGTATAGTACATAACTCGAGTTGTAAGGCAATTACGTACTCGCGGAATTACGCACTTCCCGCTAAAAAGTCGTGTTTACGTAACTCTCGTTAGGTAATATACTATTAAATCATTTAAATACATTTTAATGTATTCCATTTATTAACGGACAGAAGAACCTTGTGGTCGATAGCCCTTTGTATAAAGTATACAATAAATATATTCTCTATATTTATTATTTATGAGTTCTTTGCTTTGTCCTTATACGATAAAAGGTCAAGAAGTTTGATTGAAGACTGGAATTAAAGTGTGATGTAGTCTAATTTTTTCGTATTCGAATAGACGCGATTTCTCTCCGGACAATTAATCAAGTAGTAAATTAAGGGCTTTAAATCCGAGCTGGCCCTGCAGTTGTACGGATTACCTGCATCTAATATTGTCGGAGTGGCGAAAGCTTAGTTTTCCAGGGTCATTATTTATTCGGCAGTTCATTGGCCGAATGCCAGATTACGGGAAACATTATTTCGTCTAATTTTTCTTGCTTTTCATTTCGGTTATTAGAGTGGGAAGCGACTTCCGGATCAAATGACGCGATTCTATAACATAATATTTTGTTATTGTTGGTCAACTAAAACATTAATATAAAAACAAATTCATGATTTGATAATGAGTTGAAAAACTAGGCAAGTCCTGGTAGGTGTTTTCCGGCCTTGCGCGTCCACCATTTATTAGTAAACCTTTTTTATGCATGAGGTAGAAAACTACAAACTGTATATTTAGTAACTCGATATATTCTTGCCTCTAAAAACGCTATACGATCTGGGTCATTTATAACTTTTAACCCTTACAAATAGTATTCAGAACACAGCCATATCGTGCAGAAGACTCGACAGACAAAACTAGACAGATGAGATTTGACAGACAAGACTAGACTGATAAGACTAGAAAGACAAGGCAAGACTAGACAGATAAAACTTGACAGACAAGACTAGATAGACAAGACTAGAAAGACAAGACTAGGCAGAAAAGACTTGACAGACAACACTAGAAAGACAAGGTTAGACAGACAAGACTAGAGAGACAAGACTAGACAGACAAGACTAGACGGTCAAGACTTGACAGACAAGACTAGACAGACTAGAGTAGACAGACAACACTAGACAGACAAGACTATATAGACAAGACTAGACAGACAAGAGTAGACAGACAAAACTAGACAGACAAGACTAGACAGACAAGATTCGACAGACAAGACTAGACAGACAAGACTTGACAGACAAAACTAGACAGACAAGACTAGACAGACAAGACTAGACAGACAAGACTAGACAGACAAGACTAGACAGACAAGACTAGATAGGCAAGACTAGGCAGACAAGACTAGATAGACAAGACTAGACAGACAAGACTAGACAGACAAGACTAGACAGACAAGACTAGACAGACAAGACTAGACAGACAAGACTAGACAGACAAGACTAGACAGACACGACTAGACAGACAAGACTAGACAGACAAGACTAGACAGACAAGACTAGACAGACAAGACTAGACAGACAAGACTAGACAGACAAGACTAGACAGACAAGACTAGACAGACAAGACTAGACAGACAAGACTAGACAGACAAGACTAGACAGACAAGACTAGACAGACAAGACTAGACAGACAAGACTAGACAGACAAGACTAGACAGACAAGACTAGACAGACAAGACTAGACAGACAAGACTAGACAGACAAGACTAGACAGACAAGACTAGACAGACAAGACTAGACAGACAAGACTAGACAGACAAGACTAGACAGACAAGACTAGACAGACAAGACTAGACAGACAAGACTAGACAGACAAGACTAGACAGACAAAACTAGACAGACAAGACCAGACAGACATGACTAGACAGACAAGACTAGACAGAAAAGACTAGACAGACAAGACTAGACAGACAAGACTAGACAGACTAGACAGACAAGACTAGACAGACAAGACTAGACAGACAAGACTAGACAGACAAGACTAGACAGACAAGACTAGACAGACAAGACTAGACAGACAAGACTAGACAGACAAAACTAGACAGACAAGACTAGACAGACAAGACTAGACAGACAAGACTAGACAGACAAGACTAGACAGACAAGACTAGACAGTCAAGACTAGACAGACAAGACTAGACAGACAAGACTAGACAGACAAAACTAGACAGACAAGACTAGACAGACAAGACTAGACAGACAAGACTAGACAGACAAGATAGACAGACAAGACTAGACAGACAAGACTAGACAGACAAGACTAGACAGACAAGACTAGACAGACAAGACTAGACAGACAAGACTAGACAGACAAGACTAGACAGACAAGACTAGACAGACAAGACTAGACAGACAAGACTAGACAGACAAGACTAGACAGACAAGACTAGACAGTCAAGACTAGACAGACAAGACTAGACAGACAAGACTAGACAGACAAGACTAGACAGACAAGACTAGACAGACAAGACTAGACAGACAAGACTAGACAGACAAGACTAGACAGACAAAACTAGACAGACAAGACTAGACAGACAAGACTAGACAGACAAGACTAGACAGACAAGACTAGACAGACAAGACTAGACAGTCAAGACTAGACAGACAAGACTGGACAGACAAGACTAGACAGACAAAACTAGACAGACAAGACTAGACAGACAAGACTAGACAGACAAGACTAGACAGACAAGACTAGACAGACAAGACTAGACAGACAAGACTAGACAGTCAAGACTAGACAGACAAGACTAGACAGACAAGACTAGGCAGACAAAACTAGACAGACAAGACTAGACAGACAAGACTAGACAGACAAGACTAGACAGACAAGACTAGACAGTCAAGACTAGACAGACAAGACTAGACAGACAAGACTAGACAGACAAAACTAGACAGACAAGACTAGACAGACAAGACTAGACAGACAAGACTAGACAGACAAGACTAGACAGACAAGACTAGACAGACAAGACTAGACAGACAAAACTAGACAGACAAGACTAGACAGACAAGACTAGACAGACAAGACTAGACAGACAAGACTAGACAGACAAGACTAGACAGACAAGACTAGACAGACAAAACTAGACAGACAAGACTAGACAGACAAGACTAGACAGACAAGACTAGACAGACAAGACTAGACAGACAAGACTAGACAGACAAGACTAGATAGGCAAGACTAGGCAGACAAGACTAGATAGACAAGACTAGACAGACAAGACTAGACAGACAAGACTAGACAGACAAGACTAGACAGACAAGACTAGACAGACAAGACTAGACAGACAAGACTAGACAGACACGACTAGACAGACAAGACTAGACAGACAAGACTAGACAGACAAGACTAGACAGACAAGACTAGACAGACAAGACTAGACAGACAAGACTAGACAGACAAGACTAGACAGACAAGACTAGACAGACAAGACTAGACAGACAAGACTAGACAGACAAGACTAGACAGACAAGACTAGACAGTCAAGACTAGACAGACAAGACTAGACAGACAAGACTAGACAGACAAGACTAGACAGACAAGACTAGACAGACAAGACTAGACAGACAAGACTAGACAGACAAGACTAGACAGACAAAACTAGACAGACAAGACTAGACAGACAAGACTAGACAGACAAGACTAGACAGACAAGACTAGACAGACAAGACTAGACAGTCAAGACTAGACAGACAAGACTGGACAGACAAGACTAGACAGACAAAACTAGACAGACAAGACTAGACAGACAAGACTAGACAGACAAGACTAGACAGACAAGACTAGACAGACAAGACTAGACAGACAAGACTAGACAGTCAAGACTAGACAGACAAGACTAGACAGACAAGACTAGGCAGACAAAACTAGACAGACAAGACTAGACAGACAAGACTAGACAGACAAGACTAGACAGACAAGACTAGACAGTCAAGACTAGACAGACAAGACTAGACAGACAAGACTAGACAGACAAAACTAGACAGACAAGACTAGACAGACAAGACTAGACAGACAAGACTAGACAGACAAGACTAGACAGACAAGACTAGACAGACAAGACTAGACAGACAAAACTAGACAGACAAGACTAGACAGACAAGACTAGACAGACAAGACTAGACAGACAAGACTAGACAGACAAGACTAGACAGACAAGACTAGACAGACAAAACTAGACAGACAAGACTAGACAGACAAGACTAGACAGACAAGACTAGACAGACAAGACTAGACAGACAAGACTAGACAGACAAGACTAGATAGGCAAGACTAGGCAGACAAGACTAGATAGACAAGACTAGACAGACAAGACTAGACAGACAAGACTAGACAGACAAGACTAGACAGACAAGACTAGACAGACAAGACTAGACAGACAAGACTAGACAGACACGACTAGACAGACAAGACTAGACAGACAAGACTAGACAGACAAGACTAGACAGACAAGACTAGACAGACAAGACTAGACAGACAAGACTAGACAGACAAGACTAGACAGACAAGACTAGACAGACAAGACTAGACAGACAAGACTAGACAGACAAGACTAGACAGACAAGACTAGACAGACAAGACTAGACAGACAAGACTAGACAGACAATACTAGACAGACAAGACTAGACAGACAAGACTAGACAGACAAGACTAGACAGACAAGACTAGACAGACAAAACTAGACAGACAAGACCAGACAGACATGACTAGACAGACAAGACTAGACAGAAAAGACTAGACAGACAAGACTAGACAGACTAGACAGACAAGACTAGACAGACAAGACTAGACAGACAAGACTAGACAGACAAGACTAGACAGACAAGACTAGACAGACAAGACTAGACAGACAAGACTAGACAGACAAGACTAGACAGACAAGACTAGACAGACAAGACTAGACAGACAAGACTAGACAGACAAGACTAGACAGACAAAACTAGACAGACAAGACCAGACAGACATGACTAGACAGACAAGACTAGACAGAAAAGACTAGACAGACAAGACTAGACAGACTAGACAGACAGGACTAGACAGACAAGACTAGACAGACAAGACTAGACAGACAAGACTAGACAGACAAGACTAGACAGACAAGACTAGACAGACAAGACTAGACAGACAAGACTAGACAGACAAAACTAGACAGACAAGACTAGACAGACAAGACTAGACAGACAAGACTAGACAGACAAGACTAGACAGACAAGACTAGACAGTCAAGACTAGACAGACAAGACTAGACAGACAAGACTAGACAGACAAAACTAGACAGACAAGACTAGACAGACAAGACTAGACAGACAAGACTAGACAGACAAGACTAGACAGACAAGACTAGACAGACAAGACTAGACAGTCAAGACTAGACAGACAAGACTAGACAGACAAGACTAGACAGACAAAACTAGACAGACAAGACTAGACAGACAAGACTAGACAGACAAGACTAGACAGACAAGACTAGACAGTCAAGACTAGACAGACAAGACTAGACAGACAAGACTAGACAGACAAAACTAGACAGACAAGACTAGACAGACAAGACTAGACAGACAAGACTAGACAGACAAGACTAGACAGACAAGACTAGACAGACAAGACTAGACAGACAAAACTAGACAGACAAGACTAGGCAGACAAGACTAGACAGACAAGACTAGACAGACAAGACTAGACAGACAAGACTAGACAGACAAGACTAGACAGACAAAACTAGACAGACAAGACTAGACAGACAAGACTAGACAGACAAGACTAGACAGACAAGACTAGACAGACAAGACTAGACAGACAAGACTAGATCGGCAAGACTAGGCAGACAAGACTAGATAGACAAGACTAGACAGACAAGACTAGACAGACAAGACTAGACAGACAAGACTAGACAGACAAGACTAGACAGACAAGACTAGACAGACAAGACTAGACAGACACGACTAGACAGACAAGACTAGACAGACAAGACTAGACAGACAAGACTAGACAGACAAGACTAGACAGACAAGACTAGACAGACAAGACTAGACAGACAAAACTAGACAGACAAGACTAGACAGACAAGACTAGACAGACAAGACTAGACAGACAAGACTAGACAGACAAGACTAGACAGACAAGACTAGACAGACACGACTAGACAGACAAGACTAGACAGACAAGACTAGACAGACAAGACTAGACAGACAAGACTAGACAGACAAGACTAGACAGACACGACTAGACAGACAAGACTAGACAGACAAGACTAGACAGACAAGACTAGACAGACAAGACTAGACAGACAAGACTAGACAGACAAGACTAGACAGACAAGACTAGACAGACAAGACTAGACAGACAAAACTAGACAGACAAGACTAGACAGACACGACTAGACAGACAAGACTAGACAGACAAGACTAGACAGACAAGACTAGACAGACAAGACTAGACAGACACGACTAGACAGACAAGACTAGACAGACAAGACTAGACAGACAAGACTAGACAGACAAGACTAGACAGACAAGACTAGACAGACAAGACTAGACAGACAAAACTAGACAGACAAGACTAGACAGACACGACTAGACAGACAAGACTAGACAGACAAGACTAGACAGACAAGACTAGACAGACAAGACTAGACAGACAAGACTAGACAGACAAGACTAGACAGACAAGACTAGACAGACAAGACTAGACAGACAAGACTAGACAGACAAGACTAGACAGACAAGACTAGACAGACAAGACTAGACAGACAAGACTAGACAGACAAGACTAGACAGACAAGACTAGACAGACAAGACTAGACAGACAAAACTAGACAGACAAGACCAGACAGACATGACTAGACAGACAAGACTAGACAGAAAAGACTAGACAGACAAGACTAGACAGACTAGACAGACAAGACTAGACAGACAAGACTAGACAGACAAGACTAGACAGACAAGACTAGACAGACAAGACTAGACAGACAAGACTAGACAGACAAGACTAGACAGACAAGACTAGACAGACAAAACTAGACAGACAAGACTAGACAGACAAGACTAGACAGACAAGACTAGACAGACAAGACTAGACAGACAAGACTAGACAGTCAAGACTAGACAGACAAGACTAGACAGACAAGACTAGACAGACAAAACTAGACAGACAAGACTAGACAGACAAGACTAGACAGACAAGACTAGACAGACAAGACTAGACAGACAAGACTAGACAGACAAGACTAGACAGACAAGACTAGACAGACAAGACTAGACAGACTAGACAGACAAGACTAGACAGACAAGACTAGACAGACAAGACTAGACAGACAAGACTAGACAGACAAGACTAGACAGACAAGACTAGACAGACAAGACTAGACAGACAAGACTAGACAGACAAGACTAGACAGACAAGACTAGACAGACAAGACTAGACAGACAAGACTAGACAGACAAGACTAGACAGACAAGACTAGACAGACAAGACTAGACAGACAAGACTAGACAGACAAGACTAGACAGACAAGACTAGACAGACAAGACTAGACAGACAAGACTAGACAGACAAGACTAGACAGACAAGACTAGACAGACAAGACTAGACAGACAAGACTAGACAGACAAGACTAGACAGACAAGACTAGACAGACAAAACTAGACAGACAAGACTAGACAGACATGACTAGACAGACAAGACTAGACAGAAAAAACTAGACAGACAAGACTAGACAGACTAGACAGACAAGACTAGACAGACAAGACTAGACAGACAAGACTAGACAGACAAGACTAGACAGACAAGACTAGACAGACAAGACTAGACAGACAAGACTAGACAGACAAGACTAGACAGACAAGACTAGACAGACAAGACTAGACAGACAAGACTAGACAGACAAGACTAGACAGACAAGACTAGACAGACAAGACTAGACAGACAAGACTAGACAGACAAGACTAGACAGACAAGACTAGACAGACAAGACTAGACAGACAAGACTAGACAGACAAGACTAGACAGACAAGACTAGACAGACAAGACTAGACAGATAAGACTAGACAGACAAGACTAGACAGACAAGACTAGACAGTCAAGACTAGACAGACAAGACTAGACAGACAAGATTAGACAGACAAGACTAGACAGACAAGATTAGTCAAACAAGACTGTTGGTCTAGTCTTGCTTGTCTAGTCTTGTCTGTATAGTTTGGTCTGTTTAGCCTTGTCTGTCTAGTCTCGTCTGTCAAATCTTGTCTGTCTAGTTTTGTCTGTCTAGTCTTGTTTGTCAGTCTTGTTCGTCTAGTCTCGTCTGTTTTATCTTGTCTGTCTAGTCTCGTCTGTCTAGCCTTGTGTGTCTAGTTTTGTCTGTCTATTCTTGTCTGTCTAGCCTTGTATGTCTACTTTTATCTGGTTAGTCTTGTCTATCTAGTAATGTCTGTCTAGTCTTGTCTGCCTAGTATTGTCTGTTAAGCCTGATCTGTCTAGTCGTGTCTACCTAGTCTGTCTGGCTAGTCTTGTCTGTCTTGTCTTGTCTGCCTAGTCTTGTGTGTCTAGTCTTGTCCGTCTATTCTCTTCGGCAGTGTAGTTGCCCACATACCCGCCTTTCAATGCGGGAGACCCAGGTTCGTATCCTGGTCGGGTAGGCGATAACTAGGGCGGTTTACATTAACCGTCCGGGTTACTTACACTGAACGAATGCAAACTATGCGATACCGGGGTTGCGCATACTAAAAGCCAAAGTGGAATCGGGGGTTTAGTGAGAGCTTGCCCCAAACCAGTCTTGTCTAGTCTCTTTTAATAGGGGAAGTAGTTAGCGCCGTCTGATTAACTTGAAAAGGTGACCCTCTATAAGACCATACATCCCGGAACCACTCCTCGAATTAACTCAAGATGGTGGCATCTCACATTCCGTGTTTCGAATGTAGTTGGAACTAAGAGTAGCCTTACATCCCCCATCCACGCGTGATGATTACGATTCAGGTGTTCTGTGTGTTCTATATATCTTTCCTAGGTTCTGTTTGAATCGTTCGTCTCTTTCCTGATGGTTTACAATACTAATGTATACGGCTTCCGTTGCGATCCAGTCCTCTTCTCATCTTAGCATCACGTTCGTCATTTTATTTCTATGGACTCTACCATTTTTGTTGTTTGTCAATATGCCTCTCTCTTTCGCTCATCTCCCGCAATCGAAAAGCGTCATCATCACCATCAACCAGCCCATTCCGTCCACTGCCGGACATAGGCCTTCTCCATAGCACAAAATTGTCTTATCTCTTGAGTTTCGTGGATCAAGTTGTTTACGATCCTTTTTAAGACATCGGTCCAACGTGTCAACTAATCGGATATGGGTCTCCAATATTTTCATGGTCTACCTTTCGTCCTTCATTCGACCCACCGCCAGCCTATCTCCATTTGAGTTTAGTTATACGCTCGATCACGTCTGACACTTTAGTTTTCGTCCGTAGGTTCTCATTGGTGATGTAGGGTTATTCCGATCATTGATCTCTCCATTTTTCGTTTTCTTGCCGCATTGACAGTTAGAGTTAAGGTTTCCGCACCATATGTAAGGTCTAGTCTTGTCTGTCTAGTCTTGTCTGCCTAGCCTTGTCTGTCTAGTCTTGTCTGTCTAGTCTTGTCTGTCTAGTCTTGCCTGCCTAGTCTTGTCTGTCTAGTCTTGTCTGTCTAGTCTTGTCTGTCTAGTCTTGTCTGTCTAGTCTTGTCTGTCTAGTCTTGTCTGTCTAGTCTTGTCTGTCTAGTCTTGTCTGTCTAGTCTTGTCTGTCTAGTCTTGTCTGTCTAGTCTTGTCTGTCTAGTCTTGTCTGTCTAGTCTTGTCTGTCTAGTCTTGTCTGTCTAGTCTTGTCTGTCTAGTCTTGTCTGTCTAGTCTTGTCTGTCTAGTCTTGTCTGTCTAGTCTTGTCTGTCTAGTCTTGTCTGTCTAGTCTTGTCTGTCTAGTCTTGTCTGTCTAGTCTTGTCTGTCTAGTCTTGTCTGTCTAGTCTTGTCTGTCTAGTCTTGTCTGTCTAGTCTTGTCTGTCTAGTCTTGTCTGTCTAGTCTTGTCTGTCTAGTCTTGTCTGTCTAGTCTTGTCTGTCTAGTCTTGTCTGTCTAGTCTTGTCTGTCTAGTCTTGTCTGTCTAGTCTTGTCTGTCTAGTCTTGTCTGTCTAGTCTTGTCTGTCTAGTCTTGTCTGTCTAGTCTTGTCTGTCTAGTCTTGTCTGTCTAGTCTTGTCTGTCTAGTCTTGTCTGTCTAGTCTTGTCTGTCTAGTCTTGTCTGTCTAGTCTTGTCTGTCTAGTCTTGTCTGTCTAGTCTTGTCTGTCTAGTCTTGTCTGTCTAGTCTTGTCTGTCTAGTCTTGTCTGTCTAGTCTTGTCTGTCTAGTCTTGTCTGTCTAGTCTTGTCTGTCTAGTCTTGTCTGTCTAGTCTTGTCTGTCTAGTCTTGTCTGTCTAGTCTTGTCTGTCTAGTCTTGTCTGTCTAGTCTTGTCTGTCTAGTCTTGTCTGTCTAGTCTTGTCTGTCTAGTCTTGTCTGTCTAGTCTTGTCTGTCTAGTCTTGTCTGTCTAGTCTTGTCTGTCTAGTCTTGTCTGTCTAGTCTTGTCTGTCTAGTCTTGTCTGTCTAGTCTTGTCTGTCTAGTCTTGTCTGTCTAGTCTTGTCTGTCTAGTCTTGTCTGTCTAGTCTTGTCTGTCTAGTCTTGTCTGTCTAGTCTTGTCTGTCTAGTCTTGTCTGTCTAGTCTTGTCTGTCTAGTCTTGTCTTGTCTGTCTAGTCTTGTCTGTCTAGTCTTGTCTGTCTAGTCTTGTCTGTCTAGTCTTGTCTGTCTAGTCTTGTCTGTCTAGTCTTGTCTGTCTAGTCTTGTCTGTCTAGTCTTGTCTGTCTAGTCTTGTCTGTCTAGTCTTGTCTGTCTAGTCTTGTCTGTCTAGTCTTGTCTGTCTAGTCTTGTCTGTCTAGTCTTGTCTGTCTAGTCTTGTCTGTCTAGTCTTGTCTGTCTAGTCTTGTCTGTCTAGTCTTGTCTGTCTAGTCTTGTCTGTCTAGTCTTGTCTGTCTAGTCTTGTCTGTCTAGTCTTGTCTGTCTAGTCTTGTCTGTCTAGTCTTGTCTGTCTAGTCTTGTCTGTCTAGTCTTGTCTGTCTAGTCTTGTCTGTCTAGTCTTGTCTGTCTAGTCTTGTCTGTCTAGTCTTGTCTGTCTAGTCTTGTCTGTCTAGTCTTGTCTGTCTAGTCTTGTCTGTCTAGTCTTGTCTGTCTAGTCTTGTCTGTCTAGTCTTGTCTGTCTAGTCTTGTCTGTCTAGTCTTGTCTGTCTAGTCTTGTCTGTCTAGTCTTGTCTGTCTAGTCTTGTCTGTCTAGTCTTGTCTGTCTAGTCTTGTCTGTCTAGTCTTGTCTGTCTAGTCTTGTCTGTCTAGTCTTGTCTGTCTAGTCTTGTCTGTCTAGTCTTGTCTGTCTAGTCTTGTCTGTCTAGTCTTGTCTGTCTAGTCTTGTCTGTCTAGTCTTGTCTGTCTAGTCTTGTCTGTCTAGTCTTGTCTGTCTAGTCTTGTCTGTCTAGTCTTGTCTGTCTAGTCTTGTCTGTCTAGTCTTGTCTGTCTAGTCTTGTCTGTCTAGTCTTGTCTGTCTAGTCTTGTCTGTCTAGTCTTGTCTGTCTAGTCTTGTCTGTCTAGTCTTGTCTGTCTAGTCTTGTCTGTCTAGTCTTGTCTGTCTAGTCTTGTCTGTCTAGTCTTGTCTGTCTAGTCTTGTCTGTCTAGTCTTGTCTGTCTAGTCTTGTCTGTCTAGTCTTGTCTGTCTAGTCTTGTCTGTCTAGTCTTGTCTGTCTAGTCTTGTCTGTCTAGTCTTGTCTGTCTAGTCTTGTCTGTCTAGTCTTGTCTGTCTAGTCTTGTCTGTCTAGTCTTGTCTGTCTAGTCTTGTCTGTCTAGTCTTGTCTGTCTAGTCTTGTCTGTCTAGTCTTGTCTGTCTAGTCTTGTCTGTCTAGTCTTGTCTGTCTAGTCTTGTCTGTCTAGTCTTGTCTGTCTAGTCTTGTCTGTCTAGTCTTGTCTGTCTAGTCTTGTCTGTCTAGTCTTGTCTGTCTAGTCTTGTCTGTCTAGTCTTGTCTGTCTAGTCTTGTCTGTCTAGTCTTGTCTGTCTAGTCTTGTCTGTCTAGTCTTGTCTGTCTAGTCTTGTCTGTCTAGTCTTGTCTGTCTAGTCTTGTCTGTCTAGTCTTGTCTGTCTAGTCTTGTCTGTCTAGTCTTGTCTGTCTAGTCTTGTCTGTCTAGTCTTGTCTGTCTAGTCTTGTCTGTCTAGTCTTGTCTGTCTAGTCTTGTCTGTCTAGTCTTGTCTGTCTAGTCTTGTCTGTCTAGTCTTGTCTGTCTAGTCTTGTCTGTCTAGTCTTGTCTGTCTAGTCTTGTCTGTCTAGTCTTGTCTGTCTAGTCTTGTCTGTCTAGTCTTGTCTGTCTAGTCTTGTCTGTCTAGTCTTGTCTGTCTAGTCTTGTCTGTCTAGTCTTGTCTGTCTAGTCTTGTCTGTCTAGTCTTGTCTGTCTAGTCTTGTCTGTCTAGTCTTGTCTGTCTAGTCTTGTCTGTCTAGTCTTGTCTGTCTAGTCTTGTCTGTCTAGTCTTGTCTGTCTAGTCTTGTCTGTCTAGTCTTGTCTGTCTAGTCTTGTCTGTCTAGTCTTGTCTGTCTAGTCTTGTCTGTCTAGTCTTGTCTGTCTAGTCTTGTCTGTCTAGTCTTGTCTGTCTAGTCTTGTCTGTCTAGTCTTGTCTGTCTAGTCTTGTCTGTCTAGTCTTGTCTGTCTAGTCTTGTCTGTCTAGTCTTGTCTGTCTAGTCTTGTCTGTCTAGTCTTGTCTGTCTAGTCTTGTCTGTCTAGTCTTGCCTGTCTAGTCTTGTCTGTCTAGTCTTGTCTGTCTAGTCTTGTCTGTCTAGTCTTGTCTGTCTAGTCTTGTCTGTCTAGTCTTGTCTGTCTAGTCTTGTCTGTCTAGTCTTGTCTGTCTAGTCTTGTCTGTCTAGTCTTGTCTATCTAGTATCATCTGTCTAGTCTTGTCTTGACAACGGAGCAACGTATAAGAAATGCCATAAACAAAATCGGCCTGACATTGAAGGAAATGGGAATCAAGCTAGCCTTTAAAAAAACTGAGATTATCCTCCTGGCTGGGTGATACGCAATCTAACAACAGAATTAGAAGGTACTTTGGTATAGAGTGCTAAATCAGTTAAATACATAGAGATACATACACATAAAACGTCTTTGTCTACGTTAGAATGACAACACATATTAAGAGGACATACGAGAAGGTAAATGTTACATTGATGGTCTTGGCAAGAATCATGCCAAATATTGAAGGGCCGAGATCGAGGGGACATATAATTCTTGTTCATGTTGTCTCTTCAATACACCTATACGGGGATCCTATATGGACGCAAGTACTACGCCACAAGAGATATGAGGGAATGCTGGAGGGCATAAATAGAAAGATAGCAATACGTGTAGCAGTGGCCTACAGGACCGCCTCAACCCTGGCCGTACTTGCCATAGCAGGCATACCGCCTATAATGTTGCGCGTCGACGAAAGAGTCTCTATCTATAAGAGAGAGAGGTTATCAAAATCGGCAGCTAGAGAAATTATATTAAATCGAATCGGTTCAACAAAAATGGATACAGATTGAAGGATGGACTAAAACCTTTATTAAGGAAGTTCATAGTTGGAGTAATAGAAAGTGGGGAGATCTTGACTTCCACTAAACCCAGGCAATGACGAGATATGGTGTCATCAACACATATCTAAAGGGAATTGGGAAGAGCGAGACCGACGAATCGTTTTGAAACTTTGCTGAATGATACTGATAGCGATACAGAACCTACGATTCAGGAAGACCAGGACGACCAAAATGCTGAAGAGCCTATGTAAGGAGAGGAAAATGAACTCACAATAACCCCAACTCTCCAAGAAGTAGAAACAGCAATTAAAGCACTGAAAAATAACAAAGCTTCCGGAATCGATGGTATCAACTCAGAACTGCTAAAACAAGGGGGGGGGGGGGGGATAGGCTGATCACCTACATGCACGTACTAATAGCGAAAGTATGGGACGAAGAAATAATGCCGAGCGAATGGGCATCAGACAAAGCATCATTTGCCCAATCTACAACAAAGGGGACAAACTATTATCGGTATCTCACTGCTAAGCAGCCCATACAAAATCTTGACCACCATCATAAGTAACAGAATGAAACCGCTGTTCAAACAAGTGATTGGGGAATATTAAGCTGTGTTCAGACCAGGCAGGTCCACAACTGAGCAACTATTAAACAAATCCTCGAAATAGCATGGGAGCACAATACGGATGTGTACAACATATTTGTGGACTTCAAAGAAGCTTACGACTCGGTCAATCGCATAAAGTTGTACACAACGCTTAAGGAACTCGGCATACCAGGGAAACTGACAAGACTTGTAAGCAAGACCATGGAAAAGTGTACGACAAATGTGCAACTAACCGAAGAACTTACATGCGTGCAGAGACTGAAGCAGGGAGATGGAATACCACCGACCCTCTTCAACCTGGCGCTAGAACGGGTAGTCAGAAAAACCGGCATCGGCAGAAACAACTTACTCACTAACAAAACTGTTCAGCTAGTGTTTCAGAATATGCCGACGACATCAACATCATGAGCCGAACCAAAGCCGCAGCAGAAAAAGCGTACACCCTCACGAAGGAAGCAGTCAGGGACATACTGCTGAAAATTAACGTAGCAAAGACTAAAGTGCTAACGCAGGAAAGAACAACGGCAATGGCGATAACAACACAAGACAACTTAGACCAAGTCAGCAGCAATAAGAGCCAGAACCATAGCGGCAAACGGAGTATACTTCGCTCTCGCTCATATCTTCCGATCAAAACAAGTGCACAGAAACACAAAAATAAGGACGTACAAAACCATTGTCAGACCAATACTCACTTATGGCTACGATACCTGGGTCTTGGCACACACCAGTGGCAACAAAATAGATATCTTTGAGAGGAAGGTATTGGGTAAAATACTCGGCCCAATCCAAGACGAAAATGGGTACAGAATGCGATAAAATAATGAGCTGTACCAGCCCTTGCAGGACCCGCCAGTATTCGCAAATGCAGAGAAACAGAGGTTAGGATGGGCAGGCCATGTGACAAGAATGGATGAGGAAGGACTGCCAAAACGGGCCCTTCAAGGCAAAACGGTAGGGAGGAGACCGAGGAGCAGACCACGGAAACGATTTGAGGACGAGATTCCAGAGGGTTGCTAAGGTCTAGAGGCTGGAAGACGGTAGCCATGGACAGAAGCGCCTGGAGGAATAAATTGAGGGAAGCCAAGGCCCAATCTTGGGTTGTAGAGCCATGACGAATGCTGGTATTGCGGACCAGAGGTGGTGGACTCTCCAGAACACACTGTGTTCCAATGTCCTACGTGGCACCATATAAGAAGAGTTGCCCACAGCAAATGTAAAGTTCCAGTTACTACGGAAAACGCAGCAGCACTGCTGTTAGAGTTGAAAGACGGCTGGGACGCGCCAACAAGGATACTGCGGGAAATTGGAAGAGGAAAGGAGGCCGAAGAGCTTAAAAAGAAATTTGTGAGTGATAGAACCTAATGGATATAATTATAACCACGTTTATCCCGATGTAATAGTCTTGTCTGTCTAATCTTATAAGTTTAGTATTGTCTGACGGCGTTTTCATATGGTGGCCGGCACTTAATAAAAGAGTCCATCAAATGGCGCTTACAAAAGTGCAGAGAATGGCGGCGCTCATGATAACGGGAGCCATGAGAACGACGCCTACGAAAGCCTTGGAGACAATCCTGGACATAGCTCCGGTCGATTTAATGGGCAAGCAACTTGCCATTACCACAGCACTTAGACTAAAGTCAGTGCGAATGTTGACATCGGACTATCGTGGACACGCCGGAATAATCAATGAATTTAAAGGGGTGCCCAAAAACATAGACCGATGTCTAGCAACACCTGCTTTTGGCAACTTCTCATACCACATACCCTCTAAAGAAGAGTGGATGGAAAAGAAAGAGGTACCAGCAGAACATATGCAGGTCTTTACAGACGGCTCACGGAGGGAGGACAAAGTGGGCAGCGGAGTTTTCTCCAACCACCTCAACCTCAGAATTAGCTTACGCCTGCCAGATTACTGCAGCGTTCTACAGGCGGAGGTAACCGCCATAAAAGAGACAGCAGAGTGGCTGATGGTAAATGGGGAACCTGGTGAACAGATCCACATTTACACCAAAAGCCAAGCTGCTCTCCGGGCAATTACTAGCGTGTGCACCAACTCAACAGTGGTCTCTGACTGTCGGAGAAAGCTGAATGAGCTCGCAGCACACACAAACGTGAGACTCATGTGGGTACCAAGCCACAGCGGGATCCCAGGTAACACAAAAGCGGATGAGCTTGCAAAGAACGGCACAAGCCTGCACTCAACCGAAGTATTACAGGATATTCGTATTCCATTTGCCTCGTGCAAGGAAACCATAGCCGAAATAACCTCGAACCTAGCGGAGCGAAGGTGGAGGGATGAAGACACCTGCAGGTAACCAGGCAAATATGTCCTCACCGAAACAGGAAAAGAAGCACCAACATCGTCTCTCTAAAAAGAAACGATATCAGACTGGCAGTGGAAGTCATTACGGGACACTGTCCCATTGGCAAGCACGCTGAGAGACTGGGCATAGCGAAGCGGGGCTACTGCAGAGGCTGCCTGGACGAGGAGGAAGAGGAGAGTGTTCAGCATTACCTATGCCAATGCCCCTCTCTGACCTCATCACGATTGCTCTTCCTAGGCCGATCTTTCTTGGATGATCTCTCTGGCCTCGCATCTCTAGATGCGCAGACTCTCATGAGGTTCATCCACGGCTCGAAATGGTTTCACAAAATCTCCTGAGGAGTGTTGTACTCCAAGTACCGTGGTAACACAACGGGCCCATCTGAGGCCTATGTGAGCATTAGCAGCCACTTAAAGCTACCTACCTACCTATTGTCTGACTAGTCTGGTCTGTTTGGTATTAACTAACTTTTCTTACTAGTCTAAACTTGTCTAATTCTTCTTCTTTCGAATAGGCTTACTTTGGACCACGCTTGTTCAACTGTTGGGCTTTGACCTTTGCCCAGTATTGTCGCATCTTCTGCCGGTGTCTCCTTTCTCTCTTCTGTCCAGGGGGTACCTGTCCTTCTAGGTTTTTCCTGAAATCCACGGACTTCCTTCAGGGTGCGTCTCACAGACTGTTTGTTTTTGAGATCTGTTATTCCCAGTTCTTCAATATCCTTCTCGGTCTTTGTCAACCAAGTGGTATGAAGCTTCTTGTTTTGCCAGAAGGTGAACAGACGGTTGGTTAGTCGGTTTGGAGGCAATCTTGCAACGTGACCATAGAAATCTACCCTTCTTTTCCTTGCACAGTCAGAGAGCATCCCAATATGTTCGTAGAGTTCAGAGTTATGCCGCCCTCGGAATTCCCCATCTTCCTTTACCGGGCCTAGGATCTTCCTGAGGATTCTCCTCTCTCTGATTTCCAATTTCTCTATTAGACCCCTTCGGTTCAAGGAAAGACACTCCATGGCATACAGGGCTTCTGGTCGTAAGACTGATGTGTAGTGCTTAAGTTTCAGGTTGCGTGACAGGCATTTCTTATTGTAAGTGTTCTTAGTCAGCCGATAGACTAGTTCTAACTTGCTAACTCTGTTGGATAATGATGCTCTTTCTGATAAGTTGGGTTCAATCCATTCGCCGAGATACTTAAATTTCTCAGTCCTCTTGATGTTTCCCTGTTCTAGTAACATCTCTCTGTTTGCTTCTCTGATGTTGGTGAAGAATTCTGTTTTCTCCAGCGACACTTGAAGACCCACTTTGGCAGTCTGTTTTCTGAGGCAGTTTACCTGCATTGTTGCCATCTCAAGAGAATCAGCAAACAGTGCCATGTCTTCTGCAAAGGCCAGGCAATCGACAAACAGTCCATCGTTCTTACGTCCCATGTAGATACCACTCTGAGCACCCAAATTGTTCAGTTCCTTGCGCCATTCTCTCATAACCTTTTCAAGGACACAGTTGAAGAGAAGTGGGGAAAGTCCATCTCCTTGTCTCACTCCAGTTTTTATTTCGAAGCTTTCTGAAATCTCGCCTCTAAATTTAACCTTGCAATAGCTTTTGGTCAAAGTTTCTAGGATGAGTCTGCGGGTTTTGTTGTCTAGTGCTAGTTCCTGGAGAACTTTGTTAAGCGTTTCTCTATCAATGGAATCGTAGGCCTTCCTAAAATCAACATAGGTGACGACTACATTGCGGTTTCTCATCTTGGAGTATGCAAATTCAGTTTTAAGATTGAGGATCTGTTCAACACAAGATCGGGTCTTCCTGAAGCCCCCCTGGTTTTCTCCCAGTTGACTATCCAACTGATTTTCTGCCCATGTTTGTAACGCCTTCGAGAGAATCTTGTATGTTACCGGGACGAGAGAAATTCCACGGTAGTTGTTTAGATCAGTAAAATCTCCCTTTTTGTGAAGCGAATGGATCAGAGCAGATTTCCAATCGGGTGGTAATTTCTCTGTTTCCCAGATGTCCTGGATGATCTCGGTTAGCTTGCGCACGGCATTGTTTCCAGCACCTTTTCACAGTTCAGCAACGATAGAGTCCTCTCCAGTTGCCTTATTATTCTTAAGAAGTTGAATGATCTGGCCAACTTCTTCCAATGAAGGGGGAAGCGAGTTCAGGTTTGGTGTGGTTTGTTTATAGTCGAAGTCTTCGCAGGGTGGGTCACAGTTGAGTAGATTTTTAAAGTACTGAGCCAAAAGGTGGCAGTTGTCCTTGTCGTTATAAGCCAGTTTGCCTTGTGAGTCTCTGAAGTGGAGGCTTGGCGGAGCGTATTTTCTGAGTGCTTGCTTAAAGGTTCCAAAGAAATCTCTGGAATTATTCTTAGCAAAGCTCTCTTCGATTTGGGTAAGTTGGTATTGTGTGAAGGTTCGTTTGGTTCCTCGAATTATCTTGGCTGTAACCTCTCTTTGTTCCAAAAATTTATGCCAATTTTCCTTTGTCTTTTTAGAATTCCACTTCACCCAGGCTGTCTGTCTTTGGGCTATTGCATTGTCACAGTCTTCAGTCCACCACGGATGCTTCCTTCTTCTAGCGAAAGGGGCGAGTTCATTGGCAAGAGTCTCCTTCAGTTGGTCCCATTTGTTTAGGTCTGTGTTGTTCAGTCTCTGACTTAGTTCTTGACTGTTCTTAAGTAGCTCGACGTCAAAGCTTACAATTTTGGAGGTTCTGTGTAATCTTGTGTTTCTAGGCTGGTCTTATTTTGATCTTTGAGAGGTAGTGGTTTGAGTCCGGATTGGCGCTTCTTAGTACCTTCACGTTTTGTATTTCCTTTTGAGATTTTCGTGAAATGGCCACATGATCTATCTGGAAATCACCCAGGTGGGTATTAGGTGAAATCCAAGTCTTCTGCTTCCTTGGCAAGTGTTTGAAGGCTGTAGACTTCATGATCAACCCAAAAGTCGTACACAGATCCACCAATCGTTCTCCGTTGCGGTTGGTTCGCTTATGCGCCGGATAATTGCCCACTATGTTTCTGTATTTTTTCTCTCTTCTCAATTGACCATTGAAGTCACAAAGCAGTATAACGGTGTGCCTCTCTGGAAGTTTAGAGATAATATCTTCCAAGTCTTCCCAGAATTTATGAGTTCTGTCTGGATTGCGTATGTTGTCCTGGTTGATTGGAGCATGTACATTGACTATACTGTAGCCCTTGTTTGGGCATTTGAGAGAAAGGATGGATACACGATTATTTGGGAGGTAAAGTCGGTGACTGAATCCAGTATCCTGTGACTGAATATAAATCCTGTGCCTAAGTGGGGTACGTTCTTCATTACCCGCTGACCCACTTTTCCTTTGAGGATTTTGTAGCCTTGTGACTCGAAGGCATGTTCGTCCGTAAATCTGGTTTCCTGTACTGCTGTCAGTATTATGTTGTGTCGTGTTAGTGAATCAGTCAAATGTTTCAGTTTGCCCACTTTTAGTAGTGAGTTGGCATTAAATGTTGCGAAGAAGCTTTGCCGTCTTGGTCTGAGTTTAGGTGATTTCAGGATGCTCCGACTCATCCTTAAAGCATGTTGGTGCGGACTCCCCAGAATCCGAAGGTCCGCTAACATCACCATAGCTAACGGTGGATTGGTTACCACCTGGGGTGGTGCATTTAGTGAAATTTTCCTCAGTTGAAGAATATTCTTCATGGGACAGTGGCAAGCCACTGTCCAAGATACTACCCAAGTTGTTAGCTTAGCAGGCTTATTATTCCGGGTTGTCACCCCTAAACAGGTCGCCTTCACTACGGCTAAGGAGTCCTGTCCACCCCAGTTTTCCTAGGTGCTAGGCTCCGTGCCATTGTTTACCAAATATGTTCAAGGGGTACGTATTATTATACTACTAGGTCCAGATCTGTTTTAGATTTATTGTTTATTCATAATTTCTAGTAGATTTCTTTTATCAAATGTCAAATTAATTAAACGTCAAATTTAAAAATTCATTTCAAAATAGAAATCACTAATTCACTTTGTTTTTACACAATTTTTTTTACACTAACACCAATCCAATATTAACTACTTGTTTTTCACTATAAACTTCTCTCCCTATGAACTTTACACCACTCAAAATACACAATTTCCACGAGCAAATTTTTGCACGTCTAACTTGTTCGGCGGTTGCCTAGCACCTCTGATGTCTAATGTTAATCTTGTTAATCTTGTCTAATGTTATTATTTCAATTACGATTTGGGTTATATAGCTGCTTGACTTACGATGCAGCTTATATGCTTGCATTTTCTATTTATAATAATAGTACATAGCCGTATTAATGAGAATTAAAAGTAAATTACAAATCCGAGCGCATTTGAATTATGAATCCCTCTTGTAATAATAATATATCAACATTGCAATGTGTCAAAATTAATGTAGTGCATTCAGTGTAAGCACATATTGGCTATGAATAATTGCTTTAGTCGTACATTTCTGCATATTTGTGTGTTTTTACACACCCGGCAAAAAATTGTTCCCATTAAATTTAACGCTATTTAACATCAACAATAACGTAAAAATATACAAAATTTTACAGTGTTTTTGTAAATTTTATGAAAATAAAATTTATATATTTAATAAAATTTTATTATGAAAATGATGAGAAAGTAATTGATACACATCGCTACACATCGCTATTTAACAAGTTTTCGATATGCGACAAAGTGGATAGTTGTTTGTATACTGGGATGTGTATATTCATACGCAAACATTCATTCGGCAATGATTCCATTAAAGGAGTGAACAGGAGTAAACTGATAGGAGAATAATTACGCTAAATTATGTAGCGAATGGAATACTCAATTAAAATTAAAATAATTACGCATTCGGTTGATTCTCGACACGGGTTTTAATCGAGATATAAATTGAGCGCGCCAGGTTGAAAACCTTTATACACAATATACACCGATAATAAATTAAAATATATGGAATAATAGACTAGGCTGGGCAGAAGGACCTTGTTAAATATCTTTGAGAGATTAGCCCGTTCGATAGCCCTTTGTATAAAGTATACAATAAATATATTCTCTCTCTAGACTAGGCTGTGGGAGCAGGTCCTACATGGACTGTAGCACCAAGACGAGATATATTAAAATATAAAGCAAATAAAATCGAAAATATTGGTGTTATATTTCCGCATTTCTTACATCTCCTGTGATACTTAATCTCGATATTTTATTAAATAATAAAAGAGGTGGTCCATTCGAGAGACAGATTGCCGTGGAATAAATCCGATAAATATCAGGATTTCATTTCGGCGGCATCGAAATATCTCGGTCGTAATTCCGTGCGGGGATGTAGCGTCAGATCCGATGCGCGCTTTCCCCCGGTTTTATGTACGGCAAATTGGAAGTGATAATCCCATTATTTAAGCTAATAAACCGCATTTAAAGCGAATACGGCACAAAGGTCCACGGTCATTACGAAATTCCTCGTTTAATTAGAAAAAATGCTGTTTATGAAAAGCTGTTAAGTTTGAAATTCTTGCTGACAATTTAACCAAAAAAACCACACTTTGAGTTATGGATGAAGTTCGTTTAAACATTAAAGCCTAAGTATTCCAATAAACAATGTTATTTCAGACAAACCAAGCTGAATTATTAAAGGAAACACTAATAAATTAAGTTATAAAGGAGGACTACATATTCAGTTCCTTCAGTTTATATATAAATATTAATTGGAGGAAAAATATGTTTGTATTAAATTTGTCGAGTTGATTTGGTTGTTATACTTTTATCAATTTGAAAATAACGAGGGTTGTTTTCATATCCGTTGTGTTTTCATTCCCTCTTTGTGAGGTGAGTGCCATACATATTGCAATTCCGCTTTGTGTTCTAACTGAGAAATAATAATGAACGCCCGTGACGTTTTAATTAACAGTAGCATTGTTGTGCGGATACGTGTACGCTACTTCGTGTTGCATATTAAAAAATTAAACCGACGTTTCCACTAAAAACCAATCTTCTCCCCTTTTTATAATAATTAATTCCTGGTTACTTTTCATGTAATATTACACAGAAAACGACACATATGTAACACCACATGATGCTGTGATATTCAAGATCTGTAGTAGTGTTTGAAGTAGCATGAAGTTTTTGTTTGAAGTAGTAATGTTTATATGATAAAAAGTAATAAGACCAGTAAAGACCAAACAAAACCAGGCAAGACCAGACAAGACCAGATAATATCAGACAAGAACAGAAAAGACAATACCAGACAAGACCACATTATTTGTGGTTACAAATCTCTTTTTATTTTCTCAGTATATTCTTCTTCGTCTTTTCCCGTTCATGCGGAGTCGACGTTTCTGGCAAGTCGTTTCCATTTTCCTCGGTTCCAAATGGTGTTTTCTGTTAACTGCTTCTCCCGGAGATAATCATCCAATCTAGGGCTAGGTCCCTTTCCGTGGGTGTTTGAAGCGCATTTCCATGCCCTTCTATTGCCTTACTGAAGGCTTTTAATAGCCAGTTTTTTTCTGCAATCTCCTGGAATTTCTCGAAAGTGTTTCCATTTATAATTTGCTGGCATATAGTTTCCAGCAGTAGATCGTCCTTGTCATTTTCCGACCAGACTGTCTGTGTACTAATTGGTTCCGTTTGTGTGCTGGACTTCTGCATACTCGCCATTCTCGTTTGAACCTCGATGTCGATGGTTACCTTCTCGACCGGCTCGTCTCGGTGTTGCTCCAGCCAGCCAGCGATCGAATCGCGCGCGAAGATATTCGCCGTCTTCTTCATCCTCGCTGTGACTTCATTTACCTCCCTCTTGGTGCTTGGGCTAGCCGCGAAGACTTTTTTTAGATCCTCCAGCTGTTTTGTCTAAGCCCCAATCGTCTCCACGATAGTGAAGACAATCGGGCACTCCAACTCCTTGTATGGTTCGATGTCGTCGGTCGATAGCCTATCCGCCACTTTACGTTTCTTAGGAGTCTCCCCTATGGAGAGGCTCCTCACATGCCCCAATCTATTTTTGGCTTCTCCTGCGCCCGCCTTTCCAAGCACGCAGTCCAACCATCTTCTTCTAGGCCTACCTCTTTCCCTTTTGCCTTCCACCTCCAAATCAATCACTCTCCTTCCTACATAACTCTTAACCCTGCGCTTAATGTGGCCATACCAGAGCAAGCGTCTTTCTTGCACCTTTTCTGATATTTCAGTCACTTTTACGCTGCCTCGTATGAAGGTGTTTTTGCTGTGACCGTTTCTTGTAATACCACACATTCTTCTTTGCATCTTCATTTCATCTATTTCCAGTCGCTTGCACTGTGACTGCACTATTGACCAAGTTTCTGCTCTCACCTATAAAACAATATTTTCTGCATATTATACTTTGTGACATAAAAAATGCAACACTAAAAAGGGGTAGGAATTTTTGAACCAAACTTGGCAGAAATGTTTAGCTATACTCGGGCCGGCGAAAGAATGCTGCTCGTATGGAGGCTAATTTTTTTTATGTGATACCGGTTTCGTATGGAAACTCATATATCTTCTTTGTTATACAGCTTGTCGTATGGACAGTTTCTCGTATAAACAGTTTGTCATATAGACAGTTTATCATATGGACAGATCGTCATATAGACAATTTTTTGTACATGTTGTTTTGTACAAAAAACATACTTAACCCAAATAAACCTGAAATGGTACCCAAAGTAAGTAAAATAAACCTACAAGTGTTCCTTACAAGGAACAGGAGGGTTATTTGAGTTAAGTGTGAATAAATCAGGTCGGTGAAAAAATTAGGTTCAGTTTATCTGTACTGCACAGCGGTATGCAGTCCGAGGGACGCGAGGTACTCGCAGATTTGTTTGATTATTGCGCCATTTTTTTAAAACTGAACCTGATTTGTTCACCGACCTGATTTATTCACAATTATGTTTTTTGTACAAAAACAAAACGTACAAGAAACTGTCTATTTGACGAACTGTCTATATGATAAACTGTCTATATGACAAACTGTTTATACGAGAAACTGTCCATACAACAAGCTGTCTGTATAACAAAAAAGATACATGAGTTTCCATACAAAACCGGTATCACATAAAAAGTAATTAGCCTCCATACGATACAAATATGCGTCAGTTTTTCAAACACGGACAACTAAACACCACGCGCTCGGAAAAATATGGGAGTATGCGCAGAACAATGCAAAACTCGTCGAGACAATATGCATTCTCTTGCCGGCCCGAGTTTCATTCAAATTTCATTCAAAATAATCTGACGTTTTACTTGTTACCATCGAAATTATCGGATGCTTTTATTATGGGATAAAGTCGATTGCGATATAGTTTTGAGATCTTCTTTGCGTTTTGAGGTTGCGACTATGCCTAGAGTTTTTTCAAAATGGCGTGACGGACCGTGCGCGGTTCTTCAATATACCTCGTCTCCAATCGTCGCGGTTTTCCGACCTCTGTCTCCAGTTCGTGCATCCTATCATCTCTCGGCAGTTGTTTCGGATGGAGTCCTCCCAACTGTCCCTCGGCCTCCCAACTGGTCTTTTGCCTTCTGTTTTGTTACTCAGCGCTTTCTATGGTATCTCACCCTCATGCATTCTGTGTACGTGACCCGCCCATTTCAGTTTCCTCAACTTAATTATCGTTGCTATGTCGGCGTCATCATAGAGGGGGTCTTGGGTGTGATGCGGGTACGATGACATAGCCTCTCCACCCCAGCTCCACACTCGCTTAGACGTGGTGTTTCTGTTACGCTGAGCAACCTTGTGGAAGGTTGGGGTAAGCTATCCCAGCGGGAAACCACGTCAGCAAGCTGAAGAGTGTTGCGGGGGTCTAGGTAGGACTAGTAACTGGCGTAGCTGAGGAATGCCCTTCTAGACTAGGTAGGGACAGGGACAGGTTGCCTACTCTTTGGACGGCGGCGGAAAAAGAGATGCTCTCAAAAGTACGGCGGCGTTCCTAAGCCCTGAGTCCTAAGTTAGGGCTACTATTCTTGCTACTCACTCTTCCTAGTTGTCTCAGCTATCTGTGCCACTACGATCGGAGCCTGTAGCTGTAGTAGCAGGCGGGGTATTACGTGCAAGCCCCCCTGCAACTCTGTGCATAGTCACCTTCATTCACCACCAACCATCCCAACCTCTTCTTCACCAGCAAACTACATATGATGACCCTTCTTCTTAAGTACCATGTGCTTCTAGAACGTTGGGCAGCAACAAGGCTATCCTTACTCTGTGGGCGGCAAGTCTGAACAGAGAGCTAAAGTTGAGTTTATACCAGTCAAGTAGATTCTTGAGCCATGATGCTTTCGTGCGGCCCGGCTTTCTTTTACAATAAATTTTCCCTGCAGTAATCGGTATTTTTTGCCTCCCATAACATGCCTGAAATATTGCAGTTTCCTTCTTTTGATGGTGAAAAGAAATTCGGTAGATTTATTCAGACGTTGGAGTATTGATGATAGGATATATGATGTCCAGGACATGACAGGAGTAAATGTTTTCGGAATAAATTATCACGCATCGGTCTCTGGAGCCACCAACAGGCCCATGAGCGGAGGCGTCGATGACAATGACGGAAGGATAGTAGGCAACGAAGAAATACCGACGACGACGACGTCATCATAGAATTGGTATACATTCTTACCTGCTGGTCTCACACATTTATAGGCTTTACCCTTTACTTGGATATTCAGTCTCCTGTCACAGAGAAAACCAGATAACCAGGTTTAACCAGGCAGCCTAAATTCGGTGGTTAATTTCCAGATCTAGATTGCCATCGTCAGATACAGTGGATCCCAAATACTTTAAACTATCCCTTGTCTGTAGCTGGCTACCATCCATCTGAATAGTTTAATTTCCAGTTCCTACAAGGAACAGGTATTCGGTCTTATTCCTGGTGATTTTAAGCCCACTGTCCTCTATGGCTCTTCTCCAGCATTCCAGTGTATATTCAAGCTCTTCCCTATTTGTGCTGTATAAAACAATATCATCTGCAAATAGCATACACCAAGGAGCTGGTTCTCTTAAGCTTTCAGAGAAGACATCCATTATAAGATCAAAAATATATGGGCTTAGTGCAGATCCTTGATGAAGCCTAAACTAACAAAGCTAAAACCTAACCTAACCTAAATGACCCGGTATATTATCTGTATTGTATGTCCATCATTGTTCCGAGGCGGAGTTTTGAAGTTTTTAGCATTTTTTTCTATTTCCGAATGATGAGGTGTTAACCCATCGATTCAACCCTCCAGCTTGAAGGAACAGGATTTTCTGTTAGGGTTTTCTCCCTTAGTCGCTTTTGTTCCGGTTTTCAGGCGTCGGAAACTCGCCATTTACCCCCTTCCGTCTGCTATACCACGCACACCCATTGTACGCGATGCACCCAGAGGCCACGAAGACGTGGAAGTCGGATTTGCTGGATTTGTCCTTTTTGGGACTGTAGGGGTTTCCCAGAGTTTTGTTGTAGCAGGAATAGTGGCACTTTCTGCTACCCCTGAGACCCATACCAGCCATTTAGCCTCCCTCCTATAGAAGTAGTAGAAATGGACTTTCTACGAAAAGCATGTCAAACGTCCAAACTAGATCGTGTAAGAAATGAACATATAAGAAGACAGACAAGGAGAGTCTATGGCACTACAGACGACATAGAAATACGGCAATTAAAGTGGTATAGACAGATGCAAAGGATGACTGGAGAAAAATGGCCCAAAATAGCATTCCAATATACACCAAGAACAAGGAGAGAAGAGGCAGACCAGCAATAAAATGGATAGATGGTATTATGGAAACCATGAAAGATAGAGCCATAGAAGAAGAGGACTGGAGAGATAAAGAGAGGTGGAAAAAGAAGTGCGGGATGCGGCAAAGGCTGTAGGAACCTCGCTGTTTATGTATATGTATATTATCTGACAATCCTTCTTCTTCTTCGCTTTCCTCTTGACAGAAGAGTCGTGTCAAGCTTCGTATTACTTCGTTACTCGCTTTACAAAATCTCGCCATTTTCCACGGTTGTAGGCGCTGAGTGCTGCTTGGTTGATTGTTAAGTCAGTGGATGTCCTTATTTGGTCAATCCAGCGTGTAGGAGACCTACCTCGGGACCTAGTACCTCCTACCCGACCCCGAACTATTAGCCGCTCCTAGTTTCTTCTCTGAATGTGCCCGAAACACTAAGGATCTCTCTAAGGATAGATCTAAGGATCTCTAAGGATTCGAGCTTGCACTATTTTGGATAACCTTTGAGATTCGTTTACTTCTTGGATGATGGGCACATTAGTTTTTTTCACTGTCCCGGGAACTCGTAGGATTCTTCTCCAGCACCATAGTTCAAACGCGTCGATCTTCCTGCGATTGACAGCCTTCATCGACCATGTTTCTGCTCCGTATAGAAGTACCGGGAATATCAGCGTTTTTTTGTGTTTAAAGTGATAGCACTATCTTTCCGTGTTTTTTGGAGGCTTTTCACTGTCCGTCTAGCGATTTCGCATCTACGAATGATTTCCTGAGAACAGCCACCCTCATTTGAAATCAGTGCTCCCAGATAGATATATTGGCTCACGACTTGGCATTGGCCCAGGTAAAGGATGTCTGGCATTCTTCATATTCATACATTTAGTCTTGTCCAAAACAACATTATCTACTCCGTGAAGATCTTAAGTTTGTCTAATATGTGTAGCCTGTGTAGCTCTTATCTGTCTGTTATTGGTGGAATTATGAAATCGAAAAAAAAGAAAATATTGCTGCACGAGGAAGATACCAACGTCAAGCCAAACAAAATCTAAACCCGGATTCTGTGCAGTATCTCAGAAACCAATACAAAGAAGAAAAGAGATTACGGAAGAAGGCAATTAATATGTCAAAACGGGAAGACTGGGAAGTCATACTGGCTGTATGACTGTACCCTATGTACAAAACTAGACGAAAAAGAGTGGGGGGATGCCTACGCACTCGCAATCCGGTAACTAAGGCTTCTTGTTCTTCTGCTGAATGTAGGCCTCTTCAATACTTTTCCATTCCTGCCTGTCCATAGCAGCCCTCATCCAGTTTTTCCAGGGGAACTAAGGCTGAGGTACCCAAATCCCAAACTTCCCATGGAACAGCTGCAAGCAGTTGCAGATATCCTGTTCCCAAAACACGAGGCAGTACACTGGGATCTACCGGAAGTGACAAAAACTGAAGATTTCACGCTTGAGGGATTAGAAATGTAGAAATGGCCAGCAAACTAATAGCAAATACTAAACCGCCAGGGTCTGATGGTATACCGCCGAAAACTTTTTAAATTTCCACAAAGACTTTTCCTGACTTCATACTAGAAACCGCAAACGCGAGGGATGCAGTTCGTAAATTTCCCTGATATATAGAAAAAATCCAGATTGGTCCTCCTAAGGAAAGGAAATAAACCATGGAGAAACCGTCTTCATGGGCTCTTGTAGGCTCATATGCCTCCTGGATGTCACAGGGAAGCTATTAGAACAGCTGATACTCAATTGTAAAAGAGTTCAGGCAAGGCAAATGACTCTCGGAGTACTGACCTTCCTGCACTACTAATCCCATTTTAAAAAGAGTGGATTGAACTTCTGGATGTTTTCTGCGAAGTCATAGAAAGAAAAATTTTGTTGAGGCCCCTTTGCGAGTGGAGCGCAGGCCCCGACGCAAGTTCCAGTTTGGCATTGGCCCAGGTAAAGGATGTCTGGCATATTACTCTAGATCCTGTCGATGATCATATCTTTGGTCTTTGAGTAGTTGATGGCCAAGACAAGGTTATTACTTTCCATTTCCAGTTTATGCAAGATTTCCAGAAGTTCCTCTTGGGTATTTGCTAGCAGGACGGTATCGTCCGCATAACGAAGATTAGATATCTTTATTCCACCAACTGCAATTCCGCCGTTCCATCCGTCGGTCACCTTTCTCATAATATATTCTCCATAGGTGTTAAATACATTCTTGACGATCTCCTTTTTCTATTTTACAGGGATTAGATACTTGATTGTCAACTCTGCCTTAATGTTTAAGTACAGATTCTGAATTAAAAGTGACAGATGATCCGGAACTCACATTTCCTTCAGGATTATCCAAAGCAAGTTCCAATGAATGCTATCAAAGGCCTTACGACAGTCAACAAAGCATAAGTATAGTGGTATGTTGAATTCGCGATACTTTTCAATGACTTGGCGAAGATTATGTATTTGTTCTTTAGTACCACGACCGCGAACAAATCCAGCCTGCTCTGGTGGGCTTTGCCATTCTAGATACGTTTTTAATCTTTCATGTATTTACTAGCGTGTGAAACCAGAGATATCAGGCGGTAGTTGTCACACAAGGTTTTCACACCTTTCTTATGTAAAGGCATAAATATAGATGTCACCCACTCCTCTGGTCATGTTTTTCTGGACCAGATTTTTTGGCATAGGGTGTGAAAAATGTCAACATCTCTCACTCCCATGGCTTGTATTATTTCTGCTGGGATGCCGTCGCTGCCTTGCTTGGTATAAGTTTCTTGATGGCTAGTTCTATTTCTGCTTTTAGAATGGAAGGTTCATCCATTGCCTCTGTTTGCTTAGTTCTTCTGCTGGTGTTTCCATCTTGGAACAGACTTTAACAATATTTTCTCCAGGTTTCTAGAACTGCATCCAGATCTGTGACTATTTCTCCGGTTTCCCTCATTATGACCAATGATCTTGGAGAGAATTGACGGTTTATTTTATTTACCCTTTTGGAATAAGCCTCTAGTGTAGTTGTGTTCAGCATGATGTTGTGCTTCGGTACATATGTTTTGTAAATATAACTATACGTAATACTATAAGTATACTAACATAAACCATGCTTTTATAAATACAGAATTAGATTAGTTTTTGCATTATAAAAGGTGTGTAGTTTATAGGGTAGAATAAAGTATACATGCACACAGTAAAGGTGAATAAACGTGTTGCGGTGGAATGTTAGACGGTTAGGTAATAATTAATGCATGAAAAGGTCTGGCGCTTTGAAATGGAGTTTTATACACGGCGGTCGCGAAATAAATAAATTATTGCGGAGAGCCCCTTAAACACAGAACGCCAAGTAGGAAGACTCGACGGAATAAAAAGCTGCGCTATAATTTCGGTAAATATTCGAGCGTGTCGATACGCTCTTTTCCGTTTCGAACATTCATGAAGCACATTGATGGGCGGAAAACACTGAAATCGACATGGAAAATGTATATTATATTTATTAAGTTGCAAAATACATATTAGGCAATGTTATCATTAAAAATACAAGTTAAGTTAAAATTAAAAATACAACGTATAAATTATATATTTACTATTTAATATATTATCGACTGCTCGTAGTAGTTTCGATAAATTCTAAAAAGTTTCGGAAGAAATGTAATGTGTTACATAAAGTGTAAATTTAGTATTCTATCGATTCATAGATGTAGACCACGGGATAATAAATTCCACGCTCTTCAGCAGAACAACAAAGCAATAAATCTTTGAGGCAATGTAGCAAAAATTCAATAGCTTTGTTTGTAACACGATTGGCTATCTCTGCAAACTATTTTATAGAGAAAACGTATTTTCTAGCGAAGGGTTTTTTTCGCCACTGCACACTTTCGAGCTAAATAAAATTCGCGGTGCACTTAAAGCGGTTTGAATACTTAGGAAAAGTTGTGATTGATGAAACTGTTTGAATAAATGAATTTTGCCTTACCCCCTTTACGTTTAGTTAACTTTAGCTATAATTAATTTATTTTTAATTTATCCTTAATTTATCTTACCGCGGCATTCATGGCATGCGATTGCTGTACTACAGAGTGTCGCGGCACTCACTTTGAGAACCCCCATTCTAGCACATACTTAATAAATATATTATTTTCTAAATGTTTTATAAGATTTGGTAGTGATTTCGCGAGTGAAAATTAATCTATGCATTTGTCTGTCTAGGCTTGTCCATCTAATCTGGTCTGATCTGGTCTTATCAGTCTAGTCTTGTCTGTCTAGTCTTGTCTGACTAGTCTTGTCTGTCTAGTCTTGTCTGTCTAGTCTTGTCTGTCTAGTCTTGTCTGTCTAGTATTGTCTGTCTAGTCTTGTCTGTCTAGTCTTGTCAGTCTAGTCTTATCAGTCTAGTCTTGTCTGTCTAGTCTTGTCTGTCTAGTCTTGTCTGTCTAGTCTTATCTGTCTAGTCTTGTCTGTCTAGTCTTGTCTGTCTAGTCTTGTCTGTCTAGTCTTGTCTGTCTAGTCTTGTCTGTCTAGTCTTGTCTGTCTAGTCTTGTCTGTCTAGTCTTGTCTGTGTAGTCTTGTCTGTGTAGTCTTGTCTGTCTAGTCTTGTCTGTCTAGTCTTGTCTGTCTAGTCTTGTCTGTCTAGTCTTGTCTGTCTAGTCTTGTCTGTCTAGTCTTGTCTGTCTAGTCTTGTCTGTCTAGTCTTGTCTGTCTAGTCTTGTCTGTCTAGTCTTGTCTGTCTAGTCTTGTCTGTCTAGTCTTGTCTGTCTAGTCTTGTCTGTCTAGTCTGTCTAGTCTGTCTAGTCTGTCTAGTCTTGTCTGTCTAGTCTTGTCTGTCTAGTCTTGTCTGTCTAGTCTTGTCTGTCTAGTCTTGTCTGTCTAGTCTTGTCTGTCTAGTCTTGTCTGTCTAGTCTTGTCTATAGCCAATACAGATACCAATGCAGAGATAAAAAAGGCAGCAGATGAGCTATGTTCTCTTATAGCATCAATGGGAAGAAATCTCCCTGGGAATATCAATCCTGACCAAATAAAGGTAGACCAAGAATCCCAAACAGAACCATTCGATACCGAACAGGAAAAAATCCAACAAGGGGAAAGAGTAGCCACCGAAAAACTCTGGGACGCTATGAAGAGAGGGAGAAACTACAAGGACTTCCAAGAAATCTGTAACGAAGACTGGCCACAAGCTACATACAGAAGGGTACGAGAAGGACATGGAGACCCCATGACATCGCCACTAGACTGGGACCTGGCCTGGTGTGTAGCATACGACCTCAGTCCCGAGAAAGGAGTACCTATGTCGCTCAGTCAGGCATACACAAGACCCCAAGAGCTTGAAATCCAAGAAATAGAACCTGGAAAAGTCATCTATTTAATACACTCTATTGGAGTTCCAACAAGGGAGGGAGGCATAAAAAATGCTGACTGCTACATCTATCACGTAGTCGCGCGAAACAAACAGGACGAAACCCTCAGTCTTGAAAAAAGCTTCGACAGTCTTAAAGAGCTTAAAAAACTCATGACTCAAAATGATCGAAACAAACTAGCTTTTGCTAAATCTTTCGCAGATGAATGGCCAATACTAAAAAAGCAAATAGAGTATATTTTTTCTGAAACAGACATAGAGATTAGGGTGTACTCACCGAAGGGACGAAACGTGAAAGAGACGACAGAGGTAGGGAATGAAAAGGCGACCAACACAGGCCAGGAAAAAAAGAAAAGAGAAAAAAAAACCGAAGAAGTATTTATAAGAACACAAGACAAAACTTACGCCGAACTACTTAAAGTTGTAAAAGAAGAAGTAAACCCCGAATCCTCAGGCTCGAAAATAGTTGGAATGAGGCAAACAAAAGCTGGAGATCTATTACTCGAGACCAAAAACTGCCAGAAGTAAACGTCCGTACAAAAAACGCAGACACTGTATTACACATCAAGGACATCGATGCCATTACCACATCTGAAGAAATCGAGCAATCCGTAAATAACCTCCTGGGCACACAGAACTACAAAGCAAGTGTCAAAAACCTCAGACCACAAAACCTTAGTACTTCCAAAAAACTTGGCAAGTGTCCTAATAGGAGAAGGAAAAATTAAAATAGCATGGATATACTGCAGAATCCAAGAAAGAATAGAAGTGGAGAGATGCTATAGATGTTGGGAAACGGGCCACCACGCGACTGACTGCAAGGGCCCAGATCGTCAAAGATTGTGCCTGAGATGTGGTCAGGAAGGACACAAGGCAAAGGACTGTGAGGAAGAACCACAATGTCTCATATGCAATATTAAGGGTCACCGAGCTAACACTGCATCGTGTCCTGCATACAGAAGAGCTCTGGCGGAGGCAAGGCGGCAAAGAGCACAAAAATGATCCATATACTTCAGGTAAATATTGCGAGATGCCGCGCAGCACACGACCTACTGATCGCTACGGCCCTAGAGCTAAAAGCGGATATCGCAATAATATGTGAGCCAAACAAAAAACTGGCAGCCAATGCTAAATGGTTCACAGACGATGAAAAGGACACAGCGATCTGGATCAAAAACCAAAAGTTGTCCGTGGCAAGTACTGGGCATGGATCAGGCTTCGTATGGGTGGAGCTGTCCCAGGTTATAATATACAGTTGTTATTTCTCACCCAACAAAAACATCGATCAACTGTCTGAATCTCTTGAAGCTCTAAGCCAGAGTCTTAGACAACAGAAAAAAAAGAGGAATTATTATAGCTGGAGACTTCAATGCAAAATCCCCTTACTGGAGATCCCCAAGCATGGACAGTAGAGGAAATATCGTAACAGACTGGGCAGCGGAACTGGATTTGAGCATTCAAAACAAAGGTGGCACACACACGTTTGTGAGGGGAAACTCGCGCTCAATAATAGACCTCACCTTCTCCACCAATTCCATTGGCGACAGGTTTCAAGGCTGGAAGGTTCTTGACAAGGAAACCTTGAGCGACCACCGTTACATCTTTTATAACATAAGAGAAAAGGCAAGATCAAAGACAAAGGCATACCCAAGAACAAGTGGCTGGATATCGGAAAACCTGCAGGAAGAAAAAATCAAGGAGTGTCTAACAAAAGAGCTAGAAACCATTACCACAGAAGATCCCGATACTCTGGTTCAAACGATGAGTAAAGTGTGCGATGCTACCTTGCGAAAGAAGAGACCAAAAAGTTATAAGTCAGTATACTGGTGGACCGACGAAATTGCTGAAATGAGAACTACATGTGTCGCTACCAGGAAAAAATACCAACGTGCAAGAGCAAAACAAACACCGGAAGAAAAAATTACACTGTTACGTCATAAATACAAGCGAGTAAAAAAGGAGCTACGTCAACTCATTTATAAATCAAAGCAAAGCCATTGGAAAAAACTATGCAACGACCTAAATAAAGACACATGGGGAGACGCGTTTCAAATTATAAGAAGAAACCTGAAAATTCGGACGCAAGATCTTCAAATGACCATGGAAGGAGTTCGTCAAGTAGCTGATGTACTATTTCCTAAACATACACCTTTTACTTGGGTACAACCTGAAGTTTACACAACGCCCCCCTTTACGGAAGAGGAACTATTGCTGGCGAGTAAACGTATTAGAAACTGCAGAACACCGGGTCCCGATGGCATACCACCAGAGATTGTCAAGTTAACCGCTAGACATCAACCTAAATTCGTCTTAGACGTAATGAATAGGTTGTTAACTGCTGGGAACTTCCCAGTCATATGGAAGCGCGCAAAACTATCACTAATTAGAAAAGGAGATAAACCGATAGGAGATCCCACATCCTACAGACCCATCTGCCTATTGGATGTGTCTGGTAAGCTACTTGAGCAGCTCTTGCTACTAAGGCTAAAGGGAGAGCTTGAGGCGGGAGGCGGTTTGTCCAAAAACCAATATGGGTTTAGACAAGGTAGATCCACCATCAATGCCTTAAGCGCTGTCCTGGAGATAGCAGAAAAGGCTAAAAGCGGAACTCAGAGAACCAGACGCATGTGTGCCCTTCTTACATTTGATGTAAGAAATGCTTTTAATAGCGCATCCTGGAAGCATATCATGGACAGTCTGACAAGAAGGGGTATATCTCCGTATCTGTTGCGCATGTTAAGAAGCTACCTCAGCTGTCGAAGCATCATACTGCTAGGAGACCGGGAAAAAGAAGAGCGACAAATCAACAGTGGTGCCCCACAGGGTTCGATACTAGGCCCCACCCTGTGGAACGTGCTATATGACGAAGTACTTACCATGAGGCTGCCACTAGGGGCCACCGTAATCGGCTTCGCCGACGATATCGCACTGGTTGTCACAGCAAAAACAGAGCAAGGCTTAATGCGAACGGCAAATCAAGCAACAGAAATGGTCAGCGCGTGGATGAAGTCGAAGAACCTAAGTCTAGCTCCAGAAAAAACCGAGGCTGTCCTTCTCACAGGCCTAAGACAACTTAGCCCAGTAAAGTTTAAAGTGGAAGAGGCAATTATAACACCAAAAGAAACACTCAAATACCTCGGAGTAGTGATCGATAAAAGGCTATCCTTCATGGCACACATTACCGAAGCTGCAGGAAAGGCAATGAGAACACTAGCAGGCATTCAGCAGCTCATGCCAAACGTAGGGGGACCTAAGAGCAGCTTTCGGAAAGTACTTAGTTCTGTAGTCCAGTCGACCATGCTGTACGGAGCTCCAATATGGGCCAAAGAGCTAGACAAGAAACGAAACCTTCACTAACTCGCAACCGTTCAGCGGAAAATGGCTCTACGTACATGCAGCGCTTACCGGACGGTCTCAGGAGAGGCCGCCCAAGTCATCTCGGGAATACCCCCCATAGACCTGCTCGTAAAAGAGCGAAAAAAGCTGCACGATGCAAACTACTGCACACAGAAAAAACAACTGGCCAGAGAAGAGCTTATCGAGGAATGGCAAAAAAGATGGCAGCTCAGCGACAAAGGACAGTGGACCCAAGTGCTAATCCCAAATATATCGACCTGGGTAAATAGAAAATTCGGCCAAACTAGCTACTACCTTACTCAAGTACTGACTGGCCACGGTAGCTTCAGGGATTATCTATTCAATATTGGCAGAGCAACAGACGACCTATGTGTTTACTGCGGAGAAACAGATAGTGTAAATCACACTATCTTTGATTGCTGGAGGTGGGAAACTGAAAGAGAAGCAGTCGAAAAAGCCATGGAAGAACCCTTTAGCGCCAGAACAATAATCCCATACATGTTAAACGGAAAAACAAACTGGGACCATGTAAACGGATTAATTGTAACGATAATGACCGATAAAGAATACGATGAGATGCAGTCCAAAAAGGGAAAAAAGGAGGGAAAATAAACAACATGTAGACTAATTTAAATTATGCCATCCGTCACTCCGAGGTTATGCGATAAGAGGGTCCAGAGTGTACGGATGTGATTCCAGGGGGTCCACTTGTCTGGAGAAGTTATTTTATTAACACCAGCTACGCCCCCCCTAAAAAAAAAAAGTCTTGTCTGTCTAGTCTTGTCTGTCTAGTCTTGTCTGTCTAGTCTTGTCTGTCTAGTCTTGTCTGTCTAGTCTTGTCTGTCTAGTCTTGTCTGTCTAGTCTTGTCTGTCTAGTCTTGTCTGTCTAGTCTTGTCTGTCTAGTCTTGTCTGTCTAGTCTTGTCTGTCTAGTCTTGTCTGTCTAGTCTTGTCTGTCTAGTCTTGTCTGTCTAGTCTTGTCTGTCTAGTCTTGTCTGTCTAGTCTTGTCTGTCTAGTCTTGTCTGTCTAGTCTTGTCTGTCTAGTCTTGTCTGTCTAGTCTTGTCTGTCTAGTCTTGTCTGCCTAGTCTTGTCTGTCTAGTCTTGTCTGTCTAGTCTTGTCTGTCTAGTCTTGTCTGTCTAGTCTTGTCTGTCTAGTCTTGTCTGTCTAGTCTTGTCTGTCTAGTCTTGTCTGTCTAGTCTTGTCTGTCTAGTCTTGTCTATCTAGTCTTATCTGTCTAGTCTTGTCTGTCTAGTCTTGTCTGTCTAGTCTTGTCTGTCTAGTTTTGTCTGTCTAGTCTTGTCTGTCTAGTCTTGTCTGTCTAGCCTTGTCTGTCTAGTCTTGTCTGTCTAGTCTTGTCTGTCTAGTCTTGTCTGTCTAGTCTTGTCTGTCTAGTCTTGTCTGTCTAGTCTTGTCTGTCTAGTCTTGTCTGTCTAGTCTTGTCTGTCTAGTCTTGTCTGTCTAGTCTTGTCTGTCTAGTCTTGTCTGTCTAGTCTTGTCTGTCTAGTCTTGTCTGTCTAGTCTTGTCTGTCTAGTCTTGTCTGTCTAGTCTTGTCTGTCTAGTCTTGTCTGTCTAGTCTTGTCTGTCTAGTCTTGTCTGTCTAGTCTTGTCTGTCTAGTCTTGTCTGTCTAGTCTTGTCTGTCTAGTCTTGTCTGTCTAGTCTTGTCTGTCTAGTCTTGTCTGTCTAGTCTTGTCTGTCTAGTCTTGTCTGTCTAGTCTTGTCTGTCTAGTCTTGTCTGTCTAGTCTTGTCTGTCTAGTCTTGTCTGTCTAGTCTTGTCTGTCTAGTCTTGTCTGTCTAGTCTTGTCTGTCTAGTCTTGTCTGTCTAGTCTTGTCTGTCTAGTCTTGTCTGTCTAGTCTTGTCTGTCTAGTCTTGTCTGTCTAGTCTTGTCTGTCTAGTCTTGTCTGTCTAGTCTTGTCTGTCTAGTCTTGTCTGTCTAGTCTTGTCTGTCTAGTCTTGTCTGTCTAGTCTTGTCTGTCTAGTCTTGTCTGTCTAGTCTTGTCTGTCTAGTCTTGTCTGTCTAGTCTTGTCTGTCTAGTCTTGTCTGTCTAGTCTTGTCTATCTAGTCTTGTCTGTCTAGTCTTGTCTGTCTAGTCTTGTCTGTCTAGTCTTGTCTGTCTAGTCTTGTCTGTCTAGTCTTGTCTGTCTAGTCTTGTCTGTCTAGTCTTGTCTGTCTAGTCTTGTCTGTCTAGTCTTGTCTGTCTAGTCTTGTCTGTCTAGTCTTGTCTGTCTAGTCTTGTCTGTCTAGTCTTGTCTGTCTAGTCTTGTCTGTCTAGTCTTGTCTGTCTAGTCTTGTCTGTCTAGTCTTGTCTGTCTAGTCTTGTCTGTCTAGTCTTGTCTGTCTAGTCTTGTCTGTCTAGTCTTGTCTGTCTAGTCTTGTCTGTCTAGTCTTGTCTGTCTAGTCTTGTCTGTCTAGTCTTGTTCGTCTAGTCTTGTCTGTCTAGTATTGTCTGTCGAGTCTTGTGTGTCTAGTCTTGTCTGTCTAGTCTTGTCTGTCTAGTCTTGTCTGTCTAGTCTTGTCTGTCTAGTCTTGTCTGTCTAGTCTTGTCTGTCTAGTCTTGTCTGTCTAGTCTTGTCTGTCTAGTCTTGTCTGTCTAGTCTTGTCTGTCCAGTCTTGTCTGTCTAGTCTTGTCTGTCTAGTCTTGTCTGTCTAGTCTTGTCTGTCTAGTCTTGTCTGTCTAGTCTTGTCTGTCTAGTCTTGTCTGTCTAGTCTTGTCTGTCTAGTCTTGTCTGTCTAGTCTTGTCTGTCTAGTCTTGTCTGTCTAGTCTTGTCTGTCTAGTCTTGTCTGTCTAGTCTTGACTGTCTAGTCTTGTCTGTCTAGTCTTGTCTGTCTAGTCTTGTCTGTCTAGTCTTGTCTGTCTAGTCTTGTCTGTCTAGTCTTGTCTGTCTAGTCTTGTCTGTCTAGTCTTGTCTGTCTAGTCTTATCTGTCTAGTCTTATCTGTCTAGTCTTCTCTGTCTAGTCTCCTCTGTCTTATCTTGTCTGTATAGTGTCTAGTCTTGTGTGTCTAGTCTGTCTAGTCTTATCTGTCTAATTTTGGACATCCAGTCTTGTCTGTGAGTAGGCTAATATATTGAGTTTGTTGTTTTAAGGAGATGGGAATAAATCAATTATTTACAATTTCTTAATTAGCGTCATCGTCAACCGAGTAATTGTTTATGACCCGTGACAAGTGAACAAATTTATCAAGTGTTGCATAACAGTCTATGTTATTGATTAATCACCTAAAAGATAATTTAATCTGGGGGCTAAAGGAATTTCGCGCGGATTAGATGCGAGAAGTGGAATCATTAATCACGAATGTTTTCGAGATGGTAAAAAGTTCAGTGCAGTAGGTCTTAATAAATGAAAACTTTTGAGTTCGAAACTAACCGCACTAGAGCCCAATAACCGTATTAGTAAAGTTGCAAGTTAAGAGAAGTCGGTCCATTTAGTATATTATTGGATGGGCATGTAACGTTTCGCCTGAAAATTCAACTCGTGACGTTTAGTTTGAATGTGTTCGATGGTGCATATCAAGTTATAACGTGTAGATATAATTGTAGACTATGTGTATTCAACGACTGCTAACAATTTAACTTAATTGAATGTATACTAAATCTTCCCTATTGTTCAACTAGTTCATAAGTTGTTCCCATTCGGATCTTGTTTTCCATAGTTTTTCCAACTATTTCTTTCTTTAGATATTATTTTATATTTGAAAATATTTTTTAAATTTAAAACTCCTAGTACTCATCGACATACACGTATGTGTTCATACCTGCAACATCTGTTGGAATTAATTAGATAAATGGAGCAAGAAAACTTAAGTTTGTGTTAAAATGCGAGGTATATTATACCGTGGATACGTAAGGAACGTACGAGTCCCACAGGAATAGTTACTCAAGGGAAGTCTGCTAAAAATATTATGTAATATATGATCTATAAAATTATACCCAAAAGGCTCAATCTGAATGTTATTTATGTAGCCCAGAAAATAGTTTGTTAATAAGTGTGTCCAGTGTTGTTGGTCTAAAACCGGGGTTATATTAGGCCCACGCCACGAGTCGCAACTCTGCCTGACGCAACGGGCTGGTGAAAACTAACGATATGTTCGAAAATTATCTCTCAAATCTCTCTGTCTTTCTCAATGTCTGATCTCTCTGATCTTTTTGTTGTACTATTTTCTTGACAACTTGACTCTTTAAACTTAAAAGTCTGCCGACCCCTAGTCTTGTCTAGTCTGTCAGTTCTTCTCAATCCATATTTATTGTATTATCAGTTTTGATCCTGTTGTAGCCTTTTAGCCCTTTTAAAATCTTGTATTTATTCATAATAACGTAATAAATGAATGAATGTAAAACTAAATATGATATAGTTGTGGAAATAAATTATAAATGTTTAAAATGTTGTATAATAAAAGCCAGATCGTTACTCAATGTCGGAATATCTAGAGTTAGCAGCCAGCTATTTGTTTGATTAACATGAATAATACGTTATGGGTCTGTCTCGGTTAGTGCAGAAACGCCCCGGGCTTTGAAACCGAAATGAAATTAAAACAATTCTACGTTTCTCTAGTTATAAATTACGAAGACAGCCAACTTACAGTCCGACCATGAAATAAAACCAAATACGTTCAGATTGCGTTTATTTTTCCAAAACGAAAATATTGAATCGTTTTTCAGGAAATGCGATGTAAAGACAGAGGGGAAAGTCTACATCGTTACACCATACAATGTAAAGTTTCACCTTTTTTACATCGTATTTGGTGAAAATGATTAAATATTTTCGATTTGGAAAAATAGAATTCTATTGATCGTTGGAGAGAATGGATCGTGGAAAAACGGAAATTTCTTGGTATACTATAATCCAAGATAAAATATATTTTATTTTATCTTGAATTAGTATACCAAGAAGTTTCAGTTTTTCTTTAAATTAGATGGAAAAGTTTGTCCAACAGTTTTTGTCACATCCATCATATTACAACTACGCCATAGAAATGTGTCACCTGCAAAGTACAATTCGTCATTTAAGTGAAAACGCTTTATTTGCAAAAATGCATTTGGAACTGAAAAGCTAGATAGAAGACATAAATGACAAGTTGACAGACACATTTATTTCGCGAATGGATTCGGATACATCGCAAGCAAGTAGATAGGACATAAAAAAGAAAAACAATTGCAATATTAATTGAGGCTGTACGCCTCATGCAAAACAATTTGAAGTCTCTGTGGTGAGTTGTTCAAAAGTTATGACAGTCGGAAATGCATTATTGCGCGATTTTCTCGCATTTAGTCGTATCTGCGACGGCCTAGACTTTCCGTGTCGTTGGTATTTCTTAACTGAAAGCTTCCCGGGGAATATTATATACGTCATCCGACTAATTTTGGTACGCTGAATCGATTGGTGATTACTAGAAGTCTCTGTGGTGAAATTTACCCGACTCTTGATTTGCCAAGTAGATATCTCGGAAACGGTTGCGGATAATCAAAAACGGATTGCGGCAACGTTTTCAGAAGGTCATTCTCCTATTAATACACTAAGTTTGTCCGCGGCAAATTCACGACTTTCCGAGGTCTCTACTCGAGCGCCGAAATTTCTTAAAAATTTCTTTAATTTTTGCAGATGAAAGTGAACCGCAAGAGCTAGCGAAATATAATATGCATATCTGTAATCAGCAGCAAAAATTCTTTCAGAAACGTTTTTAAATTTTGCTGTGACTCAAAAAATAACGATTTTGACAAAATCGATTTTCTTGCATTTCTTCGTTTCAGCGGCCTAGACTTCCCGTGTCGATCCCATTTCTTAAGTGGAAGCTTCCCGGGGAATATTATATACGTTCTCCGACTAATTTTGGGACGCTGAATCGATTGGTGATGACTAAAAGTCCTTGTGGTGAGCGGATCAAAAGTTATGGCAGTCGGAAATGTATGATTGTGTAAAGCGAAAAAAAAAAATAGAAAATTTGTTTATTTGTAACTATAGAGCAAAATGAACTTGAAAACCGTTTTTAGCACTTCGATTTCTTTCGTGTTACCAGAAAAAAATCACGAAAAAAATTTGCAAAAAAAATTTCAACAAAAAAATTCCATCATTTCGTTCGAAAAATACATGGTTTTTCGTTTTTTTCGATTTTTTCGAAAACGGTAAAAAGCAGCGAAATCATTTTTGGCACACAGAAACTACACGACAAGACGAACAATTCGATGTATAAATTGTCCTGAATTATTCAATAATTCGTTGAGAGATTTCAAACTGAAATTTACCCGATTCTCGATTTGCTAAGTGGATATCTCGGAAACGGTTGCGGCTAATCAAAAACAGATTGCAGCATCGTTTTCATAAGGTCATTCTCCTATTAATACACTAAGATTGTACGCAGGAAATTCACGACTTTCCGAGATCTCTACTCGAGCCCCGAAATTTCTTAAAAATTTCTTCAATTTTTGCAGGCGAAAGTGAACCGAAAGAGCTAGCGAAATATAATTTGCAAATCTGTCATCAGCAGCAAAAATGCTTTTAGAAACATTTTTAAATTTTGCTGTGACTCAAAAAATAACGATTTTGGCAAAATCGATTTCCTGGCATTTCGTCGTTTCCGCGGCCTAGACTTCTCGTGTCAACGGTATTTCTTAACTGAAAGCTTTCTGGGGAATATTGTATACGGGTTCCGACTAATTTTGGGACGCTGAATCGTTTGATGATGATTAGAAGTCTCTCCGGTGAGCAGTTCAAAAGTTATGACGGGCAGAAATGCGTGATTGGGTAAAGCGAAAAAATATAGAAAATTTGTTTATTTGTAACTTTAGAGCGAAATGAATTGAAAAACTGTTTTCAGCACTTCGATTTACTTGGTATAACCAGAAAAAAATCACGAAAAAAATTTGCAAAAAAAATTTCAATCAAAATATTCCATCATTTCGTTCGACAAATACATGGTTTTTCGGTTTTTTTCGATTTTTTCGAAAACGGTAAAAAGCAGCGAAATCATTTCTGGCAGACTGAAACTACACGACAAGAGGAAGAATTCGATATATAAATTGTCCGGAATTATTCAATAATTCGTCGAGAGATTTCAAACTGAAATTTACCCGATTCTCGATTTGCTAAGTGGATATCTCGGAAACGGTTGCGGCTAATCAAAAACAGATTGCAGCATCGTTTTCAGAAGGTCATTTTCCTATTGATACACTAAGATTGTACGCAGGAAATTCACGACTTTTCGAGATCTCTACTCGAGCGCCGAAATTTCTTAAAAATTTCTTCAATTTTTGCAGGCGAAAGTTAACCGAAAGAGCTAGCGAAATATAAATTACATATCTGTAATCAGCAGGAAAAATGCTTTCAGAAACGTTTTTGAATTTTCTGTGACTCTAAAAATAAGGAGTTTGACAAAATCGATTTTCTCGCATTTCGTCGTTTCCGCAGCCTAGACTTCCCGTGTCGATGGTATTTCTTAACTGAAAGCTTCGCGGGGAATATTATATACGTTTCCCGACTAATTTTAGAACGCTGAATCGATTGGTGATGATTAGATTTCTCTGTAGTGAGCGGATCAAAAGTTATGACAGTCGGAATTGCGTGATTGTGTAAAGCGAAAAAATATAGAAAATTTGTTTATTTGTAACTTTAGAGCGAAATGAACTGGAAAACCATTTTCAGCACTTCGATTTCCTTCGTGTAACTAGAAAAAAATCACGAAAAAAATTTACAAAAAAAATTTCAACAAAAATTTTCCATCATTTCGTTCGAAAAATACATGTTTTTTCGGTTTTTTTAGATTTTTTCAAAAAGGGTAAAGAGCAGCGAAATCATTTTTAGCACACAGAAACTACACGACAAGACGAACAATTCGATGTATAAATTGTCCTGAATAATTCAATAATTCGTTGAGAGATTTCAAACTGAAATTTACCCGATTCTCGATTTGCTAAGTAGATATCTCGGAAACGGTGGCGGATAATCAAAAACGCATTGCGGTATCGTTTTCAGAAGGTCATTTTCCTATTATTATACTAAGATTGTCCGCGGAATATTCACGATTTTCCGAAATCTCTACTCGAGCGCCAAAATTTCTTAAAAATTTCTTCAATTTTTGCAGGCGAAAGTGAACCGAAAGAGCTAGCGAAATATAATTTGCAAATCTGTCATCAGCAGCAAAAATGCTTTCAGAAACATTTTGAAATTTTGCTGTGACTCAAAAAATAACGATTTTGACAAAATTGATTTCCTGGCATTTCGTCGTTTCCGCGGCCTAGACTTCTCGTGTCGACGGTATTTCTTAACTCAAAGCTTGGTGGGGAATATTGTATACGGTTTCCGACTAATTTTGGGACGCTGAATCGATTGATGATGATTAGAAGTCTCTCTGGTGAGCAGTTCAAAAGTTATGACGGTCAGAAATGCGTGATTGGGTAAAGCGAAAAAATATAGAAAATTTGGAATTGGTAAAACCATACAACATTATAGATAATCAGATAAACTTAATAAAGACGGAACAAAGCTTGAATATATAAATATACTCACGAAGGTGGACTGAAAGCTATAGAATGACTGACAAATTTCATACGAGATTTGTTTTTGGTAGTCCTAAAAAGACTCATTAGTATTATAGAGCTCCGGAAAGGTTGAGTATATTTATATATTCAAGCTTTGTTCCGTCTTTATTAAGTTTATAGAAAATTTGTTTATCTACGACCACTATTAAATTGACCAATATTGTACAGTTCGTGGATTATGTAAATTCATCTTACAACACACGTATGTAACAGTCCGCGTTTAATGTTATTTAATGATTCAATAACACACTAGTGCGTTTGGTTTACGATTCGTTGATTGGTTGAGAGCTGCTACTATCGTTAGGCAACCCAATACATTCCGTCATTTGTCAAAAAAAATATTAAACGTCAAACTAATACATAAACAAACAATCTAAATCTTTTTCAATTAAAACAATTAAAGTCTAGTAATGTCCAGTGATAGCGAAATAGAAAATGCTACTTCACTCGAAATTGTTGAAAAAGCGAAACAGGCTTCCCATAATTGGCTACCGATTAAATCTATGGATCGATACGAGGATGCATATAGAAAATGTATGGACTGGAGAATCAAGCATAAAGTTTAATCGTTTTCAGAAAATGTTGTTTTATCATTCTTTGACGAGTTTTCTCAAACAATGAAACCATCTTCACTTTGGGCAATTTATTCAATGGTTCGGACAAAAATTAATATAAAGCACAACATTGACATTTCAAAACATTCGAAGTTAATAGCTTTACCAAAGAGAAAATCTAAATAATAACCATTCAAGAAATTAACAGTTTCCTGAATTCGCCGGATAACAAATATTTATTGATGAAGGTATTCATTACTTTTTTTCTTATAATGCTCTCTAATGGGTGTAACGTCAAATTTTTTTATATAGTTTTAGGTTATTCTTATCATTGGCATAAGTGGTGCTTGCAGAAAAGAAGAACTAAGAAATATCAAACCCTGCCATATAGAAGACACAGGAACATCTCTGTTCATTAAAATTCCTGATTCCAAAACAAAAACTCAAAGATCTTTTGTGGTACCGAAAGAATTTTACCGAACCTGTAAAAAATATATTAACCTACACCCACAAAATATGGACAAAGATCAGCCTTTTTTTCTAAATTACCAAAATGAAAACTGCACTAAGCAATGTGTTGGAATAAATAAAATTGGCTCTATTCCTAAACATATTGCCAATTATCTTCATTTGCCGAAAGCAAATCTTTATACAGGACATTGTTTCAGACGTTCATCAGCCACCATTCTGGATTCCGGTAGTGATTTATTGTCACTAAAAAGGCATGGTGGCTGGCGTTCGTCTGCAGTAGCAGAAGGCTATATAGACTGTTCTATGAGAAATCATAATGAAATGGCTACAAAAATTTCTACTGCGATACACAGTAATTTAAATTCTACCCATGCAAATACATCATCTACCCATGCAACTAACTACATCATCTACCCATGCAAGTACAACAGACTTACATAATGGGAATATAACTTATTCAACCAATCTTATCAGTAATGATGTTGATAACTATCCAACACTTATATTCAATAATTGCTCAGTAATTATAAATTATAATCAAAAAAATAAATAAATAATTATAAATATATCTTAAGATCTTATCATTTTTATTATATTATAGTTTATTCTTGGGAAAAGTTATTTATTTTAATAAAACAACTGATGTCGATATTCTGCCAACGTTTTGGTCTTTTTTATTCTGACCTTTTTTAGGGCTTATATCTATTTAGTAGGTATTATTGAAATTAAACATAAAAAAATATATATTATTAAGTAAATATAAATTATTTCATTTGACACTGACACTGCGTACATTGTGTTGCCTATATCGATGAATCACTATATCAGTTACATCAAACATATTTTTCTTATTAAATAGAAAAAAAATAGTGTGGTCGTAGATAAAGTATAGTACATAATTCGAGTTGTAAGGCAATTACGACTCGCGGAATTGTTCTGCGAAAAATTGACTCTGCGAAAAATTGTTCCGCTCGTACGTAATATGCTTCTTACAACTCTCATTACGTAATATACTATTATTTGTAACTTTAGAGCGAAATGAACTGGAAAACTGTTTTCAGCACTTCGATTTACTTGGTATAACCAGAAAAAAATCACGAAAAAAATTTGCAAAAAAAATTTCAATCAAAATATTCCATCATTTCGTTCGACAAATACATGGTTTTTCGGTTTTTTTCGATTTTTTCGAAAACGGTAAAAAGCAGCGATGTCATTTCTGGCAGACTGAAACTACACGAGAAGAAGAACAATTCGATATATAAATTGTCCGGAATTATTCAATAATTCGTCGAGAGATTTCAAACTGAAATTTAACCGATTCTCGATTTGCTAAGTGGATATCTCGGAAACGGTTGCGGCTACTCGAAAACAGATTGCAGCATCGTTTTCAGAAGGTCATTTTCCTATTAATACACTAAGATTGTACGCAGGGAATTCACGACTTTCCGAGATCTCTACTCGAGCCTTGAAATTTCTCAAAAATTTCTTCAATTTTTGCAGGCGAAAGTGAACCGAAAGAGCTAGTGAAATATAATTTGCATATTTGTAATGAGCGACAAAAATGCTTCCAGAAACGTTTTTAAATTTTACTGTGACTAAAAAAATAACGATTTTGACAAAATCGATTTTCTCGCATTTCGTCGTTTCCGCGGCCTAGACTTCCCGTGTCGATGGTATTTCTTAACTGAAAGCTTCCCGGGGAATATTGTATACGGTTTCCGACTAATTTTCCGACTCTGAATTGAGTGGTGTTGACTAGAAGTCTCTGTGGTGAGCGGTTCAAAAGATATGACAGTCGGAAATGCGTGATTGTGTAAAGCGAAAAAATATAGAAAACTTGTTTATTTGTAACTTTGGAACAAAATGAACTAGAAGACCGTTTTCAGCGCTTCGATTTCCTTCGTCTAACCAGAAAAAAATCACGAAAAAAATTTGCAAAAAAAAATTTCAACAAAAATTCTATCATTTTCGTTCGAAAAATACATGTTTTTTCGGTTTTTTTCGAAAACGGTAAAAAGCAGCGAAATCATTTTTGGCACACAGAAACTACACGCCAAGACGAATAAGTCGATGTTTAAATTGTCCGGAATTATTCAATAATTCGTCGAGAGATTTCAAACTGAAGTTTACCCGATTCTCGATTTGTTACGTGGATATCTCGGAAATGGTTGCGGATAATCAAAAACGGATTACAGCATCGTTTTCAGAAGGTCATTTCCCTATTAATACACGAAGATTGTCCGCGGGAGATTCACGACTTTCCGAGATCTCTACTCGAGCGGCGAAATTTCTTAAAAATTTCTTCAATTATTGCAGGCGGAAGTGAACCGAAAGAGATAGCGAAATATTATTTGCATATCTGTAATCAGCAGGAAAAGTGCTTTTAGAAACGTTTTTAAATTTTGCTGTGACTCAAAAAATAACGATTTTGACAAAATCGATTTTTTCGCATCTCGTCGTTTCCGCGGTCTAGACCAAACTATTTTCATTTGCGACCCAACATTTCCTGTAAAATAGTTTATCGCGACCCCTGATGTAGTAACATCTCCACAAAAGCTTAAACAAATCCCTAGAATAATTTTTGAAAAAATTAAGTTTGAAAATTCCAATGTTTACAAATTGAATTTTCAATGTGGAATTTACAAAAAACTACAATATTTGCTAAAATAAATATTGGTAAAATTTGCTAAGTATTCAGAAACAGTTCTACCAACAACTCCATAAAATTTGAAACAAATCCCCATATCAGTTTTTGAGAAAATTAAGTTTAAAAATTTCAGTGTTTAGAAATTTGATTTTCATAGTGGAATTTACAAAAAACTGCAATATTTGTTGCAATAAATATTAAACTATTGGGAAAATTTGCTAAATATTCCGAAACAGTTCTACTAAAATCTGCATAAAATTTGAGAAAAAATCCGCAAATAAGTTTTTGAGATAATTTCAGTGTTTAGAAATTTAATTTTCAAAGTGGAATTTACAAGAAACTGCAATGTTCGCTGAAATAAATATCAAAAAATTAAGAAAATTTGGTAAATATTCCGGAACAGTTCTACCAAAATCTCTACAAAATTAAATACAAATCCCAAAATTAATTTTTGAGAAAATTATGTTTTTTAATAATATCATGTTTTACGTATGGGATCCTTTGTTCAAAGGCGGTTTTGGGCGTGAGCCCGTCCTTACGCCGTCGTGAGTTTTGTTTTTCTGTTGTTGTTTTGTTATTTAGTATGTTGTTGTCGTCGGTTTTTGTTTGTCTTTCGTTTTTTTTTTTTTTTAAATTTTAGTTTTTCATTTCGTTTCCTCCTTGGTTTGCTTCGGTGGTCTATGTTAGGTTCTGCTTGGCTGCGGGTGGGTCTTGTTTCCTTAGTTTATTCTTGGTCCTTTGTCTTTTTGTCTTGGTTTTATTTGTGTCGGTAGTTTTCTCTTTCTCTTGGTCTGGTTGCGCATCGGGCGGTTTCTTTTGGGAGCTTCGGTTCTTTTCTTGGCGGCGGCTTCGGTCGTATTTTTGGGGGCGGCGTCGGTGGTTGAATTTTTGGGGGCGGCATCGGTGGAATCTTCGGCGGCGGTTACGGTGGTCTTCTTGGCGGCGGATTCAGTGGGGTATTCGGCGGCGGATTCAGTGGGGTATTCGGCTGCGGTTTCGATGTAATCTTCGGCGGCGGTTTCGGTGTAATCTTCGGCGGCGGTTTCGGTGTAATCTTCGGCGGCGGTTTCGGTGAAATCTTCGGCGGCGGTTTCGGTGTTATCTTCGGCGGCGGTTTCAGTGTAATCTTCGGCGGCGGTTTCAGTGTAATCTTCGGCGGCGGTTTCAGTGTAATCTTCGGCGGCGGTTTCAGTGGGGTATTCGGCGGCGGTTTTGGTGGAATCTTCTGTAGCGGTTGCGGTGTTTTTTTCGGCGGCGATTTCGGTGTTCTTCCTTTTCATTATGTAGAGAATCATTTCCTCTATAACGCTGTCGTCCAGGGTATCCAGGTAGCCTGGGTCGAGGTACTTTTGCGCGGCTTCGTTGAGGGTTGTCGGAGTACAGGTTGACATGTTGCAGCTGCGACGGTCGCTGAGACTATGAATATCATGTTTTTTAAATATATTGATATTTCACTATTTACTACTACCCAATACTGGAACACGAAATGCCTTAATTTTTTTATGAATTCGACGACCCAAAAAGATTCTCTATGGGTCGCGACCCGCAATTTACGCACCACTAGTCAACGGCACATTCTTATTGCAAAGAAAACATCAACAGAATCGATGAGACTTCGTCTGATTCTGTTTGGTCTTGCCTTATTTTATCTGTTTTGTTTTTAGCTTTGTGTTTGTTAAGTGTCTTTCACGAGACGCGAAGTAATGCAAAAGTTGAAAAAACTTATTAATAAATTATTATTGTATTTTGACTCAGGTGTTTGGACAATTTTTTTTCAAGTATTTTTTATTAAAATTGGCATAATTTTAATAAAAAATACTTGAAAAAAAATTGTCCAAACACCTGAGTCAAAATGCAATAATCATTAAAACAAGATGGACGTTACATCAAAAAATACTTATTAATAAAATAATCCTACCAATTATTGTAACGACAGAATTAAAAAAAAATAAAGAAAAACCCCGACCCCGACTAAGCACAGCATAGTTAAAACGAGTGAAAAAATTCTAGAGCCCGAAATAACGAAAAAACGTAGAAAGTGCTGAATGACTGACGATATCCTAACGCTTATGGAAGAAAGAAGAGTGTCGTATTCTTTCTAGATATATGTCTATAAAAATATAGACAAATACAAGGATTTAAACAAAGCCATTAGGCAGCTAATAAGAAAAGCAAATGAGAAAAGAATCCATTAAGAATGTTTGGAAATAGAGGAGTTGGAAAAGAAACACGATGTCTTCAACGTACATAGAAAGGTGAAACTGGTAACTGGCACGCTTAGAAAACGGGTATATGGTCAATTAGTAAACAAAAACGGAACCATAGCATCAAATGTCACGGAGAAGCTTGCTATTTGGAAAGAATACATAAATACTTTATTTGAAGATGATTGACCATTAAACCCACCAACAATTACAGGAACTACTGGTCCTAATATTATAACAAGTGAAGTGAAGAACGCCATTAAACAAAGCAAGGATGGTAAAGCAGTGGGATGGTAAAGCAAGTTTGGAAGCTGCTGGACGATGAAAGTATATTGGTAATAACTTCTCTATTTAATAGAATTTACAACAGCGGAGTGATACAAAGGGATTGGCTAAAATCTACTTTTGTGACACTGCCAAAAAAAAAACAAATGCGAAAAAATGCGAAGATTATCGAACTATCAGCCATAATGAGACATATCTTAAAACTATTCCTGAAGATTATTCATGGTAGAATCTATAAGAAATGCGAGGAAAACATCAGCAGCACGCAGGAACAAGAGAAGCATTGTGTTGCATCCAAGTACTGTTTCAGAGATGCAGGGATGTGAATTATGATATATACGCTTGTTTCATAGATTATCAAAAAGCATCGACTCGACCGTCGAGCGAAGTGGTTGTGCGCGAGAGTACCGAAGCGACAATAATTTGTGTAAACACTGAAATTAATTAATTATAAATCTTGAAAATGCCAAAAGATCTAAGATCATCTGATAAGTGCCATGAACAGGTCATTGATTATATGAATAGTTCTGATTTTGCAGAGATTATTAGACATATTATAAAAAAAGAAATGGAGCCACTAAAAAAACAGATCGCCGATTTGACTGAAGAAGTGAAACATTTTAAAACGGAAAACGAAAAATTAAATCATTTAAATAACAGCACGCAGTCAAATTCAGTAAATCAAAGTATAATTATTTTAGAAGAAGAAACAATGGCAGCGGAGATAGTCGCTAAACCCGTCGTCGAAAAATCCTTATCGCGGAGCGATAAGCCAAATCCCGCAGTGCAAAAACAGATAAACAAAATAATGTTCCAACTAAAAATGGTGAGCCAAATCAAAACAAAACTAACAATGAGATTTGGCAAACTCAAAATAAAAATAGGAGAAGAACACGCAATAATGATGTTATAATCGGCACAAACTCTGACAACAAAGAACTTAAGGCCGTCGCTAGATACGCCCATCTACATATTTCTAGACTAGAGCCGCAAATTACAGAACAAGATATATGTGACTATCTTAGAGGTAAAAAATTTCCAGCTGTATTCTGTAAAAAACTGATTTCAAACCAGCCGGAAGTATACGCATCATTCAAAGTATCGGTGCCATTAGATAAATTAGAGGAGGTACAAAATCCGGAACTATGGCCCCAAAATACCTACATAAATCGTTTTTTCCTGCATTTGGAGCAAGCCAAAACAAGCAAATAATTGCTAATGAGGTAAATACAAATATATTACTATTTCTGAATATACAATCTCTACGCAACAAATTAGACCATCTAGAAATATTATGTGAACAAGAAAAATAGCTCTTCATTTGTCTAGCAGAGACCTGGTTGACAATTGATAATATTACTTCAGTACACATAAACAATTACCAGCTAGTCAGCCACTTTAGTAGAAGCCAATTCAAAGGTGGGGGTGTAGCTATATTTGCTAGCCTGCCTGTTCTTAAAAATGGTTCTGTCGAAAGATTGGACCTAGCAAACGCCTCCATTGAGAAGACTATGGAGATATGTGGAATAGAGACAAATATTAATAATACATGTACGCTAATATTAAATATATACAGACCACCACTAGGTTGCACTGTCACATTCTTGGTAGTCTTGGACAGTGTTTTACAAAGTTGTAGTAAAATTAATAAACAAATCATTCTAGTTGGAGATTTCAATATAAATTTTGAAATAAATTCTAAAGAAAAATATAATATTACCAATTTACTTGAAGCTTATGGGATGAATGAATATATTAAACAACATACCAGAATCACATCCACTAGTAAAACTCAAATAGACAACATATTTGCTACTGCGGGACTAAAATTAAAGACTACGGTGGAAGACACTCCCATGTCGGACCATCGTATGTTAAAACTGAGCTGTTTAACCAAGATAGAAACCGAAGACAACTACAAACTGATAAGAAGCTTCTCAACTCCTAACAAAATTCGTTTTGCCAGCCAGATACGCAAAGAAACATGAGAGGACGTTTTTATCAATTCAAGCAGCAACAGCAAGGCAGTTGCCTTCATCAAGGTACTTCAATATCACTTTTTTTAAAGTTTTCCGGTGATAAAAGTCAAGGAAGATAGAAACGGATGGGTTACAGAAGAAGTAAAACTCTCGGCTGCTAATCTTAAAGATATGTTCCTGCTACAGAAAAGTCACCCAGCTTCAAGAAACCTATATCTAAAACAAAAAAAGGTACATAACAAATTAATTACAGTAGCAAAACAAAAATATTTTAACCATAAGATAATGAAAGCAAGCAATAAATCAAGAGCCATTTGGAATGTTATTAATCAGCAATCAAATAAGCTAAAAGTATCCGGACCTTCACAAATAATCCAAAATGATATCCGATATACAGATCCTAAAGAAATCGCAGAGGTATTAAATAACTACTTCGAAGAAGCCCCAAAATTAATCGCTAACAACATTAAGTCGACAACCATCTCAAACAAACATATAAAGCCTAATTCGAAATCAATATTCCTAAATGATTTTACCGAAAGTGAAGTCCTATCAATAATCTCCACATTAAAAAACAAATCAACAATTGGTCCTGATAAAATCCCGTGCACCATCATAAAAGATTTCAGGCATGAGCTCATAGCACCTATAACTGAGATAATAAATACATCTATCGCTGAGGAGAAATTTCCGGAGATCCTGAAAATGTCAAAAATTATCCCAGTCTACAAAAAAGGAGCAATCACAGATGCCCAAAACTATATACCGATTAAACTTATCTCTGTTTTAGCTAAAATTCTTGAATATTGTATGCAGTCCAGACTGATCCCATTTATAGAAAAGCATGATTTGATTCCTTCCCAGCAGCACGGTTTTTGTAAAGGGAAATCTACTTCAACAGCTTTGGTAGATTTTCATAACAAAATATAGGAGGAAGTAGATAAAGGGTATCATCCTATTGGAATATTTTGTGATCTAACAAAAGCCTTCGATTGTGTATCACATATGATTCTCCTGAACAAATTAGAAGGTTATGGGATCAGAGGAAAAGCGGGCCGCTGGATACAATCCTACTTAGAAAACAGAAAGCAATTTGTATCGGTAAGGATTGGAAACAGAATTGGACAATCCAGGACAGTATGTACACACATAGGGATACCCCAAGGAAGTATACTGGCTCCAACCCTATTTCTGCTACATACCGCCGATTTAGTTAAATGCATAATAGGGTGTCATTGCACTCTATATGCAGATGACACTAGCTTTATTGTATCTGGAAAAGACTTTCAGAATAATGTTGAGGAAGCTAAGCGAGTATTAGAAATGGTTAATGAATGGTTTACAGCAAATAAGCTACATTTCAATCAAAACAGAATATGTTATTTTTCAATCGGCAAGAAGTGTCTATGTCGACAATATTAATCTTACAATACAAACTCATCAGCTGAAAAGAGCAAAATATACAAAATTCCTAGGGGTATATCTGGAGGAACATTTAAAATGGACCAACCAGATACAACATATCAATGCTATACTTCACAAGAAGGCATTTTTAATCAAGTACCTATCCAAAATCCTGACTAAGGAAGATCTTCAGACGTGGTATTTTGCTGAGGTTCAGAGTATTCTGTCATATGGAATAATCTTACGGGGCGCTTCTTCTCAGATAGAAATAATACTTATTGCTCAAAAAATAATTCTGAGAAACATACTAGGGTTAAAAATTACTGACTCCTGCAGAAATCACTTTCAGAACATAGGAATATTGACAGTAGTCAGCCTGTATATTCTAGAAACAACAGCATATATTCATAAGACGAAAGGAACTCGCCAGAAACATGCGGACAATCACAATTATAACACGAGAGGAAAAGATCTCCTATACGCCCCAAAATCAAATTTAACCCTATGCGGCAAAGGACTGGAAAACCAAGGAATAAAACTATTTAATAAACTACCAAAGGCTCTCCGAGATGAAACTTCTAATAAGAAATTCAGAAGTAAGGTCAAACAGTTGCTATTGCTACAAACGCCTTTTTATAACATCAATGAATTCTTTAATTGTAATTTTAAAAAGCATTAATGTGTGATAATCATTTATTGAATACATGTATTTATTGTCGTTTTTTTAATTTTTTTTTAAATTGTGAATTTTTAAATTGTAATTATAATGTGTACGTATTTATTGTTTTTAAATTGTTAAATTTATAATTGTAATTTTAAAATTATTAATTTGTATATCTTTATTGGCATTGTCAAATTTTTTAAATTGTAAATTTTTGTTGTATTTTATGTATGTTTGTGACTGAACCTATAGATTGTTTATATCTCAAAAGGTAAATAAAGAAATTTGAATTTGAATTTGCATTCGATAAATTACACCACGATAAACTTATCAACAAACTTCAGAAGATTGGAGTAGATCAAAAAGATATTCGCGTAATAGCCAACTTATATTGGAACCAGACTGCTGTGGTAAATGTAGAGGACCAGACCACCGACAATATTGAGATTAGGAGAGGAATAAGGCAAGGTTGAGTTTTATTACCTCTGCTATTTAACATCTACTCTGAAGAAATATGTAAAGAAACACTCTTAAATATCAACGAGGGGGTCGTGGTTAATGGTGAAATAATTAATAACATCAGATATGCCGATGATACGGTAGTCTTCGCGGATAGTCTCGAGGGTCTTTAGCGGTTGATGTCGGAAGTAGGAGCTTCTAGTAAAGAACATGGTCTCTTACTGAATATCAACAAAACTAAATATATGGTAATAAGTAAGATCCCAGCACCACCCGGCCTACTCTTTATCGACGGTACAGTGGTCGAACGAGTAGCAACAACTACATATCTTGGTTGCATGGTAAATGACTAATGGGACCACTCGCTGGAGATAAGGAGAAGAATCGAAATAGCGACAGCCGCATTTATAAAAATGAAGAAACTATTTCATGATCTCTCACTGAACATATAAATGAGACATATTAGATGCTATATTTTCTCCATATTTTTATATGGTGTTGAATCGTGGACCATAACTGAAGCGCCCTGCAAGAAATTAGAGGCATTTGAAACATGGCTTTATAGACGCTTGCTAAATATTAATTGGACGGATAAAGTTGCAAACATCGAGGTACTAAGAAAAATAAAGAAGGAACCAGAGTTATGGTTTACCATCAATAAACGTAAACTAGAATACTTCGGTCATATAATGAGAAACGGAGAACGATATCGTCTGCTGCAGCTCATACTGCAGGGCAAAGTAATAGGACGCAGAGGACCAGGCAGAAGAAAGATATCTTTGATGGAGAACCTGAGGCAATGGTTCAATTCAACAACAACGGAATGATTTAGAACAGCCGCAAATAAAATCCAGATTGCAATGATGATCGCCAACATTCGAACCGGATAGGCACCCGCAGAAGAAGAATTATTGTATACAAATTATATATAATACATATTTGATTGTCGAATCACCGAATTTGTGAATCACCGAGATTATAACACCTATAATTCGAGAAGCATGGGAAACAGAAGTAATACCATCCACGTGGAAAGAAGGCCTAATTATCAAACTGGCGAAAAAAGGAGACCTGAGTATATGCTCCAATTGGAGAGGAATAACTCTTCTTAACACCATTAACAAATTAGTTTCCAAAATAATTCACGACCGGATCAGCAATGTGGTTGAACCGACACTACGCAAGGAGCAAGCGGGATTCAGGCCTGGCAGGTCCTGTACCGACCAGATAAACACCCTCAGAATCATCGTTGAACAGTCGGTCGAGTGGCAGTCACCACTCTATCTACTGTTCATCGACTTCAAGCAAGCGTTCGATAGTGTGGACAGGGAATTTATGTGGATAAAACTAGCCAGCTACGGGGTACCTACAAAGTACATAAACATAATCAAATTACTATACAAAGAAGCAAGCTGCATGGTAATCCACCAAGGAGAATGCGGCACACCTTTCACAGTGCATTCGGGAGTAAAACAAGGATGCACGCTCTCCCCACTTCTGTTTACCATAGTCTTAGACTGGGTCATGAAGAAAGCTAATAAAAAAACAAGGGGAATTCGATGGACGCTCGTGAGGCATTTAGATTTTGCCGATGATATCTGTCTCCTGTCCCACACCAAAGTAGATATGGAAAAAAAGTTGGAGGCTCTCAAAAAGTACGCAATGCAGGTGGGAATGAAAATCAATGTCGATAAAACCAAGCTGATAAAGATCAATGCGACAGCCCCCTGCAACCTGGAGATAGATGGCAGGCAAGTACAGGTAGTAGATAGTTTTTGCTACCTTGGAAGCCTTATTTCACAGGATGGTGGTGCTGATAAAGACGTAAAACAACGGATACAGAAGGCGCGACAGGCATTCGGAATGCTTAACAATCTGTGGAACTCAACAAAAACTTCCCGTAACTTAAAGCTCCAAATTTTCAAATCTAATGTAGTATCAGTTCTTCTTTACGGTAGCGAAACGTGGAAAGTGACTACCACCATAATATCACAACTTCAGGTATTCACGAACAAGTGTCTGAGAAGAATACTTAAAATATTTTGGCCCAATACCATAGCAAATATTGAACTTTGGAAAAAAGCAAATATGGAGCGTCTTGAAACCCAAATAAGAAGAAGGAAGTGGAAATGGATCGGACACACACTTAGAAGGCCGGAGGGGGATATTGCAAAAGAAGCTCTTGACTGGAACCCCCAAGGTTCAAGAAAGAGAGGCCGCCCAAAAATCACGTGGCGGAGGACAGTCGTACAGGAAGCCAGGGCAAGCGGAAAGGAGTGGCGCGAGGTAAAGGCCCTGGCTCAGAATAGAATCAGATGGAGAGCGTTTGTTGATGCCCTATGCTCCCACGAGGAGTAAAGGAAATGATGATGATGATGACATATTTGATTGTAATTTATTTTTTTCCGAAAATATTTAGATAATTATTATTAATTAGCGACAATAATATTAATTAAAATATTGCCAAGAATAACATATAGTAAATTATTGTAAATAAAAATTTTATTTTATTCAAAAATATTTCGAAAATCATTTTTAATTATCGACGATAATACCTAATATTCCCAAACATTTGAATGTTAGTACAGAAAATGTCCACTGACCTTTACACCGTCGCTAGTGTCAACCATGAATTCTTGTCAAGTGATTTTCTCAGCGACTTTACGAACATTCCTCAACTTCAGCCGATCCGACCGTGAAAACTATCAAACTGCTCGTAGAAAACGCCCAAAATCGGAATACAACGCACTGTTTCAATACTTTTGCAAAAATATCGCGAAATTCTCAAAGTTATTTCACACTGACGCGAGCTCTGACGCAACGAAAACACAATGACGTACGCGCATGCGCACAAATTCACTCCTAAAACATTCTTCAAACAAATAATAGAGATTTCTTGTAATTTCACGTCTAAAAACTTATTTATTAATTATAAGGAACTTATTTAATTATATATAACAATTATTTGGTTAAACAATTAAGTTTCGAAATTTTAATAATGCGAAGGAAACCGACAAAGCACGAGCAAAACCGTACGCGAGGATGTTTGCCCTCTCCCCTCCCATGCGCCAAACAGTGATGGAGAACATCAGCTGTTCAGTTGTGCGGCTCCTATTTTTTCCGTTTTTATGATATTTTTCGTGAAATGACGAAACGTAGATCAAATCAAATTAATTGCAATGTTTTATTTAAAAAAAGATTATTTGTTTGATTTAGCAAGATGTCTCTCAACTTTATTTCAAAATGACGTGAACTCACTAGCGAAGAAAATTTAAGCAGACAATTATATATTTGTAAGTAATTTACTAATTAGAGCGTTAATATATTAGTTACAAATATATGATTAAAAATGATTTATTAAATATTTGTAATTTATTTGATTGATATTAGCAATTTCTCGGTGAGAATGAATTAGTGCGCATGCGCGGTTTTTGACAGAGAAATTTTAGTTTCGAACGTGTCTGCCGTCTCTTCAGTTCGCAAGAAAGTTGAGAAATTTATGGGAAATTTTGCAAGAACTTTAAAGCAAACCGTTACAATTCGATTTTGGGGATTTTTGGGGGAACTTTTGATAGTTTTCCCGGTCGGATCGGTTACAGTCGAGAAAAATCGGTGAAGTGCAAGAAAATGTTCCAGTCGTTGAGAGTGTCACCTGACTTCAAGGTTAGCATCGGCGACTGCAAAATGGTTAGTGCTCATTTTTTATATTAAACTTTGCTTTGAGTATTTCACAGGTTTACTTTTAGATTTTTGCTAAAAACTCTTGTCGTAGACACATAATAGTGGAGAGACTAAACTGGACTAGAAGTAGACAAGAATGAAAACACAAGAATAGACAGACAAGACTAAACAGGCAAGACTAGACAGATAGGACTAGACTGACATGAGTATACAGATAGAGCTACGAACAGGAGCCGGCCTGCTCACGATATGGCGCTTGCTACCGCCAAAGACATAGCGGCAGGAATCTTAGTTCTTAGTGAACCGAATCGCAAGGCTATTAAAAGCAGAATGGACTGGTTATACGACGAACAAATGGACACAGCAATAAAAGTAGTAGACTGCGATCTTATAATTAAAAAACATGGACAAGGCCCCGGGTTTACGTATATTAAAACATCAGATTTTACTCTTTATAGTTGTTATTCCTCTGGAAATGACAACATACAATCTCTTGAGGAAATGTTGCATGCAATCGGAAGTGAAATTAAAAATACAAAAGAAAAATCTATTGTGGCTGGCGACGCAAAATCACCGCAATGGGGTATGGATCTCTCGGACAAAAGGGGCCAAATCATTACAGAGTGGGTTGCAGCTAATAATTTAGTTATTCTGAATGATGGACAGAAACCTACGTTTCAAAGAAAGGACTACTCCTCAATTTTAGACCTGACAATATCAACAGAAGACGTTAGAACAAGCATTAACGGATGGGAAGTGAGTGAAAAAGAATCTCTAAGTGATCATAACTTTATTGTTTTTGATATCTCAACCAGGAAACAGACACATAATTTAAGGAGAAATTCAAGTAAAGGATGGCAAGTCAGCAAGATGGCTCAACAGAAACTGCAACATGCATTAGACGGAATAGAAGAAAATGAAGACACAACATCTGCAAGAGGCTTTTCCAATACCCTTGCAAAACTATGCGATAAATCTATGCCAAAACGTAGTACCCAAACCAGAAGAGCACCGGTATATTGGTGGACGGAGGATATATCTGTACTGCGCAAAGAATGTGTTCGAAGAAGAAGGACCTACACCAGAAACGCGGCAAGAAATTTACCCGAAGTTAACCGGCTCCTATGGGACGAATATACAAAGAGCAAGAAAATTTTGAGAAACGCTATTTAAGCATCGAAAATAAAACACTGGAAAATTCTCTGTAAGAATATAGATAATGATGTCTGGGGGGATGGCTACAAAACGATCAAGAAAAGGCTGACAGGGCACACACCTTCATTGAAACTAAATATGGAAACAGTAGAAAAAGTAGTTGATCACCTTTTCCCAGACCACGAGGAAGTAAATTTTATTTGTAATAAAGACGCTAGTTTTGTCGACTTCACATCGGATGAAGCACCAGGCCCAGGATATATTCCAGTAGAATTGGTAAAGCGAGTTGCAGCGGTAAGACCGGATTATATATTAGCCGTATATAATAAACTGGCAGCCGAGGCGAAATTCCCAGCAGAGTGGAAGCGAGCGAAACTTGTTTTGTTAAGGAAGGGTAAAATGCCTTTAGAAAATGCTTCATCTTTTAGACCAATCTGCCTTTTAGACGTAGAGGGTAAATTATACGAAAAATTAATATTAGCTAGACTCCAAAAAGAACTTATACGAACAGGGGACCTGTCTGACAATCAGTTTGGATTTAGAGAAGGTCGACAGACAGTGGATGCCATAATAAAAGTGATTAAAATTGCCAGAGAAGCTAGTGCCTACTCAGCTCGACACCGGAGACTGTGTGCCGTAATAACACTCGATGTGAAGAATGCCTTCAATAGTGCCTCGTGGCAACAAATATTAAATAAATTGAGAAAGAGGAAGATAGAGGATAGCCTTATTAATATTTTAGTGTCATATCTATCGAAAAGAGAGCTCATCATAGAGGCAGAAGAAAAAATTAAAAAAATAAGGATAAACAGTGGTGTACCACAAGGATCAGTCCTGGCCCCCACCCTGTGGAATATACTCTATGACGACCTGCTGAAAACGGAAATGCCGAGGGGAATAACCTTAATTGGATTCGCCGACGACGTGGCGATGGTGGTAACCGCAAAAGAAGAATCCATCCTAATGGATACAGGTAATACGGGGCTACAAAGAGTGCAAAACTGGCTTGAGCAGCGGCAACTTCAACTGGCGCCAGAGAAGACGAAAGCAGTACTTTTAACACCCAAACGAACGACATCCCTGATCACTTTCAATGCCAAAGGTTTTACGGTAACCCCTAATACAGCTGTAAAATATCTGGGAGTATGGCTGGACACCAAGTTATCCTTTGTGCATCACGTGAACAAAATTACCCAGAAGGCGGAAAAGACGGCAAATGCTCTCGCTAGTCTTCTGCCAAATATCGGTGGACCCAAAGGATCCAAACGAAAACTACTTCTTAGCGTGGTCCAGTCCCAATTATTGTATGGAGCACCAGCCTGGCATATTGTTACAGAAACTAAAACAAGAATTCTTAGTCTTACTAGAATCGTGCGTTTGCTGTGTATCAGAGCATGCTGCGCATACAGGACAATATCAGCGGAAGGGGTGGGAGTTATAGCAGGAATTCTTCCGGTAGAACTCCAAATCAAAGAAAGACAGGAAAAGTATAACGGGATCAAAAAGGTAAAAGCCAGAGAAAATTTGATGAGGAGATGGCAAGAAAAATGGAATAATGCAACTTATGGACGATGGACTTGGTTCTTAATTCCAGATATAGAAAAATGGACAAGGAGGAACTATGGTGAAACAGACTATTACTTAACTCAAGCTTTGTCAGGCCACGGGTGTTTCAGGAAGTATCTGTATGATCGCAGGAGAGCAGAGACGGACGGATGTAATTACTGCGGTGAGGTAGACGATGTAAACCATACGCAAGATTGCCGAAACTGGACACAAGACAGAACGAACTTCGCGCATACCACTGGACATATGTTTAATGCGTACAACATGATGGAGGGGCTAACAGGATCGGAGAAGTCATGGAAAGAAGTATATACCGTCGTTCGGAAGATTATTAAAACCAAGGAGAAAGACAGCAGGAAGTAGAACGGACAGCCCTTACACTGAAGAAATGCGAGGGCGGATTCCAGTGTAAAGTGCGAAGCGAAAGGAATGTTTTTTAGTAATTTGTCTTTAACTGAAAATAAAACCAAACTTTCCTTTAAAAAAAAAAGAGTAAATAAAAAAAAAGACAGATAGAGCTATTCAGGCAAGACTGGGCAGACATTACTTGACAAACAGGAATAAATAGACCAGACTTAACAAACAAGACTAGACAGACAAGACTAGACGGAAAGGACTAGGCAGACAGGACTAGACAAATAGGACTAGACAGACAGGACTTGACAGACCGGACTAGGCGACAGGACTAGGCAGACAGATTACAGGTAGACAAGACTATTTTTAATTCCACATTTTTTGTGAGTTTTGACATTTCTGTCATTTTTTATACAAAAAGGCGAAAAATGTACCGGTATGGTTTTTGTTTCCTTTTTAAAATTTGATTTTTTGCTTAAAAAAAAATTATTTTCCCTCAAAAACCTCCAAAATATAAATTTAGTTATATGTTTTCGTTTTTTTCTCATTCTTAGTGGCTTTCGCTTATGCGTAATTACCTACTCAGGTGAAAAAAATTTACCTAAGAATTTTTTTAGTTCATTTTTAACTTTATTTCTGTGTATATTATTTCTTATATAGACTTCTTCTTCTTCCTTTGGCTCTACAACCCTTTATGGGTTTTGGCCTCCTCTACTATTTTATGCCATTCTCCACGATCTTCTGCTGCTCTTTTCCAATTCCTTACTCCTAGTGCTTTTATATCTTCTTCCACGCTTTCCTTCCATCTTTTACGTGGTCTTCCTCTTGGTCGGCTATTGGAGGGTTTCCATTCCATGATAAGCTTGGTGTTTCGATCTTTTTCCATTCTTTGCACATGGCCTATCCACCTCAGTCTCTGTGCCTTTACATGTTTTACTATGTTGTTGTTTCCAATTAGAGACTCTAGTTCGTGATTCATTCTTATCCTGTATGTTCCGTCCTGTTCCCTTATCGGACCATATACTTTTCTTAATATTTTTCTTTCAAATGTCTTTAGTTCTTCCTCACTTTTCTTAAGGAGGGTCCATGTTTCACAACCATAAGTAACTACCGGACGTATTAGGCACTTATATATAGTTATCTTGGATTTGTGACTTAGTAGTTTGCTGGTAAGTAGTTTTCTATTCGCATAGTAGGTTCTATTTCCTTTTAATATTCGTATCTTTATTTCTTCACTCTCGTCGTTGGTTTGATTTAGTTGAGATCCCAAATACGTGAAATTTTTAACTTTTTCAAAGCTGTAGTCGCCTACTATGTATCTATCTTCATTTTGTGGTGCAGTTCTGGACATCATCATATATTTTGTTTTTTCATGATTGACTGTCAGTCCTACTTTCCTTGCCTCTTTTTCGAGGTCTTTAAATGTGTCATTTACTGTATTTGCCATGCGCCCCGTGATTACTATGTCATCTGCATAGGCTCCGATTTGTCTACTTTTTGATGTTAAGTTTCCCGTTATCTTTAGTTTTTCTATAGCCGCATGTAATGTTAGGTTGAAAAGTAGAGCGGATAGCGCATCACCTTGTCTGACTCCAGACGTAATGGCGAATTTTTCGGTTTTATCGTTTTGTATTACTACTGCCGCTGACGTTCTTTCTAATGTTAGTTTAATTAGATTGACAATCTTTTTTGGTATGCCCATATGTATTAAGTTCAGGTATAACTTATTTCTATTGACTGAATCGAAGGCTTGTTGAAAATCAATGAAAAGGCAGTGTATGTCAAAATTGTGTTCGTATCCCTTTTCTAGCAGCAGTCGCATTTGGTGTATTTGATCTGTTGTTGATCGGTTAGGTCGAAATCCACATTGATAGTCATCTAGTATATCTTCTGCATATACGTTCAACCTTTTGTGAATGAGGCATGAAATGATTTTATATGTTACATTTAATAATGTAATTCCTCTGTAATTTTTACAATCTCTTTTGCTTCCTTTCTTGTGAATAGGATGTATAAGGCCTAAATTCCACTCTTCTGGCATTGTTGCTTCCTCCCAGATTCGTTTGGTTAATTGGTGGATACGGGCCCACAGTTCTGGGCCTCCTGCCTTTAGTAGCTCTGCTGTAATGTTATCGCTACCAGACGCCTTGTTATTCTTAAAGGCAATTATGATCTCAGTTGTTTCTTCCAGTGTCGGTGTTTCAACTTTTGGTTCAGCTGTTTTGTACTGAGTTAGTTCTTCTTCTGAGTTTGTTTCATTTTTATTATTAAGCAGGTCGCAGGAATATTCCTGCCATCGTTTTAGGACGTCTGATTTCTCTGTTAGGATCGTTCCATTTTTGTCGTCGCACAACATTTCTTTCGCTTTGTATTCTGAAGAATGTAGTTTTATTTCTCGGTAGAACTTTTTGTAATTTTTTCTGTTATTGCTCTCGTCTATTTCTTCTATTTCCTTGTTATAGTATTCTCTTTTCTTTCTTCGACACGTTCGGTATGCTTCTGTTCTTTTTCTGTCATAGTCTTTCCTTTGGCTTCTCGATTCAGGCTGGAGGCACTTGTTTCTTGCTTCATCTTGTATGTCTATCTTCTTCCTGCACTCCTCGTCAAACCATTCTTCGTTTCGTATTTTTTTCTTTTCTCCTATCTTTTCAGCTCCTTTTAGAATACTATCTCTGATGTGTCTCCATTCATTCTCCACATCGTCTTCGCTTGGGTTTTTACGTAGGTGTTCCAGTATTGTTTCTTGATATTCTCTTTTTCTCTTTTCACTTTTCAGTTTTTCCACATTCCATCTCTTTGGTTTATCTCCTCCGCGTTTTTGTATGTTGCTTATTCTCTGTCTTACAGTTGCTATTACCAAGAAGTGGTCGGAATCGCAGTTAATTCCTCTGAACGAGCGTACATCTCTTATATTTGATGTCCATCTTCTTGATACTGCGACATGATCGATTTGGTTACATTTTCTCGTGCCCGGAATTTTCCATGTTCCTTTATGTATGCGCTTGTGCGGAAAGAGTGTACTACTTAATATCAAATTTTGCATTTCTGCTAGGTGGCATAATCTCTCTCCATTTGGACTTGTTTCTGCGTGCAAGCTGTGTCGTCCAGCAACACTCCTGTACCTCTGTTCTTGTCCTATCTTTGCATTAAAATCTCCCATCAATATCATCAATCAATATATATAGACTTGTAGTCTTATAAATTCTAATTCGTGCAAGTGAAGCAAGTATAATTGAACGATTAAACGAGCCCGCCGAAGGCGGACGAAGTTCGATCGTTATTATACGAAACGTCTCGTTCGAAGATGATAATTTGTAGTATGCTCGTCATTTTTCTCGTCATTGTGTATGACCCTGTGGCCCTGTACAGTCATATTTTTAGCAATTTTTGTAGTTGAGTTTTCCCTGCAAGATGATCTAGGGCAGGGGTTCCCAAAGTTTTTCTTTTTTTTTCGGGAATCTTGTTTTTCTAGAATTTTTTTTTCGGGCTAAAAAGGGCCTAAACAAAACAATAACCACAAGTTTTTTTACAAACTAGTACTATTAATTAACACTTAACACACAACAAAAATAATGTGAATATAAAAACTTATAATAAATTTATGCATTTGTATTGTGCGACTTGTGCAGTTGTTTTATTTAAATGATGTCATTAAACGTTGCTTGTATGTCTGTCTAATGCATTCTTAATACTGATTATAAATGATTATCACTCAATTTTGATCTTAATTTCGACTAATTTATGCTCACAGCTGAAAAAGTTTTTTCGCAAATATATGTGCTCCCAAATAATTAAAACATTTGTTGAGCATGTTTACGAATTTTCGGATAATTCACGCATGATAATCCTTTATATGAATCAATTAAGGATCAATTACGGAATTGTTCCGATAAGAATTCTTAGCATCGATATTTTCCTGTAATTCTATCAATTCTAATTGCATGTCTTAAATGATTAACAGTTCCATCTATTTCAGACTACTATATCATATTTCTGTACAAATGTATAATAACTAGACTAGACATACTAAAATATTTTTTTATATATAAACAATATTTTATTAATACAAACCCTTATGGTTAAAGCCCTGTAAGGTTTTTTTTTTAAATATTTTATTGCATCTTATTTTTAATATTATTTATTTTACTATTAACTTATTTATTAAAAAAAAAATTTAAATATTGTATCGATATCGCGGGCCGAATTCACGGGCTTTGCGGGCCGCATTTGGCCCGCGGGCCGCACTTTGGGAACCCTTGATCTAGGGTATGTTTATTAACGGGTACATGTAGGGAGGGAGATTGATCATCTTCGAACGAGACGTTTCGTATAATCACGATCGAACGGCGGGCTCGTTTGATCGTTCAATTATACTACACGTCTAGTTCTTGATGATAATTTGTAGACTTTTAGCGTAAAGGAAAACTCGTTCATTTATCATGTTACATGACTGGAAACCGATAAAGATAAGATATGGATAAAGAAAAGAGTTACCGTGCCTTAGATGATACAGATTTTGCGAACGTATCGTTATTATTTTGGATCGAGCGATTGTAAAGTTTTGCGAAGGTCTGTGACCGTCGAGGCCAACGAGCAGTACGTCTGGTTGTGTCTATATCCACTTCCAAAACCAGCCACTGATACTGCAGCATATTTTGTACTGTGTGCTGTGAAGTGATTTGTTTCAATGCCTGCTTTAGACAGCAAGGATTTTTCCCAATGACCAATCGTTTGAGAAGTTACGTTTTTGTATGGATTGATGTTTGATATGAGTAATTTGTTGTTTCTGAGTCTATTGTGGGGTGTGCAACGGAGCTGTGTCCGCCCATTCGTCGACGGACGCAGCAATGGATCTCGGACGACTGTCTCAATCTAGTCGACCAGCGGAAGAAAATGAAACACGTCGATTTCAAACAATACCGACGATTGAACAAAGAAGTTCGACAGAAATTGAAATTGGAACGGGAAGCTTACTGGAATAACATCGCGGCTGACATGGAAGAAGCAGCGTCAAGGCATGAGTACCGGACGCTGTACCAGACAATCCGACGGTTAAGTGGCAAAACAACATCAACAAATGAAAATATCAAAAAATTGGATGGAACTTTCGTGACCTCTCCTCAGGAACGTCTACAGCGGTGGAGAGAATTCTTTCATCAGCTGTACAACCACAATCCGCCAGTAGGTCCAGCACCTGAACTGCCGATTATTGAGCAGCCGATAAATCAGTTTCCCGATACTGAACCAACAATCAATGAGGTGAAGACGGCAATAAAATCCCTGAAAAATGGTAAAGCGCCGGGAGGAGATCAATTAACTGCCGAAATGATCAAAGCCGGGGGAGACGTCTTATTACATCAACTTCACGTTCTCACAGTGCATATATGGCATTCAGATTGTGTTCCATCCGTGTGGAAGAAAGCGATTGTTGTGCCTATTTTGAAGAAAGGCGACAGTCGGGAATGCAAGAATTACCGTGGTATTAGCCTCCTCTCGATCGTCGGCAAAGTATTTATGAAAATCATACAATCAAGACTACAGAAACATCGAGAGCAAACAAGCCGGGAAGAACAAGCTGGATTTCGACCACATCGAGGATGCATCGATCAGATATTTGCTCTCCGTCAGCTAATGGAAGAAAGAATTCGATGTGGCAAACGAACTGTCATCGTCTTCATCGATTTCAAATCTGCTTTTGATTGCATCGATTGGACAAGTTTGTGGGAAGCCCTGAAGATCGAACACGTGCCACTGAAAATCATTCAACTTCTTCAAGCATCGTACGACGGCTCAACCAGCAATGTTCGTATCCGAAACGACATGTCTGAGGAATTCCCGATTCGAACCGGAGTCCGGCAAGGAGACGTGGCCTCGCCGCTCCTTTTTAACATTGTGATCGACACGATTATGCGAAAAGCGTTTGATGGGCGACGCGGAGTTCGATATGATTACAAAAACTTCCTAATCGATCTGATGTTCGCCGATGACAGTGCGGTTTTCGCCAACACAGATGCCGAAGCAACAGGCACCTTGTATGACATTTCCCGCATTGCCCAGTCATACGGACTGAGAATCAATGCGGATAAGACCAAAGTGCTTACAACGGATGGATCTGAAGCCAGAGTTTACCTCGATGGAACCACAATCGAGCAGGTACCACAGTTCAAATATTTGGGATCACTGGTTGTGGAGAAGAAAGTAGCTTCGACAGCCGAAGTTCACAGCCGGATAGGCCAGGCAACAGCAACGTTTGCTTCACTCAGGTGGTGCATATGGAAGCGGACGAATATTACCATCAAAACCAAAATACGCCTATACCGGACGCTGATCCTCCCAATTCTTCTTTATGGATCGGAAACATGGACATTACTCAAACCAGACCTTAACAAGCTCGAGGCCTTCCAAATGCGATGCCTGAGACAGATTCTCTGCGTCTCACTCCTCAACCACCTCCGAAATGAGACAATCAGAGAAAGGTGCGACCAACAGACACCGATTGTTGAGGAAATTCAAAAACGCCGATTACGATGGTTCGGCCACATCTGTAGGATGGGCGACAATCGAGTACCGCACAAACTCCTATGGAAAAAACGACCTCTTGATTGGAGAACACAAAAACAAGCACCGAAGACCACATGGTTGAAACACGTAGAGAACGATTTAAAAAAACAGCGAATAACAACAGCTGAGGCAAGAACCGTTGCAACTGATCGATTAGCATGGAAGCGTATAGTGAATGGAGCACGGAATCTAGCGGCACCAACAGCAGCGTACTGGCTACGAGGTCGACCACCTCTCCATGCTCCGGCTATGGATTAAAGAAGAAGAAGAATTTGTTGTTTTGCTCATTTCTTAGGTCTTTTGTCTTATTCAAGTAGTGAATTATAGCTGTAGCGATACATAGCCCAGGTTGTTCTTTATAAAAAAGGTAGTATAAGTTGTGGCTTATTTCTTCCTGGCTTGGACATTTTTATCAGGTCTGGTATTTCTTTTGTTATTTTCTATTTGTCTATGGATATGTTTTTTATATTAATTAGTGCGATTAATATAAATTAGTATATAATAATTAGTTTGCTGTGCTGTAGATAAAATAAGCATCGTTGATACTTTTTCTGCTGCACCCTTTAGCTGCTTTTAGCTACTTTTAGCTGATTTAATCAGGCCAAGTCCTTCAAAACTGGTGTCCCTTGTACTTTTATATTTAAACCTTGTAGTCGTTCCTCAAACATTCCCCGGAAGAATCGGGACAGCAGTTTATCCTTACCGAGATCTTGAGTAGAGATGAGTGATATAGTTGATCTGTTGCAGTTCAAAGTCCCACAGCTTGCTCCGTTTTCGAACGGAGCTAACTAAACGTCTAACTTTCCGTTAGAAAACGTATTATAGTATATTTACTGTAATTGCGTTAAATATTGGAATATTTTTGGATGTAGAAAATTTCCGCCATAACTTTAAGGTACCTTGGTATTGTTTGAGTGTTCATGGCCTTGATCATGATTTCTGTAGATGCTTCATTTATTCCTTTACTTAAGAGCACTTTGCGGATAAGTTCCCTGCCACCAATGAAAGTTTGTGTGCCAGTGGATGTATTTCTTGCTTGGAAGGAGACAATAATACATTTTTGTGAGGTTTTAAAAACTAAACGCTGTTGGGTTGAAAATTAGTAGTAATTTAAAGTAATTAGTAGTAATTTAAAGAGCGGGTTCCAGGGCTGGGTGGACCACAATGGTACCACGACTGATCCCTCAGTTTTATCGGTTATTATTTTTCGCAAGTTCTAGGGGTAAGTGCGAAAAGAGGAAAAAACATAGATTTTTCATTGCTTCACTTAATTGTAAATACATCTACTGTCAACGCGTTTGGATCTGGGAAGCGAGAACAAAATCTAGGACATTTTCGATTCAACCTTGATGTAAAAAAGGTCAATTAAGAAAATTGCAAACTTTATTGATTTTTTCAAATGACTCTTTACACCTTAATCCCATTCGGTACCTATATTAGTGATTCTCGATGATAAACCAGCCTCTTTATTCATAACTGACGGCATGTATGACGCGTAAATCCAGATTTTTCTCCTCTCGCACCATTGCCAGACCTCTATTGCTAAGGCATATAAGTGGGGATATTGAATGCCGCCTGTCCTATTGATATAGGAAATTGCAGACGTATTATTAATTCTTAAAGAGAATTTTGCCGTCTGATACTTTGTTCGCGAAACATCTTAAACCAAAGAAAGCTGCTAATACTTGTAGACAGTTTATGATAAACTTTCTCTCCTCCTTCGTCCAGAAACCATGAGCGTTTACGTCATTACCGTGTGCACTCCACCCGGCCAGAGATGCATCTGAAGATATCTCAAGTTTAAACTGAAGTGTTCTAATTAGGTTATAACCTGTTGGTGTATTTATTTACAGCAATTATTTTCTTCCATTATCCGTTCATTAACATTATTTCTACCGTCGTAGTCGTTGTCACTTAAAATTAAGGCTAATTATTTTTGCCTTTCTAGTCTTTTACAGTAGATGGATCCATATGCCACCCTTGGGCAAGCTGCAACACAAGTCTAAAATCTACTGATTTTATAATAAAACCAAAGTATTTGCATTTCTGACTTGGTGTTTGTGAACTTTTTTGCTGGTTTATGATAAGGCCCAAGTGCTCATGTTTTTCACCAAATTTGATGAATTTTTACAGGATTCATACGAATTTCCCACAATTAATAGATCATCAAGGTAAATAATTGATAAAGTACCTAGTTGTCTATTTTTTTTTTCATAACTGGTTTCATAATTTTTGTATAAACAAAAGAACTTGTGCATAAACCAATGGCAAGGCATAAAAAACTGGAAGAGCTGCTTCTTAAATTAAGATTTTTGAAATAGGAATAAAGTAGTAAATATCTTTTAGATCTATCGAACATATATAAGACCCAATAGATATCAAGAGCTTATTTATTTCATGCCTACTTTTTATAATACCATTTTTAGCCCAATTTTGGTCTTTTAGTGGTTTTGTTTGATATGGATTTCTCTGAAAGGTATTTTATTACCCTTCAGACAATCTAGGACAAATTTATCGTAAGTAGTTTATTCCCAGTTTTGCGTAAAGTATTTTAGACAACCTGCTGACTCCTTTACCTCATCTACTTCTTTAGGGGCTGCTGATGATTTGATGACCGACTCGATGTTTCTGTGTATTGTACCTCTTTCATTGTATTTTGTTTTTATTGGAATTTCCTTTTTAGAGTCAGAATGTTCTAGCATTAGTTGCTTCTACGTCTTCAGTAAGAGCTATTCCTTGCTTTTGGGGATTGTTTGATGAGATTACCTGAATCAACATTTTATCCAGATTTTCTTCTAAAAAAGGAAATTGTTTTATAATCTGGACCTTTATTGTAAATATTTTTGTAACTTCGTCTAATGTACAGTTTGTCGTATGGATTGTTAGTCGTATGGACAGTTTGTTGTATGGACAGTCTGTCGTACAAATAGTTTGTCGTTTGGACAGTTTGTCGTTTGGACCGTTTCTCGTTTTTACAGTTTGTCGTATTGACAGTTTGTCGTATGGTCAATTTTTCGTATAAACAGTTTGTCGTATAGACAGCTCTTTGTACATGTTATTTCTGTACAAAGATATACTCAAGTACTTGTATATTGTATTGTACTTCAATAATATTAAGATATTCAATCAAACCATTAATAAATTACCAATTTTATATTCAAGTAACCATATTTGAATTTAGCACCAAATTTTGTATTTGGATTGAACATTTAACATAGTGTAAATCAGGTTTTTAGTTACTGCATTCTTAAAAAAATGGACTATAGTTCATCAATTGCAAACTTTGGGCTGTTCTTGAGGTTAGTAACAATCTTGCGTTAGGCGTACAGACATTTGTTGGCTTTGTTGAAAATTTTCCAACCGCCAATTAAGTTATGAAACCACAATTTATTATACATTTTGTCTGCGATTCTATATACCTACCCAAACTAAACAAGATGCAAATGGGCAAAGAGAGTTTTAGCAAAAAAATTTAAGTCGTTATATAAATGATCTTCAAAACTTTATATCGTTCTAGGTCAGCCCCGATTAACCCTTTTTGGAACTAAGATTAAATTACCATTATTCTTTTAAGTACATGGCCGACCGACCTGAGGCGGTGGTGGCTAATTATTCAAGGTGTCGGACTTCGGAGCCGCAAGTCCCGGGTTCAAATCCTGGACATTGTGAAAAATAGGCCACCGTTCTTCTATAGATGGCTCTGGCAAAGTCATTGCAGTAAAATCTGCCACGAAACCCCCCCGACACTTGTGTCTAAGATCAAGACACCAAGCACAAGTGTATGCCGTAGGAGGAGGCCTTGGCCCGTCATGGGCTATTGCGCCAGGGTTATTATTATTATTATTACATGGCTGACCGGGGTTCATGAAGACCGCTACAAACTTGAAATCCAGGGCATCAGCGAAATGAGATGGAAACGACAAGGCGATCATCACACTCAACCTAGCCATTATCAAATGTACAGTGGCAAAGAAACCGCCCAAGTGAACTGAGTTGTAATCCTTATTACATCTGAAGCCAAGGAATCCTTAACCCTTTCGCTGCTATGGACTGCTAAAATAGTTCAATTGATTTGACGGCTAGATGCTATGGACTGTTATAGTAGTCCAATTGATTTGGCGGCCAGATGCTATGCCAGTCTACCGACTTCATGAATTCGTCGTGAACAAGTCGCTTCAACATGAAGTTGTCGAAACGTGAATTTATCGCAACATGAAGTTGTCATAACATGAAATTGTTTCAACTTGAATTTGTTTCAAGACTAGACTAAATAGACAAGTTTAGACGGACAAGACTAGGACAGACAAGGCTAGGACAGACAACACTAGGACAGAGAACACTACGACAGACAACACTAGGACAGACAACACTAGCACAGACAGGACTGGGACAGACAGGACTGGGACAGACAGGACTGGGATATACAAGACTAGTACAGACAATATTAGGATAGACAGGACTGCGATATACAAGATTAGAACAGACAACACTAGGACAGACAGGACTAAGATATATAAGAATAGGACAAACAAGACTAGGGCATACAAGACTAGGATAGACAAAACTAAGACTAGACTTGCAAATTATTTTGTCGTTTTCGCTCAATTTTGACATAAAACAAAAGAATTTTACAAAGTGTGTCTACTCAAATCAACAACAAAAAAATTGTTTCGAATAGAGATTTTGGTTTTTGAAGAAAATTTGGTAATTTTTACAAATTATTTTGACGTTTTCGTCCAATTTTGACATAAAACAAAAGTATTTCGAGAAGTTTGTCCACTCAAATCAACAAAGAAGCAAAATTTGATTCGCATAGAGATTTTGGTTTTTGAAAATTTGACAATATTTGTAAAATAAAATTGACGTTTTCGTCCAATTTTGATACAAAATAAAAGAATTTTGCAAGGTTTGTTCATTCAAATAATAAAAAACAAAAACAATTTATGAGTCGAATAAAGATTATTTTTTTTGAAAATTTGGCAATATTTGCCAAATATTTTGACGTTTTCTTCCAATTTTATCATAAAACAAAAGAATTTTGCAAATTTTGTCCACTCAAATCAACAAAAAATGCAAAATTTGCTTCGAATGGAGATTTTGGTTTTTGAAAATTTGGCACTATAAAAGTATTGCGCACGGGCTGTAATGTAATGTTCAGAATATTGAGCACACAATCAAATCAGTTCAAAAAGTAATTCGCAGCGAAAGGGTTAATAGGATTCAAACCAATTTCGGATCGAATAGTTATATCACGATTCCAATCCAAATTCAGGAATATTACCGTAATCATATGCTCTGCCTCCACCGGACCGGATGATGTCGAGACAAAAAACCGCGTTCTACAGTCAGCTAGAAGCTATTATAGCTGGATCCCACAATGGCGACATAAAGATCGTCCTCGGCGATTTTAACGATCAAAGTGGGCAACAATAACACGAAACTCCAGCCGGTCATGGTTTAACATGGACTCGGAACCGTACCAAAGAACAATAGAGAAAGGCTTGTATGCCTCTGCGCTAGTCATCAACTGTACATTGGTGGCACCAGGTTCCCACACATCCATCCAGAACATTCATAAGCACACGTGGAATCGGCACGCGTGGTGTGACACTCGTGGTCACTCTCAAATCTGGAGGTCCCGAGTTATATCCCCAGTGTCGGCCGCATTTGTACCAGAAGACAAATGTGTAATTAATTAGCGCAATTTATAACAACATCTAGGTTTCTGGGCCTATAAGTGAAAAATGTGGGCAAAATACAATAGGCCACTAGGCCGCTGTGTTTGAAGGGTTAATACTAGGGTATCCACATTGGACCAAACTTTTAAATTAAAGGCGCACTTGGAAGTCCCCAGACGGATCCACACGCAATCAGATCCACCACATTATGATTAGCAAAGAAAATAAATTTCAAAACACATTATTTCATTATTTAACACGTAAATACATAAACAATATAATGAAACATATATACATCCTACATGAAATAACTAGTATATAGCCTAATAGTTAAAGCGCCCGTGTGGGGTTGCTAGTCCTCCATCGGGCGCCTCCCCAGGTGGCGGATAGGGGAATGCTTCTTAGATATAGGTGGTACCGTGGAAATAAAATACCCGGGGCGGACCAAAACTAGCACAAGCATCGTAGCTTCTGTCTTAGATTAAGCGGTTGCAAGCAAACCTAGACCGCGTTTGTACCCAAAATGGGCGGCGGTCAACAGTCTGCACCCAAACTGGGCGGCTGAAACTAAAACTCGCCAACCCGCCTGGCCAGCGTGGCGTTTAAATGCCGTATACCTTCCAACTTGACATGTCGAACTATGAAACACATACCCCTGGCAAGTAGAGCCAGAGCTCAGAATCTTGCCCTGATAGACCAGGCAGGGTACATTACAGAAGTACAAAGATATACTCAAGTTGAATCACCACACTTAAAGATTTTTTATTGTTAAGTATCTCATATGCAGGTTAAATACTTTTTATGTGATACCAGTTTCATATGGAAACTCATACATTTTTTTGTTGTACAGACAGTTTGTCGTATAGACAGTTTGTCGTATAAACTGTTTGTCATAGACAGTTTGTCGAATCGACAGTTTGTCATTTAGACAGTTTTTGTACATGTTGTTTTTGTACAAAAAAACATACTTAAGTGTAAATGAACCACCACACTTAAGCATTTTTTAAGTAAATGTCTCGTATGGAGACTAAATACTCTTTGTGTGATACTGGTTTCATATGGAAACTCATATATCTTTTTTGTTTTACAGACAGTTTGTCGTATGGACAGTTTGTCGTATAAACAGTTTGTCGTATACTGTTTGTCGAATACAGTTTGTCATATTCATATTTCGTTTGTCATGAGTCGCGTCCCGAGTGTCGAGTCGAGAGGTTGTGCGCGAGAGTACCGAAGTGACAATTTATTTCGCTAACTAGAAAAATCAATTCAACTCAAAATGCCAAGAGATCTAAGATCTACGACAGAAAAATGTCCTGAAAACGTCATTGATTACATCAGTAGCTCGGCTTTTGCAGATATTATTAGTAAAATAATAAAAAAAGAAGTTGAGCCGCTTAAAAAGCAGATTTCTGACCTGATAGAAGTACAAAATTTTAAAATGGAAAATATGAAGTTAATTCATATAATTAACACATCACAGCCAGAAACGGTAGAAAATAATATTGTTTTAAGAAAAGAATCGATTGTCGCAGAAGAAGTCGCTACACCTATCGATAAGTCAACGCCGACAGTGCATAAAAACCCGAAACAACACCATAGACCAACTAAAAATGTCGAGCCGAATCAAAATAGCTCAAACAAGGAAAACCGGCAAACAGAAAACACCTACAAGAGAAGAACCCGCAATAACGTTATAATTGGCACAAACGCTGATCACAAAATTAAGGCAGTATCTAGATTCGCCCATCTACACGTATCGGGACTAATCATCCCAAGAATCATCGAGAAAATCATCCCAATATTTAAGAAAGGGAAAAAAACAGCAATGCATAATTATAGGCCAATAGTTTTAACGCCAATAGTTTTAACGCCAATTCTAGCAAAAACTATTGAATATTGTATGCTACAGAGAATGACTGGTTTTATAGCTAATACCGACACAAAAACATGGATTTTGCAAGGGCAAGTCTACCACAACTGCTCTGGTAGAATTTTATAATGTATTATTAGAAGAGGTGGATAAAGGGAAACACCCCATAGGGATTTTCTATGACCTGACCAAAGCGTTCGACTGTGTTTCGCACAACACCTTGATGAACAAATTATATGAATGCGGAATACGAGGGAAAGCTTATAGATGGATTAGATCCTACCTGACAAACAGGAAACAATACGTTACGGTGTCGAATGGAAACGAATTGGGCCAATCTGACATCATTGAGACAAATATTGGGGTTCCTCAAGGGAGCATTTTAGCACCTACATTATTTCTATTATACAGCGCAGATTTGGCAAACTACGTGAAAGGGCCGCATTGCACCTTGTATGCTGATGATACGAGTTTTATTTTGTCGCGGAATAATTTGGAAGAGAACACTGAACAGGCCCAGTTACTCTTAAAATCTCTGGATAATTGGTTCTCTGCGAATACTCTGCACCTCAACACAGATGAAACAGAGTACATAATATCTAAAACGGTAAGAAGTTCACATATTTCAAACCTCGACCTTGAAATACAAAACCAACAAATAAAAAGGACTAACCAGGCAAAACTCCTGGGTATTTATCTGGAGGAGCACCTTCAACTGGTGCAACTCTACATAAAAAAAACATTCAATCAAGACAACTCAGGAAACATTTAAACACAGACGATCTCCGAATCTGGTACTATGGCGAGGTGCAATCGTTACTGGCTTACGGCATTATATTATGGGGAGCTTCGTCACAACTAGAAACAATACTAATTGCACAAAAAAGATTCATCAGAAACATGCAAGCAATAAAAGCTACACAGTCATGCAGGCCCAATTGTAAAATGCTGGGAATACTTACGGTCGTAAGCCTGTATATACTCGAAACCGCTTCGTACATTCACAAACACCGAAGTAAGTTCCAAAGAAACGAAGACAAGCATAATTATAATACCAGAGGTAAAGATCTTTTGGATACCAAGAGAAGACACTTGACCCTATGCAGTCATGGAGTCGAAAACAAAGGAGTTCAGATTTACAATCATGTTCCAACTAATTTGATAAATGAAAAATCCTACAAGAAATTTCGTAAGAAGTTGAAGGAGATGCTACTCACAAATACAATATATTCACTCTGTGAATTTTTTTCTTGTAAATTCAATTATTAATTTGTAAGATTTATGACACATCCTATAGATCATCTCAATTGGGAAATAAATATTGTGATTTGATTTTTGATATAGACAGTTTTTGTACAAAAACATACTTAAGTGTGAATGAATCCCCACACTTAGGCATTTTTTAAGTAAATGTCTAGTATGGAGACTAAATACTTTTTTTTGTGATTCTCGTTTCGTATGGAAACTCATATATCATTGTTATACAGACAGTTTGTCATATAAACAGTTTGTCGTCTGGACAATTTGTCGTATAGACAGTTTTTTTACATGTTGTTTTTATGTAAAAACATACTTAAGTGTGAATGAATCAACACACTTAAACATTTAAGTAAGTGTCTCGTATGGAGACTAAATACTCTTTATGTGATACTGGTTTCGTGTAGTAACTCATATATCTTTCTTATGCAGACAGTTTGTCGTCTGGACAATTTGTTATATAGACAGTTTTTATCATGTTGTTTTCATGCATAAACATACTTAAATGTGATTGAATCAACACACTTAAGCATTTTTTAAGTAGTTGTCTCGTATGGAGACTAAATACTTTTTATGTGATAATGTTTCGTACGGAAACTCATATAGCTTTTTTGTTATACAGAAAGTTTGTCGTTTGGACAGTTTGTCATATAGACAGTTTGTCGTATGGACAGTTTGTTATATAGACAGTTTTTTGTACATGTTGCTTTTGTACAAAGAAAAAATAAAAAATATATTTAAGTGTGAATGAGTCGACACTTAATCATTTTTAAATTGTCTCGTAAGGAGGCTAAATACTTTTTATGTGATACCTGCATTTCCATTCTGATTTTTATCAGTGGTTTTTATTTAATTCTGCCAGTTTACAAACGATGTTTTTGAGGTTACCGATCTGTTTTTCAATTTTTTTCCAGTCTTCCATCCGTTTTTTGTTTCTTCGTATCTCTTTTCGTAATCGTGAATATGAGATTCTCTTCTTCTTATCTCCTGACATTATAAACCTTTTATTCTTATTTAGATTTGGTAATTTTTTATACTTAGAGTACTCAGTACGTGTGAAACGTCAAACACAACGAACAAATATGACTGTACACTGCCAGGCCGGCTAGTCCACACTAGCCTAGGAGCCAAATTTCAAACTCTAAAAAGTGTGAAATGTAAGCAATGACGAGCATACTACTACAAATTATCATCGAGAACGATACGTGTATTATAATCTCGATAATCCGACACATATGGGATCAGAGAACTGCCGGATTATAAGGAAGAGTGGTGGGAGGGAAGAGTGCGAGTGGTCTCCAGACCGCCGGATTACTGGACGTGTCGTCCGATTAACCAACGGCCAAATTATTGAGATTATACCGTATACATTTTTTCATTTCGACCTTTATTTTTTGTTCTCCACGTCCAAAGTAGAAGTTGTTAAACAAGAAGGAAAATTGAATTTTGTAAAAGCCTTATAAGAGAGAACAAATAAAGTAGTCTTTGACCTCCCTCCTCTTTTCCAAGTGATGCCACTATCCTAGTGACCAACGAGCTAGTCCGCAAAATATAATGAACAAAATTTGACCCACTACTCAAAAAGATTCGCCATCCCTGTCCTATACAATAAGTTTGAAAAATAAAAACCATTTATTTTTGTGGTTAAAACCATTTTTGTTTAAGTTAAGTATTAAGTGGTTTGTGTGGCGTTTCCTTTGGCGCACTTGCCGCACGGTGGCGCTTTATTGCAATTATTTTATGTGTGATCATAGCCTTGACAGTCTTTGCGCTGGGGTACGATTTTGTTGGTTCACAGTGTTTCTACTTGTACTTTGCAGTTAAGGATAGTATCAATGTTAAAAATTGTATCAACCGCTGATGCTCGGTCGAAGGACACAATAAACATGTCCAGCGGAAATTCAGCTTGGAGTCCTTTTGATAATCGATCTTGCTTCTGTTCTGCCGTGAGCCACTTCCGTTTGTTTTTGGCATTTTTTTTTGTTTTAAAACCTCGTTGGTTTAGGTGATGTTTGATATCGATTGGGTTAATAGAATGTTGAAGGTCTTTGGTGTTAAAATGGTGGCGGGGGTTAAAACTATTTTATGTCAATTTTGTTAAATTTTCAACTTTCACTTTTACTTTTACAATGAATAAAACACAAACATTTCTGATTGTGAAAAGCAGTTACCATATTAAGGTCGATTCCCATTTGCGCGACACTCAGCTACGACGTCGTGCAACATCGCCTGTCAAATAATGATTACATTGTTTTAAAGGGACACGTCGCCTAGCTGTCGCGTAGCCATAGTTAGAACGTGCCCATTTAAAACAATGTAATTATTATTTGACAGGCGATGTCGTGTAGCTGAGTGTCGCGTATATGAGAATCGCCGTTTAGTCTGAATATAAGACATCTCATATTTTACAACTTTGATGTTGTACACAACTAGATTGAGAACACTTTGTTAGGAACGTATCTATTATATCATATTATATATGTATCTATTATATCTCTATTTCTCTCACGTATCAATACAAATCTTCGCAGTGACACGCGTGTCATACGTTCGCCACCACTGGACTAAACTTTGTTCACTTAAGCTAAACCATGAGTTAAACTAAACTTCTTCTTCTTCTTCTTTAAGTTCCATGTCCGTTCCGAACGTTGGTAACCATCTGGGCTATGATGACTTTATTCACTGCGGCACGGAAAAGTTCTGTTGTCGTCATGCCGAACCAGGTTCTTAGGTTTTTCAACCAAGATATTCGTCTGGCGCCGATTGACCTCTTTCCTGCCACCTTTCCCTGGATAATCTTCTGCAGCAAATGAAATCTATCTTCGTTTCTCATGATGTGGCCAAGATATTCTAGCTTTCTGCACTTGACTGTGTTTAGAACCTCTCTCTCCTTGTTCATTCTATGGAGGATCTCATCATTGGTTATTCGATCCCTCCAGGAGACTCTCAGCATTCTGCGATATATCCACATTTCAAATGCCTCTAACTTTTTGCTGGTGGCTTCTGTCAGTGTCCACGATTCCATTCCGTAAAAAAGAACCGAAAACACATAGCATCTCATCATTCTCAGCTTTGTAGTCATTGTTAGGTTGTGGCTTGTTAGTACAGATCGCATTTTGGTAAAAACAGATCTTGCCTTTTCAATGCGAATTTTTATCTCCTGAGAGTGATCCCACCGATCATTAACATTTGTGCCAAGATATGTATACCTCTCCACCCGTTCGATTGGCTCTTGATTGACAGTAAGTTCACAGTTTTCAATATAGGACTGGCTGATGACCATAAGTTTTGTCTTCTTGATGTTATTATCCAAGCCATATTCTGTGCTCTTTTCTACAAGTCTGTTTATTAGATGTTGTAGTCCTTCTATACTATCTGCAAACATCACTGTGTCATCTGCATATCGTATGTTGTTGATTTTTCGCCATTGAGAGAGATGCCAGCTTCACACTCTTCCAGAGCTTCTTTAAATATGTATTCAGAATAGATGTTAAAAATAAGAGGGGACAATATACATCCTTGTCTCACTCCTCTCATTATGTCTATTTGTTCGGTCTTTTCTGTCTCTACTCTCACTACGGCTTTTTGGTTCCAGTAGAGGTTCGTAATAATTCGTAGATCCTTGCCGTCCATCCCAGTTTCCTTTAAGATGTTAATCATTTTTTGGTGTTTGACCCTGTCGAAAGCCTTCTGGTAGTCAACAAAATAGGCAAAAATGTCGCAGTTCATATCTCTGCACCGTTGAAATAGTACTTGCGTGCAATATAATGCTTCTCGTGTGCCCATCGCATTTCTGAAACCAAACTGAGTTGGTGATACTTGTTCTTCGCAAACTCTGTAAATTCTTCTGTGAATTATTTTTAAAAATAATTTGAGAAGGTGACTCATGAGACTTATAATTCTGAACTCTTCACACTTCTTTGCTTTTGGTTTTTTGGGTAATGTTATAAATTCTGACTTTAGCCATTCTTGTGGTATATTTCCAGAGTTATAAATTTGGTTGAATATTTTTGTCAGATTTTTTACCCTGTCGTCATCCAGTAGTTTAAAGAATTCCGATTGGATTTCATCTGGTCCAGGTGCTTTACCGTCTTTCATTGTTTTTATTGCCTGCTTTACTTCATCCATCAGGATCTCCGGTCCATCCGAGTTGTTTATGGATGGAGGTTCCGCTCTAGTATCATGAAACAGTTGTTCAATATATCTTCTCCATGTTTCCTTTATGTCACCTGTGTCAATGATCAGTTTTCCTTCGCCATCCACCAATTTATTTATCGTTCTCGGTTTTGTTCTGCTTGTCATGTCTCTAATTTTTCTGTGCACGTTAAAGCTATCGTACTTGTCTTGTAGTTCTTCAATCTCTGTGCATTGACCTATATGTTCGTTCTCCTTGGCTTCTCTGATTTTATCTCTGATACTCCTCTTTATTTCTGCATATTCTCTCGTATTGTTGCTGTTTTTTAACGATCTTCTCTTTTCCATAAGATACAGAATTTCATCCGTCATCCATGATTTTCTTTTAACCTTATCAGCCTTCAAAAGTTCTTCTTTAACATCCTTAACAGTGTGGACCAATAACTCAATTTCCTTTTCAAAGTCCCCATCTTCTTGTACTACTCTGTATTTGCTGTTAATCAGTTCTCGAGCTCTAGCCTCTATTGCTGGTATTTTAAGCTTACGTAGATCGTATTTGTTTATATTGTTTTTTCTTTTTATGGCTTTCATTGTTACTTTGAATACACCAACCACAGGGTTATGATCTGATTGGATATCGGCTCCTGGATATGTTTTTACGGAAGTGCAACTATTTCTATGTCTTCTATTAATTAGAATGTAGTCAATTTGGTTTCGGATTATTTTATTGGGAGTATCTCCAGGTGCTTTCCATGTATATAGTCTTCTTGCTGGAAGCTTGTACCAAGTGTTTGCTATCACAAATTCGTTCTCTTCTGCAAATATGCTCAACAGATCTCCTCTTTCGTTTCTTTCTCCCAGACCATATGGACCTATATACTCGTTTGTTCGTCCTCTACCAATTTTAGCATTAAAGTCTCCCATTATTATTGTCAGGTCTTGCTTTGGTAGTACTTTAAGTATTTCAGTTATTTTTGCATAGAGTTCTTCTACATCTTTATCACTTGTATCAGATGTTGGTGCATATACTTGTATTATATTGATTTTGGCAGGTCTGCCATCCATCTGAAGCAGCATTAATCTTTCCGAGATTGGCACGAAATTTGTCACGCATTTAGCTATTGATCCGTTAACAATGATCCCCACACCATGTTTTTTCTCTTCGGTTGTTGTTCCAGAGTAGTAGATACGATGATCTCCAATATCACTATAATTGAATCCATTCCATCGCATCTCACTTATTCCCATTATTTTTATGTTCATTCTTTCCATCTCCTGGATAGCGTTGTAGATTTTTCCAGGGTGTGCCATCGTTCTTACATTCCCTGTGCCTAATCTCATGTGTACGTCTGATCGTAGTTTTTTTCTCGTCGCCTCATTCTTCAAAACTGTCCCCCCCGGAGATCCGATCGGGGGACTTTTTACTCCGGAATATTCTGTTTTGATTGTCATGATGCCGTGATAGTTATACTAGAGAATCCCATTTTGGGCTTTACTGCAGTGGTTTCTCGGGGCCTTCTGCATCCCTATGCCGTTGACCCTGCAATTGGGTTCTTCCGCCTTTGGGGTCAGTTTCCTAGCCCCAGAGCAAAGAGGTGCCCTAATTCTTCTTAACTCATCCACCCTAAGCTGTTGGTCAACAAGATACAACTACTTATACCGGTAGTTTTTCGGTAATACCCTCACTTGGTTTAGTCTGCGCACCAACGCAGTTTACCAGGGTGTGGCGCTTGGAGCCAACAAGTGAGAGCTGAGGACATTGTGGAGCCCAGTACTTGAAAACCACCTATGCAAATGCTTGGTGTGGCCGTTTCCAATGTAAAGGTGCTACTCCTACATTGCCCCCCATACACCCCCATACACCCAGTTTAAACTAAACTAACCAACATTTAATCTAAATGTAATAAACTTAACATAATAGTTAACGTAATCACAATAATACTTAACTTAATATAAGGTGACCAACTGTACTCATTTACAGAGTTTTGTACTCTTTTTTCGCAAACCGTACTCTTTTCAAATCCTGTACTCTGAAAGTACTCATTTGTATAATTTTATACTCATTTGTATTTCTAAAACATTTTTTTAGATTATTGAATAATTAGATTTATTTTTGAATAATTTAGATTATTGAATTATTATATTTAGATAATTGAATGGAAAGAAGTTTTTTCAGCAGTCGAATTTGTAATGAAGGAAGTAAAAGATATTGTTATTAATGACAATTTTCTTTTTGAAAAAAATCGAAGAGTAAATTTATATTTAAATGAAGAGAAAATTGAAGAAATGTAACGATGAGAAAATTATTTTCAAAATAGAACTTGACAAAATATGGGTAGAAATCTTTCGGCATTTTAGAGTAGAACATATCCCACATGAAAATTTAAAAGTTTTAATCGAAATTTCCTTATGTTGTCCAGGCGCTAATGCTGCTGTTGAAAGGGTATTTTCACTAGGGAATGATTATTGGAGCAGTGAGAAGTCGCAACTTTTTGTAAAAACATTATCTGCCGTCTTAACAGTCAAATTTATATATGCAAAATGAAAGTTGTTCGGATGTGGCTACATTATTAGACGAACATCCTCATTTAGCAAAAAAAATCCATTCCGAAGAAAAATATTTTCTTCTTGTTTTTTCTTCTTGTTTTTTCATCTATGAAATACTTGCAAAGTGTACTCTTTTTGAACAAAAAATAGTTGGTCACCTTACTTAATAATAACACAATACTTAACTTAAAATAATATTCCGTGATTTATTAAAATACAAAATTGTTATGTTCTTATTGAAAAACAGATTATATCATAACATGTCGTTTTCACCATTTAATATCATCAATCCAAGATCTATCCATTAAAAGAATATTTTTAATTTACAACAAAAGCCAGAGCAATAGATATGTGATAAAAGCTAGAATACGCTGAGATTTCATATTAAAAAAGTTTATAATTACGCTGTATTTATAGATAATTTACAATTTTTATTCCATTTAATAAGAGAGTACTCGTTTTTGACAAAAAGGTTTAATTAGATTCGGTGTTGGTTAATGTATGCCCTTTCAGATAATAGACTTTTCTTTATTAACTTCGGGTTTGCGCCATTTGCATAAAATTGATTATTTTATAAATTCATATTGCGTCGAAATTGCGAATCCCAACCTTATAATTACGTTTCTCCTTTCGCAAAATTCCTACACACCAAATATTATTTGAATTTATAACACTCACATCGACAGTATTCCAAATATAAGAAATATCAGGAACAGTTTTGATTAATCTTATTGTTATAATATTTGTAATATTCTGAATTGTTGTAATATTCTGAATAGTTTGGTCTCTCTAGCAATTAATTATTTAGTTTTACATTTATTTAGTCAAATCTAATTAAAATTATGAGTATAGAATAACAACTACCATTCGAGCTTATCAAAATTAGTAATCAAAGTTATGCTGTATGTTTACACTATCACGTCTTGTTTAAACTAGTTGATGTTATGCCGCTACATAATCAGTGATTGGTTCATATACATGCCGAGAATATTCAGATAGCGACTATATATGGAATCATGGACTAATAATTTATGTCTGTACACCAAGATAGCACAATCTCATCTCGGATATATTTACTAGTCATATAGACATAGTTATGTAAATGGGAATTCTGAATGTTCTAAACTTTTTTAAATTAAAGCTCTTTTGAATGAGTTTTTAAATTAAAACCCTTTTAAAGTTCTGGTCTTTCTACACACATGTCAGATCAAAACTTAACCTCGACAGTCCGACACATGGTATTTAACTAATGTAATTTTATAATTCAAAAGAGCAAAGATGCACTGATGGCTTGTGTCTGAAGATGGCTATTCTTATGACGCTCTCTCCTTTCGAAGGTTGGCGATCCACATAGCTAACATTGTTCTGGACACAGCAACTCGAAAGGTTTTAATGGAAGTGCACTCAAACCATCTTCAGAGGCCTTTCAACCAGGAGTTATGACGTCTCACAACAGATCTTTTCCATTGAATCTTTCCTTCAATTATTAGTCTCCGCAGTTCATACTTATTGCCTCTCATAATGTGGCCTATGTATGTAGTTTTTCTTTCTTTAATGAGGGCCATTAGTTCTTCATTCGTCTAAGCACTTCTTCATTCGTAATTCGTTGGACCCATGAGATGCGGAGCATACGGCGATATAAGTACATTTCAAACGCCTTCATCTTCTTTTCAGTAGTTTTTACTACTTCTTTTGATGACCTTGAGCGGTTCTTTGACCGCGTCGTTTCGTAGGAAGACGTAAGGCGTTGTCGCCAGGTCCTTGAACACAAATGTCTTTCTGTTTCCGTGCCGTGACGCTGCTACTGGTTTAATTAGTCGAATTATATCCCGCAATTGCTTAATGAAGTTCGCGTCGCTTTCTTGCTGCGTTGGCTTGTTAGTTCGGAAGAAATCTCCCAGTAGGCGTATTGTCGCACCGTATACTAACTCCGCTGGTGCTGCTTCTAAGTCTTCTTTGACTGCTGTTCGAATGGCCAATAACACCATCGGAAGTACATCCGCCCATCTGTTCGTTTCGTGGCATTTTATTGCTGCCTTTAGCTGACGGTGGAATCTTTCTACCATGCCGTTAGCTGCTGGATGGTAGGCTGTCGTTCTCAGGTGTGTCGTACTTATTAGCCTCATCAGTTCTTTGAACAGGTGGGACTCGAACTGTCTTCCTTGGTCAGATGTAATTTTCGACGGAACTCCGAAACGTGAAATCCATCCCTCGACTAGGGATCTTGCCACAGTCTCGGCGGTTATATCTGCCATAGGTATGGCTTCCGGCCATCGCTTGAATCGATCCACGCAGGTGAGGCAGTACCTGGCTCCACTGGATGTGGGTAACGGCCCTATAATATATATGTGGATGTGTTCGAATCTCTCTTCTGTATTCTTGAATGCACTGACGGGTGTGGTTACGTGACGAGATATTTTTGACCGCTGGCAAGGGATACAGGTCCTGGCCCATTCTCTGCAGTCCTTTGATATGGCTGGCCATACATACCGCTGCGTGCATAGCTTTTGCGATGCTCGTATTCCAGGGTGTGCTAATCCGTGCAAACTGTCGTATACGCTCTGACGTAGTTGCTGCGGGACGTATGGGCGAATTGTTGATATGTCGCAGTAAATCTCTATTTCAGTATCTGGCCACTTCATTTTGAGTAGGTGCAGAGAATGGTTGTTGCATTCCAGTAACTCTTGTAACTCCTGGTCCGTTTCTTGAGCGGTGGCGAGATCTTCGAGTTTGACTGCTACTGATATGGCCTCGATACGAGACAAAACATCGGCGGCCGTGTTCTCCGCTCCTGCGACGTGACGGATGTCGGTCGTGAATTGTCCGATGAAATCTAGATATCGAAACTGCCGCGGCGAACACTTCTCTGATTTCTGTCTTAAGGCGAACGTCAACGGTTTTTGTTTCGTGAATATGGTAAAAGATCGTCCTTCGACGAAATGTTGGAAACGTTTGACGGCAGCGTATACCGCGAGCAGTTCCCGATCTTAAGCATTGTACTTCTGCTGGGCTGTTGACAAGGTTTTGGTGAAATATGCAAGTGGTTGCCAGGCGTTGTTTAAACGTTGTTGCAAAACGGCTCCCATAGCATAGTCGGAAGCATCGACGTTTATCAATATTGGCTTTCCCATTGTTGGATGTGCGAGCATGGTAACCTAACCTAACGCATCTTTCATGCTGTAGAAATCTTGTTGGGCGTTTTCCAATAAAGTGATGGGAGCGTTACCTTTTATTCTCGGGCCCTTTAATAATTCATTTAAGGGTTGTTGGTAGGCGGCCGCGTTTGGGATGAAACGTCTGTAGAAGTTTATCGTTCCAAGAGATCGGCGAAACTCATTTATCGTCCTTGGTATTGGTCGTGTTCCTTCCTCGCTAACCTTCATGTTAAAAATGAAATTGGGCTTCATGTTTTCCGAAGATGCATTTTCGGGGTTTATGATCTCGAGAAAACGATTCGCAGGTGCTTAAGATGTTCGGATTCGTTCTTGGAGGCGATGAGGATGTTGTCGATGTACGCGAAGCAAAATTCTAGACCGCGCAGGACCTTGTAGATGAACCGTTGGAAGGTCTGCGCCGCATTTCTTAATCCGAATGGTGTCCGTATTAACTCGAATAAACAATACAGTGTTGTTATTGCTGTTTTCGGGATGTCGTCCTGTTCTATCGGGATCTGCTGGTAGGCTCGTACCAAATCGAGTGTCGTAAAGATTTTTGATCCGGCCAATGATTGCGAGAAGTCCTCGATGTGCCTCACGGCGTATCTGTCTGGGATGGTCCGTGCGTTCAGCGCGCGATAGTCGCCACACGAGCGTAATCCGTTGTCCTTTTTTGGTACTATGTGTAGTGCGGACGCCCATGGGCTTTTCGACAGTTGAGTTATACCCTGTTGTAGCATTTGATTGAATTCGGCCTTGGCTAGCTTCAATCGGCCGGGCGCCAATCTTCGTGGGCGGCAATACACTGGCTGACCTGGTGTGGTCCGTATATGATGTGCTACAGCATGTTTTACTTCACGGTGGGATCCTGGTGGTCTTCAGAGGTCGGGGTACTCGGTTAGAAGACGGTGATATCCTGAATCCCCGTGGAACGTTCGAATGGATTGGATTTCTTCGCGTACTTATTGTACGTTCCGTTGGTCAAGAAATCGACTCCTATTATCGCTCTTTCCACGTCCGCTATTACAAAGTTCCAATTTAAATTGCGGCGGAGACGTTGAGTGTTAAGGGCATTGTACCGTAGGTGGCGATCGGCGTGCCGTTGGCTGCAAAGAGCTCGTAATACGATTTTCTGTGGCGACCACTTAACCGTGATCGTGGGAACACGCATAGATTTGCGACGATGTCGACAAGAAAGGCTATCTTCGTTTCTTTGTCAGTGACGTAAAGACGGCGAGATTCTGATCCATCATGGACCGCCGCGGTCAATGATGGTTCTGTCCGTTTCCCGAAGTCCTGTAACTGCATGGTGGTTTGCACTTGGTTGCTGCGCTGCCGAAGGTCTCGTGGTACCAGCACTGATCCGCTCCTAACCTGTTGTTACTGCGGCTGCGTCTTCGGGACCTGTTGCGGTTCCGCGGATTTCCTTGTGGATGTCCTCTGCCTGTTCTGCCTCGTGAAACTCTCAGGGATAAGCTAGAAAGCGTGTCCAACACTTTTTTCCAATCGGGGACTTGGCTCAGTGGTGCTATCTCTCTCTGGGGAACATGTTGATTTCGTGAATGCGGTCGGCCATGTTCGCGAGTTCCTCGACGGCTCTGTCCATCGAGACGGCTAACACGCGTTGCGTTGACGTAGGCAGCCTTTCCATCCACATGGTCTTGATGAAATCGTCCGTGATTTGGCCTCCGGCGAGGGATTTCATCTGGCTTTTCACAATAGCTGTGACGGAGTTTGGTCACGCATATGGAAGTTTTCGCGCAATTGTCGGGCAGTCGTTCTATCAGGGTTCTCTTCACCAATTCGTATTTTCCCTCGATGGCCGGGTTGTCCAATAAATCTTCAATTTCTGCGCTGTATTCTTGCTCCAGCGAGGTGATGAGGTGGTTATATTTCGTGCCTTCAATTGTGATTCCGCTGGTTTTGAACATGGCTTCTACGTGACGAAACCAACATTCAGGTTTCTGTGGCCAGAATGGATGTAACTTTCCGACGATGCGGCAAACTTCGGGCGCGGTTTCTTCCATATTGGCGTGTCTAGGTTTCTCTTATCGATCACGACGACCAATTTGTAGATGATCGGATTCCTCTTGTAGATCACGTCGGGGTCACCAATTTGTTTGGTGATGGGTGTTAGGAATAAATTTATCACTCACGTTTTGTAATAAGAGGAAATATATTTACAATAATTAAATGATACTAAATAACAACCGGGTTCGCGGAGTTGCAACCTACTATAAACTTATTGGCGTGACTGCGGCTTGGGTGAACTGTTCCGGTGAACTGAACTTGATGAACTTGTTGAATTGAACTCGGTGAACTGCTATATCGAACTTTGCCGGTTAACTGACTGTGTTTCGGTGGTGAGCGTTTTTATATGGTCCTTCAGGTATCTGGACCCGTTTTATTGGGGATTGTTTTTCTTCTCTGCTGTCGCAAACAAATCTTTCTTAGATTTTTATCGTTAGAAAATTGTAATATTAGTCCTATCATAAAACACAAATATTAAATCTTTTAGAAATCTTTCGAAGATTATAATCAATGCTACCATAAAACATAAATATTAAATCTTTTAGCACTTTTTCGATTAGACGATTACTATAATACAACAGGGTCTACTATCAGGGTCTACAGTCGACTATTTTACAGTCCACGAAAATATTTCTGAAAAACCGTTCGGGTGATTACAGTATTAACCCTATAATAAAACAGACAAGATATTTTTAGAATTTGTTTGGGTATTATAGCAACGACCCTAGCGTAAAACTAATTTCTTTGAAAAGCCTTCTCCGGAAAGGCTCGTTGCCGCTACAAATGTAGTATCTCTTTTGTCAATCCCGATTACGGATAATATTTCCACCATCTTTTGATGCTTGACACGGTCAAATGCCTTTCGATAGTCAATAAAGCAAGCGTTGACAACTATGTTTTTCTGAGTCTATAACGCGTGGATGACTTCACTCTTTGTAATCCAGCTGGTCCATCTTCTCCATGTTCAATTACTACCCTGGGAACCTCATGTCTGTCATTATCAAAAAGCTCCTCCACGTAGCTCTTCCATCTTTTTAGTTTCCTTATGTACATTAAACGAGTCATATTTCTGTTGTAGTCCTTCGATCTCTGTACATTTCTCGGCCAGCCATTTTTCCTATGCCTCTCTGCACTTCTTCCTTACAGCTTTATTGAGTTCTTTATATTTTAACGGTGTGGATTTGGCCACAACGGTGTGGATAGCTGGTCCATCTTGGATTCTTATATATTCTCTTATGGATTCTCCATATTCTTTTCACTTAATGTATGGCTATTCACTTAATTTAAATAGAAATAATTTTATTAGCTCGGTTAGTAACATGAAATTGGAATGGTTCTAGGAATAACATACAAATCTTTGTTGTATAATTCAATATCCTTTGTGATATTAGCCAGGAAGTAGTTGTTTCAACCTGAGATTTGTTCATAACCCAAATAAGACTTAATATTATAGAGCTACGAACAGGTTGAACATATTTATATATTCAAGCTATATTTCGCTTTAGTAAATTTGTATGATTGTGTCTATAATTAGTAAGGTTTCACCCGAATATTCAACTTGTTTTGCAAATAATTTATGAAGCATGTAACTACTGAGGAAGTTTTCGCTAAATGCAAAAAAATCTTGTTATGATTTCCAGAACACTGCGCAACTATCAACGTAAATTTACCCGTTTTAGGGAGGTTTATGACTCGATTTAGCATTTTGAGAAGCTGCCAGTTTCATTTCATGCTCGCACCGTATGAATTTCCCGGAAAAATCTTATTTCCTGCGACGCGAGGACAATGCACTGTTTATTTATTCGCACATCAAAATAAATCGGGCGACAAACAAATGAAAAACACCAAAACGTAGACAATCCTTTATATTCAGCGGGCATTTTCCTTCCTCTACTTTATTTGCAATGTGTAAATACATTACCATTAGAAATGCATTTGTGTACATTTTTATTTACATCTTAATCATTACTTCTCATGTAAAATCAATATTTACATTACATTACATTTTATTTTACAATACCTTTTATATTCAATCATCTACGGTATTGACAGGCAACACTAAGCAATGTAAATTATAAATACAAAACTAGAGGCAAGCCTAGACATATAGGGTGTTTTTTTAGAGGTATAGAACTTTAAACTGAAATGAAACTCATAAAAATCATGTTAATGGTCATGGTGTTGGCTTTATTGGAAAGACAATTTTATGCCATTACTGCTTAAATATGATTTAGGCATATAGGCGCCGCGGCTGGTTTAATCTAGAAGTCAATTTTCGACCACTTTTTCGAGCAGCCGAGGTCGTATATCGGCAATAACGTGGCGACTGTTGGATTCCAGTTGATCCAACGTCGTTGGTTTTTTGCTGTACACTAGCGACTTCACATATCCCCACAGAAAGTAATCTTCTTCTTCTGTGTAGTACTACAACCCTTGGTGGGTCTTGGCTGCGTTAACAATTTGCCTCCATCGGTCCCGCTCCAACATGGTCTCCTTCCAGTCATATACCTGCATAGTCTGTAGATCTTTTAAAATGTTGAACTTTCATCTGATTCTCGACCGCCACAGCGGTCTCATTCTTGCTGGGTTTCCTCCCCATAGTATCTAGATCAGTCGGTCGTCAGGTGCTCTTTAGATCCGAGAAAAACAAAATCGATGACATGTCCTGCCCATCCTGGATTTTATTGATTTGACTATATCCGGCTTTTGGAGTTCTGTATTCGTCCTTATGCGATATTGCTCCGTGTTTCGTTCCTTGCCGAGGCCAAATATTCTTCTCAGGATCTTACTTTCAGCCCGATTTAGTAGAAGCTCATTGTGTTTCATAAGGGTCCAGGTCTCACTGTCATAACAGATGATCGGTTTGATTACAGCCAGGTACACCTTCAGGTTTGATACTCTCGACACCGTTTTGGATGGCACGAGGGTTCGCATGGCAAACACCTATTGCCACTGTGTATTCGTATTTTAATCCCTCCGTTGCTGTCGTTGTCAGAGCAAATCGTGGCTCCAAGGTACTTAAACTGTCTGACACATTCGAAGTTATAGGTGTCCATCGTTATATTCTGTTCGATTATGTCCCTGGTTGGGTGTATGTATTTGGTTTTTTCCTCGTTGATGTTCAGGTCTATTTTCTTACATTCCTTTTCTATTTTCAGGAAGCTTTCCTTAACTTCGACAGTACTTCTTCCGACCGCGTCAACGTCGTCCGCGAAGGCCAGGATCATCTGTGGCCCCTGGTTAGTAAATACTTCCGTGGTGATGTTCGTCTTCTTGACAGCCATATCTAGGACTATGGTAAAGAGTAGGGGCGGCAGTCCATCTCCCTGTCTCAATCCACTCATGACCGAAAATTCCCCTGTTATATGGTTTCCTACTTTAACGCGACATCTGGTATTGTTTATACAAGACTTCGTGAGAGTGATGATTTTCTGGGGTATACCTATATTTTCCATGACTATCCAGACACTGTCGCGTATAATGGTGTCGTAGGCTTGTTTGAAGTCCATGAACAGCTGGTGCACGTCTTTATTGAATTTCCAGTATTTCTCCAGTAGTTGTCGGATTGTGAATATCTGGTAATATCTGGAAGTGCACCCAAACCATCTTATGAGGTCTTTCAACCAGGAATTCTGACGTCTACCAACAGATCTTTTCCCATGAGGGTCATGGAGAGTCATTGTGAATATCTGATCCACTGTTGACCTCTTTGGGCTGAATCCACACTGATAGTCGCCAATTTGTTCCCCCGCATACGGTGATATGCGTTTCAATAGCAGATTGGAGAGTATCCTGTATGATGCGTTCAGTAGCGATATTCCCCTGTAGTTGATACATTTTCATGCGGTCTCCCTTCTTATGGATGGGGATAATAGTACCTTCGTTCCATTCGTCTGGTAAGGCTTTCCATTTCCATATGGCTAGTACTAGTTTATGTAGATCTTTGTGGAGTTGTGTTCCTCCATATTTTAGGCATACAGAAAGTAATCCATAAGTGTGATATCACACGACCGTGGAGGCCAATTCACGGGTTCGTTACGCGAGATTATGTGGTCAGCGAGTGTTTCCTGTGAGTAGGGAAAGATCCTATTTTCTAGACCCTCCTCCTCCTCCAACCTCCTCTGACCTTGACCTTGGCACTTCCAGTTTCGACTTCCGGTTTCGACTTCCGGTTTCAGGTTTCGACTTCGTGTTTCAACTTTCTGTTTCCGGTTTCGACTTCTGGTTTCGACTTCCGGTTTCGACTTCCTGTTTCCGGTTTCAACTTCCTGTCTCCATTTCCGGAACGTCCGAATGCGCGGGAAAATTCAAAAACCTAACCTTGACCCTAACCTAACCCTCTCCTTTGAGTCTGACCTCGACCCTAACCTAACCCTGAGCTTTGACCTTGACCTTTGAGTCTGACCTTTGTCTCTGGCCTTGATCTTGATCTGACCCTTACCTTTGGCCGTGACCCCAGTTTTAGATATGCGCATGCGTGAGATTTGAAGATGTACAACTGATAACAGATTTTTTGCTTATCAGCTACATACAGCGTGGGGCTAATAAATTATGTAGGTCTAATTAATTTATTAGAAATTGTGTGTTTATTTTTATACACATATTTTGATTTATCAGTAGGCGATTAGGCGCAACCGGATGTTTGTCAGTCATAACAACTCCTGCTATCGTTTCAGCTGCACGCGAGTAGAGAAATAATAAATTATGAAGCGCGGTCTCAATCAATTTCTTAGGATTGTTTTTCGTTTAATTTAATAAAGTTATTAAGATTTTTTATTTATCCGTAGTCGATTAGGCGCGACCGGACGTCTAGTGCTGATAACACCAGGCAAGAATAGAGGGACTAGACTAGACAGACTAGATTAGACAGACAGACAAGCGGGGAAAATTCAAAATGAGTTGCGGGTGGGTAGCGGACAATCGTGTATGCATACATAATTGATTGCAAACATATTACGGATTGATGAGATTGTTGGTTTTAGGCCGGACAAGATCGGACAATACCGAACAAGGTCGAACAAGAACGGACAAGACTATACACACAAGACCACATATTTATCCGAATAATTTCCTATGAGTAAGCGAAATTTCTTAAACTTGTCTGTGACCCAGATCGTATTAATGTTTTTCATTTATATAAATACCAAAGAGTTCAATTTTCTGGCATCCACCAGATCATCTACTTGCATCCACTTTTCATCCACTTGCATCCACTTTTCATCACGCTATGTGATCCCACGCTAAACAGGGTGTGAGGTCTATGTGAACCCACGCTAAACAGGGTGTGAGGTCTATGTGACCCCGCGCTAAACAGGGTGTGAGGTCTATGTGACCCCACGTTAAACAGGGTGTGAGGTCTATGTGACCCTACGCTAAACAGGATGTGAGGTCTATGTGACCCCACGCTAAATAGCGTGTGAGGTCTATGTAACCCCACGCTCTTTTTATGGGGGGGGGGGACGTAGCAAGCACCCCCGGGTTAACTTGGCAAGTGGTCCCCCTGAAACCCACACATCTTGGCACTGCTCTACGCATAACTTCAAGATGCCGGTTGTTTTTCAATGTTGTCTATGATGTACCTTACTTCCCCCATCAAGTCATGCTGATTAGGGGTTCAGGTTTAGCCGTAGTCTTTCAGCAATCTTCCTTTTCTTCTCATTCTGCTCTTTATTGCTGATTATTTCAGTTATAGTTTTTTTGACTAAGTTCCAGTTGTGTTCTGATTCTAACATGAAGGGTATAGTGGTTCTAACTTCTAGGTCCTTTGGTAGGATGTCCCTCCCTGTGTCCCACCTGCTACATATGTAGATGGTGTCAATCAGGCTGTCATCTTCTCCGCAGTATTCGCAGCAGCTATCAACAGCTCTGCCTATCTTGTGGAGGTAGTCTCGAAAACATCCGTGTCCACTGAGTGACCCCACGCTAAAGAGGGTGTGAGGTCTATGTAACCCCACGCTAAACAGGTTGTAGGTCTATGTAACCCCACGCTAAACAGGGTGTGAGATCTATGTAACCCCACGCTAAACGGGGTGTGAGGTCTATGTAACCCCACGCTAAACTCCGTCCACTTTCCGTCCATTTTCCATCCACTTTCCGTTCACTCCGTCCACTCTCCGTCCACTTTCCGTTTACTCCGTCCATTTAGGTTAGGTTAGGTTAGCATTAGGCAAACCAGAAACCGGAAGTCGAAACCGGAAGTGCCAAGGTCAGAGGAGGTTGGAGGAGGAGGAGGGTCTAGAACATAGGATCTTTCCCTACTCCTGTGTTGCTCGCATGGACGATTATGTCGACCGTAAAATGGACGTAGCGTACGGTAAGTTTCGCGAACTGAACCATGACTTTCGAAGTAAATTTGCAAAATTTGCAAGCGTTGTTTTGGCGTAAGTCTATTCATGATGAAATGGCGAAACATACTGAGCTGCACCAATCAAATAGACCTTTTTACGGTTAGTTAAGCGCATGCGCATCCGCCAAGTTTGAAAGGCGGGAATATGAAAATTATAAGTCAAAAATAAATTGAATGTGTCGCGCGCTGTGTGGCATCTTGCATTGTCTTGTTGGAACCAAAGCTCCTCCACATTAACATCA